>CM055964.1:39497500-40732500 GCA_029531755.1 Holothuria leucospilota
ATTCAAATGTACTTTACAACTTTCCATGATTGCAAAGTATCCACACTAAATCCTTTAAATACAAAGTCTAGTGCGGTCATTTGAAAATGTAATAAAGCATCATAACAGAGCTATACCTCTTAAAGTCTCAAAACAACTTTCACAAAGTTATTATTGAAAGCAAACAGTAAACACTGACTACACTTGCTGAGTTTTTCCAATAGATAGCACACGTTTTTGATGTGTAGCCTCCACACAAGCAAATACTGATGAAAAAAATCTGTGATTATTGATATCACACTGGCATTTAAGTGTCATATTTTCAGTGATACAGCAGGATCAAACAACTTTTCATTGCTCAGGTCTCACAAATTGGTGTAAAGTACTTCCCGAACACAAAAGAAGGATCACATGACTCAAAACCATTTTTTAATCCCTAACTGTTAATACATTACACGACAATACCACAATATGACAGTACGAGTGTCTTTATTTGAGCAAAAACGTTGACATGGTTACAAAGTCACCTGACTTTGAAGGTGCAAAGAAAGCCAATAGTCATTTGTGACATTCCATCCTAGTGCAATTTTCATATAAATACCCAAGTTAGGCTTGATATTTTCCAAATGGGGTGTGCTAGATTTGATAGGTTTGAATTATCAATATGAAAACTATATGGGTGTTAACTAGAGAGGGAGCATTTAATAGAGTAAATATGGTATACAGAAATATGGAAATGGTGATAATTTATACTATGTTCCTTTGAATACTGATAATTATACAAGTAAAACTCTTTCAAAAATACTGGCAGCTGAACATGTTAGACTGAAGTTGATGTTAATGAAAGGTATATCCATAATTAGTACTGTTAGTTAGTATCAAAACTGATGTAAGAAAAATTCTTTGTCATCCAGTGGGTGAAGGTGTTAGTGCGATATTAAAATGAGCTTATTTATTTGAAGAGCAGTGAAATTACACCAATTATTGAAAGGAAAAAAAAGTTAAATGTAAATTACAACTTATGAACATTGAAAGGGTGCAAGTTAGACAAGACAGGGTGATGCTAAATGAATATTTAAAGTAAAGAGTGATGAGAGTTCAGACTTTGTTGGCTTTAAAAGTTATGTACACCTTCTTTGATTTAACAGCTCTATATCTGCAAGAAATGGAAAAAGCATTTATAACATTTCAGACCCCATGTCGTATAAACAAGAAAAGTGTTTATAGCATTTAAATCTTCCAACAATTCAATAAAGGATCACAACAGGTATTGTTTTCCTTTTAATGAATTTAGGCACAATGTCAAAACTGTAAGCTGCAGCTGCCTCAGCTAAGCTGCAGCTGCCTCAGCCATGCTTTGTTGCTTCACATATTACAATAGCAGGATTTATTTCATACTACTTTTCAAATGTGTATTGAAACAATGCATGGCTGCAGCTGTTGCAGCTTAGCTATTAAGGCAGCTGCAGCTTGTCACTGTTGACATAATGCCCTATAATAAAGGCACTAAAAGGCTGCCTTCTTTATATTTTTTTAATTCTACAGACTTTAATACTATCTAGCCCCTTATCACAATGTTTGACAAAAAATAACAAAGGGAAATAAAAATTTGAAAACATCTGGAACAAGAGAGAAACAACATGTTAGATTTGAAGTGAAATGCATTGTGAGAGAAAAAAGAGACAGTTGTGTTGAATCATGTAAAATGAAAGTAGCTTTATTTTTCACTTCACATACCAATATCCAACATTAAAATTAGTTAAGCAAAAAGAAACACAACTGCCAATCTGCTTTCAATATATAAACCGTACCTACACTGATATTACTTAATAAAAACACAATAAACAGCTACTTGAATAGGAAACCCTCAACTTATTTTTTGTAATGTTAGAGATTCTAAAGATAATAAGGATTTTACAAAATTAAAAACATTCTTAAAGGTTCTTATTAAGATATTAGTATTTGAACATTACCATTGAAAAACTTCCAGCAAATCTATAATCTCACATTAAATCCACAATAAACCCAAATCAAATTCCTTTTTTCGATTAATCTACTGTTTACAGAATTTAAAATATGCTTATTAGCTGTAATTTTCAAAACTTATGTTTGAAAAAATAATTTGGAAAGAAACATAACTTTATTGATATATTTAGATTTAGATTATTTAGAACTAAATAACTAATTTCCAAGTTTTTGTGGCTTAATGACATTCTCACTTTTACTACTTACTGCACCTATTGTTTTAAACTGTAGCTTGCTTCATCTGCAGCAAGCACACAGCCATATCTCATACACAAAACAGGATATGATGATGCTGTTTGCTGTAATGTTGCTATATCATATGGTTCCCCAAAACCCCCTGACAATTCCCCCAGACAAATCCTCCAGGACAGCTTGCCCCTGGACAATGCCCACACAGACCACTGTCCTATGGTCAATTTCCAGCCAGGTTAATTCCAAATTTTATGGTAGGAAAAGTTGTCTCAGGGTTAATGTATGCCATGCCAATGTATTTCTACAGAGAAGTCTGTTAACACTTGAGTGTTTCTTAACACATTATAGATGTGCAGAGTAGGATCTAGTATCATGGTTTTTGGAGAGCAGAGATGCTGCAAAAAGTCTGCCATAAGGCAGACACTGAAGTGGATTTGAGTATCAGCAAAAACACCCATCAATGATATGACTTATTGTCCCATGGGCTACACTCCATTACTGCTTTTGCCTCCAACTTTTGAGTATTTTTTTTAATTCACTTCAACCTCAGAGAAAACCTTTGTTTTAAATACTAGATCAATTTATTTATCAATTTACACTGATGATCTAATTAAAAGTAACATCTGAAATATTGTATACATGTGACTTGTTTCACAAAATGAAGTTCTATATATTAAGGAGTATTACAATAAAGGAGTTATTCACTGCAACAAAAGAAGTTATTAAAAGGTCTTTCACATGCAACCAAAAATATGAGGCATCATGGAACATCAAGTACAGTATTAAGCATCAAAGAGGTTATATTGTTTTCACAACCAATCAAAACAACTTCCTACGGTTTATCACTATAACCCTACGTACAGAATACTCTCCTGTGTATTTTATAGGTCTGGTTAAAATGGTCCAAATTCCTAGCTCATTTGCATAAAGGCTGACATAATACCCAACTTCCTGTGGTGCATAAGAAAGGTGCCATTTCACTCAAAATTTATAGATCAAACATTGAAAGAACCTTTGCTTTTATTTGAACGTAATACTGTTCCCTAACTACCATATATATACCTCTTCAACGTTTGAACATTTCTAGGATTTCACTCGACAAGGAAATCTAGGGATTTGTCACTTTTTGATTATATGGTTTGATGTAAATTATCTGTTCACCAATAGACCCTTTTCCAAATAGCAATTGCAAAGGATTGTGGGATAGAATCTTGGTACATGTTGGTTTTGGCCACAGTAAAATGCCATTGACAAGAACGTTGCACACCAAAAGTGTGTCCCACAATCCTTTGTAATCGCTATTTGGAAAGGGTCTATTGCAAGGTAGTGTGCAATTTGGAATATGTTTAATACATTTTAAAGAAGAATACTATTCCTTCCACAATAAACCTTTCGCGGAATATATCCTTGAAATTATTTGATTCAGTTCGATTTAATTCAATGAAGTTGATTCAATTTGATTCAAATTGAAATAAGGGTTGAACAAACAAAGGATAACACATTAAGAAAGCCTAAATTGTGGGTCCCCTCCTTTTATGTCACAGATTTGCATATGTATCTAATGTACACTCATTACGAACATGTAAAATTAAAAACTATCTTCTGTTCATTCATTATGAAGATCTACAAGTGTAAACTATCTCCTGAAATGGTAGATCTAACACTGAAATTGATACAAATTGTGGTTTTTCATCAGTGTGGTTATTTTTAATGCTGTAAATTCTTTCCAAAACAAATATATGTGGGGAGAACTTTTCATGAAAACGAAAAGCTGTATCCATGTGACACAAAATACTTTCTACTCTGTGTCATGATGGGCTATTGGAAGACTAGTTCTTGCTTAACTGGAATTCCTCAAAAAATCAGTTGAACATCAAAACTATGCCTACAAATCAGGTATTAGATAACATGATAAAATACCCTTTTGCTTTTTACAGGCACATATATATCTATTAAAAGCACACAAAAGTTCTTAAAGTTTAAAGAGTGAGTGGTAGGTGACCATTTTTACTATCTTTCTAATTGTTTCCAAATATAAGTTTTCATTCCTTTGTATTTGATCCAACAAGTTTCTCATTAAAAAAAATTCAAAAAATTGTAAATTTAAGCTGTTCCCAATTTTCCATCCAGTTTCTTCCCAGACATTTTTTATTTGAAAGTTTATGGTTTCACAGATTATTTTCCCGAATAAAAACTGTCTCTGGTTCTGACATTGAGTACATATCTTTTGTTAACTGCATGAGAGAAATGATTTTTACACAAATGCCAATAGAAGGGACAGCCCTGACATCACAATTGGGTAGAAACAAACAAGCCGTTCCAAACAAGTACTGCACATACCGACAGCAAACATTATCCGGCGCGGGCTGTCTTCATGGGGAACGTGACCTTTGCCCAAAATGACCGCCCCTACCAATACACAACTTCCAATACTAGTAATTACAAGCTCAAAAGTATGACTACCAATGCATGCAAAAAAGCCAAAGAATGGGTATGAATCATGGCTGCCAGATGAAATTCACACTTTATGGCCAAATTCTAGTTCAAGATCTGCTATACCCACATCATTACAGGGAAGATTTTACTTTCTAATGTAAAAATATGGCCAAATTTGAAATATTTGGCCACAAAAAGGCCAAATGGCAGCCCTGGCATGAATACCAGAGTATGTTTACTTTTGTAGAGAGGGTTTAATGCTATGAAGAAAAATGTGACATAACATTTAAAGAAATGAAGCTTAAAGGGCAAACATTTTATTCATGCTACAGAAAACTTTCATAACTTTATAAAATGAGGATTTGTCAATGATGTGTAATTTTATTTAAACAAGGTGAGTAAGTTTATTTTCAGGAAACAACATTCTCACAGAAAGCAACTCACTGCTTTGTAGCTCACAGACAATTTGTTCAGACAAACTTTTAGATTAATCACCCTTCATATCTCTTGAAAGAAATAATATTTTGGAAAGAGAAGCTACTGCAAGATTTTATTAATTAAACTGAACTGTTTAATCATAATAAAACTGATGTTGAAGCATGTGCAATGTACACACAATATTCCCCTGTACTAGCTACCTTGAGATTCAGGGTTGGGTCCCTGGCAGTGCCATAGTAAAATCAGTTGCTCATGCAAAAGAAATTTAAGATTTTCCTAACTGACAAAGAATCCTCACCTGGTCAAAAAAGTTGAAATGTACCCTGTCAAACATGAGCTTGTAATTTAGAAGCCTTGGCTGGAGGGCTCATCCCACAAGTTGTTCATCAAAATGTAATAACCCTTCAAGGTTAGAACCCATTTCTTCTTATAATTAAACATGTACAACATGTTTTGAGTAGTTTTCTGGGCTGGAAAAATACTTATTACCTTGAGAATTACAGTAAATTTGGGACACTTTTTTATACCAAAGTCCAACTTCCATCCAGTTGCAAAATAGCCTTCCAAACAACCCAGTTTCACAGGAAGCATGAGAGGTTTTCTAACAATGTTTTTTTTTTTTTTTTTGACCGCTTTAATGCTACTGTTCTCATGGTTTGTTCCATCTGCCTGCAAAGTGGACTACTTTTAATCATACCTCTGCAAGGTTGCAGTCCTGTACTTGTCATACACATACAAATATAGCTGGTATCGTCATTAGAGGTCATGCACATTTCACCAGTTCCACATGGGTTACTAGAGCAAGGATTTCCTATTAAAAACAACAAAAAAAGAGAAAAGTTTGTATTCTGACATGAAATCAGTAAAAGACGTTTAAAGAGAAGAAACATTCAACCACAAGCAACATACTATTACAAAAACAAACCTAAAATCAGGAATGAGTACAAGAAACTAAATCCCCCTAACCCCCAATATTTTAATGAGTCACTCAATTTTGCAGTTGAGTCAAGTCATTTACTACTTTCAACGTGACTTGAGTCGAGTCAGTGACTCGAGTAATCGTATTATTTCTATGAGGAAAATCATGATACAATTGCTCGATTCATTTCCCTTATGAAAATTAGTGACTCGAGTCATGACTCGTTACAACACTGCCAGCCCCCATCCTCCCCTAACCCCCACCATCCACCCCCTCCAGAAGAAAAGACAAGGAACCGACACAAGAAAACCATTGTTATCTTTTTCTCCAGTCAAAGACAACGTAAATTTTGGAGCTTGTATCAGTTAATGACTTTCTGTAGTTCACACAGAGAATTTTTAGTATGCTAACAGTGAAATGAGGGAGTTTTGCATTTCCAGAAAGGCAGAATTCAAACATCATGTCCTTAAAAGAATGCTGATTACACCTGGTTATTGTTGAATGTCTGAATGAAATCTGCTTCAAACACAAAAACTATTAAAACCAACCAGTCATTCAAAGCGTGCATGGAGTTCAAAATACCACAAGCTTTGAAGACTTCAAAGGAATATGCTGTGTTGGAATATGCAATGGCAATAGGAAATTTGACCCTTAAGTCTACAAAATCACCCTCCCAAAGGACATTCAAAACCTCTAATGTACTGACAAATTTACTATTAATGAAATTAATTATTCCCCTTTTGATTTCCACTGTGCGGTGCACTCGTAGCTTTTTTACAGAGAAAATTAAGGAGACTTGAAAATTACTCACCACCAAGGGGACATGGTTGTAGACCAGAACTGGTAGGACATGCACACATATAACCTGAGCCTTCATCAGCCGTCATGCACAGTTCACCAGCACTACATGGACTACTATCACAGGCTCCCCCTATGAATAATGATGGAGATTTTAAATAGCCATGTTATGCAACTGAAGAGCACTGAATTAATTGTGCAGTACTGGAGAAACAATTGAGATTTTATGAAGCAAGCATCACACATATACACACTTGGCAATAATGGACTATATGACCTGCAACAGGGACTGTGTGTTTGACGGAATACGATCATGGACTTATAGTTTGTCCAAAGTTTGGAAGAGTATATGCCGGCTGGTGTCCATTGTGGCATGTCATTATACATATGCACACACTCACACTTTAAAAATTTATGAAATAAAGCAATAACAATAAAAATGTCCTATCCTTAAACCATGATTCTGGCCCACAGTTATAATAATTGTGCATGAACATCATCCACATTTTCAGATACATCTTTAATTAGGTGGGATGTGTGTATCTAGGTCCATGCACTCATTTGCAGGTCTTTGCAAACAAATTCACACACATGCATGTATGACATCATGATTGCACATTTAATTTCTCTTTTATCAAAACCAATATCAACCCTACCAGTGACAAAACTGAAGGCACATCCTTCACCAGTGTAATAAAAAAGTTTCTAAAATTGGGGGGCTGACCTAATCACCTCCATAGGCTTAACACTTTCTAAGGTAACTGGAAATTATTGGGGGTTGTAGTCTCCCAACCCCTCCCCCCCCCTGACCGGTTATGATATGATGACCCTGTTCAAAGAATCAGTGACTCCACAAATCCCCCTTTACAGGAAACCAAGGAGTAGGAGTAAAAGGAATCACAGTTGCAAACAAAATACTTAAAGCGAATGATGATTTTACTCTTCAGCCATTCCACAGTTTTGAAAATTAATTATCTGGAGCTATTAATGAAATGTCACTGGAAAATAAAGCTGACTTACCCATAGCCATATTGCAAGGCCGAAACCCATCGAGGGTCATGCAGGCACAGATGTATGACAAACCATCACCTGCAATGAAGCAGGTTGACCCCACTTGACAGGGATTGCTGCTGCATGGGTCTCCTGAAATCGTAAACAGAAAAGTCAAAGGTTAAGTTCAACCTTTTTACACGAAATAGAGATGATGGATCAAACAGTCACTCACTGAAGCTCTGAAAATGAACACTTGCTAAAGCGATAATTATTGCCTACTTCAAGTTCAAGGTTTTCTGACAAGAGATGTCACGTACCCGTTCAGAGATGTATTAAAGACATTGAAAATGTGAAGAATTTGCCATAATTCCTATCACAATTAACCATTTTACAAAATAGTGTCTGTTTTCCACCCACAACATATATAAACATTGACATAGCTGCTATACACATGACAATAATGACTGATATGACCTTATGTTTCCTTTGACTGTACAACGAAGGACAACTGTAATGTTGATATGCCAGAGTGATTTATTTGTCTACAAGTCTGGAAAATTTTAAAATCACATACTGAACTGCAAATTAGCTGACATGTAATTCACACATGCATAAAAAATACAAGGTTAGCAAAATAAAGGACACTGTGTAACAATTCACATCTTTACAGTTCAATATCTAGCTATAAATAAATTGTATCAGGAATGATTTGGAGAGGGTCTGTAGGTTTGAGGAATGGTAACAGTATTAAGTACATTTTTCTGTGTAACTGTTGGGTAAAAATAGCACTTCTTTATTCCAACACCTTTGTGTAGATGCTATGTACCATATCGGATGCCACTTCACTTACCAATCAATACACAAGGCATGGGGCCATCAGTTGTCCTACAGAGGCACACATATCCTGTATTTGATATCAAGCAGGTCTCACCATTTTGACAAGGGTTACTGGAACAAGGAGAATCTGCGTTGAACACAATGATTGTTTTACGGCAATAACTTTAATATACATTAAATTTAAACTATGTTATAAGCACTAATATACCAAGATACCAAGAGTAAATGTAGATTACATTTGCTCTACACTACAGTTTATTACTGAACATGGAAAAGATACCATAACACTTAATTTTACATTTTATGCTAGGAAAATGCAAAATTGAGATCAAATATCTCTTTCTACATCATACCTTTTGCCTCTAATAAGTGTAATATTACATAAATTTCTCTACACTTTTTCTTGCAGAGATATATAGGACTAAAAATATTATATGGATCTTTATATTATTTCTGAACTCAGCACACAAACATAGATCAAATGAAAATCCTTCTGAATGGGGAAAGTGTTCTTTAGTTTAACCCTTTACAGTTCAAACAGAATCTATCTGGAGTAATTATCAAAGGTAGACGAAAGATTTCAAAAACATCAAGGGTTTAGCAAAATTGCCACAAAAATAATTAAGAATCAGCAGTTCAAGGACGTATACCATCAACTGAAAGTTGGAATGCTAAGCCCACACCTTGCAAATATGTGGCCTTCAATAAACTATTAATTTTCTTTGATTTCACTGATTCCTGCTTACCTAAAAATATATTACCTTTGTGATAAAAAGTGGAGTGTTTAATGTGAGCAATTAAAAAGGTTTCTCTATTTGAATGATTTTTTTCACCTCTTGTTCTGTAAATTGGGAGTATTTTATTGAACTTACATTTAAGAAAAAGACTTTTCTGATGCATACCAAATACAATGTTTCTGTTCAAGAATTTGTACAAAAAGTTTATACTTCTTACTTAAACTTACCAGAGGCTACAGATGAGTTGACTGAACAAACAGCATCTCCCAGCCAGATCATAGCTACTGTATGCTACATGCAGGGAGGGAATCACTACTCTCCCAATACCCTACATTGTGCTGAAGATGCCAAAGTATCCATCTGGATATGGACAAGGTGGAAGCGACTACTCTTGCTAGGATAAGCAAATTCTGTTTCCCAGTAGCCTTTGGTGTCTTCACTTGCTGATACCAGCGGACATCTCCACAAGTAGGGTAGTGAGCACTTGCTGGTTGCAACGCACCAATAAAGCATCTAGGAATGGTCATCTTTAAAACATTCTCTTCAACTAAATTTAGGAGTACTTGAAACTCCTGGTGTGATATATAGTGCATATTAGTAAAGACAGCAATATGATGATGCGCTGGGTGAAATGATTCAAGGAAGCAAGCAAGCAGAAGCAGGATAAGAGCTTAAAGTAGCATGATGAAGTAAAATTAAACAGTAAGAATCAAGTAACTTGTAGAGTAAATATGACAAGATACACAGAGTTTGGTAGTGAAAGATGGCAAGTATGACTGACATTCATGAAAATATTATCTCAACACAAACAAAAAAGAATAAATTACATAGGATCTGGAGTGTCACAACAAGATCTTTATTATGCAGAGGGTTTTATCAGATTGTTAAGATATTTATGTTTTGTGTACTGTACTTCACAATTATGTATTTGGGTCTACCATCCACTAGCAACTCTCTTGATTTTACCTATGGTACTGTACCAAACCTTCCAACAAAGAGGGTATTAAGTTAATGAAAACCTAGTTTAAAAAAACCTAGTGTAGTTTTCTCTACCATTTGTCATCACCAACTATCCCATCCTGTTAAAAAATCCTTCCTGATGACATACATTTACAGTTTGTGCACCCCACACCCTCCCTCAGACCATTAAGAATGTACCCCACTTTTAAGCAGCTGTTTCACTGAGTTCACATTTCAAAGCTGAAAAGTCAACTACAGTACTATTAAAGTAGCCAAGGCATTAAGCTAGTGATACTTTGGCTGTCTTTTAGACAGCAAAATTTATGCCAGGTGGCTTCTGAGAAGGCCAAAATATTACTAGGCATACTTTTCCATAATAAGAATAGATTTGACATTGTTCAGCTTACAAATGAATTTAAAACTCACCATTATTTCAAACCAAATTTTATCCCACTATTAAAAAGAGACAATGCAAATATTTTGCATAGGAGGAATAAGACCAGCGACTCTTTTCAAAACATCTAGACCCCACCTGCGTCACCAGTGTGATGGGAAGCATTTCATAACTTCATACACCACTACCATACTTGCCAATGTTGTCATCTCACAAAATGGAACATATGTAGCATATGATCCACTGTGCGCGGCGAGCGTACAAGCGCTAACCTCAGTGGGTGGGGTCCAGGGGATGAAACTCCTCTTTTCCTTTCTAAATGTTCACAATATATCTTGAAATCACTTACATGACATGTATGCAAAGACTGACTTTATTTTTGCCAAGCTGTTGCTTCACGATTTTTCTGATCATTTACATTTTGATACTAAAAGTTAGAAAAACGGAACATTCTAATTTTTATGGGCTTTAAAGCTCATAAAACAAAACAGTTCCGCTTAACACGGAACAGTTCCGTTTAAAACGGAACGACTGGCAAGTATGCACTACTGATACTGCAAACTTCTGAGTCCTGTCTATTAAAGGCCCTGATACTAGCAACTGGAAGTTTAAATTTCACCCACATGCCTCAAGACTTATTGCTGTTGTTCTATTCCTCCTTTAAGTACATTTAAAGGGGCTGTTGTACAACCCCAAACATATTAAGGAATCCCTGGGTATCTCAACCACAATTGTGGACTGCACTTTGACATAAATTCACATGGTCACTTATATACATCGGTGAATGTGATGTACTGTACCCCTGCAATAATCGGTCAGATTGCAGTGGCATAAAATTACGTACACATACAAGGCTAGAGTACTCTGCATAGCATGACCTTAAGCAATTTAAATTTGGCACAGGCTACTGGGATTTTGTCTAAGAAGTGCAGTAGACAGTTATTTTTCTTTTCTTTCCTTAGTTTAACGCGAATAACTTATTTTGTAGAGCCCTAACTAAGCTCTCCCAACTAAGTTTTACTCAAGTTATTTTACTTGAACAACTTTAGTTGGGAGAGCTCTAACTAAGCTCTCCCAACTAAGTTTAACTCAAGTTATTTAACATGAACAACTTTAGTGGGAGAGGTCAAAGTTCTTCCACCTAAGTTGTTTAACTTAAATTAAAAAAAAAAAAAATTGCTATAAGGGATGAGATACTGTAGATGACCAATCAGCAATTTTTTCTCAACCATGATAGTGACATTAGGAGTACCGCTGTCATCCACTTTCAAAGGTTTGTCCTCATTGTTCTATGGCTAAGCTTAAGATTTATTCCATAAATCTGTTTCATTTTGTCCAAGGACACTTCTTTTACATATCAGATTTCACTTTTACAACTAGGTTAATCCCCTAATCTTTCTTGATGTACTTTTCTTGAATTAAATCTAATGCTTTCACTGTCTTTTAACCTATTTTTCCATGAATGGGGAAGAGGGGCTCCTTCTGAAGAGCATTTGGTAACTGAAAATTTGAAATTGTGGTAAATGAAAGGAAAATGTGGCTAATTTATTAAAATACCATATTTATGGGAAGTTTGACTTGCTTCCCTGAAAATCTACCTGCAAGGAAACTAGCATTGTTCAGACCTGTGGGGGGGGGGGGGGGTTGCTGTGGGATAGATGTTGGCAAAGGGGAATAAAATCTATTCCATTCACCTCAACAGTGTAGTACCATTCACTTATGAATGTACAATATCTTCAAGATAGCACTACAAAACCCAGAGTATCCAAAATTTTGTAAAACACACAGCATGCATAAACACGGCAAGCATAAAACACCCACCTTGTATACTGCAATAGGCACCTGAATACCCCTCAGCACACAGACAGTATGCATAGGTGCCTAAAAGTATACATCGTCCACCATTTTGACAGTCTATAAGGTCACAAATTCCAGAAGCTTGCAAAATTAAAGTAAAATTGCATACGGATATAAAAATATAAGTATACTTAATAGCAGTAATTCTAGAAGATTCTTTTAAAGCAAAACAGGAGACCTTCATATATGACTAAAATCCTTTTCCTTTCTGAGATTCTCATAATTATTATTACAGCTGTACAAAGCTATTTCAGTAAGCAAGACCTGAATTTAACTATCCCATCTCCCTTCCCAATGTGTCCCAAAACATCCCCCTACCCATCTCCAGCAAAGAGAGAAAGGTAGAGATATACATCACAAATGTATTAACACAAGTGTTACTTTTCTGACAAATTCCCTACCCCCTGTAGAAAGGGAATCATTTCTTTTGTTGCATGCAAAATATTCTTGAGGGCAATTTTCAAGATGGATGCTTTTTAGGTGATCAGGTTTCTTTTTAAACAACTGAATTATTTAGAACTGAAATATGTTCTCTTTTTTGATATAACATGAATCCTACATTCATTTCTATTGTAAATATAGTTGCATGGCTTCATATAAAATTTGGACCAGTGAAAACCCATTACAGTTTCAATGAAGTAAAAGTAAATCAATACTTGACAACTGTGGTACAGCAAATTTCCGTAACTTAGAAACCATGATTTATAGATATAGAATGATATGCAATTAAATATGAGGCAACTTGGTATCTTTATTTTTAAGACCTAAAATTTTTGCAGAAAGAAATACACTGATTTGCAGCTCATCAATAATTTGTTCATAACAACTTTAAAATGATGCAACATTCATATCTCTGATAATGCAGAATATTTCTGGGAAGGGAAACTATTGCCATGGTTTGTATATGAGACTGGGTGGTTTAATATTAATGATAAAAGCTATTTTATGTCTGTATTATGCTGATGCAATTTATAAACAATATTCCCCTTTAAAAACTTAAGTTACAGAATGTGTATCCACCAGCAGACAATCTACATTTAAACATTCTTTGTTTATACAAATGAACCCACCCTATTTCATACCTTTCTCTAAAAATGCAGGACTACTGCACAAGTGCATGCCAACAACACTCCAGCATGAGAAGGAATGCAAGAAAGCATGCACAATATAAAAGGCTTATTTGTGAGCAAACAAGGTTGCTACCCTCTACCTGCCCCTCATACTACCCCCTCCCCAAGATCAGTTTCTACCCTATGCAGGAATAAATGCTAAAAAATAGTTTTGTCATGTTTTATTCTCAGTTTTCTTAGATTTCAAACCTTTGCCACATAAAGCACCAGTATGCATGTAAATTAAGCCACCTACCTTGTATACACCAAAATTTTTCAAAGAAAAGGGTTCTTCCTTCCCTTAGCCCCTTCCACTGGGCAGTTTACCCCCACCCCCAACAAAAAAAGGGAAAATACGGAAAACTTTGACCTTATGTACTTAATGTAGTCACTGCCACTTTTGTTATAGTAGCTTTGCACTGGTAGCAGATCTATTCAAACAGTGAATTTCCTTATTAGTTAAAAGTGTAGGACACTTGTCTACTTAAATAATTAAGTTTAATACACTATGTTGATGCATTAAAGTGCAGTCATGTGTTTAATATTTCTACTTCAATAACCTTGAACTTAAATAACCTTGTATTGCAACACCTTGGCAAAACAGTTAGCTTATGGATTGAACACTGCAAAAATTACCATACTAAAGCATACGTGCTAGGTAGTCTTTTAAACAGCATTCAAAATGAAAAGGTATTCCTCAACACAGCACACTCATGACACACAGTCAGATTTTTCACAGCACACTGTAATGACCTTACCTTGAATACTACAGTCAGCACCTGAATATCCAACAGTACACTGACAGTATGCAGCACTATCTGACTCTATACACTGCCCTCCATTTTGACAGTCTATCTGGTCACAAATTCCAGAAGCTTGTTAAATCAGGGGAGAATAGGACAATTTCAGTTAAAGGACATTTGGATTTTCTATTTTCCTGGGAACTCAAGCTACAAGGGTTTACCATTTTATATAGTATTTTTTCATTGTTTCATAGTTTTAGCATGTTCCTGCAGTTTTACGAGATCTCATAGCTCCATGCTTAAACCATTTGTCCTTTTTATAGGAACACAACCATCTAAATCATCCACGGCAGTCTTTCCACAACAAAAAGATTTATAAGAACTTATATAATGACTCATGATACAGTCTGATTGTCAACAGCACTCTTTAATGACCTTACCTTGAATACTACAGTCAGCACCTGAATATCCAGCAGTACACTGACAGTATGCAACACTGCCTGACTCTATACACTGCCCTCCATTTTGACAGTCTATCTCACCACAAATTCCAGAAGCTTGTTTCAGGGGAAAATAGGACAATTTCAGTTAAAGGACATTTGGATTTTCTATTTTCCTGGGAACTCAAGCTACAAGGTCTAACCATTTTATATAGTATTTTTTCATTGTTTCATAGTTTTAGCATGTTCCTGCAGTTTTACGAGATCTCATAGCTCCATGCTTAAACCATTTGTCCTTTTTATAGGAACACAACCATCTAAATCATCCACGGCAGTCTTTTCACAACAAAAAGATTTATAAGAACTTAAGTAATGACTCATGATACAGTCTGATTGTCCACAGCACTCTTTAATGACCTTACCTTGAATACTACAGTCAGCACCTGAATATCCAGCAGTACACTGACAGTATGCAACACTATCTGACTCTATACACTGCCCTCCATTTTGACAGTCTATCTCACCACAAATTCCAGAAGCTTGTTAAATCAGGGGAAAATAGGACAATTTCATTTAAAGGATGTTTGGATTTTCTATTTTCCTGGGAACTCAAGCTACAAGGTCTAACCTTTTTATATAGTATTTTTTCATTGTTTCATAGTTTTAGCATGTTCCTGCAGTTTTACGAGATCTCATAGCTCCATGCTTAAACCATTTGTCCTTTTTATAGGAACACAACCATCTAAATCATCCACGGCAGTCTTTCCACAACAAAAAGATTTATAAGAACTTAAAGACAGACAGTCATCACCCCAAAATATATTTTTAGTGTATGTATATCAAAATTCTCAGTTGGTGACTGCTCTTTGATTGACATCAAAGTTTGAAAATTTGAAAGATGCAGAGTAGCTCATATTCCACACAAGGCAGAGAGAGTACTTTTATTACATTATATAGCCTTGTATGCTCACCAGGACATGGCCTTAAGCAATAAAACAGGTTCAGTTTATTCTTGCACAAGGAAGAGCTCATACAGTTATGGGAGGAGCTAGAAGATGCATAGTTGGGAGAATTGGAACTGTCTGGGATCATGAAAATTCCCCTTTAAAGTAATGACTCATGATACAGTCTGATTGTCCACAGCACTCTTTAATGACCTTACCTTGAATACTACAGTCAGCACCTGAATATCCAGCAGTTCACTGACAGTATGCAACACTGCCTGACTCTATACACTGCCCTCCATTTTGACAGTCTCTCTCACCTCAAATTCCAGAAGCTTGTTAAATCAGGGAAAATAGGACAATTTCATTTAAAGGACGTTTGGATTTTCTATTTTCCTGGGAACTCAAGCTACAAGGTCTAACCATTTTATATAGTATTTTTTCATTGTTTCATAGTTTTAGCATGTTCCTGCAGTTTTACGAGATCTCATAGCTCCATGCTTAAACCATTTGTCCTTTTTATAGGAACACAACCATCTAAATCATCCACGGCAGTCTTTCCACAACAAAAAGATTTATAAGAACTTATATAATGACTCATGATACAGTCTGATTGTCAACAGCACTCTTTAATGACCTTACCTTGAATACTACAGTCAGCACCTGAATATCCAGCAGTACACTGACAGTATGCAACACTGCCTGACTCTATACACTGCCCTCCATTTTGACAGTCTATCTCACCACAAATTCCAGAAGCTTGTTTCAGGGGAAAATAGGACAATTTCATTTAAAGGACATTTGGATTTTCTATTTTCCTGGGAACTCAAGCTACAAGGTCTAACCATTTTATATAGTATTTTTTCATTGTTTCATAGTTTTAGCATGTTCCTGCAGTTTTACGAGATCTCATAGCTCCATGCTTAAACCATTTGTCCTTTTTATAGGAACACAACCATCTAAATCATCCACGGCAGTCTTTTCACAACAAAAAGATTTATAAGAACTTAAGTAATGACTCATGATACAGTCTGATTGTCCACAGCACTCTTTAATGACCTTACCTTGAATACTACAGTCAACACCTGAATATCCAGCAGTACACTGACAGTATGCAACACTATCTGACTCTATACACTGCCCTCCATTTTGACAGTCTATCTCACCACAAATTCCAGAAGCTTGTTAAATCAGGGGAAAATAGGACAATTTCATTTAAAGGATGTTTGGATTTTCTATTTTCCTGGGAACTCAAGCTACAAGGTCTAACCTTTTTATATAGTATTTTTTCATTGTTTCATAGTTTTAGCATGTTCCTGCAGTTTTACGAGATCTCATAGCTCCATGCTTAAACCATTTGTCCTTTTTATAGGAACACAACCATCTAAATCATCCACGGCAGTCTTTCCACAACAAAAAGATTTATAAGAACTTAAAGACAGACAGTCATCACCCCAAAATATATTTTTAGTGTATGTATATCAAAATTCTCAGTTGGTGACTGCTCTTTGATTGACATCAAAGTTTGAAAATTTGAAAGATGCAGAGTAGCTCATATTCCACACAAGGCAGAGAGAGTACTTTTATTACATTTTATAGCCTTGTATGCTCACCAGGACATGGCCTTAAGCAATAAAACAGGTTCAGTTTATTCTTGCACAAGGAAGAGCTCATACAGTTATGGGAGGAGCTAGAAGATGCATAGTTGGGAGAATTGGAACTGTCTGGGATCATGAAAATTCCCCTTTAAAGTAATGACTCATGATACAGTCTGATTGTCCACAGCACTCTTTAATGACCTTACCTTGAATACTACAGTCAGCACCTGAATATCCAGCAGTTCACTGACAGTATGCAACACTGCCTGACTCTATACACTGCCCTCCATTTTGACAGTCTCTCTCACCTCAAATTCCAGAAGCTTGTTAAATCAGGGAAAATAGGACAATTTCATTTAAAGGACGTTTGGATTTTCTATTTTCCTGGGAACTCAAGCTACAAGGTCTAACCATTTTATATAGTATTTTTTCATTGTTTCATAGTTTTAGCATGTTCCTGCAGTTTAACATGAACTCATAACTTAAACCGTTTGTCTTTTCTATAGGAATGCAACCATCTAAATCATCCACGGCAGTCTTTCCACAACCAAAAACTTTAAGTACTTAAAGTAATGACTCATGACACAGAGTCTGATTGTCCACACCACACTAAAATGAACTTACCTTGAATACTACAGTCAGCACCTGAATATCCAACAGTACACTGACAGTATGCAGCACTGCCTGACTCTATACACTGCCCTCCATTTTGACAGTCTATCTGATCACAAAGTCCAGAAGCTTGTTAATCGGGAAAGAATAGGACCATAATGTTAACAAGAATGGATTTTCTCTTTTCAAGCTTAACGGTACAGCATTTTGTGTAGTATTTTTCATTGTTTCATAGCTATGACATGTTCCTGCAGTTTTACAGGGTCTCATAACTTTAATATTTTTTTTACAGGAATACACCCATTATAACAATTCACAGCAGTCTTAATTTCCACAACAGAATAATTTGAAAGAATTTAACGAAATGACTCATGATATTGAGTCTGATTGTCTGTTTGTCCACAGCACACTATAAAGAACTTACCTTGAATACTACAGTCAGCACCTGAATATCCAACAGTACACTGACAGTATGCAGCACTATCTGACTCTATACACTGCCCTCCATTTTGACAGTCTATCTGATCACAAAGTCCAGAAGCTT
Source organism: Holothuria leucospilota (assembly GCA_029531755.1). Lineage (NCBI taxonomy): Eukaryota > Metazoa > Echinodermata > Holothuroidea > Aspidochirotida > Holothuriidae > Holothuria > Holothuria leucospilota. The sequence continues at coordinate 39,516,056 of CM055964.1, forward strand.
GTTAATCGGGAAAGAATAGGACCATAAGGTTAACAAGAATGGATTTTCTCTTTTCAAGCTTAACGGTACAGCGTTTTGTGTAGTATTTTTCACTGTTTCATAGCTATGACATGTTCCTGCAGTTTCACAGGGTCCCATAACTTTAATATTTTTTTACAGGAGTGCATCCATTATAACAATTCACAGCAGTCTTTCCACAACAGAATAATTTGAAAGAATTTAATGAGATGACTTGTGATACTGAGTCCGATTGTTTGTCCACAGCACACTGTAACGAACTTACCTTGAATACTACAGTCAGCACCTGAATATCCAACAGTACACTGACAGTATGCAGCACTGCCTGACTCTATACACTGCCCTCCATTTTGACAGTCTATCTGATCACAAACTCCAGAAGCTTGCAAATTCAGGGATGAATAGGACCATAAGGTTAACGAGAATGGATTTTCTCTTTTTCTGGAAATTCAAGCTTAATGGTACAGCATTTTGTGTAGTATTTTTCATTGTTTCATAGCTATGATGCTATGACATGTTCCTGCAGTTTTACAGGGTCTCATAACTTTAATATTTTTTTTACAGGAATACAGCCATCATAATAATTCACAGCAGTCTTTCCGCAACAGAATAATTTGAAAGAATTTAACGAAATGACTCGTGATATTGAGTCTGATTGTCTGTTTGTCCACAGCACACCTTAAAGAACTTACCTTGAATACCACAGTCAGCACCTGAATATCCAACAGTACACTGACAGTATGCAGCACTGCCTGACTCTATACACTGCCCTCCATTTTGACAGTCTATCTGATCACATATTCCTGAAGCTTGTTAAATCAGAGAAGATTATGACAATTGGGGTAAAGAAAATAATGGACTTTCTGTTTTTCTGTGATTTGAAGCTGTAAGGTATAATATTCCCCGTAGAAATTCATATTATTTTCCAGGTTTAACATACTCCTGCAGTTTTACAAGAATACACAAATTCAGCATTTATTTTCCTTTCCTTTTCATCTTTGAAAAGGAGGATCTATTTCAACAGTAGTCAATCTAGTAACAAATTTCAGAAGCTGGACACTAAATCACAGAACAGGGGACATACGAAAATTGTGCGAAATAATTACTGTTTTTCCCCCCTAGAATTCAAGTAAAGGGTAACATTTCATAGTGGATTCTTCATTGTGCATACTTTAAAATAAACTTGCTATTTTACAACAGTAATTTTACCAGATTTCTTTCAAATGCAATAAACCACAGCAAACTTCCACAACAAAAAAGTTTCTCAGTATTTAAGGACATGACTCATGATGAACAGTCAGATTTTTCACAGCACACTATTATGACCTTACCTTGAATACTACAGTCAGCACCTGAATATCCAACAGTACACTGACAGTATGCAGCACTGCCTGACTCTATACACTGCCCTCCATTTTGACAGTCTATCTGATCACAAATTCCAGAAGCTTGTTAAATCAGGGGAAAATAGGGCAATTGAGATAAAAAAAATGGATTTTTGTTTTCCTTGAAATCAATCTAGAAGGTTTAAAAATTTTGGGTAGGAATTCCCATTATTATATACCTTTAACATGTTTACTACAGTTTTACAAATACACACTAATTCAATCTTTTCATTTCTTTACAGGGATAATCTTTTTTAACAGCTGTCTCACTGATTACAAATTTAAGGACCTTGGTGTTAAATCAGGGAAATATAGATAAATTGTGTGAAATATTTAATTTCTGTATTCCTCCAAGAACTTAAGCTAGGTGAAACATTTCATGAAAGATTCTTATTTGTGCACACTTAAACATAGTTTGCTGTTTTACAAGAGTGTATGCTTTTCACCATTTCTTTTTTTTAACAAAATACACTTCAACAAAAGAGTTTCTGAGTATTGAAAGAGAAGATTCATGATACAGAGTCTGATTGTCCCCAGCACACTGTAATGACCTTACCTTGAATACTACAGTCAGCACCTGAATATCCAACAGTACACTGACAGTATGCAGCACTGCCTGACTCTATACACTGCCCTCCATTTTGACAATCTATCTGATCACAAAGTCCAGAAGCTTGTTAATCAGGAAAGAATAGAACCATAATGTTAACGAGATTGGATTTTCTCTTTTCAAGCTTAACGGTACAGCATTTTGTGTAGTATTTTTCATTGTTTCATAGCTATGACATGTTCCTGCAGTTTTACAGGGTCTCATAACTTTAATATTTTTTTACAGGAGTGCATCCATTATAACAATTCACAGCAGTCTTTCCACAACAGAATAATTTGAAAGAATTTAATGAGATGACTTGTGATACTGAGTCCGATTGTTTGTCCACAGCACACTATAAGGAACTTACCTTGAATACTACAGTCAGCACCTGAATATCCAACAGTACACTGACAGTATGCAGCACTGCCTGACTCTATACACTGCCCTCCATTTTGACAGTCTATCTGATCACAAACTCCAGAAGCTTGCAAATTCAGGGAAGAATAGGACCATAAGGTTAACGAGAATGGATTTTCTCTTTTTCTTGAAATTCAAGCTTAATGGTACAGAATTTTATGTAGGATTTTTCATTGTTTCATAGCTATGACATGTTCCTGCAGTTAGTTTTACAGGGTCTCATAACTTTAATATTTTTTTTTACAGGAATACAACCATCATAATAATTCACAGCAGTCTGTCCGCAACAGAATAATTTGAAAGAATTTAACGAAATGACTCGTGATATTGAGTCTGATTGTCTGTTTGTCCACAGCACACTATAAAGAACTTACCTTGAATACTACAGTCAGCACCTGAATATCCAACAGTACACTGACAGTATGCAGCACTGCCTGACTCTATACACTGCCCTCCATTTTGACAGTCTATCTGATCACATATTCCTGAAGCTTGTTAAATCAGAGAAGATTATGACAGTTGGGGTAAAGAAAATAATGGACTTTCTGGTTTTCTGTGATTTGAAGCTGTAAGGTATAATATTCCCTGTAGAAATTCATATTATTTTCCAGGTTTAACATACTCCTGCAGTTTTACAAGAATACACAAATTCAGCATTTATTTTCCTTTCCTTTTAATCTTTGAAAAGGAGGATCTATTTCAACAGTAGTCAATCTAGTAACAAATTTCAGAAGCTGGACACTAAATCACAGAACAGGGGACGTACGAAAATTGTGTGAAATAATTACTGTTTTTCCCCCTAGAATTCAAGTAAAGGGTAACATTTCATAGTGGATTCTTCATTGTGCATACTTTAAAATAAACTTGCTATTTTACAACAGTAATTTTACCAGATTTCTTTCAAATGCAATAAACCACAGCAAACTTCCACAACAAAAAAGTTTCTCAGTATTTAAGGACATCACTCATGATGAACAGTCAGATTTTTCACAGCACACTATTATGACCTTACCTTGAATACTACAGTCAGCACCTGAATATCCAGCAGTACACTGACAGTATGCAGCACTATCTGACTCTATACACTGCCCTCCATTTTGACAGTCTATCTGATCACATATTCCAGAAGCTTGTTAAATCAGGGGAAAATAGGGCAATTGAGATAAAAAAAAATGGATTTTTGTTTTCCTTGAAATCAATCTAGAAGGTTTAAAAATTTTGGGTAGGAATTCCCATTATTATATACCTTTAACATGTTCCTACAGTTTTACAAATACACACTAATTCAATCTTTTCATTTCTTTACAGGGATAATCTTTTTTAACAGCTGTCTCACTGATTACAAATTTAAGGACCTTGGTGTTAAATCAGGGAAATATAGATAAATTGTGTGAAATATTTAATTTCTGTATTCCTCCAAGAACTTAAGCTAAGTGAAACATTTCATGAAAGATTCTTATTTGTGCACACTTAAACACAGTTTGCTGTTTTACAAGAGTGTATGCTTTTCACCATTTTTTTTTTTTAACAAAATACACTTCAACAAAAGAGTTTCTGAGTATTGAAAGAGAAGATTCATGATACAGAGTCTGATTGTCCCCAGCACACTGTAATGACCTTACCTTGAATACTACAGTCAGCACCTGAATATCCAACAGTACACTGACAGTATGCAGCACTGCCTGACTCTATACACTGCCCTCCATTTTGACAGTCTATCTGATCACAAATTCCAGAAGCTTGTTAAATCAGGGAAAAATAGAACAATTGAGATTAAAAAAAATGGGGCTTTGTTTTCCTTGAAATCAATCTAGAAGGTATAAAATTTTGGGTAGGAGTTCCCATTATTATATACCTTTAACATGTTCTTGCAGTTTTACAAATACACACTAATTCAATCTTTTCATTTCTTTACAGGGATAATCCATTTTGACAGCTGTCTCACTGATTACAAATTTCAGGACCTTGGTGTTAAATCAGGGAAATGTAGATAAATTGTGTGAAATATTTAATTTCTGTATTCCTCCAAGAATTCAAGCTAAGTGAAACTTTTCATGAAAGATTTTTCTTTGTGCACACTTTAACAAAGTTTGCTGTTTTACAGGAGTGCATGCTTTCACCATTTTTTTTTGAACAAAATACACTTCAACAAAAGAGTTTCTGAGTATTGAAAGAGAAGATTCATGATAAAGAGTCTGATTGTCCACAGCACACTGTAATGACCTTACCCTGAATACTACAGTCAGCACCCGAATATCCAACAGTACACTGACAGTATGCAGCACTGCCTGACTCTATACACTGCCCTCCATTCTGACAGTCTATCTGACCACAAATTCCAGAAGCTTGATAAATCAGGGAAGAATAGGACAAGTAAGGTAACGAAAATGGAATTTCTGTTTTCCTCAAATTCAAACTAAATGGTATAACATTTTGAGTGAATTTCTATTATTTGAGAGCTTCAACATGTTTCTGCAGTTTAATAAGAATACACAAATTCAACATTATTTTTTCTTCCTTTTCTTTTTAAACTGGGGATGATCCTTTGGCAACAGCGTACCTGATTTCCAATTTCAGAAGCTTGACATTACATCTGAGAATGGCAGGACCATTGTATAAAATAATTTCTGTTTTCCCCCAGGCATGCAAGCTAAGTGCAACATTTCATGGATGATTCTTCATTGTGCATTCTACTTGCTGTATAACAAGAGCACGTTTTCACCATTTTTTTTTTTTTTTTTTATACAATAACCACAGCAGTCTTTCACAACAGAAGAGTGTTTAAGTATTTAAAGAGAACACTCATGACACAGAGTCAGATTTTTCACAGCACACAATAATGACCTTACCTTGAATACTACAGTCAGCACCTGAATATCCAATAGTACACTGACAGTATGCAGCACTATCTGACTCTATACACTGCCCTCCATTTTGACAGTCTATTTGATCACAGATCCCAGAAGCTTGTAAAATCAGGACAGAATTGAACAATTAGGTTAAAGAAAATTAAATTACTGTATCCTGGAAATTCAAGCTAAATGGTAAAACGTTTGTGTAGTATCTTCATGGTTTCATAGCAATCCTTCGACATGTTCCTGCGGTTTTACACGAATTCATAAGTTGAATTTTTCTACAGGAATACAACCATCATAACAATTCACAGCAGCCTTTCACAACAAAAGAATTTGCTAGAATGAGATGATTCATTATACAGAGTTTGATTGTCCACAGCACACTATAATGAACTTACCTTGAATACTACAGTCAGCACCTGAATATCCAACAGTACACTGACAGTATGCAGCACTATCTGACTCTACACACTGCCCTCCATTTTGACATTCTATTTGATCACAGATCCCAGAAGCTTGTCAAATCAGGGAAAGAAAGTAAAACTGACTTAATGAAGTGTATTTTCTGTTTTCCTTGGCACCCAAGCTACCAGGTATAACATGCTGTGAAGTAGTTTTTTCATCATTTTATAGCTCTTACATGTACCTGCAATTTTACAAGAACTCCAAACTTAAATATTGTCTTCTTTACAGGAACGCAACCATCCACAGCAGTCTTTCCACAACAAAAGAATTTATAAGAACTTAACAACATGACTCATGATACAGAGTCTGATTGTCCACACCACACTAAAATGAACTTACCTTGAATACCACAGTCAACACCTGAATATCCAACAGTACACTGACAGTATGCAGCACTGCCTGACTCTATACACTGCCCTCCATTTTGACAGTCTATCTGACCACAAACTCCAGAAGCTTGCAAATTCAGGGAAGAATAGATCTATTTAAGTAAGGATTTTATATTTTCCAAATCAAATAAGAAATCACCTACCCCTTAGCTTGAAACACCATCTATGTCTTCAAAGTGAGTCTCCTTTTGAAGCAGACCTTTATAAACATAGGACATCACAGAACAGAAAGTGCATCCCCAGTGGAGGTAAGCACACACTATTGCAATTTACACCAACAACTGCAGACAGCTGAGTTATACGGAAGCCGAGAACATCGCAGTGGTGTGAAATCGGACATGCCAGTTTTCCCACCCCTTTCTTCGGTAAATATGGGAAGGAGAAATCAAGATACGATTTCTCCTTACCATTATCCACTGGTAATGTGGACTGGAGAAAACCAAAGTCAGTGAGGGGGTACTTCAAGAAAGGACCATTACACAGTGTCCATAAATGGATGCGCCCGCACACGACACGGATCCTCTTTTCAATTTAAGTAACATAGCTAGCTCGCTCATCGACAATTTCTCCGTACCACAGTGGGATCATCCCACATTGGTAATAATATAACCAAAGTTATATAGCGTCAATCCGTGTCATGTGCGAGCGCGTCCATTTATGGAGAGGGCGTTCGAAAATAGACACTGTGTAATGGTCCTTTACCGAAGAAAGGGGTGGGAAAACTGGCATGTCCGATTTCACACCACCGCGATGTTTTCGGCTTCCGTAGAGTTGTGTACTGGTAGGCCTAGGGTACCTGTGTATTTAAGTCTCCTACATGCCATGTGAAGTTTACGTTGTGCATGCAGTGTGCTTCACTGTTCACCCTCCAAAATGCAGTCACATGACATTGACGCATAAGGTCTATACAAAGATCTTTTATGTCTGAGAAAATAAATATTGCATATCTAAGTAAAAATGGCAGGGAAGTGTCTAGGATTCTCTGGGTGCAGGGGACACTGATCTGTCATCCTGGGATAGGGGTCTACATGGGGAAGGAATATATTAGATATTTATCTCTTCTAGATGGAGGGGTAGGCTTCACTAGATTGAAGGTTCACTAGACCAAAGATCCTCACTCTAAACTAAATCCTAACTCTAACCATAATCTTTTATACCCAAACCCTTATCCTATGGTACCAGAGGGTAATCCTTAGCCTAATCCTATAAACCTTATTCTGTATCTAACCTGAATTCTCATTTTACTTCTTACCCAAAGAAGTTTTTCGTTCAAGCGGATCTTCAGTCCAGCCAACCTTTGATCTCATGCATACATGTACCTTTGATCTAGTGGGTATCCCCTAGATGGAGAATAGTTACCCGACAGGATTCATGATTTTGTAATAAGTGTGGGCAGAATTTTTAGCCCCAAGGGATGCTCCCTAGTGCCCTCCAGCACTGGTAAACCCTGCCAAACAGTTATTTTGCATGGATTTAGCAATTCACCAACAACAATATTGTCATGTATTTAAAAGAACCACAGTATATATATGCTGGCTATGGTTCTCTAAATTTGGCTGGGTGACTACCAATTTTCCTTTCAACAATCCATTACTGCAGACCACTAAAATATTGAAGAGGCCTTAGGTCAACATTCAGGTGCTGTGAGGAATACATGATATGGTTTCAAGAGCTTCAGTACTTGATCACAAATTTCTGCTGCTTTCATAAATATGTTTATCACCACAAAGTAAGTGTAAGGAAACCCACTTTTATTTGTCTACCTCAAGAAATCTTCAGCCTGTTGTATGAGGTCTAGTGCGTGGAACTGTATAGCTACTGGAAACACTTTAAATGAAGGTCACATGACCTTCCACTGACTTTGGTGCTAAACAAAATGACAAATTTTTTTGAAGTCATGCTGGCATTTTGCCCTCCTTATGAAAGAAGAAACAATTGCATATTAGATAATTCACAAAATATTTCACTTGGCCATATAATGCTCTATGAGATGTATGCCTTTAAAGTAAATACAAAGATAACCTTTTTCCAAATTCTGACTTATTTCCTGCCTTGGTCTATGATTAGTTTTACCTGAAAGACCTCTTACTTCCCAACAGTCACAAAATACTGCAACTCTCGGACATCACAGTACTGTATATAAAACATCTGTTTCAACACAGCTAAAAGGCAACATAAGCAAGTTATGAAATCTAAACTGAGGCAAGAAAGCCTTCTGAGCAGTACTTCACTTGTGATCAACACAAAAGCAGAGTTAGTAATCAATTAAGACTCTCAATTTACCTCTGAAAGGGTCTACAGAAGGACATTTGCTGGGTTCATCTTATTTCATTTTCTCTAAAAAGCTTCTGTTCTTTTGTAACTAATATTTGGGCAGCAGGCAATACAAGTACTTAAAAGCAACTCCACAAGTGGGATTAACTAATGCATTTCTGGTTTTCCCTCCACTCAAGGTAACTGAACCTTCTAGATATTTCAAGCCAGGAAGGGGATGTGAAAGGCATGTAAAGTAAGCTTAAGTGGTTTCTTTTTGGTTCAATAACTGATCTTTCACAGCACACCAGGAAACTTACCTTGCACACTGCAGTCAGCACCTGAATATCCAATAGCACACTGACAGTATGCAGCACTACCTGACTGAATGCACATACCTCCATTTTGACAGCTTATCAGAGTGCAAATTCCAGCAGCTTTTAACATAAGAAGATACAGCAAAGAAATATATGAGGTTCAATCCCTTCAAGTTCAGCAAGTTGGGGTTAAAATTTTCACCTGACAGAGCTGTGTAGTTGTCTGCAGCTTGTAAAGAATGTCTAACTGAACATGAACAGAATGTGCCCCATATTCTTTTTCTCCCCACTTTGGTTGATTTCACACCTGACTAATACCTAAGTGTCCTCCTACAGTCCAAGTTTGTGCTTTTGTAATCCAACCAACTGGGCAGCAGTTGTGGTCAAAATAATTTTCTAGCAGTATTTCAACTTAAGAAATCCACTCATCAGTAGATTTGAAGAAATAAAGTACCACTATGTACTTTGTGCTTCAGTAACAATTAGTCCCACAGATAGGCAGCAGTTGTGGGCAGTAAATTATTTTACTCTAAGGTATTTTCTCAGTAGCAGTGCAACCAGCATTGAAAGCCCCCTGATCAGGAGAATTCTGGGAACTGAAATTAGTGAAGAAATGTTTAAACAGTGCACTTTGTCTGAGCTTCAGTAACAATACTTCCCACAAACTGGGAAGCACTTGTTTTCAATAGAGTGTGTAATTCCAGCTATAAGTTAGTGCCTTGCAGCACTGCCAGATGTAGAAATTGACCATTGAGCATAATTTTGACAAATGGTGTGTGGTCTGTTGCTTCATACAGCTTTGACTACCAAGCTGTTAAATAAAGCCAATGGCTGGCTACGCGGGAAGTTTTTAAAATTCCATACTGTTTTGAAGAATCAAATCTACAAGTCTGCAACTACCATAATGCATTATTTAAACTTAACCATCATCCAGTGATATGAACTTTGTAGAGATAATATATTATTTGAGGACAGAGTACCATAAAGGTAACACAGAAGATTATGAAAGGAACATTAAGTAATCATTTGGAGGTATAAAGGTAAATGGCAAAAGTGGTGTCAGGATTTCTCTGACAAGGGAGACCAGAATTCTCCCCTTGCCCTCCCCACCTGATGGATGCCCACCACCAGTAAATGGTATTATTAGTAATGTTAGTCCATGGATTCATGTCATGTTACATATACAACTAGTCTAATATGACAAAAAAAGGTCTAAAAAAGGAAACACTCTGGAAATCAAATAAAAAGAACCCCTAAATATGCCTAATTCTAATTTCTGGAATTTGTGCTAACATGGAGAACTCCCAAATCATTACTTCACAGGATTAAAAAAATTTAAATACTTATTGAGGTAAGCAGGTAAATTGTAAGAAACTTGTAACAAGCAAGCCTTCTCATATTACACACCACACATATTTTCCAAAAACAGTATTGATTTCAAATTGCTTATTAATAATCCATACTCTTTGCTAAAGCCTTGCTTCGCATGCAGTACAAAATATGACAGCATGGTGGCCTATTGGTTAGGGTGTTGAACTTGTCATCCAAGGATTACTGGTTCAACTCCCGCCTGGGTCATGATTATGTTGGGTCCTTAAGCAAGATGCTTTATCCCAATTGCCTCTCTCCACCCAGGGGTTAAATGGGTAACTGGGACGTAAATTGTCATCAGGTGCACCATTACAGCAGCTGCCTCACTGGAGGGACGGTCTTCGGACGATCCGGACAATTTACCATTGAGCAGGGGTAAGAGAGTGCTGCTCCTTTGATTAGGATTGCCTAGATACTGGCACATAAAAAATGCAACTATTATTATTACGTCCAGATGACAATCAAGATAAAAGGATTTATTATAAAGTAACAAATACTGTAAACCTTTCTACTACAAAAGTAACATTTTATATTCAAACACACTTACAAGGTATTTCACAGAACCTTCCAGTGAAATCGTTAGTACACTGACACGTCGCCGTGCCAGCAATTGATGCACACGTTCCTCCATTCAAGCAGTTGATTGTGTCACAAGGATTGTTATCTAGTAAAAAGCAAGGAAATGAAATTTTTGCTCATAACAGTAGGATTCAGACTTAAGGGTAAATGCAGTCATCCGAAGCTGAATAATACCTTGATATCCTAATACATGTATGGCTCTTTTCAATCATGTGACAATGTTTTGTCCCAAAATATTCCATTGCATTGCAGAATAATATTACAAATCTAGTATGTAATATTTGAGCCTAAAACACCAAGACATTTACTTGTTAGGAAAAATGGAGATTTGGTGTTAAAATATTGTTGGATCAAATGTTTATTTCCATTTGTTTATGTAGTTTCAACAGATCTCAACTGCAAAAATTTGTTGGATGTAGCTTCAAGTTAGGCACCATGTCAAAACAACCAAGCTGCAGCAGCTGCAGCCATGCTTTGTTTCCATGGAGAACAGCAGTCTTAACTTCATCCTTCTGTTGTAATTTGTGTATTAACAAAGAATGGGCAATGAGGCAGCTGCAGCCAGGCTTCCAAGCAAGAAATATCCTGTTCTACAATTTTTCACATGTTGACTTTTTAATTCCTTAAATGACCTTTGACATATCTAGCAAATATAGCAAGGCTCTACATACTAAGTGGGGAACGTGAACATGCTTCCTGTCTTGAGATAATGATGTTTACAACCTTTCCACAGTTTGATCTCTGGTGACCCCAGATGACCTTTAACACCCACCGAAAATGATAGGGTGCTTTCTCTTTATATAGTGCATGTGCAGTTCAAAGTGCTTCCTCTCCAGATTATGCATCCGCATGTTAAGTATGAGAGTATTCATGTTTCCTATCTGGAGTGGCCAAGTGGTCAGAGCATCCGACTTGCAGCCGGAAGGTCCAGGGTTCAAATCCTGGCCGGGTCATACCAAAGACTTTAAAAATGGAACCTACTGCCTTTGTGCTTGGTGCTCAGCATAAGCAATGGCCCGGAGTAGGGAAAACAAGCCAGTGAGCCACAACTGGAAAAAAGGCCGTGGTCGTCTCGACTTGAACCAATTGGTTGGAAACTGGAACGTTAAACCTCATCTAACTAACCTATCTGGAGATATTGTGTTTACAAGGTTTTCAGTTTTACCTCCATGACAGATCCCAGATGACCTTTGACCTCCACCAAAAATGACAGGTTTCTCCCTCTCCATATAAGCATGAAGTATCCATGTATATTTCCTATCTGATATTTTTTCAACAAGGTTTTCTTAGTTTGACCTTTCGTGACCTCTAATGAACTTTGACCTTCACCAAATTAATGGGCTTTTTCCTCTTAAAATGGGGCAGCCACATACCAAGTATGAGAAATGTCATTGTGTCCCTTCTTGAGATATCCTGCTAACAAGCTTAGCATCACAAACACACACGTACATACCTATGCCAGCACAAATGCCTAGGTTTCTCTTTCATCGAAACCAAAAAGCGATGGCAAGGTCATTGAAAAAATTTTTTAATATCAATCCAGAACAGATAAATTAAATCTCCCTTGCCATCCTCACCCTTGTGAAATTTTCTTTAACATACTCAAACCCTGAAGACTATGCAGGATAAGGTTCTAGCTTACAGTTTGTAACAGACTGTGCACTGATAGCAGTAACTGTAGAGGCCAAGGCTTTGGCCAGGGAACAATCCAGCTGTTGTTTGTTCTGCCACCCCTCTCCCACTTCTGACCCCATCTATGGTATGAGATAGTAAAAGCAGTAAACTGTAATGAGAAACTGACAGTTTTGACCTTAACATACCTTAAAAAATGGTAAAATGAGTCAAAATTTGTACCATTTCAGACTAAATATGGCACAAAACTGAAAATTTTGGAGTAATTAGACTCCTCCCTGGCTGCCAAATGTGGAATACCATGATATCCTGTCTAAAGTCCCAATAGAAGCTACATGAAGGCTCAGTTAAAAGTGCGCATTAGGAGCTCTCCCAACACCATACATTAAGGCAGAGTGCATACAACTGACATTTGGAGTATAAAAATGTAAAACTAAGCTCTGTTACATTTATATTAGTTGTATTACGTCCACTGCTAAGTACTTTCCTTTAAAGACAGATAGTCATTACTCCAAAGTATATTTTTAGTGTGGGGTATCAAAATTCTCAGTTGGTGACTGCTCTTTGATTGACATCAAAGTTTGAAAATTTGAAAGATGCAGAGTAGCTCACATTCCACACAAGGCAAAGAGAGTGCTTTTATTACATTTTATAGCCTTGTATGCTCACCAGGACATAGCCTTAAGCAATAAAACAGGTGTATTCCTGCACAAGGAAGAGCTTCATACAGTTATGGGGAGGAGCTAGACGTTGCATAGTTGGAACTGTCTGGGATCATGAAAATTCCCCTTTAAGCTTTCATGGAAACATAGCAAAAGAAGACCAATGTATTTGGACCTTTAATCAGCAAAAGCGGATTTATATTCGATTTTGATGGAGTTAAAGATTCCTAATTCTCAATATGAGATCAATTGTCACACTTACATGTGTGTATATTTGGTTCATCTTGATACTGTTTTTAATCATATGTTAATTTTTTACTTTTGCCACTACTTTTGAAATATTTTGTGTAATTTTTCAGACTTGCTTCCATGATTCTATTTACTAACAATTTTTTTCAGTGACTTTTTCAACTATTTTGTTTTTCTTGGCAAAAAATTATGGAACCCCTTATATACACGGTATTAGTCTTATAACCGTTTTACTGTGAGGGCTTACTTTCCTCCTAGAGATAATTAGTTCAAGAACTGCATAATAAGTGGCACAACCAACTTAAATAGCACATACTGGAGGGACAAAAAAGAAATTCTCTCCACACAAAACATGACATCAAAGTAAATGAAACTTTCACCAGGTTAAAAATGTTCTACCACTAAAACGTATCTTCTAATTACCAGTAAAGTTTAATTTTTACAAACTCCAAGAAAGGGAGCCCTATCAACTTCCAACTCTCCCTCCACCCTTGTCCCCCTCCTTTCTTTTGTTAAGCCACTGTTCTAAAGTAATTAAAATATTCATTTTTGCAACTGTTTCTGTTGATTGCAAAAATCATTTCGTTAAATGACCACCACCGAATGTATCTACAGCATGTTACTAACTTACTACATCGTGTGTTTCTCTAAAGGACAAATGCAGTCACCTGAATTTGAATTGGCTTGATAAACCTAAATAAAATCAAGAATAGGGGGTTCTTTCTTCAAATTTTACATCATTCAATTTTTTTTCCCTGTAATATGGAATGTGTGTGTTGAAACATTCTGATGAAATGGCTTCAACTGACATTTCAAAGGATCAACAGGTCGACTGCGTATGCCCTTTAAGTTTTCAATATCAGCACATGATTATTGGTATGTGCAACAGTTCGTCCATAACTGCAAAATTTACACAAGCATCCAGAAATTACCCTTTTCTCTGACCTGCTCCCCCTCCCCTGATATGTCCATTTACTGATATTGTCATTAAAATTTGACGAAATTAAATCATCAACATTTTATAAGTTACTCCCTGCAATGGGTATGTGTCATTAGCCCTTCTCCAAATACCCATTGAACTTGTGGAAATTTTGAGAAATATGGATGGCCCATAAATGATAAATGATGTCTTTTTTCTGCATACTCAATCTTAATTACATCTCTTCATGTACAGTATGCATTAAATGGAACTCTTTTCCTTACCACTTATCTCACACCGTACACCATAGAAGCCAGAGGTACACATACAAGTCCCATATCCTTGTATCACAATACACGTTCCACCATTGAAGCAGGGCAGACTGATTTCATTACATGCGTTTGATACTAGAGAAATGGGGTATAACAGAGGGAGGAATTAAAGAACAGCAAGGTTGTGTATATAAACAGCATATGACAACAACAAATTCAACCACAAAATTGATACATTTTATACTCAGCAACATAATATACATACAGCAAACATGTAGACAGTTTCACGGGACAAACAGGTAGACAGAAAGTATATCAGGTGCATATATACTTTGCAAGCAGACTAAATTGTTTACAGAAACATTACATATGAGCCCCTCCACACTCTCAGATACATGAAAATGCATAAAGCTGCCATGGGTAAAGACACTTTTGAGTTTCACTCATCAGTTCTTCCAGTTCTGTTGTAAACAACAACTCTTAACCACACAAGGGCGGCGATACCGGGGGGGGGGGGACATGTCCCCCCAATATTTGAGAAATCGCCCATTAACTCTGATTTTTCACACAGTAAATTATTGGAAAATCTCGTCATGTACCCCACAATGTTGAGAACAAATCGCAGCTCTTGTAACAACAGATTGCTGAATTTTTACTGGCACATTTTCAAATGATCATGTTTACCATGAAAAACTTCTTGCACTGAGACTAAAGCTAGCCACACACTATGCCACTCTGCAAAACGCAACTCAACTCGACCTTTGCATCACCAGTAGTGGTGTGGTGTGTGTGGGTCTACATCTACCACATATTACAATGCAGCACCTTAGCCTAACCTTTAAGTTACAATTTGTTATAGCCTATATAGCCTGTGTCGTCCCATTTTCCAGACAGGGATGTGATAGCTCCTTTTACAATAATAGTCCTGAATGTGGTATGTTCATGTTTACTAAACCAATCAATACCCAATATCTGTACAACAGTGCAGTACTGCTGTTGGATGGTGGGTGTAGTTGGCCATTTTTTGTGCGGGAAGCAAAGAACAAAATTTCAGATCACAATTTTCAAATAAAAATTTTTGCTACTTCTTCTTCAGTTGTAACAGAGGTCTTCGATTTTGCTTTGCATTTTTGAAGTTTGGTCTTACACCTTCAATGTGGTCTTAGGGAGGGGTTTAAGGGGAGGGGAAAATGGTCACCATGCATGTGCACATGCACTGTACTTCTGGCTTTACTTTCAACATGAACAGGTGTAAGATGGATGTTGGAGTCAAATTTGAGTCATTTGATACAGTACCCTTAGGCAATAGATGATTACTTAAAAAAGAATTATGCCATCTATGTTATTGGTGATTGCAGATCAGTTGAAAATGCCAACAAAAGACTTCCAGATACCGGCCCGCACAGCTTGCTGCGCAGTTTGGCACCTAGCTGGACATGCAACAAATTGCTGGTCATTGGTCTGGCCACACATGGGATGTAAATTTGCTGTGGCCGTGATGCTACGAGGCCAAACAGTAGGCCTAACTGAAAGCTAACGCAAAACTCACTGCCCTACAGTGCCATATGGCAGCACGACCTGACCAACACTTGACCGAGCAGAGGTCTGTCAATCTGGCCCACAGCTGCACATCAGACGAGAAATAACAAGTTACTTGCCCGCGCAAAATGCAAATTTTTCAGTCTGGAAAGACTTTCCTCTAACAAACCTGTGCAGTATGTCAAATTCAAGTATTCCCATGTCAAATTCCTTTGCAAACACTGAACATTTTGGTGAGGCAAAGTCGAAAAGCACGGGCTAGCGACCCTACTAGATGCATAAAGATGCCAGACCAATAACGTAGCCTACCTGCTATTCGTCCAGCAGCCAGGTCAATGGGCCCAAACCACCTGAACCACATGACACGGACATATCCAATTTATTTGTAATAAAGGTACAGAATCTTAGGGGTACTTCAAAGAAATCTTCTTTTTGCCCAAGCAATGTGAAGCTAACTGCTTACTGTTTAAAGGTCTTTTCCGGCCTGTTTTGGAATATGCCAGCACTGTGTGGGATCCACACCAGATTTACCTAGCCTACAGGATAAGCTGGAGATCGTATTCAAAGGAGATCAGCTCATTTTATCAGTTTGAACTTCTGGCATGAGTCTGGGTCTATGACTTCTGTATTGAAAGACCTCGATCTCCCTACATTATCGGAATGCCGTAGGCAAAATAGACTAATTCTTTTCACTAATTGTTTTTGGTGAGGCCCAGATTCCTGTTGACAGACTTCGGCATCCCATCTGCAGAACTCGCGGGATGCACAACTTACTCTTTTGCCATCTTCACACTAGGACAAACTGCTACAAATTTAGTTTTCTGCCTAATACCGTCAAGGAATAGAATCATCTTCGTGCCTCTTTAGTTGAAAATTCCTTGCTTCATAAAGATTCCGCTCAGTTTATTGCAAATAGCATTAGCCTAGGCCTACTGGGCTTAGGCACCACTCAATGCATGCATGAAGTAATGTCCCTTTGGATGTGTCACCATATTTTGAAAGAAGAGAAGATGAAATTTCATGCATACAAAGTCAGTTTAATAGACCTAGGCCTACGCTATTTTAGTGCAAAGAGGCACCAGTCAATTTCACATCAGATATGCTAACAGGCCTAGGCCTACTGTCCTAAATTGGTTGGCCCCAAGAGCAGCAATTTGTTCTCAATATTGGGAGGACAGGACCGAATTTTCCAATAATTTACTGTGTGAAAAATCAAAGTCAATGGGCGATTTCTCAAATATTTTGGGGGGGGGGAACATGTCCCCCAGGATCGCTGCCTATGGTAGGCCATAGTACTGCGGCTGGCCGCAGGCCAGATTGGAAAACTTGTAGTGGTGCACGGGGGATTTTAATAATGGCCGAGAGAATTGCGTGGCCAATACTATCTAAGTAGAGCGCTACCATCGGTTGGCGTGGAGCTAGTCCTCAGTAAAGGACTGTGGTCGTTCGCCTACAGCTCACTATACACAGTCCTTACACCGACCATTGAAAATAGCGGGGGGGATCGGCCGTCTGTGTAATGGTTGAAATTGTGTTTCTTCTCACAGCAAATTTTGTGACTAAAATCTTAATTTACTGGGCACCATGAATTTTCTTTTCCAGATCTTACAGGAGTATTACAGCTGTTTTTAATCACTGAGAACTTCTGGAAAGTGCCAAAAATCTGAAATGAAATCAGCAACTTTTTCGCACTGTAAAATTTACTGTGTGACTATGGAACTTTGTTTACATCAGTATGCTAATAAGCTACATCGTTACGTCAATTAAGAATGTTTGCAGATGCAATTGTCATGTGTATGTATAGGAAATACAGTAACCAAAGTGTTGTGCGTGACGTCACAATGTTACGCACACGGCATTCTGATATCAACAAATATTTCGAGTGCTACAGTAAATTGTTAAGAAGAGGCAAAGTTGATGATTTTATTTCAAATTTTTGGAACTTTTCAGAGGTTTAAAGTGATAAAATACAACTGCAATATAAGTGTAAGACATGGAAAGGAAAAGTTATGATAGTTTATTAAGACTTTAAGATCTAACTTTGCAATCAGAAGAAAATCAATTTCGACCAGCACTGTGCTGGTCGAAGACCCCAGGTTTCCAATGAGTCGGAGTAAGGACCGTGTATAGGGAGCTACCAGATTAGAAAGCTTGCAATGGTGCGCGGGGGATATTAATAATGGCCAAGAGAATTGCGTGGCCGATACTATCTAAGCGGAGCACCACCAAGGGTTGGCACGGAACATAGCAAGAAAGTTAAGCCAAAACTACCTCCTACATTGCAGGAAATTGCCTTTCCCAGCCAACTTGCTTGGTTGCTGCCAACAAGTTTGCGCGGTTGCAGTTGTCAGTTGTTAAACTGCGCGGCTGGCAACTTTGATATTCATATTTTTGCGCAGGGGATAAATCCCCCTCGCAGGGCAAACTTTCCAATCTGGGGGAGCTATCGGCGACCGGCTATACACGGGCCTTTACTGAGGACTAGCATGGAGCATACTGAGAAAATTTTGGCCAAAACCACATCCAACATTGCAGGAAATCACCTTTCCCAGGCAACTTGTGTGGTTGCTGCCAACAAGTTTGCACGGTTGCAGTTGTCAGTTGTTAAATTTGCGCGGCTGGCAACTTCGAATTGTTTTCTTGCGCGGAGGATGATAAATCCCCAGCGCGGGGCAAACTTTCCAATCTGGGCCGCAGGCAGGCAACACTTAGGCTAATTCAACCAATTTCTCTAATGTAAAAGTTGACTTAGGCCTACAAGAGTTAACAAACTACGTTGGTGCGTTGTTTTATAATCTCTAAAATTTAATGCTGAACTTCTCACTGCGCTGTAAGTTGTTGCCGGCATATGCAATGTCGAAGCACAACGTTAGAAGAAACCTAGGCATAGGCCCTACGTATAGCTTTGGTAACGTTTGGTTAACGTTAGTAGCGTTAGGCTAGGCCGCGAAGTGACCGGGCTACTGCCATGTCAGATGTCTCATGTGATAACTGATTGTGTTCAGCAGTGTCGTTTCACTGGAGAATCTAGTGAAACCATTGATCCCGAATTTCCTGACGAACCTAAACATTTCCTTAAATTTGACATACTTCTTTTAATTCAAATTTTATACTTAATTTCTTCTTGGCCCGAGACTGCTGCGCTCTGTTCCAACTACATGAACAGCTGCATCAATATTTCATAAACTTGCACTTCTGCATCCTCAAAATACTTTAGCCTGATTGGCACAGTGCTATTTCAGTACACAAAACAGAGTGCATCTTATCACATCTTTTTTTTTTTTTTTTAATTCAACGAATTTCCAGTCCCATGCATTTTTATTTCAATTATTTTCTTTCAACATTCCTCTCAAAAATCAGGAAATGTCATTGACAGTGGAAGCCCTGAGACACAGGGAAGGGTGTACAGCAATGTTTTAAAACTTCAAACGCACCAATTGTTCATTTTATGCCTAAGCAGGGAGTTGCTATGTCAAATAGCAACTCCCTGGCCTAAGGTTGTTAAATGTAATTACTATTTAAAAGTCTCGATCACCTCCGTTAATCACTCGCCGCTACAACTTTGTTTAATTTGATGAGATTTTAAATACAGCAGAATACCTTTATATATAATTTTGGCATTTTGTTGAAAGAATCACAGGTGTAGGAAAAGGGGGCAGCGCGCGCTCGGGGTGACCGTCCCCACTTTGATTGGTGGGTGACGGAAACCTTTCGCCCCCACTTTGGATGACATCCTGCTGTTTTTTTAATATGCCAATGTACTTTCAACTCCATGGTCATATCATGTGCTGTTTTTGCACATCGTAATTTGAATGTCCCGGCTAGTCAGGCCTACTGTGATTACCAGGCACCAATGCCCTGCCTGCCCTACCGGGGAGGTAGGTCGACCTCATTATGCTCCAGCTTCAGTGGTGTTCACAGTGCGTGTAGTATTTACTGTGAGGGATGTATCTTTTTTCGTAGTATTGCAACGGACATTGTCACAGTGTAGCCTTGAGCTTTATATCACATTGAGGAACCAAATTGCTGAAATCAATTTTTGTTTACATTTATTCCAAGAATAATTTCTGGATATTCTTTTCAAATTTTCAGGCGAGATAATGAAAGGTCAACACTGATAACCCCAGTGATAACCCCTAGATCATAACCGTTACATTTGAATCCTAACCCAGATTTCTAACAACTTTGAAAATTCCTGCAAACTAAGAATAAATCCTACGAGGCGGGATTGTCAATTTAGCTTACTGCGTTGTCACTACTTTAATTTTTTTCTTAGCATGTCCAATGAAAGCTATTTTAACCAATCAGAGTAGTTTCCAGTGTCCTGATTATGAAGAGGTGTACTCGATATCTGTTACCCATAGTTTACTCTGGAAACATCTAGGAGAATGATTTTAGGTAGCAACTGAGTCAACTAGCATAATATTAATTTAGCTAAGAGAGAATAAAGAACCATATGGCTATGATTGTTCAATTATTCATCATTACTCATTCTTAGAGGAAAGGGACAACGGAGCCAATTTGGAAGTGTGGGTTAAGCATTTTAACGGCCCAATATGTTCAAGAAAATTAAAGCCTATCATCCCAGTTTAAGGCTGCCCAAAATGCCCACGGCAGAAAAAGTTCGGGGCTGAAGCCAGGGTAGCCCGCCCAGTCTCTGCTGTCCATGGAAGATGGTACCAAATGACATTCTACTTCAAATAAATTGTGAGTTACAAGTTTACGTACTAGGACGCAGTAAGTGAATGTTACACTCTTGAAGGAATAGAAACACATATAGTAGACTACTCTCACTTAGCCTTTATCACAAGAGGGTGACAATTTAGACAACTACCCATTTCCAAGGTCGAAGCCCGCCTCCAGTTTGGACCTAAGGCTGTACAGGACAAAATTCAAGACCAGTGAAGAAATGTATTCTTATATAATATTTCAGATGCCCGTGTCTTTTTTTTTTTCAAATATGAACGCACGTTGGTTATGACATTGGAATCAGAACATATTTTGAAAATTAAAAAGGGGAGGAATTAAATAGGATGAAATTACTTCAAAGTTTGTCAAACATTGCATCATTTCGCATCTACGGTACTTAATATGGTCAAAAATATCCAAAGGGGGGAAGGAATGTACCCTCCCCTTAGACCTTCCGGACACTGATCACTAACATTCACTTCCTCCCCCCCCCCACACTTTCAAAAAGCTTCCTACGCCAATGAAAATACCTCCCTCGATAAAGACTCTTAAAGACCCCATTCGATGACAGCCTTATCGAAGGTAGCGTCATTTCAAGCATGTAAATATTTCATCATCCGTATATACATTTTAAACAGATGGGGCTCATTTTCAGTGTCCCCTACCCCCAGCCCTGCCTCCAAACTCTAGAAAATTGAAACAAAAATATGCATTTTTCTGAAAATTACCCAAGCAAAATATTTTACACAAACTGTGCGGTGGAGAATGGAAGATTATTCCTGATTCCCAGACGGTAAATATTCTTATAGTTTAATGACCATAGGCTGTGTTTGATACAATTGTACACTCACTTCGAGATAAAGTCTGACTGATAGGTACATTTTCCCAAAAGGTTGCGAAAGATTGGACAACCGAATACCTACAAAGGAAGAAAAGTAAAAAAAGTTTACATCATAATGTCAAATATTAACTATTTTGTTCATTTATTTGCTTCCCCTCTACACGAAGAATTAGCTTCACAAAAGACGCGTTTGAAACCGTCCCTCTTGCTGTGAGAAGAAAGGTCATAATATTCCCCTGTTTCTTGTATACCTATGCTGGCGAATATGTTAACGTATACGTTTCCATCTATGCTTATAAGTGCACGTGCACGTATGTATATCCCAGCCAAATTTTCATTAAGCAGATATGACAATATGACTTCTCTAGCATAATTTCAACACCAACAAACCTACAACATTGAACGATTCTTTCCCCATGTCAGCAATAAAGCAGTGAGAGCACTTAAAAATTACCCCATCTACCGATCGTAGAACTCAGTTTTGGTCTCAGTCACAAACAGTGGCGTAGCGGTGGCGTGCGGGGACAAGACCAACCAAAAATTTTCTCTTTAATCAAAGAAGAAATCCATAGAGTTGCACACCTCATCTCCCTCAACTTCTATACATATTCTGTGAATTAAATTTTCCGCACATTAACAAACATTCTAGTATTGCCCAAAACCGCAGTATTAGTTGTACACAGTATACAACGTTCATTGGAAACTACTGAGCAGACGTACAGTCTAGTTGACCAGCGCCCTCTTTTTGTAAAAAAAAACGTGAGAAGTGAAAATCTACTAACGTCTTGACCAAGACTGGATATAATGTAAAACCATTTTTTAGATTGCTCAACCTTTTACTATTGATTTCTGATCTATGTCATTAATTTTACTTGCAGTTTTTAAGGTACAAGTTTTAACTTCATCAGACTCCACAATTGTGGTCGAAAAGTAATATACTCTGATGTAGGGACGTCGGTCAATTTCTTGGTCCAGAGGATATGAGGGGCTAAACTGTGAAATTTTATGCGTGAAAATATGTCACTTTCTCCACCGTATATATTTTGTATATTACACAAATTCGTTCATGTGGCTTCTTAGGCGTTTCTTCCCTCAAAATACATTTAGACTCTTAAATGCTTTTGTTGCCCCAAAATTTTTAAAGTAAACTTTTAGCACATCGATTTTTGAAATCTATGGATATTAAAATGCCAAAAGATTGTATGGATACAATTGTAAGGTATGGAAAGTACCATTTCTGGCAATGCGGGGATTATTTTTGGACATGTTTTCTCTGCACACTTAACACCAACGAATGGTAGTGCTCCACTTACCCATGCCAAAAAAATTGCATACTGTCATGCTTCTTTCTGGCCGTTTCTCCATCTGAATCTTCTGTTCTTTACATTATTTCCTTTTCAATTTTCTGTCACTTTGCAATAAATTCTCTGCTATTCTGTGCACTGTTACACTGTGTTTAAATGTTACGTTATCTTAAATTGAAAAGGACTGTACAAAAATATCAAACTTAGGATGCTGGTTATTTCTAAGTATAAAAAATAAGAATTGTTGTACAACTTGGAGGATGTTACAATTTTAATCGATCAAATTTTTATCGGTACTTACGAGAATTGAAGGGTCCCCACATCTGTAGTCGGAGTGATAAAAAGGAAGTCAATTGGTAGTGTCAAAGGTTGACTGGAGCCACCGAGATGTAAAATTGTGGATACACTATTTGTCAAGCATGTTACAACCTGTTGTCCGTTACCAGGGATCCAGGTTATATCCAGCTGACTGCTTGCTTGAATCTGTAGGACGATTCCAGTTATTTGGGGCGTGCCACCGATATTTGCTCCGTCAAACGTGACTGTAATGAAAGTTGAAAAAGTGAGATATAAGGGTGCATTGCGGAAATTGTTAGCGTATATATACATATATATATATATGTGTGTGTGTGCGCACTTACTTTCCATTCAGATTGAGGACCTAAACAATGGATTTCAGGTCCTTAGAAGGAAATACAATAGATTTCTCATGTCCTCAGAAGTTTAACAATAGAGAGTTTATTGTTAAAGTTAGGGTTAAGGAAGCAAACACAATAGAGAAAACAATGAGGTCCTCAAACAGTATGTAAAGCACAACTGTGCGTGTGTGTGTGTGTGTGTGGGTGCGCGCGCGCGTGGGTGATCTACGCTACTTATTCCGGGGAAGAAAAATGAAGATTTAATTAAATCCAACGATCCCCCTGCACAAGTGGGCAAGTTTAAAACAGCTCAAAACAGAATGAATCCGAGGCCCCGTGTAAGAGAAAATCTGTGAAAGAAGCTAAACTAGAGTGTCCTACCGTAAACTCTTTTCACTGTAGAAGACAAAAAGTACTTCCCTTAGAAGAACCCCTTTTCCAAGGGCTTAGCCAGGAATTTGTCAAGGGGGAGAAGTCCATAGACAGACTCTCAGCGCTCGGCGCCACCATGGGCTGGCGCAAAGCGCAAGAAAATTTTGGCCCCAAATTCCTCCCAGATCGCTGGAAATGGCACTTCCCTGGCCTAATTACCTCATATAAATAGGGAAAACACTAGAAATATTGTAAAAATAGACCTAAACTTTAAACCATACCAAAAATATCCTCGGGGGTGGCTGCCCCTTCGTCCCCCCCGGGTACTTGCCTGCCCTTTTCGGATCATTGCCTCCTCACACGAATGGCCATACTACCTCTATCTGTCTAGCACACTCAAATACTTGACAGCAGAGGTTAATCAGGGGTATAGCCAGAGGTAGTCAGTGTGACCCCAAATAAGTCAGAGTGAACGGGGTATTTCCCAGTGGTGTTGCACTATTGTATTGACCACTATAGGGCTATTCCGAAATATGTTTGGGGCGCATGTCACAGGCCCTTTAAAAGCCGATTTATATCTTGACTTGAAGAAATGTGACTTGCAACTTGAATTGAAGGGAAATGACTGAAGAGTTGACTTGAGCAAAAAGGCGTGGTTACAACCCAACGGGGGTATAATTGCCTCAACGGGGGTATACTGTCAAGTAATGTACAACGCTGGAAAATGTTGCCAGTTTGAAAATAAGCTTTGGGTCACCTTTTCCTCGGTTCCTCGGTTTCCTTGGGATCACATCACGTGATGATCCCCATAGCTCATTTTTAATAAGGAGTAACGTTAGGGTAGCAAAATAGGAGGAGAGAGGGACATGGCTACTGTCCCACGTGGTTTTCTTCTTTGATCTTGTCCGGTTTTTGTTGACGCAAGTACTAAGTTTAACGTTTCATTTCAGGGTATAGGAAGCGACATGGCTTATTGAGGACCCTATACCAGACTGACCATGTATGTACATCGAGATTGATTGTAGATGAACACCAATATTCACTTTCTCTTCTCAACCAGTAGTGCTGAGAGGTTACCCAGGCAGGGATGTGAGCTTACGAATCGCTCCCTATCTTGTTCCAGGGACCACCATTTAACGTCCCCATCCGACGAACCTGAGTGTATCCCTAGCCTTTGAGGCAGGGGTGCAGGACTTGCTCTACACCACTGCTCGACACCTGAATCGAGCAAAGCGGACTACTTTCTGAATCGGATAACTTCCTGAGACGGACAATAGAATGGTACACAATTTCAATTCAACAATTTAAATCCTCAACATCACTGAGAACAGATATGACGAACAAGCAAATTTTAGTCCCCAGAAAATTTTCTAGTGGTTACAAAAGGATTTGATCTTATTATGTTATTACTTATTAACCAAATAAAATTATTACATATTTAATTATTACTATTAATGTGCATTAGCGATTTTCTCATTGTCCCGTCCCCCTCCCACACACACACACACACACACACACACACACACACACCTCCCCTGCACTTTTGTCATTTTAGCTACGCTAATGAGAAAAGCACTAATCAGTCTGGAACTATGTAAAGACAATATTCCGTTCTTACAGCCTTCCTGACAAGCCGATAGTAAGAGACGAGCCGACTCATTTTGGGCTAATCAAAAGAAAATCCATTTATGTCTTCCAAGTTTTGAATTAAATTGTACACTATTGCATATGGAGTTACTATTAACGAACGGCAACAACCATAGTTACTACAGATCCATGGTCGATATGTTTGCTCTGTGTCAAAAAGTGTAAATTTGTAAAGAGAGGCGTGCCGTAGACGTTTGCCAATAGTCGTCAGTTATATTAAACACACTGCACAATGAAGTGGATAGAGAGCAAGATAAAACCAAGCCAGACGGTGTTGAATCGTGTGACTATACAAGGAGAACGGGGCACAACGAGAGAAAATCGTAATAAGCTGTTAAATTATAGGCCTACTTTCTTGTCTGAGACGTGTTACACGCAGTCGAAGGGGATAGTGCACAATATTATTGTGATATTAGTAATGAAAGCAATATGGGCGACAGGTTTGTGTGTGTGTGTGTGTGTGTGTGTATGTGTGTTTGTCTGGTAAGGGATAGCATATGTTTTATGGAATTTTGGGCTGTAGCCTGCAGGCGGCAAGGAGCAGTCCCCCCCCCCCTCCCCGAGATTACCAAACCCTAAATGAAAGATGACTTACTTGAACAAAAAAAAAAATACTGAAAATCGTTAAACCTCTATTGTACTGATAATGTTTTTAAGCCCCTCACAACCTGCGAAATCGCATATAAGGTTCCCTTTTCCCAAAATTTTACCGATCAGGTCCCCGAAACTCCGCCACAGACGTGCTCTAATGCGGGTAACTCTCGCGGACGAATGAATCTCTTTCCTCAAGAAACTGATGTCTATACGTTTATCCTAAGTATTGTTTTTCACGAGGTGAAACAGCATCCTTATATAAGATACCCTATTATTGCCTTGCTAATATTAATGAGATTGTAAAATATTTTTTGTTCTCTCTTTTCCCCAAAGTGATTTCACTGAATATTTTTCGCGTTCAACTTTTCCTTTTGAATTCTTAATTTCTAATGCATGAAGTGTCAAAAAATGCTTAGATTCAACTTCAGAGGTCTAAAAAGTGGCATTTTTGCCAATCTAAGAGACATTTTTTACAAAACTAGACCTATAGGCTGCGCATCAACGGTGGCCGTCCAAGTAGAGCCCTAAGGGGGGGGGGGGGGAGGTCCGTGCCAAGTTTTCGGTTGTGGCATTGCACCTTGCCATGCCACAGCCAAATCAAGCCGTATTAATAATAATTTGTAAAACATGTAATCAGTTCAAAGCTTTGTCAAAGATAGCACCATTTTGTATGCAAACAACCTTACAAAAGCCCAAACTTGTCAAAGAGGAGGGTCTTACACAGCACCCCTTACACCCAGCCAAAAAAAAATATATAAAACGCACTAAAAAGCAGTGGCGTAGCCAGGTTTTTTGTCAGGGGGGCAAGAGCACCAAGATTTCCCCCAATTAGTGATCTGCTTCCTAATAATCAGTGTTCTCCGCAGGTCCAGATTTTGTCCGGATGCTTTCCTCTGACCTGGCTGATGTGACTGATCGCCGTCCTGGGGGAGGGGTCTAAGGGGAGGGGGTGTCCCCCTCCCATTTGGAAAATTTTTGCTGATATAAGGTGGGCTAGATGCAAAATGGTGCCACATTCGGTGCTAAATGTAAACTGAATACATCACCAAGAATTCCTATTTTTTTAGGTAGCTTTTTTTTTATCTTGCTTGTCTTCAGGTCTTGGTGAATTTTTCTTGAGTCCTACTGGTAGATCAGAATCACAATGGGTGAAGTACAGTTATTAAGGGAACCCTGGTACACCTTTCCCTTCATCAGTTCACCACATTCACCACAATCAGTCCAAATTTTACGAGGACCTGCCCTTGTAGCAGAGTATAGCACTTGATCACTGACCCATTCTAACAAACTGCATATACCACAATGTTGCTGCTTTAATTATCAAGAAACATTGGAAGTATACAGTAAAAGGACAGAGTCCCTTGTCAGAGGTCCAGAGATCCCATGCTGTATAAAGCAGATAGTAAAACATAACTAGTACAACTATAAGCATGGTGTCATCATTCCATCTCTGAAAACCTTAATGAGGACTGGTTGTGCCAGTGTGGCATATACTTAAGTAAAGTGTACTGGTTGAGAAATTTAAAATTTTACCAGATCATGCGCAAATTTCACCATATATTCACTTTAAAAATTTCCCCCAAGATTTTTCCAGGGGGGCAACTTGCCCCTTGTCCCCCCTGGCTACGCCACTGCTAAAAAGTGAAAATTGCTAAAAATGTAACTAGTTCAACCCTATTCAAAAACCTAGCACCATTTTGCATCTCAGTCACCTTACCTTCACAAAAATTCTCAAAAACTAGGTGTGTCACCTCTTATACAACCCCAAATTGAAAAGAGATACTAAATTATGAAAATTTCTAAACATAAGTCAGTTCAACTTGAAAGCTTTGACAGTTACAGTCCAAATCTGCACCTATGGGCGACCTTTCATCATTAATGTCACGTCCTTAACTTAGATATCTCCTATTAGACCCCACCTTCATGGTGGCACTGGGTGACGAAGAAAGGATCCGCCTGGCTGCCAACTATCCTAGGTAGACCACTGGACGCTTTCATGAACCCCCCCCCCCCCATTTGATTTCGCCCTGTCTACTGCCCTGGAATATGCAGTGTTGATAGGCCTATACTGTACATGTGGAAGCGATATATACAGTAGTTGGACTGAAAAAAAAACACATAACTTCCGAAATAGGGAACGATTGAGAAAATTGGAGATCGGCAGTTCAACGGGATGGCGACAGGTCCGTAGTTACGGACAGTGTTGTAACGAGTCAAGTTACTGCCTCGGACTCGAGTCGACTTGAGTCGCATATTTGACTTGACTTGACTTGGTCATCAGTAAAAATGACTTGACTTGACTCGAGTCTGGAACCCTAATAAATTACTTGACTTGACTCGAGTCACCACCTAAAATGACTTGATTTGACTCGGACTCGAGCATAGCATGACTCGAGTCCACTTAAAGACTCGAGTCAGGGAAAATGACTCGAGTCTCCTGCTGCGACTCGAGTACTTTGACGCGACTCTGATGTTTGTAAATGTACCCAATTCTGGACTGTGCATCGTGCATATCGCGAGGTAGACGCGTAACATACAGTGCCCGTGTGAAATCAATATCAGCACTGCATGGCTATAGTATAATTGTCACTTGACAAACGGGCCGCGCAGAGCAGTTAGACCAGGGAGTTGTTATTTGGATAACAACTCCCTGGTTAAACAAATCCATTGCTGCGAAAGCATGTCATATCAGACTAAGTACACAACATGCCAGGCAAGGACCATTACAATCACCAGTCTCACTGGTTTCGATCGAAAAGCAACATGTTGCACAGACAGGATCGCCTCTGGATGATTCTTGGTGTGGTTTAGGGACTTTCGTTGTACGAGATTTTTAATATCAGTGTGTTCATCTTTTCCTCCTTATAATAATTTTGTTGCCTTTGCGTAAAGCAGTACTCAATAATATTGCTTGTGCAACTCTGATGGGACTGGTTTAGTCCTCAGTGAAGGCACGTGTATATAGCCGGTCGCCGATAACTCCCTATACAAGGTCCTTACTCGACCCATTGAAAATCCGGGGTGCTGGTCGAGATTGATTTTTGTCTTATAGCAAAGCTAGGACATAAAGTCCTTATTTACTGCCATAACTTTTCCTTTTCTAATCTTTAACTAATAGTGCACGTGTTTTTTAAAACTTCAGAAATATAACAAAATAATAATAAAAAAAAATAACTAAGCGAGGCGAGACGAGAAACTATAAGAGAATTTTCAATAGCCTCTTACGATTTAACTTTGCAGTGTTAAATGGAGGAAAACATTAATATCAAATACCATAATGCTAGGAAGATTGTCTCTGCGCGCTTCACGCACACCTCTAGATAAAACTGACTAATACAATTGAAAATTTTGTCTGGTACCGTAAATTTCTTTCAAAGCATGGGCGTCTCCTACGCACCACACTATTGTGACTTGAAACTCTGACTTCAGAGTCACTGAAAGTACTGTACGTCATTCAATACATAATTCGATAAATTTTTCGGCGTGCTTTTCATGAGCCTAATATAAATTGATATCTCATTAGTACAGCTGTACGGCTGTGCGTAGGAAAACTTTGGTGGAATCGTCTTGTTATTATTGCCTGTAGGACAGCTTGAGTAACTTACTATTTTCAAAACCCTCGCTACACCTCTCGCTGTCCACTTTCTCGACCAACTACTACCATCCTCAGCAAATTGACTGACGGTTACCATCGTAAATTTATGATTTTCATAAGAAACTTATTTCATTAGCATTTCAAATTACACGTGGGGAAGCAGAATTTGTTCTAGGAATTGTCCAGAATTACCCCAAAAGCCGTCAAATTTAAAAAAAAAATACTCGGGGAGGTGCCTCAGTCTCCAGTGTCCGGCTTCGCGCCTTCGGCCCTCGCGGTTAAAGGTTTCGTCGGCCACAACTCCCCAAGATGCAGCCTCCAATAAAAATTACTTCCCCGCATGGCATTTAACTGACTGTCGATGGCCTTGGCCATGTCCACGTAGAAACTACCCGTAACACATTTCATTGATTTTTTAAATTATCATAATTATACTCTATAACCTGATAACCTTCAAAATCGACACTACCTTATTTTTCAAACTAAAAAAAGGTTAAGGGGGACTGTCCCAGACCATCGACAATAATGAAACATGGGAGAAAGAACCATAAAGCAGGATATAGGTAGGAATTTTTTTATGTAATGAACAATATTGCATTTAAATCTAAAGAAAAACAATAGGCTACAATTAAACGTCTCAGTGTGTTTTCTTAATTCGACGCGCTGCACGCGCACGCGTTTTAAATATTGTTCCGGGATTTCAGGTTACTTCCTGTAGAGCATCTCGCTTTTCATAGCTTGGAAAACTCTTCCATTATCATTGAAATGCTTGAATTCCCCATGGCCTTACGCAGCGGGGGAAAGTTCCCCCTCACCCAGAAATTTTCAAAGCAAAATGTTTATCACCATCGATCTGTGTAAATTTACGGACTTTTTGAAGATTGTTTAGATGCAATTTGTAAGGCTCGAGAGAGTGTCATTTCCGGTACCGTAATATGGGACAGGCGCTTAGCGAAGGGGGGATGCAAGAGCCCTCTCCTTGAGGATACTTTTCTTAGCTTTTTTATTATTCACATCGCTAAAAAGTCTAAAAGATGCGATTTTTTCAGCGCGCTTCGCGCGCACGTACTCTGGTTTCTAGATCTTGTATTTATAAAATTATTGTTCCAAAGTCCCAGCCTTTGGCGCCGCTTGGCAGTCCACACGGGTTTGCCCCCTCCACTTCCAGACATCAAATCCCGCCCCTGGTCACTGTGGCCATTTTTATTTGTTATTGGGAAAGAGCATTTCCGAGAGGTGCACAGTGCTACTGCTAGGTACTTGACCTCGTTCGATTAAAGTGTATGTTACGCCATGGCTTTGCAATCTGTGGATACTGGGGCGACGACATATATCGTGAGGCCTTCTTGGCAAAGTGAAAGTGAAATTGTGCCACGGCCAGCAGGTATACATTAACATTGCTTGCTTGAGTAGTTTTAGCATTCGTGTGTTAGGCGCAAGATACTTGTGGTACCTTGGTATGTGCAGCGTGCTCCTGGCAAATTGCATGTAAAGTTATTTGAAAACAATATAACTTTAGCATACCATAGAAAAAGATTGCAGTCAGTGACAGGTACACTTCAGAAGAGGCAGAAAGGAATCAGTTGTCTGCAGGTCTTACCAAAGAAGATAATACCAGTTTTAAATTTGCCATAATTATGTGATAGTGTGACTTGGGTTAACTTGTAGACACCAGCAACTGACTCGAGTTGACTCGACCAAAATGTCTGACTTGACTTGACTTAACTTGACTTGAAAATGTGCTTGACTTGACTTGAAAATGTGACGAATGACTTGACTTGACTTGTGACTCTACCACCGTTGACTTGACTTGACTTGTGACTCGACCTAAGGGTAACTCGTTACAACACTGGTTACGGGGCATAGTGCGACTCCTCCTAAAATTACACCCCTACACCCCTACAAAAATTTGATGGCGAAGAGTACCACTGCCTTAATACATCTCAACATACGTCGCCCCTGGAACTGGTCTCCCTCTCCCCCTTCAACATCTTGTCTAGTTACGTACCCGGAGCATGCTTGGGATAAGGTTCTTAAATTATTTTCTTAAATTATTCAATTGCCTTTCATATCAAAATACACCTCTATATTCCGACTTCTTATGTTCCGTCAATTTCTTCTCTATGTTCCGAAATCTGTATGTTCCGACGTCTCTATATTCCGAAAACTGCTCTTTGTTTCGACCATGTATGTTCCAACACCCTTCTGTTCAAACGTCTCAGTATTCCGACTTCTCTGTGTTCCTACAAATATGTGCAACCTGTAAGTCCGAACCATGTACTCTCATTAAAGCGGGTGTACATGTAGACGGTGACTCCTCCCCAACAATCCCCTTTTTCATCAACCCTGAAATGTAAAGGGACATACGGCATTCGCATGGTGGACTTCTACAGTCAAGTTTTGCGCTCCGTCCTCTGTATTAATTAACAAGAGTAGTTCCGTTGGAATGACTTCCCGCGTACGTTATTTCATGGTTAAATATAGAGAACAGGGTTTCCACCTTGTTACTTGCAATTTTAATGGTCGGAGTGGTCTCTGAATTTTTCTTCATTAATGAACTTTAGGGCTACTTTTAAGGTCAACAGCCAAGCCATGAGCTTACAGGCCTCTAAGATTCGCCCTCCCCTAAATGAAACAACTGGTTATACTAATCAAAGTCTGACCTAACGTGTACGGCAACTAATGGTGAAAAGGTAAAGAAGGAAGAATGCATATGATGAGGAATGCGGCCACATAAGGCCACGTATCTCCATCAACTTAACCCCATGATATATCTTTACCAAGGTGTCAGAATAACAAGTTTCGAAACATAGAGACAGGAATATAGAGTTGTCGGAACACAGAGGCGTCGGAGTATAAGACGCTCCCCATCAAAATATAATCCAACCGACGGGATGAAGGAAATCAGTGATACCCAGATACCACCCACTTTTCTTTCTCGTTTCGATAGACATATGCATATGTACAGATCACGGTTTTGGAAGTCAAACATTGTGTAGGCGGTAACTTGTAAGTGTATGGAACTATTTCACGACATATGCCTCCCCTGCCACAACAGGGCCTGGTTTGGAAAAGGAAGACGAACACAACAACTAAAATTATGGTTTTTGCCGCACTAGACAACCACCAGGGCCGGGCAGCGTCATTTTCCTGCATGAGAGATAATCAATAAAGACCAATCAACTTCTAGAAAATTAATCATGTGACGCACCTTTCGGAGACAAGGTTATAAACTATTTACTACTTTTGGCCCCGGATTATAGAAGGCCTTCTTTTTTATTCTTTGAGAATACGAACCCTGACCAATTGTGTGATCCTAATAACCATGATTTTGAAACAACAAAATAGTTAACTGCTGGAAAAACACTTTTTTACTCCTCAAACAAATAAATTAAATTTCACTTTTCTCATGTTCGTTATATATTGATGACACGGTGTCATAGCTAAAAAGTTTCATGGGAGGGTCCAACAGGTCCGTAGCCAGACAAGGTACTGAAAAAGGTTAGACAGCTTCTAAGGTGGGCTGGCGAAATAATTCTTCCGGGGCGGGATGTGTTAAAGTGTGTCAAGGCAATGGTAACTTGAACTTTTCTAAGGGACGAAAACAATTTTAGAAAGGTTTTCGCCCCCTCCCCTGGCCCGCTTGGCTACGGGTTTGGACTTCAAATACGGAGAAGGTATATTTTCTCACACTTAACTTTTCTATATTGGAGGCCCTGAGAGAGTAAGACGTGAGGAGGGTTGCCACTGGCGTCCTAAGCCCCCCTTATCTACGCCACCGATGCCACATGCATGAGGGGGATTAAGTTATCTGATTTGTACTCTACACTTTCATGTTTTGGTCGTATAGTGTGAAAATTATGGGTCTATAACAAGAGTAGAATTTAGCTAATGATTATTTGGGGGCCAGTGCCATCGTAATCTATACCAAATTACTTGACTATATACAGGCCTACTGGCAATAATTAACACTACCGGATTGTTTCTACCATGAAAAAAAAGTTAACTTGAAAAATAAAGCTAGCTATTCAGCCTGTGTTGAGAAATGTAACTAGGCCTACGTCAAAGATGGTTTGAGCGCGTAATTAAAAAAAAAAACCTATCAAATCCCTTTTTAGGCCCTAACCCTCCTTCGTGGCCACGATCCCGAATTTCTTGCGTGGGCTAAAGAAAATCTCAAATAGGTTACTTTGTACCGCCGGGATACACAAATGTTAACTTAGATATGAGAATGATGAATTAAGAACTATAAGAAAAGCGTCTCCAGTGAGGTTCGTTATGTAAAGGTAGCGGGACCCTCGATGACGCTGGCAGACACTGGTTACAAGACATACCTGTTACTAATTGTCCTGAGCCTGGCTCATACGTGTTTGTCGATATCACTGCTCCAACTGGAGATGGCAGCGAAGATGGCAGAAAAGAATCGTGCATAATTTCGTGATTGCATATAGATTCTGTATTTCTCCCCGTCAAGAAGCCTGAGTATTCACGATAAGAATATGTCACACGAAACCATGATATCAGGAGCAAAGATGTAACAGCAGGCAAACTTCGTCCTACACGACCCATCGTTATGCCGTCTTCGAGCCTCCTTGATTAAAATTTTCCCAATTTTGAAGTAATATCACCTTTTAATAATCCAAAAATAAGTAGGAGTATGCCATCCCCTTGTAGACTTGAACACTCTTCGTCGTGGCCCTTATAGCATTGAACTATTAATTATAACTCGGTCTGTTATTGGTGTGTAAGCACTGCTATTGAAATGCAGAGCACAATATCTGGCTGTAGCTGATTCAAGGTTATCGATACGCTTTAGCGACTTTCATTCTTCTCGAATATGAAGCACAACAAAAGACAACCTGAGTCACTATAACACCCCGTGCGTTTGTGTGGGTCCTTTATACAGGTGTGACCTCTCCTTTCAATGCCACTATGGGTAAAAGTGTAGACCAAGACTTCTCCAAAATGAAATAATGGTTCATACAAATTTTAATTGCCACAACAGTGTATTCCATTATTCATAGACAACCTGTACTATATATACATATATGCTACGTTAAATAAAGTCACGGTAGAAGTATTCAAAAGTGTTGTTATAATAAAGAAAAGATTGGCTCCCACGCGGCTAATTTTGCTGATCGATATTTTTCTGAAGTGAATGTGCGACTCAACCTCTTCGATTTGCATAATTACAATACACAAGTAGTACATTTAAAATCGATCGAGCATGAAGCCATGATCCATTTTAAAGATAACAAGTGTACAAAGTATAGGCATTATTGCCAAGGAGAATATTTTGTGAAATTGTAACGTGACGTCAGCCACTTCCATTAAATGGCATTATTAAAGGGACATACCGTAGTTACATGCAGCGGCGGCAGTTGCGTAGCTAGATATTTTTTGTGTGGGGGGGGGGGGTCAAAAAACAGCAAAAATTTCCGACAGATTATTATCTTGAAGTAATGACGTACTATCTAAGCGTAGCGCTACCATCATCTGGCGTGTAGCGCGTGGAAAAAAGTAGATAAAAATAGCTCCGAGATTGCCTTAAATGACACTTCCAGGCCTTGTCAGTAACCATTTCGATGTGTAATTCTGTTTAAAAACATAAGAAGTGTTGTAAGTGTTTCAAATGAATCTTTTTATTTATTTCCGACAGAGACCAGAAATTTCCGACAGAGGCCTTCGTTGGCTTGGTGGGGGGGGGGGAGATGTCCCCCTGCCCAGCTCTAGCTACGCCACTGAGCGGCGGATTTAGCAATTAGCAGTGTCAGCAGCTGCTGACAGGATCCCCAAAATTTGTGGAAAATTTGGCTCCTTGTGTCGAATCGCCTCTACAGCTGCAAGCGTTTGTTAACCCTTTGTGCGCCCACGTGACATTTTTTCATGAGAAGTCAGACAATTGTACCTCAAGTTAGGTTAACCCCATAGCCATGGTTTATAGCTTATTTTATTGAAAACAGAACGTTCTCTCCATTTATGCAAATTTTGAGGAGGTTCTACAGACGAAAATGCCAAAAAGTGTGCTTAAAATTTGAAATTTCAGAATACTGGAGAAAAATATTTTGAAAAATCCTGACTCCGGCCCCCCCCCCAACTACTCTGTACATGTTTTAATTCATTTTCTGCAAGAAAACACATCAAATATAAAACATCTGGAGCTATTAAATATTGGGAAATGTATTTTGTATTCAAAAATAGCCCAAAATTTGATCTTTTGAACCCAAGATACGGCCATTTTTAAAAAATTTCTGTGCCGAAACGCTTCACCCTAACCATGTCACAAACAGCAAATCAATGTCGGATTTTTTTAACAGGAATCAACCTTCGTAATTTTGTATCTAAAATCGATCAAATTTTGCACTTACAAATGACGTCAGGCTGTAGAAGCATGTAGACAGTGTAGAGTCTTATCACATAGTCAGTCTGCATGGTAGCTCAGCAGAGAGCACAAAGCTGAGGCTAAAGTAATTTCGTTGTTGCTTTAGATTGCATTAAAATAAACATGGATCACTGAGAGATAGTCGTGTCTACTTTGGGCGGTAAAATTTGATTGTGTATTTGTTCCTTTTTCTAAATCATCTCTCTTTTTTCTTTTTTTTTAATTCGACTTTAATTGATCGTACAATTTTGGAAAGTTTCCTTTGCAATATTGAAATCACGAATTAATTAATTTGTTAATGAAAGTAATCTCTCACAACTTGACAATTAAAATAAAAATCGTGTGAGTTCTTTTCTCTGTCAAGTTGCATAATTATCACGTTGCTGTGGTCATAACATTGACAAACTAAACATCATCGAAATTCCACATAATCACTACCCACCACTACGCATTTTAATCATTTGTGAGCTCTCTGTCCATTCTAGTTTCACAATGGGTCTTCCTAGCCATGTTGAACAATAATTTATGGCTCTAATGTCAAAGTTTTCTGATCTTCTAAAGCACTTTGGATGCAAAGCTGTCGTTCCGAATGCAGGGTGTGTAGTTTTTAAGAATCCCCAGAACAAACAAACCTAGAATATTCCATACTCTAAATTCATAAATAAATTAATTAATTCAATTCATGAATAAACGTGATCAATATTCATTATGAAGTGTTTTTAATTGTTGGTTTTTTGTTTTGCACTAGAGTTTTTCATGAAGCCCAATGCCCCCTTATATTTATTGACTAGTTGGATCAACCGTGCGTGAACGCTTTGACTGTGCTTTTGTGTGTGTTTCTGGGTGTGTATGTGTTCATATCGTATCAGATAATATGAATGTGTGTCTGTTAGAGTGTGCTGGACATGTTCAAGTGAGAGAGAAAGTGTGTGTATGTGAGTGTGGGTGTAGTGTGTGTCTTTGCGTGTGAGCTTGTGTGGACATGTCCTAGAATGTAATTATGGAGGTCTGTGTGTTGTACGTATGTGTGTGTTTGTGTGTCTATGAAGGTAGGTTTCATGTTTCTTGTTTTGCACTTTTAATATTGTGAATGTATGTAGACATGTGAGTGATATTTTTTTGATATATATATTTACCACATTTTAGGCCTCAATGCCTATTTCTAAATAAACCGTTCATAAATAAACAAATCAATCAATAATTAAATGATACATAAAAACGTGCTTCAAAACTTGACTTTCTAGCATAAAAAGAAAAAATTTCTTGGAGCTGGGAGGGGGAACACCCACTTCCCAGACTCTTCCGCTCAGTCGCTTCACTCCTTCGCTTGGTCGCTTCTCTTCCTCATCCCCCTCGCCACACCTTTTTGGGGGAGAGGTTTAGGGTCCCTTCCTCAAGCTGCGGACAGGGCTCTTAAATATCTCTTAAACCCGCCGCTGGTTGTATTATGGATTAGGTTTGAGAATGTCTCAGGATTCGAGACAGGATTTGCTCACACACGAAGCTAGTGGCTAAGCATTTCACCACAATATCCCCACATGTAGTATGTGACACTGCGATACTTTCTGATCAGAACACAATAAAATATCGATACACATGACGTCACCGATTTTCACGACGATTTTCTCCGAATTACAAGACCCACAGGCGACATTTTAGGCTGAAATCCACAAAACTTGCAATTACTTGCAATGGATTGACCCTTTTGTCTTAGTCACACTGTGATCATTACAATAATACGACCGTTCGAGAATATCTTGAGACATAAGCATAGGAAGCCGGGGGCTGGGGATAAAGTCCCCAGTCACAAATGCGGGGAGAGAAAGTATGTTCCCATCCCTATTCAAGGACAAAATCCCTTATTTGTTGCCTTTGTACAAAAAAGTAAAAAAAAAAATATTTGGGATTGTTTGGCATATCAAACTTTAAATAAAAAGTGTTTTTTACTTCTGTTTTGCAGAATATGTTTAAAATACCAAGTTTCACGAAACCGTCTTAGAAGACTACAACACAATGTTCTGGCCCCTCGCAGTAATATTTACAGCTTTGACAGCAACACTGCCACATCAATGACAAATGGCTTGCAAACCTTTGAATGGTAATAACTATCCAGGAGTGGCGCCAGGTGAGGTAAGGCTTATGGCCCTCGTATGGATGGCTGCCCCTTCGGGGGAATTTTCCAACTTCGTCGGGGAACCTACTTGGTAGGATGAAGTATGTGAACCCTACGGCGACCAGTCGCCCCGTGGCGGTTCACTTGTTTTGGCTCTCATAGATGGCAGATTCTTCAATAAAATCCAGTTTTCATGCTGAAAACACCCAGTAGTACCTTAATTACTACATGTAGCAGACAAGCTTATTTGCAGTGGCCAAGGGGGTGGGTAGGGGTTCCATAGCTTCCACACGGTGGAAGCGGTTGCTTCCGTAATGGAATCAAATTGACTGCTCCTCTGGTTGTTACCGGTTTTTACCGAAATTTACTGACTGACTTTGTTCATCATCTAAGAGTGTTATCTTTAGACCAAATTAACAAAATGTTCAGCTTTGGCTTTTAAAATTGTCATTATTGGCATTTTATGGTGGTGAAAAAGGTCATTTCAAGCAATTTATGAGGTAATTCAGCCAAGACATTTCTAAACTTCTGCTCTCCAA
This sequence comes from Holothuria leucospilota, assembly GCA_029531755.1. NCBI lineage: Eukaryota > Metazoa > Echinodermata > Holothuroidea > Aspidochirotida > Holothuriidae > Holothuria > Holothuria leucospilota. The sequence goes on from CM055964.1 coordinate 39,554,684, forward strand.
CCTCGGGTGGGGCTTCACTTTGATGATTGGTTCTCAACCTGATCCATGCGGCACCAGGGAGAACTGTCAAACCTTTGAATGAATTTAGAAGAAAGGGGAAAGGGTGGGGGTGAGAATGGCTTTTAAAGTACTAGAACCCTGTCTAATGAACTTACTTCTTTTTTCTCTCTTGGTTACTCATTTTGACAGGTGTATGGTTATGGTTACTGAACAGTCACTTTCAATATTGATATACGGTCACATTACAACATCATAACCTAGAACCCGAAGTTTTCAGCGAAGCGGAATTTCCGCGGAAATCACCGAATTGGTCTTAGAAAACGGAAAACGAAGTTTTGAAAAAAGTTCCAAAAATAAATCAGGAAATTACTATCTAAATAATTATTATGAGTTATCTGAGTGGTTTTAATAAAAAACAAGAATAAAATGTATGAATAAAACATCGTAAAAAGCATAATTTACCCATTCTGTTAAAGTAAATCACAGAGTTGCGCAATTGGCGCAAAAAAATCACAACACCTTCAACCGCGGTCGATCGAGCGAGTATATTTTTTACTACCACCGAAAGTATTATGCAGTACTCAGCATTGTATTCCGGTACATCCTCTAAAAATGGAAGTTTGAGGTTTCATACAGCTTTTCAGGAGCATGATATGAACTTTTAAAAATGCCTAAATTAAGAAAGCGGAAGAAAGCGGATTCGTCACTTATAAAGCAGAAGAAAGCGGAATTCTGCATTTACAAAGCTGAAAACTTTGGGCCCTTTCATAACCTATACCGTAATAGTTCATAAAAATAGCGTTTCTTTGTGTACCGTACTTTTCTTGATTGCAAGATGAAATGGATTTGCAGCTAACGGTGTTTAATTTCCAAATCCCCTCCCCCTTCCTTGACCTTTGTTTCTTTCGAGTTTTAAATAATTAACCGCTCAAAGTGAGCCACCTTTTTTGTAAAATCACGGGCAACATGAAGGATAAATGAATTGTACTGCTCACTTTATACTGAGTATGTGAAGGAAAGAAGGCTAATTGTAAACAGATGCTTCATTGTGAGTCTTACCCCTTTCCCCTCCTGCCAGAAAAGTATACCCTGACTCTCCTCTTGCTCCTCAAACGTGACCGTTTGGCTATGTTAAATGTTAGGGAATCTATACAGATACACCGCATTTTCTGCATACACAACTATATTTTCGGAGTTGAAGTACATTTTAGTAAGACACATAGTCGGCTATAGCACCACAGTGCAAATGAAGCAGTATAGTGACTTACCGGTATATTATATGCCATCTAATTAGTTTGAAGCTTTCAATGCGTTATCGCTTTCTGGAAGGAAATTTCCCCCAAAAACTTAAGCTCTATATTAACCTTTGAACTACTCAACCATAAATTAATATAATGAATGAATCGGACAAAGCAACTTTGATGGTGAACACGAGTGTCTGTTACGACCTATCTTAGTCTTAGTCTTAGCGTGAAGGTCTCTCTCTCTCTCTCTCTCTCTCTCTCTCTCTCTCTCTCTCTCTCTCTCTCTCTCTCTCTCTCTCTCTCTCTCTCTCTCTCTCTCTCTCTCTCTCTCTCTCTCTCTCTCTCTCTTAAACCGGTCTAAGTAGTGTTAGTTTCCGCAACAAGTTACAGCCAAGATTTGGTTTGATTGAATTGGGGGAGGGCGTAAACTCAAGTCCGTATTCTGGGAGGTTCGGACGACCCCTGCCCACACCCTCCCTTAGGCAATATGAATGGTCGCTCCGGATCGTACAGTAGGAGTATGTTTATTATTATGTATTGCAGTGATGCCCCATATAGTTTTCAAAAGCTCTTCAAAAACAATCTCAGGCAGTCAGTTATGAGCAGCCTTCAGAATCTCGAACTTCAAAAGTGTTTATTGGGATGACGTCATAAGTCACGTAATATCACTTAGCTGTGTCACGGCAAATCACAGAATCCGCCAAGCCAGTGAGTACTACTTTTTAAATCGACATTGTAGTGCAGTGGTGGTAACATATATGACCAAAGTAGGGCGCAAGTATCTGTAGGTCAATTACTAGAAAGAGATGTGATAAACAGAAAGACTAAAACAGGCCTTTAAACTAGTGCTGAAATAGGCTGATATGGCCCATAGCCTACTAGTCTTGCTCAAGACCGTAGTATTAGTTGTATACAGTACACGGTCATTGGGAACTACTGTGTAGACGCCCTCTATCCGTCGTCAAATTTCTGTTCGATACTACTTACTAAATACTCGAGTACGTACAGTCTAGTTGACAAGCGCCCTCTTTTTGTAAAAAACGTGAGAAGTGAAAATTTACTAACGTGTTGACCAAGACTAATGGCCTACCGGAACCAGTTGTATGTGCAATAGCAAAGCATTTGCGAAAATGTTGTATAAAATCCGATGAACGGGGAGCGGAATTTTTTCCAATGCCTATAGGGGCGATTTTCGAAAATTTTCCATTGAAATCATGGAAAATGAAAAATGATGCTCAGGTTAGGAGTAAGGTCAGGTTTAAGGTAAAAAAAGGAAATTGCCCTCATTCGTCCTGGGGAAAAGGTACGCTGGCGGGACTCATGCACGCAGAAACGCTTACTGCACATAACGTTTAACCATGATACCATGACATGTTTGATGTATTAAAACTTAAAAGCGTATGATAATTTACTGATTTTACATGATAATGTAGCCGAGTAACTCAACACGATCATCATGTTAATACACGATTTTTAAGTCAAGTCCATAGGGAAATCATGAGTATGCTTGGACGATGTACACCCAAAAGTACATTGTATACATGAGTCCTGTGCCAAGAACATGGAATAACAAACGATGTGCATGTTGGAACGTATACACTCCAAGTGGATTGTGGTATATGGAAGTGAATCGGTGTGTTGGAGTCTTTGATATCCACACTATTTAATCATCCGATTGGACACATCTCAAGACCACCCGATACCGAAGACGCGTTGTTCTCAAACCACTCAGAATCAACCAGAAAAAAATGAAGCAAGTTTTGATAGAAAGACAAAGATAAGGCTTCTAGTTGACAGGATCTCCAAATCAATTTAAGAGTACAAAATATACTAATCAAAAGAAAAAAAACTACTAGTAATTGTTTCGCGGAAGGGTGTACTGTTCAAACTTGTCAGAATTTCTGTATAACTAAAGAGAAACTAGAGGAACAGTTATAAATAGCTCTCAAAATGCCCCCTTTTGACAATGTAGTGTTACTGGCTTACACGTTGAGGCGTACTAAGAATAGATGGTATGGATGAAAGGGGTGTGGACTGAGAGCGTGTTTTCCTCTATATTTTTCCACAAAAAGTACTGCTAAAAGTTTTCTATGAAGCCAGCCTTTTTCATCCGTGACAACTCTCCATGAAAGTTATCCAAGAAATTCTCCTTCCACCTAATCTCTACGACATTTAACAAAGAACTATGACACAGAAGCAATATTATTCACTTGACAGAAAGAATTAACTATTACTGAAAAGCAGTGCACTCTCAATGATGTTTACGTAATAAATTCCTGCAGACATGATAACAAACCAGGCAGCGATCGACCGGCTGAAAACTGATACTACCATCGTTTTTGACTTTAAACGTAAAGGAGAAAACTGGGGGCAACTGGGGCAAGGGCTTTGACTGGGGGTTAATCCCCCCGTCCTTTAAGGAACCATTTTCGAAAATTGGTAAAAAGGGTTACCGTAATTGATGATATCGAGGAACCATCTGTCTCAATTCACGAAAGGAGATGTTTGTACTCCACCAATATCTCTTTTTTCTTTCTATGCCACTTGAGTTTGGGTTGGAAGAAGTATTAAAATAAGAAACACGTGCGAATAGCTAGAAAACTTTTGCCCCGACTCCTTACTGCGAAAAGTATAAGGCTTTCATAGAAATGACATGGAGTTACATTCTTTGGAGAATATGGACACTCCTAACAGTCTTGACGCATAAGCACATCTGTACGGGGACAGAGACTTTGGAAAGGGGGTAGCACTTCGGTCCTCAAGGTGAATACTCGTAACATCTTTTAGCCCGAGGCAAATATATGTTACGATTTTCATTACTTTAAGGGGGAGGGTACCAAAATTTTCAAAGTGAAAATTTGACAAAGGTTGAAAATAAAACTTGTTGGTTCTACACTTCAATTCCATACAGAGCCGTAGCCCGGACGAAATCTCTAGGGGGGAGTTCATGATAGCTTCCAGTGGCGGACCTAGGATAGTTGGAACCGAGGTGGACCCTTTCTTTGTCACCCAATGCGCCATAAGGGGGAAGAGGATCTCATAGAAAAGGCGAAATGAAGGACGTGACATTTATGTCAGGTCGCTTCGGTGCAAGTTGGGCTGCCTTTAAAGTTTGACAAAGCTTTAAACTGACTAAAGTTAGAAATTTTACTACATAGTGTCTTTTTCTATTGGGGTGGAGTGTGGAGTGTGCGAGGGTCGGGATGATATGCTACACCTACTCTTTGAGAAATTTGTGTGTATGTAAGATGGCTAAGATGCAAAATTGTGTTCTTTTTGGGAAAGCTTTGAGCTGTTCATGTTTATACAAATTTTCAGTTTTATTGCCTACAATTATCTTTTTGGCTAGGTGTAAGGGAGGGGATGCTGTTCAAGGCCCCTCTCCTTTGAGAAATGTTTACCTTAGTAAGGTTGCTTGGATGTCACATTGTGCTATCTTTGACAAAACTTTGAACCGATTAAACATTTTAGAAATCCTTCTTATTAGGGGTTTGTTGGCTAAGGTATATGGCACAGTGCAATATGCGACAGCCGAAGATTTGTTGGGGACCTTTTCCCGCTTAGTGCGCTGCTTGAAAGGCCACCATTGGTTGGTGAGTAACGTATAGGGGTCTATGGGGGGGCTAAAAGTGCCCCTCAGATTGGCAAAAATGACACTTTCTAGACCTGCAAAGTCGCATCTAAGTAATGTCGAAACTTCATGCTTTAAAAACTAAGAATTCAAGAAGAAAAGTCAAGCTTGAAAAAAAGTATTCTGTAAAATCACTAAATTTGTGGTAAACAAGGGGACACAAAGTATTATCGGTTTTTTGATATGTGAAATTTAAAATATTAAATTGCCCAACATATTTTGATTTCATTCTTGTATTACGCTTGTTACTTGTTTTCGTTTTGCCTTGGAAAAATGAACTGATCTTAGAGAAAATCCTACTGGTTGCAAAACAGTGTACAAAACTGCAAAAGTGAGAGGAGGGCTTGTATTACAGTCTTTCAATCTAATTTTCTGGTCAATTTTCCCTTCATAGGTTTCCTTTCGTCTTGCAAATTTAAGAAATTGTAAGTTGCTGACAGGGCGTGCCCACAGTTTGTGCCCCCTTCCCCCGAAGTTCTTGGGTTTGTGCCTCCCCCCCCCCCCGACACACACACGAATAACAACAAAATATACATCAAAACTGAAAACGACATAATAGATAAAAGTCGATTTCTGTTCGGTGCCGTGTATCTTGCCACAGGCTGTCTCTGCTACTAACAGAGAAATACTCTTCTTGCCGTGGAACTTTGAGGTCTGGTGACATGAAATGAAAAAGGTGAACGGATATTTGATGTAAAAAGCATTAAACACGTACAGTGGCGTAGCTAGGAATTCGGTGACGGGGGGGCCATGGAGCACGATTTACTATCTAAGCGGAGCGCCACCACAGGTTGGCGCGGAGCGTACAAGAAAATTTTTGGCTCCCCCAAGGCTCTCAGATGGCTGGAGATTGCATCTCCGGGCCGTTTGACCTGCGCTGAAAATATCTCTAAATTGGCATTTCGTGTACTGACATTTTGTATAATGACACATATTTAACAAAAAAAAAAATTACATAACTCCTCGGTAGATATGGATGTTCTTTATGACCACCATGGGCGGCGATCCGTCTTTGAAAGTGGGATATATAGTCAGCGGCGATATCTAAGCGGAGCGCCACCATCAGTTGGCGCGGAGCGTAGAAAATTTTGGCAAAAAATACCCCCAGATCACTGGAAATTGCCCTTCCCAGGCTTTTCAACGTGATACTAAGACAACTGTCTGATGTCTTTCGTAAAAAATAGGCCTATTGGAAAAAGTCTAGAAATAGGTAAAGTGTTCTGACTTCCGGATATATAGTCAGCGGTAATATCTGAGCGGAGCGCCACCAAAGGTTGGCGCGTAGCGTACCAAGAAAATTTGAGCTTTGAATGCATCCCAGATCGTCGGAAATGGCACTTTTCAGGCTTGATAGCAGCCATCAAGATGTGCAATTGTTGTGAAAAATTTTTAAAGGTTGATTTGAATTTGTTCTAAAACACATTAAGTTTGTCACAATTTATCCGACTTTATTCAAAATTATCCAGAGTGGAGTTATCCCTATGGATTTCAGTGGATTGATTGGAACGGAGATTTTCCACAGCCAGAGTCTATTATTATTATTGAGTACAGGTAACGCCAAGATTTGCCCGACGGGAGGCCTGCGACCCGAGGCCCCTAGAGCCCCAGTGCTGTTGGGTATAGGTGAGGTGGGATTTGAAAAAAACCCTGTGTACTAGACCATTTCATTCGGGCCACATATTGCATAAAATTTGTATATGCTAGAGAAGCATAATTCGGCGTTGATTAAATGTTTTTCCCGGAATCTAAAATGTAAACTTGCAAAGCGCGCGAAGCGCGCAAAAATTTTTTGGTAGGTTTCACAAAAAAAAGCAACACATGTAATCATGGAGAACAAAAAAAAAAGGAAAATCTTTAGGGGTTTTAGACCGTATAAGAGATAAAATATGCATTGTATCGAAACTACCTTGACTATCCGATCAAATAGCCAAGCATTGCTCCGTGAGTCCTTCACCAACTGACCGTGCCGCATGACACACACAAAAGAGCAGTTACTAGCCTTTGCGATGGGAGGAAATTTCCGACCTCTACATAAACTGTGTACTTTTCCTACATGTTACTTTGTGAGGTGGGAAGGACTTGCGCTATCTAGCAATGTAGAGTGGAACCAAAGAAGAAACTGGATTAGCTCTTCTGCGCGCGTAGCGCGCCGAAAATTTTGTGTTTTTATAAGAGAAATCGTCCTCTTGAGAGCAAAAATGGGTAAAACGACACTGTAAATGTTGGATATTGGGGGGCCAAAATGAGACTGCCCAAGAACTATAAAATATTTATATATTTTTTATTTTTTTGGCATCGGTGAGGGGGGGCCATGGCCCAATGGCCCCCCCCCCCCCTAAATACGCCAGTGAACACGTAGAAAGTAGCCACAATTTCCATCAAAATCCATCAAATGTTAACCATTTTATAGGCCAATTTTCATTTTACACTAGTAACATCTTGAATAAACGTGCTAAATATCAAATTTGTGACGTCAAAAGAGGGATTCACCAAATATGGCTAATGTTATCCTTTGGAAGAGGTAATATCATTCTGCTTCATTTATTGAAGTTTATTTTCTTACTGCAGATAAAAATAGAAGAACATTCATTTTAAAGGATGACAGGTTTAATATGCTATGCGCCAGTCAAGCGAATAAGCTGAACTGAAACCTAGTTGCCTTGACAAAAAAAAAGATTCTGGGGATGAGTACACAGCTTGAACTAAAACGTCTTTGGTAAAATAAAGGATCTAGACGATTCCTTTTGTCAGAAAGTCAAACAATTCTTTTGAACCAGTATTTAACTTAGTCCGTGTGTATATATTAGCTTAGGGGGGTGTTTTGTGTTATCAGTGCGTACAGTAACTTAATGCAAGGCACAGAAGGACATTTTGGGATGTGTTAGCACAAGTTATTCAGTCGTAAGCGTATAACATACCGTATGAAAGGATTTCATTTCATCTGGAGTAACCATATTGACACGTATGGGTTACGCGATATTGAGCGAACTAGGTCAACTACCTGTTACATAAACATTTTTCAATAGTTGGTTCAAAGTGGCGCGTAACTTACGATCAAAGTTTTTGCGAATTCGGTTTCAGAACTATTCTAGTTCATTCCAGTTCCAAGAACTGGAGGTTAGAATTCAAATTCTGGGATTAAAGGGATTTTAAACGAGCTGTACATAAAAGAGAAAGCCTATATCGGTCTGCAACTTTGGTTGGAATGACCAACTAAAGATCCTGGACCGCCATAATGGGAAACATGTGACTCAATTACACTTCGAAGCAGACAACCATAGATTCTATATTTTTGTCAGTGAAAACCAAAGTGGAATCATGGCTCAGTGGCCATTTCAGTACTTCAATATGCTTTATTTAGTTTTTTTACTTCTTAATTTTGTGGAATGCTGTCTTGCACAATTTGGTAAGTTTGCGAGTTTGCATTAATTTCGTCTTATCTTGTGAAAAACATAATGATTTGTATAAGTAATGCCTACGTTTCACACAGGCAATTCCCTCGTATATTTTTTAGTTTCTCAGACTGCCAGGAAATATACTGAGATAATGGCTTTTTATCGAGAAACACTTATAGTAGATCCCAAACAAAAGCACATATGGCAACTCTCTCCCGTCGAACCCCCTAATCCCCTCCCTGTGATCTATATAAATCTCTCTTCTCTATAAAGCATCCTTTTCATTTTTCCTTGCTATAGCGTTCGACGAAGATTTTTTCGCCAAACTTTCTGTCGGGATATTCGCATGTTTTGTGATCGGGTTTACCTTTTCTGTCATCCTCGGTTTCTTGTGGCAATTTTCTCGTCTGATTGGTTCAAAACAGCCGACCAGTGAAAGGTAAGTGCAAAATACAAACATCGCTTTTACTTCAGTTTTGGCCATTAAATTAAAACAACATACTTCGTGAAAATAACAATTGTCAGCCAAGTCATTGATGCACAAGTGATGTAGCCTAAAGTGTCTAAAAATGGCCGTGCAGGGCCGGAATTTTTCACTCTTTTTCTGTGGTACAGGAAATTTCCATACCTTTTAAACCGTGAATCACTTTAAACCAATCTAAAGTCACGTGGTTCCGTAACTCAGTCTTCAAGAAATAAGGTTCCCATTGAAAGGAATTCACGGTTTTATAGCAAATGAATAATTTGTTTCACCAAACTTTCAAATTGGAGATGATGCAGCGCTCCTAGTTCTTGAAATGTGTGATATTTTGGAGAAGTGTAGGTTAAAGACAGATATTCATCACCCCAAGGTGTATTTTTAGTGTGGGGATATCAAAATTCTCAGTTGGTGACTGCTCTTTGATTGACATCAAAGCTTAAAAATTCAAAAGATGCAGAGTAGCTCACATTGCACACAATGCAGAGAGAGTGCTTGGATTACACATATAGCCTTGTATGCTCAACAGAACATGACCCTAACTTAAAGCAATACAATACGGGGTTGTGCCTGCATAAGGAGGAGCTTAAGGTTATGGGAGGAGCTTTAGGTTATGGGAGGAGTTATAAGTTGAATCGTTGGGAGATTTGCAACTGTCTGGGATGACGACAATTGCTCTTTAAGTACAGCAAAATTTAATTTCGTTTATATCTTACTGATGCATTGTTAACACTGTATGCTCCTTTCACTTACCTTATCCCCTGGTAGCCTGGTACAGGTTAATTGGGGAGCTCTGAAATATGTTGCAGTTGCTCGTGTACTCTTTTGCGACGCTATCGTATACCCCCTGAAGGCATAGGCGTAGAAAGCAGGGGGCTGGGCGGGGTGGGTGGGGTGGAGGGGGTTAATGCCCCCGTCAAAAATGTGGCCGGCGGAACTACGTTTTCTCCCTCCTCAATCCAGGGACGAAAACTTCTTATTTGTTTCCTGTGTAAGAAATGTCCAAAATTTGCAGTAACTTACCTTAAAATTTGTCCAATATGTTGCACCAAATTGCATGTAAGGACCCTCCCCTTAGACCCCTTCCCGGAACGGCGACTCGAAACAATGTTCAGCCTCCCAGTCTCGCACAGCTTCCTACGCTTATCCCTGAAGGTCGGTAAATTGTGTTGGGCATGGAGTGGATGGTGGTAGGGATGATAAGAATCAGGTATTTTACAACATAAGGGTACAGGATATTTTTCTGGGAGGGGAATCCGAGCCTTTTTATTGGAGTTAAACCTGTATTGGCCCGAGAAAATTGATTATTCCCAAAATCTGGGTCGCTTGGGGGATGCCCCGGGCCCCCGACTCGTACGCCTTTGTTTCACAATCGTATAAAATGTTTGTCCTTATGGATAAGTATATGAATACAAATACGTGTACGAATATCAGTTTATGTTTTTTTTAAGTATGTATTTGTCGGTCCGTGTGACCGTCTTAACAATTACTTTGGGTAGCATATTGTAATAGGTGCTTCAATAAGACACCATAACAACGATTTCCCGTGATCAACGTAAATTATTTCATTTTACGCAACTTATAGTGAAACATACACATACATGATCGGTGTCTTTGGTCATAGACAATTCCAGGTTTAGTTGTAATACAGTGTTATGCGACACCATGTATCATACCATGTCAGTACTACTTACCATACCACATCATGCCCTACCGACCCACACCATATCATACCACAGCACACCACACCATACCACACCATACTATATCAGTGCTATGCTATCTTGTCGAATGTCATACCATACAATCAACTATCTCGTGCCACTTACCTGCTACCGTAAGATAATGATCGCAAATGGAACCGATATTATGCCGAGTAATTACAAGTACTCTTTGCGTTATTTTTGCAGTGACGACAAAGCCAAAGTCACCCCTTCAACATCAAGGGTAATACACACGGACGGTCAGATGGTCAATGTGGTCAGTTTGAATGATTTAGATGCATCAGACGTTTCACATGCTTCACTGAGTCACCGTAACGCCCTTTCCCCATTGGGTGGCCGATTTTACCCAACACGCGACAACGACATAAGGGAATCCCTGTACGCTGATATCGATTTGACGAAGAAAAAATCACGACCTGTTCCATTCGTCGCTGAGAGATATCCAGTCGTGGATTATAATTAATCTTGGTAGTGTGAAATTTGGACACAAGAATTTAGCAAAAAAAATTATAATGGAGATAAAACATACTTTAATGTACTGTAGATTATATTACGGAAGAACTTGATTTTGTAAACCTTAATAGCAGAAGGTGTATGTTATGTGTGCTATTTTCTCTTACAATGAAAATGAGTCGTTTATAAGATGAGGACCGGGGAAAAAACTAATGTTGAGGTAAACAAAACAGAGCAGGAACTGAAGTCTTTTCTGGTTACTTTCTCCGTGAAAAAACTTTCTCGCTTTTCCATATTCTTCAAAATAAAAAAAATTGTTGGAGATAGACACAGAGGATGACTACTTGCATTTTTTTGAGAAGAGAGATGTGTGAATGGGACTTTTAACTGTCAACAATAAAGCTATTGGCATAATATTCGCATTTTCCTTGTAGATCTCACCCCTAACTACTTCTCTTCACCACACTTACATGCAAAATCAAGATTGCATTGGAAATTGAGGGCGTGTAGGTAACATCGGCGAAAATCTAAAAATTGAACGAGCATATAATTACCCCGAAGTGAGTGTAATTGGAAGTAGAATCGGAACAAACCACATGCAGAGTTGAGTCCGCCCTCTATCTGTCTATTGACTATAGTTGAGGTATTATCACTTGGCAGCACACCTCTAATTCTACCTCGCCTATTCCATTCATTACGGAATTCCATGAGATTGCAAGAATGGATAACCAAGATCAGTGCTTGTTTTGGATTTGAAGAGAACGGATGCATTTTGCAGACGTCTCTTCAAATAAGCCAAGTCGGGGTGTGTTGGTTGTATTCACTTGCATCACCCCTCTTAAGATTCTACACCACTGCACATACTTAACTGTGTGATCTGCTGCTACCTGCATGGATACAGATGTGCCTTTCATGCCTACTCTTGTATTGTTCCGCTCGTGTGCAATTGCGTAACGAGCATTTCTAGCATACAAATGGAAAAGAGTTTGTGCTTTTGTAAAGCACATGGATCTACTCTAATTATTCCTCCATTGACTTACACACTAAGTTTGTATTGTTTGGTTTTCGCCCCTGGCTCTTCGCCAGAGAGTCTGGGGACTTTTGAAAAAAAACGGTCCTTTTCATGGCCTCTGGACACTTGTAGAAGTTTCAACGGGTACAAGTTACACCTCATATTAAAGTCCACGAGTAGGCCTTTCACAATGATTTCAAAATTGTGTACCACGACCTTTGAGATTTTGAGCTAGGAGAGCTTGTATAATAGGGTGGGGATTACTGCTTTTTTAATGTATTCAAAATGCCATTTTGCATGGTGGGGGGAAATATTGCATCACAGGGTGCAAATCTCTGTTTGAGATGGGGGGGTGGGATGCATATGATGTACGCGTGAACATGAAACTGTGCATGCACAGCGTGCACCGCGAGAGCGAAGCCCAAAATAGGTGGGGTCAAGGGGCCCGCCTTAGGGCCCCTGTTGGGGTCCAGGGACAAGCCCGGGTGGGAGTGCAGGGGAAAGCCCCCGAAGCTCCTGGGTTTTAGTATTTCAGAAGCTTCAGGAAAACTGTTTCGAACGGAAATTTTCCAGTGTAATTCTCCCGGGTTTTAGTACATTTAGACTTGTAAGAAGGGCTAGTTTGAGCACAAAGTTAATATTACTGATGTGGTTCATTGGATTTAAGTTTTGCAAGAGCTGCGATATGTTTTAAATGTAAAAAGGCAGGGGCAAAATTCAGTAGTTATCGGAGACGACCAAACATTAGCTTACTTAATTGATAATCAACCCTAAATGATTCTTTTTAAAGAACATACATAGTACGGATAGCCCACAGCCACGCCTAGCCCGTGACTACCTAGTTTTTGTTAGCTTGTGCGCTCGTCTGGAATTCGTCAGCCCTGCATAATGGCTCAGCCTTTGATGCAAATTAATTTCATACGGCTTTGATCCATAGACATCTAAATACGATGTCCGTTGTATAATTGTATTTGAGGCTGTCAGCAAAGGAATGCAAAAAGTGAAATAAGTTTTATCAGTAAAAATAACATCCGTGTTCCAGAGGTATTAGGCAAAGAGCTATTGGTCATATTTCCTGCATTTATTGTTAAGAAAAATGACCAAAGTACTGAAAATATTTGAGTATTCCTATTAACATTTTGGGAAAATTACGGTTCGTCCCTCACTTTTTCACTTGGGGGATGCCCCCTCCCCCCCCCCCCTCGGGATTTGCGCCACTGTAAAGTGCATGACATACCTTCATTTTTCTTTATTTTTGGATGATGAGTACTTCAATTCTTTTCCTACCTTATACACATCACAGATTGAGCACATCACTTCTCTATACTGTCCCCCAAGGTGTTTAGGGTGTTAAATTCGCAGGGTAATATCCCCCGCGGAGATTGCCCTTGAATAAGTGGTGCTCTACCACAGGTGCATGATGTATGTAGGAATGGGACGTCGGTTAGTTGCAAAGGGCGTCAAGCTCCAATGCTATGACGTTTGCAGCGTCGAACACATCAAGTTGGTTCATGCATGGACAGGCCTGGTTTAAATTTTGCTATACATGAGTGAAGTTTAAGAGACACTTAGCATCTAAACACCATTAGTCGGACAAAGACATGACCGACGGGGTGGGGGGCAACAACCATAGGCCCCGACAAAGACGACGGGTTGCCGAGAGGATGTAAAAAGCAAATTCCTTTAGGTGCGTAGAAGAAGCTACCTTCTTGAGAGCAAAATGAAGTAAAACGTCGGGTGACTGGTTGCCTTCATCGTCCATTAAGGCGCCTGAACTGAAATATTTCCCCGACGGGGGCATTCTTCAAGTTTCCCAAACCGCCCCCCCCCCACACACACACACACCTGGCGCCACTACTGCTAAACACAGCCGTAGGAATGGAACCCTTTGGGATTGGTTTTCCGGTATTAGGAAAGCTTTACAGCGAATAACACTTTGTATAGCTGCATCACTGTGGGTGTCGTCAGTGTCGCTCTGTTAAGTGCACTCTCCATTGCACAGTAACATTACCACATATACGTGAACCGAGGAGAGTTCATTTGGAATACCCATGAATAATCTTTGCACATAATGGTACCTTTAAATTGTAAGCTAAAGTCAGCGAATCTGGTTGGAGCACTCTTCATCGTACCACTATGGCACGAGGCGTGCAGGTCAAAGCGATGACGCTTTGCCTACGCAAGAGGAAACTCATCCATGGTTTTCATTCCTTGGTTTCTGGGTGTTTTGATCTAGGCGGAATCCCGAGGAGGACAGGGGAATATATCCCCCACTTTCGGGAGATACTCCCATTGGCATTCACTTTTTCACACACTAATTTTGCTTCAAGTGTCCTTCATTCCCATTCCCCCACCGTTACTGCACCATACCCGGCCCACTTTTCACACAAAATCCGCTACTGTAGTACTGCATGGCTGTGATAGATTTCAGTTGGCCTTTATTGACTGATGCGCTATGAACAATTTTTAATGGAGGGAATGCAATTCCCTTGTCGCAGCTGGAAATAGGTAATTGCATGGGCAAAGGCGATAAAAAGGTATGATGAATTAGCCACGTGCTCACACTATACACAACAGTTAAGTTATTTGCATATAATTTGACCAATTTTATTTACCAGTATTAAAGAACATATCATCACTACATTCGTATTAGACATATCATTAAAGATGGTGTGTATGGCGTTATATTTCCAGATCAGCCAAACATGCCTAGTTTGCCAAATAAAGTATGTTTTTAAAAAAAGAAACATGTGTACGATTGCATGCACTGAGGGTGACTGTCACCCGGAATGAGGAGAGGGGTTACGGTCATCGATTAAGTTTGTTGAGGAGAAACAATTTCCACCACCCGAAGTTTTGGTTTACGCAGACGTAATATTCAGATATTTATTAGACCGAGACCACTTTACTACCACTTGCTGACCACATAATGGGTTAATCCCATGCTCTTCTCTCGCATTTCTACAAAATGTAAGACAACCACACATACACAGACAAACATATTCGTATCTGTATACGCATACGTGCACGTACACGTGTACGAATAGGTATCGTACATATAAGTTTCACATTACGGTAAAATAACCAGAGGCGAATCCCTCCCCCCAAATAACAGCAAATACACTCTCCGCACCTGAGCTTAGACAATAGGTGTGGAAGACCACTCTTATAGAGGACCAAAGACAGACAGCTGTAAAGGGCAGCACCATTAGCCCTATACTTTTTATCATGTACGTAGCTGACATTCCACAACCTCAACCAAAACGACTGACTTACTTCTCTCAATTTGCGGACGACATCGCAATTTGGGCTACCTCCTGCATAGCTGACAAAGCGGAACAAAAACTTCAACAGTACATAGACCAATTAGAGACTTGGTGCAACGACTGGCATATAGTACTCAACCCGGAGAAAACACAAGTACTTTACATCAGGACTAACGCTTCATTGAGACGAGAACCACATGTGACTTACAACAACAAACTTATACCTGTACAAACAAAGTTAAGTACTTAGGAATTACCATTGACAACAAATTAGAATTTACTCGACACTATAACGACACCGCTTCGAGAATGCGTAAGCAAGTCTCTTCACTTTACAGACTCGCCGGTACCAAGGAAAACTCACTTGCCACTCCTGAAACGACTGTAAAAATTTACAAGACCATGACTCGACCTATTGTGGAATACGCTGCTCCTTCTCTCATACACACGAGGGACTCACTCATGGAGAACTACGAACCAACGCAACGACGGGCATGCAGAATTGCCCACCACTTGGACAGACAACACTCATCAAGGGAGGTACTCCCAACTATCAAACAGAGGTTTCAGGACGTACACACAAAATTCCTTACTCCTTGCAAAAACAAAGACTGACAAACTCAAAAATTCATTAGAACACAACTTAAACTCCAACGACTTTACCTACGACAAACACCACTTGAAGGACTGACCAATGAAATATGGAAAAAAATTAAACTACAGGGCGCACCATCAGAATGAAGACCAGCCACCGAAGAAGACATCAACCATGGAGAGGAATGGTAAACCCTGAAGGGTCCCTGCCGAAGCATCCACACCCTGAATAAGGGTCCCTGCGCCAACGATATTCCAAGCAAACTTTCAACGTGAATGGCCCAACTTTAGTCTCTGCGGGCCCTCGGTGGGCCGTGGGATTCTTCGTGGACGGGTTCGGTGGTGTCTTGTTCCGCCGGAGGCTTGGCGGCGGTTGGCTGGGGCTTTGCGCCTTTTCCGGTTTTTGGCCCCTTGCCGGTCCGGGCGTGTTGCTTGGGGTTGTGGTTCTGTGCTCTATCCGGTCGCAGGGATTAGTATGTTGGTGACTCTTGTGACTCTTGTTTTCCGGCCTATCGGGCCTTCTGAAGCACCTTCGGGTGGACCAGTTTACACGAGTTATCACCCACACAGACAGCTGTAAGAGCTCACAGCTCCCTGGACAGACCACCCGAAACCCAAGTCGGTTTAGGCAGAGAGGTGTTAGAACACCTCCCTGGTTTGAGTAATATGGGTGATCTTGGACCGACGGATGGGTGGCCCGTGCGTCTTCAGACCTTTTTGGCCTCCGGTGGTCTGTCCACTTAAGACAAGCACGATAAATAACGAAGCACTGGCGACAGTGGCGTAGCTAGATATATTTTGTGGGGGGGGGGGGCAAAAGCAAAAAATTCCAACAGATTATTATCTTGATAGTTGTACGATTCCTTGCTTTCCGGGCAATTTTGAGACCGACTTTTGACTTTCACGCTGACATACCGATGTGTAATTCTGCTTAAAAACATAAGAAGTGTTGTAAGTGTTTCAAATCAATTGTTTTTATTTATTTCCGACAGAGACTAGAAATTTCCGACAGAAGCCTTCGGAGGCTTTGTGGGGGGGGGGGCGACCGCCCCCAGCCCCCCTCTAGCTACGCCACTGACTGGCGATTAAATTGGTGCAAATTTAATATATTTTCAACTTGGCAAAAATTGCTATCCTCGCCATATAACGTATAATAAAATACCAAAACCGTAGATCTCCGTATGCCGAAGTATGCTGTGTATACTGTGTATACTGTATATACTGTATATACTGTGTATACTGTAGTTTCAAATTCTTTACCCTGCAGAAGATCCTATAGACTATAGGCCCTAATACTTTTCGTACCATGAAACCCTGCTTGGTTCATTTTTTTTCTGTTTTGTTTTTGTTTTTGTTTGTTTGTTTGTGTGTGTGTGTGTGTGTGTGTGTGTGTGTGTGTGATTTTTCGGGTTGGTCTGGGGTGGACTTGAACCCACGTCGGTTTAAATGGTTTGGTCTCTGGTGGTGATTTTAAAGCTTCTCGGTCTCGGATGGTCTCGATTATGTCCAAACTAACGAGTGTGATATGGGCATCGAAAAGTCAACCAATGGCGCATCTTTAATGTACACCAGGAGAAGGTAACAAATAACGTACATAGATACAACCAAAGGTCAGGTAGGAGACGAATTTAGCTGCTCGAATCGATGTAAAGTGTTCAAAAGATTAGTCGAAAGGATAAATGTTAGCCTCAGAGGGGACTCAGAGGGGTCAACACTTCTCTCTATTGTGAGAAAGGACGAGTTGGCCTAGCCAACAACAATGCACGTAATCACATTGCTACGCCTCACATTTCTAAAGCTCTGCTAAGCTTCACGTTTGAACTGTTTTCAACAATGAAACTGACAATGCACAAGATAATTTTGGGCAAGTCAATTCATTCTGTTGATTCTCATATCACGATTCGTTGCTCTACAATACTTTCTTTCCAAGGCTGGAAAGAACAACTTGGCTGGTGAAAGAGAGTTTTCCCGTCATCACGCTTTACACCTTTTCCTGCACAGAACAAGTTACAGTACTTTAACTGAAACAGCATTACACTGACGCACTGCAGCCCACGGCATGCATAGACATAACAGCAGGCTCGGTCACAAGAACAAGGGATACGGGGGTGTTTGTGGGGGGGGGCAACTTTTAAACAATGGGTAATCATAGAGATGCTGGAAGAAAATTCACAGGGTCAATGGAAGTTGCTTGCTCAGAAAAATCTCCTGCGATCGTGACATGAATTTTGCCCTGAAAACAGAGTACCAGTAGTCTGATGCCGACAGTTGTGTTTGGCTTTGGGGCTGCCTCCGGTCCTCCGCCTTACACGGCTACGTGAGAAACAACCCACCACTGACAACCCCTGACATTGTGTTCACCGTAGTTCCCACTTAATTTATCAGTGGTTTGTAACTACATGACTCGAAACTGACTCCGTTGTCAACTTAGATAAGCGTTTCAAATTAAAGCTGTTTTACCTTTTGGAACAAATAATCTACAAACGATGTTTCCCTTCGGACAATGGGTTCAAGCAGTAGTGTCTTTACTCGAATGTGGGGGGGGGGGGGGCATGGCCACTTCTGTCAAATATATACTGTGTAAAAATCTTAAGTCAATGGGTGTATTTCCAAAATGTGGGGGGACGTGTCCCCCCCCCCCCCAGGACTGACGCCCATGGGTTCAAGTTGTAATGGTGATGCTCCGCAATAAATTGCAGTCCAATGTTAAAAATGTTTTCTGGTCATTCCTACTGTTTAAATAACTTTAGAGAAATTTCATAAAAATGTGTCCCTTCAGCCCTTGACTGGTCCCAATATGTCAGACAGAGAAAAGGAGATATCTCTAGCGCCTGTAACCCCGTGAAAAAATCGGTGTAATGCATCTACAATTAAAGCAAAGCTCAAACACCCAGTAAAGTTGCTAATAGTTGGTGGTGCCATTTCGTCTCAGGTTCTTTTGTCGTAAATCTGCTATATTTTTTCGTCTTTGTTTCAAAACTTCTGAGCACACACGTGCACAACTCCAAGATGTAACCACATGTCAGGTATAAGTTTCTCATTTCTCTGGGGCACAAAAACCATGCATTACGAAAGTGCCTTTGCTTTGAGCGAATTGCGGGACAAGGGTCTGGAAATGGCCGGGGTGGGGAGTGGGAGTCGGGAAGAAGAGGTTACTGGAGTGGTGGCATATCATGTCAGTTGCAAATTTCTTTTCCTTTTGAGAAACGACGGGGAAAGTTAGGGCAAGAAATTTCAAGTTGAAGAGGGGGGGGGGGCAATTCCTCTGTGCTACATGGAGCAATAGAAGTAACGTTGAAGCAAGACCACGACTTAGAAAAAACTTTATTTAATCAAAAGTAATAGAGCTGAACATTGGTTACTATAAGGAAGATAAACTGAACAGCAGAGAAATTTTTGTAAAATAAGTGAAAAAAGGTAACGAGACAGGTTTTTAATTTGCAGGCAAGTACAAATCGCAGACAATGAAGATGTACACTTTGCGAATTGCCATTGGAAACGATAACAGTCGACTGAAAACGTGCAGATGAAAGTACACTGGGCTGTGGAGTAACTAATATTGTATAAACAGGGATGTGTAGGATCTCATCACAAATTTATGTACCGTACAAATGTAACACTGTATGCCTACTAACAGTAATACCAACTTCATGCTTTGACAGCAGTGTATAAGGACCTGCTACACTGTTGTGAAGGTACTTGTGAAACGAGACCAGACTATGAACTGACCTGAACAACGAGAATAAAATGTCCTGAAGGATTATATATATATATATATATATATATATATATATATATATATATATATATATATATATATATATATATATATATATATATATATATATATATATATATATATATATATATATATATATATATATATATATACATATATACATATATACATATATACATATATATATATATATACATACATATATATATATAAATATATATATACATATATATACATATATATAAATATACATATACACACATATATATGATACATCGTAGATAGGCGATTATTTAAAATCAAATCGTCGTTGGCGATGTACACATACATTGCACTGGGCCAGTGTTGTTCAGATCTGGATTTATTCGTCCTGTCTATTAAACGCGCGTCGACAAACCAATCCCTATAATCGAAGCTGTGGGCTTCAATTAGTTAATTCAGTAATGTAATGAATGTTCTAAAAATTAAATAGTGTTTAATATTTAAATAAAACCGGTCCTCGAAAAAACTCCCTCTCTCAATAATTTCTGAAGTGTAAATTTTCGTAAATATCAGAGATCGATACTTTGACATGGGAATATTCATGATATATGTACGTGGGCCTACACAGGCTTACACATACGTATAAATTCAATAATTACAGAGGCCGGTATATTAAATCGATTTATAAAGATATGATTCAGATGTGTCATATCGTTTACACGAATTTTTCATCTTTCCGATGGATGTATTTTTTTACGAGAAAAGGCACTTTAAGTATTCTTATGTCATTACTTGTACGTTGAAAGAATAAGCAATAAAAAGAAAGGTAAACAGCATTGGAAATTGTTTAATTGATGATATTTGACATTTTCGTACAGAATTTGTAAGGAAATTAGCAGTGGCTTCGACGTTTTGAAATACCAGTCGAATCCCATGATTCACGCTCATGGTTCTTTTATGTGTCAAACTTCATTCATATGAAAGATAAACGACATTTCTAACAATTCGATAACAAGCATATTCAAATGATTGAGAGCCACGCATGACTTCCATTGGTTTGCTAATTGACATTGGGGTTACTGCATTTGTCCTATAAAATATCGACCAGTGATAGAGCCAGGTAGGGGCAGGGGTCATGGCCCCCCAGTCGGGGAAGGCTGCCCCCGCCTGGTAATTTTTCCAATTTCGTCGGGGCCATAATTGGTATAAGATAAAATATGTAGCCCCGACGACGGCCAGTCGCCTTGACTGTTTGCTTCATTTTGTTCTTAATTAGGGAAAGTTCTTTACTGAAAACCCACAACTTTCCAAATTTCCTCACTAAAAACCCAAAATTTTCAAATTTTCTTGAATAAACGCCCCAGATTTCGAATTTCCTTTGATAGAGACCTCCTCGAGCGGAAAATTATGCTTTCGACATCCTTCGGCAAACCGTTGTCCGTGTCGGGGCTTCGGGTCCCTCGTCGGGGAGCTTGGCCCTGTCCTGGTAGACGCAGAAAGATAGCGGCATAGAATTTTAACTTTTCCATGTGTACTACAATGTACCTTTGCATCAGTACTGCACGTGGACAGTACAAAGAGTGATATGTAGACTAGGAATAAGGTTTGCTGAGACGATCATGTAACTATGTTAGAACAGTAAGGTTGCAGAGGACTATCCTTGTTGGGACACATATACAGTAATTCAACACTCGCTATGTATCTCAAGTGACCTCATGAGAGTTATGCTCTTTGCTTTTCAAAACCTTTATGCCTAAGATGATCTTTACAAATTATTAGAGACAAGTAAGCGAGTTTTTAATATTCACTTACCAGCTTACGGGTGCATACACTTAATCTAAAAGATATACAATTTTCTTCCGAGAGAGATTGTGGTATTGTAGGACAATATCTACCATCAACGCAGTGCCGGAAGAAGTAACAAACTACCGGTAAGACAAAAGGACTGGCCTAAGACGGGATAGGCTCCAGGTATAAAGCCCCGATAGGGACAGATGGCACCCTGATCTTGCCACGGCCCGGGCCGTATAACGAGTACGGTACGTAGTGTCCTTCTCAACCATGCAACGAGACTGGCGCTCATTTGACTTGGGCACAGTAATTCGGTGATCGCACTGTAAGGAATAAAGTTTTAAAACATAGCTTGCAATCAAGTTTCAGACCAAACAAGCTTTTTTGGGTAGCATCCCGTATTAAAACATTTGATTAAGTGATGGGTACAAAGCAGAATTAACAGTAGGTCTACCCCAAGATGATGGCTGATGCAGATTTATCTCTGCTGGCCCGTAGTAGCTTAGGTTATTTTGTTCTTGAATGCGGTTTAGATGCTGAAAATAACCAACCGGTCGCATAGTGCTTGGGCTAGCCTGTCTGAGTGGTCCTTGGTGTACGCCAAAAGCGGGCTGTCTTGGTAGGTATATACCGGGCTGAATTCCGTAGCTCCGCACGTGGTGATGTGCCCCAAGGGAAGGGTAATGCGGAGGGGGAGCAGCCGGAAACCTTGGGGAGAATGAAGTCGGAAGAGTCTGTGGGGTTAATACGACGCCGGTGTGACGCCTCTCCGATTCAGGGGTTGTAGGATAAGCTGGAGCTGTAGGGGTCGGTCGTGTCGAAGGTGGGGAGGGGAAAGGGTTACTCGAAGTGATCGGATGTCTACCCGCAGTCATCAGCCGGTTCGAATCTCTGCCATTCGGGTTACTGGATACAGAAGTCATTACAGTAGATGGGTTGGAAAAAACACTGACGAATCGCCTCTCTCTTCCGTCCATGTGAAGGGCAGTTGATCCAGACGGCCGTGGCTCATTGCACGGTGCCGATACTGGTCTGTAAGGAGAAACAGAAAACCAGGGGTTAAAATATAGTAATTAGAAGAAACGGCGGTGCAACTTGAATTATCTTCTTTTGTAGGACGGTCTCACTTAAAACTGAGACAACAACTATTTTCTCGTAGCCTTACAATTTTTTAGCTGAGATTACTCATGATTTTGGGATGAGATTGTGTATAGTGTCGATAATCAAAGAAACCTCGATGTGTTAGCTGTTTTACAATAATAGTTTAGGATCCGTCTGCTTGTTTCTTGAAAAGTTATATGGGTGCAATAAAGGCATTTGGATTATAAATTTCGAACAGTGGTGTATAACTTTCAACAGTGAGGTGGGGATGCCGGTCGGTGGGGGTAACTGTCTCGCAAATATTTACCCCTCACTAAGCATTCTTCGAGTATGAAACTAGTATTGACATGGTATTTCATATCGTAATGTAAAGAGACCAAAATATCAATATTCTTGTGATGGAAAACTACCTTAATCGTGCTTTCCTGAATTTCAGGGGAGTGTATTACACTGGTCATATGCGAAACCCGTTCTCGAACAAGGAGGTGGGGGAGGGGGGTTGAGACACCATTCCACGACTTCAGTCGGGCCCACACTCAAATTCTAAATGTTTAGATTCCATATTTATACCTAATTTCATTTGTAACTCTGCATTATTAATGATCTAGTTTTATGTTTAAAATTTTGAGATTCTGACCCCCTTCATAAAACTTTCCTGGTTACTGGCTTGTACTCATGTGTAAAGATTATTACATACATCGCCACAGCCCCTCCTTGCCCTCAAACACCAGACCCGTAGTCAGACAAGGTGAAAGGTTCATAATAGTTTCCAGGGGGAAATATTTTTCAGAGGGCGAGATATGTTAAGCTGAATTAAGGCAATGGTAATTTTATTCTCAAATTACTCTAGGAGCCGAAAATTTTCAAGGGGGGGGGGGGGACGATTCCGAGCGGTTTGACTACCGGTACTAACCTGTCACATATACTGGCGTAGGCTACTTACGCCACTTATATTGTGAGCACTTACTGTCGTATGGGTACTTTCTCTGGTGCCTTCTTTGGGTCCTTCTTCGGCGCTGTTTTGGGGACGCCAAAAGGACCATGATTCAGTCGCAGAATTACGAGACACAAGGAAACCAAAATGGCTATCACCAGTCCAGTAGAGATGGCGCCAAATACTCCAATCAGTACCTGAGCGACGAGCACGCCCTCAGATTCTACTGTAGAAATGGGGGAAATGTTATGTAAATACAACATGAAATCCATGGGCGTGGATCATGGGGGGATGGGGGACGCGTCCCCCTCACTTTTTTGGAAGGGGGACATCTCCAAAAAGTCCCCCCACTTTTTCAAAATAATTAAAACTAAAACTGTAATTAATTGTAATATAACATAGATTACGAATTGACACTACATTTTAAAAGCTAAATTGCGCCCAAATATGGCACCATTTGCCATAAAGACACCTTCTAATTTTATTTTTTTCAAAGGGGGAGGGGAACACCCCTCTCCTTAGGCCCCTCTCCCAGGACGGCGATTGGCAAGTCGTGAAATGTCCCCACACTTTTGGAGATGGATCCACGCCACTGATGAAATCACGTAATGTCGTGGCAGTTTACACATATTTCTGAGCGTAAATCCAAACAGGACATTCAAAGTTGAATGAAAGTAGGGAAATATTGGAGGGCTTTACAGTTACTACATCCCTCCCCAACAAAGAAAAGTTTTCGAGTTGAAAAACATTTACAATGTCTCATGCCCTGGGTTTGACTTGGAATACAATCATATCACCCCTGAATTAACAGCTACAAAGAAACAGTTCCGCAAACTACATGATTTTTGCATTAATTTAATTTTGCCGCGATATGTACTTTAGTTAGAGGGGAATTTTCATGATCCCAGACAGTTCCAATTCTCCCAACTATGCATCTTCTAGCTCCTCCCATGACTGTATGAGGCTCTTCCTTGTGCAAGAATAAACCTGTTTTATTGCTTAAGGCCATGTCCTGGTGAGCATACAAGACTATAAAATGTAATAAAAGTACTCTCTCTGACTTGTGTGGAATGTGAGCTACTCTGCATCTTTCAAATTTTCAAACTTTGATGTCAATCAAAGAGCAGTCACCAACTGAGAATTTTGATATACATACACTAAAAATATACTTTGGGGTGATGACTGTCTGTCTTTAATACAGAGAGACATAGCTTGGCTCTGTAAATTCACGGTATCTTTTAATATGTGTTATGCGTCAGAGAACTTTTAAAGGGCCAATTTTCTTGTCCCAAACGATTAAAATTCTCCCGCCAAAGTTTACTTTTAGCCCCTCCTCCAGTCTCAACAACCGCCTTTTCATCTCATAAGAAGAGGTCATGTTACAAATGATAATGTTGTAGTTGACCGATAATGTATCATTAAGCGATAATGTAGCAAAAGTTGGCCTATAATGTAGTAACTTTTACTATACATTATCGGTCCAATGGTAATACATTATCGGTTAAAAAGTTTGTACTGCATTATCGGTTTTGAGGTGATACATTATCGGTTAAAAAGTTACTACATTATCGGTTAGTGATACATTATCGGCCAATTACTACATTATCAGTTGTAACAGGTCTCATTAGCCAGGCCCAATCCTCTATTGTTCAAGCCACTAGGTACACTAACTTACCAAACTTTCCAAACAATCTGCTCTGTGCCTTTCTGTATTTTGTTAATTTCACTCTGCCTCTCAGTACAGCCACCCTGCTGTGCAATCTAATTCTCACTCGTTTGTACATGTCATTTGCCAATCAGAGTGACCCTCGGATATGACGTTTCATGCCATGGCCAAGTTCACTGTCATGACTAATCACAGAAGTCCATGTGACTGTATTTTGGGATGCAGCGGGTGTCTGCTTTTAAATTCGCAAACGTTGCTGTTAACAACGATGTCACATTTCATCAGTTAAAATAAAGATTCTTCACTTTTAATAGCATCCAGTTAACACATGCAGTTCACTGATTGCATCCCACACTGCAAGGCAGGCTTTTGTTACTAAAGCAACAGTACCATATTTGCTCACATCGGCATAAAGTTCACAAAACAAGTTACTAATTTTGTAACTTGGAGCAGACGATCCACCTTGTTTGTGACATCGAGCATCCTCTTACAGCGTACTAAACTACTTCGGCTGAATTCGGGAAACATTTCACACTGCGG
Organism: Holothuria leucospilota; assembly: GCA_029531755.1. NCBI lineage: Eukaryota > Metazoa > Echinodermata > Holothuroidea > Aspidochirotida > Holothuriidae > Holothuria > Holothuria leucospilota. The sequence continues at coordinate 39,580,234 of CM055964.1, forward strand.
TTTTGGATATTGCTGGGCCGGATATGTTAGTTTGGAGAGAAAACGAGAGGGCATAACTTATGTTATTTGTTTATTTTCTAATTCATTTTTCTCTCGGAGCTTATTCCCCAAATATATGGTGACTAAGGTATGACGAAATTTGGAAAGACAGTATTTTGTCTTTCCCTTCCTTACACCGTTAATATGCGTCATTCGGTAAAATAGAATTTAAAACTGATAATCTAAAAGAAAACCAATGAACACGAATTTAAGTAAAAAATTGAAGTTTCTAAAGGTAAGCACTAAGATATAATATCTGACCCTAAAGGATACCACCAACGCGGTTTGCCTGGAATTTGACGTGTGAGACCATGTGTTGTCAAACTATTAATTAACTCTAATCACATTGAAATAATATCTTACCTTCTTCAGCACAACAGGAACTGACAAGGAGGGCTAGAAAGATCCATGTCCCTGATGTCATTCGCCATGGTAAGCTATATTTTCCGTCAATTGACATATTTTTAATACAAACTGTCCTCAGATTTTCACAACGCTTTTTGTAACTCTTATTTGATACGTTTGAGTTATATCCCGGATGAAGGGAACACTTATGTATCCAATTTCTCTATGAATACCGTATATACTTGCACAATGGTTTCATATGCAGCGAAACTCTCTCAATATCCTCCTGAGAGAAAAAAATACTTTCTTTTCTTGGTAAGTGTAAGCAATCGCTCAAACAGCATCGTCAGCCACTTCGATTTCCAATCTTCTATCCTTGATTCTGCACAACTTTCTTACAAGTAGACAATCTAGAATGGAAGAACTTTGTCATCTATCGCCGCCATTTTCACAAATAAAAGCTGCAGCTTGAATGAACGAGTTCAAAACAATAGTTTGCCACAGTTAATTCAAGAATTTCAAAAAAAAATCATTCCCCGGTCAAAGGCTCATCAGTGTCCCGACCACGGGGACTGCAGCCTGTGACCTGGCAAGCACAGTAAGCTATGAAACGGAACATTTATAGACTATCACATTGATAAAAGAGCGTGTCTTAATGATCATGTCGTACCTTCGCGTCATTCTGAAGTCTCTTGGGTGTAACTCGCCTATGTATAATGAGGACTAAGTTGGTGAAAGTCCAATATTTGCTTTTCTTTCCTTCAAATAAATGTGTTGGAGTTAGAGATAGAGAAGTGGATGATCATCGATGGAAAAGAGAAGTGGAATTCACGTTAACAGTTTGGGGAATGTTGGTTTACATTTGTGCTTACTTTCTTTTGTGATTCTTTGATCTGCGATACTATTAGGCTGCCTTGAGAATATGTGAACGGCCAGATAAGCGTAAATGTCAGAAAAAGTCTTCGCAAGTAAGATTAATTTTCTAGGCTGGATTTAAAAAAGAAACTGCTTGAAAACACACGCAGGAAAAGACCGCTTCTTTTTTAGCCGTTTATACATTCTCGAGAGAACCTATTGAAAACGCTGTATGGTTGTAGTATAATAATTCTTTGACGTAGTTTGATGTTTAAAGGTTTCTTTGACGAGGTGCAATGACGTCACTGCGGAGAGGAGGGGTAAGGGAAGGGGGTAGCCACGTCGAAATTTTAGGATAATAGCCCTTAAAATTTAACTTACGCTCGGCACTCTTTGGTAATATATATTCCCCACAACCACTAATCTTTCTTAAAGGTCCGGTGACATGAAAATTACACTGGTAAATATTTAATGTAAAAAGCATTAAAAATACAAAATAGCCTCATTTTCAATCAAAATCTATTTTACAGGGTTATTACTATGTCACACTTACATAATGAATAAACATGAGCTTAACATGCACATTTGTGACGTGAAAGATGGAGAGGCATTAATGATGGAAGTTAAAAGTGTTCCCATGAAAAATTTTGATATCACTTACCAAATTGTACAACATCTTATTATCTGATTAAATAACCTGACGAGTAATTAAGAGATAATTTATATAAGGTTAACAAAAGAAATGTTAACACTGTGCAACACTCCACATCATTATTTTGCATAGGCAATGAGTTACTTAAAGAGGGATTTGCATCACCCCAAGTATGACTTTTAATTGGTGGTAAGCCCTTCCATAATTTTCTTTACTGCTTCTCCTTGTGCAGACACAAACATAGTTCACTGCTCAAGGCCACATCCCAGTGAGCATAAAAGACCCCATGTGTAATCAAAACATTCTCTGTGCATGCTGTGTAATATGAGCTGCTCTGCATCTTTTGTATTTTGTAACTCTGATGTCAATCAAAGAAGAGTCACCAACTGAGACTTTTGCTAACCCCCAACTATAAGTCATACTTGGGATGATGCAAATCCGTCTTTAAGAAACCATCAAACTTTCAAGAGGTACATCCTGATAACGGTAAAAGATATTGAAATAATTCTAACGTATCTTTAAGTGGGGATTTTAGTCTTTAACCGCCACTTTAAAACAGCTCGTTCTGATGGCATGTCACTACTTAAAGGTTCCACACAAACGACATTTTAGACACCAGCCATCTAGCGCCCCCAACCAGCTTTTGGTTGGAAACCCGAAATCGTTCTTTGAAGAAAAACCATGCATTTGGAGTAAGCAAATTTGTGGGCAGAGTAAATTTTTATACTCCCTAATCAGTTACTGAATAAACAGTCGATCATCTACAGTGAGACTTCAGACTTACCTATTTGTGTTGGTGAAAGTCTCCACAAGGAGGGGGAGAGAGGTGCCTTCTCCCATTTGGGAATTTTTCTTTTGAAAGATGGGCTGAGATAAAACTGTTTTATCATTTACATATTCAAGTCAACATGTTTTATATTTCTTTGGCAAAATTTTCTAAAGCCATATTATTGTGTAAGCCTCATCGGAAAAACTGTTCTCAATTTATTCCTGTCATAGAAGCCTGGGCTTCTATACTTTATTACCTTATTTTAAGAGTGGTTTAAAAACAAGACACCGAAAGGGGACCTTTTGACCGATTAGGACCCCTCTTTCCAACCGACATGCACCTATTCAATGTCGCTAGCCACCACTTAATTGATCCCTTTTGTTCGATCCCCCTCCCCTCAACCAATCGAAAATCTCATAAAAAAGGCTATTAAAATCAGCGACGTAGCCAGGAATTTGCAAGGGGGGAGCACATTTGTGACTGAAATGGGGGAAGGGTCTAAGGTAAGGGGAGGGGTGTCCCCCTCCCCTTTGAGAAATTTTTGAACAATTGAAGGTCCTTAGATGCAATCTGGTGCAATGTTTTGCCAGTTTCATCATTATCATATATCATATTATCAGCAGATTTTTTTCCTGTTTGAATTAAGAACATGTTTAAAAAAATTCAAACAGGAAAAAATCTGCTTGGTAATATGATATCATATGATAATGACGAAACTGGCAAAACATTGCCCGTTTTACATGTCCTTTTGTCTTTGAAATTCCCTGACTAAGGAAGACTATTGTTACCAACTGGACAAGTTGAGGCAACCCATGTTTACAAAGTACTTAGTACCAACCACAATAGAGTAGATTCGGGAGAAGTCGATAATTTGATAAGAGAATAAACTTGCCGAGCTCCTTCAAAGTGGGATGGAGTTGGACCTGATCGTTACTGATTCGAAAACGTTGGGATTATTTATTGAAAACAATAGACGAGTTGGGAAATTAGATTTTGATGTACCATGTAGTACCACAGATCAAGTTCACGGACATATTCGCACAGATAACGACGGCTGCGTACGACTGATGTTTTTGTCTACCATGTTAACCATCATTCTGTCCAACCTTTTTGGTCCAGGATTAAGAGATGAACTCCAAAGAGAACTTTTCCATTAAAGAAAATTTTCTTTGACCCATGACTAATGTCTAAAAAAACAGATTTAAACTCGAAAATTGTGCTTGATTATACAAAATATCTGTCTTGCACATGCAGTCTCTGTTGTGGTACACTTTCCTTCCCAGCATGCATTGTATATCGAAGTTTCCCAACTCGTCTATTGCCCATGTACGGTAAGCCCCATCATAAAAAAGAATAACATATATATAACAGATTAACAGAGACAATTTAAGATCAAAAGAGCACTGACAAAATACCCTGCAAAAACATCACAGTTTTAACATTTTTTCGACACTAAAAGGGGGGAGCAGTCGCTCCCTCTGTTCCCCCCTGGCTACGTCCCTGCACCAGAGGTAAAAACGTTATTAAAGATACGCGTGAGTATGGGGACTAACACATGAGAGATAGATTTAACTAAATTAACAGGAATTCCATCGATTCCCGTAAGTTTTGTCATGGGCGTAGATCATGGGGGGACGGGGGACGCGTGCCCCTCACTTTTTGGGAAAGGGGACATCTCCAATAAGTCCCCCACTTTTTTCAAAAATGATGAAACTAAAAACTGTGATGAATTATAATATAACATAGATTACGAATTGACACTATATCTTAAAAGCTAAATTGCGCCCCAAATAAGACACCATTTGCCATAAAGACGCCTTCTAATTTCCTTTTTTTCATAGTGGAGGGAGACACCCCTCCCCTTAGCCCTCTCCCCAGGATGGCGATTCCCCCCCACCTTTAGAGATGGATCCACGCCCTTGAGTGTTGTCGATGATTTCAAATTCAAGATATGATTTTCTCTACACACTATGCACGAAACAGTTACTCCACTTTGTGGTTTAAAATGACCGGACATGTGGGTATCCAGTTAAAAGGACCTTTACCAAAACGTCCCCGCTTTTTAGCTACCAAAACGTCCCCGCTTTTTACCAAAACATCCCTGAGGTATTATATAAGTAATACAAAAAACGGATAGGATATTCAAACACAAACTGGTACTAAGGAGAATCAAACTGAAGCTTCTAGCAGGGTAGTGATGGAAATTTGAAAATGGAATTTTAATGGATTCAGGAATAACCTACTCAAGTGTAACGATTGGAAAGATCAATTCAATTTAAATCGATTTGTTGCAGATGTTTAGAAATCGGTGAAAGTATTTTGGTTGTTTAGATAAGCCGAAGTCGATTGTTACTTGAAGGAGACGTGAGTTTCTTTACAGGATCTAGTTTTATCCTGATGTAAAGAATATTACACATCACATACCCACGTATCCGCACAAGAAATGAATAACGCGACATGGAGAAGAGTACTTAGCTAGCGCACGCCAACAGTATAGTCTTGTTCAAGACTCTGGTTCATTTCCGTCCACCACATATCTGGCTGTGAAGCATATGTACCAGTGCGCCCTCTAAATCTACTCTTAGACTCTCAGAACTAGAGAGTTCTGAGATTCACTGGTGTGAATTTCACCAGTACGTGTTGATATGCCACCTACACAATCCTGGTTATTTATTTCACCAGGAAACAATGGTCATGTGAACCAATACACCGGTGAATTTAACCAAATACCTGATAATTATTCTAGTGTTTAACCAGTTTTTTCGTTAAGTCGAATAAGTATTCCTGATTAAATTAACCAGGATTGTGTAGGTGGCATATAACACGGAACCTGGTGAAAATTTCACCAGATATTTTTTAGAGTGTATATTCCTTAAAATTTGTTTTCTTTGGGAAATTTTCAACAAGGCTTCTCTCATAAAATATGTTGTTGCTGTTCTACGAATGAACATGAAAGATGGACGTTATATAACAGTTGAAGATCCAGTATATAAACATATTAAAGAGAACGAGAAAGGCCTATGATTTGAAACGTCCCAAAACTGTCGGAAAAATTGGAAGTGCTAACTCAAGGTGACTTGTTTACTCTCTTTTCATACATCAATATATAAACGCTATAAAGCTATGAAAGTTGAGCACTGTCCAGGTCCGAGCTGTCTGTGATTGGCCTGGAAGAGCAAGGGATGGTCATATATGCATGGCTCTTATAGCTTATAGCACGTGAAGCCCCCTGTGGGCTAGGGGTTGTAGAATATGCCCACGGTATTCCCCGCCTGTCGTAAGAGGCGACTAAAGGGGAGGACTTGATATATAACACATTCGTGTTGGTGTGTCGTTAAATATTATCTAACTAACTAACTAACTACAGCGCGTGAATATTTAGAAGAACAGTATGAACAGGCCTTTCATCTTGAAGATGTAATTACATCTAAATAAGAAAGTTAAATACCTGCGTAACTACTTCACATTTATCTCGATCTACACAGTGGAAAAGTACTGTTTGCTCATTTAAGCTACATCTGTAACGGAGACTACAAAACTGCGTAGTCCTGTCCGCAATTGGGCAAATGTATGGCGGCACAGAGCTAGTGTTGTTAAATGCATGACAGAATTTATTCGACGTTCCTGTTATGCACGTCGTAAAAGCAATCCCTACAATCGAATAAAAAGATCCCAGTTCATTCATGAAAATAAAACAAATTAACAAAATCAGATTGGTTTTCCGTCCTTTTTCCTTTAGGTATAAACTGAATTTAGTCACCTCCTCTGTGACATGCTTATTTAATCCATCCATGAATACTTTTCACCTAAAAGTATCTGGAGTTTCCTGTTGTAAGGTCGATAAAAGTTTTTCAGCTCCCTAAGAACGTTTGGACTAACTTCGGGTTTCTTGTTTCCTTTACCTGGTATGCAATCAGCGTCTGGTCTCTCCTTCACAAGAGGGCAAAAAAAGCTTCCTTGCTGCAGGAAATGTTGTCGAGAGAAAAAGGCTGAAACATTGAGAAAGGACTCAGTTTGGGATAAAACTTCCCAGGGTTGTGTCACAAACTTCTGGCCGTCTATGACGAGCAATTTATCTCTTGACACCAGTTTTAATATTTCTTCTACCGAATTGGAATAAACTCCTCTCTTTATTAGCCCGCTTTCGATATCTAGTTCACCAGACAAATTAAAAACGCTCCTTTCAAAAGTGCTAGCAATTTTCGTGTCTTTAAACAATGACACATTTTCGTGTGAATAGTTTTGTAACTTACCATCCCAAACTAGTCTTCTTTCTGTAACAAAGGAATGGACGAATTTTGGCTTTTTCATTATCTTTGTGCAATGAACATAATCAGACAGTGCCCTCTTCACCGGGTCAACTAAAATTAATAGATATCGTGTAGCTGGAGTCGCAAGGTTACGTACCACATGGCCCAACACATCGGGTCTATTTTGTAACCCAACCATACTAAAAAGCCCCATCTCATCCGGTCTTGTCCAAGGAGAATACGTATCCTTAAACTCAGTTTCATTAAGAAACATGCTATTTTTATCATTTAAATAGAGATTCGTAACTATTTCGGGATGTAAGTCAAGAAGTCCTGTCAACGTTTGTGAACCACACTTCTTCACTCCTATTATCCAAGCTTCGGGTAATTTACGAGAACAGTTCATTTTCTTCAAAATATTTTCACTCGCCTTTTTTCGAGCGAGACTAAGTGACCCTTTCTTGTACTCGTAACAGCCCCAAAGCAGCTCCTTTGAAACATTGGCAGCTTTCGAGTGATTATCAGATTCCTTTTTAACCTCTTTCTTCTTATCGCTATGATTGGTAGATGATATATATCCGCTTTGGACTGGCGCTTCTTCGCTAGATTGCTTATTTTGTAGAATATATCTACTTCCTCCAAATTCTGTTGAATTCTGTTTGAGTTTAGTATTCTGTTCCATGGTTATACTATTCCACTCTGGCACTCTGCCACCTTCTTTCGTTGGGGATAAGAAAGGCCCTGGGTTTAACTTTATCAGACATGGTTTTCATCTCATGCAACGTGACGAGCATTCCCACTAAACACAAAATTGTGGCGAGCTTAGATAGCAAAATGTATATGGAGACTCTCCCCTTCATGTTTCTTACTCGACAATCAAGCAGTTTAGTATTCACAGAAAAATAGGAATTTTAACGATAGCCGCACATCAATGGTTAGACAGTTGTAGAATCTGATCCTTGATATAATTGAGACGCACATACATAGACTATACCTGAGCAGTGTATGGCGGTTTAAGTGTCGATCACGTTGTCGTGCATACGAAGAATTGTAACCTGTGATTGCAAGAAAAAAATTCTTCAGTTCACCATTGGCGAGGTATGATTGATCCCTGGCAGAAAGTTAGACATCTCAATACGGTTATTATCATATATATCTACACTATCAAGGTGAAAGAAGTTCTTCTTTTGATAAGGTAGTTCTTCACTCAATACTGGTTGTACGGCAAGAGAAATTTGGAAATTCCAATGAATTCAGATGAACACATCGTGTGTAATGTATATTCTGCATTGAAGTTGCATGAGCCTTATTAGTGCAAAAACGAAACCTTTCAGTGTTGACCAGTTGAGAAAAGATTCGGTATATACTTCATGTAAGCCAACCCCAAACTGAAGTGAATAGACACCTACTAATCCTATTCAATTCAGTCTATTCAGCCTATTCATTTCCCTTCAGTTGTCTATTCACCTCAGTTTGAGGTAGTCTTACATGAAGTATCTCCCAAAGATTCAGTGCTGTTTCTTGCAAGGAAATCCATTGTACTGAACAATGGAACGCAAATGCCCAAAACGACTTAAGGTTTCCTTTGCACAGCATCTTCACGCTTCATGAAACCAGAGAGTTGTTAGGAAGGAGATACAACAGCCAAATCTGCCATACAATATGTACTTGAAAATGATTTAAGCCTTTTTTGACAGGCAGCTTTCCAGCTTCATGAAACAGGCGGCTCTACGTGTATGGTGCGCCTACCGTGCCGTAAGTCCTGAAATCGACATATGTCGATTTAAATTGACATATGTCAGTTTCTCGTGATCTGATTGGATAAAATCGTCATATTTGGAGGATATCGGCATATGTTCAGTTAAATCAACATATGCCAGTTTCCCGTCTTCTGATTGGTCTACCACCGTAAAATGTTGCTTCCTAGCCCTATGATTGGAGGAAATTTTTGCATGTTTGTAATCAGGGCCTCGGGTTAGATTAGCTCTTTAGCTAACCGAGTTTCTCAACCATGTTTTCAAAGTTTAAATAAATAAATAAATAAATAAATGAATGAATGAATGAATGAATGAATGAATGAATGAATGAATGAATGAATGAATGAATGAATGAATGAATGAATAAATAAATAAATAAATAAATAAATAAATAAATAAGAAATCGGTATATGTTCAATTAAATCGACATATGCCAGTTTCTAGTCTTCTGATTGGTCTACTACCGTCACATGTTGCTTCCTAGCCCTATGTTTGGAGGAAATCGGCATAAGTCCAATTAGATCGACATATGCCAGTCTTCTTTTTGGTGTACCACCGTCACATGTTGCTTTCTGTGATTTTTTGTGATTGGAAGAATATTTGTAGGAGCAATCATCCTACGAAAGTTTTTTCGGCCTGCATTATGAATAATGAAACCTCTACATATTCAAATTGCAATTCAGTCAGAACGTTCACGACCTAACATACCTCATTCAATTTCAGTCAACGTGCGTTCCTCATGTTCCGTGCTTTGGGTCCTAGAAACGACAAGCCGAGCTGTTTAAATTTCTGATACGAGACGGATGGACAATCTAGCTAGTATATCAGCCACACCATGTTTGAACTGAGGTGACAGGATTTAAATTTTTGGACTGCTTATGTAGTAGAAGATGAATTCTTAGAACGAGCAGATCGGGGAGGGGAGGGGGTTGCTTCAAAGTCCCTACCATATAGGTGCAATTTGATGGGTTCGAAAGGCTATTTATTGATGTAAGTTCAAATATCACTACCAATTGTCCTTCAGTAAGATGTCAAGAAAATTAAAAAAAAATATTGTTCTCTTCAAAATGAAAAGGTTAAGGGGGGGGGGTTTACTCCTATGTTCTGGAAATAGGGATCAATCCCCTCCTTTTCCCCTTGGCAGAAACCCTGCCAGGATGCCCTCCCTTCCCTTCTTTGGAGATTTTGTTACCATACATACCACACTTAATGAGTTTCGATGTTTTGATGTGTGGGCTCCAATGCCCTCTCCCCCATCCCCATCCTTTTGAGAAATCCTGGATGCATCCATATAGAAAGCTGGAAACATTTAATACTTTATATTTCATTTCGTTAGAGCTTATTTGCTTTCCTTTGTGTAAATGTTTTAAGACTCACAGAAGATCCATGGGGCTAGTCATGCATGACGTTCCGTCCCAGTGCATCTCTCTGTGTGCTCATCTCGACTTTTTTCGGGTATACCTGGTATTTTTTATATTCGTTTGTGACAGATTTCAATAACGTCAGTATGGGTGTAAATGAAATACCAGGCATACCCGGTATATCGACATACGCACCCTCATGCAACCCTACCATCATCCACTCTCCCCACCCACAAGTCACCTGCATGATCAAATGGACTGGTCATACGTCCGCAATGAGCTATGATGGTTAAAACAGTCAAGTTTTGATTTTTTTATGGTCAGTTTGGTGCAAATAGCGCACAGTAAATGCCACTTGAAGAACTGCATGGGCCCTGGTCCTTCTCTGCGGCTTTACCCTACAAAGGTGCCTTTCCCCTCCAGAGGAGCCACAGGGCCATGCCATTACCCTCCCAATGATAACTTCGCCCCCCCCCCCATTTCAAGATCCCGGTGCCCCCACTGCTTGCAGATATGGTCATAAGTTCAAACTTAGTAATGCACCAAGGACGGGAATTTCTCACTTGGACTGGATCACTGGCCCGCGCTAAAATGATCCCACATTTGGTTTATTACATGGCCTATAGTCTCCAGCATATGTTAATTTGCTCTCTAGCATGTGATCGGTAATTAGGGGCAATTAGCTTGTCCCAGACAGTTACAATTCTCTCAACTAAGTTTACTTCTAGCCCTCCCTCCCCTTGGATTTAACTACACATATACCGATTTCATCCAATCATAGGGCTAGGAAGCAACATGTGACGGTGGTAGACCAATCAGAAGACGAGAAACTGGCATATGTCGATTTAATTGAAAATATGCCAACATATGTCGATTTCAGGACTTATGGCACGGTAGGCGCACCAAATACGTGAGGTGGAAGCTATGTGGACTCGTCCATTTTTGAAGGGGATAAAATTTCAGTGAAAATAGATTGGCCATTCTACGGATAGTACAGTTTGTTTGACTGTATCCTGTAGCCTACTAGTTTCCCCGTACGGTGGACACTTCCACCATGAATGGACAGTTTTACTGAGCCAAAATCGAACGACGAACAATTTCTTAACTGTGCTTTCTCTTTCACTGGTGTTACAAGACGACCTGTCAGGAACACCGGATTGAATCCATCGACGAGCGAATGGAAAGTTCCAGAGAATTCAACTTCAACGCAGCCTTTCTAGAACTGTCTAGAAGTGAGAACTGTTTACTTAATGTGCCAATTATAGCAGTTGCCTGGCGACACTTCTAAGAAATTGTGCCATTGTTTATCACGGTGCATACAAGGAACGTTCTCGTAATTGCTCGACTGTGTGCACTAGAAGTTTCTGTTAAATTCTGGAGAGTTCTCGATTAAAAGCCTGGCGTATAAAAGGCAGTTCAACAACTGTTATAGGAGAGAGATATCATAATACTGACCAGACGCTGTTTGTTGAGAAGTTATTCTCTGATCGGATCACCTGAAGCCAGCCACTGACACTGCACACTTGTGATAAATTGCCTTACGCCGTTTCTACACTGTGTGTGGAGATCGTTAAAGTTATCATCCATCATCGCCTAGCCTTGTCGTTATTCGCTCGTGGAACCAGTTCCTACGCTACAGCACGCTGCAGGTCTACTACTGCACCGACCAGAATAACATTAAGTAAAGGATTGTGAGTAAATCTAATTAATTATTGTAAATTTAAGTAAGATAGGGAGATTGTAAATAATCATTAAGTTGTTGAATTTTAATCTCGTTCTTCTGTGATCTTTCGCTGTTATTGGTTTGACTTGCGACCACAAGCCGTAACACTGGTTCTTAAAATTCTGAAAAAACCAGGTAATGTTATTTAGATGGAGATATAGAGAAAAGTTTAATTTATGTTAATACTTTAAGTACTCGGGCTCTGAAGGGACATATCGAGGTTTTTGATGGTTTGACTTTTTCGTTTCCATGTTTCTATGTTTCGACTTTTTGGTTTCGATGTTTCTATATTTCGACTTTTTGGTTTGGATGTTTTCTATGTTTCGACCTTTTTGTTTCTCTGTTTCGCTGTTTCTATGTTTCGACTTTTTTATTTCTCTGTTTCGATGTTTCTATGTTTCGACTTTTTGGTTTGGATGTTTTCTATGTTTCGACGTTTTGTTTTCGAAGTTTCTGTTTCTATATTTCAATGTTTCCACTTTTTCGTTTCGATATTGCGACTTTCACCTGGCTCAATGTTAGCTTAAAAAAAGTTTACGTAGTCTTGCGCTCTCAGTTAGAACAGGTCCTCCAATTTGAAATCTCCTAAGAAAACATTCCAGACGGGGACAGTGTTCCCGTTCTAGACCATGCCCCCATGACGCCTAAATAGACTACCATCCAAACAATTGTAGCTCTCAGCGTTCCTCATTATGAGACAAATGTTGACATTTAAAATGTTCAAAATAGCGGCCGGGCAAATTACTTTGTTTGTCGGGAAATGAAATATATCTGTGGCGGCACGGCGTCCATAGTCGGGGATCGTTCGCCCCCACGGGACTCAAATCGCCTCTCGGCGCTCTTTCCAGGTTTTTACCGAACCTTACTCTTGCACCATCATTGGCATTGCTTCCAAATGACATGATTTAGCCTAATAGTGTTATTTTAGGCAAAGATAACAAAAAAAAAACCAAACAGAGGGCATTTATATCTGTACTACATACTAATGAGAACTTGTCTACACGCTATACTCATTAATGTAGGGCGGAGCTTCGCTTACGGTCATTGCTTCCCAACGGGGCGTGCTTATAAGCGTACAAGACACATGGAGTGGCCTTTGATTCACCCTAGCAGTCCCAAGAAAGATGATGAGGAGGGCACATAAATAATGGTTGTGAAAATATCCCTGCGCCCCCCCCCCCCCGATAATTGTCAACATGAGCAAATATAGTCCCAAAATAGCTCCTACAAACTGTTTCCCAAAACATTTGAAAATAGCTTTCTGGTTAAAATAAAGTAAACCTGTTGTCCTGGTGGAAATGGCTTTAGAGTTCGTTTTGGACTCATATCTGATGAGCTGCTTCCTCTTTGCTTTCCTTCAAGTGACCGTTTTCAAGGGTGCATGGGCATGATAACTGGCTCACTTACTGCGTAAATGTAGAGCAGTCATCTGACACTGCATGACAATACCATAGAAATGCTTCTTACTGTACTGTCTTGATTCCAAAATGCCAGGAAATTACATCTCATAAAGTTTAAGGTCTTCTCCTGAAGAAGGCACTTAGAAGGCCAGACAGACCTTTCGTCTTGGCCATTTCCAACAATGTACTTAACTACTGGCGATTGAAACACGGTCAGATAATGATTGATGATTTCATGGAATTTATGGTGCTTTGTGTTCTTATCTTGATTTCCGTAAGCCAAAAATTTACATCTAACAGTGATCAATTTCTCTGATTTTATCCCCCCCCCTTTAAGGGTTTCTTGTTTTTGGCTCTAGCAGATTTAATATTCACCCTCACAAAGTCAGCCCCTTTTAACATGAAATCCTGAATCTGGACCTGATAAAAGCATGAACAGTAAGTAAATTATGATGGTCGCCTTTAGACAAGTATGTGAAAGGAAGGGATTGGAAAAGGAAACACTGGCTCTAAACCCTCTACGGTAAGGGTAGAGGGATGAGAGGCCTGCGAGATTTTCCCTGGACTTCCCATCACGGCATTTAGAAATGAGAAATATATTTCTAGTCATTAGTACGGGCATCCCCAATCATTAAAGTCTGACCCTCCAGGGACTTTTCCTTGTAATCGTGTACGATGTAATACTTGTCCAGTAGTTAGCAATGACAAGTTTCTCTCTGTTGTGGGTCCCAACAACAACTGCTTCAACATTAACCAGCATTTTACTTGTACATCCACTAACATAGTGTACATTTTAACTTGTAAGCGTTATGTCATTTTGTATGTGGGTGACACTAAACGACGCCTGACTGACCGGGTAACGAATACTTACGGTCCATCGAACACATACACTCTGCGACCGGTACCAACGGACGCGAGTCTGTACGGGGCTGGGTAGACCCGCGTTTTTTTTGGGGGGGGGGGGAGGGGGGGGGTCCGTTTGAATCTCAATTTTGCCGCCTGAAGAAGGGTATTTACCAGAAACGCACATGAGATGTTTTCAAACCGTTACAGAGTAGCATAATTCCCTGATGAGAGGAGGCCGTGAAAACACCTCTTCGAAATAAGTTTGTCGGAATTAAAATGGCGAAAACATAATCTATCTAACGTTCGTGTGACCTGTAATATACATATACATATATATATATATATATATATATATATATATATATATATATATATATATATATATATATATATATATATATATATATATATATGTATATGTATATATATATATATATATATATATATATATATATATATATTATATATATATATATATATATATATATATGTATATATAATAGGACACTCCTGTGTCCTTTGTGTCCTTCCTTGGCAAGTTGGCAGCTTGGGAAGATGGGAAGAGTTATTAATTACAAAGGGGAAGTCACTTAAGATGCCAAGGTCCCAAGCTGCCAAGGTTAACTAAACCTGCCTGTCTATCATTTGTTTTTGTTTGTACTTGTTTTACCGTTAAGTTTAAAAAATGCTGTAATTTTGGCACTTTCCATTTTGCGCTGAGGAAGGACACAGGAGTGTCCGAAATATACGCTGTTTTTATCGTATCTGTGCTCTTGTTGCAGTATTATGTCATCTTTGGAATGTGTTTTATTGTTTATGTTATATGGAGCATACGTGGATTTTTCTCATATAATATATATACATATATATATATATATATATATATATATATATATATATATATATATATATATATATATATATATATATATATGTATATATATATATATATATATATGGTAGGTAAAAATGAAGTAGTAAATAGTGCTAAAAGTTTGTGAAAAATTCCACGACGTTTCGGGTTTAAACCCTTCATCAGGTGGCAAAAATGCAAGGCTGATCGTTGACACCGACAAACGTACAATTTAAAAAATACACAATAAAATTGGGCACGGTAAACCTCGGCTAGGAAAACAGACAGTGTTAAGTGGTTACCACAAGTCAAAAAAATACAGGAATTGCTGCGTTATAACAGTTCAAGTCTAACGTTCAGACCATGTGGGGACAGGGTTCCAAGTTTCATGATTAGGCGGTTTTCGGCAGCTAGGCGGTCATGATCGGAACCTCGACACGAGATGGCCGCCGAAACCATCAAGTCACGGATCGAGCATGTTGACGGGGGATTGAAGTGGGTGGCTACCGGGAACCCTGGGAGGTTCTGTTTGATTGATCTCAGGTGCTCGGTGACTCGGTCAGCAAGACGACGTTTTGTTTCTCCCACGTACAGTATATTACAGCGTTTACATACGAGAACGTAAACAACATTGGCTGAAGTACAGGTAAAATGCTGATGAACGTTAAACCGGTTGTTGTTGGGACCTACAATGGAAAGGTTTTTGTCATAACTGACCACCGGGCAAGTATTGCATCTCCCACGGTTGCAAGGAAAAGTTCCTGGGGTGTCAGGCACTACTGCTTGAGGTTGAGAGGCACTGACCAAGTGCTTAGATATGTTCTTTTCAATTCTGAATGCCGTGATGGGGGGATCAGGGAAATGGTCACGGGTGGATGGGTCATGACGGAGGGTCTCTACATTCCTGTAAATGGCACGTACAATGGGGGTTACAGATGGGTGAAAGGATAGGACCAACGGGATACGTCTGGTGGGTGTATGGTCAGTTTTGGGGGCAAGGGCAGAGGCTCTATCAATTTCTTGTATGCGTTTCAGGGCATTAGAGAGCACTCTTTGTGGATACTGGCGTTGTTCAAAGAAAGAAATAATCTGCTTGGAAACTTTAGCGAAATCCTGGTCGTCGGAACAAATCCGTCTGGCCCGTAAAAGTTGTGAGAAAGGAATCGAATTGGTACAAGATCTGGGGTGGTTGGAAGGGTACATGAGGTAGTTGTGAGAGTCAGTGGGCTTAAAGTGGAGATTGGACTTGATTTGACGGTCGGAGATGGATAGTTCCGTGTCTAAAAACACTACTGAGGAGTTGGAAATACAGTGAGTGAATTTCAAAAACGGGCAGAACGTTTCAGCAAAGTTAATGAACTTTTCCAAATCGTTTCGGGGACCTTTTATACGGCGTTACGCATCATTCAAGTTTTAGGGAATTTGGGTGTTTGGATCGAACTTGTTTTCAATCTCTGGTGCACATATATAAGGATTTTAATGCTTGCTTCATCATACACGCTGAAGAAGTCTGAAATAAAAGACGAAAGCTCCGTGTTGAGATGCTTTTAACAACTTTTAGACGAGCAGTTGACTCCTTTTTAGTGTCTTACTCTTTTATTGAAATTTAAAAAGTTGAGTCTATTGAATCCAAACGGATCCTGTAAGTCTTTTGAGGAATATTGTTGCTACCAGCCTCTTCATTCTCATTTGTTATATATATATATATAATATATATATATATATATATATATATATATATATATATATATATATATATATATATTATATATATATATATATATATATATATATATATATATATATATATATATATATATATACACATAGTGATGAAGTCCACGTATACTCCAAAACAGATAAGAAAGATGAGAAAAATACCAGATCTCATGCTTGACATCAGGAGTACGATGTATTTCCAGTAATGTTAACGATGAAATTTTCGGTCGTAGTACCAGGGAGTTGTTATTTTGAACTAACAACTCCCTGGTAGTACCTTGGACCTTCTTCAGTATAGCCTAAGTGGCGTTCAACTATTAGTGATCTTAAAAGTAAAACTCATGAGTGCATACTATAGTACAAAACGAATAAGGATCAGGAGACAAAGAAGGGTGTGAACACTCGCTAGGTGTGAGGTGACCAAATTGGTGGCTAGTACAAAGGGATGAATTATTGAAGAGAGCTGTAATTACTTAGCACGCCCAAGTCCTTATTGTGTTTGTGGGCTTTCAAACGGATAATGCAATTGAGTTCTTTGTGTTTACGGTTCGCTGTAGAGTCAAAGTCAGAGTCAATGTGTGCAGCGTAAATTCGACAGTGAGTGATGGGGAAGACTGAAGTGCTCGGCAATGGGGGAAAGCCGGGGAAATTATCAGGGACACGCTCTTTGTGGTTGTTAAAGCGCAGCCGGAATGTTTCACCAAAACAGGTTCCGTTACTGCTGCTGTACAATGAATTATATAAATGACGTTTTTAGAGTCACAGTTGAGGTGGGGGGGGGGGAAGGGGGTTAGGGGGTGCTTAAGGTTGGGTAACTTGACGCATATACGGGTTATGATATGCTTACAAAATTTGCAAAGGGTTTTTTGCAAGGCAAATTGCCCGTTTTAGGGCCCTGCAGTGTGGGTAATTTGGAACTCGTTAGTAATCTGTGGAGGTTAGGAGGTTGGCGCATGGCTATGATTGGTGGGTCTTTGAAGAGGTCAGAGAGGCTTTAACTGGGTGGTAAATTCCTCCTTTAAGGTGGGGAAAATTTCTTAAATAATGGAAGGTATTGCGTCAAGAATGGTATGCGCTTATTGGGGACAACTTTCTTCTGTGTCAAAAGGTCACCCCTTCTAAATTTGGCAGCTCTTGTGATGCCCATTTTTGATTACTGAGACAGGGGTACCCAGGCTCCAGCCGATAGAAAGAATTCGCTGAGGTGAGTTATTTGCGTATTGTAGTTCTCATGGTCGAAACAAATACATATTAATCGTAAACATTCACTATGTATAAGTGACTTCTTAAGGTTACTGGGGTGGAAACTGTTGAATTGCAAATATATATGATTATCGGTGGGCTTACAAAAGACGGGCATAATACACGCTTAAATAGGCGCGCATCGATCGTATGGGCTAATTGTCAAATTTTTACCGTAATTCAATAGGGACAGAGCTTGCTTTGGAATATTGTAAAACCCCCACACAAATTTCGTAATAGCTAACAACCTTCTGCTTTATTATAAAGAAATCGAATTGTTGTATAGTCCTAGCTATGAAAGAAAGGGGCAAACTGCAATAATGAGGTCTGCTTAACACGTATTCTTTGCTATTTGTAAAATGAAGGCAAGCATAACTTAAATGTCCGTAAAAGCGTTATTTTACTCTTATTGTCCTATCTTACCCTAGGCTTCCCATAGAACAAAGTTAGTATAATTATTGCAAAATTCTGTAAAAACCACATGACCCTACATCCTCCCCATCATCGACCCTCTTCATCTTAAATAAATCGACCAGCGTCTGGTCCGAATTAAGGCCGGTTCATACTCCATTATAGCGCTATAAAGCTGTGTTTAAGGATGTTAGCTGGGTCTCGATATGCCGATGTAAAATTGATTCATACTTCAGTTTTCTCGCATAGCTCAACTTTCGCAGTACTGCCATGCAATGCACAGTCTCCCAATACCTGCCTATGCAAAGGCCAAGTACAGTACATATGTGTATGCGGTTTGATCGGCTCTACGACAAAGTACACTATTGATTACCGTGATAATTTTAGGGAATACAAGAAAATCCTGCCTTACTAACCTTTATGTCTTAATTCGTGGGAAGCAATAACTGTTTCCCTCCATTCCGACAACTCTCACTGTCACAATCAGGCCGCCGATAGTTGCACGGAACCCGAATACATGTAATGAGCCGGTATCTGAAAAGGTCCGCCATTGTTGTCGAGTAGGATCGTGAGCTCGTTTCAAAAGATCGTTCACCTAACCAAGCAGCCAATCAGAAGCCGTTTCCTTTGCGAAATCTCGAGAGCTTGCGAGAAAAGTTGAACAATGTTCAACTCCAAGCGATGACCGTGAATCGAACTGGCGGCAAAGATATTTTGACCATATATGGTTATTGATCGCTTTATCGCGCGAGAAATTTGGAAGTATGAACCGGCCTTTACGCTATTTTGAAAAAAAAGTGTAGAGAGACTGCGATTTTATGGTCTTTTAAGTACGAATTTATTGCCATTTGTAGACAGTTAATTCGTCCCACTAACCGCCGATGGAACTGATGATGCACAGGGCTTGAGGGTGGAAGGAAAGATGGGTGATCATGTGGGGTCTTCTTGGTACATTAGAAAAATAAGCTCACCGAAATAGTTCAATAATAGAAAAACAAGCATGGGTGCGCGCGAAGCATTTTTAGACCGTTTGCAGGGATATGAGTAATAGAAAATATATATAGGCAAAATATAGTCAAGGGGAGTTGCTGTTCCCTTCGCCCATCCCACCTTGCTACGCACATGTCCCATATTGCCGAAAATTCAAGTTGCTTCTAGTAATCTTTATTTGAATACCTCGGAAATTTACACAGCTCGAAGTTTTGAAAAGTTGCTTTGTAAATGGGGGCAACTGCTATTACCAGGGGCATCCGGGCCCCCCATAGCAAAAGGACAGAGTCGAGGGAAGATTGCTCGTATCAAACTAACCAGACTGTTACGGTAATTATCAGGGCGGTTTTTACAACTTATCCTAGTCAGGTTAGTCCAGAGTCAACGTGCGGTGGTCGAAGCACGATCTTGATATTTTGGTTATTCTCGCAAACATATCGTCAATGGACTTTTTAAGTTCTTTCAGGGAGTTCCCACTAGACACTCCCTAGATCTATAGGGGTAGCTCGACGAGCTTATGACCTGCGTTGGTAACAAGTCTTTTTTTCGCAAGTCCAAGTCAAATCGCAAGTCTTTGTTAGTATTTGCAAGTCAAGTCACAAAAATAGTGACTCGAATCCAAGTTACATGACTCGAGTCTACAACTCTGGCTAACGCACTCAACTCGTTTCCTCCGATTCGCCCTCCTCTCCTTCCAGAAAACAAAAACCTATGTACGCCCCCGGCTCAACAGATCGTGTTTACTTGGATTCGCTTAACATCATCTAATTAATACAGAAAAGACGGGTCTCAAAATATTATTTTTCTTAGCTAAGATGTAAACCATCAGGTTTGTAAAACTTCAACGGGGACTAGCCCTTCTTTTTTCATTGATTGCTGAAGAAAATGCAAGAAATATATTTGTCATAATTACAATTTTAAGGCACCCAAAACCCAGTGAAGCACATTCAAGGGATTCTTTTTGTCCCAAATATTCCCGGCTAGACCCATATTGTAGATGCACCGTAAATGTTGTAACGTCTGAATGTGACGGCGCCCGCTCAGAAACTTTCATGGAGATAATTAAATGCTTCATTCAAATGGTCACAATTTTGTAAATACCCTAGAGCCTCCGAGGGATTCGCCCACTGGAGCGTTGTCGATGGACCTACCAGTGGCCCTGTGATGGACCCCTGGGCCCAACGCCTACAGGCGCTTTGCGTCACCACGTCTTCTCCAGTGACGCTCAGTCCTTCATTTTGGTGTACCCCTCAGTGGGAAGGTTGTGCCTCCACAGCGCCCTGACTTCGAAATGTCTGGCAACCCCACTATTCTTGCGCATCCTTCAAGTGCAAAAAGAACACTGTGTGCACCTGAACAACCTGTACTGAGTTCCATATCCACACTGAGGTTGTATGTGAGCTGTCTGGGTGGTGATACAAGTCATTAGTGACAGACCAATCAGAGCGATGCTAGTGTTTGAATTTATGTCAGAGTCCAACCACCAATTGTATTTAGAACTATAGGGCCGTTCCGTTCCTTTTCCCTTAGAAAAACGTGCGGCATGCCACATGTGACCGCATATGAAAACACGGGGGAAAAGTGCGATCATAAGGAGTGATACATATAGTATTCGAACTGATTTGACACATGAGACCACGTTTTGTTCTGCATGATTGCTACACATGACAAACTGGGTCAAAGTAGGGAAAGCTGTGTCAAGTTGACACTGTTGCAAAAACAGGGTAAAGTGTGACAAACACTTAAAAAACATTTAATATTGAGAATTTTTAATACATAAAATAAAATCAATTCAAAGCTTTTTCAAAGATAGCACCATTTTGAATTCAAGCAACTTTACAAAGGCAAAATTCCTCAAAGGGGAAGGGGCTTAGACAGCACCCTCTCCCTTAGACCCAGCCAAAAAAGAAAACAGGAAAAGGCACTAAAAAGTGAGTTACTAACAGTCGCGCAGCCAGCAGGGGGAAGAGGCGCAGGGGGCATAGGGGCTCAGGGAAGGGGCAGAGTGCCCCCACAGAAATTTTAGGGACGAGATGGGCGATGTTGAAAAAAATGATGGAGAGCCAAAAAAACGGCGAGAGGAGGGAGGGATGGGAAGTTGGTGGGACGGAGTGGGTAGGGGCCTAGGGGGAGGGTAAACTGGGAAATATTGGCTTCACAAGTGTGATCTTTTTATGATATTGAAAACTAAGACGAAACAGATTAACAGAACAATTGAAACAAAGTGTTCGGGAAGGTGTGAAATTATCGTTGATTCGAGGTTTCAATTGGCCATACAGGCGCCTGTTGCTTATACGCAGTCAAAAACACGAGTATGCGGCCCGGGGATGAGTAATGACGATGGAATCCGCAGCAGAACGGACGGCATATTTATTTTAAGCGGACGCATTGGCAATATTAAAGCCTCCGAACAGTGAATCCAAACCTTGGATATTAATGATGGGTACCCGGTCGTTTCGCCCTAAGTGCCTACCAGTTCGCCCCCTCGATTTTACTAACACTAGTTGTAAAAAAAAAAAAATTCAAATGCAGTTAATATTGTTTTCAATTATATTTTTTAACGACAGCAGCAACAAAATGGCATGAGTTGTGGAAATGAAAGTAATGAGAGGACCACTTGAACTGAAATACTGAAAGACTAAAATGTGACTCCCAAAAAAAAAGAGATTTGCTGCACAAAAAAGAGAAAAATAATGGCGTTCCTTGAAGAAAATATGAACGCAAACGAAATAAAATTTGGTATTTCAAACAAAAAAGGATGCCGATAACAAAAGAGAAGAGGGAAAATGTGACTCAAAAAAGAGAGTTGTTGCACGAAAAAAGCGTTCTTTAAGGCGAATATGAACGCAAAATGAAAAATAAATCGGTATTTTCACACAAAAATACAGCCTATATGAGCTTTGGCAGCTAGTATAATGCAAAGAACGCAACATAAAGGATGAAAGGGCACAAAAATGCCGAAAATAACAAAGGTATATTGCCAATAAATTAGGGGGCGAACTGGTAGGTCTTTGGGGGCGAACTGGTCATCGCTTGGGGGCGAACTGGCAAGGAGGCGAAACGACCGTTAACCTAATGATGTCATAACTTCTGGAAACAGTGTTCAGGATCTTTTCTCCTTTTCTCCAACAGATTATGCCTTGGGCACTGAACCCTTACCGTTTTTCGAACCCTAATCCTGAGTTTAAAACAAAATAAATAAATCCCGAAAAAGTATTGGTTGTCAATGCCATCTGTATAAGGCTATTGCCAAAGCGTACTACGATAAATAAATACATGCGAACAGACGCTAGGTCTAGGGCTGCCGTTTGCGTATATGACCTATCTACAACACTGGATACTCAATTGGACCGTCCCTCTAAACACCCCTGTGGAGAACACTTGGATCTAGTATAAAAAGAAGCAAAATATAGCACCATTTTGCATCCAAGCCCTTCGAGACAACCCCAGGACGGCGGTTAAGAATGGGGACGATGAGTCAACTTTGCCCCTCACCAAAAACCTGGATACGCCCCTGGTTTCTAAGCATGTAACCAGTTAAAAGCTTTCCCAAAGATAACACCATATTGCATCTTAGGCATCTTACACACACAACAACTTCTCAAAGAGTTGGTGGGCTACCCCGGCCCTTAAACAGCACCCCTCAGACAAAATAATAAAATAGACACTAAATAATGAAAATTTCTGAACACATAATCAGTTCAAAGCTTTGCCAAAGACAGCACCAATTTGCACCTATAAAGAGATCTTATATAAATGTCATTTCCTCTCCATACCCCTCTTCTTACATCCCCCCCCCCAGGGCGGTAGTTAGTGACAAGGCCAGAGAAAGGATCTTCCTTGGTGCCAACCATGATATAGGTTCGCCACTGGACGCTGTCATGCACTGCCCCCTGGAATTCTGGCTAGGCTACGGCCCTGAAGACATACATTGTCATGCACAAAATCAGAGAAACTGAACAATTCTTGACATTCCACAATACTTTTCAAGTTTTACCCCCACAACATTTTAAGTATGGTATATTGAAACTTTTGCCACATGATGTTCTGTCAGGGAAATGTATTTGGGGATGCCAATCTACTAACCAAAGCATAGACTTTTTTCTAAATAGCAGTCACAAAGGATTGTGGGATAGTTTTTGTGTGCTTTTACTTTTGTCAATGGCATTTTACTGTCGATAAGAATGATGCAGACCAAAATGCTATCCCAAAATCCTTTGTAATTGCTATTTGGAAAAGGGTCTATTGTTCCGTGTTATCCACTTGAGAGGATAACTAGACGTGTGAATGGGGTTGCTAGCTCACTGAAATCAAATTGCGGTCAAGGAATAAACGAAAGTAATTCCCGTAGGCCAAACAATCTTCTCGGGAGTCAGTGGTTCGAGTATTAGCATAAATTAAACTTCATGTTCTTTCTCCCGTCCAAAGTAGCACCTACCATTGAATACAAGACTCAGGAGAATAAATACCTACAGCTGGGATACTGCTTTTCATTTTTGTCCGTATTCAGAGCCTATACCTAGATAATCACTGCTCCTTCTATGGGCTATTCTAGTGCACGTCGTGGGCCGCAAATCGCCTGTCTTGAACTTCTTTGAATCAAATAATCCTATCGAAAAAGCAGCATACCTTTTTACATTCATATGTACTCTTATTTTGTCATACTCTGGTATTACGAGTGCAGCCGATATATAAGTGCCGGAGAAATACACGTCCGCCAAGCGGGCAAAATGCCCTTAGAAAGTCGCATAGCTGTGATGCTCAACTGGTGTCATTCATTGAAGACTTAGTCTGAAAAGATCAATTCGCTTATTCGTCTCGAGGGTGGAAGCCCAGACTTTGAAAAGGCTTTTGACACCGTGCCTCATGAACTGGGTGTCGCTAAACAGATTTTTCAGTGAGTTGATGATATTCTATTTCATTGTGAACAGGCTGTTGTGGTAAATAGCCTAGTTCTCGGTCTTCTATCAATGATGTTGTGTCTGGTGGTATCGTTAATGCTGCCTCTTCTATAAACCTGATAAAGTCAGGCTTTTGCTGACTATTGTGTCTGTTACCGAGTTATTGATAATGCTAGTGATTGTCATAAGCTCCAGGATGACATTGATAATCTGGGGTCTACCCGCTATTCATAAGGTTTTGTAGTCATAAGGTTTTTGTTCATAAGGGTCGTTATACATAACGTGTTCATCTACAAAAAATAGCTTTCATTGTTCATAAGGTTCGTTATTCATAAAAAGAAGATTAAAACGGTTTATTATTCATATGATCCACTGTTCATTATGGCAAAAAGGGTTCGCTATTCATAATGGCAAAAAGGGTTCGTTATTCATAATAGGAAAAAGAATTCCATAGTCATACAGGAAAGGGGGTCGCTATTCACAATGACAATAGAAACTTCATTTTAGCCTATAAAATGGAAAAAAATTCGTTACTCCTAGAATCCCCATCTCAAAACCCTTGATCTACCCCTGACCCCTGTGTGTTACGAATAATGAACCACATATTTTTATTAAAAAGAACAACCATTTTTATTATGAGTAACGCAGGGCCGTAGCGAGCGGGGGGTGTGGGGGGTGTCACCCCCTAATATTTGGTCGCCCGTCGGCAAATTTTCGGTCTGTCGGCAAAAAGAGGAGAGGGAAAGGAAAAGAAGAGGAAAAGAGGAGAGGAGGAAAAGAAGAGAGAAGAAGAGAAAAGAAAGGGAAAGGAAGGGAAGGAAAGGGAAGACGGAGAATGAAAAGAAAAAAGAGAAAGAGAGAGCCAGTCTGTTATCGGCTATGTCGATTTTCGGCTCTTCATTTAATTGGTCCATTCAAGTTGAAGGCCCGTCGGCAAATTGATTATGCATGTGACGGCCTTATACGGCCGTATCAACGGCCGTCGGTGTAATTGGACTAGTGACTGAGTCCGTCGGGAACTCGGGAAAAGAAAGGAAATTAACGGCTTCCGTGTAAGTGCACTATTTCGCGTCATATGACATTCTTGAAAAACCACTTTCTGCACATTATTCCTCACTTTAATAATCACCATGGGGAGAAGCACCCGATTACCCATGGAGAGGGTATCCTTAGCCAGTCTTCTAAACACTAACCTTGACTTCAAACACATTTTGCAAACTTCTGAGGATCCGGTTTACCCACAAACATCCTGGAAAAAAATAATGCGTGCCGCGCTTGTCTTGCCTTCACTGCAATCTTAGGCTTTTAACTTTTGAACACCGAAATGAAACAGATAGAGAACCCATCTTCAGATCCTGGCGTTCAAAGCATATTTTGAACGCTTGTGTTAAGATTCTGAACACTTTTTCTCCCTTTTTGAACGCCGGACGCCTATCCACTTATCGCATTTGAACGCCTGACGCGTCTAGTGTTCAAATGCTGAACACATAGTGTTCCAATTCTGAACGACAGGTTCAGCTCCTGAAGTACAGTGGATGACGGGAGGAATAGCCTAACACATAAGAATTAACCTGATCTTTGCATTGAATAATGCATTATAAACCAAAATATACCAATCCTGCATGAGACTTAATTTTTTACCGAGAGATTATGCTAAAACCTCAGAGCTTCCGGGGGAGAAGCCCCCGGACCCCACCAGGGGCCCTAAGGCCGGCCCAGTGTTTTAACCAGCCCCTATTTGTGGGACAATGTCGCATAAACGGCGACAAATGTCGCACAAAAAAAAATCTGACACGCAATTTCTACCCGCCGGGTGTAAATTTTGAGGTTCCTCATTAGGGCAGAAATCCACTCAAATATTGCACCATTTGCGATCTAGGCACCTTTCAAATTCCAAAAATTTCCAAAGGGGAGGGGGACACCCCCTCCCCTTAGACCCCTCCCCCAGGCCACAGATCAGTAAATGTCGCATTGAGAAAACGTCCTAACTAAAGCACTGGCGGGCCTCTTGATCCCAGCCCCCTAAAACTATACCGGCCTGACGAGAAGGAATATAGCCTAATACATTAAAATTAGTGGGGATCTTTGCATTTGATGATGCATTATGAACCAAAATATATCTATCCTGAGACTTAATTTTCCACGCAGAGATATACTTAAACCTCAGAGCTTCCGGAGGCTTCGCCCTCCGGAATCCTCCTTAGGCGAGCCCAGTGTTTTAGCCAGCCCCTATTTGTGCGACAATGTCGCATAAACGGCGACAAATGTCGCACAAAAAAAAATCTGACATGCTAATTCTACCCGCCGGGTGTAAATTTTGAGGTTCTTCATTAGGGCAGAAATCCACTCAAATATTGCACCATTTGCGATCTAGGCAACTTGCAAATTCCAAAAAATTCCAAAGGGGAGGGGGACACCCCCTCCCCCAGGCCACAGATCAGTAAATGTCGCATTGAGAAAACGTCCTAACTAAAGCACTGACGGGCCTCTGGATCCCAACCGCTTAAAACTATAGCGGCCTGACGAGAGGAATAGCCTAATGCATTAAAATTAGTGGGATCTAGTTTGTATTTGATGATGCATTATGAACAAAAATATGTCCATCCTGAGACTTAATTTTTCACCCAGAGATATACTAAAACCTCAGAGCTTCCAGGGGCTGCGCCCCCTGGACCCAGCCAGGGGTCCTTAGGCGGAGCCCAGGACCCCACCGGCTAAAGCTCGTTTTCGCGCTACGCATTACCAGATCCGTCGGCAAAACATAATCTCCACACCCCCCACCCAAAGATAACACCTTCGCTACGCCCCTGGAGTAACGAACCCTTTTTCCTATTATGAATAGCGAACCCTTTCCTCTTTTATGAACATCGAACCTTTAGGCCATTAGGAATAATGTACCTTTTTCTATTATGAATAACGCACCCTTTTTCAATTATGAATAACGAACCTCATGAATAGCGAACCCTTTTCTTTTCTTATTAATAAGGACCTTTATTACTTTTGCCTGGAAAAAGAACCCTATTTTTCGATTATGTTTAAATGGCGTGAATGTACTCAAAGTTGACTCTATTAAGTACGAAAGGGTTTTTATCACTCGTGACCTTAGTTGGGAAAAGCACATTCAGTATGTTTGCAACAAAGGCAACGGAATCCTAGAGGTACTTCAAAGGAATTTGTCGTTTTGCTCTAGGGATGTGAAGTTAGCTGCCTACAAAGGTCTTCTTCGGCCAGTGTTGGAGTACGCTATAGTCGTAGAAGTCTGGTTGCTCATTCAATTACCTCGCCGAAGAGATTCTCTCTTCCTATTTTTTCTGTTTCCGAGAGTCGATGTGCCGACTGATCGTCCGCCCTGGGGATGTCACACCCCCATACCCCTATGGCTACACCCCCTGCACATGGTTACCTGAACGGTAATGCCCAGTCAAAGATGGAGTATGTTCAAGGAACAAAGAGTACGATAAGAACTAGACCTGGGTATCGTAGGCTAGTATTAACTCTGCATTCCAGGCTTGAACTTGTAGCCCTTCCGTGTACAGTCCTGTGCCTTCTATTATGGCGCCCATCACAACCCCACTTAAGGTAGCATACCCCCAATAAATCCTCCATAGACTTGTACACTAATTTGAAAAAGTAAAGTGGCCGCTAAACCCTCGTAGAAGTTTCACCAGGCACAAGCTACCCCTCAAAAGAAAGCTGACAAGTTGGCCATTCATGGCAATTTCAATTTATCATACCATTACCGTAAAGATTATTTACTAGCGGAGCTCGAAGCGTCCGTACCTTTACCCAGAGCATTTTTACTCAGTCAAAGCCTAATATACGACCACAAGCTTCTAAGCCCATAATTTTCCCAAAAATGCTTTAATTGCTCCCACTTTACCACCAGTGATACTTCATCTAGTCCTCCTTGTACATCAAATTGACAAAAGACCCCATCCTATTTGGTAACATGTCACAAAAGTTATTCCAATGTCTCTTGTTGGTGTTTTTGTTTTGTGAAGGCGAACAAAATGGTCGGATTAAATATAACTATTGAGTGGGGGCGTGCTACCTTAAAGTGACCCTCACGGGCTCACGAACGTCAGGAAGCAGATTGTGTTGACGCTTGCTGTCAAAGCAGTTGGAGCGCCTAGCGCTTTGATAAGTATTGGTAAGTCGAAGCAAGTGCTGTTATTGTACGGAAGTTTAATGCTTCGTACCGTATGTAGTGCGCTTAGCAATATATAATTGTTATCATACGTATCTACAATGATTTATTTTAGAAAACTTTCACTGGCAAAAGGAACTATGCCGGAAAAGAAACTTTCCCTAAACTGCTGTAGATCTCAGAAATATCTCACGAGAGAGCTGTGTTCATCTGTTCAGTCGAGCTTTTTAATTATTCATGTTTCACACCTTCCAAATCTATGGATAATCATCTTAAGTTAAAATATCCCCGTCGGTGATTGACGAACCAAACTTTGTTTGGTTCTTGAAACATTTTTATTCACAGCCTGCTCCCTGACGTCGAGGGAAGGTGACACATCAAATTAAGCACGCCTCTGATGTCAGGGTGACCCAGACTAAACCTCACTGTGTATATAGTGAGAACAGTCCATTCTTCTTTGGTGTTACAGAGTAGTTATTCTTTGAGAAGAGACACAGTGTGTAGTACGGTATACTGGTATGCATCGGCTAGACTAGAGCATGAAAAGTACCGACGAATCATATCTTCAGATATTGTACAAAGGTTTTTTCCTCAGTTTTTGACGTCTGGTGAACTACTAAGATGACCTCTGGCCTAAACCGAAAATGAAAGGAAATTGGTCAACTCAATCTCAATATTACACATCCATAAGCTACGTATGAAAGAGCTCGTACTTCCTTTTCTTCCGATATCATGGAAAATGTTTTTCAGGCTTTGAACTTTGGTGACCTCAGATGACCTTTGACCGCTACCAAAAAGGTTTGGGATCATATCTAGACATACTACGTATTGAAGACATCCATGATTCCTATTTTGAGAAATAGTGTAAACAATATTGTTACTGTTTGACCCCACACGACCACAAATGACCTTTGACCGGAAGCGAAAACGTAAAGGTTCATCTCCTAAATGTAAAGCATCTACCATAGGGTACGTATGAGGACAATCCTCACTTTCTACTCGGAGATGTTGTGCAAACAATATATGCAATATCTGGCCTCTTTTGACCCTCAGCCGACCTTTGACCTCAGCCAAAAACTCTAGGCTTGATCTACCCAACATAAGGCAAACCGGCATGCCATGTATGGCAATTTTCCAAGATTCCAAATTTGAGATACCCCATACACATGATTTTCAGTATTTGAACTTCTTGTGATCTCAGATGACCTGAATTTCAACCAATAACGATAGATTCATCTACTTAACAAAACGCATTGTATGAATGTATACATGATTCCTATCTCCAGATATTGCAAGAACAAGATTTTTAGTGTTTGACTTCTGGTGACAATCAGATGGCCTTTGACGTCGGCCAGAAACAGTAAGGTTCTTCTTCTTAATAAGGCACTCCAACATACGAAGTTTGAAAATGTTCACATTTAGCGTGAGATATCGTGTAAAGACGCTAAGTGTCACAAACAAACATACACGCACAAAACATTCATTGTTAACAATGCAATCGACTTAAAACTAGTAATCGAAAACACCATTTTGCGATTTGCGTTAAGTTCCCTTTGTAAAACATAACACGAAAGGGAAAATCCTTAGCTTGCCACTTCTCTATTTCAGTGATCATGAGATGGGGTAAAATTGTTACCATAACACACGATAGTGGGCGTTTGAAACATGACAAATCAAACTAAACATAGAAAGGAATATCTTGGTTTTTACTTATTTGTTAAGGCGTTTTATATTGTGGCACAGTAGCAAGGTATAACATGTTAACAAGAACATTTATTAAAGTGCTGAAATTCATTAAATATCATTTACATATAAATTTGGCAAGCCATCTTTGCACATTTAATAACTCTAATATCACGTTAGATTCTAACATATCCAGGTTGTACAACCAACTTATCCTTCTTCAGATTATATTCTATAACTCAAAAACCCATTCTCTGGGTCCCACGTTAAATTGTATGTATACCCTCTTAAAATTAAATAACCTTTTCTTTACCCTTGATATAATCATGAAAACATGATAATTTCTAGCAAATCGAATAATAATGGAAAAGTTTTCTCACCCCACCCTCTATGACGTGAATCAATCGCGATTCACGAATGAAAGAAATAATCATTTACACAAACCTGTCCCCTTGTCCCCATATCGTTTTCGTTTGAAGCAATGGTGAACTCAATATTAAACTATAATATTAATCCTATTATAAATACTTTTCATTGGATAGTCCTAATGCACAACCAGTACTCATCAGGATAAATTGGAGTTATAGACCTTATGCACTGACGTCACGTGACGCCATTTTAGAGGATAAACAATGAAACTTTTTAGATATATAAGTTACATGACTTTGGTACACATACTGCACGCATATCCCACCGACGGAGTCTTCACACGTGCAAACTATAGCTGTCTACATTGGTTGGTGAAAGTTATATGATCCCCACTTACCTCCGCCGAGGGCGCAATTTCTGTTCTGTGACATCATACGCATAAGGTCTATACAGAGTCCAAAATCACAGTCGTTCACTTTTTATGGGAGGAACATGTTCATGCGCTCACGAAACTCTTAATTGTTATTGTTTTTACCACATTTCATTAAGGCAACTTAAAAAAATGATTATACGTTTACTCTTTAAAGCGAAGACAAGTTGGCGATGTCACCTTTGAAATCTAGCCTACATACAAGCCAGTGAGCCACAACTGGAAAAAAGGCCGTGGTCGTCTCGACTTGAACCAATTGGTTGGAAACTGGGGCGTTAAACCTCATCTAACTAACTTACCTACATACAAAGGCCAGCGTGAATTCTTGCTTACACTGACTGTTCAATATACCAATTGTCTGTGTAAAGTAACCTATAGCGTCGCATATTATTGTGTTCGGATCAAATTAACAGATGAGAATTCACAAAGGTCTCTCTGTACATAATCAATTCCTCATTCTGATATAACGGTAAATAGTGCTTTGTGATATAATCCATAGGAGAGATTCACACAGTGTCAATAATCAATAACCACAATTGTTTATCAACATAGTACAGGGCGTCTTGCCAGAAAGGTAATAACCATCTGACGGTAAACCGTTTCGCAACCTTGACTGCAGATGCGCACATCCTGAAAATCTCGGAATACTCTGCCGAGCCTATACCCATGCCCCAAGAGTGACTTTGCTTAAAAAGGATATTTAAATCATCCGTTTTCCTCTTTTAGATCGGAATAAAGTATACGACTGACTCTTGTCTATGTTTTTGTGTCTTGAACGGTATTTACACTGTCATTTCGTCCCAAATTTGGCTCCTAACACCTAACCTGCAACGAATTATGGGTGCTTTTCACTCCCTATGCTGAGCGCGATTTGTCTTGCATGCATCCCAAATTTCCTTACTCAATCGAGATTGCGAAAATGCTTATTTTAAAACAGTCATACGAAGTAATTTCAGGTTTTAGAAAACAGGCCGCACGCAGGACTTTCCATAAAATGTACTAGACCTAAGTTTTATTGTGAAACGGATTATTACAAGTTAACTAACAACTTCTTAACATCTTCATGAACTAAAGTACAATTAATGCTTTGAATTATCATGTGATGGATTTTAATCCAGACTTATTGTTGTCAATTACTTACAAACGTGGTCATTAAAGACAGACACTCATCACCCCAAGTACATTTTTGGTTGGGGAAATCAAAATTCTCAATTGGTGACAACAAATTCAAAAGATACAGAGCAGCTCACATTACACAACATGTACGCAGAGAGTGTTTTGTAACACATTAGGGCCTTGTATGCTCACCAGAATATGGCCTCAATCAAAAAAAAAACTAGGTTTGTGTCTGCACAAGGAGGAGATTAAAGGTGCCTTCACAACCAAAACCGAAATCTGCTGCGTTTTGCGGGTGGGAAACGGAAATTTTTTCCCAGGAAAAATAGGGGCAATTTTATTTCAATGAAAATGTAGAAAATCGCCCCATTCGTTCTGCGATAACAAATTTCGCATCCCGCCCGCAAATCGCAGCAGATTTCGGTTTTGGTGTGAATACACCTAAAGAAAGTTTTGGGAGGAGCTAGAGGTAATTTATTTGAGAGAATTGGCACTGTCTGGGATGAGGATATTTGCCCTTTAAGGACAATATCACTCCAATAGACCTGGATATGTTAAACGTTACTTGATAGCTTGATAGTTACATTAAAAATGGCGTATCATGAGGG
This sequence comes from Holothuria leucospilota, assembly GCA_029531755.1. Lineage (NCBI taxonomy): Eukaryota > Metazoa > Echinodermata > Holothuroidea > Aspidochirotida > Holothuriidae > Holothuria > Holothuria leucospilota. The sequence continues at coordinate 39,612,700 of CM055964.1, forward strand.
TACATTCAGAATACTACAAAACGCTGTGACATATAATAAACGAGAATGGTTATTTTTCGTTTCGTTCGTGGTAAAAACTATAACAAAGTTGTTTCATTAAAGAGATTACTTGAACAAGATTTCAATTTTACCCCATGTAACGTTTATATTTAAAAGTATCTACAATTTAAGTGTGTCTACTATCTTTATTACATATACTTATTCCCAGTTCTCATAAAGCTTCAGCATCTTCAACAATTTCCAGTTTTTTAGCAAATAATTTTGACCTCAAGAGTGGTTTCTCTCTTTGCGCCGTACAAGACCAGAGTTTGGTGATTGGGGATGAAAGGTTTAAATCCCCACTTTTTACTCTTCTTGACAAAGTATTACTCCGAGGAAAGTGTGTGAAGAACTTCTGTCCCTGGTAGCATGCTTATCTATAGTTTTCGGTCACCGCCCATTTCCACCAAGCTCAACCCTACAATTTGAGTCAGGATACATGTTGAAAAATTTAAAAAAAATTATAATCGATTTAGTTATAGTAAAACTATTTTCATACGGTCCAACTTGCACTTGGAAGGTGGGGTGGGGGGGGGGGAGGGAGGGGCAATTTACCAAGTTCTGTCCTAATCGAGGGGGTTCATCCCCATTTCCCGCCTCGTACGTATATGACACAATTTACACTACTCTAAGATTCTACGGCTATAGTTTTAGATTTTCTCTTGTGTAAGTTACTTCGATGTGTTTTTGTGGTCATCTTTCTGACATTATTTTTGCTGAAATCCATTGCCAATTTTACCTGATGTAGCCACGGCTTGTCTTTGAATGCTGACGCAATCGTCAGGGAATCGATTGCCCTTTCCCAAGTGGTTTGTCCACTGAGTTTCTCGTATGCGTGAACTGTTCTTCGGGGAACGTTGTCTGCAATGGAATTTGCATGAAAGAAAGGCCTTCCAGGCGAGTGATCAGCACTGACAGCCGGCAAAGAGATGGCACTCTCCATACTTGCCGCCCTGTTTCGTCGAATCCTTTCCTTTTCACCCCTTAACATAGATTCAGCCGATTTCGTGAAAGATACGAGGGTCTTGTGGTCTATGGGCGCATTGTCCTTTTCACGTGGGACGTTGCGCCCTGTACCCGCCGTGCGAATGTAGGCACTCGTATTACTTTTACCATTTGTGTCGTTAATAGACTCTCCACCGTCAGACAGTAAAGCGGTGAGGTCACGCGAACCTTTTTTCTGATTTGTAACCGCCAGGGTAGTTCGGCGGTTCGATATCTGAGGCAAGGTTGTGGCCTGAAAGAGACTCTGACTTCTCGGTCTAACATCCGGTAAGTCAGGATGCAATAACTCATCTTCACCGTGATATTTTGAATAGTAACGTGTTCGGTATTTTGTGACCAGCGCAGGCGTTCTCCTGCCCGAAATACGTGGCAATCGAAAATCAGGGGTACTGAGACTTCTACCGCGATTTTCCGCGAAGCGCGATTTGGGGTTGGAGTTCATCATGCTATCGGTATAACCGTCTACATGGACATCTTGTCCAGCTCTAGCACCGGCTTTACGAGAGACTTTCTTTTCTTTCATGCTCGATCGTGACGCTCCATATATCAGCAATACCTTCTCTTTCGCTCTATCACACCATTTTCTGATTTGAGAGTATATGGTCAATGGGAGGCTAACCGCACTGAATTGAACGTTTGACCACTGCTTGGTCAGCAGGTAAAGAGCAACTTCTCTTTGCTGTTTTCGCAGAGCAACGTTCAAACCAGTTAAACCGTTACCGTCTTTGCAGGTGACACAACAAATGTTTGTAAAAACAAAAATTCTTAAAATGCTTAGCTGGCCGTGTTCAGCTGCTTCGTGTACAGGAGTTTTGTAAGCGTCCACGTGGGAACTTCTGCACCACTCCCTTATCGGATGATCCCCAACAGGCTCATCCGACCGAATACCGTATTTTAGCATAGAGCTTGCTAAATCCATGTGACCGTGATGGGCAGCAATAAACAACGCCACTCTTGCTTGGAATTTATTAATACCTTCCTCTTGGTTCATGTGATATATCACTTGAGCGGTCTGACCAATCATAGCCGCTTTTAGAAATTCGTTCCATCCGTCCCATGTTTCCACACGAACGGTATCTTGAAGTTCAATGTCATACTTTTCAAGAATATTATCATCATACATTTCTTTCTTTTCTTGTGTAGTGACCCGAAAAGTAGTGACCGGTAACCCGGTCCGACGAGTGATCATGGTTCGAAGATTAGCGACTGTATGCTTTGACAAGTTTATATCCTCCAGAATTTCCACCGTCTCGTCGTTGTAAGCACAATAAGCATATAATTTAGGAGTGACCTCCTCTCGAAAGCCGCACCGTAGAGTAACTCCAGCTTGAATGCCAATATCTCCAAGTACCCATTTATCATCGAGATCCGCCCCTTGGTAGGAGAGGACCACATATTTACGGTCGCCTCCCCCACTTCTAGTATCGATTTGAAAAGCATCTAAAACCCTCTCTTTGACGGATCCTATCGTGTCGGTCGACTCGACTTCAAAACTCTCCCTTCTTTTGTTATGAGAAACAGCTATACGCATGTTGGGACCAATTTGTCTTCACTCCCCGCGTTTCAAAGGTCAAGTCATACCATGTTCTCTGTCAGCGACGGGTGTTTAACGTCAGAAAAATCACCCTTGATAGACCTTAGAAGACCACTTGAAGATTAAAACAGTTTGAACATGACGAATAAAAGAATGTATCAGGGACGAAGGCAGCAAAACATACAAGGCTGGAGGTCTACTCTAACCGTTAAGGATTTCTTTTGTTGTCACAGATTAAACACGAAATAACCTCTCAATAGTGTGTTAAACGATAAGTGTTTACGTGAGAGATAAACGGATTCAACTGAGACTCTTCAGCGATTGTTGGCAATCCTGGCCACAAAAGATAAATATGTTACACAAACATGTATGCAAAACACGAGTAATCCTTTTGCAATTACAATATCCACTTTGAAGCGCCGAAAAGTCTGTACAAAAGTTAAAAGAATTTTTGCTATGTTTTCGGATTACAATTGTCTTTAAGAAATATTTCAAACTAGCTCTTTCAATAATTTCCAAACGTATGAGAAAAATTCTAATTCAGACTTCAAGTAGTCTTGCAAAAGCAAAGATACTTATTCAGTGATACATGCAACCTATACGCTAGACTGACGTGACTACTCCTATCCAACTTTTCAAAATTATCTCAGGTTTGTCCGTCTTATTAAAATTGTCTGGTACTCAGATCAGAGAGTTGTCAGGAAGTCCACAGAACAACTCAATGCTCATATCAACTGATGCAATTTTGGCAAGGTCCACCTTCTCCTTAGCAAAGCAATTGAAAATTATACCCGTTCTGTAATTTTCAACGAATGAAGTTCCCTTGCGTTTACAAATGAAGGTTAACCTAACAGTAGGCGGTACAGTGAAGAGAAAGTATCAAAGTTTGTAGTTTTACCGTAGGGAGGATTCGACAGTGCATTGACCAGGCTACATGGGGTTACTGTTGCTAAGATGATTGCAGTAATTTGACGGGAATATGATATATAATATTTTTCTGATCTTATTTACCTCTGCAAGTTTGAAGTTTTTGATTTCCAGTTTTCAGAAGCGATAAAAATACACCAAGTGTAAACAGAGTTACTTAAGTGACTCGCGTAACCTTTCTGAAAAGTTTCTAGAGACAGGGTTTGAAATGTGTTCCAAAATTCCAAACGATAAAAGGTAAACACGTAATTTCATCTGCCGTGAGTATAAACTTATGGTGCACAGCGTCAGTCAATAGCGAGTGTTCAAACACATTAATTCTCTAAATGTCACAAAATGATCGCTCTTCAAAGGCAAGTAAAAATATCCTTAAAGCAGTTATTTTTCCTTAAATGGCCATGGAAAAGGTCCAAAATTCCAAGGAGTCCTTAACAATCAGGACGGTTTTGCGATTAAGGATCAAATCCACTGAAGAGATAGCGGTGATTAAATACGCGGTAAAGACAACTCGAATATAAAAGTGTCCATAATCACCACTTCGGCCTGTGCCTACTTGTGTACGTTGTAAACAGTGCAGTGGGCTAACCTCGTTGCTAAGGTCCCATAGGCTGTCAATATTAGAAATCGACCAGGCTTAGTACAAAAGACGTACCTTTGCGGGAACTCAGCAGACAATAATGTGAAGGTACTATAACTGTAGTTTGGATGGAACTAACAATTTCTTTCTCTAGACTTGAAGAATTTGATCTTTTGACAGAACTTGATCGATAATCCGATCGTTTGGGGTGTTCTTTCGCTTGTCATTTCGGGCTGTTGTTTGCAATGTTTGATCGATTTAAAACTGTATTTTAAAATGAATCACGAAATTGCTCTTTCAGTGAACGAAAAGGCCTGATGGATAAGTCATGGGTCGTATAATGATCCTGTTAACATTTATTGGTGAATCCTCCATAGACGTAGGAAGCTTTCCTCTGGCAGGCTGGGAATGGGGAGGGGTGGGTTAAACGTTGTTTGAGGGGTCTCAAGGGAGGGAATTAACCTCCCGTTGGGAAAGTTTTGAATATTTAAGGGTCTGTAGATGCAATTTAGTGTACCATGTAGTGCAAATTTAAAGAAAATTTCTGTAATTTTTCCATTTTTACAGAAGAAACAAATAATTGGCTCCCGTCCTTGAACAGTGGGGAGGAGGAAAACTCCCGTCTTTTAATGTAATTTTTGACTAGGGGCTTTAGCCGCCCAGCTCCCGGCTCCCTATGTTTATGGATTTCCTCACCAATTTAATCGTGCTACCGGTACATCACACATACTAAAGTACTAAAGTAGCGCGTTTCACAACCTAATTCTTTGAATGTGTTTGCATGTGTAGCAAGGTCGTAAAACTCATTGAAGGAATATTTTTGCATTCGTATCATTGGCGTAGCTAGAGGGGGGCAGGGGCGGTCGCCCCCCTCAAAGCCTCCGAAGGCGTCGGTCGGAAATTTGTAGTCTCTGTCGGAAATAAATAAAAACAATTAATTTGAAACACTTACAACACTTCTTATGTTTTTAAGCAGAATTACACATCGAAATGGTTACTGACAACGCCTGGAAGTGTCATTTAAGGCAATCTCGGAGATATTTTAATCTATTTTTTTCCTCGCGCTACACTTCAGCTGATGGTGGCGCTACGCTTAGATAGTACATCATTACTTCAAGATAATAATCTATGGGAAATTTTTTGCTTTTGCCCCTCCCCCTCCCCACAAAAAAAAAAAATATCTAGCTACGCCACTGATTCGTATGTGTGTTTGTCCGTATATTAAGATGGTGGTTTGATGGATACCTGACTAGGTTATTAAATGGCGGTCCACGGGTCACATTTGGCCCGCGATGATCTAATCCGGCCTGCCAAGCAAAGTGAGATTTAAAACATAACTGAGGTTTAAACTACAGATACGTCACAGATCGTCATCACTCTTATTCGAGTTATTTTCGTGTAGGCTACAGTAAATCTTTGTGATGAAAAATGAAATAAAAAAAACATTTTTGAAACCCTGTTTTCGGGACGCATCTCCTGGCGTTTGCTGTTTGTTATCTCACTATAACTTAACGTAGGACAGGTTAACTTGGGTGTTGTTATTGTTTGAAAGCCACATGCAACTAGGGAAGTATCCTATGGTGGTAAATTTTACAGTTATTAGAAAATCGGAGTGCCGGGTTGCAACTTCCACGTATGCGCCTCCTCGTTTATTCCTGAATTCGGGTCAGTGAAATGAGCATTCCTACTGCTGAGATCATAGAAAATCTCAAGCTTTACGTGCAATTGCGCTTTTTACTAGTATATGTTATAATACTGTATCATTATGCCTAACATTAAAGCTGCTTGATGGGGATTGTTGGGGCACAGTTAATTTAGGCCTCCCATAGGAGGTCATACACTGTTTTAGACAAAGTATAAATATATATTAAATATATATATATATATATATATATATATACACATACATATAATATATATATATATATATACACACATACATATATATATATATATATATATATATATATATATATATATATATATATATATATATATATATATATATATATATATATATATATATATATATATATATATATATAGAAGACAGACAGATAGAAGGACACACAGATAGATAGAAAGGTAGATTACAAAGAAAACACCGAAAAAAAAACACACATGCCAAGTAATATTTTGAAGACGAAAATACAAAATATTTCAAGCAGCCAAAAGTTCATATTCTTCTTTTGACTGCCCGAAATATTTTGTATTTTCGTTTTCACTATATTAATTGGCATGTATGTATGTATGTATGTATGTATGTATGTATGTATGTATGTATGTATGTATGTATGTATGTATGTATGTATGTATGTATGTATGTATGTATGTATGTATGTATGTATGTATGTATGTATGTATGTATGTATGTATGTATGTATGTATGTATGTATGTATGTATGTATGTATGTATGTATGTATGTATGTGTGTATGTATGTATGTATATGTGTTTGTGTGTGTGTATCTTTCTTCCTTCCTTTCGTCTTTCTTTCTTTGTTTCTTTCTTCTAATCTTTGTCACCAACACTTGGCCTGAAACAGTGAAACGGCACTGCTTTTGTATGCTTCCCAGGCGCGGATCCATGATTTGGCAATTTTCTCGTTTATAAAGGTTTTTCTTGCAAAAAATGCTACTGACTTGAGACGAAATGTTCCATACACATATGGATAGGGTAGGGATCTTTCGAATGATCGATCTTTTAATATTTGGTATCATTAATTGTTCCAAAATAGAAAAATTTACGGGTTCTCCACACCAGGCTTTTCATAAAGCTTTTAACAGAAAACATTCAAACCAGTTCAGTAAGTTATAGGTCAGGCTCTTACCTGTGAGGGGCTTAACCTGCTCGAGTCCATTAACCTTATGCTCGCAGACCGTTTCCCTTTAATTGCTGATGAAAATGCTGAAAATTTATTGTCCTGATAATGACTGTAGGGAACTTACATTCCTGAAAATTGCCCTTATTCCACATGTGCATGGGAGACTCCCTGACTCTCACTCACAGGTTTACCTTTGATGCTCTTATGTGAAGGTTCCTTCCTTACAAATGAATCTCATTTCTGTAATTCCTGTTTCCACCCCTGTAGGTGACGAAGACACGCAAAAGAGGAGAGATTAGGGATACAAATTCACCCCAGAAAGAACAATTGTGCGATAACACACCAGTCTTGGAACAAAAGTGGACCGGCTAGCGGTGAGGTGTCTGACTCACAACTTGGTCAAATTTATTAGAATATGATTGACGGGAATACACTATGGCAGTTGAAATTTTTTGGCTTCGCTATCCATCTGAAATTTCAACTCCTGTCGCCCATCACCAGGCCCTATAGCTGCCTCCATGCATGCATCGCTCTCCATTGTAGCTCCATGACCTCATGACCATGCATAATTCTCCCCACCCACCCACAAGCTCAAGCTACTGTTTAATCAAATCTACTGCTTGCTAGTCCGACATACATAGATCAGATTGGTTGAGCAGGTACAGTCAAAATGACATGAACTTAAAGGTCAAAAGCAGTTGCCCCAAATTTATTTTGAAACAAAAGCTAAATGTCACACATTTCTTCTTATTTCTCTTCCAAGTATCTTTCATAATATTTTAGGACATAAATATTGCATATTCAAGGTAAACCAAACAGTTGCTCCTTGTAAATTTTACAATTGAGTGAAAAAAATACTGTCACATGATTCTCAAGATCCATTCAGGAAATAGGATAGTCTACTAAAGTAGAGTTTGAGAGGACCTCTGCAATTTCGTAGAAAATATACTCAGGCCAAATATTTTCGCTTGTTTGTTTTTTGTTATTTGAAGTGTGCATTTCTAAAATTTTGAGAGTATAAACAAAAATACTTAGGTCAAACTTAAACAGGCCTACGGAATGCTACATGAGGAACCATCTAGAGGCCACTTTTGGCCAAGGTATTGTTGGTAAAGTGCGTTCCGAATGATGGTGACGCTCTCCGTTCAGTCATTGCAACTCACCCTAGGCTCTTCCCATCACACAATTTACAGCGTGGATGTGCTCCACGGAACCTGGCATGGGCCGTTACCAGCTTTGCCAGGACTGGACCCAGGTTATGACCAAGTAATCTTTAAATCGTGGTGTTCGCGATCATCTGTTTAGTGTGCATTGTTATCTATACATAGCCAAATGTTAATGTCTAATTTCCAACTTTTTTAAATATCCCGGAGCTTCCGGGGGCCTTAATTGCACTCTGTAGTCTACCTGCAGGCGTTGCCGCGAATCAAAAACCAGGGGCCGAGGAGCCATTTTTGAAGTGGAGGGGCTAATCAGCGAAGCGGCCCAATATATATTCAAGAAAATGAAATCCTATCATCCAGTTAAAGGCGGCCTAAAATGCCCACGGCAGAAAAAGTGGGGGGGGGGGGCTAAAGCGCCCTAGCCCCCGTCTCCCCGGTCCCTGAAAACACGGGCTTTACGACGGTCCCCTGTACACCACGCACTCGGGTGGACGCCTTGCACTCCTGCGGTGTCTTTTATCATTCTAAAATGAGAAACCGAAGACAACGTCTAGTAAGAGCTCGTTTGTGGCCCTCGATATTTTTCCCATAAAAAATGAAGCCCTCCAAGGAAATATTAAAGATCCCCAGGATCGTATTTGGATGTCATTTATCACTATAACGCTGTTAAGCAATTTCTTCCAAGTTAATTTGCGTTTCGTTTCCCCGACTACAAAGGGTCCCGTTCTTGCTCTCAGTCTCTTACCAGCATATAGGCTCTATAGATATACACTATGCCTATTCCGCTTCCCGGGCCCTCCTTAAGGCAACCAGTTTTAAAGAGTCAAGAGAAGGACAAAAGAGAAAACAAATCACAGAAACATTTTTAGATTAACAGTTACTACAGATTTTACTTCAGCAGTATTCTTTCTCCAACAGGAGCTCCTATCACCGAGTATTATGATCAGAATAATCCTTGCCCAGTGTCTCCTCTTCATTGTCCCCGAGGTACTTAGTAAAAATATACCCCCAGATGAAATCACTTTTACCCTTCCCCTTACCTCTATATTCTGCGCCGGCGCATGGCTTCTAGGACCGGGGAAGAGCTAAGAACTTAAAGCTCATAGATTTTGGCATTTTTAAAGTAAGTTTTCACCGTTCTCTGTCAAAATTAATGGTAAATTCAAATTGAAATTATTAGGGGAGGGGGCTGCAGTCCCACTTCCGGCTCCGACGGCCACATATATTTGACAAACCTACAATGGGCATTAATTGGCCTTCTTTCAGCAAATTCTCATATGAGAATAGAGAAATTATTTTTTATGGTTAAAATCTTCTTCTCCGTGGTACGAACTTACCGTACCTCTCCCACAGCAATCCCCCCTCTCCAACCCCCCTCTCCAAAAGGAAGGAGTCACGTAGGGTTTCTGAATACAAGTCGGTTTTTAGTTAGATAAATCAAGTTACATGCCTTGATACACGTGGTCGACTATCTAAAAAATCCTCACCCGACTCACGGCATTTCATGTACTGATGATTCCATCAAGATATGAGGTATATCTCCGTTTTCCATCAAAGATTAGTACAATTTAATTACTGTTAAGAACAATAGTGACGTCATTTTCAGATATCGTGCTGTTTGTGCACGGAGTTTGTTAGGATAGGAGGTTAAAAGAAGCATATCGACTCGATAAAAGAATGTAACTAAGAAGTTACTGGCTTACTGAGTTGACACGGAAGCATCAATTTAATTACATTCTAATCAACCCATCAATAAAATGGTCTTTTCGGGAAACGGCTGCTTGTGTAGCCTAGCCGACCAAAATTGACATGATTACGTAATCACATAAATGTAGGGTCGATGGAGGGAAAATGCTTTTCAATCCCCATGAAACATCGAAAAAAGAAAGAGGGAAGAATTTACCAATGATCTGGATTTTCGCCATTGTAAACACATAGGTTACTGTGTAGCACCTTACTGAAACAATGACGTAAATTGTGACTTCCATAGTGGGTACGATAACACTTTTAAGCCAAATTTCTGATACCGGTATGTCTTCTCGACAGTTTACCCCTTATTGGTCTTAAAGAGGGCTAATAATCATTTGTACGGGCCATTTTTTGGACCCGCTTCACGCCTTACTGCGTTCCTAAACTTACTCTTCCATAGTTTTGTTTCAAACAAACTCAAGTACAAGCCCTCCTCCCTAGTCAGTGACATAGACCTACGTATAGTCTTATTCAGGGTTGGAGAGTAACGAGTTACAAGTAACGCCGTCACTGTTACGAGTTACGTTTGTGTAACGAAGTCACGTAACGAGTTACCGTACATTTGAAATCATGCAACGGAGCTACGTGCGTTACTGAACTGCCTCTGGATGTTCCCGACTAGCTTATTCAGCCCGTCAACTGATTCATGGAGGAAACAATCGTCAGCAACCCGTGTGATGTGAGCCTCAGTTTCCCCTTTTGAGAGGTCCTGGTGGGAGGTGGACATTTTTCTTATCACTTATATACATTATTAGCACAACAGTACCAGTGAACTTTTTTAGCATAAACAAGGTGTCATTTTAAAATGAATCCTCCCCAGGGCTTTATGGTAGCCCATAGCAGCATGGTTCCTCATCGCCCGAAAAAGCATTCAACTCTTCATGTACGCTTGCAGAGCTGAAGAAGCACCATCATAGCCATAGCCATGGTCCGTTCACCTGTGAGACTTTCCACATATTCCACTTCTCTGCATCACAAGAGAAGGGGGAGCTGCCGCCATAAAAGGGGGAACTTCGCTCGCTTAGGGCGCACGTTCATACGTAGGCCCGATTTCTTTAAAGTGGACCTAAAGTCTAAAAATTCAAAAATACATATTTTAGAGGTTACAAAATTTATCTTATTGGTCCAACTCCCATTGTCATAGCTTATTCCATTGCTGAGATATTAAATGTTAAAATTTATTCACTTAAATCCAAACAGTTCATTGCGCAATAATTTTTGACATTCTTGTTGTACAACTCACATTAAATGCTTTGTTTTCTTTTAAAATTAAAAATGTTTATATGACCTTGACCGCTTCCTGTTTTCTTGCATGACATGCTGTACAGAGTGGGCTTATATAGTCAAGTCACCCCAAAGCAGTAAGAACGCAATCACATTTTGGCACAAGGTGCGGTGGCTTTCAGAAAAACAAAGAAATACAAAGATTGTAATTTGAGTAGTACAACAATGACATCACAAATTATTGCGCAATCTACCTTTTTAAATCGAGTGAATAAACTTCAACATTTTATATCTCAGCTTAAGAAAGTCCTGTGAAAATGGGAATTGGACCATTGGAATTCAGTTTTCATGCTCTGTAATATATATTTTTGAATTTTCAGACTTTAGGTACACTTTAAGTGGTGATCCGGATACGGCTTGAGATATCATCCCCTGAGCTTCCCGCAAACTGCCATCATCTATTGACACCACTAGCTACAAACATAATCTTCTTCAGTGCCCAACTTTGCGTTACTGGAGCCCCCTATGTCAGAATCTCTGGCCATGGGCCTTCTCTTTACCCGGTTTCACCAGGGTCAATGTCAACATAGCCCCCCCCCCCCAAAAAAAAATGTTTCCACAACCAAACCTGTACAGCAGCAAACGTTGAAAGCTGTTTTCGAATTACCAGGTAAAAGACGGGCTTTTTGACTGGTATGTAGGTTTGTTGGGCAATCTGAATGCAGGTTTTGTCATGGAAATCTTACTTAATGAAAAAATTTCGGCGCCCTTCGCGCGCATGCGTCACGGTTTCCACCCCATCTCATGACCATTATTAAGGTAATTATACATGGAACTATCCTAATCAAACACTTTCTGAAAACACAGATACATCGCGAAATATCTGTAGAGGTCTCGCATCAATATGGGGTCTTTCAATCTAATTTGTAGCATTGTGTGGAAGATTAAGTTCGTACTTGGGGTTATATGTTTTTCATTTTTTTACATTTTTCATTTTTTACTGAGCGCTTCGCGCGCAGCCGTTATCTGTATAAATGGTGTTTTTTAATACACTTACCAAGAAAAAGCATTCTGAAACGCGTTCGTTAGTCCTTCACTCCTTTTGCTATACCTATAAGGGAGGTATAATATATATATATATATATATATATATATATATATATATATATATATATATATATATATATATATATATATATATATATATATATATATATATATATATATATATATATATATATCACCTTCTTGCACCTACATACTCTCCCTACTGCCCATTCTCCATTGCTGGAAGCTGTTCGCCTGGATTTTTGTTTAAAATTAGTAAAAATACGATAAATGTAGTAAAGTGCTTGGCATCATACTCTGTATCAGGGATTCTCAATTATTTTCGATGGCGGGCCATATTTTGTCATGAAAATCTCGCGGGCCACAAACTAACCTTCATAGCAGCTGTTGAAAATGTAATTCCCTTCGTCGTACATATTGCGAGTGCAGTCAGTGTGGGTGCAGGAGCAATATGGTACACGTCCGCCGGGCGGACAAGCCACAAACAGGCCCGTAAGTTTGTCCGTGAGGGAAAGTCCTATTCTGACATGTCTAAACGACGCCAAGGGAACGCAATGTCTCCCAATTAACAGTGTGATGTCTTGGGGTCCTTCGAAGAGCCCCCAGAGAAGTCCAGGACAACACTCCTGTGAAACAACGGGGCGAAGCCCCAGAAGCTCTCACAGTCTCATGTATTAGTGAAACATTGTATGGCTGAAACCTATAATTATTCCTTAATTCCATTTGAGGCGCACTGAACAGATAAGTATCACAATTTGACCATTACTTTGGGCAATAATGAAAATCCTGGGCCATGCAGAGCGGATAATAAACTCATTCTAGATTCAGCGGTGAATATCCACCTTGAAAAGAATGTTTGGGTGGGGATGGGGAACTTTACCATGACACTTGCTGACCGGAGGGTCACCATCGGTTGGTACGTGTAGCGTGCCAAGAATGTAGTTGTTAAAAATATCTTCCAGATTTTTGGAAGCGGCTTCCACCAAACCTTGTTAGATGTATCTAAGCAATCGTTCAATTCGAGATCTCATAATTGAAGCCAAAAAGCATGTGTCCCTCATAATTTGTAAGCCCATGAAACTTGGTCTGACAGACTTTCCCCTACCCCAACCCTTGCTGATCTGGCCGCTCTATGTAGGGCAAACTGCCCATCGTTTTGATTACACAGTTGGTTTATGGATAATTAAGTTGCTTGTTGTAACTTTCTAAATCGATCTTAAACATGGAAAGCGCGCCAAGCGCTCGAAAATTTTGGTAGTTTGGGACGATTTTTGGTACAAGAAATTGAAAGATCAATCATTCGAAAAGGTATCCTGGCCACCTTACCCCGAATGCTCCCGTCATAAATTGCAGTCCTCCATCAGCTATGCCCTTTCCACTCCTACCATCCAATGAGGTTCGTTTCAGGCAAAAATGACCCAACATGACTAAAAAATGGAAACACGGTCGCGCTGTATGAGCGCTTTTTATGATTTCGGTGGTAGGAATTTTCATTTCACAGACCTGAACATCGGGTTATTGTCCTGCAGGAATCTGCCAATTGGCCTATACACCAGAAAATTTAGAGTACGGCAGTCAAAATTCCCGAATCTCATACCCCAATTTTCCAAGTTTTGTTTATTTTACCGAGATGGGCGGGAATCCCTAGCCACTCTCCTGATTGCATATGGCTTTGGAACAGTAACTGCACCGAACCTGTCCTTTATGAAGTATACAGTGAAATAAATGATAATTACAGGTGCGTCCGAAGCGCGCCGAAAAATTGTGTTTCGGCACATTTTAGTTATATGCTTTACTCTGTTTTAAGTAACCAAAGCGAGTCTTGCGCACAAAAGTATATCTCGACAAGATACGTGATTATTGCAGGCACATTTGTTTTTCCAACCTCATTTTTTGTTTTAAACCTCAATATCTTCACGGGCCGGATTGGATCGCCCCGCGGGCCGCCATTTAAGAACCCAGGCTCTAAATTGTCATTTGGATGATGCAATTGCTCCATTTTATGTAATTGATGAAGAGCTTCCAGGAGGCCTTATACAGGTATCTGCCAGCCTTAGATGCCCTTTTATAATGCGCAATGAAGGAACAGAAAATTTTCGTAATAGTCCATGAATGTTTCTGTAGACTCCACGTACGTATTTTTGGGTAAGACCTTTCTCCAAATTAGAAGGTAAAGTAACCAAAAGGGGGACTTCAGGAGGTTTGTTGACAACGTTATTTTTCCTTGGACAACATACATTCTTCTTTCACCTGCCCAAAAATTAAAATTCGCTACATTATGGACATTTTCCAGCCATATTTGATCGCCCACCCAAAATATCCCAAATATCCCAAAGATATCACCATTTTGCATCTAACGACCTTAAATTAACAAAAATTTCCCAAAGGGGGAGGGGACACCCCCTCTCCCAGGAAGGCAAATTTATGTAGTGACAAAGGAAGGATCCCCACTGGCGTATACAAAACACAGGGCAGGGCATGGAACAGGGGACATTGTTGACAAAGTGTATTTCTCTTAAACAACAAACTCTGTTTTTTCACCTTACCAAAAATTAGAATTCACTAAATTATGGACATTCTCCAGCCATATATGATCAGCTCCTAACAAAGGCGAAGGAGTCAAAGTTGATTTTTTTTTGGGGGGGGGGGGGACTGTAAAGATTTGCCCGAAAAGTATGACTCAAAAAGCCCACGTGCTCCACTCGCGTTCAACATGTATATATCATATAGGCATGAACCGTTTATCACACCGCTTGCCAATTACATACAATACTTTACCTGCATGTTTCTCCCCTTTTCAAATTGATTATAAATTTTTGGATTTTTCTCATGGGGGTGGGGAGCATGCATTGTGTTGTGTGATCGCCGGCCTGGGGTCTAAGGGGAGGACACTCCCCCCTCCCCTTTGAAAATTTTTGAAAAATTAGGTGTCCTTACATGCAATCTGGTGCCACATATGCTACCTTTGAAATAAAATTTGTGTTAAAAAAATACGTATTTATGTACTTAAAAAATCGGCATCAATGAGGGAGGCATGGCCCTAAATACCACTGAGTATGGTTATCATAATATAAGTTTAACCATTAAAAAACACACTGTTGAATTAACATCGTATATATAGGTGCTGGTGTAATTCAAATCAGTACTTCATTTTAATTACCAAGAAAGTTTTTGAACTATCGATTACCTTTATCTACATCATTGCATTATTTTTCTTTCAGTAGGTGCCCGAAATATTGTCAGCATATTGCCCGAATTTTTACAAAATATTTGGTTGGTGGCTGCAGCCACCAAGCCCCCCTTCTACGCCTATGGCTCCAAAATTATCTCAGAGATAGCACCATTTTGCCTCCAAGCAACCTTAACTTAACAAAAATTTCCCAAAGGGGAGGGGGACACTCCTCCCCTTAAACCTCTCCCCCAGGACGGCACCTTTATGTAGTGACAAGGAAGGATCCCGACTGCTGTATACAAACGCAGGGCCTATAAAAAAGTGCAATTCACGTGCCACCACTTACTTGGGAAAAACATCCAGCCAGTCGAAATTTGAGACCTTCACACCCCACAAAAATATGACCCTAGCTACGGGTCTGCATGGGAAGGGCCAATTATCGGCCATCTGGGAGGTACGAAAAACAAAATTTTCTCGGCACGCTTCGCGCCAACTCATGGTGGCGTTCCGCGTAGATGGTCGTCCCAAGTCGTGCCCCCGGGTACAAAATTCCTGCATACGCGCCTGGTATGTGTATACAGTTTTCAGAGTCGGCACTTGCAGCTTTATAATTTAGGTTCTGACAACTAATACTCCATTTCCCTGCCAAGGAAACCTCCTGTATTTCCTATGCATTGTGGTAAAGTAAGTTACGAAATATCTCTTCAGTTCTTCACTGCAGTCACACCCATCCTCTTCCTCGCCCATTATCTACCAAGCTCTGTCCTGAGATAAGATGGTAATAATATCCATATTCTGAAACTGCATCGACTCATGCAGTTTTCAATACATCTGAAGCTCGATGCCAGAAAATTACATCTAACAATTTTTTATTTCAAAATTGTCCATGGAGAAGGACCATGCAGGCCCCGTCCGTGATGCTTCGCGACCATGAGTGTTTTTGTAACTTGCAGTATAGAATTGAGGGCCAACGCAAAAATAAACTTGTCTGCTACGAGGCACTCCGCTCCCCCACAGTGCCCTAACTAATGGGGGGAGGCGGCGTCCCCCGGACTCCCTTCTCAGGCCAAGACCCGCAAAGCTTCCTCAAAAGATGATGACGTTGAACATCACCCGATCTGGGGCATCTGGGATCCACTCTTATTCAGCTCAATAGAAAGGGGCCCAACCTTTCTTCAATCTTCATTACAAAGTTGTTTAGTTCCACTACCGAATTCTGAGATGTCTTAAAAATTCCCTTTTCCGGGAACCCCACACATCACATGAAAAGGACTACAGGATCCCGGTGTAAGCTTGTGCATGAGTACTAATGTACATCTCTGCAGGGGCACATCATTATTCAACTGAAGTGAAACGGACCTAACTCCAGCCGCCAAAGGGCAAATACATGATCTCTAATTGGTCTTCTACCAATACGGCAGCATATGTGAAATTCTTGTTCCAAAGCCCAATACAACCCCGATTATAATACATTCTACCCGCCCAAAACAGGCGCCACTACGCGCTTGGACCCCCAGATGTTCGCTAGGCCCCCCAAAATTGTGTCCTAATAAAATGTGTAAGAATTAAGGATTAAGGATGGCGTTCAATGCCATGACCCCATTTGATACTTAGGCCCCCTAAAAATTTCATCCTAGCTACGACCCTGGCCCACAACCGCATCGAATTGTTCTGCTTCTGGTGCGAGTATTATATCACAAAAAACTCTCAACCTGTGATTTTTGTGGTCGTTTTTTGCACATTAAATGTGATTTGAAGGAAGTTAAATGCTTCATTCTAATGTTCACACTTATGAAATTATTCCAGGACCTCCTGGAGTTTCGCTCTCTAGGCACCACCGGGCAATGTCCCTGGAGCCCACTCGGAGTCCATCGGCGGTCCCCTAAATCCCACCCCTCAGGAGAGCGGTGCATTCTGCGCCGTTGTTCGGTCATTTCACTTTTTCCATTACTTCATCTTAGAAGAGGGCCCCCTTAGGGTCGTCTTCGCCCTGTCCCACCCACAAGGCTAGTTACGCCACTGTCCCAGATTGATACGTAGAAGTATTCAAGTTGAGGTAACTATTACTTCTGAGTTGTAACTAGTTACTTGTCAGTCAAAAGTAACTGTAACAAGTTACATTTTCTACATTGTAACTAGCAACTGTAACGAGTTACAATTTCAGAGAAATAACTGTAACTATAACGAGTTACTTTCAAAGTGTAACGGGTACAACCCTTTTCTAATCAGTTTTCTATTCGGGAATTTCATTCTCAATGGCGTAGGGTCTATGTGTTTTTGTATACACGTTGTATATAATTGTCGCAAGATACATGTAAACAACTGTTGGTGTTTTACCAATTTCTTCGGATAGACGGGGGCTTGCATGTTATCCCCGATCGGGGTCAGCTGATTGACGGTTGATCTATTTTTTCTCAATGAGCACAAATTACACTACGTGTGACCTCACAAGTTTTGAGTTCTGTACGCCCTCAAGATTTCAACAAATCACATATTTAAAAACACCAGGCTCTTAACATCAAATGTTGATATTAAGCAATTAAAATATGATATGAAATGATGTCGTAAAGCTTCCTGCTCGTCTTCCTCCGAGTCGACGTCTCGCGCCGAGTCACCGTCCTCAAACCCCACCGATACGTCACCATCCTCCCCCGCAACAAACCACGTAGACCCTGTCCAGACTTCGGGTTGTTGTCCGTGTAGGGAAGCTTGGCCCCAGCCGGCTGCATTATTTTTTTTCCCAGGACGAACGTGGGCAAATCGAGTTTTCAAAAAATTTTAAATTTGTTTCAAAATGAAGGTTCGGGTTAGACTTAGGGTTAGGGTTACGTGGATTAGGGTTATTTGGCCCGTTCTTTCATAATCCGGCGTCAGAATTACAAAAAAGGTCGAAAAGCTGTCATTTTGGAATTAGAGGTGTGGTCTATTTCCAAGAAGCTGATTGGTCCATTGGCCAGATTTGGCCTGATTCGTCCTGGCAAAAAAAAAAAAAAAAAACTACACCAGCCAGCTGGCAGTAAAGTTTAGGCCGCCACCCTTAGGTCTATACGACTTATCAATAGACAACCGTATAGAAATTTTTCAAGTAATAACACCGAATTTCCGATTTGTGTGATTACGCCATATACTGTTCACCGAGAATGGCAAGAATCCCCTTCTCCCAAAAGATATCAAATCAAAATTGAACATGATCCCCAAAGACATTACTAGCTGTCGGTGACGTACAAGGGGTTAGGTGATTTGGGATGTGCATACGGAGGGGGTGGGTGGGTAGGGGGTGATGATAAAAATCGAAAGTCGTATTACAGGTCGATTTCCAAACCTTGAGGGATTAATCAGTGGCGTAGCTAGAGAGGGGGCGTTCCCCCCTCCTACAAAGCCTCCGAAGGCCTCTGTCGGAAATTTTTTACCACCTTAAATAATTAAAAATTCTTACAACGGAAATTAGTAGCTAAAATTATATTCTTAGGGGTTAACTTACAACACTTTTTATGTTTTTAAGCAGAATTACACATCGAAATTGTTACTGACAAGGCATGGAAGTGTCATTTAAGTCAATCTCGGAGATATTTTAATCTATTTTTTTTTTCGCGCGCTACACGCCAGATGATAGTTCATCATTACATCAAGATAACAATCTGTCGGACTTTTTTTTGCTTTTGCCCCCCCCCCCCTCCACAAAAAATATCTAGCTACACCACTGAGATTAATGAAAAGAAGGAGCTGTGATAGAAATATCGTTGTTGCTTAAAGAATTAGAGGACAGTTTGAGTTAAACTCATGTTCCAAGGGCCACATTCGATCTTATCCAGTCGGTGAAGCAAGTTATGGTTAACAGATACAGGCTGTAATAAAAAAAATTGAAAAAGAGTGGGAGACCGGAAATATTGGGAGGGAATTTTTAAAGAAATAAAAAATTCTACAATGTAAAATGAAGGAAAGCATTAAAAGAGTTTTTCTTTAAGAAGGCTAGTTTGGGGCACCCTTCGCTCGCATCCATCATAGACACTAATCTCATCACTAGTAAAGGTGTGTATCGGTCTGGTTTTGTGATGTTCGATTGTCGGTTTGGATACAACCAGAAGCACCCGAAACTGAGCTGAACATTTTTCGGACCCCCGTCCTGAGGGAGGGGTGTCCCCCTCCTCTTTGGGAAATTTTCGAATATTTGAGGGTCCTTGGATGCAATTGGGTTCAACATGTTGGACAAACCACCAGAGACCGAAAAGATGTCAGTTTCATGACAAGTCAGACCACCCAAGACCCGAGATCTCCAGGACCACCTAAAAGCGACTTCGGTTCCTGGTGGTTTCGGTTTGATCTCGGTCATGGGGTTCTGTTACACACCTTTAATCACAAGTTCCTGCTGCAAGTCTTAAATAAAAAAATAGATGTGTGAACGTTGGTGGCTTCGATGGTTAATTTTTGATTTTTGAAGTACACGTCCATTTAGAAACATTTTCTTTGCTAAACTACTTCCTAATAAACAGGTTTACCATGAATAAAAAATGCGACATAAAGACATGAATATGCATATTTAAATTTTGTGCAAGGGCTTATATATATTGCATGACGACCACGGATCAACCATATAGCATTGTGTTTCCGTGTAGTACACCAACTTTGAGCCACTTGACAACTGTTTTCATTGCACTTAAAAGGTTCAATGATGTAAGAGGGTCTTGACTCTGCTATCACCTAGGAGATTCGGCCACCTTACCCTCTAACGGTTACTTAAGTGTATTGAACTTACTGCTTACTCGGGTACTGCTATCAAGCACTTTGAAGGAATGTGTTTACTGTGACAGCGTAAACTATCAAAACAGTGGATAAGAATGCAGAACAGCTTTAGCTCTGTCAAGGGACTAATCCTTCCAAAGATTATTTCCAGACTTCCAGGATAAGTCAGATCTCAATTCTTGTGGAACATTTCCGCCACTATATTGGTAATGACGCAATACTGGTGATGTTGTATAACCTAGGTTATCAAGTGAGAGCCCTCGGGTCATCTGCAGCCCGCGGAAGATTGGAGGGACCCCAAATTTTATATAAAATGTATAACTGATTTATGGCGTCCTGGATACTGCAATTAATTTAAAGAAAAATCTCAAGTAAAAGTGGCTCACCTCGGCTTGAAAGCCTCTGTTGTATATTAGTTTATATCTAGTGTTCACTGTATAATAAATTTGCTAGGTGCCCTATTACTCGATGCATGCAGGATGCTTCATGTCGGACCGGACAATCCCCTCCAACACAGGACAATTGCCACGACTGCATTGGCCAAGTGGTTAGAGCATCCGACTTGCAGCCGGAAGGTCTAGGGTTCAAATCCTGGCCGGGTCATATCAAAGACTTTAAAAATGGAACCTACTGCCTTTGCGCTTGGTGCTCAGCATAAGCTATGGAGTAGGGAGAACAAGCCAGTGAGCCACAACTGGAAAAAAAGCCGTGGTCGTCTCGACGTGAACCAATTGGAGAACGGGGACGTCAAACCCCGTTCTCCTTAATTAACTACTTATCTGTAAACCACTCAACCGTATCGTACCATTAACAGTTCTCGTAACACGTGTTACAGTTTCTGTAACGCAGATCAGTTTAAACTGGACATGCTATGTATTGGGTATCAAACCTCATCTAACTAAATAACTAACTAGCCACGAGGGTAATTTTCCATGACGACTACACTCGGACAATTTCCACCGAGGCAATTGCCAACCATGGCCTTTGCCTGTAGGCGTAGAGGCGGGGGGCGGGGGGTAGGCCCTACAACCCTCATTCTTTCAGATTATTTGATATTTTGGGGCGAAATACGAGTAAGTTGTGGGGCAAACTTCACATTTTCCCTAGGTTTCTCCCCCTCCCCCCCCCCCCATTGACGCTTTTGGCATCTTGTGACTACTGGGTTCAGAGAAAACAAACATCAAGTCTTCTAGAGTTTTCAGACCGATAAGGCAAATGTGTAAGCAGAGTGTTCTTATCAATGTTACTTTCAAAACTGCCGAGGTCCAGGGGTAGCGCCAGGTAGGGGGAAGGGTGCCATGGAACCACTTCAAGGAAGGCTGATCTCCGTTGGGGAAAATTGAAGATGAACCTTATATGGGTACAATAAGTACGTACTCCCCGACGGGTTGCTTAGTTTTGCTCTCAAGTGGGTAGATTCCTCAGTACAATTCTGAAAGTTTCAAACTTTTTTCAATAATAAACTAATCTTTTTTAATCTACTTGCAATAAAACCCCATAATTTTCAAATTTCTCCAATAAAAACCAAAATTTTTGCCAACTCATCCTTCCGGCATTCGTCAGCTTTGTCGAGGCTTCGGTTTACCTACTCCCTGTCGGGGAGCTAGCATGCCCCCACCCCGAGCCCGGTGAGCAAATCCGTGTGCCTCCCCTAACGAGATCGGTCTTGAGGGACTTCGGAATGTATTTTCATTGATAAGGATGTGAGAAGAAAGGAAAGGCTTTAAAGGTCAGTATATCTCTGGGCCTGACCAGGGTTCAGGGTAAAGACTCCCGGCCCCCCTCTTTTTACTCAAACCGTTATTTTCGCATTTACTACTGGAGAAAAAGCAGGAAATCAGGAAGCACTGACAAAGATTTATCGATAAAGGTAATTCATCGTCTCGAGAGCCTTGTGACATGCCCGGATCCAGCAGGGGCTCAACTTAGCCGAGAACCCTCTCCCTTTTACCGATATTTATTTTCCGAATTCTGATGGCAGTACTAGAAATTGCACGGTCCTGTTTTTCATTGCAAAGCTCTTTATGCTCTGATGAGACCGAAAAGTCGCATAAGAGTTTCTTTTCTTCCAAATATCTTCTGTTTAGGTTCCGGACCCCTGCCAGAATTCATTGATTATGTTAGAACTCTTCCCTATTAACTGCAATTTTGACTTGCAGCTCGGTGATCTAGGGTCGTACTCTACTTTTTTAGGTACCTCTGTAATATTTTTGTGAAAAATGAAAGATCCCTTTGTTTATCTGGTGACACGCCGGTAGTCAGACAAGTTGTAAAAGATGGGTGGGGAGGCGAGCTATTTAAAGGGATGGGATACGGTAAGGCAATAATCTTTGCTCTTAACATTTTCTATGAGGAAATTTTTCCAAAGAGCTGCACCCCTTTCACCCATAAAGGCGTTTATATGGTAAGGACATTTCATATGTGAGCGGAAGGCGTTGGCATCGAAGTTTTCCCTAATTGTCAAGCAATCAAGACATGAGTTTTGCCCTAAAAACAATAGTTTTTGCCCTTAAATTGCCTATTCTCTCAGAGGGCTGCCACCCTTCGACCCTGCCTCCTACGCCTATGACCCCTTTGATATACGGGCCTATTGAATGGGCAAGGGATGGTCTAATTTCTTCTTTTGTCAAAGGAAGGATACAGAACCACCATAGACATACGGGGGTCAATGTTTCTGGGGGACAGGGATAATTTTTGCCCGAATTTAGAATTTTGGACCAAGTTGCTCGAATTTTGATACCTCTGTGTCAGTTGTCTTTGCCCGCGAAATGGGCATAGTTTATTTCCTGGCTGTCTCATTTGCCCGAATGGATCCACTTTTTTGCCCGATTGGGAGGGCATATCTCCCCTGTCCCCCTCCCACCTCGTACGCTTATGACAACCACATGGAAAGAAACCGAATAGTATGGGATAGAAGCAAAACGCAATTAGAAAAATAACTTGACGAAAACTAACTTCCCCATACAATGCTTTTAATTGTATGGTCTGGATTTCGACTCACTCGTTATGTGAAGAATATTTGTTTCAAATAAAAATTGAGTACCCTTGCTTTTCCCAATCAAGAGTTGCATTCTGCTCACTGGATTACCATCGATTACCGTCACAATAGTAGGCTATACAAAAACATATTTATGCCCTACACTCAGTTCAGTCAACAGACTTTACATAAAATTGTGGCTAAGATTTTAAGAGATATTCAAAACCGAGGTCTTTCATTGTATCAATGACGGCGGGTATATCCACAATTGTATCTTGAAAAAGGTGAAAACGCCATTCTGGGTCGGATCCAAATTTATTGTGGGGTACCTCTGTAATATTGTTGATTCGTTCTTGCTCCTCTGGCGGCAAATGAGAAATTCCTCCATGTACTGGGTGAACGAAGGGTTGAGTCACCGTCTTCGTTTTGTCCATATTTCTCCAGCATCCGTACATAATGTCCATTCCCGGCAGTTGAGTCAATGTCCTGTAGGCGGTCCGATGGTTAGGATTTACTGCATAAGGAAAAATCTCCATTACCATAGAGGTTGGGGGAAGGAACATTGTGACTACAAGAAGAGCCCCATGGACCCCGACAACGAGCTTTGCGCAGGATATTTTCTCGATGATAAACGATATAGAACAGTGTTCGAGGCTAAGTTCGATCATTTTGATCTGAAATTCATCCGATATAGCTGCTTGTAATTCCTTTTCATTTAATAGAAGTCTGTTCTTTTTCCGACTTAGCAGAATGCCATAAGCTGAGGCATTTGAACAGTAAGGTTCTATTTCCAGTTTCTGCTTTAAGAAGGTTGTGAACTGACGGATATGTCCAGCTGTGACGGATGGGTCTTTAAGAGGACGTCCTGGCTCTTTCAGCCCATACTGATACCAAATTGATTCTCTAACTAAACCTATTGTTGCCTCCTGAAAACATGTAACGGTTTCACTTAGCTCTAACCCTAACTCATATCTAAGAAGTGGAGGGTGGGGTGAAAATTTTTTGTATAGGACGGCAAAGTCCTTAATGTCGTCCTCATCTTTTATAAAAAGTTTAATCGACGAAAATTGGCTTTCATCAAAATGCCGAAGCAGAGTGAAATAGAGGGGAATAAGCTCGTTGTGGAAGAGAAACATTACGTGGTTCGCTACGAAGCGGCTGTAAATGATGTACTTTCCTGGCCTAAAAATGAAATTATCTTCGTAAAGATGAAGTTGATTTCTCGTGACGTTAATATACCTCAAGTAAACGTTTACACCAGATGCAGTAGTGAGGGGAAGCAGTGAAAGTGCTTCCCGTCCATTCACTTCTATGGAAAGTTCCTCTGAATTCGGACTGTGAATGTACACAAATACGTTTGCAGAGTATGAATAGCACAAGTTGCGAAAATGGCACGTTTTGTTTTGTGGTGTATTCCCGGTACAGTTAAAGCTTGTTCCTTCAAAAAGGACACCAGAGACATTTTTCATTAGCTGTATGTCTTCGGCCGGAAGTAATGGCCTGTCTTCCTCCCATGGTTTATGCAACATGGCAGATAACAGTAGTAGTGCCAGAAAAGTGCATTTGACGGCAGCCATGGTCATTCTTGCAAATCTGTAAAAAATACATAATCCACGAAGAAAAATTTTTTATCATAGACTCTTTTCCAAATAACAATTACAAAGGATTATGGGATAAAGCTTTTGTATGCATCATTTCTGTAAATGGCATTTTACTGTCGTCAAGAACGGCGCACACCAAAACTGTATACCACAATCCTTTGGGATTGATATTTGGAAAAGGGTCCATTAAAAATAAATCCAAGTTATGACGCTAAGTTCACAAATGTGGAGGAAGCCAATGACTTACAAATTACAACGAGGTTATGGGCAAATCGTGCCAATGGACAAATCAGCTTCTTAAAAATAAGCCACACCTCTAATTCCAAAATGACAGCTTTTTGACCCTTTTCTTGTAAGTCTGACACCGGATTATGAAAGAACAGGCCAAAAAACCCCAAGTATCCCTTACCCTAAAAATAACCCCACCCCATGAGTTTGAAACAATTTGAAAAATTTTGGAAAATCAAATTTGCCCATAACCTCCTGGGAAAAAAATTAGGCCCGCGGGAACTTTGGTGGACGTATAAACAAATAATACGGTACGGCAGAATAACCAGTAGAGTACTTGATGTATGTGCTCACGAGATGGATGCCTCGTCCTTCGTACCGGCATATGCATTCTGAACTGGATAGCTGAATATACAGATGATGTTTGGAAGTAAAAGCAATTTCTAAAACTTCATGCTGAAGTGATAACATGGAAGTACCGTACTTCACCAGTTACGTAAGGATCTGTTTCTACTTCCGCATTAGGCTATGTACTATTAATTTACTCTTAATTCTGTTGATATCAATCTATTTTGCTGTATGTGACTATGGTAGAAATAAACTTGGAACTTGAAGCTTGAGTATACTACCTCGCACATGATGATAAGGGCAGCACTCGCCACTGCATGGATAACTGAGTTGCTGTACACTACATGAGGACAAGCACTATGCAGGGGTTGTCATTTTGATGGAGATACCGTGACGGTGAGGTTTGTACCGCTAAGGTCACTCAGTAATCCATCGCATGTATCTTTCTTGACATTTCTATAAGACTTACACCGAATCAGGGAGTTAACACAAAAGGGATTTGTCGTCTGCTACATGTACAGTAAGACTGGGGTACAACTTTTCTGTACACCACAAAATACGTAGAAAATTGAACATCACAAGAGCTAGAATTTAGCATTATTTTCACATGTGCGTTATTTGGCCAGTCGGTCTTTAAATCAAATTTGGCAAGCACATATTAAAGAGTGTTTTTCATACTCTGAAGGTCGTAACCTCTTTTCAGGTGTTCAAGGTATTTTTCGAATCGTCGCTAAAGATGTAGCTTTCGATGCCATGTAAATGCAATTGAAAGCAACCTGAGATCCGTCATAGGCCTATTTAAAGATTTAAAGAAGTTACTAGAAAGTTTCCTCGGTTTTTTACGCAACACTCGATGTTGACGCTTCGCCTAAAGTGTTAAATGTAAGATCCAACACTCCCCGTGTTCCTACAAAATATAGCCTATTCGACGCCTTACAACCCCTCCTTTATGAATGTATCCACTTCTTGGATATAGTGTTCATTCTTGTAAATATTGTCATTTCTAAAAAAGCCATAGGCGAGGAAGCAGGAGGGGGGGGGGGCAAGTCCCCCAGTCAAAAATGTGGTGAGAAGGAAGTAGGGCCTATGCTTCGGCCCCCTCCATTAGGGAGGAAAACCCCTTGTTTTGTTCTGTAAAACAAATGTCAAACTTTTGCAGTAACTTACCTTAAAAATTGCCCAATATGTTGCACCAAATTGCAACTAAGACCCTCAAATACCCCAAAATATCTAATGGGGAGGGATATTCCCCTACCCTTAGACCCCCTGGACGACTGTCCGAAACAGCGTTCAGACCCCAGTCAAGAACACCCGTGAAAGAAGCTAACCGTATACCCTTATTCCAAAGCAAATCAGGAGCTAGGGTGACCAAGGCAATGGAAATTGAATAAAAAGGTCTTGATCGAGAGTCCCTCCTCACGTCATAAAGTAGGTAATGTTTATTCATGATATTTGGAGTGAAAAGGTAAAAAGAATGGTCAGGCCATTTTATTGCACGTCCCTGGCTGCAAATGGCCCGCGGCCGCCACTTGAGAACTTAGGGGTTTAAGGGAAAATGCAGTCACCCCAATCAGAGTTAGTATGGACCGTCACTCTAGTTTATGAATGGCCGATTTTGATCATGTGATAATGTTTTTGTTAGTGAATTGTGAAATTCAAGGAGAATTTCTCCTTCCTTTACCTAATGTTTGTAATACAGGCGCGGATACAGGTGGGAGCGCACCCGGCGCACGCCCCCCTTTTTTCGATGACCACGATTTTTTGAAAAAATGAGCAAATAGATATGGAAAATATGCTTCCCAGACAGCTACGGGGGCCTTGGGGGCCAATCCCCCCACAAAATCTCCGCGCTCCCCAAGCCCCCCCCCCCCACTTGCGATCTGGGCAAAAATAAAATCACCCACTTTGAATAAATTTGAATACATTCGGATCGATTGTGACAAACTCAATGTGTTTGAGACTAAAATAAAATCAAATCTTAAATTTTTCCACCCAAATTGCACATCTTGATGGCTGTAGCTATCAGCCTTGCAAGTGCCATTTCCGGCGATCTGGGATGTATTAAAACCTCCAATTTTTTTGGAACGCTCCGCGCCAACTGATGATGGCGCTCCGCTTAGATAGTAAAAGCAGTGGCGTACACGGGGAGGCCGTTGTGTCATGCCCCCCTCATTGATGCCGATTTTTTTTTTTAAGTTCCTAAAAATACGTAAATATTTTAACACAAATTTACTTCAAAAGGTAGCATATGTGGCACCAGATTGCATGTAAGGACACCTAATTTTCAAAAATTTTCACCCATCCCCAGACCGGCGATCACACAACTGCATGCCCCCCCTCTCATGAGAGAAATCCTGGGTACGCCACTGAGTAAACGGGATTCAAACAAACTTGCAATCCTTGGGCCAAAAGTCCGAACAGCTGAGCTAATACGTTCTCACAGAACTTTGTAATAAAATAAAATCAAACTTTTACATTTTGTTCACAAAAATTGCAATTCTTGATAGCTGCTGTCAAGCCTGGCAAGTGCCGTTTCCGGCCATCTGGGATGTATTAAAATCTCATATTTTCTTGGTACGCTCCGCGCCAACCCATGGTGGAGCTCCTCTTAGATAGCAAACGGGAGCCCCTCCCCCCACAAATATCTCCAGTCCCCCCAGAGCCCCCAAACAAAAAATCCTAGCTACGCCACTGTTCCCAGATGCTGTGAAATCGCATCTAAACGCATCTAGAATTCAAATTTTCTTGGGGGAGGACCTCCAACCCCCCCCCCCCGCCTTGGCTTCGCGCTTTCGGCGCTCGCTCGTCGGCCTTCGGCCGATGGTGTGTGTGCCCCCCCCCCCCCTTTCTAAAAATCCTGGATCCGCGCCTGTGATAGTTATGTTCAAAACGTCTTCAGAGGTGTTTGTGATGCAATAAGAGGAGATTTGCAAGAGTTTGCAGATTTTTCAAAGCATATTTAGGGCGACTGCCTATTGCCTCTAAAGATTTTATGTTCTAAATTACTAACGTAAGTACAATATAACAATAAGGTCTATTAACTCAAAACTCGAAACTGTTTATACGCTAACTGAGCTTTTTTAAGTTAAACGAAGCTGTACGTACAAATTTCAACAAGTGGTATCACTCCAGAGTAGAAAAAATTGCTTCATACCTTTCCTTTGATTATAAATTTCAAGCTGAGGTGATGACATATCTGCAGATCCCGAAGTTAGAATGCTAGTGTAATGCTTATTTCATATGAGTATACAGAAATCTGTGTAACGCCACGTTGACTCATCTATTTTGAAGGATAACCACGAACAAAACGTAAAAGATCAGTTGATCCACTTGCATTATATAGGTGGTTAACGGCCATAGACATAGGTTCGACCTTTAGGCTAAGATCATGTGGAATCTGTTCTTTTCAGCCAGTTGAGAATGGGACCACGCATGACAGACCTTGATGTATAGAGGTCTGAGGTGTCCATTAAGTTTTTTATCCTTTCGGGGACGTAGCTCGGGAGTAACGTTTGGTTTCGCCCCTTGGCTCTTCGCCACAGGGTCGAGGGGACTCTGGAAAAATTAACCCGTCCCTTCTGAATTTTTTGAGCAATTAATGGGCACGAATCGAGAGTCATGCAAAGGGGAAAAGGAAAATGACAGAAACAGCGCAAAGGTGCAAAACACGGTCGGTGAAAGTTTAAAATTAAAGGTCAAAAGTAGTTTCCCCAAACTTATTTTGAAACAATAGCTAAATGTCACAAATTTCTTCTTATTTCTTTTCCAAGTATCTTTCATAATATTTTATGACATAAATATTGCATATTCAAGGTAAACCAAGCAGTTGCTCCTTGTAAATTTTACAATTGAGTGAGAAAAAATCTGTCACATGATTCTCAAGAGTCATTCAGGAAATAGGATAGTCTACTATACAATTCTTTATTGGGGTGACTGCATTCTCCGTTTAAACACAGCTGAATACGATTTCTTGGTATCTCGTAACTGAAATATTTAAATACAGGAAGGACAAAGTTTTGTAGAATAGTGCATTATTGTGCAATGTGACCACTTTGTCATTACGTAATAGGCAAGGTCATTATAATCGCGTATCCGTCAATGCATGTATACATGAAAATGTTACTCTGGGGTCGTGGAGGGGTGCTCTATCAGGAAATTTTGCAATTTTAAACAATGCACGATTGGACAATCAAGATAATTACACAGATGAAACATTTTATGAGATCTTGCAGTATGGGGACTGCTCTCTGTTCCGACAAGTCGGTCTACATTCAGGTCAGTGTTACACTGTGAAAACGTCTGGTTCAAACTGAACCGAAAACGGATCAAATGGGCACTTAATCGAAAAAGGATAAAATATTTGACTAGTTTTGGTTCAAAGCTAACCATTTTCTGTTCAAAATGAACCAAATCTAGTCAAACATTTGACCAGATTTCGGTTCAGTGCCCATTTGAACGGATTCGGTTCAAATCTGAACCGGACCTTTTTAGAGTGTAGGACAAGCGTTAAGTTAGGGTTAAGGTATTACCTATATGTTAAGACATCTCTATGTTCCAACACACCTTACCCCAATGCTCTCATCCTTAGATCCAATACATCGAATATAGACACGTCTTAACAAAGAAACATTGGAAATGGTGTAATCTTGCAGAATTTACCGTACTCCTATGCAGTCTAATCACTCTGAAATTTCGGAAACTAACCGGCGGCATTGATCATGTATCCGTCAAGATGGTCAGGCATCAATATCTATTTTGACCATCAGTCAGTTGTTAATGTCGAAACAAGAGGATGTTGGGGGACTTTGGTAACGTATTTTCATTGTTAAAGATGTGAGTAAAAACTGAAAGAGTTAAAGGTTAGTAAATCTTCAGGGTCCGACCAGGGTGTGGTACATGCAACGATTGCCCTTTTTTCTCAGACCATTATTTTTGCAGTTATTACTGATGCAAAACTGAAAATCAGGCAGCAAAATGATAAAGGTAGATGCCCTTCACGCCCTGTAATATATCTGGAACCAGATGCCGAAGTCCCCACCCCATTTTTTTACAGACTGATATTTTTTTATGAAAAATTTTGTTCAGAGTTTACTGTAATCAGGGAGTTGTTATCCGAATGGGGATAGCTCGCCAAAACTTCCTTTGAAGTGAGGTTTGTGCATTCAAGGTTATTTAGTAAACATTCATTTACCTCTTTGCTCTTAAGATTTCTATTAGAACTAAGCTGTATTAAAAAGTTAACACAAAGAGGTTTGTCGTCTGCTACATCTGGAGTAGAACTATCGCAATATTATCCATTGCCACAGCATTGCCAGTCGCCTGTATAAGTCGATTTTCTCTCTAGTGTCGCTTGATGTTGCAAATGAGACCGAATCGTGGTAATTTATGTAAAATTGTGAACATAGATTTTTGTCCGATTATTTAAGGAAACTCGAGGAAACTTTTCAGAATGCTGTGAAAGACTAGGCTTCTGTCTCTTTAGCTCATTTGCATACGGTCTATTTACATGGGGTAGGGTCACTTGTATTCTAGTTCTATTAAACAGTCGTTTTGAGTTTAAATACCCTGTCATTACTATGATGGCGGTATAATAACCTACACATCAAAGCATTATTCAATTTAAGCTCTTGTTACAGTATTACTAGAGGTGAGTGATGTCGCAAGAAGTAAGAAATCAAATTGAAAACATTGAATAAAGGGCCCAAGTCCTTATGACCCTTATCATCATCTAACAGTTGGTAGCATTTTCACTCTTAAATAGGTCTTAGAGTATTAGCATAAATTAAACTTCTCGTGCTATCTCCATTCGGATAACAGATTCCTGCTGTAATACCCTGATCAACATAGGAAATAAAATATAAGGGTTTATTCTGTTTTAACTTTCTCCCGGGCAGGTAATTCCGAGAGCCGCCAGAGTTCAGTGTTTGTGTGAGAGCTCCGCCCTGTAGGGAACTGTATTTTTTTCACTTGCAGCTCCATAGGTCATATCTTACCTTATCGGCTACCTCTGGAAAATGTTTCTTTCGTTTCTGCTCTTTTTGTGATTACGAATTTATTTGAAAACATGATGGGTTGGTCAAGGATTGCTCTTATGATCGTTGTATAGTTTAAGTTATGTTGTTTTAATTCTGTACGTTTAATACTTTAAAAATCGTAGGGCGATGACTATGAGGCCTAACTATCCAAACTTATTCAAACATATTTTCGGTCCATGGTGACAGTGCATTTATTTAACACATTTGCAAAGAATAACTTTTAAAATCGGGGCTTATTAGTCCTACCCTCTTTGGCTACAAGCTGCCTACTCTCTCATTTTTGAAAACTGTTCGCGCCGATTTTCGGTTAAAGTTTGTAAAGTTTCGATGACTGTGAAGAGTTTGGTGTGCTCTCAGTGTCATTTGGATGTCAGTTGGAAACCTCCAGGCATGTATCCCCACTTTGCTTTTAACTCAGCTCCCGGGTTTTTTTCTGCATCCCACCATATTGTTCCTCCTGGAGACATCAGGGCCCTGTGGCGGTCCATGGATACCTCGCTGTTCGCAGAATACTCTTCCAAGTTCGACTGAGCTTGCTGAGCTGAAGAAGGATTATTATAGTCAGTTCTAATTCCGCTCACTTGTGAAAGACGTTCTCTTCCTCTCTATAGCAAGAGAACGAGAAAATTGCCACAAGGCAGGGGAAATTACGTCACGCTTGGCGCACAAGTGTATACTTCACTTCCTGAGGCTATTTAGCTATGGCTACGTATCTAAGTATATATACCATACCTTTTCCGAAGTACAGTGTCAAATATTGCAAACGAGAGGCGAATTGCATCGTTACATATATCCCTTGAAACAATCGTCCTGGAGCATCTGAAACACTAATATACCTCGAGTTTCTAGGCGTTTTGCCCCGGACACCCCACCGGGACTTTGCGCCTCTGGACCTCACCAGGGCCATGAGGGAACCCTGGACCCCACCCGTTATAGGTTTTCGCTTACTTCACGCTCGACGTGCACATTTTGACCCCCACCTATAAAGACGTCCCGCAGCCACTGCCCTAACCGACCATTCAGTTGCGCCCCGCCCTCATTGAATAATCCTGGATACGCCACCGATTCGGACACAATTAACCTACTTGTATATCAGCTGCTACCGGCTACCGTCTACATTTCTTGCGTTGGGCAAACTTTTTAAGCCTTCGTCACTGAGTTTGACCCACAGACTACACAAAGGTCCTTCAAAAGGTTGTCGCATCACCCAAGCATATTTAGGAATCTGCGTACACCTCTCACTGTAACCAACTGGTGATCCCAATGGGATTGTCATTAATTCCCCCACCAAAGTCACTCTGATAAGTCGAAGGTAACTTGTGCAGTTCAGTAATGTACTGAATCCATAACCGACAGCTCACACACAGCAGTGTGTTGGTATATGCATCTCGAGCAATTTAAACTCAGTACAACCTTTGGATGGGGGCGCACTACAAAGATGTTTTAATTTTAATAGGAAGGGGCAATTAAAGTAAACTTAGTAGGACTGAGAATTTTTAATGTCTGAGGAGAGATAATTTGCTTGTTAAGGGATCAAATCGTTCTGATCAGTGTGGCCATGGATCAATTTAATTTTGGTTAATAAAAGTCTCACCCACCCGGTTTTCTGTTACCGGTACTACAAGTCTTGCCCTATTTTTCGTTCCGAGGGAAAGCAAGTATTTTCTCAGAGTGTAGTTAAGGAATTGGTTAAGCAATGGTGTATTAATATCTCTTCATACACTATCCTCACATTTTAGGATCATCCAAGCAATAAGCCAGTTCAGAGTTATCACTGCGCATGCACGGTGACTTCAGATCATAGGTCATATGGGTACTTAACACATGTGCTTGGGTTCGTAAATTGTGCAATGTGCCCAACAATAACTGAAATGTTTGTTGAAAGTCTTTCGTAGTGTTAAATTTCGTAAGTAAAGCCCAATTAAAATAATGTAACTTACAGTGACTCATAATGGCATTCATAACTGCATCTTGTACCCGTATGACATATGACCTGAAGCCACTGCGTACGCGCAGTAATAACTCTGAACTGGCTTATTGTATTTAAACAAAAGCAAGACAGGCCTTTACATATGCTTTGTAGTAAACTGTTTTTATTTTGGATAGTAGCTGAACCTCACGGATTCAGATTTCCTTTTTTCTATCCTCTTCCTGGATCAACAAAGCCACCTTTGTTCCCATCTTTTTAGTGACACTCAGAACAAAATTAAGACGAAAAAGATTCTGGATAGTTGTGATCACATGGTGATGATATTGATTCCAACTCACATTGCACAACGTCAGTATGGAGAATCGAACAATAAACTGATATTCACATGACAGTTGAAATGTCTCCAAAGACATTCATTTTGACTTAATCTCAAATTAGCTTCACCTATCACACTGACAAGACAATTTATCAGAAATGTTAAAGCATTGCAATAATATGGACTATCGTTGGTAATTTAACATCAATAAATAGTTCCCTTTCATTCCAAGGATTTCTGGTTTTCCTTTACGACAACTTTTCACTTAAGGGAACCAGTACCAATAGAATGAAGGTGATTCAGAACCATAGGGAGAGGCATTACAAATTTGGCAATGGACAGTGGCATCAATGATTATCCAAAGGAACAAAGGGCATAATGCCCAAGTTTTGTCCTCCACGCCCAAAAACAGAGCTTTACTTCCAATATGGTGGTGCAAACTCAATTCACTTTGAAGAGGATACTACAATGCAGGCTAAGAGCCTGGGAAGGGGGGGGGGGATGGATGGGAGGGAAGGGGTTGCTGAAACCTTTGAAAAATTCACGCCCCTGGAAAACATGGAAAGAATTATTCCTTTACATATGACATATCCTGGAAAGTATCTTATCTTCTCCCTACAAAAGCTTGTCCAGTTACAGGACTGCCAAAGACTGACGATATTTTTGTTGAAGTAGCCAGTACTTTCTGATACTTGCATTCAGGATCACCCCTGAAACCCTCCAAAGCTCCAAGAATCCCCCTCCCACAAATCTGATGAATTACCTTCATATTTTGGGCTAACTATGTGCATATTATGTCATTCCCATGACTCACAGCAATTTAGATTTATACGTAAACTCTCTGACTTTGTCTGTTAATCTCAAATTTTTATTGGAAAATTGTGTATTTGGATTCATTCTTATGTGAGACATTTGTTGGTGAAATCATTCACACAGGAACCATGGGAGCAGGGGGATGCCAGCTCCCTGGTTGGTGTCTTAGCACTACTACTGTCTTCTAAATATATTTCAATATAACATGAAGATTTTTGTCATGCTTGGCAGTTGAAACGCATGCAACATTCCTTGGTGTTGACAACCTAATACCTCATGCCAAGATGTCACAATTTTCCACCCCAACATATCAGAGTTATGAACTGCACACCATCCCCCCAGCCTCCCCCAGCTTCCCCCTCAGCCTCCTCCCAGCCTCCCCCCAGTTTGAGAACATACACTGTGCCCAAAGGTTGCTTGACTATGAACACATGGAAGTGTGTGGAAATTGTAGTGATCACATTCCTTAGCATCACAAATAACCAATATCAAACAGAAATTGCTTGATTAATTATAATAAATACAAATTCTGACATTATTTACTCATGAGAAACCAACATAATTATGCCATGTCAACTTGTTAACTAATGTAATAAATATGAAGACTGATAGCATATAGTTGCATATTTTTAAGTAGAAAACTTTACCATTATACTTCAAACAGTGTTCTACTTCAGGATGAATGCCACTAATATCCAAGTTCTCCCATATCACTTCCCATTTGTTCATCAATTTACACCAGGGAGGGTGCCCAAACTGTCTTGAACTAAAATCTACTTCTTACAGTTTCCACTCTTTTGAGATCAACCAATCCATCTAAGGAGTGGTACTACTGCTAGCCCACTGAGATACGTAATACATACATGGTACTCTTTGTAATCTGGGAATCAAATCTGTTGATTGCCCGGTGGATGTGACTGACTTGTTGGGCATCTCTGATCTATGTATTTTGAACAGTGTTAAATGGAAAACACAAGTAAGACCACACATCTATCACTTGTATCAAAACCAATGACTTTTGTAGATGATTCCTATCCTTGCAAACTTGAGAGTAGTATTGTAGTTTTGAGTCTTTCACTTGATTTCTAAACCATGAAACTGTTGAGTGGACAAAGGCTGATTCCTTGCATGGGCAGCATACCACGCCTGCAGCTAGTGGTCAATTCTTGAGGAACAAAGCGATTGCTTAATGGTCAGTTACAGAAATCTACCATAGAGGGTCTCTTACCCAAACCTTAGATTTAAAGAAAAAAATCTGGAGGCGGACATATAAAACTGATCTTGGGGATAGGAGGACGTTGCCCCAGAACAATTATCATTGCTATGGGCCGGCAATATGCCAGTACCTATTCTATGACTTCATTCAATGGTAACCATTTGATGAATCATGGAAAACATTGGCAAGGTAATACTGAAAGGACTTTGGCAAGTTCAGTTCTGACAAGCTTAAGACAGCTTATAAAGACCTTACTTCATGTTTCACACATCACACCTTGCCTATAACATCTAAAAGCTTGGAAGGATCCACCCTCTTTAAGATACATTAAACACTTTCAGTTATTCTCAATGTCCAAACAAATCACTAAAATACAAATAACTCAATATTTTCACTTTTCAGTGCAAACAAGGTTTCAGTAACAGAAAAATTATAAAAGCAAAGCTCGTTTGATGGCATTACCAATGATTCTCTCTTTGGGATCTAAAATAAAAGGAAAAAAGTATCATTCAATCCATGTAATAAACTTATTGCTTAGTGCCTTTGTACAAAGTACGAAATTTGCATAATGGTTTTTGAAAAGAGTAACAATTTTACTTTGAACACCACTATTGTTTATGTACCAACTAAAGATCACATGATCAACTTTTAAACAAAACACATTTCACACAATGTTGTAATAATGCAGCAAATAGTCTTGATATCTTCTATTACACTTGAACATTTTATACATACAGTATCATACAACATTTTCTTAATATGTCTACCGACATTCAAATTATGCTAGATACAACATTTCAATTTTTTATCCATGATCAAAAATGTAAAATATCTTCAAACAAGACAATTTTCAGAGCAGCAGGGAAAAAGTATAATTGTTTGAAACTTCATTAACACAACTGCTTTGCTGAACAAATGTTTGATACTTCTGTATAACATTGTTGCAACATAACAAGTGTGTTGTGATGCAAATGATGTTTGGCATTTGTATCAAAACATCTGTGTTGTGATGCAAGTGTTGTAAAGCATTTGCATCACATTTGCATTGTGATGCAAATGTTGTAAAGTGTTTGCATCACAACATCTGTATTGTGATACCAGTGTTGTAAAGTGTTTGCATCACAACATCTGTATTGTGATACTAGTGTTGTAAAGTGTTTGCTTCACAACATCTGTATTGTGATACCAGTGTTGTGAAGTGTTTGCACCACAACATCTGTACTGTGGCACCAGTGTTGTAAAGTGTTTGCATCACAACATCTGTATTGTGATACCAGTGTTGTAAAGTGTTTGCATCACAACATCTGTATTGTGATACCAGTGTTGTAGTGTTTGCACCACAACATCTGTACTGTGATACCAGTGTTGTAAAGTGTTTGCATCACAACATCTGTATTGTGATACCAGTGTTGTAAAGTGTTTGCATCACAACATCTGTACTGTGATATCAGTGTTGTAAAGTGTTTGCACCACAACATCTGTACTGTGATACCAGTGTTGTAAAGTGTTTGCATCACAACATCTTTATTGTGATGCAAATGTTGTATAGCATTTGTATCACAACATATTGTGTTAAGATCCAAATGTTTTCAGAATCCTGACTGTGACATAGTTCAACTTAGTGTGTCCTGCATGTCTGAGGTCACAATTTTAGCTCCCTGGTGGAATCCAAATAATATCCATGAAACATGCCGTGCTGTACTAAATGTCATGTATCCAATGACAACTGGATTCCCCTCCCCCCACCCCTGCTGGTTTAAATGGACACAGCAGTAATAACCACCTGTCTCAAAAGAAAATCCACATAGTAAAATGACTGCACATAAATGCCCTGTAATGATTTTAATGCACTCAGAAATACCCAGTTCCCTTCCCCCTAAATAAAATAAAAATTAAGAATCATAATTTTGTCAGAATTTAAATGAAAAAGAAGAAATAAATAATGAAAGCTGTTATGTTATGTAAAGAACAAGGTTACAACATTAAAGAAAGCAGCCAGATAATAAGGTAGAGTGAATGATATTGGTATTTAAGAGAGAACATACACAAGCTTGTTTTCAGTTTTTATGACCAATAAATCAGGAAAGCTGAACCAGCAGAGAGAGAGAGAGAGAGTAAAACTACACTCTCACAGGGAGAAAAAAAAAGACTTCTGGACACAAAACTTCAATGCATGCTATCAAAATATTCTGCTACACAAGAGCTACAGCATTTTAGCCAAACCTGACATTTTGCTTTATACCAAAAGGATCTGAGCCAAAATTTATTTTTGGTGTGTAAAAGCATTTGCATTCACTTAACTGTGCAACGTGAAGCTATACTGACCCTCCTCTGCTTGCTTCAAGTTCCATTTGTGTTAGAACTTCAGATGTTATAAATAAATGTATTTTGCAAACCATACATGGGCATGGGGTACAAATTTCATCAAAATGCAACAAGTTCCTCTGCAACACATCAAATCTTACTTTTTATCTAAAAACATTCTTTTAAGTAAACAGGCAATCATTAAGCCTCCATTTTCCAACCTCATGGCAGACAGTTCACAGACCAATTACAACAATTGTCACACATCTAAAGGCATACTGTACTATGACTGTTATAATGAACAAAGATATTGGTACACCCCTTGGCATACTGTCACAATACTGTCACAATTGTACACAACATAATTGATACAGCCCTACTGTCTTTGCCCTGCTCCATTGTTTACATCAGGGGTCTCCAAACTTTTTTGCTTGGTGGCCCCAGTTTTCTACTCCGGAATCTTGGTGGCCCCCAAAGTGATGGGTCAGTGAGAGGAGTTTGATTTTACTACGTTATGCAGTGTTAATAAAGCAGATCACTGATTCTTAGATTAGAATCACTCCCATTTCTTATTTTTGATGAGAAATTTGACAATTATTTTTCGCTCCTGAATCCTTTTCGCGACCCTCCAAAACATTTTCGCGACCCTTTTGAGGGTCACGACCCCTAGTTTACATGAAAATGACACTAAGCAGAATATTCCTGGACAGAACTTTCTTTGCTTGTAGACAGATTACAGTTATGGGTGGATTATGAACTTAAGGATACTGAGTTTGGGTGGAATGTCAAAAGAAAGTGCTAAAGACTTGTTTGAAATGTTAAGAAGATGACAGAATGTAAATCGCCTACAAAAAACCTAGAAAAGAGCTGCTGAGAGATTATGTATGAAATTGTAATTTGTATTACAGTGCTGTGTACAATAAATAATATCACTTACATTTAACCCTTGATTTTAACCAGACAATTCTTTCCTTTTCGAAATGCCCCCTTCTTCACAAATATGAAAGGGTTATTAAACCTTATACGTGAGAGGATCTTATGATGGAATAATGCTTTTGCAGATAATCATTACCTTAGGATGGTTGCTTCCTGTCTTCCTACTGGACGAAGGCATATAAGCCAGGGAAACAAGGTGGGTTAAAGCCCCCATTCAGATTGGCTAAAACCAGTCTCTCAGCAAAATTATTAGGAAAAACCCAGGTAATGTTTCGGTTTGCTTGAAGCTTTCCTTGAGCAAATCTGTCTCAGCCATCCCCAGAAAAAAACAATCCCACATGCCTACGCCATTGGGGAATCTATTTTGACCTAACCCTCCCATGAAAACTTTCTGAAAGACAGAAATCACTTCCGATCCAATGGACGAATATTCATTGTTAAGCAAAACAGGTTCAAAATTTGCCAACCATACATAATAAAAAATAACCATAACAAAAATTAAGTGGACAATAACAAAATTTTTTTTTCAAGAGCACATAAAACATGAATGGTGTGGTGGGTTACCTGATCATACTAAATATACATAAATAGGGAATCTGTAATAAACACCTCTCTTGATATAAAAACTCATCTACATTCTAAGGCCATCACACACTGCACTGAGCTAACTGTGATGCAAAAGAAAACCAGTCAGGACAAGGTCAGGTCTGTGCACAGTGCCCCAAATTTTGTTGAAACACGACTACAATTTGACTCGATAGATGGCCCTCATCATGACCAAATGGACATATCAAATGTATTTCATATTTGTAGTGGAGTCGAGGGAAGTTGTGTTGCAGATGAGTCTGGTTGTGGCAGTAGGTGGCTGTCACCTGACTGCGACCTGATTCTTTGGGGTAGCCAATGACGAAGCATTGAGGAATCAGGTGATGGTCGTGCAAATTCAAAATGGTGGCCTCCATATGGCTGGGGTAACCAAACTAAGTGAATGGGGTCGCAGTTGGGTCTGTGCAGTGTGTGGCATACCTATGCTGCAACCAGGACTTGACTACTTCATGATCATGACTGCCTCAACCTCATCCTTTAAGTAACTGTGGAGAGTTGCATCATGTTGCAGTTGGGTCTGTACAGTGTGTTCTGGCCTTTACAATTATTTCTTCTGTTTGGTTGCTATCTCACAGGTGGTAACCGGCTCTTCCAATAGGTTGAGAAAACTTGAATCTGTGAAATGAGAAGAAAAAAAATGAGAGAAGAAAAGCTTCAAAGAAAATTTGTGGCAGTACTTTGGGGAGAAAATAGAGGGAACAAAACTCTCAAACCGTGACCTACTTGTACAACGTGGTGGCCCGAAATAAAATTCACACTGTCAAAAGAGCAGCTTGGCAGCTATATATTTGTCTGGTTTCTCCACTTTAATACTGACTTTCTGACAACTTTTGAACAGTACACCCTTTTGGGAAACACTTCATACTGTAGTTTTGATTCTTTGTAGGATGGAGAATGGTACTTTAAGACAGTTTATAGGCTAGTGTAAAGTTAGATGAAGGTTTAACGCTTTACGTGTTTAACACACAAAAACAGGAGAACACTGCACTTGTGTTTCTGGATTTGTTATTGTACACTGGAAGTAATCTGTTAACGCTTTGTACCATTAACATTTCTTCTCATGTTGCTATTTAATACTGTTTATTACAATAAAGTGGGAGGTCTGCAGCAATCTCAGCCTGTCTGCGAGGACTTGCTTTACAAGAATTTATTTCTTCAAGAAACAAATCCCACACAAGTGAACGGGAAGCACACTAGCTGGATAATGGTGTAAACTGGATCCCCAGACATTTGACCTCTACCAGAAACAACAGGATTTTTCCTGTGACCATAAGGCATCCACATAACACTGTGAAATCTATCCAAGCTTCCTACCTTGAGATATCATGTTAACAAGGTTTTCAGAATTTGACCTGGCAACCCCAGATGACCTTTGACCACCACCAAAAACAATAAGGTTCTTCCTCTCAATATGGGGCATCTATGTACCAATTTTGAGAACTGTCGGAGTTTCCCTTTTTGAGATATTGTCTTAACAGCTAAGTGTCACAAACACATTCACACCCACACACATGCCATGACTGCATAGGTTTCTCTTTCATCGAAACCAAAAATAGTGGCACTGAAGAAAAGATAATTCATAAGCAAATAAGTGGCAAGGTAAGGAGAGTGCCACCTGCTGATGACTTAAAAACAGCCAGGTACTATTTCTATTATTCATTAATTGTACTAGATGAGGTAAAGAGTGGCCAAATAAAGACAGGCATAGGGGTAGGATTGGGACAAGCTGCATCCCTCCCATTTGGGCCGAAAATTTGCTACTATCCAGCAAGTTTTATGCTACTAATTGGGCAAAAATGGTGAAAATTTTGGTGAAAAGTGCTCAGTCATCCCCCACCCCCCACCCCACCCCCAAAAATGGTCCCCTATAGTGATAAATGAGCAATTTATGACAAGTTTTTCCTCAAAAACTCACTTTATCTTTAAGTGATTGGCAAAGCTGAAGGGCAAAGGTCAAACAAGTGATGACATCACCAACCCAGGGTACATGTGAATCCACAGTTGCTGTTGTAGCAATTTCAAATCTTGAAGTTCCTAATTCTCTGTTTGGAAGATAAGAAAAAGGAAAATTCAAAATGTCTTTGCATACTATGCAAGATTATGTGGAACTGAAATACAACGGTCTATATTTAGTATTATGCAACCAGTGGTCCATAGGTGTATGAGCCAAGGGACAAAGGGACTGCAGCCCCCTGGAGTCAGTGCAAAACATATTTCTCTGGCAGTTTTTTGGAAAAACAGGCAATTTTCTCTCATAACACGCATTTTCCTTCAGCAAAAAAAGCTCAGCCTCTAGAGAGCATATCCTATGTGCCTATGCACTGGTCTGCATACAACTTAGAAATCCACCAAGTAATGGTAGTTCATCATATGCCGTGGGCATAGAGTAGGATATAGGAACTAGAGTGCACACTCCTAATACCGCGTACGTAAATCCATTGTGATTGCATGGGGACCACTGATCTACATGCAGATCAGTGATCGGGACCCGTCCACCAGTACAGGTGGAGGCAAGAAGTGTGAAGTGTGCGAGCATGTGTGTACAAACTGTATGGCGACCGAGTTCTCCATGCAATCACAGCTGTTTCGGGGAGTGAGCACTCTAGTTCCTATATCCTACTCTATGGTTGTGGGTCTCTGGAAGAGATATATGGATTGGTCTGAAGTTTTTTCATAGAGTAGGAAGATGTCCCTGGGCTAAAAAGGTTGAATTACACTGGTATAGATTGCTAAACACCAACCCAGATTCAAAACACCCCACACATCTAATGAAGAGCATAAAGATACTGCTTATGGTATGACAAGACATTGCTACCATCAGAAAGCACAATGTAAACTTGATTCTCCTAAAACAGCTTATGAGTTTCATATACAGTAGTCATATTCACGAGTTTCAATCACCGAGAAGATTCCCTGATGCAAGACATGCAAATTTCTTATTTGAC
Source organism: Holothuria leucospilota (assembly GCA_029531755.1). Lineage (NCBI taxonomy): Eukaryota > Metazoa > Echinodermata > Holothuroidea > Aspidochirotida > Holothuriidae > Holothuria > Holothuria leucospilota. The sequence continues at coordinate 39,654,976 of CM055964.1, forward strand.
AACACATAATTTTTGTAGGCTATGTATAAACTGAAATTCCTTTAGTCTGTCCTCATACTCAATTTAGTACATTGATTCTTCTTGACCTCAAAAGAATGAACTTGTACTCATACTCACAAATTACAACAGTTAAGAATTAAGCCTTATGTAAACTTTGGCACCAGTACTCAAGAAAAAGGGTACTTGTTCTCATAACAAGAGAAACTTCACTTGTACTCACAGTGTTGTACTCACTCTGATGACACTGTACTCACCCTCATGATATTGTACTCACAACCATCACATTGTGCTCCCACTCAGTATACTGTGCTCACACACATGCCATTTTACTAACACTCAGCAACTGGGAGGTTCGGGGTTCAATCCCTGGCCAGGTCAAAATAAGGTAGCTTTTTCATCCATGAGCAATCTTTAGTTTTCCTCACTGAACTGGCCTTTCAAAAGATACCAAATTTGAACTAAATTGTTGAGTTGGTTAGCCACCCAACGTGAAGTTGTAATTCATAAGCCACATAGGCTTCTCCCACATTCATGGTTGCTTAGTGTTGTAAAACAACTGCCCTTCAAGGTCTGAATTATGATTATTCATCACATTGTTCTCAAACTCATCACATTTCACTAACTCTCATCCCACTTTACTTGAACTCATTACATCCTAATTGAGTTAAGTCAGTTAATTTGTCATAGCAGCTTCACCTCTAGTAGAACAGAGGTACTGATAACACAGTCTTTATGGGTTGGGTTGGTCATCTGTGTCTTTCCCCGTTACCCTAGCAACTTTGGAGTGAAAACAACAACTGACTACAGTATGACCATATGGGAACACTTTACGCACAATTAATTTTCACTCCTACACGTTGTGGTGTGGAAGTGGCGTACCACCGACCAAGCCCATAGATTTCTTGCAAAGTCATATTAGTTTGCTAATTGTTGCTAGAACCAAACACTGGAGGGCCAACAAACCCACACATTTACTGATATATACATATTTACACCTAAGTGCACAGACTCCTGCACTATGGTCTCACGTTCACCTACAGTATGGTGTTTGTTTGCCCTCCAAAAATGGGTCACTGCAAGCTCCCTGCACAAAAATGAGTAACAAACAGTAACACAGAATAGTGAAACAAAACTTACATCACATTTCTATTTCTGGGTCCTGCAGAAATAATACTATGTTTCTGGTGATTGGGGAAAAAAGAAAGTGAGAGTCAGAATGGATGTGAAAAATTGAAGGAAGTAATATATCAATACCTGCTGCGGTTTCTTCTCATCCTACATCCTTCACAACACTTTATGTCACAATTAAAAGATATACAACTCAAGAAGGTTTCAGTTTTTGATGTAAACTTTCATTTTTACTGATATATTAGAAATATCAAGAATCCCTATGATTCCTCTTTAGACTTTTCATCTTTTGTTATCTTTCTTCTGAGCAGGAAGTGATATTAGCCAGAAACTGTTAGACCAACTATATCCAGATGTTGACACCTACACTGTCCATGACATGTTTACATAGTGAGCCAATCTGCCAATGACCATAAGCGTACGAGGCAGGGGATATGTGCCCTCCCAATTCGGGTAAAAATAGTGGATCCATTGAGGAAAATGAAACAGTCAAGAAAGTAAATTAGGCCCTTTTGCAACCCTCACAGTGGTATCAAAATTCGGGCAACTTGGAACAAAATTCTTAATTCGGGCAAAAATTATCCCTGACCCCCACAAATATTGACCCCCGTAGGCCTATGCCAATGACTATACAAATATATGTCAAACAGTAGTTTTCTTCTCACTTTGTTCAACTTTTTGCATGTGACTTGTTCTCAAGCATTAAATAATTTAAAATGAGAAGTATACAGATGTTTTAAAGTGTTCAGAGAGCATAGAGCATCAAACAGTCACTGTTTATTACAGCTGACACTATGATTACATGTAATGTTCAGGTATACCAATATACTGATGCACTTTTCCACTATATCACAAACATAAAATTGATATCAAACATATATTAACGTCATGCCAACATGGCATCCTTAAATTGTGCAAATGTCAGGAGAGTGTTTAAATACTTCATTTGTAGCCTCTAAACTGGTGACACACAGCTCCCAAGTCCAAAGAGGCAAAATGGGTCACCGGCCTGGGGGTGCGGTATGAGGGGTGGGGTGTCCCCATCCCCTTACTGAAATTTTTTGACTTATGGAAGTGCATACATGCAAAATGGTGGCAACTTTTTTAGCAAATTAGCCAACACAACTGGCCTGAATTTTTGTGTTGTAAAGTACAACACTGTATTAGACAGGAGGGTACAGTTGATAAATTCTCCATGGCAAAAGCATAATAGCTATCCATTTCATATAAGGCAAACTAAGCCACAAAAACACTAGGTTGAGTGAACTGAGCCACTACAATTTTTCACAATGTTTTCGTTGAGTTAAAGATGATAAGACAAGCCCTGCCATTAACCTACAGAATGGAAATTTCTTTTTGGTTTTTCTATTTGCGTCGTACGGCGTAACTTTAATGCATCTAACTCGACTGCTCACATTAGAATATTTACGTCAGAAAAGGGTACATATGTGATAGCTGCTGTAAAGGTTAGCAATGCTGCAACAGCAAACAAGTAGAATGTAAGCATGCATTGCAGTGCTGGCAGCTGCCTGTACAGGCTATACTATACAGGCTATACTGTGAGATTTGGTAACCTGCCCTTACAAAAAACGTGTGTCAAATGGCTCCAAATCCTCAGGTTTTCTTACGTGTCTGCCATGGTTTTCACAGGTATATGCAGGGAAACCTGTGCTTTCCCTTGATATTGACACAGGTTTGCCAGATGCCACACTTTGCCACAAGTTAACCACAGGTTTGCCACAGGTTTGACATGCAAAACACATGGCAATTAAAATAATATTGACAAAGAATTCTGAGTCAAAACCTGTGACTTAAAATTGAAAGTATAAAAAAGTGTGTAAACCTGTGTCCAGAGGGTTCCAAAAACACAGGTTTGCTACCCAGGAACAGGCATGATTTCTCTTGTTTTTAACGTGTGATCACACGTGGTAACTGACACAGGTTGACACACTACTTTTTGTAAGCATGGTACTGAATCTGTGTCTCAACGGATCTGCAGGTAGGCGTTTTGTTGCATCTTTATGGAAATTAAAATGCAGGTTTTATGAAGGGCTGAGTAGGTCAGTGGATTTCAGTGTTCCGATGTGAGTCAAACCCATGAAATGCAGGTGACTTGGGAGGTGTGTGACATGGAGGAAGAAAGAATTTCTTTTTAAATACTTTACCTGCATCTTTGGCAATGGAGAAGCATGAAGGTGGTACACTTTAAGAACCAATTTTGCACCTTGTAAGTAAAAATCTAAGAGCATATCAGGTGGTAAGGGTGGATATAAGCCTTTCTGTAATTACGAAAGTTGAAGGAAGAAACCATTACTATCAACCATGGTAATTAAATACACAACAAGTGAAGATGAGATACTGTGTGTGAAAAAACCATTTTTCAAAACCTTGCAAAGTATCAGATGTTTCTTATTCACATGGACATAATTGTATGTGGAAATATGGACAATCTGTAATACAAAACCACATACACTGAAACTGCTTTGTTATTTTGTTACAGGCGGGGCAAATTTCACAGTGTCGCATGGCTGTGTGCAAATCAGTACTCCACTGCCTACAGTTTAATGCACAAAACAACCCTTGTAACACACAAGTACAAGGATAATTATCAAAAGTTGGTACACATTCACTTTCATAGCCAATGCAGCTTGGCAGCTAATTGAATCAATACAGGGTATTTGAATTTCAATTTGTTCCCTGAAAACAGCCCGGGGAAAAAGAACCTTGTCATGAAATTATTGGGTGTCTGAATGCAATACATCAAGTTGAAATCATATTTCATTCTGAATATTTAAAGAATTCAAAACCCTAAAACTTTGTCAGTTACTGTACCCACTGCAGAATGCTGATGTCTGCCTTGCCTTTCCATACCATGGTATTAACCTAGCTGAGAAATATTGGCAAATCAAAACTTTTTGAATTAGATTTATTCACAGGCTGCATACTGTATAAGCAGACTATATAAATTATTAATGGGAACTGGGAGAATTAAAATACTCCGATCAATTCTAATTATAACACCACAACTTGAACCAAGAATGCTGGAATCCACAAGACTCTGTAAGTTACTCTGACCAAATACTCTATTCCATTGTTGTAAGGAGTCCTCAATTCTGCAGTCAAGTTGAGTCATTTACTACTTTCAATGTGACTCAAGTCGAGTAAGTGACTCAAGTCGAGTAAGTGACTCAAGTCGAGTAAGTGACTCAAGTCAAGTATTATTTCTATGAGGAAAATCATGATACAATTGCTCGAGTCATTGCCCTTTTGAAAATTAGTGACTCAAGTCGTGACTCATTACAACACTGTTATATTCATGCCTCCCCATGCCTTTCCCACTGCAGCTTGCTCATAAGTCTCTACTTACACAGTGTGATACACAGGAACTCCTGACAAACATTCCAGACCATTCTCAATTTTCTAACCACAACCAAACCATTTCCTTATCATAGAAAGTTTTCTCTCTTTTCACAGTTCAAGTTCTGTGTTCTTTACTTTTCTAACTGCATAATTTCCCTGATGTAAAGGGGTACTGTAAATGTCCTGTTTTTTTTTTTTCCTCTTTTAGCATTGAACATCATTCAAATGAAATCAAAACATTTTTTGGACACACCTTTAATATGAGCTTTACCTCCATGTTTGTTTTTTTTTTATTTTCCTTTATGTTTGAGTTTTTGTTCTTTTCTTTATTTCTTTTTTTTTGTTTTAAGTGAAAATGTCCTTTCCCATAATTTCCCATTTTCTTCCTCTTTTCCATTATCCCATATCACAGAAAACTTGTCACTATTTTCCTAAGTTACATACTGCATTTTTGATGAAGTGTACCAGAATAATTGCCACTAGTGCACTTGGGTCCAAATGGCAAACACTCTAGTTTGAATGCAGGGCTTAAAGGTCGTGTGACATGCCACCAAAAAGTGCTGTTTCACTTGTCATTTAAAGAATTAAGTAAAGTTTGATGGTTTCCGAAGAAACTAATTGCCTATGCAAAAATAATGATGTGTAGTGTTGCACAGTGTGAAGATTTCTTTTGTTAACCCTATATAAATTCTCTCTTAATTACTGATCATACAGATTACAGTTTGGTGAGTGATATCAATATTTTTCAAGGAAAAAAAATTAAGTTTTATAATAAACCTCTCAGGGAATAACAATGCTACCAGTGTCCTTGAAATTAAGGTTGAAAAAACAAAGGCTAACACGTGCCATATATGGTATGTCCCTCTTTCGATGTCACATATTTGCATATCTGGCTCATGTTTATACATGATACAAGTGTGATATAGAAATTTACATGTAAAATGGTCAATATTTGATGGATTTTAATGGGAATTGTGGCTTTTTTCTGGATTTTTAATGCTTTTTACATCAAATGTCCAACTATGTTATTTTCATGTCACATGACCTTTAAGCCTCACAGTACTCCTCTAATCAACGCTCCCAACAAGAGTATGTTCGTGATTGCTCTCGTTTTTCTCTGTAGGTCTGATCTATCAGTCTCTGCCCTAATGAGTGAGACAATGAACTCAAGTAACATTCTCCAGTCAACAACAGATGGATCAGGATTCCAAACTATGTACTCTTAAAACAAACTATCCCACCACTACGGTGCCCCTAATTTGCATCAAGTAAACCCCTTGAGGTAAGAAACAGATCAAATGAAGGAAACTTGCCTTGCAAAATGCTGTAAACAGACATGTCTTGACATTAATACAAATTCTAATAAGTGTGATCACAGTATAGACTACATACGGCAGTTGCAACCCATGGGACATTTTTCACTAGTATTACTTCTCTCCAGCTACAGGCTGGGAAAACCATGTACTGCTATCTAAAATACTCAAGGATACTTTTTTTTAACATGATATGTTATCACTTAAATGACACTAGAGATTTTCTAGTTTTCAGAAAAGATTACTGTTAATGGCAAAACAGAAGATACGAGTGCAAATAGCAATGTAGCCTTTACAGCTCCCCCTTTGCTGGAAACCTGCAGCTCTTTTAAGTCATGAAATGAAACAGTGGTTTGGCTGAATTCAGAACTTAAATTTTTGAATTTGAAGTTTGCAACATGTTGGGAATGTACTACAGTTTTGGTCAGAGAATTTTACAAAATAGTGTAACTCAGCATATGTAGCCTCATTTTAACATTCGCACCTTAGCCTTGGAAGAAGCTACAAAGATGGGAATTATTAACCAATGGGTTTAAGTTTTTAACCTCTGTAACATATGTATGTTTCTCCAGTTTTGAACAACAGATTTAAATTAAATACATTACACCAAAGTGTCAATTCATAAAACTGGTAAAATCAGTCTTGCCACACAGCCTTTATACAGGCATACAACAGTAGTAAAGTGTTAGAAACTCTGGTCAATTTTCTGTGCCACTATGTTATCAACATGACAAATAGCATTTGATACCAATATTTAAGCACTAATCGGACAACCAATTCGTATTTAAATAACAGTTGATTACCAATATTTCAATACTAATTGCTCGTCCAAAACCACTTATTCCACGTATTGAAATGATAGGGAAGTTTCACATCTATATATATTCTTTTCAAAAATCATTATATTTAAACTGAAAGATGAAGATACTAAAGAGAAACTTACAATATACTTATTGCAGAATACATCTTCTAGAGTTGGTTTGGCAGGATTAAGTAATCTTTGCTGGCCCTTTTGTATGTGAGACATGATGCTGTCCATTAGCTATTAAGAAATCACAATATAAAACTTATGTGAATGTAATATACCTTCATGATGTTTTGCTACATTACAAAGTAACAAACAAGTCTAGAGATGACTGTAAATGCCTCACAAACATGCTGGAAAAAGCTCTTTACCACTTTTAAAATTTACTCCCCGCCATAGCAGGCATATGGCCGGTATCCTGGATTAAGCCAAGTTCAATAGAGTGTTGTGTGTGTGCATTCATGCATCAGGAAATGTCCAGTAACCAGCACAATGGAATGACAGCATTCTTCAATGAAGCTGAACACAGTTACCAGTGTGGCTGTCAAGATTTCCTGTTTTTCTGCTTGGGTGATTCAACTTTTTTCAGCTGAGCTCAGGGCACTTTACTCTCATGAACAGTGCTAAACTACATCGAAAAACATACTTGTGGGACATTTTCAACAAAGAAAGAGAAATCATCCACTTTTTTCATCACTTTCATGAGCACAGACCATTTTCCAAGTAGCAATTACAAAGGATTGTGGGATAGAATTTTGGTAAGTGTCACTTTATCCATAGTTAAATGTCATTAACAGATACAATGCAAACCAAAACTATCCCACAACGATTTTTAACTGCTATCTGGAAAAGGGTCTATGCAATCCGAACTCTTTTATCAAGCTCCCTCTACAAACTTTCACAAGTACAGATGGATGGCACAAAGTATTGACCACACCTGCCCAGTTCAGCCAAGCTTGCTCTCTAGATTTACCAATAGTAAAGCAGAAAACCCCTAAAACACTGCCCCCAGCTTTAGGAATCCTCATGGCATCAATGAAATCTGTGGTTGAATGCAAAACCCCATGATGAGCAATTGTACCTTGACAAGGGTATGCCTTCTGGCCATCCTCTGAACAACTGAAGATAACAACAATAATAGTTTATAATGCACACATATCCACCTTATGGGGTTCTCAAGGCGCAAAGGAAAAAAAAAATAAAGAAGTGAAAAACAGTTACACCAAATCAAGGAAAGCTTGTCTCATGAAATGGGTTTTAAGAAGTCTTTTATAAACTGAGATGCACCTGTAAAAGGATTTTAATTCCCGTTGGATTGCCTTCCAAAGGTGAGAGGCAACAACTTGAGATGACCTATTACCCCAAGAATGTTTAGATCTCTGTTCTTGTAGGAGACAAATACTGGGACAAGATAAATGCTTTCTGGTTCATGATCAATGGGCCAAGTGAACTCATTATCTAGCATAAAGTTCATGCCCACATTAGATTAATTAAGTATAAACAAACAGTAATACAAAAGCAGCAATAATGTCATGTTCTAGGATCCACTACATGTAAAACACCTACCATCACAACTTCTTCCCCTGTCTCAAATTCACAATCTGGGTCTGTGTCTGAGATAATATCTAGGGCAGCCTTTAAATGGTTACCAGCATCTTGTATCTATATAGTAGGGATACAAAAACGACACTTAACAATGTATCTATCACACAAAACCCATACTTGATGCTGACAAGCATATGTTGGATTCATCTCTCCATATTGCATACAGCACTTTCAATGGGGAAAGGATGGGGAAGGGTAGAGATGGGAGGTGAGGGGGGTTGGCTGAACACTTTTGTCATAGATTCTCTGCATGCTTGCCCAAAAGGAAAAATAGCATATCTTTTGCTTGGAAATGCCCCAAACTTACCAGTGGTTTGGGAATCTATAAACCCTACTTACCTCATCTATTATACAAGTGAACAATCCCATCTACTGCGGAATTAGACGCGGTAAAATAAATTAATTGGCACAAAGGTGGTGATATCCTTAATTCTGGGTCATGACCTTTGAGCTCAGGGTAAGTAGGAGTGAAACAGATTAGCACCTTTTCCACCAAAGGAGGGTGGGGGATGTTGCAGGGCTCTAGCCCCTTCCTCAGCTTGTTCCCTTTCCAAACATGAATGGGCACATGGCAAGCTGTTAACAATGGGGGGCAAAATTTGTTTGGAGTGGCACTTGCATGAATCCATAATTTGTGTCTGAAAATTAAATCATAACAATGAATTATACGGCCCCAGAGTGCACCCTGATGGCTACAACTTACAAGCCTGCTTGAAGATATGAACTGATCTTTCTTTCAGAGGTGTCACTGACACTACTAACATTCTGGAAATTTATCATACATTGGTAGGCTGTAGCTAATGAAATATTAAAACCAGGTGCATGAGACAATGAATGGATCCAAAGCTTCTATCTACAGCAAGATTTGCATACGGTATGTACACGTAACTGCTGCATAATGTGAACCAGTGGGTCTTCTGCTGGTTGCTATAATTAAAATTTTGTTAGTTTTAAAGCTCACACTAAAGGCTGATTCATACTTCAATATAGCACTATAGGGCTATGAAAGTTGAACACGGTTCAACTATGAGCTATGTCTTGGCCCTGGAGAGTAAGGGATGACCATATACAGTTCTTACAGCTTTATGGCATGTAAAACCTTGAAGTACAGTATGAACCAGCCTTGACTGTTTAACTCTCAGACCTGCACAGTGCACCTGAAGGAAGAAAAACTTAAAAGCTAGCTGCACCATCAATTTTTCATGATTATGCTATATGGCCCCTGTAAGGTGAGAAATTAATGATCACAGCAACAAAAGAGATACCACTGGTCAGTAACCAATGGAACTCCATTCATGACAGCTATGCACTTCTATGCAGGCAGGTGGGATCACAGTAATAGTGTTTGAAGCAACCAAGAACTGGAAGTTCAGGTTCATCCATACTTTCCCTTACACATTCCTTACAATGGGCTGGAACATAAAACATGTATCAAGGGTAAGCTGTCCAGGCATTCTAAAAATTGCCACCACATTTTGATGATGTACTTGTCTAATTTTTTCTTTTCCACTGCTCTTTGATTTGAAGTACAGATGCTCCTGTAAATATTGCTGGTTTCTGTGTACCTAGTTACATTACACAAGCCACTACCAAAGCAGCATAGTGTATACAGAGTTAAGACGTACAGTACTTGGGTACAACTACTGTGCAATACCACCAATACAGAATTATTGTACAGTACAATGTGTAGTGACACATACCTGTACTAAAGAGTTGGCTCCTAGCCTATAGTAGTACTTGCTTAACCTTCAACAGTCTGTTGCCTGCAAGAGCTAGAGTTAGCTTCAACTAGCTGAGTACACCTTCACTATTCAAGTTCAACAATTATGTTTTAGTTTTTTCAGTTTTTACAGAAGGTCTTATGCAACTGGAATGAGCAGGGTTCACTACATGAAAGGTCACAAGACCTTAGATCCAAACTCTTGACTTAATACCAACCCTTACCATAATCCTAACCCAAACACTTATCCCACAAGAGGCTAGTCTTTATCCTAATGCTAAACCAAATTCTGTATCTAACCTGAAACTCACAGGTAAGTCGGTAAGTCTACCTGTAACCGAATTAGATTTTCGATCAATCCGATCTTTGCTCTATCGAACCTTCCATCTAGTAAACCTTTTGTCTTGTAGGTATCCCACCCTGACATGTAAGGTATATTGTTTCCATTACCAGTCCTTTTAACACATTTTACCTTTCCAAATTATTGGTGCATTATCAGTGTCACAGTTTAATACAGTGCGAAAACCTTGTTCACATTCACTTCTGTGCGAGGAATTACATGTGTCATGTTGGCAATCTCAAATGTAATGTAAAACTGCATTTCATAATATTCTAGTGAAAGAACACTTGCAATTATTACTGCACAAATGTGGTATTAAGATAAGTGCAGAAGTACTGTATATGATCTGATTTCAAGAGATCTGAAAGTCACTGACAATACTATACCTACCTGCTGTACCCTCCAAAGTATTTGTGAATCTTCTCGTAGACACGTCTTGAGAATTTGGTTGTTTCCTTTTACAGAGTATCTTAATGAAATATCCTGAGGAAATGTAAAATAAGTAATGGAGATTTGTACATAAAAAGAGGTTGGGAGAGAAGATGACAGTTAGGGAAAGGACTGGATATTTGTACAGATAGATTGTCAGTGCACTACAACAGCCACCCTCTCTATGACCTGATGGCCAGGTTGCACTAAATTGAAGGTCTGCTAGACCGAAGATCCTAACTATAACTCTAATCCTAAGCTTAAGTCTAATCCTAATCTGAAGTCTAGTCCTACCCCACACCCTAATCCCACCCTAAGCATTTCCTTGTTTTTGTCTTAAACCTTAATCTCGGTCTGACCGAATCCTAATCCTTCCTCTATCCAGGAGCAGATTCTTGGTCAAGCAGTTGTTGGGTCTAGCAAACCTTCGATCTAGTGACCTGTCCAGCTAGTGGGCATCCCCTGATCTGGTTCATGCAAAAAATAAACCCACACACTGGTAGGTTGAAACTCCCATGCTTCAGACTAAACTAATACTGCATTTCCTTCATCCTACAAGCAATGATGCTTTTTATAAATGATAGAGTACCTTACTTCAATGATTTTGACATTAACTGTATTATTTGTACACATAAACATTTTTCTCATTTTTAATTCCTCTTTTGTAAGTTTTGCTACTTTCTTTCTTCACTGCTGTATGTGCAAGTACATGAATTTCCTTTTTATGGAAAAATAAAGGTCCTTACTAATAATTACATATACCTTACTGTATGTGCAGAGGGTAAAATTCTTTCATGATTGTTCAAAATTGTATTAAAAATGTTTCTTCATTTAAGTGAAAATTACTTCAGACAATTGCATTCACGGAGGTCTCCTGGGCAAAGTGAAATGACCCCCCTGGCTACCAATAAGTATTGTCATACAACACAGTTCTTTAAATGACAACAGCCTGAGGACAAGAAGGGAATCAGGGAAAGATCATACAGCATCCCTACGTTTTATCCATCTATAAAACAATGTGCTCCTTGCCCAGTTTGCAGTCTGATACCTACCACCATTTAGTCTGTTACATATCTGTAAACCTCTCAAGTTTTGATTCAATTGAATCCATGGAAGAAATATGATGGTAGTAGGGCTGTGACTGTGTAGCAATCCATAAGAAAATAACAGCATATGCAAAAGATGCTCAGTACAATTTTTCTTGCAATTAATTGCACAATCCTATTCTTTTCTTGCCCTGTCTTTGTCCATCTGAACATCTGTGACCTTTCCCATTTTCTGTTTGTATTTACAGTAGTACCTTCTCATGAATCTTAAAATACTGCACAACAGTGGACAATGAAGGAAGCAGTGGCCACTGCATTTTTACTGTCTTTTAAGGTACTGTAGTTTTGATCAATAAATCCAAAGTGGCCCCATAGTGCACATGTGATAAATGCAATCAGTTGCTAAATAATAATAAAATTTGGTCATTAAGTGTTTTATGGTTGTGATACACCTTCACAGCCCCCCAAAGCTGGTTAGTCAAAGTGTGAGTACTGGACTAGTAAACATGTACTTAATAAATATCTACTATGGAACACTATTCTACAGGTCTAATACTCACTGCTTTACTAATGACATCTCCGGTTAAGGTTACCACGCCCTTGACACCATTTCCACTGAAAAAAGAATCACAAAAAAGACTATGAATAATAATCTGATCATGGAACTTATGTATGACACATGGAAGAGATCTGTGGGCTGAAGCACAAACGCCCTAGGAGTGAGGGAGGGGGGATCTAATCTGAAATGAAGCCATTTCTTGACTGACCCCTGGTAAAGAAACAGGTACCTGTATTTCCAGGTACTCTAATTATCTTCACCACAAAATATGTTCCATGACTGGGAAGGTAAATTGACTGTTGACTTAGAGGTACTGCACTGTATATTCCGTGACTCATGCCCATGTTCGAAAAACCTTTTGACTGGTACAAGAAGGAAAGGATTTAGTCACAAAGTCTGTAGTAAGATAAAACTTAGATTAAATCACAGTGTCATTTGCTGTGACTGTATTTTAGCACTCTCTTGAAATTTCTTGTAAAGATGAAAATGAAAAGAGTCTGTCCTCATTCAGCCTTTAGGCCATTTGTAGAACTTACAGAGGAATTGATTCATCCAGTTCAAGGTGTACATACATGTACAGTACTGTATATCAGCTTTTCGAAGGACACAGCAGATGTCTATTAAATGCAGTGCACCATATGACTTTCAGGGAATACAGGTACTTCAAATCACTAAGGCTTTGCCCTTTGAAAAATCATCCGTTATCACATCACACTTTTAGTTTATACATAGTCAAACTGCTACTATACTGCATGTGACTGAGAAGATTTGCAGGGATTTTGGTATATTTGGCTCTTGAGTTTTCATGGAAAGGATATCAGTAATCCTCAAAACTGTCACACAAAACTTGACCACTAAAGTCACTATCTCCTGTGCACTAGTCACAAGAAAAATGTCAATAACATCCCTCACATGGAAGTACTGTACTGTAATTACAGTATACAGACTTCTGTCTCTCCTACGAAGGAACTCATAGTGTCAAGTTTAATCAAGTCAGGAGAAACAAGGAATGTTATGTTATACAGTAGTTTCTAAAAAGCACTATCAATAAAATGTTTTTTACTACTGTACACCTATCTGGCAATTCAATCTATCTTGGAAACACTAACTAGTCATACTGTGTTATAGTCACTATTGTTTAATACCCAGAGGAGTCAAGTTTAATCATTCAAATCAAGAGAAACAAGTGGTATGATATTACAGTTTCTGGAAAGTGCAATCTATCAAGTTTACTCCACCTATTTGACCATGTAATCTATCTCTCTCTATCTATACTGTGTTACAGTCACTGTTGTTACCCAAAAAGCAATGTTATCACTATCCTTCTTTACTTCACAAACCTTTACATCTACAGACGCTGATTCAGGGACAGACTACCAGTGGTGGCTCACTGTTATAGGATCTAAAAGCAGGGAGTGGGGGGATTGTGGCAGATTATCGAAGGGCATAGTACAGCCATGTAAATACAATGCGCGTATAGATGTACTGGTTATAAAGGGCAGTATATAGTGTCGCCACAAAAGACCTCAATTGTGGGATAACACTGTGACTAGTACAGACATCTACAGCACTTGCCATCAGTCCTGCATTCTAGTGACCTGCATAATAATTTTGTTGCTGCCACAAAACTGCATTCAGAAATTTCCAAAGGCCACATACCCAGAGGTACTGAACGTAAAATAAAAAAAAAAAAAAGAAACTGTAGTATTCTTTTTATCAACATGGGATATGTCATCCATCACAGGCAGTTGTGAGATGTCCACCTAATTACAGTACAAGGTACCAAGGTATTATTTATGAAAGGCTTTCAGGCATACTGTTCTGTATGCACATATCTTTGCACATACTGTACTGTACACACATACGTAGATACCCTGCATGACTACAGTAAAGTACATTGTTTCTTTCTCCTCAAGTCCATAAAGCTATTTAAAAGTCATGCCATACTTACTTAGTACTTGATAAGACAAAGGTATCTGATTTTAACGATGGGTGCTTGGGAGCTGTGAAATGAAAGGGAAAGACATTGTTGATCATTATTCAGAATTCTGTTCCTGTAGACGACAAACGTTGCACTCTACAGACCTTATGCAAATGAAATCACAGAACCGAAAATGTGCCCCCGGTGGAGGCAAGTGTGTACCATTGTAACTTACACCAACAAATGCAGACAGCTGATTGGTGTACCTGGTTGGATACATGCACACTGCAACTACGCATGTGTGAAGTCTACATCGTGCGTGTAGTGTGCTTCCTTGTTTAGCCTCCAGAATGACGTCACGTGATGTCAATGCATAAGGTCTATACTGGCTAACCTGAGTCTGACGCCATGGCTCCGAAATATTCTCTCCAAGTTTAATAAAGTTTACACTAAATATTTTAGCCATTCCTGTACCATTGGAATCCATTCATAAAACCTGATCTTAGAGGTCAATTTGCATGTAAGTTTGCTTCAAAATGGTCAGGGGCAGTGCACTGTAAGTTTACTTAATGGCAGCACCAGATTTGGAAAGTCCATGTGTTGTAAAAAGAACTACTGGGAGATGGCTGGGGGAGGGGGGGGGGGGCAGGGGACCAGCTTTTGACCCACATGATTGTTTGGGAGATGATGTGTGTTGATGGGAGAGGGGGGAAGACTGATTTGAAGGAGAGGGTATAGGTATATACTGTAGGTAGAAATTCCACAAGGGAGGCTGAAAGTATTTGCCCTAAATACCTGCCCTCACTCGCAAACAATCATGATGCATTTTGTCCTCAAAAATAATATATTTTTGTCATGAAGTGATTTTTCTTCAATTCACCACCAGACCCCCTCTCTAATACTGTATTCCGAATTTGTCTTAAGCTGCTATTGAAACTACAAGTAATTGTCCTGGCAACAGAAAAAGGGTTGTTTAATGTATTGACCAAATCATACTGTAGCCGAGGACAGGGTGGGCTTATCAAAAAAGCCCTCCAGTCAGTGTGGGGACCAGGGGCTTGCTACACAAGTAATAAATTATCATATGCAACACTGTCACACTGTTAATGTACTGTTCAGCACACATGGGCTTTTAACATACAGCATGCAATCTGTTCCATTTGAACCCTTTTTGCAAAACATCCAAGGCTGGCTCTCTTTTGATAGGAATGTAAGGGTGTCTGATGGCACGGTATTTTGGGGTAGAAAGAGTGTGTGTCTGAGGGGCCAAAAGGTTGCTATGACCTCGCGCTCAGAAAATGGGCGGGAGGGGGGGGAGAACTGGTCTGGGCATTGCATATACTGTATACAGTACTGTTAGTACTTTTTGGCCACTTTGTGAAAGTGGATTCCAAAATAGCAATTTGAGCTCGAACAGGACAACCAAATTTTGCCTCATTCAGTTAAAGTGAGTATCGATGCAGACAAGTTTTTGCTACACAATTGTCAAACAGTAATATATATGTGGTATTAACCTTCTGATTCTGGCATAATGCATAAAACATACCAGTTTGTGGGGAAAGTATCAACCGATTTGAAATATCTAGCTTTAGTGTCAAAGTGAAGATCACAGCAATGCACAGACCCTTTAAGTTATAGTGCTTGCAAACATTACAATAACTAGACCTATACGATCTGTTTTCATAATGACATCACCATTTTATTTTACATCTCACACCTGTGCAAATTAATTTAATGATAGCGAGTCTTTATAAAACTCAATCGTGTGCAGCACACTGATTTTTGGCATACTGTATAGTATTAAACTACAGTAACACGATGTGGTATATTAAGTGTTTTTTAATGACTGTTGTAATAAGCATGGCTTTTATTCAATGATAATTAAACTACTTGCAGCTTTTCAATGAAATAGCAATTTATACTGTTAAAAACAGTAAATTGTGAAAACTGTGTACAGTACTGTGCAAGTAATTGGTGGCCCATAGCAGTGTTGTAACGAGTCAAGACTCGCGTCACTCACTTTCAAAATGGAAATGACTCAAGCAACTGTATCATAACTTTCCTAATAGAAATATTAAACACAATGACTCGAGTCACTGAATCAACTTGAATCACATTAAAAGTAGTGTAAAATGACTCAACTCGACTGCAAAATTGAGTGACTCGTTACAACTCTAGCCCATAGTCCTACCAAACAGCTGAAGTTACTGTTCAGTGAGTCCATACAAACTGCTTTAATATGGTACACACAGCCAAGAACATATGGTTGTCACAGAAACACGAAATGTGAAACAATCCCTAAGCAAATTGTTCCACGGTTAACCACACACAGTTTTGGATGGGAATGACAACTTTACAACTGAAACAAACATGTCTGTTTCAGAAACATCATTTTCTGTTTTTGTGCAAAACCACAAAATATGAAACAGTCATGTTTTGGTTTCGCTTAGGGCTGTCAGAGTAACAAAGTGTCTGAAGTACGGCAAGTCAAGCGTCAAGCACTACAATAAAACACAAACAAAACTGGCTGCTGGAGGGCTTGTAAGATTGGGTGGGGGGGGGGGGGTGGGCTGAAAATCTTTAGCTCCTAGATTTTAAAGTTTTCTAAGGTAATTTTGGCCTTCCTTATGCACAGCTAATGAAAACTTTTTGAAGAAAAAGTGTGAACAAAAATTATTGCAAAATTACCAACTAGCAAGACTGTAACTGTATAATTAACTGCAAAGCACAGGTTGTGACTGCTCTACTGTACATCAGATGTCATTTTGTACAACAAGGTTTTGGAATTTTCAAGACCCTGCCAATTTGTTCGGGTCAAATGGCACAAATCTCAGATCTGGGAATCTAAGAACACACACACACAAAGGGGGTGGGGGAGGGAGGGCAGGGACAAGACTTGCCATTCTCCCCTTTATTGATGCAGATAACTGTGTAATTACAAATAACACATTTCCAAATGAGTCTTTTTTCACAAATAGACTTTTAGCCATAGGAAAAAATATGCACAGTATTATTTTGTGTAAACCCTGCTTATATGCAGGGACTACGTGTATCATAATTTCCTTCAATACTTTGACCCAAAGGTAAGTAGTTCTTTCACATTTTCCGTACCTACATCCCTACCCCTCAGCTTCCAGCTCGCTATTATGTTCCAGCTACTACTGTATATACACACTCTACCTGAAGCCCTCATCTTTAACCATTTACTAGTTCAGTAGGTCACTTGCACTGTAACCACAGTCATTGATCTGAAGCATGAACAACACATACTAAGCATATACAGTACAGTAATGTACTGCAATTGGTGTATTATTATACTTTATGATTTGACATAATTACATTAAAATATTGTATTAAAATACTTGTATTAGCTACTTCAGATCTCACACAATTCGCACAAAGCCACCCAATCTTACTATAATTACTGTTGAAATGAAATAATTGTACAGTAACTCAAGGTTCTTAGAAATGATCGGCCACTTTTTGAAGTGTTAAATCATACTGTACATGTAGCTAACATGGTCACCATAGAGCCTACTAAGTCTCCAAGAGTATGTCCTGTATTATTGCAGTAGAGAGGATTTCGAATAACTTATATACTGTACGGTATGAATGATGATGGATGGATGAATTCTCACCGAGACAGAGATCTGTCAGACTTCACACTTACGTGTACAGTGCCACCTATGTAGCTACTGCTTTACATATACTGTATTAACACGTTTCCCTATCCATGAACTGTGTATAAATTAGACACCAGCAGATGTACAGTATGGTACTATTAAACATACAGTATCATACAGTATGATGAGGAGACAATATTTGTATGGTTGTACTGTATGAGTTTTTACACAATGCAACATTACTGCAACTTTGTATTTTAGTGTACTGTACTCACCAGAGGAAAGTGAGTATAACCTACTTCCTCACATTCATTCTGACATACTCTCCTTACCTGTACTCAGAGTGATGTGAACATACACATATTTTGCAAGTGAAGCATATGCTGCGACTGTAATAATGGTGAGAGCATACACTCATTAAGGACACACCTGTACTTGAACTCATAACCTTGTACTTTCACTTCATTTTATAACTAAAATTGAGAAAACCTTGCATACATGACATCTCAAAAAGGTTAACTTAGCAGGAAACTTCATACGTATATAGGATGAAGATGTTCTGTGTTAAGTTAAAGAACCATTAAGTGCTTAGAAGAGGTCAAAGGTTACTTGAGGTTTCCAAAGAAAACTGTTAAATTCTTGAAAGTATATGCACGAACAGTACTGTACTTCAAGGTCTTTCAAAGTCAATGCCCAGCACTGTCCAGCGTAGGACTGAATTTATGAACCTGACATGTATTATTTTCTTTTGGCAAGGAACATTTAATAGATGCTCTGGTTCAAATTGCTGTCTGTGCATTTTTAACAATGGTCCCTTAACAGTACTTCTAACTGTGCAATGATATCCAACGACATACAGTAGCAAACTGTCGCATCAGGAAAATATTCGGACAAATTCTTCCATTACTGTTTTCCTTGCAGTAGACATGCACACATACATTCAAACATTTTTTATACTGTACATATTAAAGTACAGTACTTTACATAGAACGGCTAAAGTATGAGCACGGTTAGCATACTATGCACACATACAGCAAAGTACTGATCAGACTAAGTGACAATTAGTCACAAACAGTTGGAGAACATCAGAGTACCAGAAACAATGATGTAGCCTACTAACCCTTGGCATCACATTTTTTTTAATTTTCCTAGGTCTACAAATGTGCCCTACAGTAGTGCCCAAGTTTAATTTAAGAGGGTGTATTTAGTGCCCTTTAAAAATTTTTAAAATTGCCTTGGTACCCTGCTCATAGGTGTAGGAGGCAGGGGGGATGGAGCCCCCAACAACATATATGTAAATTAACATGCTGAATGTGCGTGGAGCGCGTGGAAATTTTTGGTTTTATTTTCCGGACAAGTCATTATGGCCTCCCAAATCAACTTGGGCTCCTGCACCCATGACCCTGCTCTTTTTCAGAAAATTCATGGCAATTTCTGCCCCCCCCCCTCCGTGAATTGCATATTAAATAGTGACACTTAGAAATTGCATAACAAATACTAAGGACAAGAGGACAATACGGTACATTTAAAGTTAATAGCTCCAGGTAACTGTTAATTGCACAGTGCGCTTCTTTATACATAATGCTGCACTACAATAAAGGCAATGCATTCATACATCCATACATGATTTTATGATTGGGTACAAAATTTACAACTATAATACACAACTACATATGCTGTAAACAATGTACTGAACTAGCTGCACGTGTCTGTTTATTTTCACTTTATTTCCACCATCTTCTGTTAACACTTGTAGTGGAATTACTATGAAATTATCAGGGCACATTAAGTAAATCTTGCTCTAATTGAAAATAAAATTGCACACTTTTCCAGCTCTACAGTACGTAAAGAGCCAACAATTACTGCATACCTACTTATGCAGACAGGGTAAAAAAGAGAACATTTTTGACACTTTAAAATATTTAGAGCATACTGTAATCAACATCTTTATTCAATTTAGCAGCAAATGGAATGAGCTTTCTAGACAAGTTGTCTCCTAATCACAAAATGCTACAGATCAAATATAGGTTTCATGAAGATGTATTTACTGCACTGATTTAAAGGCATATTATCCCAGGACACATTTCTGGGATGATAGCAATATAAAGTGCTTATTTTCAAAGAACAGAAAGGAATTTCATGTATGTGGGAAGGGACAAAATAGTATTATCCATGAAAAAGTTATACCACTGGCTGCTACGGTAGAAGGAAACATCTAAAGCATTTGTACAGTACTGTATCTAGGGACAACATTTTTCTACAGCTGGAGCACTAAAATGATTCCAACCGCTTAAGCCCATCCATGGGTGAAATTTTATTCACATTCGAAGAAGCTATTTTGAAGTACCTTATAGCTTGGAAGAATTGTAAGAAAATTCCCCCCCCCCCTCCTTCCCCTCCCCAAAAGTTGTTGGTGACTATTTTGGGACCAATAGAGGACACTTTTATTGTCTTTGTTGAGAGTAATACAATTACCTCTTCATATTGGTGAAGGGCAATTTTCATGGCATTTGAAATTTCTTTCCAACAATCCTCATCATCTTTCTAGGGGTGACTGGCTGCTATGTACCAGGGCAAATTTCCTGTTACATTAATCTGCTTTGAATGCCACAGAGGTATATCATGAATCTTTCCTAGCATCAGTAGAAAGCCAGTATCCTGTATGTACATGTATTTCAGAAACCAAAATGACACACTGTTGAATGGACATGTGGTCAACCCCCATTTCCCCTACAGCAAAATGGCAAGGGGGAGAAGCTGCCCCATTGATCCATGCCACATCACTGAAATACATAGGAAAACAGTGTATTCTGCACTTTCTAGAGAGTCAAACTGTACAGAGAAATGACTTCACAGTGAAAACCATCCTTTGCATGCCCCAAATAACAAGACCTAGTAGGCATGTACAGTATAGGTACTGTACAATAAATCTTACAACCACAGGAATGAAAACAGTCTTGCGTTGATTTCCACTTGTTACAAGAAAAAGGTGCTTCCATCACTTTCATCAACGTACAATGTATGATTTATCATATTGCATATATATATATGTAAGTGTGAAGCAGAAAATAAAGGTACTGTACCTATGTGTACAGTTGTGTAACTTCAGGAACAAATGAGGGTACAGTATTACTGTACATACAAAGACGATCTTGTACAGTAGTGTGAGACTGTACAAATGTACAGTGTAAAATGTGCATTTTCAGTAGATAAAATAGTTATATACATTGTTAACCTATTCCTAGGGAAAGTCTCCTGGGGATCAAGTTAATGCAACTGAGGCAGAATGAGCATGTATAATGTGTAGCATGTATATATTATAAATGTACAGCTTTCTAGTAACCTGCATAATAGACCATACAGACTCTCCCTAAATATGTGAGGCATTGGTTTGTGAAGCCAGGAATGAATGCTAAAGCTGCACATTGTATGCCATCAACTCTAATTGAAAAGTGGAACGGAGCTGGGGGTGGTGCATTAATGATGGAACATGACACACACAGTGTAGGCATATACAGTATGTTGATGTTGACCTTCACCCCACATAGCAAATGTTAGTGTTCACACCTACAGGAAATGAGGAATAACTGTCAACGATAACACTGCACAGTATCCACAGAGGGTATATACATTTCTAGCTTAGTTAGCCTTATACTGTACATGACAGATCACATGAAAAAGCCCCCCTCCCCCCCCCTTTGACGTTATGTTGATTTTGCACACGAAGTAACCATTCTTCACCATCCTAACGACAACAGGTATTACTGCACCACCTTTATTCTAGAAATGAAAATGATTGTTAAAACCTTGCAAGACCCTAATTTCTATCTAACCTCTACATATGGCTATTGAAAGCATACACCGGTACAGTAGCTTTCTGGTGGACTAGTGTCCTCACCCATCCAGTTTCTATGCATACAGCTGTCTGCCTGAAGTGCTCTGCACCAGGTGTTATTAAATACAGTATAGAACAGTAGAAATAGTAGTAGAAGAAAGGATAGCGAAAGTGATGTAGTCTACATTGTTAAGTCCTTATTTGCAGCAGGGAAGAATAAAAGGCAAAATATTAATCTTCTTACCACAATATGTTTTATGAAGAACTGATCTGCAAAGAGGGCCCCATGTCCAATACTAATTGACTATTAACTTAAAGGGCAATGAATACACCACAGTAAAGTATATATGTTGGAAATATGTTTATTATTAAACATATGTTGACTTGTACAATGCATGTGAATGGTTTTTCATATGGCTTTAATCGCTAACATTGATGCAGATGAAAAGTCTGAATGCTGGCAGCATACAAGTAGCATCATGTTTGATTAAAGCAACACAATGTGTTGTAGATGGTCTGTAAAATATAGCACAACATATTAATCAATGAATTTGCTTATGTACAGATGCTCACTTATGAAGCTTACTGTTCTGTACATTAACACTATCCTTTTTAAACTAATGTTGCTAAATGTTATTGACAGCAAGTATATTGTCATATTTTCATGATTATTCATAATGCTTCAGGAATGTGTAATATGTTGCATATGTATAGACCCTATACACCATGACTGGTCTGAGATTTCACCCAATGTTGCTGGCCAGTGAAGTAGTTGCAACATACCATCACACAATTATTTTAATTTAGCTCACCTTCACATACAGCAGGCCCTGCCAACATCTGAAAGCAAGATTAGTATCAGCAAAGGGCATTTAGATAGCACGATATATGACTGAGTGACTGAGGGCTGGCATTAAATTCCATGAGCATGAAAAATGTCACTTTAAAAAGTGTTCCATCTTAACTTACAAAAAGGAAGGACATTCCCATCAGAATCTGGAAGGATAATAGATGGACAGTTCTGTTACCATTTCAAGAGAAAAACATTTCTGGTTAACAGCACAGAGAGCAAGACAAGGCAATATAAAACAAAGCAGAGAAGTAAACTAAAGGGAACAACTTTTTCACAAGATAACAAATATCCATAAACCTTTTGGATATATTTACAGTAGCTACAATACTGCAATACCCAGCAAATGAAACTCCGTACAGTTTGCAAATACTTACATACTCGGAAGCTTTACAAGCTTTTCAATGGTATGAAACAGTGACTGCTTGATAGAAATACCATACGTACAGCAGGGCTTGACAAATCCCCCTAAAACCCCCTAAAAGAGTGTAAAACATTTGACTCATGAATGAAACATGCCTTTACACACTCAGCCATTTTAGGCACCATGACAAAATGGCCATGCTGCAGCTCCCTCAGCCAAGCTGCAACAGCTGCAGCCTTGCTTTGTTTCTGTACACATGAGAATAGGGGTAACAAATTAATCCTGCTGTTGTGATGGGTGCAGCAACAATTTGCATATTGAGGAAGTGACAGCTTAGCTGAGGCAGCTGTGCAGCTGTAGCCTATGGTTTTGTCATGGTGTCTTGGAGCATGTATACAGTACTACGCCTGCTTGTAATGGTGAATTCATTTCTAGAACTTGGCATTTTACAACTACATTGCACAGTATATGTGTCTATAGCAGTATGATATTTTTTGAGTGACAACATTCCAAAAATATTTTCTGAATTGTCAAAGCATAATACTGTACCCATAGGCATTGTGCATATTGTGGTACCCTGAAGAATGCATGTCCTTTCAAAGCACAGTCAAGTACTGAAAGCAGGGTTCACTTTTTCATGCCATGGATTTAATATCTCCTACCTTTGATACTTAATAGAACCTTCAGACAAATTTAAATCAAACTCTCATTTTCTTGATTCAACATGCCACTTTATACAAACACACCTTGCATGTTGTTAAACATACCATTTAAACAATTTTCAAGGATCCCAACGACCACGTTTCCCCATTTTTTCATCTGTTTACAATGACGATACTTCCATGTAACAGAGAAAACAAACTCCCGCCAGTGCTATGTTTAATTATTCACAAAACCAAGGCTCGATCATCTCATCTTTAGTTCATTTACTCAGTCCCAGGGATGTGTCAATCTTTGCGCTGTGAGCAAGACTGAACAACCTGCATCTCATATTGATTTTGAGAGAGGCGGAAATTGATCTAGTTGGATTTGGGAAAAGCAGCAGGCATGCCGCTTATTGCCTGCAAGTAAAGTGCTTTGAAGTTGGACTTTATTTTGAGTTGCCATAATAACTGAAACTATTTTAGTTCCGAAGCCAGCTGCTATTCTGAGCAAAGATAATTAGACATACTGTACCAGCATTGGCTTGACATCCAAAGGGCTGTTTCTACACAAAACCAACTGAACAACGATTAAAATGATTAATTATATACACCATACTGTATTACTGCTACAGCTATTACAAAAGTTTGGCTTGTAACAAACACATAAGAGGTTTGACAAGTTTCAGCTGTATATACCAAATAAGGTATTAGAGAATTATTTTAAAATGCAATTTTTCTTCTCCACTATTGAGTTTACTTAACATTTTTATTGGCTTTTAATTTTTTTTTGGGGGGGGGGGAGGAGGGTGGGGAGATTTGCATTCCCTGTAAATAATGCCATATTCAGCCAACGTTCTGCACATCTACAGTGCTGCACATTGTTCATGTATTAACTGCATTATTGCACTGTGCACATTAAATTACAGAACTACTGTACTCCCTCCAACTCCCCCCCCCCCCTCCCTGGTTCAGCCATGCAATTTGACATCTTACACTGTATGCATGCAAATGAACAGAATATCTTGCTACGTATGCCTAAGGGGATTGAGACTTGCATTTTTTTCCCCACAATTTCTTAACACTTAACCTGTAACATACCTAACCTGGACATTCCCATTTTTTATGCTGCTCGTGGAACTTGCTCAAATTGCCCCGTTTATCCCAGGGAAAACCTTTGGGAATGAGCAAAAACTTTTATTCCCTCAGTTTCAAGGAATTAGTTTACTGTATGCCATGCTCCTTGTAGCTTATACTACAATTATCTCCTTTTGCAGCACCTTTAACATACATGATACATATATGCATACTGTTTCCTCCGCACATGGATTACGCTAATTTTGCAACTTGCGGTATTCTACTGTAAGTGTTTAAAAGGATACGGCAGTTAGATCTTCTTTACTATTCATCTTTTTAGCTGAAATATTTAAGTGTGCACTACATTGATGTATGTTAAATTTCTCCGTACATGTCAAATGTTTGGCAGACAATACATCACAGTGGACATTTACTTTAAGGTGCATTCATACATGTGCTTTTTGTTTTATAAAAGTTTGATCTACACTGCAGCTCCAGTACCATTGTTGTAATGTCTATCAAATTACCTCTTGATTCTAATGTAACACTGTGGATTCATACCTTCTTTTAAGTTTTATTTGCTGCCCTCAATGCACAGGGGCATCACCATCATTATCATGGGAGGATTCAAATAAGAATCACCCAACAGATCTGCATGAGTATGAAGCGTCCTTTCCAGGAAAGACAACTACAGGGGCCTGCCAGATGTGAGGTCCCTGGAAAATGCCAGGTGGGGAGCGAGGTCTGCCTCAAGCCCCCGGGGGTCATACAACCAAGCAGTCACATCGGCACACACGGGCTGAACTCTAACCATGTATCACATTACCCTGCTATACTGTATGTTGCACTATTCCAGGGAGTACCAGGGAAGTGTGTACTTTAGCTGACCTCTTTGACCGTGCATATAGCACTGAGCAATGTTGGTGAGGCTTTTCCGTGCAATACATAAATTGCCTTAATCCAGCTAATCACCCCGTGATAAATGTAAATCATATTTCTAGCAGTATTTTAATGCAATTGAAACGTTTGGCTCTAACACCTGTGGTCATTGGTGTTTTTGTAGTCATGCGCTGAACCACCATTTTTCCTACTGGTGGGCAAACAACCACCCCCTTCCCATTTTTTTATGCAGCCTTCTACAGTGCATCACCAACACCCACACAACTCCATGGTTCACTCCATTAGGACATCACACACTAAAGTCTATTATTTTGCAAAATTTTTATGACTTGTCTGAACTTTGCACCACAAGTTTGAAGTGGGGAACATATAAACACACAGTAATTTTACATCAAAGTTTTAATTCTTGCAGGTACAGTGTTCAATGCACTACAATGCATCAACCTCAAAACAATATTACGTTCTTGTAACACTCCCAAACTCTCATGGGAAATGTTATCGCAACTGATGTTAAAAATGAACCGGACTCTCTTTTCGCTCTCATATTTTCAATTTAATATACCACTTTTGAACATTCCACAAACCTTTGCCCCTTTACTCTCACTATTGTAGCACCTGTTCTGTATCAACCAGTGCTTCCAGCAGATAAAAAAACCATTGCATGTTGAAGGGTTGGTGAAGAGAAATGTTGGGTCCCTCAGCTCACAGCTCCATTAATGCAGTTTTAAAATTTTCACCGAGTTGCAAATGGCTTGCGAGACTTATGATGAAAAGTTATTTCCATAATTATAGCACTGTACAGTACCTACTATCTCCTTCATGATTATTGTTGTTCTTCCGAATCTTTCAACTCAAATAATATAGTATTGCTACTTAACCTTTTTTTGCCCTTTGTAACCTTCACTCACTGATCTTTAATATGGAAGTCAAGGTGGTAAGATTACAACAGCACTCTACAACTATACAGGTACTTCAACCAACGGACAACAGATTCCACCGTCCTTCGAGAAGATCACCACTTGACCCCTTTCCTACAAGTACAGTGTACAGTATACAAAGATTCCTCTACAAGAACAGGGTTAATATCAAGAATTGTATTTTCTTAAAGAATCACTTTAACCAGTTGCTTTAAATGGAAAAGATCAAGAGTGCTTATAGTCAACTGTCAGAACTCATTTCAATTATTTGGAGATGAGGGGCTTAAAGTGTCTTTCCAAACTTTAAATACAGCTTTCTGTCTTGCAATGACCTACGGAACTTTAGGGAAAGGAGTCAACCATGACATGTGGCTTGACCACTGTGTTTAAAGTCATGGAAATAAGGCAGCTCTTTTACTGTACCACACATAGCTCCTATTTTAGAGTAAAATAAAAGAAGAATTAGCTTCTTCTCCTAAAGAATGAAATAATATGTTTTTTTTTACAAACTAACAATTTTAGATTGCTTCGAAATGGTTGCTTAGAGGCCTGCAATAGACTGTTTTCCAAATAGCTATTACGAAGGATTGTGGGACAGAGTTTTAGTGTGCATCGTTAATGTCAATGGCATTTTACTGTGGCCAAAAACGACACACACCAAAACTCTATCCCATAATCTCTTGTAATCGCTATCTGGAAAAGAGTCTATGACCTAACCTGTACAAGAAGTCTTAAAACTTAAAGCAAATTATTATATTAGTCTGTGACACACTGTGATCAGGTGTGACTTCAATATCCGATACTTTCGTTACTCAGCTAACAGAAAAATTTCCATGCAATAAATGTGCATGCTATTAACTTATCAAGGCATGTGTTCAGTCTTCTGTAAATGGAATTACACATTGACAGATGGCTCACAAATGATTGATATTTCATAAAAAAAACGAGGTACACTAAATTCACCCATTCAAACTGCTTTCTAAGATATTTTTAGTATTTTTTTCTTTTAATGTACTTCCATTTAGCTGGCATACACTGTAATTTCTGAACAGAATATTTAGAGCATGCACGGTACAACTTTTTCATGACTGAGTGTTTTTTTGGTTGAGGGTACTGTAGTGTACTTGAGAGTCTATACTGAATGCATTGTTTTGAGAGTGCCATGTTTTTAATACAAATAGCATGATTTTTACAGGAAGCTTTACTATGGAATTACTGTAGCACTGGGGGCAAAAGCATTGAATTGAAAATGTTAAGCCTTCATTCCATTGAGGTATTATGATAGATCTAAAATACAGAAACATGTAAAAGAACATTAACGTTCCACTGGAATTAAAGGTGACTGGTCTTCACATTTGGTGAGGGAGGTGTAATGAAAATTAAACAATATGGGAGGACATACAGTAAACAGTAGAATGTACGAAAGGGACTTTTACTGTCTGAAACACATTCTGAGGTGCTGAATGTGGTCAAAGTTTTTTAATAAGTTCTGAGATAACTTGAATCATAATCTCACAGACTGTTGTCTGCTTTCTGTAAATGAAGATCAATCCACTTAAGCAGACTGGGTGATCATTTAATTTGCCATGAAAATAAGTCTTTGGTTTACAGTACTTTACAAAAAGGTTAAACATGGTCCCTGTGAGACGGGAAGTCCTGACTTAGTCTTTCCTTGTGTATTGAAGCAGACAGCTGGACATTCACTTGCAACAGACTATGTAACATAGCAACCCATAGAGCAAATCCGACAGCACCTTTTACCACAGACACGTATACGTACACTGTACAAACCAACTCTATCTAGGCTCTTTGCCTTGAGTGCAGTACACGTATAATGTGCCATACACCAGTTTCCACAGATATTGTCCATTTGAGCTTCTGTATACATAACACCACTTAATAGGGGAATTCCAACTGACTGTGCAGTTCAGTGACAATTTTGATGATTGATTTTGCTGCCATTTTTCCTCCTGAAAATCCAGCTGATTAAATTTGCGTTTATGTGGTCTTTATTGTTAGCTCAATATTCTGAAAATGCACCACACATTCATGTTGGGGAGTATTTGGAGAAACCAACTAATTTAAATATTATCACATGTAGATAATGATACAGTGCAAAATTTACTCAAGAGCCTTGAAACTGTTTACAGTATTTTCAGGGAAAAGGACCTCAACAATGTGACAGAGGCATGCAAGCCTAAACACTGAGCAGCTCTGCATGAGTACACACACACACAAATATGAAAAAGTGAAGAGAATTAAATGCACCTTACATCATCCAATTACTGGACAGTATACAAGTCTTTATATATTCATGCAAACAATAAGATACGCAATATGAAAATTTAATTGAACTGAAAAAGTAATGATTACAAGGATATCTTGTTTTTTCTTGTTCAAAGATTCTTCATAATTGTTTTCACAAA
The DNA here is from genome assembly GCA_029531755.1 of Holothuria leucospilota. Lineage (NCBI taxonomy): Eukaryota > Metazoa > Echinodermata > Holothuroidea > Aspidochirotida > Holothuriidae > Holothuria > Holothuria leucospilota. The sequence continues at coordinate 39,683,835 of CM055964.1, forward strand.
ACTCTCAGTTTGCAGAAAATTGCTTTTATTTTTGTTGTCCTCCATCACCAACTTTGCACCCACACTAGAATATAATAACACATTCACACACCCTTACCTGTGTGAAGAGGTAGAAAACGATTACTGCAGTCCTGAAAGAAATATAAAATGTTACTAGTTGGCAATTATTTAAAAACAAAATGTTTTTCTTTTTACCAGAAAAATATGCTCTACAGCAAAAGTAAGGTTAAGTTTACAATGCAGACAATATGACCTGGGAATGAGTTATTAATGTAGGTAAAATTACACCAACATTAAAAGCCAACCAATTGTATTGTACCATGTCTAGTGATCTTGCACAGGTATGCTTAACTGTTTACACCAGTAGCCAACATTTTCACAGTTGACAAGTACATTTCAGATAAATCTTGTCAAATTGTAATAAGATTTTGATGACGTTTTTGTAACACATACAGGCACTATATCCAGTCCCAAACCAGGCAATGATACAAGGTAGCAGAAACAAAATCCCAATATCGGAAAGGAGGGGGAGGGGTTAAAATGTTGGGGTACAAACATATTTTCCATACAATCAGGTCAACTGCCTACATCCTTTCATTTGTCTTCAGTTTAATCTTCTGTTCACCTACCTCAGACTAAATTAGCAATCTCCTCCAACCCCACTGCCCACAATGCTCACTTACATCGCCCTTGAATTCATTTGATACAATATGCCGATATCCCTCATTCAGTTATGATGGCTACATAAATCACTGTTAGGGTTCTAGCTAACCTACAGTAAGTTTCATGCCAACTTATTTAGTATCCAACCACAGAAATAAGCTGAATGTCTTTACAGCAGGTGACCAGGGGCCAAGGTGAAAGCCTCCAGTGAAGGCTTCTGAGACCTGTGGGCCTATTGGAATTGTATATTTTGGGGCAAAAGTAGGACCTTTTACTACTGTAGTTTCCACACAAACAGTTTCATGGGTGCAAATCAGTGTTTCAATCAATTATAGCATCTGCCCATTACATCACTGTAAGCACAGGTTGGCATAGAGCATGCACAAGAATATATCTTAGGTTTTGTTGTGAATATAAATGCTTGTGTGACTGCATGCAGAGAGTAGACAAATTTGAATCTACATTGTGTCAACTCTTTTGCTACCCAGCCATGGCATCATTTGTTTGTAAACATTTATGAGTCTACTTTGTACTAGTCTGTAAACTGCAAATTCACACGAAGTATTAGTGGGCAATGGGACCCATATAATGGGAGGTCCCTTTGCTCTCCACCATTGCCGACTGGCATTGCTATAAGTCTGCTCACTACATAGTATAAATTATAGCATGAGCCTTGAATTAAAAGTACTGTATTTCATCCGTTCCTGGGCAGTGCAGAACTGTGGCTACAGTAGACAGATTTTAAGTTGGAGAACTGTCTGCCTTATCTCTGTACAATAATTTCTAATGATGCTGGAATGGCTTTGCGAGAGTTTGAAATGACTGGAAACACTGGAGGCTTAGAGCACCTCGAATGTCCCTGCACCTGCTATATTTGCCCTGCATACATTACCATCACCATCCATGTGCAATATGACCAAAATGGTTCCTCCTACTATACATATTTTTATTTGGGTCCCTTTTTTTTGAAATTTGGACCAGCATGTTCCCTTGATCTACCTACCTTAGCAAATTTATGCTACACCCTGTCATTCCACCTGGCCCACATAGGTGGAAATAATGAAGAACCTGAGGAGCTTCTTGATAGGAAATTTTGGAAATTGGAGGGAAACTGCTTTGTTTGAACATGAACACTTCAACCATTACATGTGCAAAGTTTGACCTGTCCAAGGAAATAAACAGTTTTTCCAGCCCTACTGGCCCACATCAGTTCTTACTTTGAACTGTGGCTATCAAAACACTACTTACAGCGCACCACTTCACAGAAAAAAACCATGTTCAAAGTGTGGCCCAAACTCCTTTAGCCTAATTGCTCTTTCTGTGAGACCTGCCATATTGAAACACCTAAGTACCGTATAATATCATGTTCCATAACATAAGATAAAATATTCAAGTACTGTAGGTCACTACATTAACAAATGATACAATTCAAGTCTATGGTCCCCTCAACTACGTATTACTGTAGCATTGCCCAGGTTTCCTACAGTATGGCAATATCCCCGCAGTACAGATGGTACCAACCTCTAGTAAGTTGTGGATCTGCCCCAAAATGGAATGCACCTCTTTCTCCAGCAGCCAGTTAAATTCATCTTCCTACAAAGAAACAAACCAAAAGGAAAAAAAAAAAAAACACATTTTTTTTATTTGAAAAAATGTTTTGCTGGTGTAATAACATTTTACAGTGGGGTCTAAATGCATGAACAATCAAGTTAAAAAGTGTGATACATAGTATTGAACACAATTGAGGTAAAGTTTACCCTTGGTCACATGAAGCCCCAAAGAATTAACCACCAAAACAGCCTCTGTGGACGACAATGCAGTATACTCCCTTGTCTAGCAAGACCCATTATAAAAAAGTGGACATACTTTAAATTCTGATGTTATGATAGAAATCATAATTGCCCTACTAGAAATGAAAAACAATTGTGTTGGATTTAGAAAGAACGGGCCTTAAAGAGTTATCCAACTCCTTTTCTAAAAAGATGAATACATGCTTTTACAGCAATGATATAGTGCTAAGGACAAGGCTGACTGAAAAGTTAGTCAATGAAAAAACTGTTAGACACTTGGAAGCAAACTGGTTTAGCTGGTAAATGTACATGTAGCTCTTTGGGGAAAAACATGTCAACACCTTGCTGCAACGGGTTTCTTGGGGCAAACTGGTTAAGGGCGAGTTTGTAGTGGGGCGAAATGACCCTTACTGATTCAAATACTCATATGTCTTTGATGAACCAAGTGGCTTCCTGACCCTTAAAGGATAAATTTTTAACATCATATGGTACTTAGGCAAGACCTGTTCAGAATCAATGTACAAGTGCACAAGAATGGAGAGTTTGCCATGCATGTGAAAGATCTGGGCAGTTTGGTACCTGGCCATGCAAAATATTGTTAGAAATCTTATCTGACAATTCATGTGGCATAAGAGGCCAGAGCCATGCAGGGAACTATCAAAATTTGATCTATCTACTTTACATACAAACACTTTTAGTTACCATACTGTACGTCTGAGGTATGTGCCCATTTAAACTTTGTCTGGTTTGTTCCAGAGTGCATTCCATGCACAAAATCTGAACTTCTTTGGCATAGATGAAGGGTGTCTCTTGGTGTGGCAGTGAGAAGACACTTTGAGCCAGTATATTGTTAACCTTTAATTATGACATATTTTGTACTGCAAACTAGACCTTAAGTCAAAACCACAGCTAAGAAAATTTCTGCTGCAATGTACAGTACTGCCACTTCATACACATTCAATCTCATGCAAATATGTCAATTTCCTGCCAAATAATAATATGATAGGAAAGGTGTAACTTTTTGCTTCCAGTGTTATGAGTGATCATCGCATAATGGACAATGTTATTTTATAAGACACTAAAATTTACAAAGTTTTGTTTTTGTTGGCACATGGAAGCACACACCTCTGTGTAACTAAGGCGTTCCAGCATAACTGCAGAATACCCCACGAGATTGAAGCTGTTTTTCATGGACTACACAGTCACTGTGTACCCCTGTACCCTCTTCAAGACAAAATACAAATCCTGACTGCATATTCCCCTAGCCTCGAAACAAAATAAAAACTCTTATTCAGACTGTACTACTGTAGGGTATATCCTAATAGCATCTCAAAGTTAAAGACAAGGTTACCATCATTGGCAAGAATCGGAAGTTGACTGGGAATTTTGACTTTGCTAGTAGACTCTTGAAAACAGTTTGTGGTGAGGGAAATTGAATTGTTGCCATGTATCCTCCCCATAGCCTCTTGCAAAAACAAAGTGACTATGCATCCTGGTAGCGTCTTAAGTTGTAAATTACCAAGATGCCTCATTCATAACCAAATAATAGTAGCCTCTCACTTGGCCAGGCCCTAGATGAGTTTTCTCAAATTAGTCTACAGTGTTTGCCTTACGTTTTCCCAAATGTGCTTCCATGTGCAGTGTATTCTGATGGGGACATTAGGCTCATGGCCACTATATAACCTACAGGACTTGATATTCCAATACACAATAGTACTAAGAGGTTCAAGTTTATGGTCAGACTCTGAGCCTTACTCATGCCATGGGCAAAGCACCAGGATTCCAGGAAACTGGAAGTAATGCAAAATTGCTTAGCATTGTGGTTCTGGTCCAATACTATGTAGAATTGCGGAACACCCTGCGAGACTGAAGCTGTTTTTTCAGGGGCTATTGGCTATGCTACTCACTCACTGTGTATCCTCATAGCCTCTTCAAGACAGTTTGAATCCTGACTGTCTATCCTCGTAGCCGTTCAAAGACATGTATTTACAGGCTAGACAACAGGAAGTTGCCTCAATGCTGGAATATCGACTTCGTATCCCTGAAGCCTCTTGAAAACATATCCTGGTGGGGGGAATTGAACTGTTACTGCATATCCATTTGCTTATCACAAAAACAAATGGACTGTGACTGTGTATCCTTGTAGCACCTTGAAAGGTAACTAACGGTAAAAAAATAGGCTACCACTCTGTCATAGCCAATGAATAGTGTGCCCTAATCATAGATGAGTCACTCTCAAATTACGTTTGTTGCCCGGAGTCTGGACATATTTGCAGCCTTCTGTTTGCAAACAGAGCTTCCATGTAGGGGGTATTGGGCAATTCCTCCAAATACTACAAAAAGTGCTCCACGTTACTCGTATGTTAAAGGCAATAGGCAGTCGCCCCAAAATTTTCGTTGAAAAATCAGCAAATTCTTGCAAATCTCCTCTTATTGCATTACAAGCACCTCTGAAGATGTTTTGAACATAACTATTACAAACAATAGGTAAAAGCAAGGCAAAATTCTCCTTGAATTCCACAATTCACTAATAAAGATACTGTCACATGATCAAAATAGACCATTCATGAACTAGAGTGACAGGATACACTCACTCTGTTTGGGGTGACTGCCTACTGCCTTTAAAGACCTGTTACGCTACATTTCTGTCTGCCACAAGCTACGGTTAAGCCTAACATTAACAGTTACTGTAGGCCTAGCCTATAATACTGTTTACTCTGTCTTTAACTTAGTGCATGCAGTGACAGTTGCCCTGGCGTGAAAGACTAAGCTCAGTTTACAGACTAACTTTATAGGCTAGGCCTGAGCGTTTCGAAGGTAGAATTTTTGAAGTTTACCAAATTCATCTTTTCTTCCTCTTCGCTATCATCTGCCATCTCACTCGTTTAACCGATCTGTTGCTTTACGTAACCGGTCTTCTTCCAAGAATCGCATGATGAAGTGTCATGGTACCATAGTAGTAATGAACTACTGTGTACTAACATGTTCTGCATGCGCGTGCTATACTGTAGTGTATATTGCCAAGCTGTCATGAATCGACATGAAGCACGAGCTGTCACTAACAAGTGACAGAAGCTGGAATTGAAGCTTGCGGATTCCTATGATTGTTATTACGCACTATGTACCGACAAAGAACAACGTGTAGGCTACGCAGGACACGCAAGAGGGTAATTCTTGTACAACAACAATCGATGACGTCAAATGGGCGGAATGGAAATATATATATATATATATATATATATATATATATATATATATATATATATATATATATATATATATATATATATATATATATATATATATAATATACTGTGTTCAGTATAATCCCATTTCGTAGACCTTCTGGTACCAGAATGGCCGATATTTCTATCTCCACACATGGGGTTGAAAAACTGTTAAAAGGTCTCAATAAAAATAAGGCTGTTGGACCTGACAATATCCATCCTTGGGTCCTAAGAGAAATTGCATCTGACTTTGCCCTATGTTGAGTCACCTTTATCAACAATCCCTCTCAAGCGGGAGAATACCCGTTGACTGGAAGAGGGCAAATGTTTGCCCTATTTATAAAAAAAATGACAGCTCTCTCCCAAGTAATTATCGGCCGGTCTCACTTACCTGTATTTGTTGTAAATTATTAGAACACATTATAAGCTCAAATCTAATGGACTTCTTTGAGTCAAAGAATATCCTTTCATCAAAGCAGCATGCCTTTAGAAGATCACACAGCTGTGATACTCAACTGGTGTCAGACATTGAAGACTGGGCTTCATCCCTGGATAAGAACAAACAAACGGATGTTTTCATTCTGGATTTTGAAAAGGCTTTTGACACTGTGCCTCATGAGCTACTAAAAACCAAGCTCTTTAGCCTAGGTGTATCGAACCAGATCCTCCAGTGGGTTGACGATTTCCTATCTGATCGTAAACAGGCTGTTGTAGTGAATGGTACTCGGTCTTCTTTTGAGGATGTCGTGTCTGGAGTCCCTCAAGGGTCCGTCTTAGGACCCATTCTCTTTTTGGCGCACATTAATGATATCGTAAATGTTGCCAGTTCTAATGTCAGGCTTTTCGCCGATGATTGTGTTTGCTATCGAGTCATTGATGATGATAGTGACTGTCGTAGGCTCCAGGATGACATTGATAATCTAGGTCTCTGGGCTAAGACGTGGGGTATGAGATTCCAGCCTTCAAAGTGTAATATCATCACTTTTGCCAGGAAAAAGAAGCCTGTTTGTTTCGATTATGTCTTGAATGGTGAAAGGTTACTTAAGGTTGACTCAATTAAGTACTTAGGGGTTTCTATCACTAGCGACCTTAGTTGGGATAAGCATGTCCAATTTATTTGTAATAAAGGTAACAAAATCTTAGGGGTACTTCAAAGGAACCTATCGTTTTGCTCTAGTGATGTAAAGCTAGCTGCTTATAAGGGTCTTCTCAGACCAGTTTTGGAATACGCAAGTTCTGTGTGGGATCCACACCAGATTTATTTACAGGATAAGCTTGAGAGTATTCAAAGGAGATCGGCTCGCTTTATCAGCTCAAACTTCTCCCGGGAGCCAGGGTCTATGACTTCTGTTCTGAAAGACCTTGATCTCCCTACGTTAGCGGAACGTCGTAGACAAAACAGATTGATCCTGTTCTCTAAGGGTGTTTTTGGAAAAGCACAAATTCCTGTGGATAGACTTCGGCATCCCACTCGTAGAACACGTTGGATGCATAATCTGCATTTTTGCCACCTCTTTACTAGGACAAACTGCTACAAGCATAGTTTCCTCCCTAATACGGTTAAGGATTGGAATAGTCTCCCTGCTTCTGTAGTTGCAAATTCCCTTGATCATAAGGACCCTGCCCAGTTTATTGCTAACAACATTAGGGCTTGATACCTCTCGACGCATGCGTGGTGAAGTAATGTCCTTCTGGATGTGTCACCATATTTCGAAAGAAGAAGAAGAAGATATGTACAGTGCAAAATACTTGAAGCCAAGGTCCTCCTTGGTCAGCAACTGGATGGAACAAATTTGTTAAAAAAAAAACAGTGTTTACCCTTCTTCTTTGTGTCTTTGTTCTGTTCAACAACCCACGGAGTCGCTAATCGCGAGGGCATAGGGGGCCCAGCCCCCAAACAATAAAGGGGGTGGGCATCATAGGGCGCAGGTAGCTGTTCTCGACTGGGGAAAGGGGCTGAACGATGTTTCGGACCGCTGTCCTGGGGAGGGGTCGAAGGCGATGGGTTCCCCCTCCCCTTCGGAAAAAGTTCTGAGGTAGTGAGGGTCCGAAGACGCAATTTGGTGCAATATCCGAGCCAAGTTTAAGGAGAATTACAACAAATTTTTGACTTTTTTTTACAGAGGGAACAAATAAGGGGGTTTTGTCCGTGAATTGTGGGAGGAAGCATAGTTCCGCCCACCACATTTTTGACTGGGCAGATTAAGCCCCAGCCACTCCCAGCTTCCCACATTTATTCATGGTAATTATCCATTATCATGTACAGGCCCATTTAGCCTTTTAGCCCCCCCCCCCCCCCCCACACACACACACACCTGATAGCTCTTAGATTGTATGAGGTGAATAAGTACGGTGAATCCTTTGTGGAGCAGAACTCCTTCGGCGAGTAACGTTTGGGTTCGCCCCTTGGCTCTTCGCCAGAGAGTTGAGGGGACTTAAAGTAGGTGAATAAGTGAGCAATCTGTTGGACCATATGAGTACACAGTGGCGCCGGCACGGGGGGCACTTACCCCCAATCGATTTCAGATTTTTTTTTGAAAATGTTAAAATGATCCCAAAGGGCGTTTAAGCTATAGATTTCTGTAGGAGGTAGGGTGACCGAGGTGTGTTTTCTAACGAGTGATGGATCTATTGTACCCGTTTTCTATCACAAATGGTTCTCAAACTATCAGATTTATCGCAAATCTATAGCAAACTATCAAAATTTTCGCGGGCGCTCCGCGCCCTTCAAACCTTTCCTCACAATTTTCCTTTCTATCAAAAGTTAAAAGTGTTAAAAGTTGAGAGCTGTTTAGATTTTCTCAGGTAAAAGACTGACTTTGTGATTGGCAAAAAGGTTTGTTCGGGAATTCAAAGTGTCTCGACGTGGAACATGAATGCAGGTTTTGTCATGTTCACCTTATTTAATGAAAAATTTCGGTCCGCTTTGCGCGCATTCGTCACGGTTTTCTATTGATTTCATGACCATAAGGTTATAAAACATGCAAGTATTCTGATCACAACACGTTTCCGAAAAACAATGTACATCTCCATCCTCTGTAGGGGCCTATGGGATCTTCCAATCTAATTTGTAGCATGATGTGGGGGGTTGAAAGTACGTATTCGCCGTTATAAATATTTCAGAAATTTTTACCCAGCGCTTAGCGCGCAGCCATGCTTAGATACCCTTTTATAATGAACAATGACGCGACAGAAATTTTTCGTAATAGCCCAAGAATGTTTCTGTGGACTCCACGCACGTATTTTTACGTAAAAACTTTCCCGAGTAGAAGGCAATAAAGTAGCCAAAAGGGGGAAGGGGGGCTTCAGGAGATTTGTTGACAATTAACATACCCTTCTCTTAGACAACATACTGTCGTCTTTCACCTAACCACAAACTAGAATTCACTAGATTATGGATATTTTCCAGCCATATAAGATCGGTTCCAAAAATATCCCAAAGAGAGCACCATTTTGCAGCTAAGCAACGTAAAATTAACAAAATTCATCCTAAACCCCTCCCCCAGGACGGCATCTTTATGTAGTGACAAAGGAAGGATCACACACTGCTGTATACCATCGGAGGGATGCATTCTCTCCTCTTTCACCTAACCAAAAATTAGAATTCACTAAATAAGGATATTTTCCAGCCATATATGATAGTTCCAAAAATACCCCAAAGATAGTACCATTTTGCATCTAGGCAACTTTAAATTAACAAAAATTTCTCAAAGGTGAGGGAGACACCCCCCCCCTCAGGACCGCACCTTTATGTAGTGACGAAAAAGATTCCACTCTGGCGTATACAATCGCAGGGACGCACAAAAAGGTACAATTAACGCAGAATTGAGGGGACTGAGGTGGCATTACGACGTCATCTGCTCTACCCCTCCCAATCACTAAACCTGGCGGCGCCACTGTGAGTACATAACAACAATGCAAGTGATTCTCGTTTTCTTTGTAATTTTGAAAAATGGAATAAAATGAGGTAGCAACATCCCATAGTTCCGGCAATTAGCTTACTTGAAACCAACAGAACGGCCCATCACTTGAAAATAATAGAACTCTGTGTGACTTCCAAATCCCCCCCCCCCCTCCAACCCAAATCCAGAATGGGGCAAACAGAAAAATCATTAATTTTTCGTGCTGTCCTTGCTGCCTTGTGAGAACGTAAAAAGTTAACACAAAATACACCATTTAGCAGTCGATATTCGTGCTACGCTTGAAAATGTCGCTCGCCTGCCCTAACACTGTAGTTGGTCAAAACTAGTCATCATATAATGATAGGTTTGACACTCAATCAAAATCCCCCTTGTTTTCGGACTGGCAAGGCTATGTCCAGGCGGAGATCTAGGAATTCTCTAGACGGGGCTTATGGTGGCGAAATTCCCATTGCACCAAAGAAAGACCACGAGTGCTAAGCATTCCACACCCCCTAGTTTGCAAGAAATCGCTCTCTTCGAGAAACCAGAATGCAAAAATGCATTGAGGTTTCGATGATATATCTTCTATTCCAAATAATGCCATGATATCCCATATCTGCCGACTGCAGTGGTCAAGTGGTTAGAACATCTGACTTGCAGCCGGAAGGTCTAGGGTTCAAATCCTTTCCTGGCTGAGTCATACCAAAGACTTTAAAAATGGAACCTACTGCCTTTGTGCTTGGTGCTCAGTTTAAACAATGGAGTAGGGAACACAAGCCAGTGAGCCACAACTGGAAAAAAGGCCGTGGTCGTCTTGACTTGAACCAACTGGTTGGAAACTGGGACGTTAAACCTCATCTAACTTAACCAAACCCATATCTTTCAGGGCCTGGTCAAGTGCTATCTAAACATGTTGGAAAAATAATTTTAGGTTCATATTTGACCTTGGGAATTCCTGGGAAATTTTGCACTTTGACATCTGATGACTCCAGATGGATCTTGGGAATTCTTGGGAAAATTTGCTTTTTGACTTCTGGTGAACCCATGAGACGATCTTGGGAATTCTTAAAATTTTGCTTTTTGACCCCAGATGACCTTTGATCTCCACCAAAAACGAAAGCATTCATCTTTTCACCACAATGCATCCACATAATAAGTATGAAATTTATCCAAGCTTCCTATCTTGAGATATCGTGTTAACAAGGTTTTCAGCATTTGACCCCCGGTGACCCCAAATGACCTTTGACCTCCACCAAAAAACAATAGCTTTTTCTCCCTTACTATAACGCATCTACATGCTAAGTATGAAATTTACCCAAGCTTCCTATCTTGAGATATCTTGTCAACAAGGTTTTCAGCATTTGATCCCTGGAGACCCAACATGACCTTTGACCTCCATCAAAAACAAAGAGGGTTCTTCCTCTTACCATAATGCATCTACATACTAAGTATGAAATTTATCCAAGCTTCCTATCTTGAGATACCATGTTAACAAGGTTTTCAGCATTCTACCCCGGTGACCCCAGATGACCTTTGACCTCCATCAAAAACAATAGGGTTCTTCCTCTTACCATAACGCATCTAGATACTAAGTATGAAATTTATCCAAGCTTCCTAACTTGAGATATCGTGTTAACAAGGTTTTCAGCATTCGACCCCCGGTGACCCCAGATGACCTTTGACCTCCATCAAAAACGATAGGGTTCTTCCTCTTACAATAACGCATCTACACACTAAGTATGAAATTTATCCAAGCTTCCTATCTTGAGATATCGTGTTAACAAAGTTTTCAGAGTTTGACCCCTGGTGACCCCAGATGACCTTAGACCTCCACCAAAAACAATAGGGTTCTTCCTCTTAATATGGGGCATCTATGTACCAAGTTTGAGAACTGTCAGAGTTCCCCTTCTTGAGATATCGTGTTAACGAGCAAAGTGTCACAAACACACATACACACATACACACCCCCACCCCCACGCACACACACCCATACACACACACGAACATACACACATACATACACACACGCCATCACGAATGCATAGGTTTCTCTTATCATCGAAACCAAAAATAATTTGTCACTGCAGTTTCACTTTTACCGTATGCGCCACTAATTTCTTAAGTTGACATCGATTTGCAATCTGTAAATTAGCTCAATGCCGAGCAACTCAGTTGCTCTTTGCACCATGTACAGCCCTCAGGCTGGTTTTCAACTTTTTCTGAAATACTAGTGGTTTTAATAGGACACTTATCTGATCACTTCGAAGGAGAAAAAAAAACTCTGCCCTAAAACTAACGCTTGATTAGCTCAATTAACTAACGCCTTGAAGTTCAAGGCCTGAACGACCTTTCACAAATGTTTGTAGGGCCAGAAAATTTTACTGGCATCATGTACATTCTGACATGAAAGAGCTGGGATCCACGGCTAGCCGTACTTATAAGGCAAAATGCAAGCTCCCTGTGTGGCTAAATGCAAACTCTCGCCCATCTAAAGGCATCACAAAAGTAAGGACACAGAAATACTGTTAGGATATATTCTCCAGGGTAGGGCCGTACCTAGAGGAGTGTGACACCCACCATTCACCTACGCATTCGGCAGGAGGGCAGGAGATCGGAACAAATTTGTAGACAACTTATATCATTATGCCCATTAGCAATACTGTTTGAAACTTAAAACATATTCTGTCGGCAAAAAGCTACATAGGCTTAAGTCGAATTTAGTCTCTAAAAATTGGGAACCCTGTGTAGGTCATGTTGCTGAAGGGAAGAGCTCAATAAAAAGTTGTAATGCAAATATCAAAGCAAATGATTTGGAGTTCTTATTGTGCAAAAATGAGAAAACTGAAGGTATTTTATGCACTTTGATCAATTATATCCTGTGTAAAATTACACTTTAAGTGGAGCGAACCGTCACAATGGGAACATCCACCATATTATGGAAGCTCTTTTAGCTCAAAATCTCGATGGTCATGGTACACAAATTTGAACACAGTACGAAGACCTAATCGTGAGTTTCCACTTCAGTGGTGGAGGACCAGTTAAGCGTGTAGGTTAATGGAGAAATAATGCGCAACTCCGAACAGGTGCGTGGTTTCCATGAATAATGAGACTGCTTTACCTACGGAAGCTCGAGTATTCAATTTGGACCATCAGTAAAAATATTATGTTAACTGATATATTCTTAAGAAGATTCGGTACCAGTTGTTGTCAAAGAGTCTTTCTGTGGTCAGTAATTGCAACTGGCAGAACACTATAATACTGACGTTACATATAGCCTACTTTTTGATCGTAAAGACTGCAGTATCAGGTCTAATTGTGCGAAACTAGCAACCTTGCCGGTCTTTGTCTCGCCTGTCAAGGCTGTCATTCTCTCGGTCTCTCCCCCTTTCCTTTTCGAGAATGACACTTTCTTCAAATGAAAGCTGATTTGATCATGTTTAGATATGGATAAAATAAAATCTAAAGCTTCTGACAAAGGTAAAAGTCTCAAACGAAAGAGATCCAAACTTCAGTGTGAGGCATCGGCTACATTTGATGATGATTACCGGAGCACATAACCGTAATCAACACGCAGCTATGTTGAGTAGTAATAAACACATTGGGTTCCATATTCTCAATGCTCCTAAAAACCCTTTTGAAGCTGCTACAAGAAAAGTCGTTCAGCACACACCCAAAGAGGCTCCTGAGGCGGCCAGATGTGCATCCCAAAAATCCACAAGTGGTTGTTTAGGTAACTTTATCTTTTAACTTTCACAAACAAAACAATAAAAAAAATGTAAACTTCATGGGGCACCAGAAAAATTTAACGATAGTAATCAAAGCAGGGGCGTATGCAGAGGGGGTGGGAAGGAGGTGCGGGGGTGCGGGGGTGCGACGACACCCATCAAGCCTTATCTACTGAAGACAAAATATTTCACTTTTTGCTCTAATGACAAGGAAAGTGACTAGAGGGATCCACATACACACTAAAATAAGGCAAAATGGTAAAAAGTGCACCATTTTGGGTAGTTAGTTTTGTAAAATTTCCTCGTATCTCTACGTCACGCAAGTCCGACACGCGGAGCTTACGCGCCGTTTCACTTTCCGTCCGTCCGCACCTCCCTCCCCCCCCCCCAACAAGTCCTACGTACACTCCTGATTATCATAGTACAATTTGCATGATCTGTTTGCATGTATGTTTTTAAATTGTGATTGGTTTGAAATCGGAAAGGAAACTTACACCGGTATAAGAATGCCTATTTGGGTAGTCATATAACACATTTAAGAACCCACTTCTACATGATTTAGGTTGCAGACACTAAGTAATAGCCTACACATCGAAAGATGATGCTATTAAGAAAATTTTTACAGTTCAACTCCGACATGTTCGTCCTTATACTCCTCCAAAATAGCAGACCTTTGTTAAAGGAGCCCGGACATGATGTAGGTGAAATTATCAGCAAATAATAAAACGAGAGTCCTCTTAAAGGAGTAAAGAAAATGAAGTCAACAAGGAACATGTTAAGTTTTTACATGGGATACAGTGCATGACAGAATTAAAACTTATTATATATATATATATATATATATATATATATTTATATATATATATATATATATATATATATATATATATATATATATATATATATATATATATATATATATATATATAAGTGTGGACTGACTTTTACCCAAGGTGTAAAAAGTCACGTAACGTGTGAATACAGGCAAATGAAGCTGAATGATCGTCACAAAAATTAATGAATAAAAATGTTTCAAAGCAATCACTAATAATGGAAAGTGCAACTGAATATGTTTGAAACAACAAAATTATCTTGCCGTCATTGAAAGTGTACTAAAAAGAATAATTCTCTGGTTTATTATCAGATTCCTCGAATTTCAAAGGAACCACATCTGCCTCTGTGCCAACAACAAGAGATCAGATTTCTCTCGATTGACCCCGAGCAGGTACTGATTTGAAAGACGTTTAGAAAATGTAGTATTTTATCCAGATTCAAGACAAGCAAAAACGTGAAAATTAACATAAACAAAAAATCACATGGTAAAATAGAAACATGGAAATTTAACGTTTACGATGTCCATACACGTACTTTAATTTTTATGACGACGCTGTATTATTTGTTACGTCGCGAGGAAGGATTTATTGCAGCATAGGGAAAGAAGCAATTAGTATTACTGAAACTTTGATTCATGGTTAAGTGTGTTTAAACTTTTGTAACGAAATGTGATTTCGTTTTTCAATAGGGGAGCTTTTTAAAGTTTGCTTTGTTTAAATGAGATCTGTTTTCACAACTCTCGCAGAGGAGATGCTATTTTAGTCTACTTCAAGGTAGCCAGAGGATGATTGTATTTAGGTTTCACTTTACGGCTGCGACCGGACATGTAAAATTAGGAAGGATTATGTAATCAAATTCAGGACCCTGGTCAGACAAGGGGTGGGTTCTTCAATTATCTTACTGAGGGAAGTCGTAACTTTAAGAAATGTTTTAGGTGTAATATTTCACTAGAAATGAACAATGATAAAAGTTGTACGCTAATATGAGTACCTACCTGTCTGGCAAGTCGATCAGACCAAAGATCACAAATTATGATTGGCCAGACTTCACATTTTTGTCACCATGTATGTATCAGGGTATGTGCTATTTGTACGTAGTCTTCTATCTTGGGTTTAAAAAGCTATGCATGAGAAAGGAGGGATGGAGAGGTTTTAGTGGTGGCATGTAAGAGGATAAGCCGCGTCGCTGCTAATTGTTTTAGGCAGGGTTGGTCGGGTTTCTCCAACTATTTGGGAAAGACTGTTTATCAGTGTGCTTGCTGGACTTAGATTATGTTCGACAGTTTAATTTGTACAGTATTGACCGAGTGAGTGCGGCACCCTTTACGCAGTGCGTCAGGCCTCCCGCAGTGCGTCACCTCTTACGCAGTGCGGAACCCTCGACGCAGTGCGGCACCTCTCACGCAATGCAGGACCCTCGACGCAGTGCGGCACCTCTTACGCAGTAGGGGAAATCCGTTGTATTAAGATGGGGTATTAGTACTTGTTTTCATTGTAAATAGTTATTTCTTGTGTAAATATTTCCCGAATATTAGTGGTAGAAACTTTACAACGTCTGTGTGTCCGTTCTTTTCTACTTTCGTCTCTTCTTGTGAGGTCCAGAAGCGTTTGATTTTTATAGCCCCAGTACCATCCCCGCACTCGTCCCTCTCTACGTATGGAAGAAGGAAGATTCGCACCAGCAGGACCGGGTCGGGACGTTACACTTTTTTGTCTGTAGATACTGGTACAGAGAGCAGCCTTTCTCCTTCGAGTGGTTTGCCGGCTCTTGAGCAGCCCATACCAGTTCCATGCCAATGTGACACTGAACATGCAGAAATAGAAAGCAAAAAGTTCTTCTCTACCTGAATGGATTTCAGTTATTAAATGAATGACGTTGCCAGATACGATTTTGTTTAAAGTTACAAGAAATATGATATGCCGTTGTATGGGTGATTTCTGGTGAATTTTAAAGCTTCTACACAGATTAATGTGTCTCGAATTTGATGTGGAAAAAGAAATTATTTATCCACCAATGTTAAAGAAAACAGTACGATGTTGGTGTAACGTTTCTTTTGTTCAAAATGTTATTAATGTTGTTTAACGAAATTTTACAGTACCTTATACGTAACACATTTTTCAACTTTCAGGACACGCAAGAAGGGTCAGACGGAGATGAAGATGATAATCTACCCATTGACTCGTCAACATGCGCTGGACAACTTGCTAACCTAGCTAAAGATAGGCAGCATTGTAACTCTCTTCTAGATGATGTCAGGGGAGATGATTGTCTGGATTTGGAACAGTTCTTAGCAAATGTTGAGGATTTGCGAAAGCAAATAAGTGACAACGCGCAGCAAATAAGCAAAAACGCCAGAAAAATTTTAAACGACATGAAGGAAGATAAAGTAGATGTAGATCTAAAAGTCGTTGATCCTTCAACTCTACCACCTCATGACCCTGGAGAAAGAAGAGAAATTTCAACCCATGAACAAAGGAAGTAGCCATTGTACTACATCAACCAAAACTGGCAACATTTCCAGAGAGTAAGATTATTCCGAAAAATAAGCAGTGCAGGTTCTCTTCAACATGGTATCAGCTCTATCCACATCTGGAATATAGCATTTCAAATGATGCAGCGTATTGCTTTGTTGCTCCCTTTTCCCAACTGGTCCTGACCTACGTCAGGCAGATCCAGCGTGGAAAAATGGCATAAGGCGGCATAAAATGCGCAGTAAAGGAAAGGACAAGAAAGGAAAGTTGCAAGAGCACTTTGGAAGCAAAAGTCACAGGGCAGGGCTAGCAGATTATATACATTTCAGCAACCAGACATCCCACTTAGAAAACATACTTGATAAAGCACATCGTGCTGAGTTGATCCAACAAGAGCAAGACTCCCAAAACAATAGAGAGGTAGTGAAATTCTCTTAGATGCTTCAAGAACATTGGCAATGCAGGGTTTGCCGTTAAGAGGAAGTAGTACAGAAGAAGGAGAGGTAGATGGGGATTTCTAACAGATAGTGCAACTTTTGGGTTGACACTGTCCGATTATGAAGAGATGGTTGGACGAAAAACGCCGTCGACCTTACCACACTACCTACATGAGCTCACAATCCCAAAACGAGTTAATTGACTTACTTGCCAACGATGTGCGGTCAAAATAAAGGAAGAAGCTAGTGCAGCGGAATTCTTTAGCGTCATGGCTGACACAACCCCAGACACCACAAATAAGGACAGACTGGCTGTTGCTATAAGATTCGTAGACAAAGAAGGTTTAGCAAAAGAACGGCTCTAGAAGTAAAAGAGACCACAGACAAAACTGGAGAAGGCCAAGCCACAGACATTGTCAAGACGATCGAAGGCAGCGGTCTTGATATTAAAAACCTGGTGTTCCAGTTATATGATTTTGCATCAAACATGTCAGGTGTCAACAATGGAGCACAAGCTATATTATCAGAGAAGCTGGATCGACAAGTTCCATACATTCCATGTCAAGCCCACAGAGCTAATACTGTTGTAGAACATGCCTGTGATAGCAGTCGGATCATACGAGAAATGTTCAATGTCATTCAAGAGTTGTACGTCTTCTTTTCCTCTAGTACAAAGCGACAGTCCGTCCTAAGCAAATGCACGGAGGAAGTTACGAATGCCTGGAAACTTCGCAATCTCTCACAAACTTCGCAATCTCTCACACACTCGTTGGACAGCAAGGGCTGAGTCTATTAGGGCAGTATGGTCTTGTTATGAAGCGATCCAAAACGTCGGAGAGGAAATTATGTCATCTTTTCCCCCGGTTGATAGCAAAGTAATGGCGCTAGCTTCAGGCCTTCTCAAGAAAATGAAAACCTTGGACTTTATCGCCTCACTAATGTTCATGAAAAACATAATGCAGACGACAAAGAACTTGGCAGAGACACTTCAGAAAGAAAACTTAAAACATTGTTGATGCTCTGCAACTGACGGAATTAGCTGTAACGTCATTGGAAAGGATTAACAGTGACGCCGCCGCAATGAATGCTGAAATTGAAGCGGCATGTGTATATGCAAAGAGGTTCCACATTGATCCCAGGACGGACTACCAGAAGCATCACCGACTTCGACATACACCATGACGATTAGATGACGCTCCAGACACACAAGCTTCTTTGAGCCTGGAAGAATTTTATAGGAAGGAATTCAAGAGCGTCCTAGACACCCTCATCTTTCACTTTAAGGAAAAGATGAAGCCAGCGTTGGATAAAGTCACTCCAATGGTACGTTTGCTTCAACCTCTAATCCCAGTGTTAGTGATGGAAGATGTTGTTGCATTGTGTGAATTGCTTCCACAAGAAGCAGATCCAGAGGCTTTGGGGGTTGAACTCGAATGCTTTCATGACATGACTTCTGCTTCAGAAAAGAAACTAGAAAGCGTTGCTGAAGCAGCTACTTTAGCGTTTGAGAAGAAAACGCTACTACCTCTTATTTGGAAATGCTATACACTCCTGTTAATAGCACCAACGAGAAAGCCCAAAGGCTTTGTGATTCCTTGCCGAATGGGGATGCTTTGTTGCACTGAGGTTTATCCCTCAAATTTATCTTTCTTGACTACATCATTTTATGTTTTAACAATTTGACCTCTGCTGACCTCACATGACCTTTGAACCCCACCATATATAACAAAAAAGAACATCTGAAGTGTCTTGAAAGGGATTCAACTCCAATGGATCTTGGATCTTGAAAATTTTGCTTTTAGACCTCTGGTGACCCTAGATGACGATCTTAGGAATACTTGGGATATTTTGCTGTTTGATTTCTGGTGACTCCTGATGACTAGCTTGGGAATTCTTGGGAAATTTCACTTTTTGACCTCTGGTGACCCCATATAACAATCTTGGGAATTCTTGGGAAATTTTGCTTTTTGGCCTCTGATAACTCCAGATGATGATCTTGGGAAATGTTGATTTTTGACCCCAGTGACGCCATATTACAATCTTGAGAATTCTTGGCATATTTTGCTTTTTGACCTATGGTGACCACATATAACAATCTTAGGAATTTTTGGGAAATTTTGCTTTTTGACCTCTGGTGACCCCATATAACAATCTTGGGAATTCTTGGAAAATGTTGCTTTTTGACCCCAGTGATGCCAGATTACAATCTTGGGAATTCTTGCTTTTTGACCTTTGGTAACCCAAGATGACCTTTGACCTCCACCAAAAACAATAAGGTTCTTCCTTACATCATGACAAATCTATATACCAAATATGAAAAGTGTCGGTCATACCTATCTTGAGATATCGTGATTACGAGCTTTCCAGCTTTTTACCTCCAGTGACCTTCACCAAAAACAAAAGGCTTCTTCCTGTCAACATGACAAATCTATGTACCAAAGTGTCGGACATTGCTATCTGGAGATATCAGTCGTGTTTACAAGCCGTTTACGAGGTTTTCGCAGTTTAACCTCTGGTGACCTCAGATGACCTTTGACCTCTACCGAAAACAATAGGATTCTTCCTCTCAACATGACAAATCTATATAGGCCATTCCCATCTTGACATATGGCGATTTCAAGGTTTTCGGTGTTTGACCTCTGGTGACCTCAAATGACCTTTGACCTCCACCAAAAACAATAGGGTTCTTTCTGGCAACATGACAAGTCTATATACAAAATATAAAAGGTGTCTGTCATTCCTATTTCGAGATATCGTCATTAACGAGCTTCTCGGCTTTTTAACTCCGGTGACCCCAAGTGACTTTTGACCTTCACCAAAAACAATAGGTCTCTTCCTCTCAACCTGACAAATCTACATACCAAATATGAAGTGTCGGTCATCCCCATCTCGAGATATCGCGATTACAAGGTTTTTGACCTATGGTGACCTCAGATGACCTTTGACCTCTACCAAAAACAATAGGGTTCCTCTCAACAAATCCATACAGCCCACTCCTATCTTTAGATATCGTGATTTCAAGGTTTTCTGTCTTTGACCTCTGGTGACCTCAAATGACCTTTGACCTCCACCAAAACAATAGGATTCTTTCTCTCAAGATGACAAACCTATATATCAAATATGAAGTGTGCGTCATTCCTATCTTGAGATATCGCGATTACAAGCCATTTACGAGGTTTTCGCAATTTAACCTATGGTGACCACAGATGACCTTTGACCTCTACCAAAAACAATAGGGTTCTTCCTCTCAACATGACAAATCTATAACCAAATATGAAAAGTGTCGGTCATCCCTATCTCGAGATAACGCGATTACAAGGTTTTCGGTTTTTGACCTCTGGTGACCTCCGACCTCCTCCAAAAACGGTAGGGTTCTTCCTCTCAACATGACAAATCTATATACTAAATATGAAAAGTGTCGGTCAATCCTGTCTTGAGATATCGCGATTACAAGCAGCGTCACAAACATCCATACACACACACGACATCACCATCGCATAGATTGCCTACGGCAAGGAATCAATAAGCGTGGCTAAAGATGAACGTGTATTAGTCAACTGAAATTTGTCAAGAATTTCTGTAGATCAACCATAGGTGACAGAAGACTGGACAATCCACTCTTCTTAAAGTGCGAGAAGGATCTAGCTGATGGTGTTGATTAAAATCACTTGTTGTCAAAGTGGTCGTCTATAAAGCTAAGGCGATTAACCGATATTTTGTGTACTGCTAAAACAGCTCAGTTATGGCTCATACGGTACACCTTTGTTCTAAATCCAATAGCACTGTAAATAAAGTAATTGAAATATACGGTGCTATGCTGATACTTGATTTTTTTTATTACTACATTTTTGTTTTTCCTTATCGGTAATACGATTCAAATGCCATAGAACAGTTCAAGGTCCATTGTAGCAGAAAATAGTTAACAGTAAATCGCAGTATCTTCTATAGACTTAGACCCTCCTAGGGAACATTTAGAGGGCCCTGCCCACTGGGTCCCATCCCGCTGGACTCGCACTTTGCGCTATGCGCATTGTTTATCAAAACTTCCTGTCGTCTTGTCTTCTTTTAGTCGGCAAAGTATGGCACTATACCCCATACAAAATGCCCAAGGTTAGGGACGCCCCAGTTCTTAGTTTTCTGATCCTCCCCATGTCTGACACAAACCGTCGCCCTTGTCTAATGATCACTGAGCTGATGGTAAGTAGAGACATTTTCCATAGAACTGTTTTTTCTCAAAGCTCTGTGGTATTTCAATTTCTCCATAGATCAACTTGTTTTCTCTTTCACTGGATAGGTAGTTCTTGCGATTAGTTCCATTTAATGATGAGTCCAATGAAACCAAAGCTTGTACTTAATGTTACTATACTGCTTAATTTTTTTCGGCGCTCTTCGCGCGCACCTATTTTAGATTAGTCTTTACTTTTGTTCCTAACTGTCTTTAATAATCTGAAGGGCCCATTCAAACACCCTTCAAAAACACTTTTCTCTCCCTTAAGTCGATTGACCGAATGTCATTCTCAGACTGAGCTTTTGCTCACGAATTGGGCAATGCCACGGAACCATCAGCGCAACCCTACCCAGTGGACCACTACCGGTGGGACCGAGGGTTCTGTTTAACCGTATCGCTTATTAACACTTCCATTCAGCATTTGCTTCTCCTCAGTCGGCAAATACGGCACCACCCCCACCCCCCATGAAATATGCTCTGGCGACGCACCTGCTCCAGGGCATAAAAAGGAGTGAACTGAGGGTGACATAAATGTGGTCAGTCTGGATCTTGAATCTGTAGTGCCACTCAGAAAAAAACTTTAACTTCTTTCTGGGAAAGACTATACTATGCTGTTGGCTAAGTTGATTACTGTACTCACTTTACTGTCTGATCTCGCTAATGAAGGTTCCAGGGGAACCGAAAATTTCGAAATAAATCTTGTATTATTTTGTACTTCTTAAGTCAACTTGTGATACATTTATTTGTTTCCTGTTTTACAATTTATATAATATATACATATAATATATATATATATATATCATCTACATCTGCTAAAGACTTAGTCTTTAGTGTGCATAAGAAAAAAAAATTGAGAACAAAACGAAGCAAGGCAGTTGAGAGGCACAGTGCTGCCATATATATATATATATATATATATATATATATATATATATATATATATATATATATATATATGCATATACATATAATTAAGGATAGGCTGGAATAGTTTAACGTAGTTGTACAGACTGTTTCGCCCGAGGGTTCTTCAGCAACTAACTAGGTAGCATACTTCGAGGCAAGTAAAAAAGTTGGCTTTCTTGACGGTACTTCAGTATTAATGTTACGACAATAAAGGGATTACATTTATCCGTATTCAGAGAGAAGAAACGTTTTCTTGTGTCTACAGGTGGAGATGAGCTCAGATTTTGAATTTAGAATAGTAGACTTGTTGGAAGTGATGATGTAGTATTTTCCCCAGAGACAGATATTTCATCGCTTTGTTCTAGGTGTGTAAGGCTACGCATGTCTTAGTACTCTCCAGGTGATTTTGTGAGGGATTCCGTTATCTTTCAGGTGCCAAATGTATTTGCTGAGCTCGGTGTGGTGTTTTTTTCTTTTTCCTTGAAGGTTGTTTTGTGTCCTGCGTATCTTTCTTTAAAAGTCGTAGCTGCCAGACCTATGTACGTTTTTTGAGATTAGCAGGACTAGACTATCGTGGTAATGATACAGGCCTATGGACTGTATTTCGTGAAACTGATCGCGTGCAAACTAGGCATATGCCTACTACTATATCGCGTATACAGAGGTGAAACTGAAAGTGAAATCACGAAAGCCTAATCTTAGGATAACATTAGGCGAAAACGACAGAAAACGTTATCGTGAATCAATAAAGAAGTATGATATTCTGAGTGAGACATTAAAAGCAGGATGTCTTACAATTCGGCGCCCATCAGAGGGCTCCAACTGAAAATGGCGCCGTTAAGAATGAATGGGAAATTGGCCCATATAACAGTGTGTCTGTAGTGAACAAGTCAGACATTAATAGATCAAGAAACGGCAGATAGCGAGGTGTCAATAAAGACAAGTGTCAGCACTGTCATAAAAAGAACCCAAGAAAAGGAAAGAATTCACTGCAAAAGCTGCAGCTCCAAGAAAAAGAATAAACTAGAAGGAAAAAAATGCGACTGAGCAGAAATGGATCTAAATAAAGCTGGAGAAGAGCTCGGACTTGCTCATCAGAAAGCAGCTAGAGTAAGGCTCCTCAAGCCAATGGAAGAGAACAGTTAGATGGGAAATTTCAACACCAACTCGAATGTGTTATACAGTGTCATCTAGAAAAGAAAATGGTGCAATGTTGGGGTACAATTAGGTAAACCAGAGCACCAATGGTGCTGAAGCTCATACCTTCAACCAATTTAGGGTCCCTGGCTTCTAGTGTTTATTAGTACAAGCATCATATGACTTTAAATGACGTCAAATGGCTTATGACCCCAAATAACACTTACCCTGATGGCACCTTCCCGAATGTGTCATGCTATCTTTGCTTTGTAAGTTGTTTCATGAATACAATTTAAGAAAGCAAAAGCCGCCCATCTTCGGCCTTGGACCCCAAATTTCAAGTATCATTATGACAAACCATCAACATTGTACAAGAGAATCTGTAGTTGAAGATGCACTTTTTGCAGATTTTATAAAACAGCCATAGGGCCCACATGGGAGTTTGGACCAAAATTCCAGAAAACCTTAAAAAGATCACTAACCAAGCATCCTTATAACAGAACGTCAACTCTGTTAAACATTAACTGGAGGAACAGAACCACTTGCAATGTACAACACAAAATGGACCCTATGGTCCATCTTGTACCTTGGACCCCAACTTGTTAAACACCCTGAAGGTACGACTACCCGAATATAATTATGACAAACCATCAACATTGTACAGGACAATCTGCAGAAGTAAGCTATTTGCAAAATGTCATAAAAAGGGCCATAGGGCCCATATGGGACCTTAGACCCAAACTTCCAGAACACCATAAACAGATCACTAACCAAGCATCAGTATGACAGGCCTTCAACTCTGTTTAACATTAACTGGAGGGGGAATTGACCATTTTGCAATATTTCACAAAATGGACCCCAGGGTACATCTTGGGCCTTGGACCCCAAATTTCTGTACACCCTAAAAGAACCATTAACCGAGCATCATTATGACAAACACACCCCATGCTCTGACAATGCACACACAATGGAAATACCCAATGGAGTTAGATGGGATTTAATGACACACCAACACGAATGTGTTATATAGTGTCATCTAGAAAAGAAAATGGTGCAATGTTGGGGTACAATAACGTTAGGTAAAAAAAAGGGGGGGGGGCGGGGCAAATTCCACTAAAATGTCCAGGCAAATGCGGGAGTCATGTCAAAAGTTTCTATACAGTTTACTTTCCTTGAGAAAGCCCAGAATAAGGGAAGGATCTGTTTGCTCAAATAAAGTTGTCAGGTCTGGCACAGCATAGTACTTCTGGCGAATATGAGAGTTTTCGCAACAGTCAACGAGAATGTGACTGACGGTGACAGCACAATCACAGGGTATACAATATGGTCTCTCATCCCCGTGAAGTAAATAGGCATGGGTAAGGTAAGTGTGACCCATGCGAGCCCTAGTTAGGACTAAATCATCTCTCTGTTTACTGGGGGCTTCATGTCCCCAAGTTCCGACCGTTGGTTTAACTCGGTACAATTTGTTTTCGGGAAAGGAATCTCACAGTTCTTGCCATTTCGATTTTACAAAGCCATTGATCTTAGGGCGGTAATCAGTGTGAGGCAAGTAGAGATTGGTAACATCCATCTGTAGGGCTTCTTTAGCAAGTGCATCGACTTTTTCATTTTCTTGTGTGCCCACGTGACTAGGAACCCACGCTAGTACAACTTATTTTTGTAGTTGAACCAAATTGGAGTAAGCTTCACGGAGAGATGTTACTGAAGGGTGTTAATACCCAATGGAAATCCCATTAAGCATCTCCTTTTAAACTAACAAAACAACAGCACAGGATTGACCTCAAAACAACAGCACAGGATTGACCTCTTCTACACAGTTTTAAAGGGTGCAGTACAGAGAAATATAGGTAGTAAAGTGATTTTGTGAGACTAGTAAAAATAGAGGGGTGGCACAAAATTGGTTAGAAAGGTATCAAAAGTATTCTTCATCCCAAATTGGAGAAGTAATTTGTAAGAACCATTAACAGAGCTTCATTATGACAAATCATCAACATTGTACAACACAATTTGTAGGAGAAAAAGTATTTTGTTAAATTTCATAAAATGAGCCACTGGGGCCCACATGGGACCGTCAACCAAAATTCAAGAAAACCATACTGAGATCACTAACCAAGCATTATAATGAGAGGCTGTTACCTCTCTTTAAACATTAAATAGAGAAGGAGTTAATTACTTTGTAATATTTCACAAAATGGACCCTACGGCCCATGTTGGGCCTTAGCCCCGAAATTCCTTAACACCCCGAAGGTACCACTAACAGAGTAACATTATGACAATCAACATTGTACAAGAGAATCTGCAGGAGAAGCATTTTGCAGAATTTCATAAAATGGGCCATAGGGTCCAAATGGGACCTCAGACCACAAATTCCTAAACACCCCACATGGCCCACAACCCAAGGTACATTGTGTCCAAGTTTCAAACAAATCCATAAAAGCACAGCATTCTGAACAAGTAGGGACAGATGGATGGATAGGATAGATAGATATAGGTAGATATGACAGACACAGGCAGACAGACAGACGCCTTATGATCACAACAGCTCACACTAGCATGCTGGTATGAGCTACAAAAAAAAAGAGGGGGGGGGGGGTCAAATTCCACTAAAATGTCCAGGCAAATGCGGGAGTCATGTCAAAAGTATCTATACAGTTTACTTTCCTTGAGAAAGCCCAAAATAAGGGAAGGATCTGTCTGATAAAATAAAGTTACTAGCCAATGGTCAGTTGACCCTAGAGCCAGAAATTTTTGGTTATAGCCAGAAGGCTGAAGCTGAGGGAAAACTCACATATGAGGAATTAGAGGTCAGTAGCCAGGTAGCAGTCCACAAATAACATAATTATGGAGAGCAATGAGGAGGGGGGGGGGGGGGAGAAATTAACAAGAAAAGTTATGCAGAGGCCTTTCTACCCAGTACCCAAATATTTTGCCACAACCATGTGAAAGAAATGATGAGGATAACCTGACAATGGCGGCTACACTTCTGACCAAAATTGTGGATCAACAAAGAGAAACTGCTTTACCCTCATTGGTCAGTCAGTCCTCGAGACATTTAATGGTAGTGACATTTACGAGTTCACACTGTTTAAAACGAATTTCAAACATATTGTAGAAGGAAAGACTCAAAACCTAGCAAGAAGATTGAAATTGGTACTCCGATTCACTAAAGTAGAAGCTCATGATCTCATTAGAGAGCGCCCATCCATAGAACCTCCCTCCCAAGCGTTCGAAACGCAAAATGGTTGCTAAGAGAGATTATGGCCAACCTCAGATTCTAGCTGCTGCTTATCAGTCCAAAAGCTGAAAGCTGGGAATAGATCGTTACAGGAGACAAAGCTGCCCTGAGTAAATTTTCCATTTTCCTTGCCAACTGTTTTTGCAATATGAAAATATGACAACCCTGAGGACAGTCTGATTGGCAATGATTTGTTAAAAGTCTTAGAAAAAAAAAAAGAACGTTGCCAGTGCAGCAACAATGGATAAAGAAAGTGGGCTTCTTCAAGGAAACAGAAAAGAGTTTCCAACACTTGAAGATTTTGGGAGTTTTGTGGGACAGCTCTCATGAAATGGGAATGACCCTTCAGTGGAAGGACTGGGCCTTCAGCACAAAAAATTAGGGTGGAAGAAGAGCTCGGACTTGCTAACCAGAAAGCAGATAGAGTAAGGCTCCTCAAGCTAATGGAAGAGAACAGAGCAAAATTGAAATTGAGCAGCAGGAAATTGATATGCATGCTGAAATAAAGGCAGTTAGAGCTGTCTCCAAGTTATTACAGACTCATAAAAGAAGGATACTGACCTTACATTTGTTCCAAGATTGCTCTAGAATTAGAAGAGAGCATAAAGATAACATTCTAACTAGTTCCATTCTTATTAAGAACTCCATACACAAGACAGAGACACTGGTGTTAACCGCCTCCACCAAAATTTTCAGATGTCCCACGCTAAAAGAATACATCCAGAAAGCAAAAGACCTGGTCAACCCACCAGATGCACCACTTGCCACCATTGAAGATGCCAAGAAATCACCCATTAAATCAACTACTAGTATTTGTGGATATATTCTTCAGGTACAGTGTAGTAGGCAACGGTCAGAAATATGTAACAACCACTTAATCATGGTCATCTGTGGTCACCAGGGGTCACACTCTGGAAACCTTGTAAACATAATATCTCAAGGTAGGAGAATTCGATAAACTTCACTTGTATGTGGATGCAATATGGTTAGAAGAAGCCTGTTCTGTATAGTAAATGTCAAATGTCATCTGTGAGTAAAACACTGAAAACCTTTTAAACACAATATATCAAGATAGGAAACACAAAGACTTCATCATAGTTAGTATGTGGATGCATTATGGTGAGATGATCCGTACTGTTTTTGCTGGAGGTCAAAGGTCATCTGGGCTCACTAGAGGTCAAACTTTGAAAACTGTGTTAACACAATATCTCAAGGTAGGAAACATGGATAGATTTCATACTTAGTAGGTGGCTGCATTATGGTAAGAAGATCTCTATTGTTTTTGGTGGAGTGCGAAGTTCATCTAGGGTCACCACAGGTCATAAAGCAAAATTTTCCAAGAATTCCCAACATAAAATACAGATAGCAATTGACCAGTTACTAAAAGAAATGGAGCATCATAGCACTATTTGGAAAAAATGTATCATCGAAACCACAAAGCATTTATGTATTCTGGTTATACAAAACCAACTCTCATCTTCATTTTCTCCCATCTAGGATGAAAGAGTACGCACTGTTGAAGTTCGCAGCCAGCCTACAGAAGTGAGGAGAATCATCCTAGAAGATAACACCGGAAAAGCCCAACTTTCCCTTTGGAGAGATCTAGCACAGTCACCAGTAAAAACGGAAAACTTCACACAAGCCACAAATGTTTTGGTATCTACCTACAACAATGACCTTGGGTTCATCTAGTCGTAGAACCTTACAGGCAAGTATTACATAAAGATCACAATGTTACAAGGTTATCTTACCTTTCCAGGCCCCCAGACACCTTGTGACTTGCCTGAAATAATAACAGTGATGTAGGACTTGCAAACTTCTGCCAAATCTCAGTTCAAAAGTAGACCTTCAAACTTTTAAGGCCTACCAAGCTTGTACCTCAAGCAACCTTAGACCAAAATTCATTCAACCCCAACTAATTCATATGTGCAGGGAATAATCAACATTACGTACATAACGTTAGAGCAGGAGGGATGCCACTTCTTCAAATTTCCTTCAGAATACCGCAGGTGCACATACGTAGCTTTATATCTTCCTACTTAAAAAGTTAAGGCACCCACATAACCAAATAACAATCACACATAGAAAAATAAAGTCCTGGCCAATTTTGATTCCTTACTAAAGGCAGGCAAGGAATGTATACAAAGACGTGTGTGTGTTTGTATGTATATTTATGTGTGTGTGTGTGTGCC
This sequence comes from Holothuria leucospilota, assembly GCA_029531755.1. Lineage (NCBI taxonomy): Eukaryota > Metazoa > Echinodermata > Holothuroidea > Aspidochirotida > Holothuriidae > Holothuria > Holothuria leucospilota. The sequence goes on from CM055964.1 coordinate 39,712,585, forward strand.
TTTGCGTGCTTTGCTTGTAAACACTATATCTGAAGAAGACTAACTGTGACTATCTCATACTTTGTGTGAATTACACATGAGTACATGATCTTTATCGTTTTTGGTGGAGTTGAAAGGTCAGTTGGAATCACCAGAAATCAAACTGAAAGACGTAAATACAATAACCCAACAAGTGTAAACGCGAAGGATCTCATATTTGCTGAATGAATTAGACATAGTCTTAAGATGTTCCTTATCATTTTTGATTCCTTGCGTCAGCAGGAGGAATCTGCGATGGTTACATCTTGTGTGTGTGTCTGTGTGTGTGCACTCACCAACGTGGCCTTAGCAGGTACCGGGGCAATCGGCGAGAGCTCCGCTCTCGCACGTCTTTCCTAGCGCACGCGGGGCTCGAAACTGGCGTAACTGCCCGAAAATTCGTTCACTGCGCGAGAAGTCACGCGCGGCTGGCTAGTTTTTTTTTCATAGGATACCGACGGGAAAATCGATTTTTCAAAAAATTTTAAATTTGTTTCAAAATCATGGTTAGGGTTAGAATTAAGGTTAGGGTTACATGGATGGGGGTTATTTGGCCTGTTCTTTCATAATCCGGTGTCAGAATTACAAAACAAGGGTCGGAAAGCTGCTATTTTGGAATTAGGGGTGTGACCTCTTTCCAAGAAGCTGATTGGTCCGTATGAATAGAATTCCCCTCGCTATCCTACGAAAAAAAAAAACTCGCGCGCGGCTGCACGTGTCTGCCTTGGAGCGCAGCCCGCCCTCAAGCACGTCCGTCTACTCGGCTCCTTCGCGGGCAGCTTCGCTGCTGGGAAATTCCCTTGCATTCCCTACGGGGTCCTTTGCCAGTACCCCGTAAGGCATCGAGTGTGCGTATGTGTGCGCCCATGGTATGTACTGTCATGATATGTGTATGTGTGTGTGTGACGCTTCGCTTTTAAACAAGGTATCTCAAGAATGGTAAATGTGACTGATCTCATAATTGGTGCGTGGGTTGGCTATGTTGAGTAGATGGTCCCTTTTGCTTTTGTTTTGGCGGAGGTCAAACGTCATTTGGGGTCACCAGAGGTCAAATTGAAAAACCATGTAAACACGATGACCCAACAAGGGTTAATGTTGTTGATTTCATATTAGTGAATTCATATTAGTGAATTCATGTGCCACAGTTTTAAGATGTTCCCTATCATTTTTGGTGAAAATCAAAGGTCATTAGGGCCAGAAAAGGCAGTTTTACTTTTCAAGCAATCATGCATTACCAGACGTAGTGTACGCCTGGACATTTGTCGAGTCTACCCTAGTCCTGTGTTTGTGTCAAAGCAGTCTGATCCTACAGACAGCAGGGCTCGAAATAAGCTTGAAAAAGGGCACAGCCAAAATGAGCAAATTGGCTGTCGGTCTATGTTATTTCACAGGAGTGACCATCAGGAAGTGGGAGTCAAATGTCATTTACAGGTCAGTACAGGATATTATGTGAAAATCTAAAAAGTGTATAAACTGATAGAGCAGGATAATTACGTTCTTGAAAGTTGGTCATAGTACTATTCAATCCTCCAGCACCTCTATCTCTTCTGGAGGTACACAGATTTTGAAAACAAGGTCAAAAGAGGTCAAACAGGGGATATCCTTGACTTGTATTTTGTTGCAAGATCGTACATCAGATGGAATCCAATTTTGCTGTGAATAATTAACATTTTGTGCCGAATATTGTGATGTCCATTCAGGGGGCATAAGGGGTCGCTTGAAGTCAAGGTCTCTGACTTCTTCTGACGTTGTAAGCTAAATTAAGATTGCACCCAACTTGGTTAAAGTAGTTACCATGTGCCTCCACATTGGCAAGTCATTTTGATGTCATCATGGTCAATGGAGGACAGTTTTGCAAATATTGTTTAAATTTATATATGAAACTTGGAAGTTGTCATAATATTAAGTGCCAGAAACTTTGGAGGTCAGAGATCATCTGGGGTCACTTATCAAATTTGATAATATTGATTTGTAAATTTACATATTTTTCAATGTTTTGAGCCAAAACTTGTAGATGTAATCAATTTCTGATTTTTTTTTTCTTTTAAATGAACCCAGCTTGGTATGAAGTTGTAGATTTTTGTAGGGGTGATGTGAGGTGTTTTTTACATTTGACCGATTAATCTATTCTGAAAAGTTCGAAAAATTTCATAAGTCCTCTATGAATACGTCCAAATTTTGACATGCTAAGGGTGCATGCTCATTGCTACGTATATTGGCACTATTCATCAGTATGGGCTTTTACGGGGTAGGGTGATGGTGCATATATGTAGAAATGATTTCAGAGGAGTACATCATTGTAATAATGTGAGACGGGAATAACAGATAAATATTTCATGAAAATTACTGCTTTTATGGATTGCCAGGCATGAAGACTCACGGTCACAATGCATCTAATTGGCAAGATTAAATTTGTTGGGGCATTGAGAGCTTCCCTGTGCATGGATTTCATGGGATCTTGGTCATAGAAAAAAGTTCTGTTGCAAAATTTCAGTACACTTCATGTGCATTTATTATAATCTGCACTCTGTATCTCATGACCTACATCTGACAGAAGCTTAGGTTCGTAAATTGTTCACTCCACCTAACAATAACTCAGGAATGTATTGTTGAAGGCCTTTTGTGCTAACGAAACTGTAAGTGTATCCAGGGTTACAGCTAGAAGATTTTGAGTGCCGGCTAAATTTGTGATCGCCGTCCTGGGGGAGGACGGAAATTGTTGATCGGAATTGTTCTTCAGATCTTTGTCTTGCAATGGAATTACATCGTCTCGGAACTTTAAACTGTTTTTAAATTATAACCGACCTCTTGCCTCTAGCGATAAATGCTAATTGATAGAGCAGGGAGCTGGCAGCTCCCTGGATAGAGTATAATGCCCAGAATTCGGGAAGTTTGCAAATTGAATAAAAAGGAAGGCTTCAATTGGAAATTTTTTGGATTTGAAAGATGCTGAGATGCCAAATGGTGCTATATTTTGCTTGTTCTGGACCAACTTACATGCCAACAAATGATCCCTATTTTTATATTATTTTAATTACATTTTGCAAATCTGATTCGTAACCAATTGAAAGGTTTGTTTGTTTTAAAATAAATTCATCTTTTTATTCAATATGCAAACTTCCCAAATTTTGTACTGTGCATTACACTCTATCCAGGGAGCTGCCAGCTCCCTGCTCTATCAATTAGCATTTATCGTTACAGGCACGAGGTCGGTTATAATTTAAAAACAGTTTAAAGTTCCGAGACGATATAATTCCATTGCATTGTTGTTATCTCACTCGGTAGTAAACCATCGGGCAGGTACCCGGCTACACGGTGAAAACATTTTTTATTCTTTTATGGCAGCTGCGTGCCGGTCGGTGACTACTGCATTAAGCGATAGTACCGGCCGGTCAAGTCATGAGCTGGCTAGCCCCGACCGGCGCCGACCGGCGTAGCTATAGTCCTGAGTGTATCTGAAAGCTCAATTAGAATAATGTGAGTTAGTTTAATTTTAATGATATGTAGGTGGGTATTCTGTACCCATGTGACCTACTGTATGACCTGAAGCCACTGTGCATGCAATTTGATAAGTCTAAACTCGCTTATTAAGAAAGCATGTATACTGTATATCTGGACTGAACAAAGCGGGTACCAGTATATAAAGGTCATGTCAGGTTTAAAATTTTTCAAGTCCTCTCGGAAAATATGAAAAAGTCTTGCGATCTAAGAGCAAAACCCCCATTATCTCTGATTACTTTTGAAAATACAGTACTTGTGAAAACATTGACTTCTGGAATCATTTTATGTGCCATCAGTCACCAGTTTTCATGCCCTGTAAACATAGTGTTTTAACTGCTTAAAATATGTCAGGGCTGTATACATATATACAGTATTTTAACTGCTTAAAATATGTTAGGGCTTTATCCGCCTTTTTTTCTCTTCAGCTCATACACAGCCTAAACAGAAGAAGCCTCGTAAGCGGCGCAGATATTCCAAGGCTCCTTCTCCTGCTTGTCCCTCCTTTTCTTGTCAGTCTCATGGTAAGTCCAAGTGTTTTGTAATGGTTCAGCATATTCTCTTTTGAAAACTTAACTCATGTCTGTCCTATGAGTGTGCATGGTTGTATGTCAGGCAAGGCTTTTTTACTGATAGCAGATCAAGAGTGGCAGATATTTTCAACTATGGTTTGAATCAACTAAGGATTAACTGCATTAACTATCTGTAGATGTAGATAACCTGTGGGTTCTTTCTTACATTCAAATTAATGATGATGCAAGAACAACTCATGTACAAGTTTGCACAAGTTTGCACGTCCTGGGTAGGACGTTAAACTGCATCCGGTTGTGGAGCTTGTTAAAGCGTGGGGATAATGAGGTTACCCTTTGCCACAACTGCCTCCGGGACACCCTTGGGCAAGGTGCGCCTGTATTTTTGGCCCAGTTTTGTTCAGTTTTTTGTTTTTGTGTAAATAGTGTAAATAGTGTATATAGTGTACATACTGTAAATATAGCAAGTTGACTCCACCCCGGACCCCTCGTGGCAGGTGGACCCCGCCCCGGACCCCTCGTGGCCCCTTGGGGCAGTTTGTGATGATTGCTTGGTCTGGTGTTTTGGTTTTTTGGGTTGTTGTTGGGTGGTAGTTTGGTCTGGTGTCTTTCGTTGGTGGTATGTAGTAATATTGGTTTAGGGTGGCCGGGGGGAGGTTGGTTTGTGGGGTATTGGGTTGCCGGTGTGTGTGTGTGGTTCTATTGTTGTAATGAACATAACTTTCTGTTTGATTTGGTGGTGTGTGGATAGTTTTGCCTTTATGTTCCTGTCCGATCCGGTTTGAGTTTTTGTTTTTTGTTTGTATGTGCCGTTTCGATGCACTTAAAAAGCACACAGTTTGCACAAGCTCTGGTGCTAATATGTTAGCACATATATGTGAAAGTCCATTGTTGTGCATACTTTGTTAAAAGGCAAATTGCAGTGTGGATGGGGCTAATGCAGTTGTCCTCCTTTGAGCAAGTTTGATCATAGCTGGACAACTTCCCCATGGACAAAATATTTACCCGTTAGGCATCTCCCCCACCATTAAATTTGATATTGGCCCTAGAAGAAATTGTCTGGGGTGCGGTGGGATGGGGGCTGTAAACCAGTTGAACAAGGTTGTGCAATACTCAACCGTTTGTTATTATGCTTCAAGAAATTTCAAGCTGAGGACAAGTCGTCTGCACCGGGACCTTATTACTGCATGTGCATATGCATAATTCTAAGTCGATGTGGAAACCATTTTAATGTGGAAAAGAACAGATCTCTTACATCAAGAAAGTTACCTGCATCCAGGTCAGTCCATCGTACTTAATGTGAATGAAGGCCTCTCAGTCATTTCTTTTTCTTTTTTTTTTCCTTACCACATTTACTGTAGTAAATCAAGATGAGAATTCTGAGGCAGTGCCAGTACAGGCTCCATTTCCTGTAACTTCAACTACCTTGTCAACAAGATCCAGTACCATATTTGTCTTTTTGGTCTGTGATTCTTTGCTCAAAGGAACATTTCAATGACATAGTATGACATTTTCATGAAATGTCAAACTTTTTCTTTGTTTATTGGTGTGACTCCCATGTCAAGAGTGTGTTAGATTGGATTAGATACTGGTTGCCGTGGTGTAGCTTATTAGGCTTAGACGATTAATTTGTTTATGTTCGTATCCTTCGTTTTTGTAAATTTAATGATGATTGTATTGTTTTTAAAGTCTATGATTGTTTTTGACATAGGGGCTTGGGGCTTTAAACGAGAGAGAGACAAAAAGAGTGTGTTAGATTTTAAAGGCATGAGGTTTATAAGAATATATTCATTTCACATCGGTGCATTAAATTATGAGAAAACTCGGACATCATGCAGAAGGCCAATGGGATGTATTTTTTATTATTATTTTTGTGACAAGTGTAGTGAAATATGCAGAAATATTTTAGTAACCTCAAATCTCACATTTTCAGTATCGAGGCCAAATTGAACACTTCAGTTTTAAAAGAAAAAAAAAGCAATCTGCTTCGCTATACTTCATGAAAGTGCGTACCATTGAAGCAACTGGAAGTCCTTTTTTTTTAATAATGACCTCCTTCAGCTAAATATCTTGACTGGTTAATATGACATGGGTGTGAGGATTTGCATGAAATGTAATGACAATTTATTCTCTCATTTGAGATCCGCTGAAATTGTCACTGGAATATCTCATCAGGTTTGAGCTCTCCAATCCATGTCAGAGTTGAACAGATTGTTACGACCTGCCTTCTTTTTTACTGCAATTTACAGGTTTTTATACCGGTGTATAATTTTCTAGGCGCCTGAAAATTTTGTTGTGAGCACACAAGGATGTATGAAGATGTGCCCCTTCCCCACCCCACCTCCCAAAAATGCACCCCAACCACCTCACCCCAGATTGCATGGGATATTTTAAATATGGGATTTTATCAGTTTTTAAGGAATTCTTTATTCTGCTTTTTCTACAGATGTGAAATTTCTCTCTGTGAACCAGGAGGGAGGTGGCACAGTTACAGTAGGGGACATGGGCATAATGAATGTTGGGCAAAACCAGCTTCAGGTTGGCATAGAAAGTGTAGTACAGGAAGGTGATGCTTACAGTTTTACAGGTATTGTTCTTGGAGACAGCCAAGTAAAACTTCATGCCCCGGTAGAGAGATTTTCTACTGACAAGACTTTAAAAGCTGGACAGAAAGACAAAGCAGTATTGCGGAATGCCAAGAGGCAGGCTTTCAATGCCACAGTAGAACTGTGCCGATTTGATTTAGGGTATAAACTGGCAGTTCGCAAAATGCAGCCGGGAAGGCTACTCAGGGAGGAAATTTGTTCAGCTCTTTGTGGCAAAGGTTCACGCAGGTCGTTTTGTTTAGGGCCCTGTTGTCCAGACACTGATCTTGAAATATTTGGCCTCGATGGCTTCGGTAAAAAAGAGTTTAGTTTTCGTGCAGGTACCTTGGCAGACTTGGACTCCCTGCTTGGTGAAAGATGGGACGTGCAACAGTTGCAAAATAGAATAGAGTTGTTAACATCCATTTTAGTAAGAATTAATGAAAACTGGGTTATTTCAGGCACCATAGCTTCCTCAATTTCTTGGAAGTTAACCCTTCAAAACAACTACAGGAGTGACTTGTGTTGAGACTGACGTCCTTATAATATACATGCAGGCAGGTTTAATTTTTGTTTATTTGTTGCATGGTTTGCTGTAGAAACTTTTTCTTTCTGCAATTTACTGATATAACTGTTATGAAAAAAACAGTACATAGTCATGTTATCGAACAATTTTGATAGTTCTGTATATGGGATATTCAAGTATATTATCGGTGCTTCAGTCTCAATACTAGTCATTTTTGTGTCTGGATGGGTTTCTTCATGTTGTTTATTATTTTCTTTATGTCGAGTGTATCTAACTTTCTTAATGGTCTACGGTGCAAACACCATAATCATGGTGCATCTTGTGCTGTTGACTCTTTAATTGAATTGTATTTTTATGGTATGTACGATAAAGAATGCTACAAATGAAACTACTTGTGAAATGAGGGAAGATGTTTGGGATTGCTTAGTGAGGGATTTGCCTCAAGCTTACTTCCCAAAGGGAAGACGTGATGCAGAGGTGTTATGTGGCTTTGGCTATTTGTGTGGAAATTGGGGCAGTTTATTACAAGCATCACTGAATGGTTGCTCTTCATGTTCATTTTGTGGTAGCTCATTTCACTCAAGCAGGAAGCTTGGCGTGCTTCCATTGCAGTATTACCTAGTTGAGAGTGATGTGCTAGAAGTATGCCTTGAGGAAAATATCAGGGTCCAAACAGCACTTAAAAGAGCATTGTGGTCTTTGTTTGTCTGCAACCAATATGACTGAAGCAAATGTATCTCTTCCTCAATTCTTAATGATAGAGCTTGGCTTGCTAGACTCTAGAAATGTGCACAACCCACCACTTCAGATTAGGGAAGAAATCAATATATTTGGGTATCTCTATCATTTAAGGGGCTGTGTGTTGGCTGAAGATGGTCACTTTCTGACTGTTTGTAAAATAGGGGACAGTTTTTATGTAATTGATGGGCTTCCAAAACTGACAGATGACTTAGTGCCACTGCAGCCAAGGCCCTTCAACTCTTTCACAGGTGCCATGTTAGGGGATTATTTGATGACATCACCTGTCCATTACACATCTGCAGATCATAAGGGTATTCATACTCTTCTGTGTAGCAGAGTTGAAGCTGAGGGGGATGCAGTTGTGCTCAGGGAGGGAGGCCCCACTAGCAAAGGACTGTCCCTGCCCATCCTTTACTAGTGGTGATGTACCTAGTAGTGAATCAGATCCAAATCACTGTAATTATAGACCAATTGATGCAACTTTGCCGACCCCACTGGCAAAGGACTCATGTCGCTACCCATCCTTTACTAGTGGTGACAGTCCTAGTAGTGAGTCAGATCCAAATCATTGTAATGATAGACCAAATGATGTGTCTTTGCCGACCCCACTGGCAAAGAACTCCTATCCTGGCCCATCCTTTACTAGTGGTGACAGTCCTAGTAGTGAGTCAGACCCAAATTGTAATGATAGGCCAATTAATGTGTCTCTGCCAACCCCACTGGCAAAGGACTCCTGTTCACCTTTAATAGTGGTGACAGTCCTTATAGTGAATCAGATCCTACAGTCCTTGTAGTGAATCAGATCCTACTTATTGTAATGGTGTACCAATTGATGTGTCTCTGCTGAATGAGCCAGGAGATACTACCTCTAGTCTTAATGTAGATCACATTAGGGAAGGGATTTTAAGTAAGAGCAATTCAAGAAAGAGCAGTGCATGTTATGAAACCTTTTCAGAATTCTGTCTTAATTCGACCAAAGTGAAAGTTGCACAATCCGATGGTAGTTTTTATCTTGCAAAGAAATTTTTAGTGCACTTGGTGTTTTTAAACATATACAAAAGGAAGGATACTCATTTGTTGATAAACGGCTAAAAACCATGGCTTGTGCAAAGAAAACAGCTTTCTCTTAAATGGCAATCGGAGAAAATTCATAAGTGTTGATGCTATGCAGAAGCTGCTCTGTGAAAAATCTCGTTGGAAGATTTCTGATATTCTGAAACAGAAATGTCCCCAGCAATTGAAGAATGTTTCCTTTTGTAATGGGAGTTCTACAACATGTATCTCTTCAGAGACCCCGGTGCTCCATGTAGGTGATAGTTCAGAAAAAAGTGATGAGATCAGTAATCACTCTAATGTATCACAGTTGTGTAGTAGTCAGTCAGATACCTCTGGTGGTAGTTCCCCTGATTTAAATGTGTTAAAATTGACCCAGAAATTAACAACACTGATGTTTATGTAACTGCTTACAAAGGGTCCACTTACCTCTCATGTAAGGAGGTTTTTGCAGCAATGGGCATGGCTGACCATGTAAAGCATGAAGGTTACCGGTTCATCGACAAATATTTTCAAAAAGCTAGCATGACGAAAGAAGAAGTTTTCTTATCTAAAGGACAGAGAAGGAAGTTTGTTAAACTAGAGGCTATTCTACATTTTGTAAAGAAAAAGAAAAACTATTTCAAAGTGCCAAATGAGCTAATTCGAAGAGATTTAGATAACATATTTGTTGCAAACGTTAATCAGTCCCTGCAAAGTGAGCTTTTTACGTACGTAGAAACGGGCACGAGGAAACAAAGTAGAACTTAAACCTGACCGGACAAAAACATAACTCTGAACTATTTACAGAATTCTGTACATTGCGCTAGCAAACAAAATGTCTGTGATAACTATGTACAGCTAGCTTTTTACGTACGTAGAAACGGGCACGAAGAAACAAAGGAGAACTTAAACCTGACCGGACAAAACTGCAAAGGTGAACTATTTACAGAATTCTGTACATTGCGCTAGCAAACAAAATTTCTGCGATAACTATGTACAAAACCACCCCGAACCCAAACTAGTTACATAGGACTATTTACAATCTCACTAGGCAAAACTATTTACATACCCATTTACATCAACAGAAGAGTGTTCAGGTTGAGTCTGTTCAATGCTTTTTGGAACTATGGGTGCATGTGGCTAACCCCCACTATTTACAGTAATAACAATGTGATGTGCTCTTTACATGCTTGTAGCCGGGCGGACCTAATGTGGAACAAAGCAAACCTATTTACACTGAACTACCAAAAAAACTTTCTGGCATGCATGGGCACAGACACAAACAGAACAGAAACCCCAAAAGAAAACGGGGACACAAAGGCAAAACCATTCACACTAAAAACTCTGACTGGGACCTTATCTTTTTAATCCGTGGGCTCGGTACGGGCGTCCCAGAGTGATGGGTTCCCCTGTCTGATACTTCGCCTGAAGCCGACCTCTTTAGTGCAGACTCTGGCCCCTCCCCCTCACACAAATCAAACCAACCCTCCCCCGAAGGTGGATCCTTCGGAGGAGGCTCTGAGGCACGCTCCCCGCCATCCGACATCGCCGAGTCTGAGGACAGATCGAGGTCCTCCTCTAATGTCATTATTTCAACCTGACCGGGTGCCGCTGCCAACGATGGCGGAGAGTCTGCCTCAGGAGTCCCAGTACCCCCCTCACACTGCTTGGAGGCAAGGAAGTCCTGCTCAACCTCAAGTGCCGCCTCCTCTAATTCCTGGGTTGAATATTGTGGGCCTGTTTGCGAGGGTTCGGGTGACGACCCCACATCGGCACTGACATGGGCAGAGTACGATGTGGGGCAGGCACCAAACACATGTCCCTCCTCCCCACAGAGGTTGCACCGTACCTCGTTGGGACACTCTGCCTTGCCGTGCCCCAACTGCAAACATTTTCCACAACGCCTGTTGGGACACGACTTGGCTTCGTGCCCCTCCTCGCCACATCTAAAACAGGTACGGGGCTGGGAAAAGTACCTAATGTGGGCCTTGGAACCCCCTATGAAGAGGAACGATGGAATGTCCCTCACCAGTTCCATACGGAACTCTCTTGCCATTAAATATACCTTTCAAGTCACCCACAGTATATTTACACCACCGCATTTCTGAGACAGTTCCGTATTGACTAAGAACCCTCGCAACCAGGCGCTGATCGACCTCGAAGGGAAGGTAAAGCACCGTCACCGCCACAGAGCCATCATATGGGGTGACAGTGAGCCCCTCTACCCCCTTCAGGCATGACACACCCTTAACACGGGCAGCATCAGACTTAAACTTAAGGTCATACGTGTTGCGGGCCTCAAGCGCCTGCAACATCTCAATTTCTCCAATTTCGACACCATTGTCTTTTAACACAGTAAACGCCTGTGGGGGAGGGACACTCACCCCAGACGAAAACTCCAACTTAACAATTGTGCTATCCCGACCTCCGGGCATAGCAGCAGTTTGTGTGGCTCGGGGCCACGGAATGAAATGAGGAAAAACCTCAGAACTAGTTTTACAAAAGGACAAAAAATAGGATGAAGTATGAAAAAGACAAGCTACACAGAAACAAGGTGCGGTCGCAAACAAATGGACACGACCAGACCTACTTATCAACTACAACACAAGCACGCTATAAGGTTTTATGCACAATTGCAATAAATAGTACAGCTATCACACTGTGATACAAGTTGAGCACGGTAAAACGACGAGAGCGAAACGAAAACACGTCTGCTCTCGTCGAAGACCTGAGCTGAACTCCCTGCAAAGTCTTGAACCTAATGCTGCATCCACTCCTAAAGTTCGTAAAAGGTCCTTAACGAAGAGGCCTACTCCAAAAAAGGTACGCAGAATGAAGCTTGAGAACAGTGCTTTTTAAGTGCATAGAAACGGACACTATCAAACAGGAAGAACCAAATCCGGGCCGGCAATAACACAACCATGAACTACTTACAATCTTTACAAAGTTATCTTACACCAAGCTAGCAAAACAAAATTTCTGTGGCCAACATATACGACACCCCCAGCCCATCCACCACACAAGACTATTTACAAACAGGAAAACACACGCCAGAAGGCAGCAACACACACCCGAAGGCAACAACAAACGTCCGAAAGCAACAACGCCCGAAGGCAACACAACACGCCCGAAGGCAACACCACGGCCGAAGGCGACCCCACGCCAGAAGGCAACAACACGCCCGAAGGCGACCCCACGCCCGAAGGCAACACCACGCCTGAAGGCAACTTCTCGCCCGAAGGCAACACCACGCCCGAAGGCGACCCCACGCCCGAAGGCAACTTCACGCCCGAAGGCAACAACACGCCCGAAGGCAACAACACGTAAAAAGCACAGGGCAAATATGTGCTTTTTACGTGCTAAAAACGGACACGCCAGACCGGCGAAAGGATCACTTACATATGGCCAACAACCAAAAAACCGAACAACACAAACCACCGAATACAGGTGCACCTTGCCCAAGGGTGCCCCGGAGGCAGTTGTGGTAAAGGGTAACCTCATTATCCCCACGCTTAAACAAGCTCCACAACCGGATGCAGTTTAACAAGCTTAATGACTGCCTCAAGTCTGATTTTAGAAATGATAAGGAAAGGCTCCTGAGTGCATTTTCATCCATCATTACTCCAGATGGATCAGAGAAAGACACTTCCTTTAGCAAGGAGGATGTAGTTAAAATATTACGTCATGCCCCCCTTCCAAGACAGGAAAACGTAAATACAAGAACCTTCTTGATGAAATTACATTAGAAAATCCTAGTGCAAAAATGCGGGTGGAAGATATTGATTTAGAAGAAAATTATAGTGGTGTACGCTGCACAAAAAAACTGCGAAACTTGTGCCCGTCTAGGATCCCTTCTCAGAAGGAGATATATGTACAAAAATATGAGTACTGGCGTGAGTTTTATGCCATTCTTCGACCAGAAAGAGTGTCTAGTGGTTGGAGGGTAAACCCAGAAAGGTTATTGGAAATATTACACTTTAAGTATCATTGGTTGACAGGCACAAAATACTAGGTTTATGGGGATGCCAGAGAAATAGGGGGCCGGTCAAGTACTTTCATGGCAGTGAATATTTTAAATAATGAAGCTGCACTTCATGGTATTAGTTACCACATCCCAAAGGAAGTGTTTCCATTATGTATATTTTATGCACTCATGGTTAGATAAGCTTATATCATCTGTTTCAGACAAAGGTAATCGTTTCTTTCTGACGGGGGATGAAATGTTCCTTGAACATGTCCTTGATGAAGGGGGTAATATTGGTCTAATGAAAAAAGATGGGTGGGATATATACTCTCAGTTGACATCAGACAAGGACAAGACGGTCGGTGGTCTAAGAACATTACTAGAAACTCCTATTGACCGAAAGTATGACCACTTTTTGCTTAAGTCAATCCCTCTGCAGGATACAGTAATGTGCCTTCTGCATGCGATTGCAAGATGTGTTGAAAAACTATTATCTCTTGAAATTGACCTTTTTATGAAGCAAGCTAACACAGAAACTCAAAGGGGTGGTGATGCTGCAGGTTACATTCAAGAAAAAATTGCCAAGTTGGAGTTAAACATTAACAAACGGGGTATTAGGCAATCCAATTTTAAAATTCTTTCTGAAAAGAGTGGGAAGCCTTCACCGGTGAAACTAAATAAAGACCATGCTCTTGCCATTATAGCGCCTGACCCAACAGGCAGGCATTTTCCCCCTGTAATGCAGGATGTTTGTGGGAGTAACATTGTACAGAATCCATTGTCAGCTGAGGTAATGCAAAAGCTAAATTTGAGCAACACATACTCAGAGTATAAATTGGTATCTGAAATCTGGCACCAATTTTATTGTATGACTGAAATTCTTCGATATGATCCATCACCAATTGACTGTTTGAAGGATGGCCACCTGAAAGGCCCCAAAGATGTGCATGATTATGATTTTGGTTACCATGAGTCACATTACGATAAGTATATATTGCATGCTGAGTCATTTTATCAGTTGTTTAAGGTAAGGTATGGTGTAAGTGAACTGACACCCTATATGATGAAACTTGTGGATCATGCTCCGACACTAATGAAAACGCTCCCATTTCCTTTAGGTCGATTTCAATCAGAAGGTGGAGAGCACGCAAATTATCAGCATAATAGGTACTTTTTAACCATACAACAAGAGGAGGTGGTGTTGCAGGCAGTGTTTATGACCCAATATTATGTACCCTTCACAATATGTACAAGTCAATTGTGCGTTCTATTCTGGACTGTAGCTCAGATGATGCTACAGAAGCATTTGCACAGTACAGAGACAGGCATCTGGAACTTTCTGGTATACCAAAACATTGTAGCCCGCTTGAAATCATTCATAACTGCAACTCTAAACCATTACCTGATGTGGCCCCAGGGGAAGGCATCTTTGCAGGCATGAATTTTGTATGTTGTGGTAGTGTACCAAAATACAAAGGGAAGAACTGCAGCCAACAGCAGTGGCACCAACTTATTAAAGATCATGGTGGTAGGGTAAAGGCATCACTGCCTCTCCAAAGGAGTTCAAAGATGTACACTTTTCTTACAAACAAGAACCTTGAATCGAAATGTAAACTTCCTGCTGCTGTAAGGTTGTCAGTGCAATGCAGCTATGATATTTTAGACTACAATTTTGTATTATGTCAGTGAAAGAAGGAAAACTTCTGGATGCTGAGGACTTCCAGCTTCGGTTCAAGAATATTTTGAAAACAACTCCACAGCAAACTCCCTCTGAAAAATACTTTGGTAAAGCTCCAACTTTAGTTCACCTCCTCATAAAGAGAGGCAAAAAGCAGAAGGTTGCAAAAGCACGAAAACCTCTTAGAAACCCAGGGTTGTTTTATGCTCAGAAAAAATACGGGCAGAACGAGCAAAGAGGCCTGTTTCTTTTACGGGGGCTTCAAAACTCCTTAAAGAGTATTTGGCAGAGTGGCAAAAAATGCCTCAAAGTGAGAGACTGGTGCACCTTAAAGAATGGAAGTTGTATGAGGCCAGAAAACACTGTCCAAAGAATTAATGAGTTCTACACTGTTGGCACACATCAAGTTGAATGGGGGGGTTGGGAGGTCAGAAGATAGCTCGTTAAGTGGATCTTTAAACAGATTAATGGTTTATATTTGTCTGCACAAGTATCTCAGGGGTTTAATGAATTAGTGAAAAATGTAGAGGATTTGAACCTTTTCGTAATGTTACTTTCACAGTGAGACTGGTTCAGTTTGACAAACTGAGAAGCTTTATGATTTACCATACAGTGATGTTAATACTTTGCTCGTTTTGTCATTTTTGTGTACGGTGCCTTATGCTTTACCTTCACAGTGATAGTTACTCAGTTTGCTGCTTTAAAGATTTTAGGAAAACAAAAGTTTTAGAGTGTTGCATGTATGTAAATTACCTACATTGGGATATTTTCAATGTTCATATATTTTATAATTTTAGAATGTATTGTCAAGGCAAAAGTAACTGTCTGTAAAAGTACGTCTTTCAATTGTAATGTATAATTTCACCACTTGCACCTATTTGTTCTCTTGTACAGTGCATTAAATCACGTTGTAGGGAATATGGCTTTATATTTTGTCACACTAGCTGAGAGGAAATTATACGTCTACAGTATTGTTTCTACATATTTTTTAGTTTTTTTTGTACATGTGTTGCCTGATGCTTTACTTTCACTGAGTGTTCAATGTAACAAACTGAGATGCTTTTACCTTAGAGTGAGATATGATGCTTTTGCAATTTTACCATAGGGTGAGATGCTTTATGATTTACCATAGAGTGATGTTGTATATTACAGCTGCATTAGAATATATTTAAAGTTGCATGATAAAGGATTGTCAAGAAAAAAGTAGCTATGCATTGTCCCAGGTTATTCATACAGAACATGCTGTACTTATGTACACAGTGTACTCTTAATGTGCAGTGAAAATGAGAATTTAATGATAAATATTGCAATATGTGGAGAGTGACCTTTTGTCACTGGAGGAGCTTTTTTCAAATTCATGGTTTGTATGAGGCCATGAAACAAAAAAAAAAAGATAAAGGATTTTGTCCATCACACAGTGCCATGCATATCAAGTTGAAGTGGGGGGGGGGGGAGGAGGGTCATGAGATAGCTAGTTCAGTTGATTTTCATTCCACAGTGCCATGCACATCAAGGGGGGGGGGGAGGGGAGGTCATGAGATAGCTAATTCAGTTGATTTCCATGATAATGTGCACAGCAATGTTTGATGCTATAAAGTGAATCTTTGTGGTTCTCATAGTCAAGAATTGTTTGCGAGAATGAGTAGCCTGCAGTATACTTTGCTCGTTTTGACATTTTTGTGTGCAGTGCCTTATGCTTTACCTTCACAGTGATAGTTACTCAGTTTGCTGCTTTAAAGATTTGAGGAAAACAAAAGTTAGAGTTAGAGTGTTGCATGTATGTAAATTACCCACATTGGGATATTTTCAATGTTCATTTATTTAATTTCAGTATGTATTGTCAAGGCAATGTATGTATTGTCAATGGTTTTTGTACAGTGGAAAATGGTGGTTTTGTATGTGCATATCATTTTGTTTATGTGAATACATGGAGGGTGACCTTTTTGTCACTGGTGTAATTTTTATCAAATGGAAGGGTTGTTAATATATTTGTCAGGCCCTTTCCTTTCATGTTTTCAACCTTAGAGAATGGTGCTGGAATAGAAGCTTAATGAAAAGCTGATGTCTTTCAATTGTAATGTATAAATTCACCACTTGCACCTATTTGTTCTCTTGTACAGTGCATTAAATCACGTTGTAAGGAATTGGTTTTATATTTTGTCGCAGAAAGAGGGAATAATTTGTGGTAGTTGTGTGATATTTGTCTTCATTGATTTAACTTAAATCTCACTTGTGTTTTAATAAGTGATACTTGGGACACTTTTCTTACGATTTGATATATTTTTATGTGAATGCATAATATGTTTTATGGATGTTAACAATACAGTTAGAAAAACAGTCAACTTGAAACACAATCACTTCTTTATTTGTCAGTGTTAGTGTACCTTCATTGTCAGCTATTTAGGTCCACTTAAGTATAATGCCACAAATTCTTTTAGACTTAGTGCATCCCCCTCCCCAGTCGCACTATGCAATTTGGTAGGAATTGTATTGGAGGCCTGGTTGGGGCCCAGTCATGTTATATATATGCATGTCATGGGGGACATGGGTCAGAAACCTCAAGACGATCCATATGAATGTGTACATACCACATGCATAGGTATACGCATGTGTATACATGCCTTTCCCTTACTCCCCTCCTGGGGGTGGGGGGGGGGGGGGGAGTTAGAGAATTTACCTCCAAGAAAATGATTGGAGAGGACTGTCTCGCACTTTTAGCAAATATTATGATCGTTGACATTAATGGGAGAAGGCAGTCGCACCAAATATTGTCAAATCATTAATAGGAGCCATTCCTGAACAAGTGTGAAGGGGTACACTAATTCAAATGGGAGGCACTATTTTCCCTTTAATATTAGGGGGGCAAAAGCAGGCGCGGTTTTACGGGGGGGGGGGCTTTGGGGGCTGAAGCCCCCCAAATTTGCTCACGCCCCCCCCCCCCCCAAATTTTACGAGGTTGTGTATTATCTTCATGCTATATTTGCGTCTATTGAGAAAAACAAAATTGCCCAATACATTTGTGCACATCTTGGTCCAGTAGATTTAGTTTCTCAAACATGTCATGCAAGATAGGCATGTGATCACGTTTTTTGTATCCCTCGTCCACGTACGTACAGCGTTGTTTCAACTGGATGTAGTAAGACAGCCAGGCTTTGCCTTAGTACTGTATAACGGTACGTAGGCACAGTGCAAGCGCCTACTAGCTTACCCAGCTGCATTCTTATGTTCGACGTCAGTCCCATGGGCGTAAATACGGGGGTGTGTGTGGGGGTGTCCCCCATGAAAATCAAAAATCGGTTTCTGAGCGCCAAAAGTCGGTCTCACATCCAGTTCAGTATGCCTTTGTAACAGTAGACCAGACATGAACAACATTTGATACCATACTAAAATTGAAATTCCGGCAGAGATGAAGTAAAAGTGAAAAGGTTGCCCGAATTTTCTACTGAGTTCCCGAATTTTTGATAGAATGCCCAGAAAAATGTGCAAAAATTTTCGCTCGCTTCGCGCGCATGTAGTGGTTTAGTGGTCTATTTTATGCATCTGAACTGCAACGAATTTCTGGCAACTTTTTGAGATTCGAGCAAAAAAGTTTCTGCCCCCAAACTGGAAGAAACTCGTATGCCTATGATTATTGCTACCAGTGGCGTATGCAGGGGGGCCATTGGGCCATGGCCCTCCTCCCTGATGCCAATTTTTTTTTTTTTTTAGTTCCTAAAAATACGTAAATTTTTAACACAGATTCTACTTCAAAATGTAGCATATGTGGCACCAAATTACATGTAAGGACACCTTATTTTTCAAAAATTTTCAAAGGAGAGGGGGATACCCCCTTCCCAGGCCGACGATCACACAACATACTGCATGCCCCCTTGAGAAAAATCCTGGGTTAACCACCACCGATGCAGTCTTCCTTAGCATCATTCCCTAATGTCGGTATTGATAGTGACAGAAAGTTTTATTCTTCCGTTTCAAGCCCCTCCCCCTAAGCCCCCACCCCCACCCCCCAAAAAATCTTGGTCTAGAACCGCGCCCGGGCAAAAGGTGATCCATCCCCACAACCAAATTATTGGTTACTTCTCATGTAATAATGCACATACTGCACAGCAATTACAGAATAAACACTGGTTTCAGTCAATTGAAACTCAGAAATGGTTTATTTAGTTAATACTCAGTGTAGCCATCAACCTGTAAGCTACAACTGTTGAACTTCAAGGGATTAAGCTGCATGCATGGTCACTACAAGTACCTACGATATGAATAGGCTAGGTGGTACCTATTCAAACAACATTTCTTGACCATTGAGCTTCTCCATGGCAACCATGACTCTTGCACAAAGGAGCTGTGGGCTCCTATTCAAAGTGCGGTGTAATTAAATTCTTTTTCAATAGTGATTGCAGCTCAGCTCTTTGTGGTAGGCCTACTATATTCTGCCTTATGACATGTTGTAGGCCAAGTACAGTAGTGGGCCAACTGTGCACATATACAGCCATGAACTGTTACACCTCATTTTTCCCTGCACTGGAGTCTAGTATCTTCTGACACATACTATGTAACTGCAAATGTAGAGGGCCAGAGAAGGGTACTGTAGGGAATCTTGATCTGTAACAGAATGTGAATTGGACCTTCACCTTATCTTCTTTCCTTCCCCAATATACTAATACATATGACACTTAAGGGAAATTGATCGAACATAAATCTTTCATGAATCTGGCCCCACCCTACTAAAATTACCCACCACTACACATGCTACACTCTGTTTCACTGCCTACTCATTTTTTTTTTTAAAGTTATGGCATATAACTGCTATCAACTTTCCTGTTAGAAGTGTGCCACAGAAAATATCCCTTCTTAACCTGCTCATATAATGGATCATGGTGGGGATAATTAGGTATATCGGACAGGTCCTTTATCTTGCGAGTACATTTTCATGGAGTGCAGTCTTTTAGAAGCTATTGTTTTAACCAGCATAGGCATAGTCTTCTTCAGTCCTAGAAGCCCCCCCCCCCCCAAAAAAAACCCCCATTCACACACACCCACACAAACCTACACAACCCTTAAATGAAGGGAAATACTACAATGAGAAGCAACGACAAAGAAGGGCTAATATCCTCACTGAGTGCACCCAAAGTGTACAGATGTACATAACCTAGCTAGTGGCATGAATAACAAAGGCTACCAGTGTGATTGGAGCAAATTGAGCAATTGCACTGCCATCAATAGGAGGATTAACTTAACCACCTGTACCACAGCAGAACAAACTCTTATCTGAAAAAGTAGTGCTGGTTGTTTATCAACTATCTGGCATGGTAAAGCAGGTGTGAAGCAATGTTTGCATAAGGCCATGGGTAATTGTATATAACAGGAGTGAAGTGGACATGGGCTTAATAAGGTTCCTTGACCGTCATGCACCCGGCGGTGAAACTCTGAAAACCTTATTGTTACGATATCTCAAGTTAGGAAACTTAGGCCTTCATTCATACATCTGGGGTCACCACAGGTCAAAAAACCAAAATCTCCCAATATTCCCCAATACTACTTATGAAAACAAAGCAGTATTTGTCCAACTGTTTAGATTACATTTAATCAGTGCCTGAAAGAGATGAGGTTCACACCATTGTCTGAAAAAAAAACATATGGTCAATACAATCGATTTTTGCATACTGGTTTCTACTTTATTTCTCATATTGTATTCAACTTTTGTGTTCTTCAACATTATCGTATTTTCTTCACTTCTAGTTTTCTTATAACTTTAGGACAACAACATTCCCATTGTAAAATTTCTACAGCTAACTTCCGTCCAAAGTAGATTCTAGGGCATGACATTTACTTTCTTTACTCAGGTACTCGCAATAAATCGTAATACCTACCACGCCAACTTAATGTTATAACCATTCACATTAAATATGTTCAGCTTTGTATCTTATAAAGAATGTGAGGTTCAGACTTAAGAAAAACATACACTTTGTCATTTATCGACCTCGATTGTGTAATACTACTTCGACACGCTCTACAGGAACATTTAGTAACACTAAGTTTTATAATAAACGTTTAGAAAAATGCTCTTGTTCTTTATCATTTTTCTGTCTCCAATTTTACACGTATACCTCTACTGTAGTTCACAATATGCATCTATACTCATTCAGGTAATATATTTTAAGACTATGCTAACGATCGCCAAACACCCAAGTAATTTCCAGTTTTCAGTTGAAAATCTCCTCCAGTCTACAATATATCCAAAAATTGAACAGAGTAATGTTCCGCAGATAGAACCAAAGTTGGTCGTACTCGCTGGGCACTATCAATCCTCAACTCCTCGGAGAATCTATTTGTTTTAACTTCTAAAAAGGCCAAAGACGATCTCTGACAAGTATCCTTTCGGGAAACCTAAATCTGTGGTTTTAACTGGACAATTCGTGTTGACATGTGAAAGTAGAAAACAAACGTTTCTTATGATTTTGAAAGGCCCGGGAAGTTTTCCCAAATTTTTCACGGAAACAACACCATAGGATTGGGCCAAAGCAACTTCTGTCATACAGTTTGTACACACACGCTCGCACAAAGCATAGCTTCTTGCCTCCACCTCTAATGGCGGAAGGGTCCCCGCAATCACAGCGGATTTACGTACGCGGT
This sequence comes from Holothuria leucospilota, assembly GCA_029531755.1. Classification (NCBI taxonomy): domain Eukaryota; kingdom Metazoa; phylum Echinodermata; class Holothuroidea; order Aspidochirotida; family Holothuriidae; genus Holothuria; species Holothuria leucospilota. The sequence continues at coordinate 39,733,790 of CM055964.1, forward strand.
AGTAGGAGTGCGCACTCTTATTTCCTTATCTTACTCTATGGGTGAAGGATGACTCTTGCATAAGGGTTACTCTGTCTAGAGTTTAACGAGAGGCTTTTAAAGGACATCAAAGTTACCATATACATTATTTTCTTCATATAATTCCACCAAGTGATGTCATTGTTTAGGAAGAAGCAGTAAGTATTCTTTCATGCTGGCGTAACAGCACAATGCAACACACACTACAACAGAATGATTGTGGAATCATTCTCAATGTATAACAATTTTCTTGGTCACAGACTGCATTAATGAACTTTCCCATTTTCACCACAAAAGGTATAAGAGTCAAATGGATTTATGGTGTACTTTATTACCTTTGCAGAAATTGATGCACATTTCTTTTTCTTCTTCAGATATCTTATTCATTTAGTGGACCTTCACAAGTCGTGTTCCAGTGTGAGTAATGACACTTTTCCACACCCAATGTAAACCACACTTTTGTAGTATTCTGGTGATTTCATAACACTAAGTTTCCTCTTCACTTATCTAAATGCATGGTTATAATCGTTCCATGCTGCTAATCTCCCATGGCAACACTGATGTAACAAATTGTATCACGGCAATATATTGATCAGTTTGGGTTTTTCACCTCTCTCATACTTTAAAACTTATTCTCTTTTTAATTAACTAGCTAAACAAGAAAAGTAAAGGAGGCCTCTTAACTTTCCATGATGAGCAGCAGATAAGAGCAATATGCAGTGTCAACCTCTCAAGGGAGAGCTTCCAATAAATGCCCATGAAGACTGTTGTATCTGTTCAAATTTCATCTTCGTTATGGAAGAAAATGATGCACTTATTTACTAACATGATGAAGGTTCTACACACCTAGCAAATGTGTCAAATATCTGTTCCCCACTTAAGGTGAGAATCCTTCGGAGTGAAAATTCCGGAATGAAGAGGTGGACAGTGCAGCAGCTGTACGATAAAATCAGAAAACTTGGAATGTGAAAAGGGTGAGCATGACAAGCACTTTTTATAAATGTCTCGGTCACAATCGGGTGAAAGGTACTTTGCACAAAAGCGGATAACCCCCAAAATAAAGGTCCTAGGACAAACTTGATTTACAACTTTTATCAAAGTAAAATATCCCCTTCATATATCACTGAAATCTCTCTGAACATTCTGTTTTAGTCCTTTTTAGATATCGTGGATCACGGATGACTTGTTTTCAGGGGTTCAGGCAGGACATTTCAATGATTCACAAAAACAGATGGGAGCACATTTCTGTTATTTATGCATTTTTATGCTGAACTGTATTTATTGTTAACACTTCTTAAATCAGACAATTCGATTTCAAATGGGATCTTCAGCAATACACAACATCCTTTTTCGCAGTCATAGTAACATTACCAACATTGACAATTAACACAGGGTGTCAAACATCATGCCTACCCCTAGTATGCATGGGAAACATTTTTATTTTCATTCGACTTACAAGCTCAGCTGGAGGAAGATTCTGAGAAATAAGATATAAATATGATATATTAAATAATGCTTAAGATAAAAATTTTTTGAAAAAGCGATGTGTGCCAACGTTAATATATCAGTTGCAGATGTTATGTGTTCTTGACACAAACCATACCTGGTCAGGTGAGGTGACAGATTATGGATACTTGCCACCCTTACTATTATGTTAGCTTAAGACAGGTTGATGCCATTAATTGACCATGAAAGGGTATGAATGAATTCAGTATTTTTGAAGTGGCATGCATTTATTCCACCAAGTGATGTCATTGTTCAGGAAGAAGCAGTATTCTTTCATGCTGGCATAACAGCACAATCTTCTTCAAGACAGCAACCTGATCTGGAGAATGGTTAATCATGCCACCAACAGACCAGAAAATGTTGCTACTGATGACAAGAAGGATCTGAGCAATTTGAGAAAAGATGTTGAGAGGCTTTTCAATGAAATCTACAAAAAAACATACGGGGAAGCTTCGAGTCAGCTACCGTGATGTGCAAAACGGTAGAATAATTTCGTCTGGATTCCCTGCTGGACTTATACTAAAGAGGCCTAATGCATATGGACAGAGCAACTTGGTCAAGATCATTGAAGCTCAAGATGAGATCATAATTAAGGATGTAACAGTGGACGCAGCAGCGGAGGTACTATGTACAGTTCCAAATGAAGGTGGTTCCAGTCAGCTGCCGGAAAACAGTGGACATAATTTGCCGACAGCATCCTTCCCTTCATCAAATGCTGGTGCAGATGATGAAGATGATGCAGCTCAACCTATCCTACATGAAATTCAGTCTGGAAATGTTTCTCAGGAAAATGGTGACATGGACAATTTTCCTTTCGAAAAAATTTTACAGACAAGAAGACGAAGAGGAAAGAAAGAATACCTGGTGAAGTGGAAGGGATATGACTTGCCGACATGGGAACCTGCGAGGCATTTTCCAAAAGACTTCAGAAATGTCTCTGTAATGTAACCAAGTATTTGTCACAAGTAGTGTAACTAAATATTTTTGATGCTTATAGGTATCAAGTTATGACCTTCATGCACAACTGGTATGTTAACAATTTGGCCATAACCTTTGACAGTTATTTAACTTCAACTGTAAATTCCCTCAGTACCACAAGGTCTGAAAATATTCATGTACACAGGTTTTGTACTCAAATTTTCAATCTTTGTCCTTTTTATGGGTCTAATGTACTGGAGCAACCTTGTTTTAATTGCAAGTCCATAAGTATACTTTGTACAAAAATGATTTTGTAAGGTTCAGTTTAAAAAAAAAACAGCACAATGCAATACACTACAACAGAATGATGGTGGAATCATTCTCAATGTATAACAATTTTCTTGATCACAGACTGCATTAACTTTCGCATTTTCACCACAAATGTTAAGGGTCAAGTGGTGCAAATGGATTTATTGTGTCCTTAATTACCTTTGCAGAAATTAATGCACATTTATCTTCTTAGATATCTTATTCATCTAGTGGACCTTCCAAGTCGAGTTCCAGAGTGAGTAATGACACGTTTCCACACCCAATGTAAACCACACTTTTGAAGTATTCTAGTGATTTCATAACACTGACTCACTTTCCTCTTCACTTATTTAGTGGGATGGTTATAATCGTTCCATGTTGCTATTTTCCCATGGCAACACTGATGTAACAAATTGTATCACGGCAATATATTGATCAGTTTGGGTTTTTTCACCTCTTTAATATTTGAAAACCTTTTTCTTTTTTATTAACTAGCTAAACAAGGAGAAAAGTAAAGGCCTCTTCACTTTCCAAGATGAGCAGCAGACAAGAGCAATATCCAGTGTCAACCTCTCAAGGGAGAGCTTCCAAAAAATGCCCATGAAGACTGTTGAATCTGTTCATCTTCGTTATGGAAGAAAATGACGCACTTATTTACTAACATGATGAAGGTTCCACACAAGTAGCATATGTGTCAAATATCTGTTCCCCACTAAAGGTGAGAATCCTTCGGAGTGAAAATTCCGGAATGAAGAGGTTGACAGTACAGCAGCTGCATCAAAAAATCAGAAAACTTGGAATGTGAAGAGGGTGAGCATGGCATGCACACTTTATAAATGTCTCAGTCACAATCTGGGTGAAAGGTACTTTGCATATACACGGACAACCCCCAAAATAAAGGTCCTAGAACAAACCTGATTTTTAACTTTTATCAAAGTTAAATATCCCCTTTATATATCACTGAAATATCTCTCAACATTCTGTTTTAGTCCTTTTTAGGTATCGTGGATCACGGATGACTTGTTGTCAGGGGTTCAGGCAGGACATTTCAATGATTCACAAAAACAGATGGGAGCACCTTTTTGTTATTTATGCGTTTTTATGCTAAATTGTATTTATTGTTAACACTTCTTAAATCAGACAATTCAATTTTAAATGGTATCTTCAGCAATACACAACATCCTTTTTCGCAGTCATAGTAACATTACCATCACTGACAATTTACACAGGGTGTCAAACATTGTGCCTACCCCTAGTATGCATGGGAAACATTTGTATTTTCATTCGACTTACAAGTTCAGCAGAAGGAAGATTCTGAGAAATAAGATATAAATATGATATATTCAATAATGGTTAAGATAAAAAGGTTTCGAAAAAGTGACGTCTGCCAAGGTTAATATATGAGTTGAAAATGTTATGTATTCTAGACACAAACCATACCTGGTCAGGTGAGGTGACAGATTATGGATACTTGCCACCCTTACTATTATGTTAGCTTGAGACCGGGAGATGCCATCAATTGACCATGAAAGGGTACGAATGCATTCAGTATTTTTCAAGTTGCATGCTTTATTCCATCAAGTGATGTCACTGTTCAGGAAGAAGCAGTATTCTTTCATGCTGGCATAACAATACAATGCAATACACTACAACAGAATGATCGTGGAATCATTTTCAATGTAGAACAATTTTCTTGATCACAGACTGCATTAACTTTCGCATTTTCACCACAAGTGTTAAGGGTCAACTGGCGCAAATGGATTTATGGTGTCCTTTATTACCTTTGCAGAAATTGATGCACATTTCTCTTTCTTCTTTAGATATCTCATTCATCTAGTGGACCTTCCAAGTCGAGTTCCAGTGTGAGTAATGACACTTTTCCACCCTAATGTTAATCACACTTTTGAAGTATTCAAGTGATTTCATAACACTGACTCCGTTTCTTCTTCACTTATCTAATGGGATGGTTATAATTGTTTCATGTTGCTGTTCTTTCATGGCACTGATGTAACAAATTGTATCAGCAGGGCTCGAAAATAGACTGGTGCTCTGGCGCAAAAGCGCCAGAACCTGCCGCAACTGCTCCAGAAAAACGGAAAAGGGGGTGTTTGTCTAGCGTTACAAATAGCGCCAGATACATGAACCAACAAAATTTATGAACTCCTGTGCCCACCTCCAACCTTCTCCACATTCAAGATGCCATTCAGGTCAATCTAAACCTGCCATAGGCTATACATGCACCCAGCCTCTCCAAGTTTTTCAGAGATGGAGTGACCACACCATGCTTAGTACTGCCTGGTGTGTAACCAAAAAAATGCTGTCTTATTTCCTGTTTCTGTTGCTTTGAATTTCTTTTACTAAATGCACAAGTAACATTCGAAAGACCACCAGAGAATGTTACCAGCAGGGAATAGTGGTTTTATTAAAAAATTGAAAACCACTTCAGACAATAGGAAAACAGCTTCAGAAAAGCTACAAAATGAAGGTCGTCACAAGCTGTTTTTAACTCCAGAGGGGAAAAGCTTATTTTCGAGCCAGTAGGACATCAGCTGTGTTGCTAATCAAATAAATGCAATATGCTTAGGTCTATGCATGTCGATGGAGCATATTGATTTCAAGTATTATCCTTAATGGCAAAGTTATGAGGTACAGCATTTGCCGGAAAAGAGTCAATGTGGAAGCATCGTAAATTTGATGGAACATAATTTTGTGGTGTACTCCTTTTCCACTTTATATGCTGAAATGAGCTATAGGAAACTGGTTACAGGTGACATAAGGATGGAGGGACTTCCTCATGGTGTTTCATGTAAAAGGCCTACCTCTTATGGGGTGTCAGACTTGAAAGCCATTATCTAGCAACAAGATAATATATCTGTATGTAAGTACATATATAACACATTCCAGAAGGCAACCCTCCCCCCCGAAAAAAAGGTTAGTCACTGCACGGCTGTTTCACATTGGGACCAGTTAAATGCCTGGATGTCATGCTTATGGATCTGAACTGCAGCTCTGGAATGAAAAGAGGAGCAGGGCCTTGCAGCATGGGCATTTAGATCAGCACGTTTATTGGGTTGGGCCAAGCAAACATTCCTCATTTTTGTGCCCAGCATATAATTTGATGATTGGCAAACATCAACATGCTGAGTAAGATTCACCTCCTTTGCAAAAATGGTTACTATTTTTGTCAAAATGCCTGTGGTTATTCCGTACAGATTTGGCAATTAACAATACATGTCAGCCTTGTTCATAGAATGTGCAGGGATAAATGTGATTTGTCTTCATTGTATGCAAATTTGCTTCTCTCAATATACTGTGGAGAACTGTTGAGTCATGTTATATACAAGCATAATTAAACAACATGTTATAAGTCAAAAAATGATTTTTGTTATGCAAGAAAGGTATTGAGCTTGCATATACAAAACAAGAGCCCAGTGGGCACTGTGGTTCCTTGCTGAATGTAATGAAACTGAGCCAACTACTGAATGAACCAGTATTTCTGTAGATGCACAAAATCTGCTCTGTAGACAATGCACATCTTGTGTTAACACATTCAAGCATAAATAAATTGCTCTGAAGAAATACAGGCACTTCAAGGGATATCAACACAGACAGTATACAGTTACAATTTGTTTTATTCAATGAAGCAATCACAATTCATGCACGCTCAATGGTATCTGATCCAAATGATCAGTAACTTAGTTCTCTTTATAAAACTAACAACCCATAGTAGCATTTAATTAATCAATTCCAATTTCCAATTTCTGCAAACTCACATGTCCTAATCTAAGGACACATGTCTGTCTAGTGAACTTTCACAAGTCCTCTGCTTTGTGGGCAGAGAATCTTCTGCAATATTAAAAAGCGGTATTTGATGCAGGTTTTCATAATGGCAGAATTATGGATTAAAATCGTAATACTATAATTTCAACTAAAATTAAGATACTTGGCATCTCTGAAAGATCTCCCACATCTTTCAGTCATTGGGTGAATGTGATCTTAATGTGCTGGAATGATACAGTTTTGTGCTAATATTTGACTTTAGGAATTCTTGGCAATTTGCTTTTTGGCGGGTGATTTCACCTCTGACATCTGACACAACTCATATGGGTTTTCTGCTGGATTTATTGCAACACCCCAAAGCATAAATCTATTCAAGCTTCCTACACTGAGATATAGAGTTGAAAAGGTTTGCAGAGTTTGACCTCCAGTGACCCCAGATGACCTTTGGTCTCCACCAAAAAATATTTTCCCCACCATAAGGTATCCACACACTAAGTATGAAATTAATCTAAGCTTCCTACCTTGAGATATTGTGCTAACAACAAAGTTATCAGTTTTGACCCTTGGTGACCCCAGATGACCTTTGACCTCCACCAAAAACTGTATGGCACAGCTTCTAACTATGGTGGATCTATGTACCAAGTATGAATCTATCCAAGATTCTTTGAGATATTGTGTTAACAAGGTTTTCAGTATTTGACTCTCAGTGACCCCAAATGACCTTTGACCTCCACCAAAAATTACAGGATTTATCTTCTCACCATAAGTCATCCACATACCAAGTATGAAATCTATCCAAGATTCCTACCTTGAGATATCGTGCAAACAAGGTTTTCTGCTGGATTTAATGCAACACCCCAAAGCATAAATCTATTCAAGCTTCCTACACTGAGATATAGAGTTGAAAAGGTTTGCAGAGTTTGACCTCCAGTGACCCCAGATGACCTTTGGTCTCCACCAAAAAATATTTTCCCCACCATAAGGCATCCACACACTAAGTATGAAATTAATCTAAGCTTCCTACCTTGAGATATTGTGCTAACAACAAGGTTATCAGTTTTTGACCCTTGGTGACCCCAGATGACCTTTGACCTCCACCAAAAACTGTATGGCACAGCTTCTCACTATGGTGGATCTATATACCAAGTATGAAATCTATCCAAGATTCTTTGAGATATTGTGTTAACAAGGTTTTCAGTATTTGACTCTCGGTGACCCCAAATGACCTTTGACCTCCACCAAGATAACAGGATTTATCTTCTCACCATAAGTCATCCACATACCAAGTATGAAATCTATCCAAGCTTCCTAACTTGAGATACTGCGTTAACAACAAGTTTTCAGTGTTTGACCCCCGGTGACCCCAGATGACCTTTGACCTCCACCAAAAGCTACAACATTCACCTTCTCACCATAATGCATCCACATACCAAGTATGAAATTTATCCAAGCTTCCTACCTTGAGATATCGTGCAAACAAGGTTTTCGGTCTCTGACCCCTGGTGACCCCACATGACCTTGACCTCCACCAAAAACAATAGGGCACTCCTCACTATGACAGATCCATATACCAAGTTTCAGTTTAGTCCAACTTTCCCTTGTTGAGATACAGCGTACCGAAGCAAGTGTCACACACACACATACACGCTCACGCCAAGCTGACTACATAGGTTCCTTCTGCTAACGCAAGGAACCAAAAATATAAATAAAATGTTAAATTCAATAGGTCCTGTAATGGGCCAGGCATGACTGTTGAAGAGTGCAGGCATAACGTGATATAAAGTTTTTTTTTCATGAATATCAGAGAAGGTATCCAGCAACAAAGCTTGAGGACCATACAGATCTACGTATAGACAACCACAAATGATGCAATTACAGCTGACTTCAACAAATATGCTGTTGAATGACTGGAGGTGGTCAAGCTTAGAATGGTGCAACTTACAGTAACTTTGAAAATATGTTTATTGTTTGTGATTTTTTATTTTCATTTTTTTCAGATCAACATTCTTTTCAATTTATCAGGCTTTTCCACTCTTCATGAACCTACCATGGTTTCCCTTCCAGTCAAGCCAATTAGATTAATTTGACGGATGTGCAAAATTTATATTGAACTTCCTCACTCGAACTTTACATTGCATATTGTAAAGTAATAAAGTTTGCAGGGTTGAAATTGTATGCCATTTAAAGTTACCTGCATACCTGTGAACTGCATAAGTAAAAGTCTTGATATATGTAAAAGGGGAATTCAGTTTTTTTAGGCATTAAGATGCAGCGCATTCGCATGTAGCAAGAATTTCTTTCCTTTTTTTTCTTGTTTTTACCATCTCTTAAAGGTGTGGTGAACAAGGCTACATGCACATCCAGGGAGCCATCTGTCCCGTTGGTTCTGAAACAACGCATACACTAGATAATGGACAAGGTTTGCTTTGTATCTTTCAGTATCTTTCATCATAGCATTTCTATGTTTTCTTTGTATATTTGTCTGACAAGTGTTACAAACTATTGGAAGAGCATTGATTAGTTGAATTAGATGGGATTTTACGACAAACCAACACGATTGTGTTATATAGGGTCATCCAGAAAAGAAAAAAAGTGCAATGCTGGGGTACAATTAACTAAAAAGTGCGGTCAAATTACACTAAAAGGTCCAGGCAAACGCGGGAGTTGTCAAAAATTTCTATACAGTTTACTCTCCTTGAAAAAGCCCAAAATAAGGGAAGATAATCACGGCAACATATTGATCAGTTTGGGTTTTTTCACCTCTCTAATACTTGAAAACCTTTTTCTTTTTATTAACTAGCTAAACAAGAAGCAAAGTAAAGGAGGCCTCTTCACTTTCCAAGATGAGCAGCAGATAAGAGCAATATGCAGTGTCAACCTCTCAAGGGCCAGCTTCCAAATAATGCCCAGGAAGACTGTTGTATTCTGTTCAAATTTCATCTTCGTTAGGGAGGAAAATGATGCACTTATTTACTAACATGATGAAGATTCTACACACGTAGCAAATTTGTCAAATTTCTGTTCCCCACTAAAGGTGCGAATCCTTCGGAGTGAAAATTCCGGAATGAAGAGGTGGACAGTGAGGCAGCTGTATGATAAAATCAGAAAACTTGGAATGTCAAAATAGTGAGCATGACATGCACACTTTGTAAATGTCTCAGTCACAATCAGGGTTAAAGGTACTTTGCACATACACGAATAACCCCCAAAATAATGGTCCTAGAACAAACCTGATTTATCACTTTTATCAAAGTAAAATATCCCATTGATATGTCACTGAAAAATCTCTCAACATTCTGTTTTAGTCCTTTTTAGATATCGTGGATCACGGATGTCTTGTTTTCAGGGGTTCAGGCAAGACATTTCAATGATTCACAAAAACAGACGGGAGCACCTTTTTTGTTATTCATGCATTTTTATGCTAAATTGTATTTATTGTTAACACTTCAGGCAATTTGATTTTAAATGGCATCTTCAGCAATACACAACATCCTTTTTCGCAGTCAAAACCACCTTCTATAATAGAAATACAGCACTGTCAATAGTAACATTACCAACATTGACAATTAACACAGTAAAGGCCTCTTTTACCTTTCTTCTTGTTCAGCTAGTTAATAAAAAAGAAAAAGGTTTTCAAGTATTAGAGAGGTGGAAAAACCCAAACTGATCAATATATTGCCGTGATATAATATGTAACATCAGTGTTGCCGTGGGAGAATAGCAACATGAAACGATTATAACCATCCCGTTAGATAAGTGAAGAGGAAACTGAGTGTTATGAAATCACTAGAGCTTTTTAAGTACGTAGAAACAGGCACTGACAAACTAAAGGATAATCCCAAACCCAAAGAAAAACCCTGACGGATCACGAACACAATGTCAAACAGACTAAACATACCATGCAACAAGCAACAAAAGAGTCTTTGTTACTACTGAGATTTAGCACTGCCACTGCAGCCAACCCCAAAACAACACTCCAGCCCAACCACCACAAACAACCCCAAAACAAAGTCCCACAAAGACCACACACCCAAATCCACCACACACCCAAAGGCAACACCACGCCCGAAGGCAACACCACGCCCGAAGGCAACACCACGCCCGAAGGTAAGAGCACTTAAAGAGCACCGGGGCAAATACAGGTGCACCTTGCCCAAGGGTGCCCCGGAGGCAGTTGTGGCAAAGGGTAACCTCATTATCCCCACGCTTAAACAAGCTCCACAACCGGAAGCAGTTTAAAGTCCTACCCAGAAATCACTAGAATACTTCTAAAGTGTGGTTTACATTAGGTGTGGAAAAGTGTCATTACTCACTTTGGAACTCGACTTGGAAAGGTCCACTAGATGAATGAGATAATAAAGGACACCATAAATCCATTTGACCCTTATACCTTTGTGGTGAAAATGCGAAAGGTTATAAATGCAGTCTGTGACCAAGAAAATTGTTATACATTGAAAATGATTCCACCATCATTCTGTTGTAGTGTGTTGTATTGTGCTGTTACGCCAGCATGAAAGAATACTGACTGCTTCTTCCTGAACAATGCCATCACTTGAAGGAATAAATGCATGCCACATGAAAAATACTGAATGCATTCATACCCTTTCATGGCCAATTGATGGCATCAACCTGTTTCAAGCTAACATAATAGTAAGGGTGGCAAGTATCCATAATCTGTCACCTCACCTGACCAGGTATGGTTTGTGTCAAGAATATATAACATCTGCAACCCATATATTAACCTTGGCACACATCACTTTTTCAAATTTTTTTTATCTTAATCATTATTGAATATATCATATTTATATCATTTCTTTTTTCTATTTTATTGTATGCTAATGCTTTGCTACGTATTACAAATAGTAACATTAGAAACACCTTAAGCGGAAAAATAACCATTTTCAAAATTAGATACAAGTGTGATCCTACTTCATTAATCATTCATTCATGCAGCAGTCATACTATTCCCTCTGTCTTTGGGAATTCCAGCTGCTGTTTTTATTTTCGTGAGGATTTTGACAGTAAAACATAACATTAGCTTCAAAATTCAATTTAGGACCAAAAACTACGGGGGGAATGGGGTTCTGGTGCCCAAAATGTGAAAAAAAAAAATGGTCCGTAAGATTTTCTGATTTTGATATTTCTGTGAAGTTGAAACTGTTCTCGTTCAAACTCCACCAAAAATACCTTTATCACCTATAATTAGTCACTACTTAGTAGCTGATTAAAAATAAAAAATCAAACCGGGAAGTAAACCTGAAGTGCACTCTGGTTGGTTTTCTCTATCTATTTCAGTCATTTTTCGTCAATTTTCACACTTTTTTCGGTTTTGAATGCAGCTTTAAATTTTCTCTGCAGTGCACAGAACCCCATTTTGAAGTAGCGTCCTCTCGTGACATCATTTTCCCTATGACATCATCTAAGAACATAAGCTGTGACAATCTTTAAATTCTTACCTTAGTTTGATATTCTCAAACATCGTGTTTCAGTCGTCATTTATTGGACTGAAAACACATTCATCATGCCTAGGAAAAGTAAAAAGAAGCCATTTCGGGGTACTCCCAAGAAGTCGGTGCAGAATGAGAGAAAAAATGACCAATCAATTTCTACCACCTCTGGTAACAAATTGTTAAGAGCGAAGAAAGTGGATGTACCAGTTCCACAAAATACTGCAAAAACTGTCTTCCCGAGCGAAACAAGTCGTAGGATACCGGCTTGTGGATGGAGAAAACCTTGCAGAAGCTTAGAGGACATGCATTTATGTGAAGGGAGTAAGTAGAGGTCAATCACATCGAATTTGACTCTATTCTGGGAAAACTATGCAGTATCAGTAGGCTTCTTTGTCTTTGACTGTACAGTATGCCTACTCAGTACATGTTATATCCTTTCTTGGTATCAAAGTGATACTCCATCATTCAAGGAACTGCGAACTATGTAACTAGGTTTAGGCCTAACTGTGTAACTAAGTTATAACTAACAGGGAAATGCAGTATGTTGCATTACCTTCATGGGTAGGACTTAAAACTGCATCCGGTTGTGGAGCTTGTTAAGCGTGGGGATAATGAGGTTACCCTTTGCCACAACTGCCTCCGGGGGCACCCTTGGGCAAGGTGCGCCTGTATTTGCCCAGTTCAGTTCGGGTTCCCGAAGAGAGTGGGCGTTCCCGATCCCCTGCCAGGCTCGTTCGATCTCTTTGGGAAGTTTTGTTTTCGTTACGTGTAGATAGTTGTATATAGTTGTATATACTGTATGTAAACTGTAAATGGTGATTTTAATGTAACAAGTGGACCCCCCATGTCCCCCTGCGCTGTGGTTGCCTTGGGGCGTGTTGTTGCCTTCGGGTGTGTTTGTTGCCTTTGGGCGTGTGCTTTTTAAGTGCATCGAAACGGCACATACAAACAAAAAACAAAAACTCAAACCTTTGGGCGTGTGTTATATTGAGATTGTGTTGTTGGGTCGTTGGTGGTGGTTTCTGTTGGTGGTAACAAAGACTCCATGAAGCCGTGCTTTTTACGTACGTAGAAACGGGCACGAAGAAACAAAGTAGAACTTAAACCTGACCGGACAAAAACATAACTCTGAACTATTTACAGAAATCTGTACATTGCGCTAGCAAACAAAATGTCTGTGCTAACTATGTACAAAACCACCCCAAACCCAAGCCAATCACGTAGGACTATTTGCAATTTCAATATTTACAATATTTACAAATTAACTATCACCCGGCCCGCCCGCACTGAAACAAGTGGACCCCAACACCTGCCGAACGTCGACCTTGGCAAACGGACGAAGTCGGCCTCCACCCTCAGCTTAATCTCCGTCCTCACCGACGCCAGGACGACGTCCGCAGGTTTCCCCTCTCCCCTAAACACAATATTACACCGGTCTCTCCACAAGGCCAGCTTTATGGAGGCCGAAACAAAGGTAAGTATCCCGCGAACACTTGTATTGCATAGCGGGGGTGACAGACCATACAAAGCGTAGTCCTGGCTGACCGCCCAGGTGTTACAAAACGTGAGGCGATCAGCCAGAGCTTGAAACCACTCCCAGAGGAGGGCCACAAAGCCACACTGCCAAAACACATGGGGCACACTCTCCCACCCTGTGCATCCAGTGCGGGGGCAAATGCCATCTCCAAGACGCCACCGAAGGCGCTTGAGATTCGTGAAGCCGTACCGGAGCTGCAGTGTCCTCGCTGGTCGAGGGATTCGGTCTGGTGTTCTGGGCGATTTCGGTGGTTTGTGTTGTTGGTGTTCGGTTTTTTGGTTGTTGGCCATATGTAAGTGATCCTTTCGCCGGTCTGGCCGTGTCCGTTTTTAGCACGTAAAAAGCACCTTCATAGCAGGTGTCTAATATGTACTCCTCTTTGACGAGATCATCCAATTTCGTTATAATCATGAGCCCAATATGATTTTACTCTCTCGACTGTTGATTGGTTTCAGTATATAAATATTCATATTGGACAAAGAGGCTTCAGCTGCAACGTTCACTTTTACTCACTAAGTCAATGGGACTTCCTTGTGTGAGCTTGAAGTGGGCGAAATCACACACTAAATCCCCACTAACATTTAGGGAATAAAGTCAATGGTGCCCATGTCTCTACATCAGATTCGAACAGGCTATGACGTCACGCATATGGGCTGAGAGACCCGAGGCGAAGCCGAGGGTCTCTGCCTATATGCGTGACGTCATAGCCTGTTCGAATCTGATGTAGAGACATGGGCACCATGACTTTATTCCCATTCATAAATACTTTAATTTCGAGACGTTTAAAAGAAGAAAAGCTTGCTTTTTTAACGATTTTCCATTGATCATGAATTATTCTCCCAAACTGACTAAATTTTCGCAGAGTGCACATGAGACCGCGTATAGGCTGCCTGCTAAATTACGAGCCATGTAATATGTAGGCTATATAACTAGCTGCACGCTATAGCTTTGTCGTTTGTAAACACATGGCCATACTTTGTGACGTCTCTTTTCGAATGTGGATTATTTGGAATATTTTGAGCGAGGTCATATTTGAAACGATTTCTCTGTTTGAATTGGAAATGTACTCCGCCTTGACAGTTCCATTAAAACTACATTTGGAGGACTTACTAGCGTGAGGATATGTGGTTTTTGCGATATTGCTCACCGTGACGTTCAACACACTAACGTGCTGCTACGTTGTTGAAAACAAATAACGTTAGGCCAACATTTGTCCTAGCCTTAACCTAGGCTACTAACTTATCGTTACGCTGTTTTCGAACGGTGAGTCAGTTCGAATTAGACTCGTACTAGACGAAGTCTCCTTAACCGAGTGTCATTTGTAAGCAATTTCCATCTTGCGATTTTGTGATACAAAGGAGACTTTTCAAATGTGATCTAAAACTGTTTACATCTTTGCACTGTCAATATATTGATTCTGTTTCGGATCAAAGTAAAACCAGCGTGCTTAGCCAGAACAGTTATCATGTGCTAGGGCCTCATGTTAGTTGCTTGACTTGTGCTTAAATATGTGCTTGTTTGCTTAAATATCTTTTAGATAATGGGTTACTCAATCTGTCACAGCATGGTTTTTTACCGAGTAGATCTTGTGTTACTAATTTACTAAGCTTTCTTGAGGATGTTTCCTTATCTCTTGACTGTGGTCACAGTGTTGATGTCATTTACCTTGATTTTTCAAAAGCCTTTGATAAAGTTCCATTAGGTAGACTTATGGTTAAACTGCATAGGTTAGGCATCAAGGGCAGTTGTGCTGACTGGATAAATTCATGGCTCAATGGTAGATCTCAGAGAGTTGTTGTTAATGGTAATTTCTCTTCTTGGAAAGAAGTTACAAGTGGAGTTCCACAGGGTTCTGTTCTTGGCCCGCTTCTTTTCTTAATTTTCATCAATGATATTGATAGCTCTCTCACATCTAGTATTAGTAAGTTCGCTGATGATACTAAGCTCTATAGGAAGGTTAGTGATAAGGATGATGCCTCATTACTGCAAAAAGACTTGGATAGGTTATTTTCATGGTCTCAGACTTGGCAAATGTCTTTTAATGCAGATAAGTGCAAAGTCCTTCACTTTGGTCCTAAAAATTTCAGCTATGATTATAACATGAATGGTAGTATTCTGAGTGATGTGACTTTTGAGAAGGATCTGGGTGTAGTTATTACAGGTGATTTAAAGCCATCTAGACAGTGTGCAGCTGCTGCTGCTAGGGCTAATAGGGTGCTTGGATTGATCAAGAGGAATTTCAGTAGTTTTAGTAAAGAAATTGTACTAAATCTGTATAAGCAGTTGGTAAGACCCCACCTCGACTATGCAGCCCAGGCTTGGAGTCCCTTCTATGAAAAGGACAAGCTTCATTTTAGAGCAAGTTCAGAGGAGAGCCACTCGCCTTATACCCGAGGTGAGACACCTACCTTATCATGTTAGACTTAAGCATCTTGGGCTTACCACCCTGGAGTTGAGAAGGATTAGGGGGGACATGCTTCAGGTGTACAAATTTCTCTCTGAAAGGAATCCTTTGTCCTCTTGCAATTATTTAAAGGTTCAATGTAATTCTCGGGTTCGAGGCCATTGTAAGAAGCTAGTTAAGAATTTTGCAAGGCTCGACATTAGGAAGTTCAGCTTTTCTCATAGAGTTGTTAACGAGTGGAATAGTCTGCCTGAGTGGGTAGTTAACTCCACATCTGTGCACTACTTTAAGGTTAACATTGACAAGTTCTTCCATAAGTGTGGTAGAATCTAATTGTGCTGGGCTCGTTTGGTGTTGGTTGGCTCTTTGTTTTCAGTTAAGGTTGTATGGACTTCAGGGCATCTTATGGGGTCTTAGCCCTCCTTTGCCCTTTAACCTGTTATGTTATGTTATGTTATGTTATAAGTTAACGTTAGACCTAACGTTAGTGGTTGGAAATGTCATCGCAGAGAGCTTAATTGTTCTTTACGAGTGGAACTTAAACCAGACAGATTTCTTTACTGACGTTGAGGTTTTCTTACAAAAAGAATGTAGGATACCGCAATTTGGATAAGGTTTGTTGATGCAGTACTTTGTCATTAGGCCTGGTCATATTTGACAGTAGCCCCCGGCCATCGTTTCCATAGCATATATTCTATTCTTCGATTGAAAATCCCCTTGATGATTTTGGAGCTATATTTCTTTGAAATAGTGCACAGAATACGTGGGGGCAACGCTATCTTTCTGGAATATGAAAGATGAGTTTTAAGGTTAGTGAGTGCTCATCACTCATTTTACAACTGTATTTATATTATTACCCATCCAAGATAAAGGTCTATTACTGAGGTAAGAAATGCTGTATAATTTCTTCTTATCGGCGATGTACCAAAATCAAGCGGACGCACGATAGTTTGACACGCTTTTAAAGCTAACGTTAGAGCCTAGGCCCTAGGCCTGTAAAACACCTTACTCAGCGTGAAATCACTTTAATTTCTCTGAAAAGGCCTGAAATATCGTTTGTAGCCTAGAAGCTGATTATTTGTTTGGATGTGCAACATTGTTGTCAACCAAAATATATTATTTATAATTTGGATAGTTACTGAAAAAAATTACAGTTGAAGGCCCGGGCCTACCTAGCCTAGGCTATACAAACAAACTGTTTACTGTAGTGTTAGAGCTGTGTTTACAATCATGTTGATCAAAAAGTTGCTCTCCATACACCCTATGTCTCTACACTGGATTAGAACATGGGTAACTGACCAATCACAAGCCAGCATTCTCAAAAAGTATTTATGAATTGTCGTTCGAAACTTGATAAAAAAGACTTGCTTTAGTCGTTTTTTCGTTGAATATAATTCTGTTTGTTGTGATCGTATATATGAATAGTTAATAGCGTACAGTTTTTACGCAGTTTGACGAAGAATTCTTGCGAAAGTTCGCGGACGTTGGTATTGGGAGCGCAGTCAGTGTGGGTGCAGGAGTAACCCAGAAGAAAAAAAACAGTTGGGAATTTTCAACTGGTTCCAACTGGAAGCAGTTGGAAAATTTCCAAGCTGTGTTTTTAGACCAGTTGGAAAAAATTCACAACTGTTTCCAGTTGTGACCATGTTTCCAAGCTGTGTTTTTGGACCAGTTGGAAAAATTCAGAACTGTTTCCAGTTGTGATCATGTTTCCAACCGGGATCAACTGTTTTCAACTGGGAACCCTTTCCCGTTAAGTTGAACTGGATACAGGAGAACGGGCACCCAATCAATGAGCACCCTTAAGCCACGAATGTGTGGCTCAAAGAAGGGTAATTCAGATGTAATTGGTGAACTTCGAAATGCATTTAAGCATTTCGAGGCAAGTCCAAAACATCTAATATATTACATGGTAAGACATTACTGAGCTGTGTCAAGTCTTATGTATTTAGTATGTAGGGATATGAGATATACTTAACATAACAAAAATGATAAAAACAAATCAGTAATAGGCTTACCCTGTTATAAACTCTTAAAATGTGTTAATTGCAAGTTTTGGAAATAAAATTTAAAAATGGAACCATCACAAAACATCCTACAAAAGGACTGAGCTGATAAAATGCATTTTAGCTCGATTATGCAAATTTGGTAAAGCCAGTTGAATATGACCATTTGGAAATGGTTCAAACTAGTTGGAAACAGTTGAAACCAGTTGGAAATTATTCCAACTGGTTTGACATGCCATTCAAAATTTTCCAACTGGTAACAATAATTACTGGAACCAGTTGAGAATTTCCAACTGTTTTTTCTTTCTTAGATTCAACTGGTCTCAAATGCTTCCAACTATTTTCAACTTCGACTGATCTCAACTGCTCTCTGAATTTTCCAACTGTTTCAACTGTTTCATACCAAAAATGCAAAACAAATAAACTTCCATTCCCATGTATTGTTTCATGTCAATTTAATATAGGCGATCCAGTAATGTGGAATACATGTATAGTCAGGACCGTTTAGTCCAAGGCTTCATTTAACTTCTGTTGTCTTGCACCAGTTATTTTCTTCACTGAATGCAAAATACTGGAAAAGTCACATAAAATATATATTTAGAAAGCTCAGTTAAAAAAACCAGGTTCAAACTGTATGAACGGTAATGTAGGGACGGGAGTGTGATGTAGAAGAACAGGGTAGCTAATTATATGCAATATAAGTAATAGGTAAAGAATATAAGTAGCCTAATAATAAAATAGCCTAAAATTCAAAGACAAATAAGAAATATAGTAAGAGTAAATGATCAATATTTCAACGTACAACACCTTAACCACTCGACAACTCAACTCTTGATACCCCCAACTAATTGAATGCTGTTCTCATTCACGACTTGACACTACAGGTACATGGCTGGAATCCAACTGTACTCATCAGTTATTTCACCTATTTCCGACTGGACTCTTTTTCCAACAGTGTTTCAGTTGGATTTTCAAAACCCAACTGTGTTTCAGTACAAAGCAACTGGTTCCAACTGGTCTCGAAATTTCCAGATGGGACTTTGTCATGGTCCAGTTGGAAACACATGAGACCAGTTGGATACAGTTGGGATTATCAAGGAATCCAGTTGGAAGCAGTTGAGACCAGTTGGACACAGTTAAAACCAGTTGCAATATCCAACTGGAATCAACTGTTTTTTCTCCTGGGAATACACGTCCGCCGGACGGGCAATATGTTGCAGGGGGTGGCAGACATTGTTGGTTTGGGCCCTGGAATGATGCTTATTATTCCAAAAGTGTTTCAGTAGGGCTAGCCTAATTTTTGTTTTTGTGAGCAGGGTTCTAGCTATCGTAGATGATTCTGAGTAGCGGGTCTGGCGGCTGTAGTGCTTTATTAGTTTAGTGTACAAAAACCAGTGTGGGTTGTTACCGTCCCTCACGACCTTCGTAGGTACATTGCCGGGGGAGCAGGGGCCTTTCAGAAAGTTTGCTCGCAATATTAGTGATGGTTTGGGATGGATGAATGCCTCGTTTTGCATCAAATGACCAGATGGAAGCGTGGTACGTTTTATATTGCAATATTAAGTACTTCCATGAATTTTCATACATTTTTTGTTCTTCATGCCGGTCGGCAAGCGTCTGTGCCAGCTACAGCCAGCTGTTGTGACTAGAACCCTGTTTGTGAGTGTCTGGGCAGTATTACCACTTTTAATGTTAGAAACAATTGTTCACAGGTTTTATCCAAAATATTAATGTTTGTCCAATGTCCTGACCATCATCACTCCTCAGTAAGTTTTCCAGCAGTGGAATTTCATATTCACTTAGTTTCATAACTGCTCTTTATTTGACAGGTAGAGTAATTCTCCGAGAGGACCCCTCGTAGACGAGAGGGACTATCTCACCTGTGGATGCTCTGTTGTAGTAAATGCGGTGAAGGACACGGAACTTCGAATATCTCTTACAAAATCGTGTGACATCAATCGTCGAAGACCTACGCTGCTACTGAAGTGGGTCTCGAAAGAGAAGGTGTTGCAGATGTCTGCTCCATACTGGATATGCCTCCCCCGATCAGCACGAGTAACTTTGCCAACCATGTGAAACAGCTGTCTAAAAAATTTATGAAAGTCACAGAATCTCGGATGTCAGCTGCTGCCCAGCACCTAGGAAGGAAACCTAGGTGACGAGGACCTTCTGGATGTCACTGTCAGCTTCAATGGGAGATGGTCGAAGCGAGGCTTCACTGCCAACTTCGGGATAGGAGTGGTAATGCCTATGGACACTGGCGAGCTCTTAGGTGTGTACTGTCTAAGGTTTAAGCTGGGATTGACCAGAACAGTGGTGAATAAAAAGAGTGGTGCAGAATACATAAACATTCGGGAGAATGCCAGCAGAACTACGATGGTTCCAGCCCCGGGATGGAGAAGACAGCTGCTGAAATTCTCTGGCGTAGGTCTGTTGAGAAACATAGACTGGGGTATCGCTGGATGGTGAGAGATGGTGACAGTAAGTCCTTTGACGCAGTCAAAATGACCTGTGGTGGAGACTTTCCCGTGAAGAAACTGGACGGTATTGGTCACGTTGGAAAAAGAATGTACAACAGGCTACACAATTTGAAGAAGGGGACAAAGGGAAGCTATCGGATGGAAATTTTTTGGTGGTACTAAGGGGTAGGCTAACAGCCGGGACTATCACCAGACTCAGTGAACTGTATCGCAATGAGATTCGGAAGACTGAACCCCGAATGCCCTGAAAAGCAAAACTGATAAAATCTTGGCTATTGAGATAAAAAGGGCCTTTTTAGCTGTATTATACCATACAGTAAAGATTCCGGACAACCATCTCAGGCATCAGTTCTGTCCTGATGGAGCAGAATCATGGTGCAAATACAAATCTAGTGAGACTGGGGAAATGGAGGACAAAGAGCA
Organism: Holothuria leucospilota; assembly: GCA_029531755.1. NCBI lineage: Eukaryota > Metazoa > Echinodermata > Holothuroidea > Aspidochirotida > Holothuriidae > Holothuria > Holothuria leucospilota. The sequence continues at coordinate 39,754,621 of CM055964.1, forward strand.
CCACTTGGATGCAGTTTTTTTTTTTTTTTTGAATTTTTACTGCCTATATTCCAGAGACTGAGTAATGACGCTCTATTAGCTCGTTGCCTTCCAGGCTATACGCAAAACCAGAACGAAAGCTTCATAGACTAATCTGGAAGCGACGTCCCAAACATGTTTATTGGGGCCAACACGTTATACAGACTGCTACAAATGTGGCTATTCTACAATTCAATTGTGAAGCTGTTGAAAGTCGAAAGCTCATACGAAAGGCTTTGGAAGTTGCCGAGGGAGTACACTTTCTTTCCTTCGACAGCTTATGCAAAGACAGGAAGCGCTTGGGGAAAGCGGAAGCAAGTGCGACAGAAGCTGCCAAGAAGAAATGGCAAGCTTACAGACAACAGAAAATTGCCGAAGAGGAGGCCAATGTTAGGGCAGAAGGGGTCAAGTATGAGGCTGGAGCACTCTGAGAGGGTTATAGTTTTGAAGGGCTAGGTATACAATTTGTTGGAGGCATAAAAGTGACCGACATTCTTATGTGACAAAGTATCTAATCATTTGCTGAAAAATGTCCCAATATTTTCACAATTTACAATTTAGTCACAAAGAAGTTTATTCTACTGCTATCACAGCTTTCCCTTTCATAGTATGCGAGACATTACTAAACTCTAGAATTGTTCGCGGATGACTCAGTCGTATTCTTTTAGATAGGTGCATCCGTCTTGATGTTTTTGCACGGCACTTGCATTTTTTTTTGCAATTGTTTATACCTAATTGGTTGCTTTTAATGAGGTAATTTATCATAATGCAGCAATTATATTCATTTAGGAAGCTTTCAATAAATGCAGCACATGAAAACACACACACGAAATGTGCTTGTGTATTTCTTTATTTTTCTCAAAACAGCTAATTTGCATATTCACGAATACCTCGTAAACCACCGTAACTATGAACTTAAAATTTTGCATGTATTGTTTGCACAGGTTGTCCAACCAAATAATGGAGGCTTTCCATCATGTAGCCAGAGGAAGGCGCTTTATGCAAATTTTTGATTAAGACATCTTGTTACCATGGCAACTATTCTAAAATTTCCGCCATTATTTTTTGGAGTTGCCTCATATAGTCCTGCAATGTAATAATAAACAGCTGGTATTACTTCCTTTGGCAGGAGTAAAGATTTAAAGATTGGCCAATCAGTCTCTTAGTTGGTAACCATGGCAACCAGCACAAATTCAATACAACACATAAAATCTTTATTGTATATGCTTTCCATTGATATATGGTTATAAGATTAAATACAACTTAAAGCTACTTCATCAATTTCAAAGTTCCCCCATATTACCCAGAAACCCCCCTTAAACAGAAGTATAGGTGACAGGATTGTTACAGGAGTGTGACAGAGAATTGCTATCATGATTAAAGTCATACTTGGACAGTACTTTTTATGCAGAGAGAATTTGCTGTCAAATTTTAGCGTATTTCAGCAACGAAACCTTTTTATTTATTAGGGCCTATATTGCATTTTAATTTTTCTATCTCACCAGCTGGTCTAAATGATAGCTGGAGATCATAAAAGTTAATCAACATATTATCTCCACTTTTATCTATTACAAAGGAACATGTTTATCTTTGGTGTCAGTCAATGTGCAACAGGTCATAATTGAAAGTGAAAATTTTTAACGATGAAAATGTTCAGCTTCCGGTACCTAAAATTACCAATACAGAGACACGGCTTAGTGGATCTTGCTCAAATTTGCAGGATCGAAAGTTCCTAATATACTTGTGACCTGTAACACAATATCTTGGAAGCAGCACCCCTGATTATGACTGAGGTTAAAGGTTTCCGGCTGTTACTGCCGAATTCATAACCAAAGAAGTCCAAATGCTGTGATATCTTTCCGTAGGGGCACCCTTGGGCAAGGTGCACCTGTATTTGTCCAGTGGTTTTTATGTGCTGTTGCCTTTGGGCGTAGTGTTGCCTTCGGGCGTGTTGTTGCCTTCGGACGTTGTCTTTTCTCGGGCGTGTGGTAGCCTTTGGGCTTGTGGTTGACGGGTGGGACTTTGTTTTGGGGTGGTTTGTGGTTGTTGGGCTAAGGTGTTGTTTGGGGGTTGACTGCAGTGGCAGTTTCTGAATCTGAGTAGTAAAAAAGAATCTTTTGTTCACTGTTGCATGGTGTGTATAGTTTGTTTGGCATTGTGTTTGTGATCCCACAGGGCTTTTGTTTGGGTTTAGGGTTCTTTAGTTTCTCAGTGCCTGTTTCTACTTACTTAAAAAGCTCTTTCTGTAGGAAATGGGGTGATTCCAAAAAGAGGGGGTGGGGGTGGGGTGGGGTAGAAGCAATTATTGGACTAAAAACCAAGTGCATCTCTAATCAGGACTTTTACGATAAGTGCGTTCATTAGGAGATAAATTGGTTGTATTCGTTTTTAGCTCTTATCTGCTTGGGTTGTTTTCTATTGAAATTTACGATGGGTGCATTTAGACAAGATTTTAGACCTCTTGTTGAAGAGGCTTGTAGGGTGGTGGTTAATTCGGCTCGGCAGAGGTTGCAGAGGTCCGATGGACCTTTCTATGTACTAAGTGTGCCTACTGTATGGTATAGTCACCATTCTGCTTTCATGCCCAGATGTGCTTAGACAATTTGGTTTCCTTTTGTTGTCTCTTCAGATTGTCCAATGGGAGCATTTGATTCCACATTGCGGAATGTCCGTCCCTATCAAGCTACGACTAATCACAAGGTGGTGCCAGTTGGACTTTCTCGCCGAAAATGTTTCTTGTTTTGAGTTGTGATCAGAGTGAAGGCTACACTTGGTAGATAGTTAGATGGGATTTTACGACACACCAACACGATTGTGTTATATAGTGTCATCTAGAAAAGGAGCAGTTTGCCAGACGGGGGCTGAACGCCACACCCACACGAATGTGTTATATAGTGTCAGCTAGATAAAAAGGGTAATGGTTTGAAGTCACCAAAAAGGAAAGAAAAAAGAAACAAGAGCCCAATGGGCACTGTGGTTCCTTGCTGAATGTAATGAAACTGAACCAACTACTGAATAAACCAGTATTTCTGTTGATTCACAAAATCTGCTCTGTAGACAATGCACATCTTGTGTTAGCACATTCAAGCATAAATAAATTGTTCTGAAGAAATACAGCCTACAGGCACTTCAGGGGATATCAACACAGACAGTATACAGTTACAATTTGTTTTATTCAATTAAAGCAATCACAATTCATGCACGCTCAATGGTATCTGATCCAAATGATCAGTAACTTGGTTCTCTTTATAAAACTAACAACCCATAGTAGCATTTAATTAATCAATTCTAATTTCCAATTCCTGCAAGCTCACATGTCCTAATCTAAGGACAAATGTTGTCTGTCTAGGAAACTTTCACAACAGTCCTCTGCTTTGTGGGCAGAGAATCTTCTGCAATATTAAAAAGTAGTACTTGATGCACGTTTTCATAATGGCAGGATTATGGATTAAAATCATAATACTATAATTTCAATTAAAATTGAGATACTTGGCATCTCTGAAAGATGTCCCACATCTTTCAGTCAATGATACAGTTTTGTGCTTATATTTTTTGACTTTAGGAATTCTTGGGAATTTGCTTTTTGGCATTGGTGATTTCAACTCTGACATCCAACAAATCTCATATGGGTTTTCTGCTAGATTTAATGCAACACCTCAAAGCAAAAATCTATTCAAGCCTCCTACACTGAGATATAGAGTTGAAAAGGTTTGCAGAGTTTGACCTCCAGTGACTCCAGACGACCTTTGGTCTCCACCAAAATTTTTTCCCCACCATAAGGCATCCACTAAGTATGAAATTTATCCAAGCTTCCTACCTTGAGATATTGTGCTAACAACAAGGTTATCAGTTTTTGACCCTTGGTGACCCCAGATGACCTTTGACCTCCACCCAAAACTGTATGGCACAGCTTCTCACTATGGTGGATCTATATACCAAGTATGAAATCTATCCAAGATTTTGCGTTAACAAGGTTTTCAGTATTTGACTCTAAGTGACCCCAAATGACCTTTGACCTCCACCAAAAATGACAGGATTCATCTTCTCACCATAAGTCATCCACATACCACGTATGAAATCTATCCAAGCTTCCTACCTTGAGATATTGTTTTAACAACAAGTTTTCAGTGTTTGACTGCTGGTGACCCCAGATGACCCTTGACCTCCAACAAAAGCTACAGCATTCATCTTCTCTCCATAATGCATCTACATACCACGTATGAAATTTATCCAAGCTTCCTACCTTGAGATATCGTGCAAACAAGGTTTTCCGTCTTTGACCCCTGGTGACCCCACATGACTTTTGACCTCCACCAAAAACAATAGGGCACACCTTCTCACTATGACAGATCCATATACCAAGTTTCAGTTTAGTCCAACTTTCCCTTGTTGAGTTACAGCGTACCGAAGCAAGTGTCACACACGCACACACACACACGCACACACACACATACACACACACACGCCAAGCTGACTACATAGGTTCCTTTTGCTAACGCAAGGAACCAAAAAAGGTTTGGCAAAGTTCTACCACACTTGGTAGAAAAACCTTAAAATGTTGTGGAGTGCATTAGCTTGTCCTATTTAGGCTATACATAGCATTATGATATAGGGCTATGTATAACTTAGGACTATTTACAATCTCACTAGGCAAAACTATTTACATACCCATTTACATCAACAGGAGAGTGTTCAGGTTGAGTCTGTTCAATGCTTTTTTGTAACTATGGGTGCTCCTTACGTGCTCCGGAACAAAACACCGGACGTGACATGAAACAAGGACAACTATATACACCAGGCCAGCATTCATGTGGCCAACCCCCACTATTTACAATATTAACAATGTGCTGTGCTCTTTACATGCTTGTAGCCGGGCGGACCTAATGTGGAACAAAGCAAACCTATTTACACTGAACTACCAAAAAAAAAAAATCTTTGTGGCATGCATGGGCACAGACACAAACAGAACAGAAACCCCAAAGGAAAACCGGGACACAAAAGCAAAACCATTCACACTAAATACTCTGGCTGGGACCTTATAATTTTAATCCGTGGGCTCGGTACGGGCGTCCCAGAGTGATGGGTACCCCTGTCTGATACTTCGCCCGTAGCCGACCTCTTTAGTGCAGACTCTGGCCCCTCCCCCTCACACAAATCAAACCAACCCTCCCCCGAAGGTGGATCCTTTGGAGAAGGCTCTGAGGCACGCTCCCCGCCATCCGACATCGCCGAGTCTGAGGACAGATTGAGGTCCTCTTCAAATGTAATTATTTCAACCTGTCCGGGTGCCGCTGCTAACGATGGCGCAGAGTCTGCCTCAGGAGTCCCAGTTCCCCCCCCCTTCCCCCCACACTGCTTAGAGGCGAGGCAAGGAAGTCCTGCTCCACCTCAAGTGCCGCCTCCTCTAATTCCTGGGTTGAATATTGTGGGCCTGTTTGCGAGGGTTCAGGTGCCGACCCCACATCGGCACTGACATGAGCAGAGTACGATGTGGGGCAGGCACCAAACACATGTCCCTCCTCCCACAGAGGTTGCACCGTACCTCGTTGGGACACTCTGCCTTGCCGTGCCCCAACTGCAAACATTTCCCACAACGTCAGTTGGGACACGACTTGGCTTCGTGCCCCTCCTCTCCACCTCTAAAACAGGTACGGGGCTGGCAAAAGTACCTAACGTGGGCCTTGGAACCCCCTATGAAGAGGAACGATGGAATGTCCCTCACCAGTTCCATACGGAACTGTCTCTTGCCATTAAATAGAGAGCTTTTTACGTACGTAGAAACGGGCACGAAGAAACAAAAGTAGAACTTAAACCTGACCGGACAAAAACATAACTCTGAACTATTTACAGAATTCTGGCCATTGCGCTAGCAAACAAAATGTCTGTGCTATGTACAAAACCCACCCCAAACCCAAGCCAATCACGTAGGACTATTTGCAATTTCAATATTTACAATATTTACAAAGTCACTATCACACGGCCCGCCCGCACTGAAACAAGTGGACCCCAACACCTGCCGAACGTCGACCTTGGCAAACGGACGAAGTCGGCCTCCACTCTCAGCTTAATCTCCGTCCTTACCGACGCCAGGGTCCTATGAAGAGGAACGATGGAATGTCCCTCACCAGTTCCATACGGAACTGTCTCTTGCCATTAAATAGAGAGCTTTTTACGTACGTAGAAACGGGCACGAAGAAACAAAAGTAGAACTTAAACCTGTCCTTAACGACGCCAGGGTCCTATGAAGAGGAACGATGGAATGTCCCTCACCAGTTCCATACGGAACTGTCTCTTGCCATTAAATAGAGAGCTTTTTACGTACGTAGAAACGGGCACGAAGAAACAAAAGTAGAACTTAAACCTGACCGGACAAAAACATAACTCTGAACTATTTACAGAATTCTGGCCATTGCGCTAGCAAACAAAATGTCTGTGCTATGTACAAAACCACCCCAAACCCAAGCCAATCACGTAGGACTATTTGCAATTTCAATATTTACAATATTTACAAAGTCACTATCACACGGCCCGCCCGCACTGAAACAAGTGGACCCCAACACCTGCCGAACGTCGACCTTGGCAAACGGACGAAGTCGGCCTCCACTCTCAGCTTAATCTCCGTCCTTACCGACGCCAGGACGACGTCCGCAGGCTTCCCCTCTCCCCTAAACACAGTATTACACCGGTCTCTCCACAAGGCCAGCTTTATGGAGGCCGAAACAAAGGTAAGTATCCCGCGAACACTTGTATTGCATGGCGGGGGTGACAGACCATACAAAGCGTAGTCCTGGCTGACCGCCCAGGTGTTACAAAACGTGAGGCGATCAGCCAGAGCTTGAAACCACTCCCAGAGGAGGGCTACAAAGCCACACTGCCAAAACACATGGGGCACACTCTCCCACCCTGTGCATCCAGTGCGGGGGCAAATGCTATCTCCAAGACGCCACCGAAGGCGCTGGAGATTCGTTACGATGGCGTCGTGTGCGATGCGCCACAGCAGGTCACGCCGGCGGTGATCGAGTGTCCTGCTGTGGACTACACGCCACACTTCCGGCCCTGACGCATAGTCGTTGGGTTGGACCTGACCAACCAAGTCATCAAAAATGGCCCGGTACTGGTCCCCCGCACTGGAGTGCAAAACGTCCCCTACAGTTGACATAATACGTAGTGTTTCCCTCATCCGACAGTATGCCTTCGTTGGCCTCCAACTGTGAGGTACACTGTTGCTAAACAGGGTAGGACCAACGGAATGATAATCCACCCCAATAACGGACAAAGAAGGCAAACGGCATCTGACTGTCGACAGCACTAAAAACACATTTGGTCAGGAGAAAACGGAGCTTTGAAGGAAAGTGAACAAGACCCAATCCCCCCTGCCTAGGAACCTGGTACACCACTTTTCTTCTGACCAGCTCCGTTTTCCCTGACCAAAGAAACCTAAACACAGCCCTCTCGAGTCGCACCAGGACACCCTCTGGAGCGGCCAGAACAGTGCCCGGATACCACAAGAGAGGGTAAACGAAACGATTTATAACTGTTACCTTCCCGAAAAGACTAATGTAGCGATCGCCAAAGTCCTTCAACCTAGCTTCCACCAGGTCCACTTTTTCATTTCAGATAAGTGACTCGGGTGAACCGTAACCAAACCATATGCCATTGATTTTTATGGCGTCGTCTACCCATGATGCCGCGAAGGGCAGTTGTTTCGACCGCCACTTACCTAGACGTCTTGGTCCTTGGTCTTTGTGGTGTTCAGTCTGGCACTTGTCGCTCTTTGAAAAGTAGACAGCGTGCCAGTAAGGGCTCTGAAGGAAGCTAGGTCGGAGACTACGCACTTGACGTCGTCAGCATACTGGAGGCACTTGACTTTAGCTCCACCGGGTATGTGAAATGGTCGAAACAAAGGTTCAACTTGGAGGGCTCTTGCAAGGGATTCACTAAACAATACATAGAGTAGAGGTGACAGGGGACACCCCTGCCGTACCCCACGTTGGACTCTGCAGGGGTCCGACGGTAGGCCATTAACGATAACCCGACTATATACACTATTATACAGTAAAGAGGTCCATTTAACAAAAACTGGATTCAAACAAAACTTCTTCAAGATTTTAAAGAACCCGTGATCAACCATGTCGAAGGCCTTCTCCTGATTGAGGGAGACAAGTGCACATGGAAGATAACGGTCCATCACATATTCAACTAAGTCCCGCATCAACCAGAGGCTCTGCTGAATACTGTGTCACCGCACCGCACATGTCTGGAAAGAACCTACAAGATCCGGCATGACCGTGCCTAGCCTGTTACAAAGGGCTTTCGCCAGAATCTTGTAGTCTACATTTAACAAGGTAATTGGTCGCTTGTTTTTCGGTTCTAGGGGGTCTCCAGACTTTGATAACAATGTTATAACGCCTGTGCGCTGCGAGGGACTCAATGAGCCAGCAAGGAAGGCAGAGGCGAATACATCACGGAGATCGTGTCCGACGGTACCCCAGAAGCGTTTGTAGAATTCCACTGGGATACCGTCGGACCCAGGCGCCTTTCCGCCTTTCATCTTCGCCATCGCCTTCCAGAGCTCGTCAGTCAGGGGAGAACCAAGCCGATCATTCTGCTCCTTAGAGGGGGTCTTGTCAATATTATCTAAAAGGGAGTCTTGAAGGCCTTCATCGACATCTGCCCGCGTATAAAGCTGTTCATAGAAGGTCTTAAATAAATACTTCCACGATGTCGAGAGGGTCCTTCTGTACTGTACCGTGGACGTCACGGACTGCTCTTATGCGGCGATCGATGGCATACTTTGTGACATCCCGGTAGAATATGATAGTTGGTTTTTCCTCCGCCTCCACGCAATGCACGCGAGCACGAACGCGGGCCCCGCGCAATTTTTGATCAAGGTACTGCTGGATTGCGTGAAGTGCGGAGGTGTCCCCGTTCCTCTCCCTAGAGCAGAGTGAGAGGAACTCCTCCCTTTTTCGACGAGCTCCTGCTACACAGTACTCAACTGTAAACTGTTTGATGCGGGACTTTACGTCGTCCCACCACTCTAAATCTGTTGAGAAGGCCGGCCTCAATGTTCGCCACCCTTCGTACCTGGCTTCAAACTTTTCGCTATAGTCAGCCTCCGGTAAATATCTGTGTTCATTTTCCAGAACCCCCTCCCTGTTGGCCATGACTCTGGAGGCTGAAAGGAGACAGTAACTGCATCATGATCCGAAATTGGACATGTCACAACTTCACAGTCACTCGGTGACAGTGCAGGTGGAGAGTACACCCGGTCCAACCTTGAGGCATCCGTGCCATCAGGGCGGTGCCAAGTGAACACGGCAAGCAGGGATGTTGTGCTCTCCAGACATCAACCATGTCGTGATTCTTTACGAACATGTCCAATTCCGACATGCCGACACCACAGCCCGAAGACGTACATGTGGACATTCGGTCAAGCTGTGTGTCGGGGACGCAGTTAAAGTCTCCGGCCAATTCAGTCCTGGGTAGGACTTTAAACTGCATCCGGTTGTGGAGCTTGTTTAAGCGTGGGGATAATGAGGTTACCCTTTACCACAACTGCCTCCGGGGCACCCTTGGGCAAGGTGCACCTGTATTTGCCCTGTGCTTTTTACGTGGTTGCCTTCGGGCGTGTTGTTGCCTTCGGGCGTGGAGTTGCCTTCGGGCGTGGGGTCGCCTTTCGGGCGTGGTGTTGCCTTCGGGCAAGAATTTGCCTTCAGGCGTGGTGTTGCCTTTGGGCGTGTTGTTGCCTTCGGGCGTGAAGTTGCCTTCGGGCGTGGGGTCGCCTTCGGGCGTGGGGTTGCCTTCGGGCGTGGGGTCGCCTTCGGGCGTGGTCTTGCCTTCGGGCGTGGTTTGCCTCCGGGCATGTTGTGTTGCCATCGGGCGTTGTTGCTTTCGGACATTTGTTGTTGCCTTCGGGTGTGTGTTGCTGCCTTCTGGCGTGTGTTTTCCTGTTTGTAAATAGTCTTGTGTGGTGGGTGGGCTGGGGGTGTCGCATATGTTGGCCACAGAAATTTTGTTTTGCTAGCTTGGTGTGAAGTAACTTTGTAAATGATTGTAAGTAGTTCATGGTTGTGTTCTTGCCGGTCCGGATTTGGTTCTTCCTGTTTGATAGTGTCCGTTTCTATGCACTTAAAAAGCACCGGCCAATTCAGTTCAGGTCTTCGGCGAGAGCAGACGTGTTTTCGTTTCGCTCCTGGGTAGGACGTTAAACTGCATCCGGTTGTGGAGCTTGTTAAAGCGTGGGGACAATGAGGTTACCCTTTGCCACAACTGCCTCCGGGGCACCCTTGGGCAAGGTGCACCTGTATTTGCCCCGGTGCTTTTTAAGTGCTGTTGCCTTTGGGCGTAGTGTTGCCTTCGGGCGTGGTGTTTGCCTTCGGGCTTAGTGTTGCCTTCGGGCGTAGTGTTGCCTTCGGGCGTAGTGTTGCCTTCGGGCGTGATGTTGCCTTCGGGCTTAGTGTTGCCTTCGGGCGTGGTGTTGCCTTCGGGCGCGGTGTTGCCTTCCGGCGTGGTGTTGCCTTCGGGCTTGGTGTTGCCTTCGGGCGTGGTGTTGCCTTTGGGCTTAGTGTTGCCTTCGGGCGTAGATTTGCCTTCGGGCTTGGTGTTGCCGTCGGGCGTGGTGATGCCTTCGGGCGTGGTGTTGCCTTCAGGCTTGGTGTTGCCGTCGGGCGTGGTGTTGTCTTTGGGTGTGTGGTGGATTTGGGTGTGTGGTCTTTGTGGGGCTTTGTTTTTAGTGTGACCGGGGGGAGGTTGGTCTGTGGGGTCTTTGGGTTGTTGTCAGTGTGTGTGTGGTTCTATTGTTGTAATGAACATAATTTTCTGTTTGATTTGGTGGTGTGTGGATAGTTTTGCCTTTATGTTCCTGTCCGATCCGGTTTGAGTTTTGTTTTTTGTTTGTATGTGCCGTTTCGATGCACTTAAAAAGCCCCCCCCCCCCCGTTTCGCTCTCGTCGTTTTGCCGTGCTCAACTTGTATCACTGTGTGATAGCTATACTATTTATTGCAATTGTGCTTAAAACCTTATAGCGTGCTTCATCCTAAATTTTGTCTTTTGTAAACCCTGGTCACAGTTTTTTTCTTTTCATTCCGTGGCCTCGAGCCACACAAACTGCTGCTATGCCCGGAGGTCGGGATAGCACAATTGTTAAGTTGGAGTTTTCGTCTGGGGTGAGTGTCCCTCCCCCACAGGCGTTTACTGTGTTAAAAGACAATGGTGTCGAAATTGGAGAAATTGAGATGTTGCAGGCGCTTGAGGCCCGCAACACGTATGACCTTAAGTTTAAGTCTGATGCTGCCCGTGTTAAGGGTGTGTCATGCCTGAAGGGGGTAGAGGGGCTCACTGTCACCCCATATGATGGCTCTGTGACGGTGACGGTGCTTTACCTTCCCTTCGAGGTCGATCACCGCCTGGTTGCGAGGGTTCTTAGTCAATACGGAACTGTCTCTGAAATGCGGTGGTGTAAATATACTGCGGGTGAGTTGAAAGGTATATTTAATGGCAAGAGACAGTTCCGTGTGGAACTGGTGAGGGACATTCCATCGTTCCTCTTCATAGGGGGTTCCAAGGCCCACATTAGGTACTTTTGCCAGCCCCGTACCTGTTTTAGATGTGGAGAGGAGGGGCACGAAGCCAAGTCGTGTCCCAACAGACGTTGTGGGAAATGTTTGCAGTTGGGGCACGGCAAGGCAGTGTGTCCCAACGAGGTACGGTGCAACCTCTGTGGGGAGGAGGGACATGTGTTTGGTTCCTGCCCCACATCGTACTCTGCTCATGTCAGTGCCGATGTGGGGTCGGCACCTGAACCCTCGCAAACAGGCCCACAATATTCAACCCAGGAATTAGAGGAGGCGGCACTTGAGGTGGAGCAGGACTTCCTTGCCTCTAAGCAGTGTGAGGGGGGTACTGGGACTCCTGAGGCAGACTGTCCGCCATCGTTGGCAGCGGCACCCGGACAGGTTGAAATAATGACATTAGGGGAGGACCTCGATCTGTCCTCAGACTCGGCGATGTCGGATGGCGGGGAGCGTGCCTCAGAGCCTCCTCCAAAGGATCCACCTTCGGGGGAGGGTTGGTTTGATTTGTGTGAGGGGGAGGGGCCAGAGTCTGCACTAAAGAGGTCGGCTTCGGGCGAAGTATCAGACAGGGGAACCCATCACTCTGGGACGCCCGTACCGAGCCCACGGATTAAAAAGATAAGGTCCCAGTCAGAGTATTTAGTGTGAATGGTTTTGCCTTTGTGTACCCGTTTTCTTTTGGGGTTTCTGTTCTGTTTGTGTCTGTGCCCATGCATGCCACAAAGTTTTTTTGGTAGTTCAGTGTAAATAGGTTTGCTTTGTTCCACATTAGGTCCGCCCGGCTACAAGCATGTAAAGAGCACATCACATTGTTAATACTGTAAATAGTGGGGGTTGGCCACATGAATGCTGGCCTGGTGTACATAGTTGTCCTTGTGTTTCATGTCACGTCCGGTGTTTTGTTCCGGAGCACGTAAGGAGCACCCATAGTTACAAAAAAGCATTGAACAGACTCAACCTGAACACTCTTCTGTTGATGTAAATGGGTATGTAAATAGTTTTGCCTAGTGAGATTGTAAATAGTCCTATGTAACTAGTTTGGGTTCGGGGTGGTTTTGTACATAGTTATCGCAGAAATTTTGTTTGCTAGCGCAATGTACAGAATTCTGTAAATAGTTCACCTTTGTATTTTTGTCGGTCAGGTTTGGGTTCTCCTTTGTTTCTTCGCGCCCGTTTCTGCGTGCGTGAAAAGCTAGCTGTACATAGTTATCACAGACATTTTGTTTGCTAGCGCAATGTACAGAATTCTGTAAATAGTTCAGAGTTATGTTTTTGTCCGGTCAGGTTTAAGTTCTACTTTGTTTCCTCGTGCCCGTTTCTACGTACGTAAAAAGCTCTCCGGCCAGGATACACGGAGCACTGCCAGGAACGAAGGATGGCAGGGTCATGAAAAAGTCCCTTCTGTCTGAAGGCCGATTGGGCGCATACACGTTACACAGGAAAAATTTCCCACTAGGGTGTCTTATTATAATGCATACCAACCGGCCCTCATGATCAGAATCAACTTTTCCCACCAGGGGAGTCCACCTTGGCGAGACTAAAATAACTGAACCACAAGATGTTGTTGAACCAAAGGAAGCATGTAAACCCCCACCCCACTCAAAGGACCAGGTGTGGACATCGTCCTCATTCACAATATGGGTCTCCTGGAGGAAAACGAAGTCCACACCCAGTGTTCTGCAAAACTGGAATATCCTTGACCGCTTCCGACTGTCCCTCATGCCGTTAACATTTAGAGTCAAGAGGGACAGGGGATCAGCCATGGTGTAATGAGTGGCTACGTATCTACCTGGGACCTGACCTTTTTACTTTGTGAACTCGGTGTGGGGTCCCCCTGGTCTAACACCCCGCCTGAGGCCGACCTCTTCAATGAAGGCTCCTCTCCCTCACACAAATCAAACCAGCCCTCCCCGGAAGGTGGATCCTTTGGAGGAGGCTCTGAGGCAGGCTCCCCACCATCTGACATAGCAGACTCAGAGTCTGAGGAGAGCTGAAGGTCCTCCTCCACTGCCATCCTATCAGCTTCCACTGGTGTTGGTGGGGAGGATGGTGAGGAGTTCGCCTTGGGAGCTGCAGTACCCCCCTCACACTGTTTTGAGGCGAGGAAATCTTGTTCCACTTCTTGTGCTGCCTCTTCCAATTCCTGAGTGAAATATTCTGGGCCTGCTTGCGAAGGTTCAGGTGCCTGCTCCACATCCGCACTGGCATGGGCAGAGTACGATGTGGGGCACGCACCAGAGACGTGTCCCTCCTCTCCACAAAGGTTGCACCGCACCTCGTTGGGGCACTCTGCCTTGTCGTGCCCCACCTGCAGGCACCTGCCACAACGTCTGTTGGGACAAGACCTGGCTTCGTGTCCCTCTTGTCCACACTTGAAACAGGTGCGGGGCTGTCCGAAGTACCTTATGTGGGCCTTCGAACCCCCTATGAAGAGGAAGGATGGGATGTCCCTATCCAATTCCATACGGCACTGCCTCTTTCCATTAAATATGCCGGCCAACTCGCCCGAACCATATTTGCACCATCGCATGTCAGAGACAGTTCCGTATTGGCTCAGAACCCTCGCAACCAGGCGCTGGTCGACCTCAAAGTTCAGGTATAACACTGTCACCGCCACAGAGCGATCATATGGGGTGACAGTGAGCCCCTCTACCCCATTCAGGCATGACACACCCTTAACACGGGCAGCATCAGACTTAAACTTAAGGTCATACGTGTTGCGGGCCTCAAGCGCCTGCAACATCTCAATTTCTCCGATTTCGTCACCATTGTCTTTTAACACAGTAAACGTCTGTGGGGGAGGGACACTCACCCCAGACGAAAACTCCAACTTAACAATTGTGCTATCCCGACCTCCGGGCATAGCAGCAGTTTGTGTGGCTCGAGGCCACGCGAACAAAAAATAAAAAAAACCCCTCAGAACTAGTTTACAAAGGACAACCAGAAAGCCCAAAGGATTAGTGATTCCTTGCCAAATGGGGATGCTTTGTTGCACTGAGGTTTATCCCTCAAATTCACAAGTATTACAAGTATCTAATACTCCTGTCTTGAAATATCGTGTTTTTCAATGCATTTGGTATTTAACTTCTGATGACTTCAAATGACCTCTGACCTCCAATGGATCTTGGATCTTGAAAATTCTTGGGAAATTTGCTTTTTGACCTCTGGTGACCCCGATGACAATCTTGGGAATTGTTGGGAAATTTTGCTTTTTGACCTTTAGTGACCCCAGACGATGCTCTTGGGAATTCTCGAGGAATTTTGCTTTCTGACCTTAAGTGACCCCAAATGACACTTGGAAATTCTTGCTTTATTACGTCTGGTGACCCCATGACAATCTTGGAAATTGTTGGGAAATTTTGCCTTTTGACTTGTGGTAACCCCATATGACAATCTTGGGAATTCTTGGCTTAGATCAAATTTAACGACACACCAACACAAATGTGTTATATAGTGTCAAGCAAAGTTTAAATACAGTGCAAGTCCTTCCCTTTAGTCGCCTCTTACGACAGGCGGGAAATACCGTGGGCATATTCTACGACCCCCAGCCCACAGGGGGAAAGGAATTCTTGGGAAATTTTGCTTTTTGACCTCTGGTGACCCCATATGATGATCTTGGGAATTCTTAGGAAATTTTGTTTTTGACCTCCAGTGACCTCAGATGACCTCTACCAGAAACAATTGGGTTCTTTCTCTCAACATGACAAATCAATATACCATGTATGAAAAGTGTCCTTCATTCCTACCTTGAGATATCGTGATTACAAGATTTTCAGTCTTTGACCTCCAGACACCTCAAATGACCTTTGACCTTCACCAATAACAATAGGGCTCTTCCTCTCCACATGAAAAATCTACACACTAAATATGAAGTGTCTATCATTGCTATCTTGAGATCATTATTACAAGCGATTTACAAGCTTTTCGCAGTTTTACCTCCGGTGACCTCAGATGACCTTTGACCTCTACCGCAAACAATAGGGTTATTCTCAACATGACAAATCTATATACCAAATATGAAGTGTCGGTCATTGCCATCTTGAGATATCGAGTTTACAAGCCGTTTATGACGCTTTTTCAGTTTAACCTCCGGTGACCTCAGATGACCATTGACCTCTACAAAAACAGGGCATTCTTCCTCTTGACATGACAAATCTGTATACCAAATATGAAAAGTGTCCTTCACTCCTATTTTGAGAAATCGTGATTACAAGGTTTTCAGTCTTTTACTTCTGGTGACCTCAAATGAACTTTGACCTTTACCAAAAACAATAGGGTTCTTCCTCTCAACATGACACATCTGTATACCGAATATGAAAACTGTCAGTCATTGCTATCTTAAGATATTGTGTTTACAAGCCGTTTATAAGGTTTTCGCAGCTTAACCGCCAGTGACCTCAGATGACCTTTGACCTCTACCAAAATCAATAGGGTTCTCCCTTTCAACATGACAAATCTGTATACCAAATATGAAAAGTGTCGGTCATTGCTATCTTGAGATATCGTGTTTAAAAGGTTTTCGGTTTTTGACCTCTGGTGACCTCAAATGACCTTTTATCTCCAACAAAAACAATCGGGTTCTTCCTCTCAACATGGCAAATCTATATACCAAATATGAAAAGTGTCGGTCATTGCTAACTGGAGATATCGTGTTTACAAGCTAAGCGTCACATACACACACATACGCACACCCACACACACGACATCACCATCGCATAGATTCCTTGCCTGCCTTCGGCAAGGAATAAAAAATTAGGATGAAGTGAGCAAAACACAAGTAACACAGAAAAATGGCGCGGTCGCAAACAAATGGACACGAGCAAACCTACTTATCAACTACATCACAAGCACACCGAGGTTTTATACACAATTGCAATATATAGTACAGCTATCACACAGTGATACAAGTTGAGCACGGTAAAACGACGAGAGCGAAACACGGGCTTTTTAAGTGCATCGAAACGGCACATACAAACAAAAAACAAAAACTCAAACCGGATCGGACAGGAACATAAAGGCAAAACTATCCACACACCACCAAATCAAACAGAAAATTATGTTCATTACAACAATAGAACCACACACACACTGACAACCCAATGCCCCACAAACCAACCTCCCCCCGGCCACCCTAAACCAATATTACTACATAACGCCAACGAAAGACAACACCAGACCAAACCACCACCCAACAACAACCAAAAAACCAAAACACCAGACCAAGCAATCATCACAAACTGCCCCAAGGGGCCACGAGGGTTCCGGGGCGGGGTCCACCTGCCACGAGGGGTCCGGGGTGGAGTCAACTTGCTATATTTACAGTATGTACACTATATACACTATTTACACAAAAACGAAAAAACTGAACAAAACTGGGCCAAAAATACAGGCGCACCTTGCCCAAAGGTGTCCCGGAGGCAGTTGTGGCAAAGGGTAACCTCATTATCCCCACGCTTTAACAAGCTCCACAACCGGATGCAGTTTAACGTCCTACCCAGTTTAACGTCCTACGCTCTCCTACCCGAGAGCGAAACACGTGTGCTTTTTAAGTGCATCGAAACGGCACATACAAACAAAAACTCAAACCGGATCGGGCAGAAACATAAATGCAAACTATTTACAAACAACTAAATCAAACAGAAAATTATGTTCATTACAGTAATTGAACTATATGTACAGATACTTACATACACATATATACATATTTACAACATATTTACAACCAAGCACCTCACAAGCCACCCACATACAAACACCGCCCCATTTACAAATTACAGTAGTTCCATATTTACAAACAAAATCAATATTTACAAGTTGACTACCACCCGGCCCGCCCTCACCGAAACAAGCGGACCCCACCGCCTACCGAATGCCGATCTTGGCAAACGGACGAAGTCCGACTCCACCCTCAGCTTAACCTCCGCCCTCACCGACGCCAGGACGACATCAGCAGGCCTCCCCACCGCCCTAAAAACAATGTTACATCGGTCTCTCCATAAGGCTAGCTTTATGGAGGCCGAAACAAAGGTAAGTATGTCCTGAACACTTGTATTGCATGGCGAAACACGTCTGCTCTCGTCGAAGACCTGAACTGATTTTACTGCTTTTTAAACACATTGTAACACTGTATTGTAAGTAGTTCATGGTTGTGTTTTTGCCGGTCCGGTTGGGGTTTTTCTGTTTTGACAGTGTCCGTTTCTATGCACTTAAAAAGCACACACTGTAAGTTGATAGGCTAAGCTACACTACAGTGTTTTTTACGTGCTAAACAAACGGGCACGGCCAGACCAGCGAAAGGATATAAAATATGCCAACAACCAAAAACCGAACACCAACAACACCCTCGCAAACGAAGCAAAAACCACCAGCACCAGTCCTGGGTAGGACTTTAAACTGCATCCGGTTGTGGAGCTTGTTTGAGCGTGGGGATAATGAGGTTACCCTTTGCCACAACTGCCTCCGGGGCACCCTTGGGCAAGGTGCGCCTGTATTTGCCCAGTTAAGTTTGGGTTCCCGAAGAGAGTGGACGTTCCCGATCCCCTGCCGGGCTCGTTCGATCTCTTTGGGAAGTTTTGTTTTCGTTACGTGTAGATAGTGTAAGTAAACTGTAAATACTGATTTTAATGTAGCAAGTGGACCCCCCCCTATGTCCCCCTGCGCTGTGGTTGCCTTTGGGCGTGTTGTTGCCTTTGGGCGTGTGTTGTTTTGAGATTGTGTTGTTGGGTCGTTGGTGGTGGGTGTGGTGGTGTTTTCTGTTGGTGGTAACAGACTCCAAGAAGCCGTACCGGAGCTGGAGTGTCCTCGCTGGTCGAGGGATTCGGTCTGGTGTTCTGGGCGATTTTGGTGGTTTGTGTTGTTGGTGTTCGGTGGTTTGTGTTGTTGGTGTTCGGTTTTTTGGTTGTTGGCCATGTGTAGTGATCCTTTCGCCGGTCTGGCCGTGTCCGTTTTTAGCACGTAAAAAGCACCAGTCCTGGGTAGGACGTTAAACTGCATCCGGTTGTGGAGCTTGTTAAAGCGTGGGGATAATGAGGTTGCCCTTTGCCACAACTTCCTCCGGGACACCCTTGGGCAAGGTGCGCCTGTATTTTTGGCCCAGTTTTGTTCAGTTTTTTGTTTTTGTGTAAATAGTGTATATAGTGTACATACTGTAAATATAGCAAGTTGACTCCACCCCGGACCCCTCGTGGCAGGTGGACCCCGCCCCGGACCCTCGTGGCCCCTTGGGGCAGTTTGTGATGATTGCTTGGTCTGGTGTTTTGGTTTTTTGGTTGTTGTTGGGTGGTGGTTTGGTCTGGTGTTGTCTTTCGTTGGCGGTATGTAGTAATATTGGTTTAGGGTGGCCGGGGGGAGGTTGGTTTGTGGGGCATTGGGTTGTCAGTGTGTGTGTGGTTCTATTGTTTTAATGAACATAATTTTCTGTTTGATTTGGTGGTGTGTGGATAGTTTTGCCTTTATGTTCCTGTCCGATCTGGTTTGAGTTTTTGTTTTTTGTTTGTATGTGCCATTTCGATGCACTTAAAAAGCCCAGCACTTCTACTGAGCAGCCACAGACACCGAAACTGAAAGACATCACAGGGCTTTGTGGCCCTCCTGTGGGAGTGGTTTCAAGTCCTGGCTGATCGCCTCACGTTTTGCAACACCTGGGCGGTCAGCCAGGACTACGCTTTGTATGGTCTGTCACCCACGCGATGCAATACAAGTGTTCGCGGGATACTTACCTTTGTTTCGGCCTCCATAAAGCTGGCCTTATGGAGAGACCGGTGTAATATTGTATTTGGGGGAGGGGGGGGGGGGCCCGCGGACGTCCTCCTGGCATCGGTGTGGACAGAGATTAAGCTCAGGGTGGAGGCTGGCTTCGTTCGTTTGCCATGGACGACGTTCGGCAGGCGGTGGGGTCCACTCGTTTCGGTAAGGGCGGGCCGGGTTACGGTTAACCTGTAAATATTGTGTTGCTTCCATTAGTTTTTCCTTTGTAAATAGTCCTGTGTGGTGGGTGGGCTGGGGGTGATTGTACATGTTAGCCACAGAATTTTTCGTTTGCCATCTTCATGTAAAATGGTTTTGTAAATAGTTGTAAATAGTTCACAGTTGCGTTTTTGCCGGTCCGGTCTTGGGTCTTTCTGTTTGACAAGTGTCCGTTTCTACGCACTTAAAAAGCACACCAACTGAAAGACAACACAAAAGGGCCGATGCGCACTGTTAACAAGGTTGCTTATGATTGGTTGAAAGCCTCATTAATATTCAAATCAGCTGCTTATGAATAAAAAAGTAGCATCACAACAGCATTTCGGGTTTAACAATTTGTTTACCCTTGTTTTGTTAAGCAATGTTCCTGTAAGTGTTTGTTACACCAAGGTGAAAATGGACAGACTGGATACATCGATTTCCATGTTACAGGATGTTACAACGTGTCAAATCTTGTTACAAACTTATCAAGACCTCTACCTTTATTTTTTTGTGGGACCGAATCGGGTGTTATACTGTAGCGGTACGTTATTTACTTGTTTAGCAATGTTCCTGTTACACCAAGGTGAGAATGGACGGAGTGGACACACCGTGTTCCATGTTACATGTCTCGATGCAGAATCTGAGTGCATATTTCGTCAGGTATATCTTATTTAATGACAAAATTTCAGCGCGCTTCGCGCGCATGCGATGGTTTGCACACGGTTTTTAACACATTTTACTCTCCCCTTTAACCCCTCAACCAGACCGGCGGTCACACAACATACTGCATCCCCCTCCTCCATGAGGGAAATCCTGGTTACGCCGCTGTATTCAGTCTAGTTTGTAGCATGATGTGTATGGTTGAAAGTACGTTGTTGCCGTTAAACATTTTTTAATTTTTTTTTTACAGAGCGCTCCGCCGAAGCCATTATCGGTATAGATGGTATAGATGGTGAGTGTTGATACACTTACGACTAAAAAGCACTCTGAAAACGCCATTGCTATTCCTTTGCTATAGGCTACTGCGATCAGCTGCAAACATATCCCAACGATAACACCATTTTGCATCTAAGCAACCGGTTTACGGTCGTTTCGCCCCCTTGCCAGTTCGCCCCCAACCAGTTCGCCCCCAAGAAACCAGTTCGCCCCCAAAGACCTACCAGTTCGCCCCCAAGTGCTGACCAGTTCGCCCCCTAATTTTTAACCCTCTAAAGTTCGTCCTATGCAATATTCCAAATGCAAAGACTCATACATACGTCTTTTTTAGGTGAAATTACCATTTTTTTTCATCTTGTGTACATCAACTCTCTTTTTTTAGTCTATTTTTTTCATTTTTGGTTTCGATGATAAGAGAAACCTATGCAGTCATGATGGCGTGTGTATGTATGTGTGTATGTGCGTGTGTGTGTGTGTGTGTGTGTGTGTTTGTGACACTTTGCTCGTTAACACAATATCTCAAGAAGGGAAACTCTGACAGTTTTCAAACTTGGTACATAGATGCCCCATATTAAGAGGAAGAACCCTATTGTTTTTGGTAGGGGTCAAAGGTCACCTGGGGTCACCAGGGGTCAAACTCTGAAAACCTTGTTAACACACTATCTCGAGGTAGGAAGCTTGGATGATTTTCATACTTTGTATGTAGATGCGTTATGGTAAGAGGAAGAACCCTATCGTTTTTGGTGGAGGTGAAAGGTCATCTGGGGTCACCGGGGGTCAAACCCTGAAAACTTCGTTAACACGATATCTCAAGAATGGAAGCTCTGATGGTTCTCAAACTTGGTACATAGATGCCCCATATTGAGAGGAAGAACCCTATTGTTTTTGGTAGGGGTCAAAGGTCACCTGGGGTCACCAGGGGTCAAACTCTGAAAACCTTGTTAACACAATATCGCAAGGTAGGAAGCTTGGATGAATTTCATACTTTGTATGTAGATGCCTTATGGTGAGAGGAAGAACCCTATCATTTTTGGTGGAGGTGAAAGGTCATCTGGGGTCACCGGGGGTCAAACTCTGAAAACCTTGTTAACACAATATCTCGAGGTAGGAAGCTTGGATGAATGTCATACTTTGTATGTAGATGCGTTATGGTGAGAGGAAGAACCCTATCATTTTTGGTGGAGGTGAAAGGTCATCTGGGGTCACCGGGGGTCAAACCCTGAAAACTTTGTTAACACGATATCTCAAGAAGGGAAGCTCTGATGGTTCTCAAACTTGGTACATAGATGCCCCATATTGAGAGGAAGAACCCTATTGTTTTTGGTAGGGGTCAAAGGTCACCTGGGGTCACCAGGGTCAAACTCTGAAAACCTTGTTAACACAATATCTCGAGGTAGGAAGATTGGATGAATTTCATACTTTGTATGTAGATGCATTATGATGAGAGGAAGAACCCTATTGTTTTTGGTGGAGGTGAAAGGTCATCTGGGGTCACCGGGGGTCAAACCCTGAAAACTTCGTTAACACGATATCTCAAGAAGGGAAGCTCTGATGGTTCTCAAACTTGGTACATAGATGCCCCATATTGAGAGGAAGAACCCTATTGTTTTTGGTGGGGGTCAAAGGTCACCTGGGGTCACCGGGGGTCAAACTCTGAAAACCTTATTAACACAATATCGCAAGGTAGGAAGTTTGGATGAATTTCATACTTTGTATGTACATGCGTTATGGTGAGAGGAAGAACCCTATCATTTTTGGTGGAGGTGAAAGGTCATCTGGGGTCACCGGGGGTCAAACCCTGAAAACTTTGTTAACACGATATCTCAAGAAGGGAAGCTGTGACAGTTCTCAAACTTGGTACATAGATGCCCCATATTGAGAGGAAGAACCCTATTGTTTTTGGTGGGGGTCAAAGGTCACCTGGGGTCACCCGGGGTCAAACCCTGAAAACCTTGTTAACATGATGTCTCGATATAGAAAGCTTGGATAAATTTCATACTTTGTATGTAGATGCCTTATAGTAAGAGGAAGAATCCTATCATTTTTGGTGGGGTTCAAAGGTCATCTGGGGTCACTGGGGGTCAAACCCTCAAAACCTTGTTAACACAATATCTCGATGTAGGAAGCTTGGATAAATTTGATACTTTGTATGTAGATGCCTTATTGTAAGAGCAAGAACCTCATCATTTTTAGTGGAGGTCAAAGGTCATTTGGGGTCACTGGGGGTTAAGCTCTGAAAATCTTGTTTACACGATATCTCCACGTACGAAGCTTGGATAGATTTCATACATGGTAAATTGATGTGTTATAGTCAGAAGATGTACCCCACTGTTTTTGGTGGAGTTCAAAGGTCATCTAGGGTGACCGAGGGTCCAACACTGAAAACCTTGTTAACACAATATCTCACGGGAGAAAGCTTGGATAGATTTTATATGTAGTATGTGGATGCATTGTGGTGAGAATATGAAGTCAATCATTTTTGGTGGAGGTCAAAGGTCATCTTGGGTCAACGTAGGCCAAACACTGAAAAGTTTGTTAACACGTATCTCCAAGTAAGAAGCTTGGATAGATTTCATACTTACAGTACTATGTGGATGTGTTATGGTGAAAAGATGGACCCTATTGTTTTTGGTGAAGGTCAAAGGTCATCAGGGGTCACCAGAGGTAAAAAAGCAAAATTTCCCAAGAATTCCCAAGAGTTTTATATGGGTTCAGCAGAGGTCAAAGAGCAAAATTTTCCAAGATTTCCCAAGATCGTCATCTGGGGTCACCAGAGGTCAAACTGCAAATTTCCTAAGAATTCCTAAAATTAAATAGGAACACAAAACTGTATTTTTCCAACATGTTAAGATAGCATTTGACCATTGACTGAAAGATATGGGACATCATGGCATTATTTGGAATAGAACATATATCATCGAAACCTCAATGCATTTTTGCATTCTGGTTTGTTTTTCGTCCTTTGCACTTAACTTGCGGCAAAGGCTCATACAGCATTTAATTTTTTTTTTTCATTTTTATTTTGCATTCATATTTCCCAAAAAGAACGCTTTTTTTAAATTAACTCTCTGCTGAACACATATTTCAGGGCCTTCTCCACGTCATGTTCACCCATGTTTCAGGGCCATATCTTCTGAACCCATTTTTCAGGGCCTTCTCCACTGCTGTCGTAAAAAAAGGTTTTCGAAAAAACAATATCAACTTAACAACTGCAACTAAGACCTAGGGGGCGAACTGGTAGGTACTTGGGGGCGAAACGACTTCCAGTTTGGGGCGAACTGGCAAGGGGGAGAAATGACCGGGGCGAACTGGTTGGGGGCGAACTGGCAAGGGGGCGAAACAACCGGGTACCAAGCAACCTTACATATTAACCAATATGTATACAGCAGTGTTGATCCTTCCTTTGTCACTATATAACGGTGTCATGGGGGGGGGGGGGAGGCGTAGCCCGCCCCTTTGAGAAAATTTGGTTAATATGTAAGGTTGCTTAGATTCAAAATGGTGTTATCTTTGGGATGTTTGCAGCTGATCGTAGTAGCCTATAGCAAAGGAATAGCAATGGCGTTTTCAGAGTGTCTTTTAGTCGTAAGTGTATTAACAACTAGAAAAAAGGCCGTGGTCGTCTCGACTTGAACCAATTGGTTGGAAACTGGGACGTTAAACCTCATCTAACTAACCTAGGACGACACATTTATGCAGTGACAAATGAAGGATCCCCACTGCCGGTATACAAAACGCAGAGTGCATAAACAAAGTGTAATTTTTTACATGCTTCCACTCAGTTGGAAAATAACATCTGCAGTCGGAATTTGGGAACTTCACACCCCCAAATATATCACCCTAACAACGGGCCTGGTCGAGTCCATGACCTCCGACAATGATACACGCTGCGAGGCGTGGTTTCAGCTATTTTGGGACGATGAAAATAAAATGTGGAAGTCATTCCGTGGACTCTGTGGATTTCACCCAGCAGATCATCTATGATGGTCATGTTAACTTTGAAATGATAATTCTTATAAGAATAGGACAACGTCAGTCATCATAAGGGGGGTGGAGGAAAGGGCATACAGGAAGACACCCCTCTTCAAAACCAAAGGGGCTGGTTTGTGCTAAGTCATGCATGTCCCACCCCCACCCCCACATTTGAATACGAATTGACCCATGCATTCGAGTAAAGATTAACATTACTGGGGGGGGGGGTAGGGTATCGCGTGACACATCTGTTGGGTCCCAGTCAACGTGAAATATGTCAGGGAGAGGGTGGAAATGGCCCTAGGGGCCATATCGTCAGTTCCAATCTTTTATGCATGGCACTATACTTATGATCATGGCGATCATCTTTTTCTCTAACACCAAAAGTTTACAAAGCGTTGTCAACACTTACTACGTAATGTGTCGGTGGAGAACCAGTTTGAATTATGCGATGAAGTTCTTCTGGGGGCGCCAAGCGGGGATCGAATGGCAAGAGACCTGTGCACATGAATGGCCCAAAGACTAAATATGCTACACCTTGTTGAAAGTTTTTGACACCAAACGGTCATTTTGATGGTGTAATGTATCATATTATGGGAAGAGGAAAAATGTTTCTCTCTGTTTACACAATGTGGCAATGGGACCTCTTGGCGAAATATTAGGGCCCTAGCTAAAGGGAGACCTGCATGAACCGAAAAACCCGTACTTAGAATCATCACTGTGTCTATCCACTTCAGGTGGATAATAGGTAGGCATGAGTACTTCATGTATAAGATTGACAATACATTGCAGCTTGATAGTCCATTAAGGGTGTAGGGCCTAGGGCCACAGTTTGGGCAAAAGAGCATAGAACATCACAAATATATTGAAATTACGTGTTTTGCATTTGAATTGCACAGCCCAGGTAACATTACCATATGGGATCCTTATGGGCCCATATGTATTTACACCCAAGATTCATAAGGGACCCTATGATCCATATTAGGGTTAGGGGTTAGGGCCATAGTGAGGTTCTGGGTTCGACCCCCGGCCGGGTAATACTAAGGTTGTATTTTATCGTGTAGCAATCAAGTCTGAAATGACCTTTTCATACAAAGATTCTACTTTGACCAAAAATGTCTATTTGGAAGCCACCTGACATGGGGATGTAATCAAATGTAAGTTGTGATCGCTTAGCATCGTAAAAGACTTACATTGGTTGAATAATTAATTGATTATTGTAATGATCATTTGGCGATTGGAGTGAATCAGGCCCGATACATATGGTTCAAGAAGTGTGATAAACAAGTGAGAAGAGGTTTGTTTGCATATATGTCATCGTTTAATGAAGGGTACAAACATACATCATGTCATAAAAATGTCATGCAAGTTTTGAGTTTACATGTATTTCACAGCACTTTAATGTTGAAACAGTTTGTATAAACAAGGTACAGTAATGATCTGAACAAATCGAAATCACCAAAGTCACAATGGAGTGAAGAAGTTATTCTCTTTAACTGGATGCGTATGTGCTTTGGTTGTAGCAGTCATGGATCGACATGTGCCAAATGACATATCTTGGGGCTTCTAGCAATGGCAAATAAGAAAATACTCAAAATACGTAATACTTAATACTTCTTTATAATGGTATGAACACCCTACCTGAAACAACCTGAACGTGTTTTATCTTTGTTAAAACTATTTCACGTTCACATACCATTGTTTTTCTTTTTATGAGTATAAACAGACATCAAGGTTCAGTTAAAACCATTAAGCTAAAATTCTTATATATCCCTTATCCATGGAAAGAAAAAAAAGAAAAAGGTTCTTCACTTTGCTGTCAAGTAACTGTACTTGTACTCAAGGAGCACCTACCAAATAGATCATGTCAACTTAAACATGGGGAAAAATCCTTATCTTATGGTTCTTTGAACTATATGGAGCAGTAAAAAATGAGCTATATAAAGCAAAATTTGTCTGCTTGAAAAGATGTGTTTGAAAGGTTGTTTGACTATTGATAACACCAACCGACCTTTGACATCCACAAAAGAGACAGGGGTTTCCCACCCATTCCCAGAGGGTACCCACACATCAAGTATGATATTCATCCAAGTTTCCATTGTGAGGTATTGTATTTGCAAGCCTTTCACATTTTGACTTCCTATGACCTAAAAGACCTTTGGCTTACCCGAAAAGCAACTGGATCCTTGTGTTTAATTCGGGTGCATCCACATGGCAAGTATATGACATTCATCCAAGTTTAATTCTCAATATATTGTTTACAAGTTTTTTCAATTTGACCTTTGTTGACCTCACATGACCCACCCCCAACAAATATTATAGGAACCTTCTACTAAATATGTGGCACCAACACTGTAATTAAGACATTCATCCTAATTTTCTCCTCTATTTGTCATGTTCACCAGTTTTCAGATTTTGACTACTGAGGGCCTCAAACAACCTTTGACCTCCACCATAAACAATGGGTTTCTACTGAATTGGGGTCACAACATGACAAGTATGACATTCGTCAGTTTCCCTTCTCCAGATATGTTTAAAACTTTACGAGTTTCACCTCTAGTGACCCCAAATGACCTTTGAACTTCCCCAAAATATAGAGGTCTTCTAAATACAGGCTACTGTATGGCGAGTGTGACCTTTATCTATGATTCTCTTCTTGATATATTGTGTTTACAAGTTTTTTCATGTGACC
Organism: Holothuria leucospilota; assembly: GCA_029531755.1. NCBI lineage: Eukaryota > Metazoa > Echinodermata > Holothuroidea > Aspidochirotida > Holothuriidae > Holothuria > Holothuria leucospilota. Next base: position 39,781,763 of record CM055964.1, read on the forward strand.
TCTGGTGACCTCACATGATCTTTGAACCACAATAGAAATTACACGGATATTCTACTCAATATGGGGCATTAACTTTCAAGTATGACATCCATACCTGTTCCCTTCTCAACAAATCTGTTTAACAGTTTTGCAGTCTTTGACATATGGTGACCCAATATGATCTTTGACCTTAATCAAAAAACAAAATAGATGATATTCTGAATATGGGATACCAATGTATTAAATACGACATTCATAATAGTTTCCCTTCTCAAGATATGTTTACACGGTTTCCAGATTTTGACCTTTGGTGACGTCAAATGACCTTTTGATATCACCAAAAACAATATGGATCACCTACCTAATATGGGACATTTACATACCAAGTATGAGACCCATCAAGGTTACAAGTCTTGGGATATTGTGTTTACAAACAAGTCCCCAAATGACCGTTGAAGGCTACCAAAAACAATATGGATCATGTACTCAGAATGGGGCATCTACACGCCAAGTATGAAATCCCTCATACATTGCTCGAGACGTGTTTAGGAGTCTTGTGTTTGGGAGTCTCTCTCTCTCTCTCATCACATAGCCTCTTTCAATTGCACCACGGGTTGACAAGATGCTAAAGTAACCAATGTATTTATAACACTACTGGTAGGAAGTCACAAGTTTATAGGAACAGGGCTTGTCTATTAATAACAGACATACTAATGAACACATAACCACTGCAGCATGGTGTGATTTATACCTGAGCAAATGATTTGCCATTATTGATGTAATGTTACTTTCGTTATTTATTTTAACCAGAAATATACACCTACAACAAGGCAACAATTCTATATGAATGCAGGAAAAAGTAGACCTCACTACAATGTGTTATCTTCTACTGAATATTGTAGCACATGTAGAAGTTTATATGCCAAAGCACGGCTCAATTAGATGGTGTATGTTAATGCTACATGGCACTGACTTATAAAAAAAATTACAGTCAATGATTTTGCATATGATCGAGAGCCATTTACATATATGTATGTGGTAGAAGCATCACTTGATTTACATTATTCCCCCCCCCCCCCCCCTTTGCTACCTTCAACCTTAATCCACCCGCAAGCGGAGACACACAACTTAAAATGATTATCAATACCTTATTGTATGTTTACTGATATTTATGGTGGATATACCTGATCAACTTTAAAATAATACCCAGTTCTGAGAATGACCTTGAATTCACTAACACCTCACATGACTTACAACTTTTGTGACAAACATTTCATAAGTTCTAGTGTAATTTTGATGAGAAACAGCATTTGAAGTACTTTTAAATGGTAGCCGCATTGCCTTAAATGCATTTTGATATAAATTTCATACCACCACACAAGACCATTAACTTAACACTTAATATGACAAATAATGAAGAAATGTATGGAGATTATATGAGAGACAGATTTGACCTTCCATAAACATCAATCGTCCTCTAAATGACCTTTACACTTGAAATTCATTAAGCTCACATGATACCCATACTTAATATTTACCATGACTAACTTGGACCAAGATCTGTCGAAATGATTGTAAGAAATGGGACTGGATCTATTTTAAACTGGCAGATGCTCATGTGCATGGCCATTGTCTATGAATTTTCAACTGAACATGGAACACACAACTTAAGAATTACCATGAATGAGTTTCAAGAGGATATTCTAATACTTGTTATAGAGACAGCATTTGATTACACATAAAACATTACCCAACCCCTACATGGATCTTGACTTTGATTCCCTGACACCTCATGAGTCGTACAATTCAACATACCGAGCTAGATAAAAATTTTAAGAAGCTGTATCAAATTTTAGGATAAGCCGCGTCGAGTCTGCTTTGAAAAGTTATGCATCTTTCTGAAATGAGTATTTAATTTTAAATTTACTGACACTACACGAGACTAAACGGTTAATGTAATAAAGTATCAATAAAATCTATGACCATTTCTTGAGTTGGCATTTAAAAATTTCAAGTTTGACGCTTAGGTTGGAAACCTTGACCTGAGGGTAATCGTTCAAATTTTCTGCCATGCCACCTTTTGATTTGGGTGTTTATCACTCCTTCGAACAGTTTTCTGTGAATAAAAGAAGACAAAAGTATAAAACAAACAAACAAACAAACAAAAACTAGAAAGACCAAAATGTTTATTGATTCGTTGCCGAAAGGGGTGCTTTGTTAGTCAGGTTCATCCCTCAAATTTATACTTCTGTAATACATTATTTTTCATGAAGTGTTCACAACTGGACCCTTGCTGACCTCACATGACCTTTGAAACAAAAACACATGTCTTACAAGGGATCTGTCTAAGCTTTCTCCTTTGTAATGTCATATCTACAACATGAGGTTTTCTCCCTTTTAGCTAAACTTCAAGAAAATTCACCAAGTAACTGACCACAGCTTATCTCCTGTGTCTGCATCTTATCTCTTTTGCCAACAAACCAAGGTCATCCCAAAGATTATTGCCACAGTCATTTCCTGCTTCACCCATTGAGAGTGCACTCAAGCATGCAACTGACTGTTGTGTGCACAAAGTAGTACGGGCATAGCTAGATACTGCATACAAAGGAAGTTTCTCTTAAAGAATCTGCTTTATCCTTTTCTGTTGGATATTTAGCTACAGAAGCAACACTGGTATGGGCTGTGAACTGAGTGACAAACACAAAAGAGTATGGAAAGGTTGGCAGAATAACCTTTACAGTACATGCTCCCTATTTAGGAAAGGCGAAGATCCAGTGATTTCAGATTGGGGAGTTACAATAGGTGTTAACCTTGTACATTAAAAGAAACATTAGGATGCAATAGCAGCAGTAGGCGCTGGTTAGATTGATGGTAGCAATAGCAAATACCTGAATTGAAGATTGTCTTTTCTGACACTGAAGGCAGTTCCTACAATAGTGCGATGGGGAGAAATTTTACATTTTTTGACTTTTTTTTTTTTTGTATTGGCACATTACCATCACACTTCTAATGTTGTGAAGGGGAAAATATTTATCTTAGAGTCACGATTTTTCCGGTGTTGTGGGAAATGGGGGGGGGGGTAGGATAGGGGGATTGTTGGCTCCTGTCTACTTAAAAAGCAGCAATAGGTACGGTTAATAAATAGGTACGGGTAATATCAGTGATGGCAAACATCTGGCATTCAAGCTCGGCTTTTCTCACATTCAAGTCGATTCCCATAAAAGCCTATGGGGGCAGTTTTTCCAGGGAGGGGAGGGGTTTAGCCTTGAAATTTTTCATTTCTATTTGGCACATTCATTGTCACAATACTAATGTTGTGGAGAGAAAGATCTTCTGAGTTGGGGTTATTATACTATGGTAGTCTGTGTGCATGAAAAGTAATACTGTATTGATTTCACCTGTTCCAAGGGGGGGGGGGGGTTGAAGTTATAGTCCCATATGCTTACTGACAAAAAAATTGAACACAAGCCATTAACATTTCCTGCATTGTTCTTGGTAATACTAATGATGACTGAATTTGACACAAAACAACATATTAAATAAAATATTTGAAATACAAAGTAGCTGTAAGGAATTACTGAAAGCACCAACTTTAATTATTGCAGAATACAAGGCAAGTATTAAAGACAATGATGAGTGTCATGGCAGTATCACTTCAAGAAATGGGCAACATACATGTCTGTTTGCTGCAGATTGAATGGAAGCCCACCAAATAATGTACAAACCAAGTGAGAACTAATACATGCCCACTTGCAAGGTTCAACAGTTTTGTAAAATGCAGGTTCAACTTCAAGATGTTACAAAACAGCATGACTGCTATATATTCATTGAAGACCAACCATCGAATCCGACTCTTATCAGCAGCCCATTCGTCGAGTCTAGGCCTACATTTTTTATGTCCTTCACATGGCCGTTTTCCCATCTGCCTAATTCGTCTCTCGCTTGAACTTTCTGGCCTAAAAAAAATTCCATTGCACCTTGCTCAATTCCCCAAGCAAAGTGAGTTATCAAAGCATTATACAATTAATTTCAGCTTCCAAAAGAAAAGAAAGTTTTACTTTGGAGAAGTTGCCCGAAGCCTAAGCTGGCTTGGCCACTGTGCGGTACAACTGCAAATGATTCGGGCCGTGTGGACGGACGTGGGTACGCCAATATACAGTATGTAAGGTATACTGTGCTACATTATACCAAAGCTGTTCATTATACACACGCTATACGAAAAAATTGTTCATGTGCAAAAAAAATGTAGCACACTTTGATACGAAATTTTTATCTTCTGCTCGAAATCAACACGAGAAAAATAAAATGACTTCAATAAGAACTTGACAAAAATGTTAATATTCATTTTATTTTTGGCCCAAAACAATTTCTTTGACAAACTTTCTGCTTACAGCAAATGTAAGACGAACGTTTTACTTAGCGTAACAATATTTTAAGGCCCGACATTGCGCAACCTAACACTGAGATTGTGCAATCGTACACTGCGGAGCGTTCGAGCGATGTATATTTATTTAAAAAGCTGTACACCGTAAAGGCTTCTCGTAACAGTATACGGCTAGCCTTGCAGGCAACCCGATTGTTATTGTCAGTGCTCCATTTGTTTATTGCCGAAGGCCTTGCGGACATGGTGCGAACGGGGAGCTGCAACAGACTCCCTGGTGCGAAGAGAAAACCACAGATAGCGAATCTCCTTCGGGTGTCCTAATCCTGCTTCCCCGAGCTACGCGGGACAATTCGGGGACTGAATTCTATGGGCAGTTTCACAGCATGAAAGTTACATTTTTTGACCTCTGGTGACCTCAAATGATTTGACCTCCACGAAAAACAAGGTTTCTACTCTCAATAGGACAAATTTACATACAAAGTATGAAAAAGCGTCATTTATCCAAGCTTCCTACATTGAGATAGTGTTTAACAAGATTTTCAGGTTGATCCTCGGAGACCACAAATGACCTTTGACCTCCACCAAAAATAACAGATTTTTTTTTTGCCTTACCATAATGCATCTACATACTAAGTATGACATTTATCTAAGCTTCCTACATCGAGATGTCGTGTTTACAAGGTTTTCATGGTTTTACCCCCCGCGACCCCAAATAACCTTTCACCTCCATCAACAACAATAGTATTCTTTCCTGTGTTCGCACTAAGGCGCGGGACTGCGGGAATCCCACTTTTCTCTTTCGAATCCCGCACATAATTAAATCTAATGCGGGAAAATCCCGCACACCTTCTCCGCTCCCGCACATAAGTAAATCATAAGCGGGCAGCTGATGTTCTGAATCAAGCCAAAATTCCAGCGCACTTCTCCGCATCTGTGATTGTACAGAGAAATTGCAATTATAATACGCACAATAAATTGCAATTATAATACGCACAATAAATTGCAATATAGAATCATTCCCAAGCAAGCTGATCGCAACTCCCAAGCTGAACACTGATTATGGTAGCAACAAATACCATCGTAATGTAGCAATTCACAGTGCAGCTCTTATATGGTGGCTGCTGGTTGTATAAATAAGAGCGAATCTGATTGGATTGAAATTCAATCACAGTCCCAGGGTTGCAAACGCAATGTTGTATCGTGTACAGTACAGTACAGTACAGTATGTTTGGTTAAAAACCTGTAGACTGTGGAGTCTGACATGTGTTGTATTGAATATGTACAGTATGTACTTTCTTCATTTAACGTCGTACATTTCTCTCATTAATTTCTGATCGTATGTGTATCTCCAATGAAGATCACTCATATTTTCCTCTTCAAGGATTTGTACTCATTCTTCAGAAGGAAAACACCTAGTGACGAATTAGAGCTGTATCGGAGGAGGCTTTGAACTTGGAGACAAGGCAAAAAACCGTATGAAAAAGGGGACTGTTGGGAGAAGTCGACCCTAAGGCGAAAAAGTCGTTCGCCTTAACGTTTTACACACTGTTTTATATAGAATGCGTAACTCTATACGCAAGTCTGATTTACCACATAATATTTATGCAATTACTTAACCGCACACCAACTCACGTGTCTGTATACGTCAACCCTAAGGACTTATGTGTTGATATATATCTCATAACCAAAAGGGGAAATATAATCATGTATTTTATTGTTTTTTACTTCGCCGGTTCTATTGGCGGTATACCAATTTCGCCTAACAGGGATAAATATATATATATATATATATATATATATATATATATATATATATATATATATATATATATATATATATATATATATATATATATATATATATATATATATATAATATATAACGCTAAAACCCACGGTTGGGGGAAAAAATTTAGAGGGCGCTAGACGACCTTTCGAAAAGGCGAAAAAAAAACAATAAAATACATAAGATTATATTTTGCCATTTGGTTGAATTTGAAAAACAGATATACATCAACGTTATTTCAATGGCCCACCAATTGTACCGTGTACGTAATTTGGTCAACATTGAAGTAATGGCATATATATTATGTAGTGAAAAGGCCATTATCATCCGTTTACGTATTCCTATAGAAAAAGCGTGTAGTTTCGTTAAGTCGACCTGATTTTTTCCCCTTATAGACGATTTCCCCTTATAGGCGGGTTTTTTCATACGATATTTCCCCTTAATCCCAAATTAGCAATATATATATATATATATATATATATATATATATATATATATATATATATATATATATATATTATAACGCTAGATCGGTTAGGCGAAAGGTCAAATCCGGCAATACAAAAGGCGAAAACAAAAACAATAAAATACATAAGATTATATTTCCCCTGTCAGTTTTGAAATATATATGCACGTTATTTCAATGGCCCCTAGGTCATTAGTGTTAACGGATACATGTACGTAAGTTGGTGTGCAGAGAAGTAATTGCATAAACAATACGTGGTAAATTGGACTTGCGTATAGGGTAACACATAAATTTATGTTATTTGAGGAGATCAAAATTCATTTTTTTTTGTCGAAAGTGTAAGACGGTTAAAACTTGTTTGACAGAGCATCTGAAAGGATGAAGATTTTTTTTTTTAACATGTAGTGCAGGTATGTTGCAGTGATTGAAAGATGCCTTCCACATTCGACGGCCGTCATAGGTCAATTGAAATTAACAGAGATAATCATGTGAAAACTTTGTAAACCCTTTGTAAACATGAGGTTTTATGGGAAAACTCAGATCTCCTAGTGTGTTTGTGAATGCACAATATTAGACAGAAAACCCTATTGAATGTTTTAAACAGAAAACGAGTACCATTTTACGATAACAGATTTATGAACTGTGAGAACGTCATTAACAAAATGCGATTACATCAAAGTTTAATTACAATTTTACTTTAACAAGTAATCTCTAATCATTTAGTCTTCATGGTTTAATACGAAAATGTCATAGAAGATACTGTTTGGAATGTTCTTTTGGATTTATTTAATGTAACTTTAACAAATGTAACTGAAGCTGTCCATAACGGGGCATAAGTGTATCATGCATTTGTGTACATAAATATGTTGAAACACAGATTCATGTACACCTGCATATAACATGTAGATGCATCTATACATGCTTCATACACCACAACTTTTCATTCAAAATCAGATCCATCATGATGTAAATAACAGAGGGGGTGGGAATTTTGAAACCTCCATGTACCGTGCACATAAACTGACATATTGTCCTATCCAAGGTCTGACAACATATGGAACATGAATGAAACATACATGTTTAACAACCATAGAATTTAACAACACTCATGCATGCTTCCATTTGCTTTCGATTAACCACACGTGTACCTCAATTACTACACGCTGGAATTGACTGTGTAAATTTGCTTTCAATTTAACGCATCAAAATGAGATTTTTGGCTAAAACTCTTCAATAAGGTATTAGTGAATATTGATTGTACATTACATTACCCTGTCTGCAGAACCATTTTTCTGGTTTGCCATCCCTCCTTTTGATACTCACACAAGACCTAAACCAAAAAGCGGTCAAAAATAAATAAATATAAAAAAAGCAAAGAAAGAAATAAACCAGAATGGAAAAATGCATTAGGGTTTTGATGATATATGTTCTATTCCAAATAATGAAATGATGTCCCATATCTTTAAGTCACTGGTCAAATTCTATCTTAACATGTTGGAAAAGTACAGTTTTGTGTTCCTATTGAACTCTGGGAATTCTTTGGGAAATTTTGCATTTGACCTCTGTTGGTCCTATATGGTGATCTTGCAAATTCTTGGGATATTTTATTTTGACCTCAGGTGACCCAGGATGAAAATCTTGGGAATTCTTTGGAAATTTTGCTCTCTGACCTGTTTTGAACCCATATAATAATGCTAGGAATTATTGGGAAATTTTGCTTCTTGACCTCTGGTGACCCCAGATGATTTTTTACCTCCACCAAAGAACAACGGTGTTCATTTTCACACCGTAAAGCATCCACATACAAAGTATGAAATACATCCACACTTTCTACTTCGAGATATCGTTTCAACAAGGTTTTGTGTTTCACACACAGTGACCCCAGGTGATCCTTGACACTCAAGAAAAAGAACAGGATTTAACTTCTCACCACATTGCATTTTACGTATGAAGTATGAAATCTGTCCACACTTTCTAACTGGAGATATCATGTTAACAAGGTTTGCAGACTTTGACCCAGTGACCCCACCTGACCTTTGACCTCCACAAAAAAACCTTTTGATTCATTTTCTCACCCAAATGCATCCACGTACCAAATATGAAATCTAAGAAAGCTTCCTGCATTGAGATAACCTGCTAACACTTTTAGTGTTTGACACCAGGTGACTCTGGATGACATTTGACCTCCACCAAAAGACCATACATTCTGTTAAGAAGGTCATCTTTGTACCAAATATGAAATCTGTCAGTTTCATACCTTGAGACATCGTGTAAACAAGGGTTAGAGAGTTTTGCGACAGTGAGATCAGATGACCTTTGACCTCTGCCAGAAAATAGGGTTTTTCTTTCAATATGGGGCATCTATGCACCAAGTTTGAGAACTGTAAAGCTTTCTACTTGATGTATCCTGTTAACAAGGTTTTGAGTTTGACGCCAGGTGACCCAGATGACCTTTGACCCATACCAAAAACAACAGGTTTCTCCCTCCCAATGGGCATCTGTGTACCTAGTTTGAGAACTGTGAAAGTTTCCTACCTAAAGATTTCATGTTAACAAGGTTTTGTCAGTTTGACACCTGGACCCCCGAAGACCTAAATCAAAAACAATATGGTTCTTCCTTCGACTAAGGGGCATCTATGTACCAAGTGTGAGAACTGTTAAAGCTTCCCACCGTGGGATATTGCGTTAACAAGGTTTTGACAGTTTGACCACCGGTAACCCAGATGACCTTTGACCTGCATCAAAAATAATATGGGTTCTTTCTCTCAATATGGGGCAGCTATGTACCATGTCTGAGATCTGCCAGTTTCCATTCTTGGGATATTGTGTTAATGAGCAAAGTGTCACAAACACTGTTATCATGAAAACCAAAAAATAAATGTGCCCCACACTTTTGAATATCTCATAAACAGCAATGTCGCTTGATATGAACAAATTAATTAAAGATATTCAATGTAGAAAGAGTATTCATTGAAGCCCACCTGACTACACTCCTATCAGAAAACTTTCATGGTCAACAGCACTGGATGCCCGAGTGTTCACTCCATTACAACCTATGAATTGTGATACATTCACGTGTACAGTGTGTACTATGTTAAGCCCCCCCCCCTTGTTTTTTAACACTCCTTGTTCTTTTTTTTTTCTTTTTTGAAAAGGTAACTCCGATGGATAAGTTATACTTCTACTGCAAATGGAAATACACTGTTCGTCAATGACAGATACTTATATTCAAGCGTAATCTTGAATGGAAAAAGCGTTTATCATGAGCCATTTCAACCTTAAATATGTTCCTGTGCTAAATCAGTGTAAACTATGCAAGAGCTTGAATTAATTAAGAATTTTTAAGCCCATTCTCACAAAGGCCTTTGGAGGACCCAAATGGAGTTAGTTAGTTAGATGAGATTTAATGACACCACCAACACGAATGTGTTATATAGTGGCAACGAGATAAAGATGGTTTAAGTTTCAAACACAGTTCAAATACAATGCAAGTACTCCCCTTCAGTCGCCTCTAACGACATGCGGGGAATACAGTGGGCATATTCTAATACCCCCCAGCCCACAGGGGGCAGGACCCAAATGGAAGCATATGCATCCATAAGCATGTGAACACACAAGTAACCATACCACAATACTAGTTGAACATTATGAATTGTTCTTGAACAGCCCATTTTGTAGCCATAAATTATGATTTCAAGATGAATAGTGTGTATAAATTAACAGGATTGATATAAACAGTGTCACATAGGATTTCGTAACACTGTAAGAACGGATAGTAGCTGGAGGATTCATGGCATTTGTAAACAGTGTAATCCCTGCAAAATGAAGTATTACTCAAAATTTTACATGGAACCCACACCCTCACCCTTCTGACTAAATGAAACTACCTCAAAGTGTTACATTTTGCTGGAGAACAAGGTAACGGACATCTCCAGTCCCATTGGACAATAAGTGTAGAAGCTATGGCCATCTGAAAGGTACTGCATTATTCCTTACTTCCGCGAGTAAAAGGCTGATATTCTTATTGCTATTGATTTTACATGATAAGACCTGTAATCAGAATAAGGTATGAAGATGAAATGTACATGTAGAGTAACTTATATCCAAAGTAACATAATGTTATCAATGCCGCAGTATCTCTCCCTCTTTGAAAACATTAATGCAGTTTCACTTCCATAAGTTATTCTTCCAAATTTCAGGCAAACATTGGCACCAAATCATGTGTGAAAGGCCTTCAAAATATAGCCTGTTATAATTCGACTATGTCTAATAGATGGAGCAAGCATATTTATCTATCAGTTTAAGTGTATCTGACATTTAGTCTCCTGGATGTACGTACATACGCACCTGCCTATATACGTTCATACTGAAATGTTTAATGTACTCACATATGGTACCACCTGTTGCATATATCGCACTGTACCCAATGTTGGCCTTGCCTTCCTTCCGTGAGACACTTTGAACAAAGGGTGTCATTTTGTTCAAATCTGTTGTGTATGTGAAAATAGAAATTGTTTGTACAATAACAGGAACATCATATAACATTACCATAACGTATGCAGTATAAATTGGCCGACAAAGAACTGGGAGAAGGGAAATTTGTAACATGCACATATACTGAGATCGAGATGAAAGGTTGTTGCCATACAATCATTGCCCAATTTTATTTCTTGAACAATTCATATCTGTACTCCAGTGTCATATAAAAAGAGCCCGATGGGCACTATGGTTCCTTGCTGAATTTAATGACACTTAGCCATGGGCATACAAACAAAATATTAGCTAATGTGAAATTGCCTGTGACTGTAGTGACTGCTACATGACCTTAAAAGTTGTTGGCAGAGAATGTTGACTTCACCTACCAAGTTTCATATAAGTCAACAACTTGACCTCAACATGTCCTCTGATAACATCCAAATGGCCCCCAGTGACCACAGACAACCTTGACCTCCACCAAAAACAATGTGATCAATCTCCTAATCATAACACGTCCACATACCAAGTACGAAATGTATATCCAAGCTTGTGTTAACAAAGGTTTTCAGTGTTTGACCCCAGTGACACCAGATGACCTTTGGCCTCTACCAAAAACAACAGGGCACACCTTCTTACTATGGTGCATCATATACTAAGTGTGAAATCTATCCAAGCTTCATATCTTGCAATATAATGATAACAAGGTCTTCATTGTTTGACCCTCGGTCACCCCAGATGACCTTTGACCTCTACCAAAAACAATAGGTCAGACCTTCTTACTCTGTTTGATCTATGTACTAAGTATGAAATCTATCCAAGCTCCCTACCTTGAGATATTGTGTCAAGAAGGTTTTCAGTGTTTCACACGTGGTGACCTGAACCAAAACATAAGTATTCATCTTCCCAGCATAACCCATACACATACATTAAAATTATGAAACCTAACCAAGCTTCTTAACTTGAGATATTTTGTCAACCACAGTTTTAGTGGTTGACCACTGGTAGCCCCAGATGACATTTGACCTCAACCAAAAGTGATAGCATTCACCTTCTTACCCTAACACATACACAAACCAAGTATGAAATCTTTCCCAGCTTCTTATCTTGAGATATTGTGTTTAACGAGATTTTCAGTGTTAGACCCCTGGTGACTCCATATGACCTTTGTCTTCTACCAGAAACAATATGGCATACGTTCTTACTTGGTGGATCTATATATTAAGTATGAAATCTACCCAAGCTTCCTGCCCTGTGATATCATGTCAACAAGGTTTTCAGTGTTTGACCATTGTTGACCAGATGACCTCTGACCTCCACCAAAGACAATATGGCTCTTCTCATCATAAGGCATGCACATACTAGGTATGAAATCTATCCAATCTTCCTATTTGAGATATGGTGTTAACAATGTTTTCAGTGTTTGAATGCGGGTGACCCGAGATGATCTTTGACATCTAACCTCCACATAAAAAACAGCCTTTATCTTCTCACCATAATGCATCCACATACCAAGTATGAAATTTATCCAAACTTCCTACCGCAAGATGCTATGTTTACAAGGTTTTCGGTGTCTGACCCCTGGTGACCCCAGCTGACCGTTGAACTCTATCAAAAAAGATAGGGCATACCTTCTCACTACAGTTGATCTATATAACAAAAGTTTCAGTTCAGCCCAAATTTCCCAAATCGAGTTACAGTGAACCAAGCATGCATCACAGGCACACACATACATACACACACACCGACCTGACTACACTCGTTCATTTTGTTAACCCAAGGAACTAATAAATTCAAACGCTAGTCTTGTCAGACGTTTGTGTGATACACACGTAGAGAGTTTATATGCACTTGTGTGCACCATCTCATATTGTTCAAGTAAATGTCTTCATCTATTTGCTCTATTTATTGTAATTATCCTGAACCATTAGTAAGCCCTATGAGTTAACAAGAGCATTTCATACATCCTATCATATTGTGCTGTTGCAATTCAATGGATTGAATATCTCTTATCACTATTTTTGTTGTATAGAGGAAAAATCACCTCTTGTGAATTTTTTGTTTCTCAAATAGTCGTCTGCGGTGTCTCCGCACTCCCACAGCTCCAGGCACATCACGCTCATGTGTCTGCATTTTTTTGGGGGGGGAAAAAGGAAAGAAAGAAAAGGTTAGTCCATATGGGATTGTTTACACTCCATCAAAGCAAATCACGTTAAGTGTTCCCATCTGGACCAGTAGTCGATATGGTAATGGGAAAAGACCCAGATGACAGACTGACCCATAGCACTCTATAATTCAAGCCTTGAAGGGCACTTGTTTTACGACACTAAGCAACCTTAAATGTGGGAGAAGCTTATGCGGTTTATGCATTACAACTTCATGTTGGATGGCTAACAAACTCATCAATTTAGATCACATCTGGTAACTTTTGAAAAGCCAGTTCCGATGGGAAAACCGTATATTGCTCATGGATGAAAAAGCCACTTTACTTTGACTCGGCCGTGATGGAACCCTGAACCTCCCGGTTGCCAAACTTCATTGCTTCAAATGCCACCGCCTTTATCCACCCAGCCACATCACTGGTTCTACCTCTGACCATAAGTCATTCATATAGTAAACATGAAATCCTTCAAAGTTTTTATCTACACATATCGTGTTAACAAGGTTTCCAGAGTTTCGCCCTAGTGACCCTAGACGTCCATCAAAAATGACTGTTGTTTTTCACACCATAACACATCCACATAATAAATATGAAATCTATCCAAACTCTCTACTTTGAAATTTTGCCAATATGGACTCCTCTGCTTAAAATTCAGACTGTTTGGAAATAAAAACTACATCTGTTACCTAATCCAATTAAACTTGGTCTCTGTATACAGGGTTGATTGACTCCTAGTGACATCTTTAATAGCCCCTCTTAAAGTAAATAAAGACCTTCTGTCCATACCCTACAAAAATGAGTTAACTGTGCAATGGATGGACATCTCAACAGCTTGTCTGTTGCACTTATTCAACTGTTCAAAGTTGTTTACAGACCAGGGATTAAGTGTTATTCTAGAAGTGATAGTTGTCTCTTACAAGAAAGAAATAGCCAGATAAGGAAGATTTTATTACACCCAACCTCCCCCTTGTTAAGGTCTGATCAGAGAGTTCTGTTTTTGAAGCAGGCTTGTTCCTAATGTGTGTTAAAACAAGGTTTTCAGAGTTCGAACCACTGTGACACTAGATGACCTTTGACCATGGCTGTACAATGTGGCGAAAATGGTCGCAAACCTTCTACATGGTGAGTGGACATAATTTCAGACTCAAATTTAATCACTTCATCTCCCATGAACTATCCTGTAAACGGTTTATTCTTTTTCAGCATCCTGTGATGAACTGATGATGCAGCATAAGATACAGATAAACTGTGGCTAATGTCAGCTTCAGCTAAGCTAGTGACTGTTTCATAAGGTGTTAATAGCCAGTAAGATGGGCGAGTGTTTTGTGGGGATTTATTAGCCAGTGCCCATCCATTCCCACGCGTGTACAGCCCTGTTGTCGACCTCCATCACAAGCAATAAGATTCTTCTACTCACCAAAATGCATCCACTCATTATGAAATCTATCGACACTTCATATATTGAGGTATCCTGTAGAAATGTTTTTCAAGTTTAAACCCAATGATTTCGAATAACATTTGAAATCCACCAAAAGCAATAGGCTCCTCTCAATATGCAGCATCTACTTACCAAGTCTGAGAACTGTCAGCATTTCCCTCCTTCAGATATTATTTAATCAAGAAGTGTCACAACCACACACGTAAAGGCACATGCATACATAAATACACACACATGCCATCATGAATGCATAGCTTTCTCATTTCATCAAAATCAAACATGACAATTGTTTTTCCATCCATTGGCCATGCCCAAAGAAATTGACTTCTAACTATCGTAGATTGAGAGAGAGAGAGTGAGAGAGAGAGAAACTGTAAGTTATAAAAGTTGTTTAAAATAAGTATTAAACATTGTACGCACCTTAGAGCTAACTGAACCTTTATGTTCGCAGCCTGATTTTGACTGACCTGTGGTAACTAAAAATGAGATTTAAAGCCATCCATCGAAGAAAAAAAAGGAAGAAAAACATGGTTACAATATGATTGCGACAGCGACTTTAAAAGAATAAAGTCATCATCCTGCCTTCTTCCAAAAAATATGAATTAATTTATACAAGTGACTGAGAGATATCGAAATTTGTAAACTTTTACATTCATTCCCATCCACTCATTATGCATCATAATGAGTGACACAAGGGCACAACTTCTGACTATGGATAATAAAGCAAATATGATGTCCACCAGACATTGCCTTCTTTAAGTTTGCCTCACACACATACACATATATTGACACACACACACCAACTTGACTTCTACTGTAATGATGTTGCATTTGGCATGGTAACCGAAAAGAGAGAGGAAGAGGAAAGGACATATACACAATAGCTCAATGGACACTATGGTTCCCTGTTGACTGCCATGAGACTGAATCACGAGTATACTAACAATATTTTATGTAATGTAAAGCTTGGATGTGACTTTGGTGACTGCCATGTGACCTTGAGAATTGTTAGCACTGAATGGTGAATACACCCACCAATTTTATTTAAGTCGACACCTTGACCTCCAAATGACCTCTGATAAAGTCCACATGGCCTTCACCAGATATGAGGTTCTCTATTAACTTATGATTTTTATCCCACCGTTTGACGGTGTGAAAATTCTATGCATTTTTTCATTTGAGCTCATAACAATGAGTGTATGTATGCCATATCTCAAATGGAATTATTCCACTCAAGAATAAGTGTTAAATATGTAACTTGACCTCAAATGACCTCACAATTTGTGGCATGAGATGGTAACAGCATCTGTCACGTTTCATGTATACACATAATTTGCACTGAAAGCACCTCTGCTGTCCTGGGTAGGACTTTAAACTGCATCCGGTTGTGGAGTTTGTTTAAACGTGGGAGTAATGAGGTTGCCCTTTGACACAACAGCCTCCGGGGCACCCTTGGGCAAGGTGCACCTGTATTTGCCCCGGTGCTTTTTAAGTGCTGTTGCCTTCGGGCGTGGTGTTGCCTTCGGGCGTGGTCTTGCCTTCGGGCGTGGTGTTGCCTTCGGGCGAAGTGTTGCCTTTGGGTGTGTGGTCTTGTAGGACTTTGTTTTGGGGTTGTTTGTGGTGGTTGGGCTGGAGTGTTGTTTTGGGGTTGGCTGCAGTGGCAGTACTAAATCTCAGTAGTAACAAAGACTCTTTTGTTCCTTGTTGCATGGTATGTGTAGTCTGTTTGACAATGTGTTCGTGATCCGTCAGGGTTTTTTCTTTGGGTTTGGGATTATCCTTTAGTTTGTCAGTGCCTGTTTCTACGTACTTAAAAAGCCCTCTGCTGACCTCCAAATAAGCATGAAATTTTACTGTGGTGAGCATACATATGAAGCATGAGCACAGCAGCAGTTATCCCTCTCAAGTTATGGTGTTTGATCCAAAAATTGACATACAAAGACCCCTGATGACCTCTACATGACCAAAATTGTCATTTTTTTTGTATGTCTATACATAACAGTTCAACTGAATTTTTACCTCCAATGACTTATGCTCATGTTACAGTTATTTACTAGGGTGAGCACACATACCAAAATGAGTTTAATTTACCTCATCCAGTTATGGTGTTTATTCAAAATGACCTCGGTTGACCGCCAAATGATTTTCATAATATGTGCCCTTTATGATCAACACCCAGAGTATAAGGTCAATTTAAGTTCTGATATCAAGCTGTATTGTTTTTTGCCATAGTTTCACCCTGGATGACTTTCATAACATTTCAACATTTTCTACGATGATTAACACACATACCAAGTATGAGACTCAGTAATAACCAGAACGTAAAAATTCAGTTTGGTTTCCATGATTAGCACTTACATTACCATGTTAACAAGGTTTGAAGTGTTAACCCCAGTGACCATGAAATCTGGTTAAGCTTCCTACATTGAGATATCATGTTAACAAGGTTTCAGACGTGACCGCTGTTAACCCCAGATGACTTTTGACCTCAACCAAAAACCATACAATTCATCTCTTGACCATAACGCATCCACGTATCAAGTATGAAATGTATCCCATCTTCCTACACAACAATATCGTGTTAAAAATGTTTTCAGGTTTTTAGATTCTGGCCCAGTGACCCTAGCTGACCTTTGACTTCTATCAAAAACAACATAATTCACCTTGCCACCATAACGTATCCATATACTAAGTATGAAATCCCAGCCAAGCTTTTAATCTTCCCATATCACGGTAAAAAAGCTTTGTATCAATTGAAACTGTTAATGATGAAAAGGAACAAGCAAACCAAAAAGAAATAAGCAGTTACCTCCATCACCCACTGCAACTGCCTGTTTGGATGCATCTGCAAGACCAGAAAAGTAATGAGTCCGTTCACCCCAACATATTATTTTTAAATATTACTCTCTTTCAAATCACGGACTGCTAGTCATCTGTATCTTAAATGCAGGGAAATGTGTTTTGCTCAATTTTTGAAGGCTTACATATGATCATGGAATAAGATATTGCAATATATTTTACTTATGACCAAAAAACAAAAACAAAAAAAACAAAAAACAAAAACAAAACCATCACCTTCATCACCCACTGCAACTGCCTGTTTGGATGCATCTGCAAGAAGACCAGAAAAGTAATGAGTCCGTTCACCCCAACATATTTTTTTTAAATATTACTCTTTCAAATCACGGACTGCTAGTCATCTGTATCTTTAATGCAAAAAAATGTGTTTTGCTCAATTTTTGAAGGCTTACATATGATCATGGAATAAGATATTGCAATATATTTTACTTATCATGACCAAAGCAAAAAAAAAAAAAAAAAAGCTGTCTATGCTATTTCACTCTTTCATTTTCTTTTAGAAATCATGTTGAAATGATCCGTTAAATCACCTGATCGTGCACTTTTTATCATTCATATTAAATTAAAATGTATGTGTAGTATTTCCCAACATTGTATGACAAAGGGATGGCAACAAACATGTACAGCCTACAGTGGAACACAAGCATGGTTGAAGATTTATTCATATTCATATGTTTAACAGATAGCCAATAGTTTGCGCAATGTGTTGATTGTAACTACCGCACACACAGATGAATACGTACCGCACACAAAAAAATGTATACAAACCAATCAACAATAGAGAGGATCGTACGGAACAATACATAAACAATCACATGACCCATCGTCTCTACATACACAGGCAGACCCGTCTAACCTAAGCTTTGTATCAATGGAAACTCTTAAATGATGAAGAAGAAACAAACAAACAAACAAAAAAAAAAATAAGCAGGTTACCTCCATCACTCGCTGCAACTGCCTGCTTGGATGCATCTGCAAGAAGACAAGAAAAGTATTGAGTCAGCTCACCACATCGTATTATTTTTAAATATTACTCTCTTTGAAATCATGGACTGTTAGTCCTTTGTAACTTAAATGTAGGAAACTATGTGTCTTGCTCAATGTGTGAAGTCTTAAACATGATCATGGAATAAGATATTGCAATATACTTTACTAATCAGTACTAAAGAAAATCATGTCATTGTAAGATAACTGAAAAAAAGGCTGTTTTGCTATTTCACTGTTTCATTTTCTTTTAGAAATCATGTTTGAATGATGAGTTAAACCACCTGTTTGTGCACTTTTTTATCATCCCTTAAAACTGAACTCTGGATGTCGTATTTCCCAACATTGTATGACAAAGAGATGGAGATAAATATGTACAGCCTACCGCAGGGTAGGGAACCCCGACCCGTGGGCCGCATGTGGCCCGCGAGACAATTTTGTCCGGGCCGCAAGACAATTCATAAACGCAAATTCAGAATCATCTAAAGAGTAGTTGATTACAATTTTTCAGCCTATGGTTCTCATCGTTTATACTGTTTTAGCCGAAGGTGTCCATCATTTATCCCGCCGGTACCACGTTCTGGATATTTCACGTAATACTGCTACTAAAACCCTAGTATGCACAACATAATACGCCCGTTTCATTGGACAAACAGATGCAGAATCCTAATACTTCCAGTACTACATAGCACTGATCAGAATTGCAGTATCACATGTACAGGTCTACCTATTACAGTATGAAACTCATAGTGCATTCTATTTATTCCAGTAGATTCGGGAGGGGGAAGGGGGAGGCTAGGAGTGTCCCTCCCAAGGGTGAGTGCTACATTAAAAGTAGATAATTCTGCAATTTAAAGTGAAGAAAAATGAAGTTGTTTTCAAAACGTGAGATTTTTTCATTGCATTTTTTGTTCACTGTCGCTTCATGCATTAATAAGAAGACAATTCGTCATATTGTCATACTATTCTGAGTAGCCTTGCACTGTCAATTCCATTAAAAGTTAGTGGATGAGCATTCTTTTGCCTACAAGTTTGCACAAACGCAATAGCTTCTGAGGCATCGTGCTAGTTCCTTACCTGGGCTTTTCCGCTAACTCCACCAGGGCCTGTTTGGGGCACCTTGACCTGCACCTTTTGGGGGAAGCTTTGTGCCCTCATTATCCGCGGCCCCAGAGTGGATTGCGACTACCAAGACGGCCCGTCAGGGGGAAAAGGTTCCACACCCCTGGCCTACAGGAATCGGTTGTTCGTGAAACACATGTGTGATTGAAGATTTATTCATATTCATATGTTTAACAGATAAACAATAGTTCGCACAAAGTGCCAATCAGAACTACCGCACACACAGATGAACACGCACCCACACAAATTCACAAATGTATACAAACTATTCAACAAAAGAGAGGATCGTACAATACATAGGCAATGACAGGACCGATCCTCTATAAATACACAGACAGATCCATCTACCCTAAGCTTGTATCAATGGAAACTGTCAAATGACGAAGAACATACAAACAAACAAAAAGAAACAAGCAGATTACCTTAACCGCCCACTGCAGCTGTCTCCTTGGACGCATCTGCAAGAAGACATATTAAAGAACAGTTCACCACAACATATTATTTTTAAAGATTACCCCCTTGAAATCATTGACTGTTATTCATCTGTATGGTAAATGTATAGAAATAATGCTTTTGTGAGATTGTAAATAGCCCTTTGTGATAAGCTTGGGTTCCAGGTGGTGTTTTACATTGCTAACACAGAAATATTGTTTGGTAGGAGAATTCTGTAAATAGTTCGCGGTTATGTTTTTGTCCGGCCCGGGTTGAGTTCGCCTTTGTTTCGCCGTGCCTGTTTCTATGTACGTAAAAAGCCCCCCCCCCCCCCGCATAGGTTTCTCTTTTCATCGAAACCATTATTAATAATGGCACCTTGTAAAGCGCAAACTGCAGAGGCCCCGAAGCAATGTATAATAAACGTTAAAAAAATCGAAACATACAAAACCAGCGCATAAAATGAAATACAAAATAACATGAAAGAAAATTAAACATACAAAACAAAAGAAATTAGGACAGTAAAAACAAAAAAAAAAAAAAGAAAAAAAGAAAAAAGGGTTACCTATATCAACCCCTACAACTGTCCCCTTTGATGCTTCTATACAGAGAGACAAGAAGAGTATTGAAACAAATCATCAAAAATATATATTTCTAATTATTACCCTAATTTGTCTTCCAGCTCTCTGCTTTGACCATGGTCAATTCGTAATCTGTATCTAAAAATGTAATGTCTTGCTCAATTTGAAAGGGATAAGATATGACCATGGGTGAGTTACTGTGATATATTATACCCATAATGACCAAAGTATTATATAACTGTATGAGAACCAAACAAAGGATGTGTACACACTAGCTAACCTTTTCATTTCATGAAGAAATCACATTTAGAGGATAAGGTTAACCACAAGATTGTTCATTTTTTTTTTCATTTTTTAAATCACATGGAACACCCTCTATTTACAATCACACACAGGCCAATCTCCCCAAAGCTTGTATCAACATTTTGCATAATGTGCCAATTCTAATGACCACACACACTGACACACGGATGAACACACATATGCACGCAGTTGAACATACACATCCATATCAAGAACATCAGACATTATCTACCAGGTATTTGCTTGTACATCAAGTTTGCCTAGACACATTCACACACATACACATATACGTACATGCCAAGTTGTTTGCAATGGTTATGCTGCAAATGACGTGGCATCGTACAAAATGAGTTAGAAGCAGGTTCTCTTTATTACTACCTGCATCTGTCCCCCTGAACATATTATTTTTAAATATTACTGTCTTTCAAATCATGGACTGTTAGGCATCAGTATCTTAAATGCAGGGAAACAATGTGTCCTGCTCAATTTGTGAAGGCTTAAACATGACCATGGAATGAGATACTGTAACATATTTTACTCTTCATTACCAAAGAATGTCATGTATATATAAGAAACCTGAACAAGGGATTTGTTAGTCTTCATGCATGTTCTCACAGTATTCTCTTTTCAACCTCTCATTTAATGCCTGTTCCTACTCTCACAGTGACTCCATCACATTCTACTGATGAACAACAATCTCAGCTTACTTTCACTGTCCTTTGTTGCAGCTACCAGGCATCAGTGCTATAGCACTTGTTCCAATAGTTCTTGTTCTCATATACACACACACAGCCTCCTGTTCCTGGAGCAGACTGTTCATTCGAGCGGCTTGCCGTGAGAGACTTGGAAGTTTTGGTTCTGGTGACATCATTTGTAAACTTGTTTTTGTTTCATGCATCCAAAATTAGGGATGAATACCTTTGAAGATAATTAATTGTTATCATCCAATCAGCTTGGGTATTGCAGGACACCTGCTGGATATTAATTAAGATATTTCTTTCTATGAACTTTGGGGCAAGTCTGAGGATGTGTCTATACTGTTTCATCCTTTTCCTTTCATCCAGAAAACGTGTCTAAATGCTAAGTTCAGCCACAATTTTGTCCATGCTTCTAAAAATAAACAAACGGCCCATCCTCTATTTACACACAAAAACCCGTCTACCATAACCGTGTATCAATAGAAACTGCCTTATGATGAATAAAAACAAACAAACAAACAAAAAGAAATGCAGATTACCTTTATCAACAGCTGCAACTGCCTGATTGGATGCATCTGCAAGAAGACAAGAAAAGTATCGAGACAATTCACCACAACATATTACTTTTAAATATTACTCTCTTTCAAATCATGGACTGTTAGTCGTCTGTATCTTAAATGTAGAGAGACAATGTGTCTTGCTCAATTTGATAAGATTTGGTTATAACACATATGTGCTGAAGACTTTTGAGTGATTCCATTGTTTGACCTCCCTATGACCCAAATGACATTTGACCTTCTTCAACAGTACAACATTGTTGACATATGATCTACTGAACACTCTGACTAACACTGATAAGGTTTGTATTTACCCCATAGGAGTTAAATGCTACCGCAAGATTTCACCGTTTGACCTCGATGTGACCCCAGATGACATTTGACATACTTCAAAAAAAAAGTTTTATCACCTGTCATCTAATGACTATGCTGGTCAACCTTGATAAGACCTGGATTAAACCCATAGCACTTGAAGGCTTTTGAGCGATTTCACTTTTAGACCTCTCTATGACCCAAATGACATTTGACCTACACCTGATGCATCATCTACTACACACTCTGCCCACATTTGATTAAATCTGCATGTAACCCCGTGGAGATGAAGGCTTTTGTGAGGTCTCATTTTTGACCTCCTTTGACCCCCAAATGATCTTTGACATACTTCAAAAGTATAGCTTTGATGACACATCACTTATTGAACACCTTTGTCAAATTTGAGAAGAGTCCAACATAACCACAATGAGCTGACGGCTTTGCGTGATTTTTCCCTTTGACCTCTCACGACCCAAATGACATTTGGCATACTTCCTGTTACCACATTTATAAAAGCCCTCGATATTTGCTATGAACTTACCAACTTTGACAAGTAATGGTCAAAGAACCTGCAGACAGCAGCCATTTAACGAGTGTTGACGGACAGACAGACAGACAAACAGACAGACATTACCATGCCAATAGCGCAACTTGCTGAGCTAATGAGCGAGCACACTACCTTTATCACCGACAGTAACTGCCCGCTTGGATGCATCTATTCAGTGAAAAAAAAAATACAAATTGATAAAATTCACCACGACATATTTTAAATATTACCATCTTTTAGTCATGGGTTGTTGGTGATCTGTATCTAACATGTAATGAAACAATGTGCCTTGGTCAATTCGTGAAGGTTAGAACATGACCACATAGTGAGATACTGTTATATATTTCACCCATAAACACAACACAAAGTCATCATGCACCCTAAGAAAGAATGTGCCTACCCTATTCCATCCATTTTGTTTTAGATAGCGAGTTTAAAAGAGAAGTTGAACCACTTATCACTCTGTATTCATATGTAGATATAGCAATTCTCAACATGAAGCATTTAAAGGATGACATCAACTGGGTTCTCGTCGAGTGGATGTTGAAGAAACACATGATTAATTGAAGATTTATCCCATATTGAAGAGGTGCAATTTTCAAAATGGCACAGCTGCCTAATGAACATGTGAACAAAGTACTTACAGTATGAAAATGTAACTAAATGACATACTGCTTGCAAATTACATTATACTCAATTTGAAATATTAAATAAAGTATACTTTTATTTTTTCACCACTGATAGCAAGCAATACAGTTGATGATGGTCATGATGACAGTGATATAACCGATAATTAAAACAGATGAATGTTCGCAACAACATACCAGATTCTCCATCTACAATTCCAGAATCATCAAGCCCATAAACATCTTGGGGTTCGCCTTTGGTATATACAAAGAAAGAAAAATAAATATCTAAGTTGGACTTATCAAACCTGAACAGGTTTTATCTGTGATAAACGAAATATTTTTCGTTCCTCCGTGGAAGGGGAGGGGGTGGGTACCCTTTTACCAATAAATTTTTACAAACAGACCACCACCATCAATGCATATGTTAATCGAGCCTTCGGTAAAAAAAAAAAAAAAAAAAAAAAACTTGGTTACCTTCATCAACACTGTCACATGCCTGCACTGAGGTGTCTAAAGGGATGAAGTAGAGTGGAGACGTTATAAAATATTAATTTCAAGTGCTACATACCACACATATAGCTTCAACTGATGAAAAAAAAATATGCTGTGGGGTAAAAGGGTCACCATTTGAACTTACAGCATGAGTACTGAATGACATGTACTTTAACTTCCATGGCACCTATGTGCTCTAGTACCCATTACATCAAAGAGAAATAGGAAGGTGACAGTTACTTGAATAAAACAAGGTCTACATCAAATATGGTCAGCGTCATTTCTCTGATGAAAATGTCAGTTGCATTTCATATGTAGGACGTCCACGCCTTTCTCGATGATTTGCTCCATCATTGTGAGGTTTGACATTTGCAAAAGACACAGATATCACAACTTTACATTGACTGACGTATACTTGGATGGATAGAAGGGATACGCATTGTACAGCTGCTTAATGAGCATGTTAAAAAAAATATAGAATGAAAGATGTAATTGAATCATATGCTGCTTGCAATTGCACTAGGGTCAATAACACTTTAAAATGTTAAATAGTGTACTTTTATTTTGTCACCACCGATATGCACGCAATACCGTTGATGGTGGTCGTGATGACTTTGATATAACAGACAATTTGCACAGACGAAAGGTCGCAACAACATACCAGCCTCTACATCTAACATTCCAGAATCATCAAACCCAAGAACGTCTTGCGGTGCACCTTCAATAACTAAAAAAAAGAAAAAAAATAAAAAAAAAAAAAAAAGGACGTATCAGAGATGGAATGTTAATTTAGAACATGCTTTATGTGTGCCAAATCCGTTGGTTTTCTTTTTCTTCAGGTGGTGGATGGGGGGACGGGGGATCTTACCATTTTCTGAAGTTACGTGGAAACATTTTCATATGTCAATGAATAATGCAAAGCACTGAGAGATGGACGTGCATACCCACTGTAATACTATGTATATATATAGTAAATATGAACCTCCCATACACAAATAATGGATATTTTTCTTCCACAACTGTTCCATTGAAAACATTTTTTGTACATCGTCTGGGTTACACAAGTTTACCTGTAAGCCTTTATTTGTCCTCGAACACCATTTACTGATGCTGTACTTTTAACTCCAACATGAACTTGGGCAACAGAAACAGGCACAAGTAAAAACATTTTGTTACTTCATACAAGTTCTTTTGTATTAAATGAGAAATGAAACAAAAAGAGACTAAATTTACTCTTCATCAACCACTCCATGAATGACGCTGCGCTGGGATGTGCTCCACTTTTATTTTGAGGCAGCGTTGCCCATGCGTGTTGTTCTTTCTTCTCCTGACATCGTTCAGGTCAGCAGTCTCATCTTTGGCAAAATGTGCGATAGCTTGCCACCCTTTGTTTGATGAAGCTGACAAGCATGCCTACTTTGCTTGCTGTTGAACAATACAGAGAGGGGGTGGGGGTTATTGCCAGGTGATACCATCACCCTAACAAGTAAGAAAGAAATGAGGAGACCACTTATGCAGCTCTAAAACAATAATAAAATAAAAGTTGTACTATCCATTAACATCAACAAGACTTTCATACTTTGGCATACTGTTTTTTGTTTGTCTAGTTGGTTTGCTGAGATGCTTGCATTTCTAATGGGCTGCTTTTCTGATATGCAGTTGAATTATCAATCAACCATACCCTCCCCCCACCACCACTCAAAAATGGTGTATATCATCACCCATAACATACCTCCTTGTCAATGTCATGAAGCTCATCTAGAACAGACATTCTGATGGCCACTGCTCGAACCCCATTGAGCAATGCATATGGATTGATCCATGTCAGCACCTGAAGGCAGAAAGCTTTATTTTCGTTAAGGCAGAAAGTATCTTACTTGGCCATGATAATGCATGCATGCACCTTTCTAAACAGTCAGGTCAGAAAAAAAGCACGAAGTAAAGTCACATTCATCATGGTTCATCATGTAATACACTGTGTATTTTTCCACACACTCAGTGTGTCCCTTATTGACATTAAAATATTATTAACAACAACAACAACCAGATATCAATTTGCAAATCAATTGCCAATTAGCTTCAAATAAAAAAAATGGCAAGTTTTGATAAGATTTATTGATATTTGTGACAGAAGCAACAGTATTTGGCTCTTCTGTATAAGGATATCACCTAGAAAACTTTTACCTTAATTTAAACACACCACATGAGACACACAATTTAACAGTTACTGTTACCATGTTTCAAGAAGATATACTGATATTTGTGAGGGGAAGCACTGACCCTACTTTAAAATGATAGCCCATTCCCTGAATGACCTTTGACCAAATGTTACGTCAGACTGCACAGGACATACACTCAAACAGCTACGATGACCAAGTTTCAATTAAATCTACCAATGTTTGTGATGAGGGGGTGACATGTTATGTACTATACAATGACAGACCCATTCCCTAAATCACGCTTTCGCCATATTTCACAACATCACGTGGGACCCACATTTAAGGGTTACTGTCACTTCCTTTCAAGAAAATTGATTAATATCAGTAGCAGGAGCCAATTACAAAAATAGACCCCCTCCCTTCATGACCTTTCACATTATATCCATGTACACCCTCTGTGTACCACTACAAGAGCACCCGTGTCCATAAATTTGAAGATCAACTCCTATTTGTGGAAGGATATGCAATTGGCATGTTTTCGATTAGTGACCCAAATGACCCTGAATGAACTCTGACCTTTCATTACTGTCCACAATGTTGAACCCATGACTCAAGGATCAGTCCCTTTAAGTCTCATTAATACCCAATGAATGTTGTGTGAATGGCAACATCTTTGCAACTGTTTATCAACAGACCGATAGATGGGTGGGCACTTGGTGATTACGACAGCTCATGCCAGCTTAGCTGAAATGGGCTAAAGAAACACAGATTTGCTTCTCAATATCTGCTGACAGAAAATCTTTCCAAAAATACAGACAGAAATAATAGGACACATCTAAGTTCTTACCAAGTGAGGATCGTCCACTGCTTTCAACTTGCATGCAGTCAGAAGATTATGGATGGCCATTGAACCTGCCTCGGGATTGGTTATAAGCTCGTCGCATAGTGTAACCAGGTCAGTCTAATCACCCGCAAAGATCTTTTTGTGATAATGTGATATTTAAAGTCATGGATTAACAACATTTAAAAAAAAGCCCAATGGACACTACACCTCCCTGCTGAATGTAATGACACTGAGCCACGAGCATACAAACAAATACTAGCTAACATGAAGTTTCCCTGCGGCTCTACTGACTGCTTGAAACATCATGTTAGCAAGATTTTAACCTTTTGAACTCTAGTGACCTCAAATGACCTTTTACCTCCACAAAACAACAGGGATCATCTGCTAAATGTGGGCCACCTACGTGTCAAGTATGAATTCCCATACTAAGTATGAGATACATCCGAGTCCCCCTCCTTGAAATATATTTACAAGATTTTGACCTGTTGACCTCTGGTGACCTCAAGTAACCTTTACCTCCACCAAAAAAAAAAAAAAACAGCGATCAGCTACTCAATGTGAGCCACCTACATGTCAAGTATGAGATACCTTGAACCACGCATGAGATGTTTACAAGGTTTTAACCTGTTGACCTCTGATGACCTTTGACGTCCACCAAAAATGATCTTTTTTCTCAATAAGGGTCACCCACATGTTTAGTATGACATTCATCACAGTTCTGCTTATAATATATCAAGATTTTGACTTTCTGACCTCTGGTGACCTCCACTGACCTTTGACATGCACAAAAAACACCAGAGATCATCTACTCAATTTGAGCACCTACATGTCAAGTATGAGATTAGTATCCCAAACTTAGCTCAATTTTTGATTCTGGAAAAAAGTGGCAAAGAAGCCCATTTCAACTGATTATGATAGGTATGGGTGTCAATTATCACCAAAAATGTAATGACGTGCAGGGGTTGGGAAACTTGATTTTTCAGGGGGTCATTGACCCTAAATTATACCCAAAATATGTCGTGTTTGGTATCAAATTAAAGGAAATTTAATTTTAATTTTAAACCCAGAAAGTGTTGGTTAGTTTGTTACTCTGTCGCCTTGTAAAACGTTACAACTGATTGAAGACATTACAATGGTTCACAAGGCATATTCAAGCTTAGCAGTGTCTGTAGGTAGATGGGATTTTACGACACACCAACACGATTGTGTTATATAGTGTCATCTAGAAAAGTAAAAGGTGCAATGTTGGGGTACAATTAACTAACCAGAAAGCCAAACGTCATAGTGATTCCTTGTTACAATATATGGATATATTGTAACAAACATGAATCACCCACATGACAAGCATGTGATCCCTCATAGTTATCCTACTTGAGAAATCATGTTAATAAGGTCAAAATCTTTTGAAATCTTCTGACCCAAAATGACTTTCATGCTACATATAAACAATCCACTGGCTAAGAATGAGATCCCTCATAGTTACCCTCCTTAAAATATGTTTACTAGGTTTTGACCTTTTGTGACCTCAAATGACCTTTAACCTGCACAAAAAATAATGCTGATCATCTACTCAATATGGTCAATACACAAGGTAAGTATGTCATCCCTCACAATTACCCTTCTTGAGATCGATGTTTACAAGGTTTTCGACCTTTTGACCTCTGATGACCCCAAATGACCTTTTACTTCCACAAAAAATACTAGGAATCAACTATTCAGTACGGGCAATCCACATGATACGTATGAGATCCCTCACAGTTACTCTTCTTGAGATAGTGTAGACAAGGTTTTGACCTCTGATGACTCCAAGTGACCTTTGACCTCCACCAAAACAAATAGACCATTTACTCATCATGGGCAATGCACATGTTATGTATGAGATCCTTCACAGTTGCCCTTCTTGAGATAGTGTTTACAAGGTTTTGACCTCTGGCGACCTCAAATGACCTTTGACCTCCACCAAAAACTATCAGGATCTACTCATTATGGGCAATCCACGTACTAAGTATGAGATCCCTGACAGTTACCCTTCTTGAGATGTCGTGTTTACAAGGTTTTGACCTCTGGTGACCCCAAATGACCTTTGACCTCCACAAAAACTATAAGGATTACCTACTCATCATGGGCAATCCTCATGCTAAGTATGAGATCCCTCACAGTTACACTTCATTAAGATAGTGTTTACAAGATTTTGACCTTTTGACCACTGGTGACCCCAAATGACCTTTGACCTCCACCAAAAACTATAAGGATCATCTACTCATAATGGGCAATCCTCATGGTAAGTATGAGATGCCTCGGAGTTACCCTTCATGAGACAGTGTTTACAAATTTTTGACCTTTGGTGACTCCAAATGACCTTTGACCTCCACCAAAAATTATAAGGATCATCTCCTCATTATGCGCAATCCTCATGGTAAGTATGCGATCCCTCACATTTATCCTTCAGGAGATATCGTGTTTACAAGCAATTTCCAGCATATTTACTATTTGATCTTTTCTGACCCCAAATGACCTTTCACCTCCACCAAAAATAATAGGGACCATCTACTCATTATGGGCAACTTACCTGCCAAGTATGAGATCCCTCGGAGTTACCCTTCTTGAGATATCGTGTTTACAAGGTTTTGACCTTTTGTGACCCAAAATGACCTTTGACCTCCACCAAAAACAATAGGGATCATCTACTCAATATGGGCAATCTACATGCCGAGTATGAGATCCGTCGGAGTTACCCTCCTTGAGATATCGTGTTTAAAAGAAAAGCGTCACATACACACACAACACGACATCACCATCGCAAGGAATCAAAAAAAAAAAAAAAAAAATATTAATCATCTTCTGAATATGGTCAATACAGAAGGTACGTATGTGATCAGTTACCCTTCTTGAGATATCATGTGTACAAGGTTTTCGACCTTGACCTCTGGTGACCTCAAATGACCTTTGACCTCCACCAAAAGTACTAGGGATCATCTACTCAATATGGGCAATCCACATAAGTATGAGTTAGATGGGATTTTACGACACACCAACACGATTGTGTTATATAGTGTCATCTAGAAAAGAAAAAGGTGGAATGTTGGGGTAAAAAAACCTTAAAAAGGCGGGGTCAAATTCCACTAAAGGGTCCAAGCAAATGTGAGAGTCATGTCAAAAATTTCTATAGTTTACTTTCCTTGAGAGAGTCCAAAATAAGGGAAGGGTCTGTCTGATAAGTATGAGATCCCTCAGTTACCCTTCTTGAGATATAGTGTTGAAAACGTTTTGACCTCTGGTGACTCCAAATGACCTCTGACCTCCACCAAAAAGAAAAGGGATCATCTACTTAATATGGGCAATCAACATGCTATCCGTCACAGTTATCCTCCTGGAGATACTGTTTACAAGGATTTAAACTTTTGGCCTCTTGCGACCCTAAATGACCTCTGACCTCCACCAAAAGTACTAGGATCATCTACTCATGGGTAATCCACATGATGTGTATGAGATCCTTCAGTTACCCTTCTTGAGATAGTTTACTTTTGACCTCTGGTTACCCCAAATGACCTTTGACCTCCACCAAAACAACAGGGATCATCTACTTAATATGGGCAATCCACATGGTAAGTATGAGATCCCTCACATTTATCCTACTAGAGATATCGTGTTTACGAGCAATTTCCAGCATATTTACTATTTGACCCCTTGTGACCCCAAATGACCTTTCACCTCAACCAAAAAGAATAGGGATCATCTACTTATTATGGGCAACCTGCCTTCCAAGTATGAGATCCCTCTGAGTAACCCTCCTTGAGATATCGAGTTTACAAGGTTTTGACCTTTTGTGACCCAAAATGACCTTTGACCACCAAAAACAATAGGGATCATCTACTCAATATGGGCAATCTACATGCTGAGTTTGAGGTCCCTCGGAGTTACCCTCCTTGAGATACCGTGTTTACAAACAAAGGATCACATACATACACATGTGACATCACCATCGCATAGATTCCTTCGGCCTTCGGCAAGGAATCAAAAAAAGGCGGGGTCAAACTCCACCAAAGAGTCCAGGCAAATGCGGGCGTCATGTCAAAAATTTCGATACAGTTTACTTTCCTTGAGAAAGCCCAAAATAAGGAAAGGATCTGTCTGTTCAAATAAAGTTTTCAGGTCTGGCATAGCGTAGTACTTCTGGCGAATATGGGAGTATTAATAACAGTCAACGAGAACGTGACTGGCGGTGACAGCAGTGTCTGTAACGAACAGAACCCCAAAAGCATGAATTTGGAGGATGTTGAAGGAATCTACAACAGTACTTCAGTTAGACATTGGCTTCTTCATCAAGTAAAGTGGACCAATGGTTTAACTGTTAAGACCATAGTTGATACATATGTCAAGTTTGTCAGAGCCAAATTTAATAAGCCTGTGTTAGTGTTTGATGGCTACGGTGGCGAACCATCCATGAAAGATCATGAGCACATGAGGTGGATGGCTGGGAGGAAGGTGTCTCCAGACTTAGAGTCAACTCCAGACTTAAATATGTCTGTGACAGAAGTATTCCTGGCAAATAAGAGGAACAAGGAAGCTCTGATCAAGCTGATATGTGCAGAGTTGACCAAACGCATATACGTGTACATCAAGCAAAAGATAATGGTAACACGTTTAATGTAAAGACTGGAATAGAGTTAGTTAGATGGACAAACCAACACGAATGTGTTTTATAGTGTCAGCTAGCTAGAATGGGGAGTTAAAAATTCAACTGAAAAAAGTAAAGGGGCAAAATTCAACAAAAAGTCTACGTAAATGCAAATGCGGGAGTCATGTCAAAAATTTCTATATAGGCCACTTTCCTTCAGAAAGCCCAGAATGAGAGAAGGGTCTGTGTGCTCAAATGTTTTCAGGTTTGTTACAGTGTAGTACTTCTGACGAATATGGGAGTATTCATAACAGTCAACGAGAATGTGACTGACGGTGACAGCACAACCACACGGGATGCAATATGGTCTCTCATCCCCATGGAGTAAATAGGCATGGGTAAGGTAAGTGTGGCCAAGACTACAACAGACTTGGTGAAAACCGTGAACACTCTTGGTGTTGCTCAAGACACTGATATATTGGTTTTGCTCTGTTATCATTGCCCAAGTAACTGTTCAAGTTCTTTTTCAAACAGACTTTGATGGTCTTTATGATATATACAGAAAATAGCTTTTTACGTACGTAGAAACGGGCACGATTGCGCTAGCAAACAAAATTTCTGCGACAACTATGTACAAAACCACCCCGAACCCAAACTAGTTACATAGGACTATTTCCAATCTCACTAGGCAAAACTATTTACATACCCATTTACATCAACAGAAGAGTGTTCAGGTTGAGTCTGTTCAATGCTTTTTGGAACTATGGGTGCATGTGGCCAACCCCCACTATTTACAGTATTAACAATGTGATGTGCTCTTTACATGCTTGTAGCCGGGCGGACCTAATGTGGAACAAAGCAAACCTATTTACACTGAACTACCAAAAAAACTTTCTGGCATGCATGGGCACAGACACAAACAGAACAGAAACCCCAAAAGAAAACGGGGACACAAAGGCAAAACCATTCACACTAAATACTCTGACTGGGACCTTATCTTTTTAATCCGTGGGCTCGGTACGGGCGTCCCAGAGTGATGGGTTCCCCTGTCTGATACTTCGCCTGAAGCCGACCTCTTTAGTGCAGACTCTGGCCCCTCCCCCTCACACAAATCAAACCAACCCTCCCCCGAAGGTGGATCCTTTGGAGGAGGCTCTGAGGCACGCTCCCCGCCATCCGACATCGCCGAGTCTGAGGACAGATCGAGGTCCTCCTCTAATGTCATTATTTCAACCTGACCGGGTGCCGCTGCCAACGATGGCGGAGAGTCTGCCTCAGGAGTCCCAGTACCCCCCTCACACTGCTTGGAGGCAAGGAAGTCCTGCTCAACCTCAAGTGCCGCCTCCTCTAATTCCTGAGTTGAATACTGTGGGCCTGTTTGCGAGGGTTCGGGTGACGACCCCACATCGGCACTGACATGGGCAGAGTACGATGTGGGGCAGGCACCAAACACATGTCCCTCCTCCTCCTCCCCATGGCTCGGGGCCACGGAATGAAAAGAAAAAACTCTGACCAGGTGTTACAAAAGACAAAATTTAGTATGAAGCACACTATAAGGTTTTAAGCACAATTGCAATAAATAGTACAGCTATCACACAGTGATACAAGTTGAGCACGGTAAAACGACGAGAGCGAAACGAAAACCCGTCTGCTCTCGTCGAAGACCTGAACTGAACTGTCTATATACACCATAGATTTTGATGACCGTGAAGAGTTCTTGTTTAAGTATGGCTGGTCCGGAAATGACACAGTTTCATGCATTCACGCACATACCAAATGTGCTCTCTACAAAAGTAAATTTCCTGCAAGTGTCATCACTGCATTTACAAGCGTTACTTCAACTGTATCCACAATCCAAGCAGCTGCACTAAAAGCAAAGCAGATAACATACGGTTGTGGGGATACCTCTCTTGAAAGAGCTCGCTATCCCAAGTTTCAAAAGCAAGCAGCCAAGGGTAAAATCGATCCTGATCGCTTACCACCCACAGATGCAAAACACGTCCGCTCTCGTCGAAGACCTGAACCCAGTATGCTTTTTACGTGGTAAACAAACGGACACGGCCAGACCAGCGAAAGGATATAAGGTTGTTGGCCAACAACCAAAAAAGTTGAACACCAACAACACCCCCGCAAATGAAACAAAAACCACCAACACTGCTACTCAGCAGCCACACATTTTTGGCCCAGTTTTGTTCAGTTTGGAGTCCCGGGGAGAGTGGACGTTCCCGGACCCTCAGCGGGCTCGTTCGATCTCTTCGGGACTGGTTTTGTTTTTGTGTAAATAGTGTATATAGTGTACATACTGTAAATATAGCAAGTTGACTCCGCCCCGGACCCCTCGTGGCAGGTGGTCCCCGCCCGGACAACACGTGGCCCCTTGGGGCAGTTTGTGATGATTGTTTGGTCTGGTGTTTTGGTTGTTGTTGGGTGGTGGTTTGGTCTGGTGTTGTCTTTCGTTGGCGGTATGTAGTAATATTGGTTTAGGGTGGCCGGGGGGAGGTTGGTTTGTGAGGTATTTGGATTTTCTGTTTGATTTGGTGGTGTATGGATAGTTTTGCCTTTGTGTTCCTGTCCGATCCGGTTTGAGTTTTTGTTTTTTTTTTGTTTGTATGTGCCGTTTCGATGCACTTAAAAAGCACTCAGCAGCCACACACACCGAAACTGAAAGACAACACAAAACCAGACTACCATCACTTAACAACCAAAAAACCGAAACACCAAGAACACCAGTCCAAACTACCACCACCCACAAGTAACTGCCCCGAAGGGTCACCGCCCCAAAGGGCTACGGGGGAGGGGGGCACTTGCCGTATTTACAGTATATACACTATTTACACCCAACCAAAATTAAACAAAAACCAAAGTACCGAATATATCGAACGAGTGGACAGGCACGTCCGCTCTCTTCGGTGACCTGAACCGAACTGGGCAAATACAGGCACACGTTGCCCAAGGGTGCTCCGGAGGCAGTTGTGGCAAAGGGTAACAGTACAATAAGTATGCTACATAGAAATTAAAGTAAGGGAGAATGACGTCTGCCGATCTGGACTGAAGCCATTGATTTGGCTAGGCTGTACGGCAACAGAGTATCTGTGCGTAATATAAATATCACGTCATTGCTTTTGCCCCAAGTATTGGCAAAGAAACTACAAGTTTTCAAGTTAGGAGTATAAAACAAATACTTAAGCAACATGACTTATTTCTGCTGTGAAAATCACTCCTCATCTTTCGAAAAAGGGATAAATTAAGCTATAATTTCTGCAGCAGAATGCACACTGTACCGATAGTATAACGCACTGTAGAAAGAAAGGTTTTTTTTGCATATTAATTCTTTATCCGAGGAAAGCAGGCACCTTCATCTACGGATAAAAGTAGATCTACCAACTCAACCAGAGAATACTATCTGTTACCATCATGAGAAAGTGTTTATCTCCAAATATGAGAGTCTACAAACCTGTTGTGATCCTTACTCAGTCCACAAAAAGCGCATAAAAAGTGAGTGTTTATCATTTCAATAAATATATACTGATGGACATGACATTCCGAATTATCAGAGTTCTGCTAGCAATCTCTTGAAGGCAGTGTCATTAAAGTGACTTTGATTTGCACCTGATCGAGCAGTCGCTTCTGCATATTTTTATGTAACAAAGTGCACTACTACTTCATACTGTAGCTCAGCTGGGTAGGACGTTAAACTGCATCCGGTTGTGGAGCTTGTTAAAGCGTGGGGATAATGAGGTTAGCCTTTGCCACAACTGCCTCCGGGGCACCCTTGGGCAAGGTGCACCTGTATTTGCCTCGGTGCTTTTTAAGTGCTGTTGCCTTTGGGCGTAGTGTTGCCTTTGGGCGTAGTGTTGCCTTCGGGTGTAGTGTTGCCTTCGGGCGTGGTGTTGCCTTTGGGGCGTAGTGTTGCCTTCGGGCGTGGTGTTGCCTTCGGGCGTGTTGTTACTGTGGGGTGTAGAGTTGCCTTCGGGCGTGTGGGCGGAATTTGTTTGGGTGGTGTGTGGTTGTGGGGAGTTGTTTTGGGGTTGGCTGCAGTGGCAGTTACTGGAGATCAGTAGTAACAAAGACTTGTTCCCTGTTGCACGGTATGTATAGTTTGTTTAGCATTTGTTTGTGATCCGTCATGGTTTTGTTTGGGTTTGGAATTCTTCTTTAGTTTGCCAGTGCCTGTTTCTACGTACTGAAAAAGCTTCATACTGTAGCTCAACTTAATTGTTTTGTAATTGTAACGACTTTACTTTCATCTTGTAGTTGGCCAATTTCATGTACTTGGTATTTATGTATACAACAGAAAAAAGTCATGAAGTTTGATCATTGAGGCTCTGGCGTGACAGCCATTGTACAGCAATTAAATCTGAACTTTATACTTTTTTCTTCTGAAGTGCATTTTACCATTGTTTTCATTATATTTAAAGAGCGTGAGCATTTTCCAAACTTATTTTAAAACAGCAGCTAAACCTCACAAATTTCTTTTTATTCCTCATATTTCAGGACTTAAATATGGCATATTCAAGGTAAACCAAGGAGGTAGCCTTTATAAGTTTGACAATTTAGTGAGAAAAATATTGTCACATGATTCTCGAGAGCCCTTTTTTGAAATAGGGTAGACTACTTCTGTTATACAAATTGGGCTGACTACATGTTTCCTTTAATCAATATCATGAAAAGACAATGCAATTGAGATGTTGAATACTGCAGTACATAATTTTTGAGTAAGACACTATATTGTATAAAATCATTTTTACTGAATCTCTTCGTACAGTTAATGTGGGAAAGGCTAGATTGTTTAACCTATCACCTGGTCAGAAGCTTTGCAAGCAGTGTGAAAAAAACTATTGAATGTTCTTCAGGA
The DNA here is from genome assembly GCA_029531755.1 of Holothuria leucospilota. Lineage (NCBI taxonomy): Eukaryota > Metazoa > Echinodermata > Holothuroidea > Aspidochirotida > Holothuriidae > Holothuria > Holothuria leucospilota. The sequence continues at coordinate 39,818,442 of CM055964.1, forward strand.
GTCATCGTCAGGTGAAGAAGAGTATCATTTAGCTCCAGATGAGCAAGCTTTAGAAGACGTTGACAATCTAAACACTGGTATTGAGGTACTTGAGTGTTCACCACTAAAACAGAGTGTTAGACCTCGAGATAGGGTCCGCTATGGGAAACGGAAAGTTCAAGAGGCATGAGGTGCTGTTACTAAAAATATTGCCGCTGCTTTAAAAGTACATGTAGATCAGTTGATCTCACCAGATTCTGAAGAAAACACCTGCCAAAACTGTATGGATTTTGTAGAGGTCAGTTCATTGAGAGAAATGCAAAACTTCAACCAAACAGGAGAAAATTCGCTTGCTGACCCTTGCTCCATCAACATGGTCCATTGTAAAAACTGCCACAGAATTTCAAGTAACTCAACATTTGGTACGGAGGTCAAAAGAATTGAAGAAAAACTAGAGGGATTCTTGCTGACCCTTCATGCAATAAAGGTGGAAGGTCGTTGCCTACAAGTACTATTGACCTTCTGAAACAGTTCTCTAAGATGATGAATTTTCTAGGATGTACCCTGGAAAGAAAGGCTTTGTATCCGTTAAAATAGATGGGCAGTCAGTTCATAAGCAAAAACGATTAGTGTTGGTGAACCTTAAAGAATTGTATGTAGCATTTTGTAATAAGTATTCAGTTTGTGCGTGTGAGATGCACCAAAATGCAAAGCTCTTATTAAGTGCAATACCCAGCTGTGGTTTAGACTATACGAATCTTCTTGAACTCATGGTTTGTGACACAGAAAATCGCCAATGTATGCTCCACTCCTGCGAAAAATGCCCAGGGCGACCAGCCTTGCAGACTTTTTTGGAGGATTGTTTTGAGAGAAGTGTCATTGATTCTGATGACAAAGTTCGGTACAAGCAGTGGCTAAGGTGTGAGAGCAACAGAACATCACTCACTACTATAGAATCACCAGTCAGTGAATTTATTGAGAGAGTGTGTATATCTTATGATGCTTTGCTTCAACATCAGTTTATTACTAAATCACAAGCTAGTTTCATGAGAGAATGCAAGGAGAAACTTGACAATCAAGCAGCTTTGATTCTACTGGATTTTGCAGAGAACTATAGTTTTATCGTGCAGGATGCAGTTCGAGGACATCACTAGCACAACAGTCAGGCTACTCTGCATCCTTTTGTTGGGTATCATCACACCCAAGATGGTATCAACTCAATCAGCTTTTGTATAATTTCTGATAGTCTCAAGCATGACACTACAGCAGTCCATGCTTTCATTGGTAGGCACACAAACTACCTGAAAGAATCCCTTCTAGAATTGAAAAAGATTATTTACTTTAGTGATGGTTGTGCAGCCCAGTATAAAAATTTCAAGAACCTTATCAATCTCTGCCCCCTCCAGAAAGACTGGTTTATCAGCTGAATGGCATTTCTTTTCAACAAGTCATGGTAAGAGTCCGTGTGATGGCACTGGAGGAACAGTTAAAAGGCTTGTTGCAAGAGCAAGTTTGCAGGCTACTGTAACAGACCAGATTCGTACTGCAAAAGATATGTTTGACTGGTCTGTTACCAACATTCAAGGGATACACTTTTCTTTTGTTTCTACAGATGACATTGCCCAGAATGCAGTCACTTTTGATCTGGAGAACAGATATGCCTCAGATATGCCGGGGCACCCTTGGGCAAGGTGCACCTGTATTTGCCCCGGTGCTTTTTAAGTGCTGTTGCCTTTGGGCGTAGTGTTGCCTTCGGGCGTGGTGTTTGCCCTCGGGCTTAGTGTTGCCTTCGGGCGTGGTGTTGCCTTCGGGCTTAGTGTTGCCTTCGGGCGTGGTGTTGCCTTCGGGCTTAGTGTTGCCTTCGGGCGTAGTGTTGCCTTCGGGCTTGGTGTTGCCGTCGGGCGTGGTGATGCCTTCGGGCGTGGTGTTGCCTTCGGGCTTGGTGTTGTCTTTGGGTGTGTGGTGGATTTGGGTGTGTGGTCTTTGTTTTTAGCGTGACCGGGGGGAGGTTGGTCTGTGGGGTCTTTGGGTTGTCAGTGTGTGTGTGTGGTTCTATTGTTGTAATGAACATAATTTTCTGTTTGATTTAGTGGTGTGTGGATAGTTTTGCCTTTACGTTCCTGTCCGATCCGGTTTGAGTTTTGTTTTTTGTTTGTATGTGCCGTTTCGATGCACTTAAAAAGCCCCCTCAGTAAAGACTGTCCCGGGCACAAGGTCTCATCATGCTTTTATTCCAATAACAGAAAGCACTTTTCATATGCACCGCATTTCAACAGACATTCACTCATCGGTAAATATGGCCCAAAACTCTTCAACGTCTACTCAATCGATTTACTTCTTCAACCGGGGAAATACATAGCTTGTATTTATGAAAATGAATGGTACATTGACTCAATCATTGGGAGGTCAGAGACCCAATTTGATGTTCAAGTAAACTTCATGAGACGAAGTGAAGCAGGTTCATTGTCATGGCCCACCAGGCCAGATGTCTGTTGGGTACCATTCCAACATATTCTTTGCTTAATGGCTGTTCCATCATTACAGGGTAACACAGGAAGACAATACAAATTAACCTCCAAAGACTTGAAAAAAGTGACTGGGAAGTTTGAGCTACTGTATCCAGCAAGTAGGTCATAAAGTGATCAATGTTTTATGAAAATACTGTAAAGTAAGCAACAGTATTGTCATCAATATCTTGCCATATAATCCATAAAGATGACTTGTGAACTTTTAATATCAGAGGCTTACAGTATGTCATCATAAGGTTCCTTTCACCATCATTCATGTAGTAGGTTTTATGTATAAATTAACATGTTGTTGGCAAGTTGTTTAAAAGAGATTGTAAGAAATACATGCAAAAGCTATATGAGAGATACCTATATTTTACATTATACATTTGCACAGTTAATACTGTATATATGCAGTACAATAGAGATATTTCAAAGTTCATCAGAGCCCTCATTTTTGGAGCAATGAATTTATAACTTATGGTCAGGAACCAAAGCTGAATTTTTTTCCATAGGTAGCTTATGAATAGTTCTTCAAGATGTGAAAGTATCAAATTTCAAATCACTTGGTGATGCAGCCATTTTGGCCCAAATGTCAAATTTTGCCTCAATTATCTCCTTAACTAGAGGGCATATGGCTCCCTTCTCTGTCATACAAAGTAAACTCTATATGGACATATCATACTGAGAATATGAGACTTTCAGCTAGTTTACATTTTTTACTGGACCCCGCCCAAAATGGCCCAGCAAAAATGCAACTCTGAAAAATCCAGTTTTTGAGCTTTATTATCTTTACTTTTGTAGGAGCTATCTCCATTTGGACTCCACTTTTGAAATCTACAGCCTAAACTAGGTCTATGGTGTGAGTTTCAGGTCTATGGCTTCTTTCAAAGGAAAGTTATGAGTTCTTAAAGTCGTGTCCCCGGAATGTCGACGTTTGCTAAACTGCAAAAGTGGGCGTGGCGCGCGATCTTTAAATAACCGTAACTCGAAAAGTATACGGCCGAGAACGCTCAAATTTGGGATTTCCTCCTATACTTCTACCACCACCACCACCACCACTACTAAGCCAAAAATCAGCCAAATCTAAGAGGTGACCTGACAAAATGTCCTGAAAATTTTTTGAATTCATGTGGAATGACCCAATAGAAATAGGTGGAAAGATGAAAAGGACAGATATCAATTGGAAATAAAAAATTGTTTATTCATTGGAGAAAAGGTTTTCAGTTAAATATTAAAGGTTTTATTAAAAGTTTTTATAGTGTTATTGTTATTAGAAATCCAAACTGAATGTTCTACATGAAAGGCAATTCAGTTAATTTATTAACAGACCGTAACAGTATCAAAATTTGCAATACGACAATTCCTCGGTGATTTTACAATACGACAACTCCTTGTTAATTATTGTTCTCATTAAATTGAAGAGCTTCAATAAGATGACTTACAGTTTCTTAAAATCAAACAGAGAACTGTCAATATTTTTCGTGCTAGCAATTAGGCATTACGGAGGGAGATTTTCCTTATACTTGATTCGCAGATGCAGTGAGGCAAGCTTCATCCAGGAAACTGATGATGTGATCGTGGATGCGCATCAAACTTGCCAGAGCGAGTGCTTTGCTCCGCATTGCCGCTCCGAATCACAATCTTAGGACAAGGATTCAAAAGTCATATCGATCTTCCAGTATTTGGTTAGTTCTGAAGAAAAGATAAAATACGTAAAGAAGACGGTCTATATAGTAGATAATCATTGTGAATTTCATATTTCAAGCTTTTTGGACCCAAAACTGCAGCGTTTACATGATAGAATTGCAGTGTCCGAAACCGCCACATCGACGTCCGAAAAGCACAGCAGTTGTTGCCAGGTTTATTTCACAAAGTAAGCGACTTACCTAGTGATGACGTCCAAGGAACATAAATGGTAGCTTTGCCACCATTGTTACCTATTATAAGAACGCACACCCAAGAGATAAACCTGGGTAGGACTTTAAACTGCATCCGGTTGTGGAGTTTGTTTAAACGTGGGAGTAATGAGGTTACCCTTTGCCACAACTGCCTCCGGGGCACCCTTGGGCAAGGTGCACCTGTATTTGCCCCGGTGCTTTTAAGTGTTGTTGCCTTTGGGCGTAGTGTTGCCTTCGGGCGTGGTGTTGCCTTCGGGCGTGGTGTTGCCTTCGGGCGTGGTGTTGCCTTCGGGCGTGGTGTTGCCTTCGGGCGTGGTGTTGCCTTCGGGCGTGGTGTTGCCTTCGGGCTTAGTGTTGCCTTCGGGCTTAGTGTTGCCTTCGGGCGTGGTGTTGCCTTCGGGCGTGGTGTTGCCTTCGGGCTTAGTGTTGCCTTCGGGCGTGGTGTTGCCTTCGGGCGTGTTGCCTTCGGGCTTGGTGTTGCCTTCGGGCGTGGTGTTGTCTTTGGGTGTGTGGTCTTTGTTTTTAGTGTGGCCGGGGGGAGGTTGGTCTGTGGGGTATCTGGGTTGTTGTCAGTGTGTGTGTGGTTCTGTTGTTGTAATGAACATAATTTTCTGTTTGATTTGGTGGTGTGTGGATGGTTTTGCCTTTGTGTTCCTGTCCGATCCGGTTTGAGTTTTGTTTTTTGTTTGTATGTGCCGTTTCGATGCACTTAAAAAGCCCCCCCCCCCCACACCCAAGAGATAAACAATTATATATATTTATTCCTTTAAAATGAACAATTTTGTCTTAGTTGTCCCACCCCCCCCCCCCATTTACCCTATTAGCCACAAAAATTTTCGTTTTACCAGCTTAATGTAAAACAGTTTGTAAATAGTTTGTAGTTGCGTTTTTGCCAGTCCGGTTTTGGGTCTTCTGTTTGACAGGTGTCCGTTTCTATGCACTTAAAAAGCACACAGCACAGCACAAAATTCAGCACGAGCAAACGACGAGACCGAAACGAAAACACGCCTTCTCTCGTCGAAGACCTGATCGTGACTTGGGTAGGACTGGGTAGGACTTAAAACTGCATCCGGTTGTGGAGTTTGTTTAAACGTGGGAGTAATGAGGTTACCCTTTGCCACAACTGCCTTCCGGGGCACCCTTGGGCAAGGTGCACCTGTATTTGCCCCGGTGCTTTTTAAGTGCTGTTGCCTTTGGGCGTAGTGTTGCCTTCGGGCGTGGTGTTTGCCTTCGGGCGTGGTGTTGCCTTCGGGCTTGGTGTTGCCTTCGGGCTTGGTGTTGCCTTCGGGCGTGGTGATGCCTTCGGGCGTGGTGTTGCCTTCGGGCTTGGTGTTGCCGTAGGGCGTGGTGTTGTCTTTGGGTGTGTGGTCTTTGTGGGGCTTTGTTTTTAGTGTGACCGGGGGGAGGTTGGTCTGTGGGGTCTTTGGGTTGTTGTGAGTGTGTGTGTGTGTGGTTCTATTGTTGTAATGAACATAATTTTCTGTTTGATTTGGTGGTGTGTGGATGGTTTTGCCTTTGCGTTCCTGTCCGACCGGTTTGAGTTTTGTTTTTTGTTTGTATGTGCCGTTTCGATGCACTTAAAAAACCTGATCGTGACTATACTGCGCAACGATCGTGTCCGTTTCGAAACACGTTAAGGAAAATGACTGCGCAACATTGTGTATCGCGACTATACATTTAAAAGACGTCGCAATATTTTCAGCAAATCGTGGTAATTACTAGAATTTTAAAAGTTTGGTCAAGGGAAAGAAATACATGAGTAGATTTCCATGACATTTTCGTTTTTTTTCCCTTTGTGTACACAATGTCCAATTTTTTTTCCTTTAACATGTTTCGAAGCGGACACGATCGAAAAAAAAACTCGACGGACGACAAACATACTATCAATTCTCTAAAATGTTGCTTTTTACGTGCTTCAAAACGGACACGGTGACCGGCGTGAAACATCTGCCGCTAATCGAAAAAACGAACACTGGCAATGCTTACCTGGCGCAGGAGTATCAGTAGGCGCTTTCGTCGATTTCTCCACATTACGTAAATTTACCGGAAGTAAATGGGTAGGACTTAAAACTGGGTAGGACTTAAAACTGCATCCGGTTGTGGAGTTTGTTTAAACGTGGGAGTAATGAGGTTACCCTTTGCCACAACTGCCTCCGGGGCACCCTTGGGCAAGGTGCACCTGTATTTGCCCCGGTGCTTTTTAAGTGCTGTTGCCTTTGGGCGTAGTGTTGCCTTCAGGCGTGGTGTTTGCCTTCGGGCTTAGTGTTGCCTTCGGGCGTGGTGTTGCCTTCGGGCTTGGTGTTGCCTTCGGGCGTGGTGTTGCCTTTGGGCTTAGTGTTAACACTGCCTTCGGGCGTGGTGTTGCCTTCGGGCTTAGTGTTGCCTTCGGGCGTAGTGTTGCCTTCGGGCTTGGTGATGCCTTCGGGCGTGGTGTTGCCTTCAGGCTTGGTGTTGCCGTCGGGCGTGGTGTTGCCGTCGTGTGTTGTGGATTTGGGTGTGTGGTCTTTGTGGGGCTTTGTTTTTAGTGTGACCGGGGGAGGTTGGTCTGTGGGGTCTTTGGGTTGTTGTCGGTGTGTGTGTGGTTCTGTTGTTGTGGTGAACATAATTTTCTGTTTGGTTTGGTGGTGTGTGGATGGTTTTGCCTTTGTGTTCCTGTCCGGTCCGGTTTGAGTTTTGTTTTTTGTTTGTGTGTGCCGTTTCGATGCACTTAAAAAGCAATGAAAAAAATAATTTACCGGAAGTTATGACTTTTAGAAACTTGAACACCACAGATTTCCTTGACGTCACACGGCACCAAAAAGATGCTAGCAGTTCAGGTCTTCGACGAGAGCAGACGTGTTTTTGTTTCGCTCTCGTCTTTTTACCGTGCTCAACTTGTATCACTAGGGGCGAAAACCAAACAATACTCCCGAAGGAGTGGGGGGGGGGGGGGCTTTTTAAGTGCATCGAAACGGCACATACAAACAAAAAACAAACTCAAACCGGATCGGACAGGAACATAAATGCAAAACCATCCACACACCACCAAATCAAACAGAAAGAGTTCTGCTCCTCGAAGGAGGTTTGAGGCAAGTCCAAAACCTCTAGTTTTGTACATGTACATGTACTAATATTGGTTTTCGCCCCTGGCTCTTCGCCAGAGAGTCAGGGGACTTTTGGAAAAAAAGCAACTTGTATCACTGTGTGATAGCTGTACTATTTATTAAAATTGTGCTTAAAACCTTGTAGCGTGATTCATACTAAATTTTGTCTTTTGTAACACCTAGTCAGAGTTGTTTTTTCTTTTCATTCCGTGGCCCCGAGCCACACAAACTGCTGCTATGCCCGGAGGTCGGGATAGCACAATTGTTAAGTTGGAGTTTTCGTCTGGGGTGAGTGTCCCTCCCCCACAGGCGTTTACTGTGTTAAAAGACAATGGTGTCGAAATTGGAGAAATTGAGATGTTGCAGGCGCTTGAGGCCCCCAACACGTATGACCTTAAGTTTAAGTCTGATGCTGCCCGTGTTAAGAGTGTGTCATGCCTGAAGGGGGTGGAGGGGCTCACTGTCACCCCATATGATGGCTCTGTGGCGGTGACGGTGCTTTACCTTCCCTTCGAGGTCGATCAGCGCCTGGTTGCGAGGGTTCTTAGTCAATACGGAACTGTCTCTGAAATGCGGTGGTGTAAATATACTGTGGGCGACTTGAAAGGTATATTTAATGGCAAGAGACAGTTCCGTATGGAACTGGTGAGGGACATTCCATCGTTCCTCTTCATAGGGGGTTCCAAGGCCCACATTAGGTACTTTTGCCAGCCCCGTACCTGCTTTAGATGTGGAGAGGAGGGGCACGAAGCCAAGTCGTGTCCCAACAGACATTGTGGAAAATGTTTGCAGTTGGGGAACGGCAAGGCAGAGTGTCCCAACGAGGTACGGAACCTCTGTGGGGAGGAGGGACATGTGTTTGGTGCCTGCCCCACATCGTACTCTGCCCATGTCAGTGCCGATGTGGGGTCGGCACCTGAACCCTCGCAAACAGGCCCACAATATTCAACCCAGGAATTAGAGGAGGCGGCACTTGAGGTTGAGCAGGACTTCCTTGCCTCTAAGCAGTGTGAGGGGGGTACTGGGACTCCTGAGGCAGACTCTCCGCCATCGTTGGCAGCGGCACCCGGTCAGGTTGAAATGACATTAGAGGAGGACCTCGATCTGTCCTCAGACTCGGCGATGTCGGATGGCGGGGAGCGTGCCTCAGAGCCTCCTCCAAAGGATCTGCCTTCGGGGGGGGGGGGGTTGGTTTGATTTGTGTGAGGGGGAGGGGCCAGAGTCTGCACTAAAGAGGTCGGCTTCGGGCGAAGTATCAGACAGGGGAACCCATCACTCTGGGACGCCCGTACCGAGCCCACGGATTAAAAAGATAAGGTCCCAGTCAGAGTATTTAGTGTGAATGGTTTTGCCTTTGTGTCCCGGTTTTCTTTTGGGGTTTCTGTTCTGTTTGTGTCTGTGCCCATGCATGCCACAAAGTTTTTTTGGTAGTTCAGTGTAAATAGGTTTGCTTTGTTCCACATTAGGTCCGCCCGGCTACAAGCATGTAAAGAGCACATCACATTGTTAATATTGTAAATAGTGGGGGTTGGCCACATGAATGGCTGGCCTGGTGTATATAGTTGTCCTTGTGTTTCATGTCACGTCCGGTGTTTTGTTCCGGAGCACGTGGGGAGCACCCATGGTTACAAAAAACATTGAACAGACTCAACCTGAACACTCTTCTATTGATGTAAATGGGTATGTAAATAGTTTTGACTAGTGAGATTGTAAATGGTCCTATGTGACTGGCTTGGGTTCGGGGTGGTTTATACATAGTTATCACAGAAATTTTGTTTGCTAGCGCAATGTTCAGAATTCTGTAAATAGTTCACCTTTGCATTTTTTTCCGGTTAGGTTTAAGTTCTCCTTTGCTTCCTCGTGCCCGTTTCTACGTACGTAAAAAGCAAAAGATGCTAGCTTCGATCAGCTGATTGCGCTCGCGGGAAGACCAGCATTGCTTGTATGTACTGTGCTATAGTGTACAGTACTACAGTGCACTGTACTGTATTGTGCGGGGACTGATCATTATTCCGAAGGGTCGATATTCCGAATATAACATTTGGATCGTTATTCCGAAGGGTCATTATTCCGAAGGGCCGTTATTCCGAAACAAGAATAAGGGTTGTTATTCCGAAGGGTCGTTATTCCGAATAAAACATAAGGGTTGTTATTCCCAAGGGTCCTTATTTCGAATAAAGGATAGGGGTCGTTATTCTTACCATTCTGCAGCATTCAGAGTATTCGGAATAACGACCCTTATTCTCAGTTCGGAATAATGACCCTTCAGAATAACGACCCTTATGTTTTATTCGGAATAACGACCCTTCGGAATAATGACCCGTCGGAATAACGACCCTTCGGAGTAATGACCCCTATTCCAAATTCGGAATAACGATCCTTCGGAATAACAACCCTTCGGAGTAACAACCCTTCGGAATAATGGTCCTAAAGTTATATTCGAAATAACGACCCTTCGGAAAAACAACCCTTCGGAATAACGAACGACAATCGTATTGTGCATCCTTTACTGATACTGTACTGAACAGTGTGCCTAGTTCATATCGAAGTTGTTTACATGCTTCATGTAAAACTAAAAGAATGGGCACTCAGCCCCGTGCAATTTCTGATAGAGATACTACTGGATTGCGTGAAGTGCGGAGGAGTCCCCGTTCCTCTCCCTAGAGCATAGCGAGAGGAACTCCTCCCTTCTTCGACGAGCTCTTGCTACACAGTATTCAACTGTAAACTGTTTGATGCAGGACTTTACGTCATCCCACCACTCTAAATCTGATGAGAAGGCCGGCTTCAATGTTCGCCACCCTTCGTACCTGGCTTTAAACTGCTCAATGTAGTCTGCCTCCGTTAGAATATCTGTGTTCATTTTCCAGGACCCCCTCCCTGTTGGCCATGACTCTGGAGGCTGGAAGGAGACAGTAACTGCATCATGATCCGAAAATGGACATGTCACAACTTCACAGTCACTCGGTGACAGTGCAGATGGTGAGTACACCCGGTCCAACCTTGAGGCGTCTGTGCCATCAGGGCGATGCCAAGTGAACACGGACAAGCCGGGATGTTGCGCTCTCCAAACGTCAACCATGTCGTGATTCTTTATGAACATGTCCAATTCCGACATGCCAACACTACAGCTCGAAGAAGTACGTATAGACATTCGATCAAGCTGTGTGTCGGGGACGCAGTTAAAGTCTCCGGCCAGGATACACGGAGCACTGCCAGGAACGAAGGATGACAGGGTCATGAAAAAGTCCCTTCTGTCTGAAGGCCGATTGGGCGCATACACGTTACACAGGAAAAATTTCCCGCTAGGGTGTCTTATTGTAATGCATACCAACCGGCCCTCATGATCAGAATCAACTTTTCCGACCAGGGGAGTCCACCTTGGCGAAACTAAAATAACTGAACCACACGATGTTGTTGAACCAAAGGAAGCATATAAACCCCCACCCCACTCAAAGGACCAGGTGTGGACATTGTCCTCATTCGTTATGTGGGTCTCTTGGAGGAAAACGAAGTCCACACCCAGTGATTTGCAAAATTGGAATATTCTGGACCGCTTCCGACTGTCCCTCATGCCGTTAACGTTCAGGGTCATGAGGGACAGGGGATCAGTCATGGTGGAATATGCAACTACACGTCTGTCTCTGACCTGGCCTTTTTATTCTTACATTGACTTGGTGCTGGTGGCCCAGAAAGATGGATCCCTTGGTCTGACTCTTCGCCTGAAGCTGACCTTTTTCATTTAGACTCTGGTTCTACCCCCTCACATAACTCAAACCAGCCCTCCCCGGATGGCGGATCCTTTGGGGGAGGCTCTGAGGCAGGTCCCCCAGCATCTGACATTGCAGAGTCAGTCTCCGAGTCTGATGAGAGTTGAAGGTCATTCTCCACCTTTAGTAATCCGGCCTCCCTGGGTGTCGAAGAGGATGATGATGGAGGGCCTACCTCAGGGGTCCCAGAGGCCCCTTCACATTGTTTAGAGGCAAGGAAATCCTGCTCCACCTGATGTGCCACCTCATCAGGTGAAGGGGACCTAGGTTCTTCCACCATAGGTTCTGGGCCTGGCTGCAAGGGCTCATGATCCGGCCCCACCTCCGCACTGGCATGGGCCGAGTATGAAGTGGGGCAGGAGCCAGAGACATGTCCCTCCTCCCCACAGAGGTTACACCGCACCTTGTTGGGACACTCAACCTTGTCGTGCCCCACCTGCAGGCACTTGCCACAACGTCTGTTGGGACACGACTTGGCTTCGTGCCCCTCCTCTCCACACTTAAAACAGGTGCGGGGCTGTCCAAAGTATCGTATATGGGCTTTGGAACCTCCTATGAAGAGGAAGGACGGTATTTCCCTCTTCAGTACCATACGGAACTGCCTCTTTCCGTTCAGGATGCCCTTCAACTCACCTGCCTGATAGGTGACCCATCGCATGTCGGAGACAGTCCCGTACTGACTGAGAACCCTCGCCACCAGGCCCTGATCGACCTCAAAGTTCAGGTACAGAACTGTCACCACCACAGAGCGATCATATGGGGTGACAGTGAGCCCTTCCAACCCTTTAAGGCAAGACACGCCCTGAATTCGGGCAGCATCTGACCTGAACTTTAGGTCGTACGTGTTGCGGGCCGCAAGCGGCTGCAACATCTCTATTTCTTTTACCTCTACACCATTGTTCTTTAACATAGTAAACGTCTGTGGGGGAGAAACGCTCACCCCCGACGAAAACTCCAACTTAACGATTGTGCTATCCCGACCTCCGGGCATAGCAACAAATGGTTTGTGGCACTAGGCCACGCAACAATGAGAGAAAAAACCCTCAGTACTCTTTTCTAAAACGAAATGTAAGAAACAGAAAGGGAACCCACCGCAAATTACTGCGATAAGGTAGACGTGCTTTAAAACAAGCACGACCAAGTCCTTATCTATACAAGACCACACCCAACGATATAGCCTGCACACACAGAGATAGTATAGTATAATAATAGTATAGTATGATAAAGTATGCTAGCACAGCGCAGTACTAAAATTCAGCACGAGCAAACGATGAGAGCGAAACGAAAACACGTCTGCTCTCGTCGAAGACCTGAAGTGAACGAAGACACGTCTGCTCTCGTCAAAGACCTGAACTGAACTCCAAGTGGGACTAGGAATCCGGTGACCAGTAAATATCACTGAGGCGGGGTATTCTATAGTTGTACCAATTTCTGACATGACATGGTATGTTTTTTCAATGTATCTGAAGAATAGCTGGAGGTTGGGAAACCGGTGGGTAACCTCTTGTACATGTCTTCCAGCAGTGTAAGTTCTGTGGTTTATATGAAAATTTCAAATGCATTTCAAAATACTGGCAAAATGATACATACACGTATGTGATGCATATTTATTGCATACGCAGGACGATTAAAGTATAGTAACTCGGTTTGTGTTTACAATAAAACGGGAACATCCACGAGGTTTCTTTACAGACACAATCTCTTGTTGTATACGTAGTGTCGGATAATAATTTTGTAACATTCTTTTGTCCTCGTGTCACTGTATTTTCAGGCCAAACGCTCCCTACGAGGAAATAACATACTGGATTTACAGCATAAATAGCATTTTTATCAGACGCTCATTTACGAAGGGACTAGGCAATTGAGGACATGCGCTGACTTGACCTTCATTTTCATTTCACTTTCATTCAGTGCATGGGATACGCACATTCGCTTGAAATGGGAAGCATGTGTGTCCGTAAGTTGGCACGTGTAGTTGTAAGTTATACGTAAAGAGCTGTATATGGCCTCATCTCCAACGTATGTGTTTCCTATGCGCTCTCTTATCCGCTCTTACTCTCTCGTGTAATTTTCGATATCAGAATAATCAGAAAGCACGAAGGCTTAGTGATTCCTTGTTGAAAGGAAATAATTTTTGGCACTGACTTGGTTCATACATCGAATATACACTTATTGACTCGTTTCATTTTTTACGATGTTTTCATATATTGACCCCTGCTGACCTCATGACCTTTGAACCTTACCAAAAAGTGGTTGACAAAAAACGAAAAAGAAAAAAAAAAAAAACATGTCCTAGAAGGGAATCGTACCCGGGACCGTCTGTGAGAAAGACCGAGCTCTAGTCCAATGCCATCAAAGAACTTGTTCAGTATATAGTATTTCTTATCATCCTAATTGGGCAATTCAAATAAGAATTATTACTGAAATATTTATGCATGTGAAAAAAAGTTTTCTCTGTAAGTTTATCTTTGGAATAGTACCAAATGCAACCTTAACTTTTAGTTGTAACCAAATGCCGGACACATTTGGATGTATCCGCACATGGGCGTCTGCAGAAAAAAAATTAGGAGGGGGGCAAAACCTTAAATTGATCACATCAGGGGGAAATTGTTACTCCCAGAAAAGAGCTTAATTGCTACAATTTGGCGCCTTTTACAGGGGTGTAGCCAGGAATTTGCCGTGGGGCTGTAGGTAAACTACCTAACTGTGGCGCCATCAGTCTGGCGCCAAGAAAATTTTGGTCGAAATGCCTCCCAGAATCGCTGAAAATGGCACTTCCCATGAGTTGCATCTAATCATTTTCTATTTTGAAAGCTCATGTTCTGAATATTTTGTAGCGATATCATGAAAAAAGTTGGTTACTTTTTCAATTTTTTTATTCCTTGCCGAAGGCCGAAGGGATCTGTGCGATGGTGATGTGTGTGTGTGTGTGTGTGTGTGTGTGTGACACTTTTGCTTGTAAACACATTATCTCAAAAAGGGTAGCTCCGAAGGATCTCATACTTAGCATGCAGATTGCCCATATTGAGTAGATAATCCCTATCGTTTTTGGTGGAGGTCAAAGGTCATTTGGGGTCACAAGAGGTCAAATGGTAAATACCCTGGAAATTGCTTGTAAACACGATATCTCCAGAAGGATAAATGCGAGGGATGTCATACTTACCATTGATATTGCCCATATTGAGTATATGATCCCTATTGTTTTTGGTGGAGGTCAAAGGTCATTTGGGGGCACCAGAGGTCAAAAGGTCACAACCTTGTAAAACACTATCTCAAGAAGGGTAACTGTGAGGGATCTCATACTTAGTTTGTTAATTGCCCATATTAAGGAGGTCAAAGGTCATTTGGGGTCATCAGAGGTCAAAACACCAAAATTTTGTAACACGATATTTCCAGAAGGATAAATGTGAGGGATGTCATACTTATTGTGTGGATTGTCCATATTGAGTAGATGATCCCTATTGTTTTTGGTGGAGGTCAAAGGTCATTTGGGGTCACCAGCGGTCAAAAGGTCAAAACATTGTAAAGACTATATCTCAAGAAGGGTAACTGTGAAGGATCTCATACTTAGCTTGTTAATTAACCATATTGAGTAGAAGATTCCTCTTATTCTTGGAGGTCAAAGGTCATTTGGGGTCATCAGAGGTCAAAACCTTGTATACACGATATCTCCAGAAGGATAAATGTGAGGGATGTCATACTTATTGTGTGGATTGTCCATATTGAGTAGATGATCCCTATTGTTTTTGGGTGGAGGTCAAAGGTCATTTGGGGTCACCAGCGGTCAAAACATTGTAAACAGTATATCTCGAGAAGGGTAACTGTGAGGGAATTCATACTTACCATGTGGATTGTCCATATTCAGTTTATGATCCTATTACTTTTGGTGGAGGGTCAAAGGTCATTTGGGGTTTCCAGCGGTCAAAAGATCAAAACCTTGTAAACAAATTTTTTCAACAAGGGTAATTGTAAAGGATCTCATACTAAGAATGTTCATTGCCCATATTGAGTAGATCCCTATTATTTTTGGTGGAGGTCAAAGGTCATTTGGGGTCACAAGAGGCTACTTATTACGTATGGTCGTTCAAAGAGTGATTATTATGAGAAGCATGAAAATATCTCAACTCACCATTCACCCTATGCCTCAGCATAAAACCAAAAGACATGTCGAGTTTAAATTGAGCCTGCTGATCTCTGTAAACCCCCATTAACAACTTTACCATAAAGTCCCTATCCAGTTCGCTTAACCTAAAATTATACGACTTGAACCCGACTATTTCGACGGTGATGAGTTCTAATGGCCCCCAGTTTTTTTTTTTTCATAGACGTCGCACATCATATCAGCCATTTCTTTGCATACTTCCTCCGTCATAATGAGCGGGTCTTCATCCAACACGTCATCCTCCCTATTGTTGCCCCGCCACCGATCTCCACCCCGTCTGCTACATTCGATCGATTCGCTTCTGCAGACTCCGTTCGGGGCTACAACAGTAAACAAAAATTACTGTGGTAAAAAACAATGTCGCTGGCAACCCTCTATCATTACCAACATAGTAGTAATAGAAATACAAAAAATACATGTTCACTTTCGCTGGAGCTCTCATCGGGTTTTGTAGCGGCTGCGGTGTTTGACTGATCACCCGACTGGTCTGCCACTTCCCCCTTTCGTCGCCGTTTGGCCTCACATGGTCCACCGGGTCGCATATGACGCTTCAGGTGCGACTGGCTCTTGAAGGTCTTCGTACAACGTTCACATGCGTGTTTTCGGGGAATGTGCACTCTCCGGAGATGTTTCATTTTTTGTCGATCGGCGAATTCTTTACCCACACCCAGACTCGCACAGTACCTACCAGGGAACATCGCAGGCAGTGGGTAATAAATAGACAACTAAAAACAAATAAAAAAAAAAAAAAAATTAAGAGACCTATCAAGTTTCAATACGTCAAGTGATAAGACAGTTTGCAAGTTTACTCAAATATAGAACATAAGATTTCTTCAAAAGGCTTGTACAAAAGAATATAAAAGTAAAACAGACGAAAAAGTACACAGCGACATCAACGATAACTACCAAGTAACGAGTAAATAAACTAAGTTTCCCAAATGAAAAATTGACTCTCAAATACATTCATCACACGTATTATTCTCGCTCCACACACCAAGGAAGTGATTCCTCACCCCTTTGCCTCGATTTGGATCACTTTCTCTATAGTCTATCAGGGCAGACCCAAAAATGTGCTTAAAAATTGACTTTCGTTGCACCCTTTTAGTACCAATATTTGCTAGTTGATAATGATAGAGGAATGTCTGGAGAATAATTTTCGACAATGTTTGATGGTGAAGAGGTGTTAATTTGCGAGTAAACAATAAACAAATGACGTCACTGTAAACGGTATTCGAGATGTATTTCTGAAGAAACTACTTTTCCTGCCTATATGTGATAGTCATACAACTGAAGATAAATGGCAAACGGATATGCCTACTCTCTGTAACTGCACTGTGCATGAAACTCACCACATACCCTCATCACTAGGACTAGAAAGTTAAAGGGTGACCTCCTGATGTCCAAGGTCACCATTAAAGGGGCGGTGTGAGCTACATGAAATTGTTAGTAATTTGGCTATGAACACATGTGAATTACCTCCCTCGCACATATTATTCAATCAAATGAAGTCAAGACAACACAGAATCCCTCTCTAATTGCTATCTGTGTATAACACCCACCACCAGCATGTGAAAACTGAAATGATACACCATTCAAGGGGTGGTGTGAAGAAAATAGATCATTGGTATGTATGCATCAAGACCATTTTCATGAGAAAATTCCAACACATGGTCATGCAAAATACATTCCTTTGCAGTAGAGTAGCCAGGATTTTTTGAGCAGAAGGAACTGGGGGGTTCACAAACCTTCACCGGGAGGACACAAAAGCTGAATTCTCTTCATCTCTACAGGGCTAATAAAAATTCAAAAAATTTCCACAGGGGCATGGGGCCTTGAAGGGGGGGGGGGAGGAGGGCTCCAGAGGCTATGCCACTCCTCCTGAAGAGACTTGATAGCAAATCAGGTAACGTCTCAAAAGCTAAGTGACTGTAACAAGTCCACAGGAATGTGGGGTGGTAGTCAGGTGGGGATCTGTGAGTGAATGCATCCCCTCAAAGTTCAGTGTCCATGCCTACTCCTCCCACTCCATTTTTTCATGATTCAGAGACTAGAAACAATGATGAACCCATGCCTGTGTGGCTCTTCTCAGGAAGACTTAGCAAGTCTAGTCAAGTATAGGAGTGGAACAGTGCTGGTTTAATTTTACCATTTATTCATGCCAAATAGTTTGATGAAAGTGTATTAAATGTTCCTTGATGGGACAATTAACAATCACACCACCCAGAATCTTTACTTACATAGACCCTTATTTAGCCTACCTATGCAAGGGAGCCAATGGCAGTCTAGAGCTGATGCTTAAGAAAAAAAATCCCCTCTTTCTTCAATTTGAAAGCAATTAATGCATTCACCAACATTTACTGCTTACCTCAGTAAGTCTGTGAAGTACAAACTTGATTTTAATTGGATTACTGATGTCCCCCCCCCCTCCTTCAAAAAAAATAAATAAATAAATAAATACAGGGCCACGATGTTTCCACATTCCATGAAAAATAATATACTTGCCTCTACTTTCTTTTCTCTATTTTCTTTTCTTTTCTATGAATCCATTAAAATGAAGTAGTGCTTTGTACTAGTATGGTACAAGGGATTGCACTGGTCAACGTGTTTGGTGTGACAGTAAACACTCTATAAGGATAAACATAATGACCTCACAACAAAAGTTCTCTTCTCCATTGACTTAGTACAGCTACATTTATTAGCTTACCGTTTTTCTCCAAGCGTCACTGCATACAGCAATTGCAGGTGAAAAAGATGCTAAAATATACACCGCACAAGTTCAGCAATTCTTGCGAGCTAAGGTGTTAGCACACAGCTAATGATTCATTCAAATCTGTATGAAAATATCCCTTACATTCATTACTAATAATGAATGAATTTAACACATATACTTTGACTATCGTACTCTGACTCTATCACAGCCAACCCCCACCCCTCCAGCCTTTACCTAATGTCTCCTCTCTCTTCTTTGTGACCAAAAATGGTCAAAAGTTCCAAGCTTTCCCCTTATCAGCTGAATGAAATACAATAATAAAACATATAACACTTGAGCATGAATAAAAATATTTGACCATACAAAGTGATTTAACCTCTACTGTTTTAAAATTCTTCAAAAAGATAATAGCATTACCAGCCCCAGCCTGGAAAGTTTGGAAACAATTTTCATACAACGACTTCCACAGTAATGAGTTTTCTTTTCTTAGTTTGATACACTTTACTGTAGCTGAGTATAAGTACTCCATAATACACTAAGAAGTTTGAAACAGCCTCTTCTAACACCTGTGAATACAATGATCACCCCTCTTTAAGGTGATTTCAAAAACCTTGTCTTACATTTACATCCTTCTTTAAGCCTCATTTCTTACAACAACAGCAGGAAAGCTACACTGTTAAGAATATGCTGCACATGGGTATGCATTAAACAAGTTCATGAACCCACTCAGGAATGTGACTATAGTAACAAATACTGCACAGTGTAAAATTCCAAACTCTAGGATGCAATTCTTAAAAACTTTAAAAAACTTTGGCCATTGCAAGGGTTTTCAGTTACACTCTGACTCTGAGAACTGAAGTGTTATCTTTTAAATTTTAAAAGCTATGATAATATAACCATGGCAGCTTAAATCACACTTGAATCCTTCAAAGAAGGTTCTACAGGATGCACAAATTTTATATGTATTCAAAAACCAGGCACAGTGTTCAGCATCGTCGAACCGCTTACCTATGACACCAAGCATAACACATGTTGTATGGAATGCACCCAGACGGAGAATCACCTTGTTGAACCTTTGTGATTCCTTCCACACTATCTGTAATGCCTTACTGTAGATGGCCTGATCTAGCACAACAACTATCTCTTCTTGTTCAAGTTTGGTACAGATTTCCATTGTCTTCATCAGCAAACTGTACACAGTTGATAACTCAGTTGGACTTGACTGAATGCATGGTAGATACCCAACTGAGCTTTGTGGGGGTACAACACATCTCTGTAAAGCATTAAACCCAGACCAACTAGGGATAGTTTGGACCCTAGAATAGTCTGTCTCCTGTAATTCACTTGAAGACATCCGCAGCAACATCCACATGAAGTCCATCTTTTGGCAATCTTTCCCCAAACTTTTGTCCTCACGGAGAAGGGATGTGTCTAGTGGAAAAATACATTGCCCTAACCGTTTCCCATGGAAGTAATTGAATCTTGACTGAGGCTGGGCCTGGAATGATCTCCTTCCTGTTCGAACTTCTGGTTCAATCAATGGGACGTCTGGCTCATAGGAATGTCTTTGTACCAGAATTCCATTCGTGAAATGAGTGGTACCTTTACCAGAAAGAGTCTCTTCTGACAAATCAATATTGTCCCATACTGCGGTAGTGTACTGTCTGGGGATGATGTTCTGAGGCAAATCAATGTCCCTTTCTACTACCTTCTGTGCAACGGTAGTGTCCAACTCTTGCAGGAATGTGTGAGGTACAGAATACCCAAACTTGTTCATAATACTCAAAAGCTGTGCATTTTTGGTCAAATGTCGGGCACTCACACCCAACGCCACATGCTTAGGAGTAAGTATTCTCCCTCTGTGGTAAGTGAAAAGGATATCTTGGGCAAAAGCGCTTACTCGAACACTCACAGCTTGTGGCAAATCAACTTTACTATTTTGTTCAATGTTTGGATCAATGGGTGTAGGTGAAATTACCCATGCTAAGAAATTGTGAAGCTCAGAAGGGATGAGAGCACCTACACTTTCTTCATTCAGTTTGGAGCTGGTAGGGGGCCAGCTAATACCAGATACACTTTGAATAGTCTGCCTTAAGAGCTGAGCAGCATGGTAAAGCTCCCGTGCCTTATTAACAATAGGTGGACTATCCTCAACATCTACTTCACTCTCAGCTGATGTGTCACCCTGTGAACTACTGGACTCAACAGATGTTTCAAGTAGGGAACCCTTGGGTATATAGTTACTATAAACAAGCTCACATCTATTACGTTTCTTTGGATGCCAAAAAGCAATTTTACGTCCAAAACGAGAGATCAACTTTTTCTTAAGTTCTCTGACCTAAATTGAGCCAGAGTACTGCCTTTAGCTGCCACTAGATCCATGATCTCCCTTAACTTTGACATCTTTACAACTTCTCCCTTCATAATCACATTGGTTTCAACCTCTCTAGCAAGTTCATTAAATGCTTCTTTACAATGCGGGGTACCTCTGCTATCAATGTCATCAGTAGATATTGTCACTGGTGCCTGGAAGTAATGCCTGTAGCAGGACTTATGGTAACACACTTCAATAGCAATTAAATCTTCACCTCTAATCTGTAACAAAAGTCTGTCATCATTCTTCTTTTCAGCAGCTGCTTTCAGTCGTCTCTCTGCATCTCGTGTGAGACACTGTGTCAACTTTTCAGTCTGCCTGCTACCAGTTTTTTCTTCCTATAGTAAACTTGAGGCCTGTCTTCCCACATGTTATTGATGTGCCAGCAAGATGAAATGCATTGCCGGGGAAGTACCCTATTAGTACATCTCTGCACCTTTGCAACTGACGGTCCGTCATCATTATCACGATACTGTAATTTTGAAATTATTGCTGAAAATGTATGGAAAAATGTTTATCCAAACAGACCACATTTGAAATTGTTCTCTATTTTGCTTTGCACAAGAGTAATGCCAGGATTTGCTAGACAGGGGAAACAAGCTCAAAAAGGGGAGAGGGTGGGGGCCAGCAATCTAAAGACCCGACAAAAGCAACGGTTTTCCAAAAGGATGCGGAGGATAAAATTTTTGATGCCCAAAGCGCCCCAAAATTTTAAGGCTTCTATTTACAAAAATTTGAAATGTTGGGCTTTTGTTACAGAAAATTAGACAAAACTGGAGCTATATGGAAGAAAACCTAAAATTTGGCTTTTTATTGATGACAATTAAGAGATTGTGGGGTCTTTATGGAACTAGCAGCTTTTTGTTGTTCCTCCTCACCCCCACTAGATACATCGGATTCGTTTCCGGGCTTCCTTCTTTTACGCGTCACACCGTCGTCGGGGGAAGATTGGTTTAACTCGGCGGGTTCGCCGACCTCGCCTTCTTCCTTACTACGTTCTGTTTGTTGCCGAGCAGCCCTATGAGCAAGATCATAAATGTAGCCTATGATACACCCAATCTAAACACACATAAATACACACATACGAAAAAGAATTCAAAACACAACTAAACCAGTGCACTAAATTGCATACGGGGTGTTTTCTGAAAGGTATGCATCCCGATCCGTCAGCCCAAAGGTACGCATCCCGATCCGTCAGCCCAAAGGTACGCATCCCGACCGTCAGCCCAAGGTTTGATAAAAAAGTAGAGTATTAAAAATTAAAAAAAAAAAAAAATAATACCATTTTTCTTGAAATGCTGCTTGCTGATTTTGGCCCTTTCCATTGTTTTAACCATAAGCTCTTCTTCCTTCGACATATACATTAACTCTTCTTCTTCCTTCGACAGATGATCCATGACAAAATACACTTACGTTCGATTTCAACACTGATCTATGTTCACTGTACGCCACTCGATTCGATTCTCATCCAAATGTCAAAGTGCAAATGTCAAAGTGTAGCTTTATTTAAAAGCGTTCAGACGAGAAACACGTTTCAATACGCTTTTCACCTGTCCGATGCTGGGGAACGTGAACCACGCCCCTCACCGTAAGAACAGCCAATAAAAACTTTCCGCCCAGCAGTCTCAACGCATGCATAGCTCGCAGTTCGGAGGACCCTCACAACAGCCTAGCATGTGCTGCCAGAAAGGGTCCTTGATTTGCTTCCTTACTGCCTCCTTCTGTTCTTCTTCCCCTTTAGGCCACGGTTTCTTTGCTGACGTAGTCAGTGTCTGCCGATGATCGTGAGGTTTAATTGTCCATCTCCAATGGAGACAACGGCCACCACACCCACGATGCACCCTTGTGTACCCCGAGGGTCTCGGGGCATTGGCCATCACGCAACGAGAGCATGGTATTCCATCCGCCTGAGTGTCTAAGGCCTCAGAACAACAAACTCTCTTTTTTGCAAATTCGTACACTGCTTGATTATGCGACATCTTTCCTCTTTCAACTCTCACATAAAAATGAGCTCCTTTCCGAGCTTTTCTCTAGAGTACCAACACATCAAAGTCGGCCAACAGATTACATCATGCCAGACAAAAAGTTGTTTTAAGTTTGATCAGACAATAAATAGCAGTACCAAACCAGCAAAAAGTTGCGAGAGCGAGACAAGAGTCTTCATTACGTACCCGCCAAAGATTCGTTCATAGCTAACATCTTCAACAGGTCACCGATCACGAGGACATTTCATTAAAACCCATAACCAGCAAAAAAGCTACAACCTCGTCCGACAGGTTAAATCGTGGCAGAGGAAAGCAATTTGAAGGTTGATCAGACAATAGTACCAAACCAGTCTCGAGGACATTTCATTAAAACCCATAACCAGCAAAAAAAGCTACAACCTCGTCCGACAGACTAAATCGTGGCAGAGGAAAGCAATTTGAAGGTTGATCAGACAATAAATAACAGTTCCACACCAGCAAAAGTTGCGACAGCAAGAAAAGACCCTTCATTACGTAATCGAAAATTTGATCCTGTAAAATCGGAGTAAGTCGTGCCAGAGAAAACCGCTCAAGAGTTTGATCATCGAAGACAAAAAAACCTACCCGCATTGCGTACTCCGGCTCCTTCATCACATGTACACACACACACACACACACATCCACTAAGGCCTCTACAGAGGCTTCCTACCCAAATGGGGGCCGAACTACAACGGCTCCCAAACACGGGAGCCGTCGGCTCCCTGGGGGGTTGGGTAATCGGTACCCCTCTACCCTCCTAATGTACTTACACAAACAACCTCACGTGAGGACCTGGGAGATACCCCAATGCCAACATACGTCTGACCACTTGCTGAACATCCGGATCGCGTTCGTATGGCCCTTTCAAGCCGAGATCCGAAACTTTCCGCATAAGACTCTGGCAGAAGTGGAAATAGCATCCTCGTGTTTCTGATCGAAGCTCATGATCGATGGCATTAATTAATGCGACTTCGAATTCGGTAACAACGAACTTCGGGTCAAAGTTATTGTTTGTGAGACCGTGGACCGCATTTCTCACCTCCCTTAAATTAAAAGTATCTGTACTGGGCTTCCCTTTTGCCAGTTGAAAAGGCCATTACAAGTAGTAGCGTCCATCCATGGTATGTACCGTGTATGGTGATGATGTGTGTGTATGGATGTGGTGCCGTTCTAAATGTCCCGTCTATAAATATTTCCCGACAATGGCTGAGGGAGCGTAACTCTTCGTCGGAACCAAATATACATACACCCACGTTATTGTCAATAGCTAGTAGCTTCCTACTGCCATCCCAGGTTTCAGCCCGTGGTCCTCGAATATTAACGCCGTGTACATCTCGTGGGATCATAGGAATGAAACTCAGACGATGGCGCTGGAGCGTGCTCCTCATTTCCTCGAAGGTTGGAACATCGTGGCGTCGGTTGGCTGGAATCAACATATTCCGTCTCGTATGCTCTGCGTATTGGCAGCGATGGATCTTGCTCGATTGTATTCTTTACAGAAGTCATAAAGCCATGCCGGTCGATTCTCTCGATCTCTGGTCTATGTGGATGGTTTGGTGGTGGGACCGGGCCCAAAACAGCAATGTTAGCTTCTGGCCCCGGAACGAAATAATTTGTCTGCAGAGGTGCTCGGCACAATTGATCAGCACACCTCCGATGGATTTTCCTCCCTACCACCGCACGGTTCCGTTCGTAACGATATCCGTCGTGAACAAGAATGTGACCACCACTTCTATCCCCTTGGATGAGCCGTGGCGGTTGCGCCATTTTAGTCCGTGTAACCATTAAGTATAACTAATCACTCTCAATATTGAACATGAACGTCTCGTAAACTATTCGAGAGTGACGCTTACAGTGTTTCCTTAAAGGGTTATATAACGTCCGTATCTTTGCTTTCACAGCCCAATTCGAATCAGTCGTATTGGAGTTTGCTAGCGCAATGTTCAGAATTCTGTCCTGGGTAGGACTTTAAACTGCTTCCGGTTGTGGAGCTTGTTTAAGCGTGGGGGTAATGAGGTTAGCCTTTACCACAAATGCCTCCGGGGCACCCTTGGGCAAGGTGCACCTGTATTTGCCCTGTGCTTTTTACGTGTTGTTGCCTTCGGGCGTGGGGTCGCCTTCAGGCGTGTTGTGTTGCCTTCGGGCGTTGTTGCTTTCGGACGTTTGTTGTTGCCTTCGGGTGTGTGTTTCTCCCTTCTGGCGTGTGTTGTTTTCCTGTTTGTAAATAGTCTTGTGTGGTGGGTAGGCTGGGGGTGCCGTATTTGTTGGCCACAGAAATTTTGTTTTGCTAGCTTAGTGTAAGGTAACTTTGTAAATGATTGTAAGTAGTTCATGGTTGTGTTCTTGCCGGTCCGGATTTGGTTCTTCCCGTTTGATAGTGTCCGTTACTATGCACTTAAAAAGCACCGTTCAGAATTCTGTAAATAGTTCACTTGAGTTTTTGTCCAGTCAGGTTTGAGTTCTCCTTAGTTTCTTCATGAGTAGGACTTTAACACTGCATCTGGTTGTGGAGTTTGTTTAAACGTGGGAGTAATGAGGTTACCCCTTTGCCACAACTGGCTCGGGGCACCCTTGGGCAAGGTGCACCTGTAAGTGCTGCCTTCGGGCGTGGTGTTGCCTTCGGTCGTGGTGCAGCCTTCGTGCGTGGTGTTGCCTCCGGGCGTGGTGTTGCCTCCGGGCGTGGTGTTGCCTCCGGGCGTGGTGTTGCCTTCGGTCGTGGTGTTGCCTTCGGGCGTGGTGTTGCCATCGGGCGTGGTGTTGCCTTCGGGCGTGGTGTTGCCTTCGGGCGTGGTGTTGCCATCGGGCGTGGTGTTGCCTTCGGGCTTGGTGTTGCCTTTGGGTGTGTGGTGGATTTGGGTGTGTGGTCTTTTTGGGACTTTGTCTTGGGGATGTTTGTGGTGGTTGGGCTGGAGTGTTGTTTTTGGGTTGGCTGCAGTGGCAGTACTAAATCTCAGTAGTAACAACGACTCTTTTGTTCCTTGTTGCATGGTATGTGTAGTGTATATAGTGTACATACTGTAAATATAGCAAGTTGACTCCACCCCGGACCCCTGGTGGCAGGTGGACCCCGCGTGGCCCCTTGGGCAGTTTGTGATGATTGTTTGGTGTGGTGTTTTGGTTTTTTGGTTGTTGGGTGGTGGTGGTTTGTTCTGGTGTTGTCTTTCGTTGGCGGTATGTAGTAATATTGGTTTAGGGTGGCCGGGGGAGGTTGGTTTGGGGTATTGGGTTGTCAGTTTGTGTGTGGTTCTATTGTTGTAATGAACATACTTTTCTGTTTGATTTGGTGGTGTGTGGATAGTTTTGCGTTTATGTTCCTGTCCGATCCGGTTTGAGATTTTTTGTTTGGATGTGCCGTTTCGATGCAGTTAAAAAGCTCTATGTGTAGTCAGTTTGACATTGTGTTCGTGATCCGTCAGGGTTTTTCTCTGGGTTTGGGATTATCCTTTAGTTTGTCAGTGCTTGTTTCTACGTACTTAAAAAGCTCTTCTTCATGCCCGTTTCTATGTACGTAAAAAGCACAGTTGGAATGTAAATATAAGGCGTTAGGAAACTTTCTCCACGTGAATGCTTCCTTTCGCATTTTCATTGATTGATATGGATATGGGCCGAATCAAAAACTTAAGACGGTTCTGCAGGCTAGAGGGAACATTGCATATCCCACAGAAATCATTACACAAGACCAAGGTGTTAGTGATGTTTCAGGTTCTACAGAAGACGCGTACACAGTATATCCGACGAAGCTCGCTTGATTAAATGGAAACACATGGACATGACTAAAGATATTTATTTTTCATTCTTTTGGTCCAACAATGTATAATTACACCCAAAAAAAAAAAAAAATGAAAATGCATGCAACACATACAATGCCATGCTGTCCCATTTTAATCAGTTTCTGGTTGTATGCGATCCGAATGTGTCTGGAAAAGATGTTATTATCATATTTGACATTGTGAATTCCTGGAAAATTTTGCTTTTTTGGGGGGACCTCACACGACCATTGGTCTCCATCAGCACCAATCCGGCGTTTGTACTTGGCTTAATTCATCACCATCAAAGTTATGAACCATAGCTCCTAGTTCGATCAGTGGCGTAGCTAGGATGAAATTTTTGTTGGGGGGGGGGGGTATCAGATAGGGGTCTCGATGGGCATTGATCACCATCCTTAATTCTTACACATTTTATTAGGACACTTTTTTTTTTGAGAGGGACTAACAAACATCTGGGGGCCCAGCCCCTCAGACATTCTCGTAGCTACACGCCTAAGCTCGAGATAATGTGTTGTTAACAGAGTATTCAGATTTTCATCCGCCCTCGCCCGCGACTCCCGATGTCATTTAAATCGTGTTGATGTGTCGAAAAATCCCATCTAACTAAGACGATGTCATTTAACCGCATACAACATAAAGAAAAACAGTATGGTGCACCTATATACCAAATATTAAACGGTCTGTTTCGTTTCTTGAAATATCGTGTTATCAAACTTAAATGTCACAAACACATACACGCACACAAACACCCATACACGTTAATGCATAAGTCTAGATTATCATGGAAACCAGAAATGGGATCTGATGCAAATTACACGATGGGCCGAGTGAGTGTACTGACAAATTTGACCGTGTACCTACTCGGGAAGAGTTTGGAAAAACGAACGATGGTATATAGGCGAAAACGAGGTCCTGAGGGCCTTAAAATATAATCATATCAACGGATTTTAAAGTATTTTTAATACCTTTGATCAAAGAGGCCATGGGAGGGGGTCTTCTGGAGGCAGCTCTCCATGTTCTGGGTTGCAGTCTTGGGTTGGTTGCTACAATAAAAACATAGTCGAGTCGAAAAAAGGTTCCCATTCACGACAGGAACGTATGAACAGATTTCCTAACGGATTCCCTTTTTCTGTGACAAAGACTTTGCATGCACTTCTGCAACCGGAGAGGTGCTCATTGCGACCCAGACCTAATTTTTTTTTTTCTTTCTCTTACACACCCAAAGGCAACACCACGCCCGAAGGCGACACCACGCCCGAAGGCAAGGCAACACCACGCCCGAAGGCAACACCACTTAAAAAGCACCGGGGCAAATACAGGTGCACCTTGCCCAAGGGTGCCCCGGAGGCAGTTGTGGCAAAGGGTAACCTCATTACTTCCACGTTTAAACAAACTCCACAACCGGATGCAGTTTAAAGTCCTACCCAGGACCCAGACCTAAATTTGAACGGTGTTCACATACCAGTTGTTCCTCAGACTAAGTTCCTAGGCCTAATACTCGACAGCAAGCTCAACTTAAAAGCCCATATCGACTATTTGAGGCGGAAGTCGGAGCTTTTTAAGTGCATCAAAACGGCACATACAAACAAAAAACAAAACTCAAACCGGATCGGACAGGAACATAAAGGCTTAACTATCCACACACCACCAAATCAAACAGAAAATTATGTTCATTACAACAATAGAACCACACACACACACTGACAACAACCCAAATACCCCACAGACCAACCTCCCCCCGGCCACACTAAAACCAAAGCCCCACAAACCACACACCCAAATCCACCACACACCCAAAGACAACACCACGCCCGAAGGCAACACCAAGCCCGAGGGCGACACCACGCCCGAGGGCGACACCACGCCCGAGGGCGACACCACGCCCGAAGGCGACACCACGCCCGAAGGCGACACCACGCCCGAAGGCGACACCACGCCCGAAGGCGACACCACGCCCGAAGGCGACACCACGCCCGAAGGCGACACCACGCCCGAAGGCGACACCACGCCCGAAGGCGACACCACGCCCGAAGGCGACACCACGCCCGAAGGCGACACCACGCCCGAAGGCGACACCACGCCCGAAGGCGACACCACGCCCGAAGGCGACACCACGCCCGAAGGCGACACCACGCCCGAAGGCGACACCACGCCCGAAGGCGACACCACGCCCGAAGGCAACAACACTTAAAAAGCACCGGGCCAAATACAGGTGCACCTTGCCAAAGGGTGCCCCGGAGGCAGTTGTGGCAAAGGGTAACCTCATTACTCCGGAAGTGCCAAGGAGCACTGAACCTGTCATGGTCGTCTCGAAGATGGACTAGGGCGTTGACCGTGCCGTTTTGCTTCGTCTCTATAGATCACTAGTTAGGTCCAAACTCGATTATGGTTGTGTTGTTTACAGCTCCGCACGTGAGTCATACCTCAGAAAACTTCTCCCTATCCATAATCAAGGTCTTCGAATCTGTCTGGGAGCTTTCCGCACGTCTCCAATGCAGAGCATTTACATCGAAACAAACGAGCCACCCCTTCGGATAAGATGGAAGTAATTATCACCCCAGTTTGCCATCAAACTGAAAAGCCATAGACACAACCCGACCTTCGAGACGGACTTCAACCATAAGTTTAGTCACATATATCTCGCAAAACCAACAGCTATCCCCCCATTTGCTATTCGCGTTAGTGAAGCTTTATCACAGGTGTGTACCAACCCCGATTCCGTGGCTCAGTCTACCTTCTCCATCACTCCTCCATGGAAATTAGTTGAGCCAGTGGTTGACCTTAGTTTGAGGAAGTTTTTGAAGAACTCAACAAATGAAATGGTGTTTCGTGCCAACTTTAATGAGTTAAGACATATGTACCGTCGTTATCATGCCAGCTATACCGACGGCTCCAAAGCCATGAACAGGACTGCGGCCGCGGCGGCAAGCCGGGAAACATTCCTGCAAGCCAGACTACCGGATGACGCATCAATATTTGCTGCCGAACTCCAGGCACTCAAGATGGCATTCGATCTGATCGAAACCTCGCACAGGCACCTGTTCATTGTATTCACAGACTCACTATCCAGCCTTTTAGCACTTAAAGGCCATGAGCAAAAACACCCTTGTGTAATAGCTCTCCGTGAAGCTTACTCCAATCTGGTGAGAATACAGAAATCGGTTCTGCTTGCGTGGGTTCCGAGTCACGTGGGCATACGCAGAAATGAAAGGGTAGACACACTAGCCGAGGAAGCCCTACAGATGGACGTTACCAACCTCCAATTGCCCCACACTGATTACAGTCCTAAGATCAACAACTACATTAAATCAAAATGACAGGAACTGTGGGATTCTTTCCCTAAGAACAAATTGTACCAAGTCAAACCAACGATCGGTTAGTTAGTTAGATTGGATTTAACGACACATCAACACGAATGTGTTATGTAGTGTCAGCTAGATAGAACAGGGTAAAGGTTGGGTAAAACTAAAACTAAAAAAGAATTAAAACATTTGGCAAAATTCTAAAGTCTTGACAAAAGCAAATGGGCTGTCATGTCAAAATTTCCTGTAAAGGCCACTTTCTTTGAGAAAATCCAAGATGAGAGTGGGGTCCGTGTGTTCAAACAATGTCTTCAGGTCTGGTACACTGTAATATTTCTGACGAATATGGGAGTATTCATAGCAGTCGACGAGAATGTGACCAACGATCGGAACTGTGGGTAATGCAGCCCCAGAAAACGGAGAGATGATTTGGTACTCACTAGGGCTCACATAGGTCACACTTACCTTACCCACGCTTATTTGCTCCACGGGAATGAGAGACCATTTTGTATCCCCTGTGACTGTGCTGTCACCGTCAGACATTCTCGTTGACTGCTATGAAAATTCTCATATTCGTCAGAAGTATTACACTGTGCCAAACCTGAAGACGTTGTTTGAGCACACAGATCTTTCGCTCATTCTGGACTTTCTCAAAGAAAGTAACCTTTACATGAAATTTTGACTTGACTCCCACATTGGTTTTTGTTTAGATATCTTAGTAGAACTTTGCCCAATCCTTTTTCCTTTTAGGTGATTTCACCTCACCATTACCCTTTTTTATCTAGCACACACTATACAACACATTCGTGTTGGTGTGTCGTTAAATCCCATCTAACTAACAAAATGATATCCTCTTCCAGGGAGTTCATTTGGAGACATTTTGACTGACGTCTTGAGTTCCAGACAAATATAGATAACTTTTTAAATAAACGTTGTAGAATTGATGTATCCACACTTAATCGGTCCATAATGGCATGACTTTTTAAGAC
This sequence comes from Holothuria leucospilota, assembly GCA_029531755.1. Classification (NCBI taxonomy): domain Eukaryota; kingdom Metazoa; phylum Echinodermata; class Holothuroidea; order Aspidochirotida; family Holothuriidae; genus Holothuria; species Holothuria leucospilota. The sequence goes on from CM055964.1 coordinate 39,848,989, forward strand.
GGCTGTTCCGGGGGTATAGGGACCGCTAGCTAACCTACGATAAATATGGCTTGGTGAGTTGCATAGTGCACGAAACGCCAAATTGGTTGAGTGGCAAATGGTAAGATTTCATGTTATCCCCTTTCGAGGGCATACTACGTCAACTGTCGGGAAATTGACTCTGTGAGGGTAACACGCATGATGCTCTTTCGGCTGTCAGGGAAAACGGCCAGAATGTTCTCGTAATGGCGTTTCAAGTTGTACTCCTTCACCGACACACTTTCCGAGCAAATCAGGCAAAGCGGTCTATTCCGACTTTCAATGAAAAATATTTTGCAGTTCATTCTTTAAATTCCGACTCAACATCCACTTTTCTTCTTTTAACGCCAGCCATTTTTAATAGGCCAAAATTTTTTCCGAGCACCAGTTTCGTCTGCCTGTGTATCTTTGAATAACCTCACATACTGCAACGGGACTGCATGACTGTTGTAAATTAAAGGGCTTTGCGTACGATACACTCCAGTGCACCTTAATACACTGCATCGGGCCCGGGCCGACTGCATGCACTTCTCACGTTCAATCGCGATCGCAGAGCGGTCATTGTACAGTGCAGAAGCTGTTACCCCCTTGTCTGTATATAATGTGTATTTACTGGCACAGTGTTTCACACGCACTTTTAGTTATTTATAGCTTTAGGGAAAATTTAAGCTAAAGGTTCCCTAGGGTGAGTTGTGTACGGGAATTTGATAGTTGAAATAAGTAGTACAGATATGCGTGGCTAGGCGTTCTCGCCAGTATTGCACATTGTGCTTTTTGTACGCGATTTTGCTTTCCGCGGGCCGGATTCTTGACACCGGCGGGCCGTACGTGGCCCACGGGCCGTAGGTTGCCGACCCCTGGTTTAGATGAAAGGAAAACCTATGCATTCATGATGGTTTGTGTGTGTGACGACCCCTTGCTTGTTAACAGAATATCTCAAGATAGGAATACCTGAAAGTTTTCAAACGTAGTACATAAATGTCCCATATTGAGAGAAAAAACCCTATCGATTTTGGTGGAGGTCGAAGGTCGTATGGAGCGATCAGGGGTCAAAATCTTAAAACTCTGTTAACACGTTACACTATCTCAAGTAAGAAACTTGGATAATTTCATAATTGGTTTGTGGATGCGTTATGGTAAAAAACGGTCGCTATCGTATTTAGAGGTAAAAGGTCATCCGGCGTCACCGGAGGTCATACTCTGAAAACCATTTTAATACGACATCTCGAGTAAGGAAGATTGAATAGATTTTTATAATTGGTATGTGGTTGTGTTATGGTCAGAAAATCGTCCATATTGTCTTTGGTGGAGAAGTCAAAGGTCATCTGTAGTCCATAGGACCCCAAAATTAATATACAACCATAAAAGTTGACGGACAAGAAGATTTTTATGGCAGAAAACATTTTATGCATGAAAAGATCTTACTACCACTGGTTTTCACTTAAGTGCTGTTTCAAGGTCAATTACTGTACTGTTAAAACCGTATTCCTCCTGAATCTTACAAAATCATCCACAGTGCCCTGTTGCCGGATTTTGTATGATTCAGGAGTTAAGGAAACACATACTTTGCTGGAGTGTTTTGTAAGATTCAGGAAACAAGCAAGACTCATTGCAGCTGTGTGTATGAAGGATTTTGTGAGATTCAGGAAGCCATGGAAAAATGCATGAGACTTTGTAAGATTCAGGAACTGACATCACAGACAGTCATTGCAAAATTTGTAAGGTTCAGGCATTTAGTAAAAACAGTTCTGTGTTGGATTTTGTAAGATTCAGGTATTGTTTTGTTGTACACTCATGTTAAGAATTTGAAAAAAATTAGGTATCAGTGTTCTCACTTGGATGACATTTGTTACATTGAGGGTTTTCTTCACCTATTCGTTTTTTTTTTTTTGCTGTGTATGTTAGTTTTTGTTAATTTCATGTCCTCACTTGGATAATATTGTTACACTGAGGGTTTTCAGACTTGGTTTTTACAATTTTTTTTTTTTTTGGTGTGTATGTTAAGTGCTAGCTTCACTTGTTAGTTTCGTGTAGTTTCATTTTTTTTGATGAGTATAATCAAGTGTTTGTTAATTTCGTGTCCACACTCGGATAGGACTTGTTGCACTGAAGGTGTTAAGACTTTCGGAGCAGGTTAAGTTTATATTAGTTTCTTTTGTTTTAATTTTTTTCTTTACTGTGTATGTTAGTTTGTGTTAATTTCATGTCCTTACTTGGGTAAGATTTGTTACACTGAGGGTTTCGTTAGTTAGATAAGCTTTAACGACACACCATTACGAATGTGTTATATAGTGTCAACTAGAATGGGGAGTAAAATTCAAATGAAAAAGTAAAGAAGGGGTAAAATTCAACAAAAATCAAGGTAAAATGCAAATGCGGGAGCCCTGAGGGTTTCAGATTTGGTTATTTTTCTTTAATGGTGGTGTGTATGTTAATAGTGTATGTGTTTCATTTTTTTAGTGGGGATGTGTGTACTACAGTAGTCAATTTATGTGTAATTGGTGTTATTTGCTTGTGTATTTCATGAACACACATTGTTAGAATTTGAAAGATGAAATTTATGTCCTCACTTTGATAGTGTTTGTTATACTGAGGGTTTTCAGACTACTGTTCCATTTTGTTTTTCATTAATATTGAATTTAGTCATTCCACTTCACTCTTAGTGAAATCTTTCATTAAAATTCATTTTATCTCCTGACTTTCAAGCTTTTTACGCTTTAAACCTCGGCAGCATACAGTAAATGGTACTTCAAATTGAGGCTCAGATCGAGTATGTTATCACACAAAAATTCAGAGTGTACCCAATGATCATCATTGCCTTATTATACCACTAACATTATTTTGTACTTTTTTCCCTTAGTTTTTATTTTTTTTTTGTGGGTTAGTTAGATGGGATTATACGACACGCAATATGATTGTGTTATATTGCGTCGTCTAGAAAAGAAAAAGGTGCAATGTTGGGGTAAAAAAAAATTAAAACGGCGGGGTCAAATTCCACTAAAGGGTCCAGGGAAATGCGGGAGTCATGTTAAAAATTTCTATATAGTTTACTTTCCTTGAGAAAGTCCAAAATAGGGGAAGGGTCTGTCTGTTCAAATAAAGTTTCCTGGTCTGGCACAGCGTAGTACTTCTGGCGAATATGGGAGTATTCATAACAGTCAACGAGAATATAACACCTGCGTGTTGGTGTGTCGTAAAACCCCATCTAACTAACTGACGGTGACAGCACAATCACAGGGTATACAATATGGTCGCTCCTCCCCGTGAAGTAAATAGGCATGGGTAAGGTAAGTGTGACCGATGCGAGCCCTGGTCAGAACTAAATCATCTCTCCGTTTACTGGTGGTTCCGTTTACTCCGTTGGTTTAACTATGCACTATTTGTTTTCGGGAAAGGAATCCCATAGTTCTTGCCATTTCGATTTTACAGAGCTTTTTTAAGTACGTAGAAACAGGCACTGGCAAACTAAAGAAGAATCCCAAACCCAAACAAAACCATGACGGGTCACAAACCTAAATGCTTAACAAACTATACATACCGTGCAACAGGGAACAAAAGAGTCTTTGTTACTACTGAACTCCAGTAACTGCTTTCGATTTTACAAAGTCATTGATCTTAGGGCGGTAACCACTGTGAGGCAAGTAGAGATTGGTGACGTCCATCTGTAGGGCTTCTTTAGCCAGTGCATCGACTTTTTCATTCCCTTGTATGCCCACGTGACTAGGGACCCATGCTAGCGCAACCGATTTTTGTAGTTGAACCAAATTGGAGTAAGCATCACGGAGAGCTGTTACTGAAGGGTGTTTTAGCTCATGGCCTTTTAGTGCTAAAAGGCTGGATAGTGAATCTGTGAACACGATAAACTAGTGAATTTCCGAGGTTTCAATCAGATGGAATGCCATCTTAAGTGCCTGAAGTTCGGCAGTCAATATTGATGCATCATCCGGTAACTCTGATTTGCCTGAATGCATCCCGGCCTGTTGCCGCGGCTGCAACCCTGTTCGCGGTCTTGGAGCCGTCAGTATAGATGGCATGATACTGACTGTACTTTTGTCTAAGCTCATTAAAGCTGGCTGGCTGGCTCGGAATACCAGTTCATTTGTGGGGCTCAGACAGTATACAATGTACACCATCGTCATTGTCTAATACACTTGGTACTTTGACATGCCCCTTTATTTAGTATAGTTAGTATGCAAACATCATAAAATGAACATACAGCAAACAGCTGCATAGTAAAATATGCCCCCTTTTACTTAGTTTTAACTACTTCATTTGTGTGAAGTTTGAAAAAGTTGTATTTGTATTTAGGTTTTCTTAGTTTCAACTTTAAAGTTGATCTTGTACAATGCAGAGGCCATTGATGTAAATTTATAGAGTACTGTTACGTCAGAGTCAGTCGCTGTCAGTTTACAGTAGCTTGTACAGTAGCTTGGTGCTGGCAAACTTGTTGGTTGTTAAAGGACCGTACCTGTCAAAAAAGAAAGTCAAAAAACTCAGTGAACACATTATAAATAACATCACTAACTTTTCCAAAATGCAAAAACACATTTTCAAATCATTCTTTCATTCTCCTAAGTCTTTACTCACCGAACTATTAATTCATGAGAGTGTAATTTTGAGCTTGTACACCACTGGCGTTGTCAGCAGCCCACGAGTGATAGCTGAAAAAAAAGAATAGAAAACAGGCTACTAGTTAAAGGGAAATTTTGCATGTCATGAAAATAATATAATTGTAATCTTTACTCATACAGTTGCATGCATAGATAGTTACCTTGCAAAACACCCGACTTTGCAAAGATGAACCATGCACAGGTTGCAGCCAGTTCGTGTACCCCTCAGTTTCCCTGCAGGAGTGGTGGCATTTGTGTTTTTGCACCATACACATTGTTTGGGGCATCCTAATACATTTACGTCCTGCTGGAACTGAGGCTGCAGCTGTGTTCTGCCTCTTGGTGGTGGAGTCTCCTGAGTAGCCATCAATTAGTTGTTTGGCAAGCTGTATTATAAAATCAGCTTGAGGTTCCACAGGGTCATAATGGCTGGTGCTTACTTTATACCATATGTATGCATTCACCCTGCTGACATCAATTAGGAAGTACAGGAGCTGCATCCACCATGTCTGGGATTTTCTTGCTACAGTGTAGTTTGCACGCAGCTGGTCAGCCCTGTCAACCCCTCCCATGTGCCGGGTATACGCAACAGCTGCAGGTGGTGCCCTCACTTGTTTCACTGTACCGACCCGTTCATTGCCTTCCTTGTATGTGCGTGTAACAAAAGTCAGTGGCACTGCGGAACCCATTGTGTCCTGTCGACAGTAAAGGCATCAATGCAGAATCCCTCCAAAGTGTATGTCAATTTTCCATTCTGTCGGACATAATGTTCCCCGTGGAGTCTTCTTCATGTTTTTAATCGATTTGTAGTTGATAGGATTTCTGTAAGGGTTCGATGAAAGGTCTGCTGGGAGGCCAGTGGCATTCGTACTGATGGTCCCTGTCAAATGTGTACGACTCTCCAGCAGCTTTGTAGCAAGTGCCACTGACGTGTACAGTTTCACAGTAAATGTGGTGATATCTGACGGTGAAGTGTCTGCAGATGCGAAGGGTGATGTCCAGCATTTTGTGCGGAGCTCTCGGGTGTACTTCAAACAAAAGCATGAACCCAGTGGCAGATTCGGCTATTGAGTATAGCTTGAATCCACTTCTGATTGGCTCCAGACGCATGAAAACTTTCTGGGCAGTGGCTTTGAAGCCCTTGTACTTAATCATGGCCTCATCAACAGCCAAGACCAGCAAAGGGTTCCACTTTGTCCGGCAGTTGTTAGCCACTGTATCCCACAGATCCTGCACAGGATACACAGGATGGTCTCTCATGAATACATGTCTACGGACGCTTTTTTCACTTGTTGTCTGTGGCCAGTCATCTGGGCATGCCAGGGTCGTGGCAGGCTAAGTACTGGCTGAGCTCTTCGAAACGGTTTTTTTTTTCTCATTGTGGATATGACTAGCTCATTACGCCAACCTCGTTCACTTTACCAATACTTGCCAGTGCTAGTTGCCTTTGACAGAGACATTATAAGTTTGAGACCCAGCCAAGCTTTGATTTCTGCAGCAGAGGTTGGTGTTCTCCCGGCTCCGATCAGGCGTTTGTTTGTCCAATGTACTACTTTTAGGATCAGCAGCAGGGGAAAAACTCATAAAAGTAGTCCAACTCTCTGTAGCCATCTTCGTTGAAGACTGGACCATATTGTCTACGTCGAGAGAACTTTTCTGACTTTCAGCAGGGTCCTTGTCCAGCCTAGTTCATCTGGAGGGTAATCTTCTTGAAATGGGTCAGCCTCCTCTGGATCATCAACAGTTTGGTGCCAGGACCTGCTTCTTTCTGCCTTTTTAGGTTGTTAACCTGCATTTGTCTGGCTGGATGGAGTGATTTCACTCACAGTCTGACACAGACGGTCACTTTCCTGCTCCTCCTCACCCTCTTGGTCCTCACTTTCTACCTCACTCTCTGACAGTGTACTGGGTGGCTGGTAATCACTGTTGCTGTCTGATTCCATAGGTTCCTGATGTAGTCCAGGAAAGGCAGTTGGAGCTATGGAATCATATGGAGTACTGGCATCAGGGCCAAGATCTTTAAAGCCAACGGCAATGTTGTTGGCTCCTTAGGCATAGTAGGTGATGTTGAGGGCTGGTCCTCTATCTTCTGTTTAGCCACCTTAGCCACTTTCTTACTGCTACTTTTTTACCATCCTTCTTGCCTTCTCTCCTGCACTTTTTCTTTGGTTGAGCACTTCTCTCTTCCGTATTTCTTTTCGCCACGTCTTCACTACTAGTTTCGTTTGCAATTGAACTTTTCTCAGAACCTCGAAGGCCGTCAAGAACTCCAAATAGCTCACGATAAGACATGTTGACATTTACTTCCAAAACCAAATATTGGAAATGAGAGACTGAGCAACTTGTTACAACCCTATAATACCATACTTACCACCTGTCTTTGCAAACTGTTAAATAACATGAGTTTTACCCTTTTTGTCTTGTCCATTATTAGTTAAATTACAACAATTTCTTCATTTACATGTGCATCATTCAAATTTAACATTATTTCAAATCTGTTGCATTTTTAAAGGCCGTGTGACATGGCATCAAAAAGAGCTGTTTCACTTGTCACTTAAAGATAAGTCCTCCAATCAAGATCCGTTGGAATTATTTCAATATCTTTTACCGTTCTCAAAATATACGTCTTCAAAGTTTGATGGTTTCTGAAGAAATTAATTGCCTATGCAAAAATAGTGATGTGGAGTGTTGCACAGTGTTTATGATTCTTTTTTTTTTACCCTATATAAATTATCTCTTAAATATAGATTACAGTTTGGTGAGTAATATCGATATTTTTCAAGGACAAAATTTTAAGTTTTATAATAAACCCCTCAGGGAATAACAATGCTACCAGTGTCCTTGAAATTAAGGTTGCAAAAACAAAGGCTAACATGTGGCATATCCATATGGTATGTCCCTCTTTCGATGTCACATATTTGCATATTTAGCTCATGTTTATTCGTGATACAAGTGTGAAATAGAAATTTCCCTGTAAAATGGTCAATATTTAATGGATTGTAATGGAAATTTCATCTATTTTCTGGATTTTTAATGCTTTTTACATCAAATATCCAACTGTTATATTCATGTCACACGACCTTTAACCTCCAAACATCGGAAATCTTCTCTCATTATAGGGTTTGAAGGTAAAAGTAAAATTTTCCCTAAACAGGCATTCTGGTTTGACCAAAATCATGGAGCTTTTCACAATTGTTTACAAATAGAATGTTTAGGCATTCTCTCAGCTTGCTTGTTGTAAACATATTTATGTCCATGAATATTATATATATGGAATCACCTAGGAGTTTAGTGCAATATGCCTGCCATTTCATCTTCTTTTCTGCCTCAGTTACACAAGTTGAAAGTCATAAAAGACTTTTCTTGGTTTTATGAGGACATGTTCAGTTCGTCAAAGTACTTTGGCAAAGTTTATGTTAGTTTGGGTAGTATAATTTGCAGATTTTGGTTAAATTGTACTGAAACTTCCTTTTGCTACGTTAGATACTGTATTATACTCTTTTGGTTTACAAAACATGAAAAAAAGTGAAATTGTATTGGGAGAAAATTAAAAAAAAAGAGTAAAAAAAATAAATAAATAAAATTCAAACCAACAAAAAAAAAAGAAAGAAAGAAAGTAAATCAATTAAAACAGAAAATACCAAAAAGAAAAACACTGCAGATTTATAAGATTTCCTGAGGATTTTCAGACTGCATTTTTCTCTATTACCAAAGAGGACAAGTGTACTATGGGTGCTTTACTTCCAATCAAACAGTAGAAAAAACAATAAAGAAAGTATTCTTTGTTACATTGCTTTTTCAGCCCTAACTGATAGTTAAATGGCAAAGTATAAACAAAGTCTTGTCTTCATGTCTATTGTCTTTTAAATCAAACATTTCCACTTTTTTTTTCTAAACAATTGTTACATGCAAAAGGTGTTTTTATTTTTCAAAATTTAAGAAGTTATCTCCTAAAACTCTCAGTGCTTAAATTCCTATTCAAGGGAGGACACACTTTAGCAAACTAAACTTCCTGACCTGCTTCCCCTTCTTCTCATACAGGCCAGAGTCCTTGTCAATATATTCTAAGCCCTGGTCACTAAGTCCTAAAACACTGCTGAGAATCCTATTCAAGTGGGGACACAAAAGTAAACATATACAGCTCTACAGCGACGCACCTCTTCCCTTAATAAAAATAACAAAAGTTGTGCTGGAACAAGATTTTGAATGACTGAGGGATTTGCAATAAACAATATCACAACTGTGATAATTTGAATGATTCAGGAATTCCCTTCACTTTTTCACTACATGGATGCACATGTTTCAAACTCTTGAATCTCACAAATTCATCTATGGGATTTTGAAGGACTCAGGAACTCATTCACTTCGGATGTGAAAGAAATTGTAAGGTTCAGGAACTAATGAGAAAATGCCATGCAAGGGAGTAAGGGACCTGGTGGGTTACTAAATTCCAACGAAATTATAATTGCTCACCGATTTCTTCTTGCCCAGCATGAAACTCCGGTCCGTTTCAGCAGATTTGTTGCATTAGAAGTACGATGAAGTTTCCACTCTAAGGATAAATATATACACGACATGAAGAGGCAACACAACACGCCCGAAAGCAACACCACGCCCGAACGCAAGACCACGCCCGAAGGCAACTTCTCGCCCGAAGGCAACACCACGCCCGAAGGCAACTTCACGCCCGAAGGCAACAACACGCCCGAAGGCAACAACACGCCCGAAGGCGGCAACACCTTAAAAAGCACAGGGCATATACAGGTGCACCTTGCCCAAGGGTGCCCCGGAGGCAGTTGTGGTAAAGGGTAACTCATTATCCCCTTGGCCTTGTGTTGTTGTGATCATTCATGGTAGGTGTGGTAGGTGGTTTCTGTTTGTTTGCGGTGGCAAAGACTTTCGTTTCCTTTGCTGGGTGTGGATGGTTGCGTTTTGGTCCGGTTTGGGTTCTTTTTTCCTCAGTGCCTGTTTCTATGTACTTAAAAAGCTGACAGTAATCGATCGTTTCGTTTACCCTCTTGTGGTATCTGGGCACTGTTCTGGTGCTCGAGAGGGTGTCTTGGTGCGACTCGAGAGGGCCGTGTTTAGGTTCCTTTGGTCAGGGAAAATGGAGCTGGTCAGGAGAAAAGTGGTGTACCAGGATCCTGGGGGGGGGGGGGGGGATTGGGCCTCGTGCACTTTCCTTCAAAGCTCCGTTTTCTCCTGACTAAGTGTGTTTTTAGTGCCTTCAACAGCCAAATACCGTTTGCTTACTTTGTCCGTTATGGGGGGGGGGGGATTATCATTCCTGTGGTTCTTTTCTACCCTGTTTAGCAACAGTGTTCCCCACAGCTGGAGGCCCACGAAGGCATACTGTCAGATGAGGGAAACTAACTATTATGTTAACTGTAGGGGACGTTCCAGTCCAGTGCGGGGGAACAGTAGTGGGTCATTTTTGATGACTTCGTTGTTCAGGATCAACCCAGGGACTATGCGTCAGGGCTGGAAGTGTGGTGTGTGGTTCACAGGTCACTCGATTACCGCCGGCGAGACCTGCTGTGGCGTATCGCACACGACCCCATCGTAACTAATCTCAAACGCCCTTTGGTGGCGTCTTGGAGATGGCATTTGTCCCCACACTGGATGCACTTAGTGGGAGAGTGTGCCCCATGTGTTTTGGCAGTGTGGCTTTGTGGCCTTCCTCTGGGAGTGGTTTCAAGTCCTGGCTGATCGCTTCACATTTTGCAACACCTGGGCGGTCAGCCAAGACTACGCTTTGTATGGTCTATCACCCCCTGCATCCGGTTGTGGAGCTTGTTAAAGCGTGGGGATAATGAGGTTACCCTTTGCCACAACTGCCTCCGGGACACCCTTGGGCAAGGTGCGCCTGTATTTTTGGCTCAGTTTTGTTCAGTTTGGAGTCCCGGGGAGAGTGGACGTTCCCGAACCCTCAGCGGGCTCCTTCGATCACATCGGGACTGGTTTTGTTTTTGTGTAAATAGTGTACATAGTGTAAATATAGCAAGTTGACCCCGCCCCGGACCCCTCGTGGCAGGTGGACCCCGCCCCGGACCCCTCGTGGCTCCTTGGGGCAGTTTGTGATGATTGTTTGGTCTGGTGTTTTGGTTTTTTTGGCTGTTGTTCGGCGGTGGTGGTTTGGTCTGTTGTCTTTCGTTTTGGGTTTGTGTCGCTGCTTGGGGGCGGTGTTGGTGGTTTTGGTTTCGTTTGAGGGTGTTGTTGGGTTTTTGGTTGTTGGTCATACAATGTGACAGACAGTTATCAATCGTTTCATTTACCCCCTCTTGTGGTATCCAGGCACTGTTCTGGCTGCTCCAGAGGGTGTCCTGGTGCGACTCGAGAGGGCTGTGTTTAGTTTTTTATGGTCAGGGAAGACGGAGCTGGTTAGAAGAGGGGTGGTATACCAGGATCTTAGGCGCGGAGGGTTGGGCCTTGTGCATTTTCCTTCCAAGCTCCGTTTTCTCCTGACCAAGTGTGTTTACAGTGCTGTGGATAGTGGAATGCCTTTTGCCTACTTTGTCCGTTACTGGGGGGGATTATCATTCCGTCGGTTCTTTCCCTCCCTGTTTAGTAACGGTGAGCCCCACAGCTGGAGACCCACGGGGGCATACAGTCAAATGAGGGACACGCTCCGTATTATGTCAACAGTGGGGGACGTTTCGCAGTCAAGTGCAAGGGACCTATACCGGGCTGTTTTGATAAATTGGTTGGCCAGATCCAATCCAGCAACTATGCCTCAGGGCCGGATGTGTGGCGCGTAGTCCACAGCAGATCATTAGATTACCGCAGGCGAGACCTGTTGTGGCGAATCGCACATGACGCCATCGTTACTAATCTCAAGCGCCTCGGTGGCGTCTTGGAGATGGCGTTTGCCCCCGTATAAGATGCACAAAGTGGGAGAGTGTGCCACATGTGTTTTGGCAGTGTGACTATGTGGCCCTATTCTGGGAATGGTTTCAAGTCCTGACTGATCGCCTAACGTTTTGCAACACCTGGGCGGTCAGCCAGGACTATGCTTTGTATGGTCTCTCACCTCCGCCATGCAATGCAAGTGTTCAGGGCATACTTACCTTTGTTTCGGCCTCCATAAAGCTGGCCTTATGGAGAGACCGATGTAATATTGTAATTAGGGGGGTGGGGAGGCCTGCTGATGTCGTACTGGCGTCGGTGAGGGCGGAGGTTAGGCTGAGGGTTGAGTCCGACTTCGTTCGTTTGCCAAGGTCGGCGTTCGGTAGGCGATGGGGTCCACTTGTTTCAGTGAGGGCGGACCGGGTGGTAGTCAACTTGTAAATATTGATTTTGTAAATATGAATTGACTGTAATGTGTAAATAGTACTGTGTTTGTACATATGTGGCTTCTGAGGTACTTCAGTTGTAAATATGTTGTAAATATGTACATGTATACATATCTGTGCCCTTACAAGGGGTTGGAAATACTGGTTTGGGGTGGCTGGAAGGAGGTTGGTCTGTGAGGTATTTAAGTTGTTGCAAAAAGTATGTAAATATCTGTATATATTGTGCTATTACTGTAATGAACATAATTTTCTGTTTGATTTAGTAGTGTGTAAATAGTTTGCGTTTTTGTTTCTGCCCGATCCGGTTTGAGTTTATTTTTGTTTGTATGTGCCGTTTCGATGCACTTAAAAAGCACATATGCCATTGATTTTTATGGCGTCGTCTACCCATGATGCCGCGAAGGGCAGTTGTTTCGACCGCCACTTACCTAGACGGAGTCCTTTGGTCTTGGTGGGGTTCAGTCTGGCACCTGTCGCTCTTTGAAAAGTGGACAGCGTGCCAGTAAGGGCTCTGAAGGAAGCTAGGTCGGAGACTACGCATGTGACGTCGTCAGCATACTGGAGGCACTTGACTTTAGCTCCACCAGGTATGTGAAATGGTCGAAACAAAGGTTCAACTTGGAAGGCTCTTGCAAGGGATTCACTAAACAATACATAGAGTAGAGGTGACAGGGGACACCCCTGCCGTACCCCACGGTGAACTCTGAAGGCATCCGACGGTAGGCCATTAACGATAACCCGACTATATACACTATTATACAGTAAAGAGGTCCATTTAACAAAAACTGGATTCAAATTAAACTTCTTCAAGATTTTAAAGAGGAATCCGTGATCAACCATGTCGAAGGCCTTCTCCTGATCGAGGGAGACAAGCGCACATGGAAGATCACGGTCCATCACATATTCAACTAAGTCCCGCATCAACCAGAGGTTCTGCTGAATACTGTGTCCCCGCACCGCACATGTCTGGAAAGAACCTACAAGATCCGGCATGACCGTGCCTAGCCTATTACAAAGGGCTTTCGCCAGAATCTTGTAGTCTACATTTAACAAGGTAATTGGTCGCTTGTTTTTCGGTTCTAGGGTGTCTCCAGACTTTGGTAACAATGTTATAACGCCTGTGCGCTGCGAGGGACTCAATGAGCCAGCAAGGAAGGCAGAGGCGAATACATCACGGAGATCGTGCGGTACCCCAGAAGCGTTTGTAAAATTCCACTGGGATACCGTCGGACCCAGGCGCCTTTCCGCCTTTCATCTTCGCGACCGCCTTCCAGAGCTCGTCGACAGTCAGGGGAGAACCAAGTCCATCATTCTGCTCTTTAGAGGGTGTCTTGTCAATATCATCTAATAGGGACCCTTGAAGGTCTACCTCGACATCTGCCCTCGTATAAAGCTGTTCATAGAAGGTCTTAAATACTTCCACGATGTCGAGAGGGTCCTTCTGTACCGTACCGTGGACGTCACGGACTGCTATTATGCGGCGATCGATGGCATACTTTGTGACGTCCCGGTAGAATTTGATGGTTGGTTTTTCCTCCGCCTCCACACAGTGAACACGAGCACGAACACGGGCCCCGCGCAGTTTTTCATCAAGGTACTGCTGGATTGCGTGGAGTGCGGAGGAGTCCCCGTCCTTCTCCCTAAAGCAGAGCGAGAGGAACTCCTCCCTTTTTCGACGAGCTCTTGCTACACAGTATTCAACTGTAAACTGTTTGATGCGGGACTTTACGTCATCCCACCACTCTAAATCTGTTGAGAAGGCCGGCTTCAATGTCCGCCACCCTTCGTACCTGGCTTTAAACTGTTCGCTATAGTCAGCCTCCGTTAGAATATCTGTGTTCATTTTCCAGAACCCCCTCCCTGTTGGCCATGACTCTGGAGGCTGAAAGGAGACAGTAACTGCGTCATGATCCGAAATTGGACATGTCACAACTTCACAGTCCCTCGGTGACAGTGCAGGTGGAGAGTACACCCGGTCCAACCTTGAGGCGTCCGTGCCATCAGGGCGGTGCCAAGTGAACACGGACAAGCCGGGATGTTGTGCTCTCCAAACGTCAACCATGTCATGATTCTTTATAAACATGTCCAATTCCGACATACCGACACCACAGCCCGAAGACGTACGTGTGGACATTCGGTCAAGCTGTGTGTCGGGGACGCAGTTAAAGTCCCCAGCCAGGATACAAGGAGCACTGCCAGGAACGAAGGATGGCAGGGTCATGAAAAAGTCCCTTCTGTCTGAAGGCCGATTGGGCGCATACACGTTACACAGGAAAAATTTCCCAGTAGGGTGTCTTACTGTAATGCATACCAACCGGCCTTCATGATCAGAATCGACTTTTCCGACCAGCGGAGTCCACCTTGGCGAAACTAAAATAACTGAACCACAAGATGTTGTTGAGCCAAAGGAAGCGTGTAAACCCCTGCCCCACTCAAAGGACCAGGTGTGGACATCGTCTGCTCTCTTTTTAAGTGCATCGAAACGGCACATACAAACAAAAAACAAACTCAAACCGGATCGGACAGGAACATAAAGGCAAAACTATCCACACACCACCAAATCAAACAGAAAATTATGTTCATTACAACAATAGAACCACACACACACACACTGACAACCCAAAAACCCAACAGACCAACCTCCCCCCGGCCACCCTAAACCAATATTACTACATACCGCCAACAACCAAAAAACCAGACACCAACAACAGGGGCCACGATGGGTCCGGGGCAGGGTCCACCTGGGGTCCGGGGTGGAGTCAACTTGCTATATTTACAGTATGTACACTATATACACTATTTACACTATTTACACAAAAACTGTAAATAGTAACTGTAAAAAACTGTAAAAACAAAAACTGTAAAAATTTACACAAAAACTGTAAAACGTCTGCTCTCGTCGAAGACCTGAACTGAACGTCAGCAGACTGCGGACTACTCTCGTCGAAGACCTGAAACGGCCTTGTGTGCTTTTTAAGTGCATAGAAACGGACACTGTCAAACAGGAAGAACCAAATCCGGACCGGCAAGAACACAACCATGAACTACTACTTACAATCATTTACAAAGTTACACCAAGCTAGCAAAACAAAATTTCTGTGGCCAACATATACGACACCCCCAGCCCACCCCCCCCCCCCCCCCCCACCCCCCCCCCAACTCACCCAAGTATCCAGTTTTTGGCTTGCAGTCTAACTATATTATGTGTTGTAGTTAGAGTGACAGTAAAAAATTTATGGAGTTCCCCACACTTCCTTGGGTCTTCTTTAAAAATGACCCTGATTGAGTGTTACAAGTGACATTACCACTACTCACTTGGTTACTAAAAGCTTAGTGTACCTGTACGCTCCCATACCTCCCCCGGAAGGCTAATAAGCATTTGTCAAGCCCTCAACAACCATTCGAATCGCTCTATTTAGATGCCTCCACCTGCTCTGCAAAGCATTCATGCCCCAACCACTTAATTGGAATGGTAGGGGAAATGCCTACTGAATGGTACGGATATGCGTTATTAACAAAATTTCGAAGTTTGCTGGCTGAATGGTAACCGTGAGTGCTTTATAAGCATTGCCAAGGAATGGCTTAAAACCATTCAATTTAAACTGAAGGGGTCATTTCTTGGAGAATGCGTAGGATGTACATACATCAGCACGTTATCAAGCCTATCGCTCGTCACACTTAGTACCTATTATCCATATATATAACAATGGGACACAGGGTCTCTTATTGACCCTGATGCATACAGGTAAACAGGCAACTGCACAGATCAGTCTAATCGTGTCAATCAAAGCATCGACATACCTCATTATTTGAATTCACAGTTGGACTGTTAGGAATCAAGTGGCAAACTCGGATGTTTGAACAACCTACCTGGGCATGAGCGAATTATACTTTCAGAAGACACGGTTACTTGGAAGAAGGTCTATCATTGGGCCAATTCATTATCCGGCCTTAACACAATATGATACTTTTTACCTCTCTATTATATTGATCCATTTGAGCGTAGAGAAAAGTAGTTGGTATAGGATCAAACCAGGCCTTCCTATTTTTTCGGACTATGACCTGAGCTATATGGGTAGGCCTATGACTGACTAGTCTAAAGCTTGAGACGCAATGACTAACTTGTGGAAACTAAAAGTACTCTGGCAGCACTATCGCTAGTTAGCCTAAGACGTAGCACTGTATTAGCGATGTACTTAACATATCAACACATACATATGAAGTTTCTGGAGCTAGTTAGTTAAGTAGGCTACTAGTATTTCCTGTACAGTATGATATACCTGTAGTTTCGCATGTAATGAACTTATTCAATTAAATTCAACAATATGTGCTTATTGCAGCTTCTGTTATATTGGAGTTAAGTGCTAAAAACTAATTTCCGTCAGATGTCTAGTGGCATTGTGAATTACGCTCGCAAATTGAGACACATGATGCATAAAAAGCAAATTTTCCTTAGTAGACATCGCTCATTAATAGGTTGTCATAGACTAGCCTAACCAAAAGACGCTCGTTTCACTGTTGGCAGTTTATAGCAGGAATTAATTCAATTCGGTGCCTACTCAGGTCAAAGAGTGCTGTTGGGATTATATTCAACTGACCTATCTGTTTTACTGAACCAGTTCTCTAAAATATACATCTTCAAAAGTTTGATGGTTTCTGAAGAATCTAATTGCCTGTCTAGTATGCAAAAATAATGCATTGTGGAGTGTGTGGCACTAGTGTGAAGATTTCCTTTTGTTAACCCTATACTAAATTACTGAATCTTAATTATCAGAGATCATTACAGATTAAACAGTCTTTGGTGGCAGTGATATCAATGATTGCTTTTTCAATAGGATGAAAAATTATAATTGTTAGTTGTGTTAGCATATAGATAATACTTTAATCAACACACCAAACTGACGAATTTGTTAAATAGTATCGAACCTTATCTAGATAAATTCGTTTCCAGATAGTCCTTCCCTTTAGTCGGCCTCTTATGATCAGGCTGTTACATGGAATACCACGAGGCTCAGTAGGTCATTATTCGTAACAAGACCCCTGATCAGCCCAAACAGGTATGCGCACTAATACCATCGTGGTGGGGGCGGTGGGGGTTATGGCTTGCGATCGGTTTCTTAATTGTCTGGTGTGGCGCCGGACAAACCCCTGCTCAGTCATGGGCATGATGTAATAACGGCATCATGTGCGCAATCTATTTATGGGCGAGAAGTTGGGGACAAAGTTGAACATAGTCTGCCGGAAAAATTCGTCACTTTTACATATTTTAATTTATTAGCTTACTACATTACCAGCAATCTCATTCATGTCGACCAAGCACTACATCATGGGTGGCAACGTATTTAACCTGGATGCAGTTTTACACGTCATACCCAGGTGACAGGGAAAAATTTTTTGTAAATTTTATAATAAACATGCTCGCCTCATACCAGGGAATAACCAACTGCTCCAAATCCAGTGTCCTGCATACTGTGAACATTATTGAGCATCTGTGTAAATGTTCTTTAAATTTAGCGATATCCATAGGCATGCTGTCAAGTAGTTGGAATGATGTACCCACCTCATTTATAACGGATTGTCACATGTTTGCGAATGAAAGCACAGGAAAAAATTTGTTGTTAAGCAATATTTCTAGGCTGCAATCTTTTATAATCATGATACGGAAGTGTCGAAACAGAAATTTATAGCGGGATCTCTGTAAAATAAATAAAGGGTCAATCATTTACGTAGTAGGATTTGTAATGGTAGAATCCTTATTTGCTAAGTGTTTCTAGGATCTTTTAATGCTCTTGGTACATCAGAATAGTGCCAACTATGTTATTTTTCATTATTGTCACAGACGACCTTGGTAAGGTGTAACAAGTTAAACCAAAAACAACTGAGGACGGCTCTGATTTAGTGCTATTAGGGCGTAACAGAGAATAAAAATACACACAGTTTGGGTTGGTGATACTAGCCAGAGCACAATATATAACTATGAAAATACATAAACACCCCTAATATAGTGCCAATACCAATGTACACAATTACTAGTCCTTAGCAAAGAAAGTCTGAAAAATAAAACAAAGGATAACATTGACCGACACTGCACTATTTTTTTAACCAGAGCCCATCTTCTTGACATCACAAAATTTGCAGTACTGTAGCGCCCAAGTTTCATTACATTCTGTAACAATGGTCATAATGTGATGGATTTTTGATGGCCAATTGTGGACATTATTATGTGTGCGTCATTGTTAAGTTACATCATGAGTATCCAACACCAGTGCCGTTTCATGTCAGGGGAGCCCTCCGTACAGCAGTACAAGTGTTTTTGTAAGAACCGAGTCCGGAAACTGACTCAGGCACGGGGGGTTGGTGTGTGGGCGGGGAGTCCTGCTCATTCACTGTTATGGAAATCAAGGACGCCTGAGGAACGTGGGGGGGGGGGGGGTGGCTACTAGGTTGGGGGGCGGGCTAATAGAGTTGCCTTCAATCGCAATGTTCAGTATGCATATATTGTTGATACAGAAAAGCGTCATCTGACAAAGTAGAAAACGTGTATAGGTTGTTAATAAGATGTTTGAATGATTTACATATCGATACAATTATCATTCGGGAATCTTTCAAAACTGGTACTGAAGTTTTTGGCAGAGGGGGAGATTTGTTCAGAAATTCGGTGACTGTATATTATGCATCAACATATTCATATGCAGTGCTCTATGTACTTCAGATTAGACCAAGTTTGGAAGTCTTCTGTCTTTAGTTGAACGAGTCAATGCTGGTGTAGCAGTGTAGACTGCCCCTCACTGGTGTTCAATGCAAACTCAACTTACAACTCTTAGGATAAAGTGACTTTGTGACGAGTGCCTCTTGAGCAATTGTTGTGAAAGTTATAAGTGATCATGAACTGTTAATAGTGTTCTACTACTGGCAAATCGATAAGGATAGTGTTTTTCAGGGAGGGGAATTTGAGTATGTGGTGCACAATGCACATAATTTCAATATGACGACATGTACACTATCCTGTAAAAACAATAGCTCCTTAACTGTAAAATACCTAAATGTGCGAAAATAAATATGTGCATTCTCGAACTATGACACGTAATTCCATATGATGTCCTGTTTCAATGTTTTTGGAGCACGAGAGTGTTCCTTAGAGTACTGTACTTAAACAGTCCCATATCACTTATGTGCTTCATCTTTGATTAGAAGCATTCTGTGGGAGTGGCTTGTACAGCCTTCCTTTGGGAGATGTCTAACAAGCATTCCAAGGGAATTGTTCACAATTGCATTCCCAAAGCAATGCCTTACAAGCATGTTCAGCCAGATGGACTGCAAACAACAGCCTTTTACCCGATACGAAGTGCTAACTATTACATCAGACAAGCATTCCTGCTTGTACTGCATGATCATAACAGTGCGCTATTCGCCGCATGTTGGTTGGCAAATGCGTATATTTATGGTAAGAAACAACCATTCAACTAGGATTTCCGATGCAAGTGCGTTAGACTAGGTCATTCGTAGGGCTGTTAATCTGCATTTAAATAATATACGACATGTGCGTGCTTCGGGAGGATGGGTTAATGAAATGCTTTATAAGGAATTGCTTTCGAAGCATTCCGAATGCTTATCTGGTAACTGGTGAATCTTTATGCACCATTTTGGCAGTAAGGGGCTTAAAGATTTGTTATGAATGCATCGTGAAAGTGGTTTCTTAGCATTCTTGTGAATGCCATCGTGAATTCGGTACAACAGCGAAGCCCTTCCTTTTGGGGTATGGGTACTCCTTTCCCAAATATAAGCCTAGTACTGTCTACATCATAAAGGGAACAGTTACCAAACTCAAAAAGGTCCATTTTCAAAAAAACAAGAGTTGAAATTGAAGAGCATAAGCCACCAATGTGGTGTAGCTACACCTAGTATAAGCAATAACTCCGCTTCTTAGACATTATACATTGTGTGTGAGTGTTGGATACGGCCTTATGTGATCACTTTCAGATCAACTCGTTATATTGCAATTGCAAACATGTCTATGATGGCCTCGAGTCTTTTGTTGTAGATGGCGTGACAATAGCTTGCCAATTAGACAAAAATGCAACCTACAACACAGATGACTGTGATGAGGTACGATCACCTCGCAATATCGATTCATAAGTAGCTGTTCAGCACGTGATAATTACGATTTACAGACAAAGGGTTCGTCGTGTCGTATTCGCCTGGCAACAACTGCGAGCTATAAAGTACTGTAGTCTGTAGTACGTAATTAAATAGATTACAACTTAGGCCCGAAGTCCTAGGCTACACCTATAGGCTACTGCACAACAGACTAGTGTTGTTGGCTCTCAGTCATGTTTTGCATTGGCAATTTGGGCCCAGCCTTGACCCCATGGCCACTAAAATTTGCCTTGGTCCAACGACTACAACATTCCCAGTATTATTTCCGCCTGTTAACCGTTATTAAAATACTGCTGATAAAGACAATAGACCTAAACCTAGGCTAGGTCTAACTTATTAATAATTATTGACGTTAGGCCAAGCCAGCTAACCTTCAAAAATTTCAGAACACTGACAAAAATCGAACAAACAAGTTAGTGTAGTGTGTAGGCTAGTGAGTATGTGTATTTATTGTTTTTCACAATTTCGTGAGTCTTCGTACACAAATCGTAGCCTGCACGGTTGAGTTGGGCTATTGTTTTAGCCAAGTTTACTGTAGGCCTAGTCTGGACACCTTAATAACAACATGTACACAATACAGAATGGCGTAGGATAGGCTACTTACTCACAGTAGGCCTACACACTAGCTTTTACGTAACACCTCAGTTAGACCTACCCAACGTAACGTGTGTTCAGTGTATGAACCAAACATGAAAACTGTTGCAGTTTACTAAAAATGAGACGTCAACTTAGGCTAATTTTTTTCTACTTTTTCGTGCTTGAACTTCGTTGAAACTCATCAAATACCTCAAAAAATTTCTTTTCTACTCATCGGTACGTTTTTCACAACTATGCTATGCTTAATACGCCATTGTCACAATGTTGAAAATGGGCTCCACTTACCTTCAGATATTTTGCGTTTCCGAGACTGCGATAATGAAATGGCAGCTACTTCATTATTAATGAGATCTTCTTCAAGTCCAACCCAAATATTCTGAACAAAGACACATTTGGGCATAATACTTCTCAAAATGGAGTCAATGCTGGTCGTGAATATGCAAAAAAATGACCTCTTTCTGCAGTGAGCCATTCACAAAACCGATGGCCTATTTTCGCGCGGTTTCTGCATAAAGCACTTCCGGTTTACGTACAGCAATGTAAAAATAACACTGTAACGGCTGAATAGCGAGGTCAGACTCCCAACTGTACCAGTGTCCTTTTAATAAGGTTGTACAAATATAAATAATATAAATAAATAAATGACTTAATATAGCGCCGCCATCATAAGAAATATGTTCGGCGGCGCTTTACACGGAAAAGGCCTCACGAAACAAGAAAGACTTAAGTTTTAATTTAAACGATTCTAAATTGTGGGCATGCCTAATGTCAGCTGGGAGTCTATTCCACAGTGATGGGGCCGCACCCAAGAAGGCACGGTCACCAGCGTTTGTTCTTGTTTTGGGGGCCTGAAGTAGGTTGTCACCAGACGAGCGAAGGGTACGGACGGGTTTGTAGCGAATAACCAAGTCATTTATGTATTCAGGGGCTAGACCATTTAAAGCCTTATAAACAATTAAAACAATCTTGTATTTTACACGATAAGAGATAGGTAACCAGTGCAAATCCTTTAGTATGGGGGTTATATGATGGTATTTCAAGGCACCAGTAATTAACCTGGCCGCCATGTTCTGCACACGTTGGAGGGGAGCTAATGAAGACTGCGAAATGCCGTAGAATAAAGAATTATTTAAGTCCAGCCTAGAAGTAACAAAGGCATGAACAAGTTTTTCAGTTTCGGCTCGGGTAAGTAGATTACGAATAGCCCTAATATTCTTTAAGTGAAAGTAGGACGTACTACAGACGGTAT
The DNA here is from genome assembly GCA_029531755.1 of Holothuria leucospilota. Lineage (NCBI taxonomy): Eukaryota > Metazoa > Echinodermata > Holothuroidea > Aspidochirotida > Holothuriidae > Holothuria > Holothuria leucospilota. The sequence goes on from CM055964.1 coordinate 39,870,912, forward strand.
TAATATGTCGATCCATGGTAAGGGTACTATCAAATGAAACACCGATATTTCTTGCATATGGAGATGTTGGAACATTAGTGTCACCAACATTAACAGACTGAACCAAATTACTATGTTTGAAGTAAGAAGATGTAATGTTCACTACTTCAGTCTTATCTTCATTTAACTTCAGTTTATTGTCTGCCATCCACTGCTTTATTTCCAAAAGACATAACTCCATTTGATTCACAGCACGCTTAGCATTTTCAGGATCAACGATGTTATCAGGCAGATAAAGTTGAGTGTCGTCCGCATACAAATGCACATTTATTCCATGTTTCCTACAAATATGGGCTAGAGGCTTTGTGTATAAAATGAATAAGATGGGTCCGAGAACCGACCCTTGTGGAACACCAAACGGAAGCATGGAGATTTTTGAGAATTCATTCCGTATAATAACACGTTGTGATCTGGATACCATATACGAACGAAACCAATCGAGGGCAGCACCATTAACTCCAAAGCTATTCAGACGTTGAATGAGAATATTTTTCCGATCAATAGCTCGAAGGATATCAGAATGGACCCTTAATAAAGCAGTTTCAGTACTATGGTACCTTTTATAGGCAGATTGCATCTTTTCATGAAGATTATTTTCCATCAGGTGGTCATTTAACCGAGATGTAGCTATCTTTTCAATAACCTTTGAAAGGAATGGCAAGTTAGAGACCGGACGGTAGTTGCCCATATTTTCCTTATCCAGGTAGGCTTTCTTCAAAAGTGGTTTTACAATCGCTGTCTTTAGACTAGATGGAAAAATGCTCGTAGCGAATGAAGAATTAACAATTTCAGTAATGACTGGGGCTAGTTGAGTATCACAATCCTTTAGAAGAGAAGTTGGAATTGGATCCAAGTCACATGTAGAATTTGAGCAACAAGAAATAGCTGCAAGCACCTCATCAACACAAGTTGGTTTAAACTCCTTAAGGGATGAAATTAATTTATTGCATTCAACATGAGGCACAATTTTCTGATCCGTCTGCGTGTGAAGTCCAAGCCTAGTGTTGCGAACTTTTGTACTGAAAAAATCAGCAAAACGCGAAGCGAGCTCTAAGTTTGAATTACACTTTGGCAAGACGGGTTCAGCGTTTGTATGGAGAAGCTCACCGACTACATAAAACAAAGGCTAACATTAGCCACATATGGTATGTCCATCTTTTGATGTTACATATGTGCATAATAAGCTCATGTTCATGATACATGTGTTATATAAAAATTAACCTGTAAAATGGTGAATATGTGATGAACTGTAATGGGAATTCCGGCTATTTCCTGGATATTTAATGCTTCTTTTCATCAAATAGCCAACTGTAATTCTCATGTCAACGGACCTTTAACACTGTGAAGTGCATAGGAACTTGAAAACTCTAAAAATGCAAAAAAGTAGCAAAGTTTAAAAAATTTTGTCAGAGATCTTTTCGCTTAATCAATTCCTGTTAAGGAAACTTTCGGAAAGGCCCCAAAGTCTTTCGGAAAGATTCCGGGACATATTTCAGACACGTACTGTAATTTTTTTTTTTTTTACAAAGGACGCTAATTTTCCATCCAGAACACCAAATCTGACGAAGTTTTCACTTTTAAAATGATATTAAATTGGACAAAAACTGACCATCTTCAAAACTGAAGCTCTGAAGATGAACAACTGCACATACACAATTTCATTCCAGCAGTGAGTATTCATGAAGTTTAAAAATGTAAAAACAGCCGTTTGTTTTAGTGTCACAAACACAGCTCAGTGTCGGAACCCATGATGGTTCTTCAAAGGAAATGCCAAAGATGATTTGGGTTTACAATTAAACCGGCTTACGTGAACAAAAGTTGTGAAAGGCGAGGAGATTGGGGAGAGGGAGGTTGTCTTTGATTGAAAGGATTAGATGAGCGTTTTATAGCATTTGAGGTTCTCTGCTTTTACTCCATCCGTAATAGCTCCATGTTCAAACCCTGTTGAAATACCCTTTACCTAACTCAAGATTCCTCACTTTAAAGATTGGTTATTTTCGTTAAAAAATACCTCTTCTTTTCAATAAAGCCACAGAAAGTTATATGGGCACATTGTGTGAGATTCCTCTTGCTTTTCTTTATTATTGAATGCCCTGTTTGTCCTTGAAATTTGATATTGTTGGAATGTTCGAATATGTTTTTCCTGTAGATCTAGCATTAGTCTACACATGTAGGGCAAACCAAACAATGTTGCTCAGTATTTCCTGCAGCGACATCAAAATTATAAATAAATTGAATGCAATGTCAAATTAATGTGCCGTGATGACATCACAGGTTTCCCATAATGCGCTAAATCTCAAGAAAAACTTAAATTACATTGAAACTTAGTATCTTCAGAATGCTATTTGCTATTGAGATGAGAGTTTTTGGCTTCTGAAAGAGAAAATTTTTCTGCATACTTTGAAGTCACTGAATTTTGCCTCTGGAAAAAAACCCTTAAAAAAGCGAAAAATTGGAATCTGTTTACACCTGCAAATCTTTTAGCCAACTTTATTTTGGAGCCATAAAAAACATTGTCACATGACTCTCAAGAACTAGTCATGAAACAGGGCTAACTACTACAATATTCTAAATTGGAATTTCCCCTTTATGTTCAATATGTGCAGTAAAGTGTAAAATCATATGACCTCTCAGAACTCACACGAAATAAATCAGGAAGAAGTTAACATTAGTTGGAAATAACACCCAAAACTTGCAGAAGATTCAAGTTAGGCAATGAGTAGTCTACATGTAGTTTACTTACAAGGACAAGTAATATCTTTGCAAGATAATCCTTGAATATACTTCTCTCGTCGCGTGTGGGTGCTTCCAGATGTTTGGTGTTCTTTTCCCAGTGTTCGCGGAATTTTAGTACATAGTTTGTAAAAGTCATTGTATTAGCATTCTTTTGCAGTTGGTTGTGTTGCGGGCCGAGACAAAGTGCTGAGCATCATATAACCTTGCGTACACAGCAGCATCCACAAACATATCGTGCTGGCCCAAAGTTTGCAAAGCATATCTGATGTGGTTCCCACCTAAAACCCTCAAAGGTGTATTCCCCAATATTTAGTTTTTCCACATCCACTTCATGCGGATCTTTTCCAATATGGAGACGTTCAGTATAATTACAGTCTGGATTTCTCTTCATATCCCTCTCCAATCTTTTTGCATGCTCAGGAGCTAGAGGTCGCACTTCTCTTGATTCACCTGGGTCCACAAGTAAATTCAGTTTGATCCTCAGATGGTCCCCTGTCGGAACAGAAAAAGATGCAGGTGCATATGGCTATGATTCTGCACTGTCGGGTTTGTATCAGCACTGGTCTAAAGAAACATTTTTATAAGGTACAAGAAGTAGTGCAATTGCTCAATTCCCCCAAAATCTGAACCTCACCCCCCCCCCCCCCCCCCCCGATTCTAAAACCTAGCGGAAACACTGCAACTAGAACATCATAATTGATCGTGATGTAGATGGTTCGTTAATTTGGGTTTCGTGTCTAGGTTTCAGTGCGCTGTATCCTTCCCATGATTGACTCAACGTGCTCTAATGCTAGTCAATATTTATGGTGACTTGTGACTTGAATTGGAGCTGAGGCAAATGCTTTGGACTTACTTTGACTTACCAGCATTGACTTGAGACTTGCAAAAAATTGACTTTTCACCATTTGTGCTCCTGACATGAGTAATGAATCTGCAGTCGCCTCCTTACTCAAAATGCCAAATTCATGATTCTCCAAAAAGGCCGGCGAATTAAGTTTAGACTAAAGCCTCCATCCATACAAAAGACAGGGGAGTGACCACATCAGTCTGATCCATGGTATTTTCAACGTCAGAAGTTTCCTGTGTTAAAACAATAAGATCAAAATTTATAGAATGATCCAACTCAAAATTTTTGAGGTAAGCCTTTTTCTAAGTTTAAACCAACTTTATAAGGTTTTAAATATTCCTGGGACTTTGTGACAGCAGAATGTAAGTACAAGCATTATCAGTGATGAGCTACTTGAGGTAAAGTCTGTTACGAACAGCAAGTACTGACTATTTATTACAAGACTTTAAAGGTCGTGTGACATGCTACCAAAAGAGCTGTTACACTTGTCAGTTAAAGAATTAAGTCCTCCAATCAAAGATCCGTTAGAATTATTTCAGTATCTTTTACCGTCCTCAAATTATACGTCTTCAAATTTTGATGGTTTCTGAAGAAACTAATTGCCTATGCAAAAATAATGATGTGGAGTGTTGCATTGCACAGTGTTATGATTTCTTTTGTTAATCCTATATAAATTATTTCTTAATTAGCGATCATATAGATTACAGTTTTGTGAGTGATATCAATATATTTCAAGGAAAAAATTTTAACTTTTACAATAACAGGGTTTAACAAAGCTACCAGTGTCTTTGAAATTAAGGTTGAAAAAACAAAGGCTAACATGTGCCATATATGGTATGTCCCTCTTTCGATGTCACATATTTGCATATTTAGCTCACGTTTATTCATGATACAAGTGTGAAATAGAAATTTCCCTGTAAAATGGTCAATATTTAATGGATTTTAACGGAAATTGCGGCTATTTTCTGGATTTTTAATGCTTTTTACATCGAATATCCAATTAGGTTATTTTCATGTCACACGACCTTTAAAAAACAATGACATGCTCTCGGCAAGCAATGTAGGCTATGTAATGCAACTAACAACCAACTATAGAGCCCTACAAAGTTAATATAAAAACCTCTTTAAGAGGGAAAATGGATGCACCCATATTGCTCATGAATGGCATTTTGTAGTTAGACTTTTTGAAATCATGTGGAAACATCATGATACATGTATGAGTCCATCATTCACCTTTATATGCAGAAGTTGTCTTCAAATCATCATGGCAGATATTTTCAGGGAAAAGATGTGTAAGATTGTGCTGTTTCAATAACAGGCTGGGGTGAATGCATATTATCTAAAACAAATACACTCCATTTAATTCCTCGACAAAATGTGCATACATAGAAAAAATGTACTATCATCAATTCTCTAGAAAGTTTTGTTCCCTCTTCCACTAAATAGCTGCAAAGCATTCATAGGGCACTAGCCTTCGTGTAACTACTGGCCAATTTTGCTTCCTTAATCTTTGCTTCACATTTTGGAAAGTGCTTTTAACTTGTTTTCTAAAAAAATTGCAATTTCCTGCATTTTTTTCCCCTGATAGCCATCTGAACTACGCCCTGTAATTATGTAGAAATGGTCTTCAAGATAACAAATTTGAAAAAGATATGACCACTCTTTCCGAAGATCTGAGGGGACAGCATGTGGCTTTTTGTTAATCATCAGTCGCTGTGAGGCGTAAGTGGGTTTCATGTTTTCACTGATGTGAGGTTTGTTTTGAACCCGGTTGGAAACATGATGCTGAAGCCATACCTTTTTGACACTCTTCAGTTTCCCCTACAGGATAAGGCACTAACTCCATTGTGCACAGCCTTATTCACAGTCAGTGTTCTCTATAGCTGTTTTGTCCGCGGGCTCCGCCTGTACAAAATCTGCCACACTACTTTAGCGCCCGGACAAAACTTTGCCGCCCGCACAGAAAATTGACCCGCCCGGTCAAGAAGTCTGCACACTCAATCACAAACACCACAACTTAGTCATTTGACTGCCTTTTATATTTCTTTTCAAATACTCATGACAAACAATGTATAATAAAACATCGGAGATGCAAACCTAGCTCACTTGCACATGCTCTCTTATATCATTCAATATGCACTTAGGCTACTGCATTTCTTTCATATGTTTTTATAGTAGGAATCCATTACCATCAAACTCATACATAAACGAAACCATTCAATTGAATTGTCCCCCAGGTTTTCACCCGAAATTTCCATTAAAGTGAACTTCATTCTTGAATACGTCCAAGTGGAAACTGGATCTTCAGATCTGCAAGTGAAGTCAAAGATATTTAGGGACACATTTAGGGATATTTAGGAACACATAGGGACGGCTAAGAACAATGCCGTAGATTCCACCATTGCACCGATATAAGCCCTTCTAAATTGTCAAAATTTTCCCAAAGAGGCCATATTGTATCCCCTGTGATTGCGATGTCACCGTCAGTCACATTCTCGTCGACTGCTATGAATACTCCCATATTCGTCAGAAGTATTACACTGTGCCAGACCTTAAGACATTGTTTGAGCACGTAGATCCCTTTCTCATTTTGGACTTTCTCAAAGAAAGTAACCTTTACAGGAAGTTTTGACATGACTCCCGCATTTGCTTTTGTCTAGACTTAAGGATTTTTTCCAATGTTTTTCTTTTTTAGTTTTACCTTTATCTAGCTGACACTACATAACACATCTGTGTTGATGTGTCGTTAAATCCCATCTAACTAACCCAAAGGGGAGGAGGACCCTTACACCCCCACCCCCCCCCCCCCCGGACGGCGATCACACGAGCCCTCGGACAGAAAACAGACCAGTGGAGAACCCTGCACCGTTACCCTTCCTAGTATTAGAAGTGCTAGATTTGAGCTTTACTGGAAAAATTAATTTTGTTTCATGTCTCTCAGAAGTGATTATAGTAGGAAATTTCAGTCGATCCAACAAAAACTGAGACGCCCCATCACCTAAATCTGTTTTGAAGGACTGTGGTAAGAGTTGCACAGCATTTTTGCGCCAGATTGACAAAGATTTTCCTTCCCCTGTTTGCCTGTTCCCCCACTATGATATCTACCACCTCGTTAGCTGCAGTCCTGTCTGCGGGGATTGATTTTTTTTTTTTTTTTGCGTATTTCTGTGGGAAGACTTCTGGATATTTCAGGTCTTTTAAACAGCGATTCCACTTGTGATTTCAGACCAGTGGTAACAAAAAAGTTGGCAGATGACAAAGTTTTGACTTCACACCGTCTCGCAGTGTGGACTCGGAATGTTATTTGGCCTGTCTTCCCCAAATGCGGCCACAAAACTTATGCAATATCGACATTAAAAATGAGTTTCATGAATGCTTTGAAATATTTTTTGAAAAAGATACTTTGTAATGACTACACCTGTCCTTCCATATATTTCAGTGATGAGCCCAAGCAATCCCTCAAGTGAAGCAGATGACAGAAAATACCCCATGACATAATTATCAGCAATGCTTCTGCACGGATTGTTGCACACCATCACACAGACGTAATTCATCTGAACCATACAAAGGATCATCCTTATCATCACTACTGGAGTCACCAGGAACAGAAGTAAGACCGGCTACTTATGTCATCACTGCACTTTGGGCATCATCATTTTCATGAATAGAGTTGTCATTTTCTGAACCAGAAATACCATCGAGGTTTTTCAGAGAATCCTCCTGCATTATTGAAATATAAAAACATACGGTTTATGCAATAATAATATTAGCAGTTTAACTCTGTACGGACCTGGCATTCACTAAGAATTTTTATCATAGCTTCGTCAAATGAATATTCAAACCATTTGTTTCTTGTAAACGTTTATCTTATCTTATAACGTGATACAAAACGCCCTATAAGCAGAGCTCTTAACAGTTAGTTAGATGAGGTTTAACGTCCCAGTTTCCAACCAGTTGGTTCAAGTCGAGACGACCACGGCCTTTTTTTTTTCTAGTTGTGGCTCACTGGCTTGTTTTCCCTACTCCATCGCTTATGCTGAGCACCAAGCACAAAGGCAGTAGGTTCCATTTTTAAAGTCTTTGGTATGACCCGGCCAGGATTTGAACCCTACACCTTCCGGCTGCAAGTCGGATGCTCTAACCACTTGGCCACTGCAGTCGGTGTCACACACACTCCACTTACTGCAGTGCCCACATACGTATCCAGGGCATCAGAACCAAGAGGAAAAACGCCTAATGAACAGATAAGGAATGAACAATCAACTAGCAGTATGACATTTCTCAAGATGGTGGACCCAAGTGATCTTGTACACTATGAGGTATGTACAGAGTTGATACTTAATACTGTACTGCATTCACGTTGCACATTTAACGTTTACAAAAAAACGACCATATTGAGAATGACTATGCACAACTTACCTTCCGCTATCCGTTTTTCAGGTTCTGAACATTTATTTGGCTTATTGTGATTCTTTCTGACAGTGTATGCATATTCTGTATACAATATTTTCACATGGCTAGGAAACAAGCAGCCACTTCTTTTCTAAACAAGGAAAATTTTCACAGACATTTTCTTCACTGTCTCCCTTTAAATCTTTAGACAACTATTCCTGCAATGGATCATATTGATAATTAAGCATTTTACAATGTTGTTTAGTTACCTACCCATTCAGTGAGGAAAGAAGAATTTATAAAGAACATATTGACTCAGTGGAATGGAATATTCTCTTTCACAACAGTGAATGACTGTCAACTATTTATATCTCAGCAATGGTATGTGATTTTAGGGTTGGGATGTTAACTTTTTTATTTTTTTTTTTTTGGGGGGGGGGGGGCTTAAAACATTTTTACTGTCATAATTAATATGCAAGTGAGGATAAATGGTTTTCACCAATACACAGTGTAATATTACCGTCGAGACGTAGACGAGCCAATAGGCGAAATTAAGGGAAAAAACTTCCTTGAGTATTTACGGCGGATGACAAGAGGACGCCTCAACATACAGTACAACAGTTATGGTGCAATGCGCGAGGAGAGTACACTCACTGTTCAGCTGTTCGTGCGATAATATTCTACTCCCGAGTGACTGTATCATTACATCCCCCTTCAGAGAAATGGCTACGCCAAACTAGTTCCAAAGATTAACTTATGAGGTGGTGTACCAGGTCCATAGGCAGGGGGGGATTGGGCCTTGTGCACTTTCCTTCAAAGCTCCGTTTTCTCCTGACCAAATGTGTTTTTAGTGCTGTCGACAGTCAGATGCCGTTTGCCTACTTTGTTCGTTATTGGGGTGGATTATCATTCCGTTGGTTCTTTGAACTTCTTTCCTACCCTGTTTAGCAACAGTGTACCTCACAGTTGGAGGCCAAAGAAGGCATACAGTCAGATGAGGGAAACACTACGTATTATGTCAACTGTAGGGGACGTTTTGCAGTCCAGTGCGGGGGACCAGTACCGGGCCATTTTTGATGACTTGGTTGGTCAGGTCCAACCCAACGACTATGCATCAGGGCCGGAAGTGTGGCGTGTAGTCCACAGCAGGACACTCGATCACCCTGCTGTGGCGCATCGCACACGACGCCATCGTAACGAATCGTTCAGTTCAGTTCAGGTCTTCGACGAGAGCAGACGTGTTTTCGTTTCGCACATAGTTATCACAGACATTTTGTTTGCTAGCGCAATGTACAGAATTCTGTAAATAGTTCAGAGTTATGTTTTTGTCCGGTCAGGTTTAAGTTCTGCTTTGTTTCCTCGTGCCCGTTTCTACGTACGTAAAAAGCCCCCTCGTTTCGCTCTCGTCGTTTTACCGTGCTCAACTTATATCACTGTGTGAAAGCTGTACTATATATTGCAATTGTGTACAAAACCTTATAGCGTGCTTGTGTTGTAGTTGATAAGTAGGTCTGGTCGTGTCCATTTGTTTGCGACCGCACCTTGTTTCTGTGTTGCTTGTGTTTTTCTTACTTCATCCTATTTTTTGTCCTTTGTAAATTAGTTCTGAGGTTTTTTTGCCCTTTATCCCGTGGCCTCGAGCCACACAAACTGCTGCTATGCCCGGAGGTCGGGATAGCACAATTGTTAGGTTAGAGTTTTCGTCGGGGGCGAGCGTCTCTCCCCCGCAGGCGTTTACTGTGTTGAAGAATAACGGAATACAGGTTAAAGAAATAGAGATGTTGCAGGCGCTTGCCGCCCGCAACACGTATGACCTAAAGTTCAGGTCTGATGCTGCTCGTGTTAAAGGTGTGTCTTGCCTGAAGGGAGTAGAGGGGCTCACTGTCACCCCATATGATCGCTCTGTGGCGGTGACAGTGTTATACCTGAACTTTGAGGTCGACCAGCGCCTGGTTGCGAGGGTTCTGAGCCAATACGGAACTGTCTCTGACATGCGATGGTGCAAATATGGTTCGGGCGAGTTGGCCGGCATATTTAATGGAAAGAGGCAGTGCCGTATGGAATTGGATAGGGACATCCCATCCTTCCTCTTCATAGGGGGTTCGAAGGCCCACATAAGGTACTTCGGACAGCCCCGCACCTGTTTCAAGTGTGGACAAGAGGGACACGAAGCCAGGTCTTGTCCCAACAGACGTTGTGGCAGGTGCCTGCAGGTGGGGCACGACAAGGCAGAGTGTCCCAACGAGGTGCGGTGCAACCTTTGTGGAGAGGAGGGACATGTCTCTGGTGCGTGCCCCACATCGTACTCTGCCCATGCCAGTGCAGATGTGGAGCAGGCACCTGAACCCTCGCAAGCAGGCCCAGAATATTCCACTCAGGAATTGGAGGAGGCAGCACAAGAAGTGGAACAAGATTTCCTCGCCTCAAAACAGTGTGAGGGGGGTTCTGCGGCTCCCAAGGCGAACTCCTCACCATCCTCCCCACCGGAACCAGTGGAAGCTGATAGGATGGCGGTGGTGGACCTTCAGCTCTCCTCAGACTCTGAGTCTGCTATGTCAGATGGTGGGGAGCCTGCCTCAGAGCCTCCTCCAAAGGATCCACCTTCCAGGGAGGGCTGGTTTGATTTGTGTGAGGGAGAGGAGCCTTCATTGAAGAGGTCGGCCTCAGGTGGGGTGTTAGACCAGGGGGTTCACCATTCGGAAGACCCCACACCGAGTTCACAAAGTAAAAGGTCAGGTCCCAGGTAGATACGTAGCCACTCATTACACCATGGCTGATCCCCTGTCCCTCTTGACTCTAAATGTTAACGGCATGAGGGACAGTCGGAAGCGGTCAAGGATATTTGAATTTTGCAGAACACTGGGTGTGGACTTCGTTTTCCTCCAGGAGACCCATATTGTGAATGAGGACGATGTCCACACCTGGTCCTTTGAGTGGGGTGGGGGTTTACATGCTTCCTTTGGTTCAACAACATCTTGTGGTTCTGTTATTTTAGTTTCGCCAAGGTGGACTCCCCTGGTGGGAAAAGTTGATTCTGATCATGAGGGCCGGTTGGTATGCATTACAATAAGACACCCTAGTGGAAAATTTTTCCTGTGTAACGTGTATGCGCCCAATCGGCCTTCAGACAGAAGGGACTTTTTCATGACCCTGCCATCCTTCGTTCCTGGCAGTGCTCCGTGTATCCTGGCCGGAGACTTTAACTGCGTCCCCGACACACAGCTTGACCGAATGTCCACATGTACGTCTTCGGGCTGTGGTGTCGGCACGTCGGAATTGGACATGTTCGTAAAGAATCACGACATGGTTGATGTCTGGAGAGCACAACATCCCGGCTTGTCCGTGTTCACTTGGCACCGCCCTGATGGCACGGATGCCTCAAGGTTGGACCGGGTGTACTCTCCACCTGCACTGTCAAGGAGTGACTGTGAAGTTGTGACATGTCCAATTTCGGATCATGATGCAGTTACTGTCTCCTTTCAGCCCCCAGAGTCATGGCCAACAGGGAGGGGGTTCTGGAAAATGAACACAGATATTCTACCGGAGGCTGACTATAGCGAACAGTTTGAAGCCAGGTACGAAGGGTGGCGAACATTGAGGCCGGCCTTCTCAACAGATTTAGAGTGATGGGCGACGTAAAGTCCCGCATCAAATAGTTTACAGTTGAGTACTGTGTAGCAAGAGCTCGTCGAAAAAGGGAGAAGTTCCTCTCACTCTGCTCTAGGGAGAGGAACGGGGACACCTCCGCACTTCACGCAATCCAGCAGTACCTTGATCAAAAATTGCGCGGGGCCCGCGTTCGTGCTCGCGTGCATTGCGTAGAGGCGGAGGAAAAACCAACTATCAAATTCTACCGGGATGTCACAAAGTATGCCATCGATCGCCGCATAAGAGCAGTCCGTGACGTCCACGGTACAGTACAGAAGGACCCTCTCGACATCGTGGAAGTATTTAAGACCTTCTATGAACAGCTTTATACGCGGGCAGATGTCGATGAAGGCCTTCAAGACTCCCTTTTAGATAATATTGACAAGACCCCCTCTAAGGAGCAGAATGATGGACTTGGTTCTCCCCTGACTGTCGGCGAGCTCTGGAAGGCGGTGGCAAAGATGAAAGGCGGAAAGGCGCCTGGGTCCGACGGTATCCCAGTGGAATTCTACAAACGCTTCTGGGGTACCGTCGGACACGATCTCCGTGATGTATTCGCCTCTGCCTTCCTTGCTGGCTCATTGAGTCCCTCGCAGCGCACAGGCGTTATAACATTGTTACCAAAGTCTGGAGACCCCCTAGAACCGAAAAACAAGCGACCAATTACCTTGTTAAATGTAGACTACAAGATTCTGGCGAAAGCCCTTTGTAACAGGCTAGGCACGGTCATGCCGGATCTTGTAGGTTCTTTCCAGAAATGTGCGGTGCGGGGACACAGTATTCAGCAGAACCTCTGGTTGATGCGGGACTTAGTTGAATATGTGATGGACCGTGATCTTCCATGTGCACTTGTCTCCCTCGATCAGGAGAAGGCCTTCGACATGGTTGATCACGGGTTCCTCTTTAAAATCATGAAGAAGTTTTGTTTGAATCCAGTTTTTGTTAAATGGACCTCTTTACTGTATAATAGTGTATATAGTCGGGTTATCGTTAATGGCCTACCGTCGGACCCCTTCAGAGTCCAGCGTGGGGTACGGCAGGGGTGTCCCCTGTCACCTCTACTCTATGTATTGTTTAGTGAATCCCTTTCAAGAGCCTTCCAAGTTGAACCTTTGTTTCGACCATTTCACATACCTGGTGGAGCTAAAGTCAAGTGCCTCCAGTATGCTGACGACGTCACATGCGTAGTCTCCGACCTAGCTTCCTTCAGAGCCCTTACTGGCACGCTGTCTACTTTTCAAAGAGCGACAGGTGCCAGACTGAACCCCACCAAGACCAAAGGACTCCGTCTAGGTAAGTGGCGGTCGAAACAACTGCCCTTCGCGGCATCATGGGTAGACGACGCCATAAAAATCAATGGCATATGGTTTGGTTACGGTTCACCCGAGTCACTTACCTGGAATGAGAAAGTGGACCTGGTGGAAGCTAGGTTGAAGGACTTTAGCGATCGCTACATTAGTCTGTTGGGGAAGGTAACAGTTATCAATCGTTTCGTTTACCCTCTCTTGTGGTATCCGGGCACTGTTCTGGCCGCTCCAGAGGGTGTCCTGGTGCGACTCGAGAGGGCTGTGTTTAGGTTTCTTTGGTCAGGGAAAACGGAGCTGGTCAGAAGAAAAGTGGTGTACCAGGTTCCTAGGCAGGGGGGATTGGGCCTTGTGCACTTTCCGTCAAAGCTCCGTTTTCTCCTGACCAAATGTGTTTTTAATGCTGTCGACAGTCAGATGCCGTTTGCCTACTTTGTCCGTTATTGGGGTGGATTATCATTCCGTTGGTTCTTTCCTACCCTGTTTAGCAACAGTTTACCTCACAGTTGGAGGCCAACGAAGGCATACTGTCAGATGAGGGAAACACTACGTATTATGTCAACTGTAGGGGACGTTTTGCAGTCCAGTGCCGGGGACCAGTACCGGGCCATTTTTGATGACTTGGTCGGTCAGGTCCAACCCAACGACTATGCATCAGGGCCGGAAGTGTGGCGTGTAGTCCACAGCAGGACACTCGATCACCGCCGGCGTGACCTGCTGTGGCGCATCGCACACGACGCCATCGTAACGAATCTCAAGCGCCTTCGGTGGCGTCTTGGAGATGGCCTTTGCCCCCGCACTGGATGCACAGGGTGGGAGAGTGTGCCCCATGTGTTTTGGCAGTGTGGCTTTGTGGCCCTCCTCTGGGAGTGGTTTCAAGCTCTGGCTGATCGCCTCACGTTTTGTAACACCTGGGCGGTCAGCCAGGACTACGCTTTGTATGGTCTGTCACCCCCGCCATGCAATACAAGTGTTCGCGGGATACTTACCTTTGTTTCGGCCTCCATAAAGCTGGCCTTGTGGAGAGACCGGTGTAATATTGTGTTTAGGGGAGGGGGGAAGCCTGCGGACGTCGTCCTGGCGTCGGTGAGGACGGAGATTAAGCTGAGGGTGGAGGCCGACTTCGTCCGTTTTCCAAGGTCGACGTTCGGCAGGTGTTGGGGTCCACTTGTTTCAGTGCGGGCGGGCCGGGTGATAGTTAATTTGTAAATATTGTAAATATTGAAATTGCAAATAGTCCTACGTGATTGGCTTGGGTTTGGGGTGGTTTTGTACATAGCACAGATATTTTGTTTGCTAGCGCAATGTACAGAATTCTGTAAATAGTTCAGAATTATGTTTTTGTCCGGTCAGGTTTAGGTTCTACTTCGTTTCTTCGTGCCCGTTTCTACGTACGTAAAAAGCTCTCAACTAGTTCCAAAGATTAACTTATCTAGTGCAGAAAGGTTCAAACATGATGGAATAGGCCTATATCTATCCAGCTTGTCATGACTTTTTATCTAATGACTTTACAAATGATGATATACATGTGACACATCAGTATTATGAAATAAGATTGTTACCGAAACAGAAATTGGTTCAGAATAACATATGCTGGTTCCAATTGTGTCTACTATTAGTTTTGGTTTGACTGTTCTGGCTGACCGGGTGGTGCCTGGTCTGTTATGGTTAGGGTCGTTTGTTTTATGAGGGGTATGCAAATGTGTGGCCTGTTGTGGTTCTAAATCCTCTCCAGTATCATATGTGGGGCGCTCTTCCCTGCTTCTTTTAGTTGACGTCTGTTTCGTCTGAGTGTATGGCCGGTCTAGGACCTCGTACGATCTCGGTTACTTTGTTTTGAGATTGTCTCCGGTCTCCAGAGAGCTAATTTGGGGTCCTCCACTCTGACCACCTGCCCGGGGACCATTGGTGCGAGGCGCCCTGTGCCCTTTATCAAAGTGTATCTTCTGTTGGGATTGTCGTTCCAACAGTCTCACTTTGCCTCTCCTCGCTTGGGTATTCTGGATATTTTTCAGTATACTCGATCGAATTTTTCTGTTAAATAACAGTTCTCCATGTGATGGAAGATCATTATCTATAGGTATTGCTTGAAGGTTGAGCATGGCCAGGTGGACATCCTTTTTGACTGTTTTGCCTTCTTGATGGTTTGTTTCCTGTTTGCATCTGCCTTTCTATAAACCCATTTGACTCGGGGTAATGTGGACTTGATGTCATGTGCTGGAAGTTCCACGACTGGGAGAATGCCTTGAAGATATGCTGCTACATTGAGGTCCAGTGTCGCTTATGACCCTCTTAGGGATACCACGCTCAGGAAAGATGAAGATAATTCTATGCAGATTGACAAAAGTGGGACTGTTTCACCTTCCCTTGGGAATAGACTTAATCAGAGTGTACTTCGAGTAGTAGTCAACCACAATCCAATAGTCACTCCCATCAAGTGTGAAGAGATCAGTGCCTAATACCTGCCACGGTCGTGTTGGGATCTCGTGAGGTTGAAGGGGTTCAACAGATTGAGCTTTGCTGCTTTCCATGTAGATAGGGAATGGTCTAATTCGTCACTGTCCTGGTTGATTTTTGACCAAAAAAACTGTCGATTTTGCACGTAGTTGGCATTTCACAATACTCTGGTGTGCGTCATGCAGTTTGGCAAGAATGCCTTTCCCGCACTGTGGTATAAGAATTCTTTGTACCTTCATGATTACACCACCTTCCTCCCCTGTCAACTCATCACGACAGGACAAGTATTGCAGTAGGGGTTGTGGTAACGACCGCTGTTTCTCTGGCCAGCCGTTGATGATGTGCTCTGAAAGAGCTGTCATTTTTGGGTCCTCGTTTATAGCCTGCTTAAGTTTTATCAGTTTACCCTTGGATTAGTGGGACATCTCATGTTATTTCGGTCGATTGCAGCAATTCCCCGACAGGGTATGAGGTTGAGTTGGGACATGGCATCGTCCAGGAGCGTTTCCCTTCCAGGTTTGTACATAATTTTCATTTGATAGCCTTGCAATCCTTGATAGTCACTGCAGTCTTGTTGGGGCAGCCACCATTTTTGGTTTCGATGATAAGAGAAACCAGTGCATTCATGATGGCGTATGTGTGTATGTATGTGTGTATGTGCGTATGTGTTTGTGACACTGCTCGTTAACACTATATCTCAAGAAGGGAAACTGACAGTTCTCAAACTTGGTACACAGATGCACCATATTAAGAGAAAGAACCCTGTTTTTGGTGGGGGCCAAAGGTCATCTCGGGTCACCGGGGGTCAAACTCCGAAAACCTTGTTAACACGATATCTCAAGGAAGGAAGCTTGGATAAATTTCACACTTGGTATGTAGATGTGTAATGGTAAGAATAAGAACCCTATCATTTTTGGTGGAGGTCAGAGGTCATCTGGGGTCAAAACCCTGAAATCCTTGTTAACACGATATCTCGATGTAGGAAGCTTGGATAAATTTCATACTTAGTATGTAGATGCCCCATTTTGAGGGGAAGAACCCTATTGTTTTGGTGGGGTCAAAGGTCACTGGGGTCAAACTCTGAAAACCTTGTTTACACGATATCTCCAGGTAGGAAGCTTGGATAAACTTCATACTTGGTATATAGATGCTTATGGTAAGAAAAAGAACCCTGTCATTTTTGGTGGAGGTCAAAGGTCATTTGGGGTCACTGGGGTCAAACCCTGAAAACCTTGTTAACACGATATCTCAAGGTAGGAAGCTTGGATAAATTTCATACTATGTAGATGTGCAAAGAATCCTGTTGTTTTTGGTGGAGGTCAAAGGTCATCTGGGGTCACCTTTGGGTCAAACCCTGAAGTTTGTCAGCACGATATTTCAAGCTAGGAAGCATGAATACATTTCATACTTAATGTGTAGATGCCTTGTGGTGTGATGAAGAACCCTATTGTTTTTGGTGGAGGTCAAAGGTCGTTTGGGGTCACCAGGGTCAAACTTAAAACCTTGTTAACAGAATATCTCGAGACAGGAAGCTTGGATAAATTTCATACATAGTATGAGTAGCTCTCTCTCAAACTCACTCTCACTCACTCTTTCAAACTTTCTCTCAAAAAATCAAAAAGTTCAGTGGCTTTTTCCGCGAAGTGACTAGGGCATGAACACAGACGTTTGTATCTCATAAACTGACTATAGACTATGGACTGTTTGCTGTGGTAGGGGTGAAAACTATTGAAATGCAAGTAAGTGTGCTTGTCTGTGAGTTTAGAATAGACGGTGGTGTCAATCCTTCCTTAATCATTACTAATACATCCAGAAAGCAAATTTGTTGCGATGAATAGTCCCATTTAACAAAATCAAAGAATTGCATTAGACTGTCAACACCATGTGTCCATATTATAAAAATATCAATAAAACGAGAGTAGAAAAGGGGTTTCTGAGGGAAGGCATATAGAAAATCTTGTTCCAAATAATGCATAAAAATGTTATCGTATGATGGCGCCATTCTTGTCCCCATGGCCGTGCCTTTTATTTGAAGGTAATTTTTGGAGTTAATGCTCACAACAACCCCTCCTAAAGTGATATCGCAGAGCTTACCCGTTTTACTTTGAGACAATAATTTCACTTTCAACTCCAAAAAAGACACTTAAGAAATTTGTCCACAGTGTTTGGAGCTCTCTCTGCAAGGTTAGGGACTGCACAACTTTGTTGAACAGAAGCATCAAGAATCAAACGTCACACAAATTGATGGTATGATCAAGACGGGAAACGGGTATCCACAGTTGTCTCGTCAAAATTGAAAGATGTGAAAACTAAGAGATACCAGAAGGCCAAAACGTAGGCAGGACGGAAGCATGTGTCTCGCGAGAAAGAGTTCACCAAAAGTCTCTAGAAGCCATGGGTCATGAGATGCTCATAGAATTGAAGACCCAGATGAAAGAAGTACAGAGGGCAATGTCTTGGAACCCATTCAAGCTTCGAAACCGTTTGAAATCTCGAAACCTCCCTTGATCAGAGGCAGCCATGAATATGGATATCACGCACCAACCAGATACTTTTGGATTGGTCACATGGTGAACAAGTTTCTATGTAGAAAAAGAAGGTTACATTAATAAGTGGAACTGAGTCAGGCAATGAGTGCCATAAATTATTTGACTCTAAAGGTGACAATCTAAACAAAATCACAAGTCATGTGCACAAAAGACATTAAAAGATGGTCAAGACAGACACTCTCAGGCATCAGAAAGACAGATAATATCCTCCAGCTGGTTTTACAATGGAAATACTGAACATGCATCTTTTTGGCGTCTTCCATGCATCAACCATCAGCTTTTAGCCAAACCTAAGCTGGCGAAAACGGTTACTCACAAAGTCTGACACCGGAATCTTCCATCACCATTTTAGCGGGGGGGGGGGGGGGGGGGGGCGGTAAAAATTGCATATAAAATTAAGTTTTTCCTTGTAAAAGTTTTGGTTTTCGAGTAATGTACACTGGACGGCCGGCCATTGTGCAAGACCCACTCTTGGCATGTGATACCAGGGAATATTATAGTAACCCCTTGGAGAAAACATTTTACCAATAATAGCTGAGGTTCCTCCTTAAAGATCAAGTATTACAGCTAAGCTTTTTACCCAGTAAAGGTTAAAAGGCTCATATTTGCACTTTCATGGCGTTTAAATATTGCCCCTACAATAATTAAACGGAAAATTGAAGAATAAGCCAAATTTTCCCGTAGATACCGAAAAGGGGTATGATCTTTAACGATCAGTTCCGAAGAGCTACGAATTGCCGAACTACTTATGGCGTCATAAGTGGAGTTGTGGGCGGTTGCTTCTCACGGACAGTGAGCTTTTTAAGTACGTAGAAACAGGCACTGACAAACTAAAGGATAATCCCATACCCAAATAAAAACCCTGACGGATCACGAACACAAAGTCAAACAGACTACACATACCATGCAACAAGGAGCAAAAGAGTCTTTGTTACTACTAAGATTTAGTACTGCCACCGCAGCCAACCCCAAAACAACACTCCAGCCCAACCACCACAAACGACCCCAAAACAAAGTCCCACAAAGACCACACACCCAAATCCACCACACACCCAAAGGCAACACTACGCCCGAAGGCAACACCACGCCCGAAGGCAACACTACGCCCGAAGGCAACACCACGCCCGAAGGCAACACCACGCCCGAAGGCAACACTACGCCCGAAGGCAACACCACGCCCGAAGGCAACACCACGCCCGAAGGCAACACCACGCCCGAAGGCAACACCACGCCCGAAGGCAACACCACGCCCGAAGGCAACACCACGCCCGAAGGCAACACCACTCCCGAAGGCAACACCATGCCCGAAGGTAACACCACGCCCGAAGGCAACACTACTCCCGAAGGCAACACCATGCCCGAAGGTAACACCACGCCCGAAGGCAACACTACGCCCGAAGGCAACAGCACTTAAAAAGCACCGGGGCAAATACAAGTGCACCTTGCCCAAGGGTGCCCCGGAGGCAGTTGTGGCAAAGGGTAACCTCATTACTCCCACGTTTAAACAAACTCCACAACCGGATGCATTTTAAGTCCTACCCAGCTTCTCACGGACAGTACACAGCAGTACAACGCCGCGGGGTTTCTTATTATAAGAAGTCCATGTACAACGCATTAAACTGTACTTTTTACGCGCTTGGAAACGGACACAAACGGAACACAAAGCACAAAACAAAAACCGGGGCCGCATTAAACGGAGTGACGGTAGTCAGTTTTCATAGTGTTTTTAATAACCTACATAATGGCTTCAGAATCCGAAGTTTTCATAGACAGGTTCTTAATATCTATGAGAACGTGGATACTAAGTGTTCACAATAGGCAGAAAAAGCACAAACTGTCGTAAGAGCCGTAACATATTGCTATATTAGAGTGGCCAAATTACGACTTGCTTGAGAGTGGAAAACAAACGTATAGCATAGTAAGATATCTCTACCAATCACAAGTTCGCTTTCAAACTTGTCACACACATTTTCACTAAGTGTGTATTTCTTCAGAGTGTTCTGAATGGCCAACGCAGGCTTGCAATGCATAACTACTACGCACGTACGCCGCGCACATAGGACACCACTGTTACTACATTTCGTATGTACTTACGTAGGTACGGTATGCACGTACGTCCTCAAGCTGGGAGCTGGAACTGTGCCGTTTTAAAGTAAGGAAAAGTATCGAAGGATTTTGAACAGTTCGCGCTAGTGCTGGAAGTATTATTTGTTGGATATGAATGAGAAGTTATCTGCGGAGATTTGTACCACCAACGTAAGTACACAGGTGATTGCTAGGCGAAAGAGAATACTCTGGAAAAGGTAGGGTTATCTTCCGAGCAGTTCATGCTGAAAGGCAACAGTAACGTTAGGCTTAGTGTTGTACGAATGGCACAACGTAGCCTATTCATTGTAAGATTACACAGGAAAGTTTGTATTTTACTGTTGAAACATACTTCGCTAAAAGTAAAGCTGACGATGAGCTCATGTAGTGAGCATAGTAGATTCTAACCCCAAAACGCGATGAGCTTATGTACAAGTTGAAATTTTATGACTGTAACAATCATGACAAAATGACCACTCCGTACAATTGCCCTAGCGGCAGGTCCCTTCACTCACGGCCGGTGGTGGCGGCTGGCTTGCATATGTGCAACAGCCTAGGCTTGCAGACAGTATATGGTCGTGCGCGAGTGTAATTACTCCACTTATGATGTCACAGATTTTATTTCCGGAAAAGCACGACAAAGCTGAAGATCCATGTTTACCCCCAAACCAGGAAAAATCAGCCCAAATTTTTGTTTTGCTAAAATCATTGTGTCAGACGTCATTTACAACACCCATTAAACATTCTGAAGGCCCATCTTCAACCATGATACTTGGACTTTAAGCTTTATGTCTTTCTAGTAAATGTTATTTGTATCAACAAATACTAAGGCTACATAATGACAGCTTTGGTGCAAATGTAACTTTGCAGAAACAGAACTCGCTCTTCGCAATCTCAAACTCTTGAACTAAGAGTTTGAGTTTTGTACCACGTCCTAACATCAACGGCTATATAAAATCAAAATGGCAGGAACTGTGGGATTCTTTCCCAGAGAACAAATTATACCAGGTCAAACCAACGGTCGGGTCTGTGGATAATGGAACCCCTAGAAAACGGAGAGATGATTTCGTACTGACTAGGGCACGAATCGGTCACACTTACCTAACACATGCTTATTTGCTCCACGGGGAAGAGAGACCATATTGTATCCCCTGTGATTGCGATGTCACCGTCAGTCACATTCTCGTCGACTGCTATGAATACTCCCATATTCGTCAGAAATATTACAGTGTACCAGACCTGAAGATATTGTTTGAACACACGGACCCCACTCTCATCTTGGATTTTCTCAAAGATAGTGGCCTTTACAGGAAATTTTGACATGACAGCCCATTTACTTTTGTCAAGACTTTAGAATTTTGCCAAATGTTTTAATTCTTTTTTAGTTTTACCCTACCTTTACCCTGTTCTATCTAGCTGACACTACATAACACATTCGTGTTGATGTGTCGTTAAATCCAATCTAACTAACTAACTAACTAACTTTGTACCACGGATATTAATCATATGAATCGAAGTAAATCACTTTTTGTTAAAGGCAAAACTCTTTATCCAGTGCCCTTCAACTATGACAGTGCTATTTTTATCTATGTTTGAACCTGTGATCTTTGTCACTCGGTATTCTAAATTGTTCAAACTGACAAGGCCTTTCACCTTATATTTAATAATCAGTCATAGCATCAACTCAAACCGGCCCCGCCTTGCCGTTGCCTGTTATTTCAATTCTCCCGGTCATCTTTCCAACCGAAAATTTGCCAGAAGAGACGGCAACTTTAAATCCCCTACAAGAATACTACTCAAGGAAACTGAATTAATAATATACCTTGGCTGAAACAAAGACATCGCTTCCCTCTCTCTAGTCTTTAGTATTTGAGTTTCCAGTTGTTTTCGTGTTTGGTGGCGCTAAATAGTTTGTATGTATGTATGTATGTATGTATGTATGTATGTATGTATGTATGTATGTATGTGTGTATGTGTGTATGTGTGTATGTGTCTGTGGGTGTATGTGCGTATGTATGTATGTATGTATGTGCGACGTATCGGGCAATTTTAAGCAAAAAATACTGCACATTATTGACTTTAAAATGAGGGGGACGGAAGCATACTTCGGCTCCACCAGATTTTTGACCGCCGGAGCTTTAGCACCTCTCCCCGCTTCGTACGCCTATGTGCCCAGTGTCTTCCAGGTTTCTTTGTTCATATAGCAAAGGACCTTTGGGGGAAATTCGCCATTGTATTCTTTGAATAGCGTTGCAGTTGTTATGTCAAACATTTTTTGGGACAAAACTATTGTCTGGCTCCTATTTGACAAACAGGCAACCGTATATGTCACTGTCCTCATTAAAGGCACACGAGCGTGCATGGAGTGGACTTGGTAAATGAAATACCACACTTCATCAAGTTTTAGCTGAAGAGCCAACCTGGTTGAATACCTTTGACAAAATACAACTGTATATTTGTCAGTGGGAAGATTCTTATGGAGAATGAACCTTGGCAGTACACTTCCATGGTCATGCTGTATTTAAAGTAACGGTAAGTGTATATTGAAGACTTAAATCTCTCGGGCTTGTAAATTGCATATATGATTTCTCGTGACTTAAGTAAAGGCCAAAATTAAGCAAAGCAAATATAAAATTACGTCAGTTTAAGGCATCGGAACTATCGACGAGTTGTCTCTTGTTCCACATGTAAGTATTCCCGAAACTATACAGGATGACAAAAATGGTGTGTGCTGATGCCAGACGTATTGACAGAACCAACAAAATCGGCTTGACACCATTCTTCATGAAGGATGCCACCGGAAGCAACGAATGCCTCTTCATGAAGGTTATTACCAGAAGTCATACCCCCGAGTACATATCATTCATCAGTATCTTGCTACTTGTGCTTATTTGCTATTCCTTGCAATTTGAAAGCCATGGGATCGGGAAAGAAATCTTCAAATCAATCACATCGCTGAAAGTTGAAGAAGGATACGATACATGAAAACAGTGAGTATTCAATATTTTATAATTTCAAACGATGGGCTCAGTTGACAAGAATTAAACTGATTATAGCTAGACCTAACCTAAGTTGTCATTTCGAACGACTCTCTTTAGCCTGTTACGCTAGGCGTGACGTAAGGCTAGGCCTGGGCCGCCTGACGATAGCCTACGCCTGGCGTTAGGCTAGTCAGTGATTAGGCTAGGCTTGACGTGAGGCTACGCCTGACGTTAGGCTACTTATTTACTATTTAGTAGCAAATCTGGTATAAAGGCTAGGCCTGATTGGGCGAGGCTTAATGTTAGGCCAGGTATGAGGCTTGATGTTAGGCTATTCATTCATTTATTATTTATTAGCTCAATAGCTACGGTATGCGAGAGCAAATTTGTTAAATCTTAATCTCATGAGATTCATATGGAAATAGATTCCCAGGGAACATGCCCTTTTTGCAAAGGCTTCTCGGAATGTCTTATTTATCCATATACGTTAAACTGCATCCTTCCGTCTTTCCAATAACGTGCAGTTTCATCAGGATGCAGATTAACGTATATGGATAAATAAGACATTCCACCTGAAATCTTTATTTGAACAGACAGATCCTTCCCTTATTTTGGACTTTCTCCAGGAAAGCAAACTGTATAGAAGTTTTTGACATGACTCCCGCATTTGCCTGGACTCTTTAGTGGAGTCTGACCCCGCCTTTTGTAGTTTATTGTACCCCAACATTGCCCCCTTTTCTTTTCTAGATGACACTATATAACACAATCGTGTTGGTGTGTCGTAAAATCCCATCTAACTAACTACAACATATTTGCTTTATAATCACGTTTTCTATTTGCAGAGATCCGCCGTCAGGTCTGCTCAAAGGAGGATGGAGGCGCTCACAAATGTAACATCTGTCATCAAACTGTTCACTTCATATGCGGAGACCCCGTTGGGGGAGCAAGGTAATGGGCCGCAATTTAATTGCTTTAAATGTCTGAATGGTAGTAACTAGAGCATACATAGGACCACTTGCTTCATACTTGGCATGTGGGTTGCCTTTGTAGAGTATGAGGACCCTCTCTGTCTTGGTGCCGGTTAACAGAGATCAGCAGAGAATGCAAAGGTCCCCCATTCATCTTAACTGGCGTGTAGGTTGCCCACATGAAGTACAAAATCTCCGTTGTTTTGGTGCTGCTTCACAGCTTCAGGAGTCCTGGGTATGACGTTAAACTGCATCCAGGTGGGGTGAGGGAGGTAGTGCGTGGCGAGTAGTCTGTCCCCAACTCCCGCCTATAAAATGCGCACATGATACCGTTACTACTCATCCCATGACTGGCGGGTTGTCGGCGCCACAAAACCGAGGAGGCCCCCCCCCCATGGTTGGGCCCCCCGTGGGCTGGGGGTTGTAGAATATGCCCACGGTATTCCCCGCTTGTCGTAAGAATCGACTAAAGAGGACTTGCAATGCATTTGAAAAGTGTTTGAAACTCAAAGCGTATTTATCTAGTTGACACTATATGACACATTTGTGTTGGTGTGTCGTTAAATTTTATCTAACTAACACAGCTTCAACCTTCCTTTATCCAGCTTTTATCCTTTATCAGCTTCATTTATCCTTTAACCTGCTAATTATGCATAGAACTGCCATCACTATACATGCAATGCGTTTGACCATTCATATAGCGTAGCTTCTTATTAGAGAAAGTTCTAGACCCGGAAGTAACATGACTTAGCAGAGCGGGAGCGGATATGCGCGCCACACATATCCGATGAGCGAGACTGGTATTCTAGAAGCGAGAGCATGAAGTAGCTTGTAATCGGTTCCAGTAAAAAAGTAAATCATGAGGGGCATTAGCTCATCCCAACGCTAATGGTTCACTATTGCATCGTCTAATTGTCTTGAACTCAAAATGTCAAAAGTAAGTCATCTGTTTGACTAACTGTCCTGTTCTACTCCATCGATTTTCAGTCATCAGCTAGCTTCGCATTATGGAGGTACATTATGCCAATGAGTTGATGGCACGACCACTGTGTGCTAACGTCTAACGATTCAGTAAGTGCATATCAGATCTATTGCCAGTGTGGCCAAGTCGTTCCCATGGTGGCAAACCATTATTTAGCCTAGGCTTAGTAGCCAATCTATTGAAAATGACTTCCCGTCCCATCCCTGTCAATTAGCCCTCGACAGTGTGTGATCCTGCAGTACGGTCTAGCCCTTGGTAATTAAAGGTCTCGGCTCGCCTAGCTCATTTTAGTTAGAGGAAATCAACTTAGCGAATCAGAAAGTTCGCAGGTACGCAGCATTTCGACGCATTCAAGAGGCTCAGTCGGTGAAACACAAACTGATCGGTGTTATTTAGTAGTGTGTACGCACGTTAGGCCTAGGCTCGGCCTATAATAAGTAGTAGTATTTGAGCCCATTCTAAGTTGGTACGGGATCGAGTCTTGCATTATTGTTACCCATATTAACGTCAACTACTGTGGCCACAGGGATGGAGGTTAAAGGGGTATTCTTTAAGACTCATGATATCACCATGCTAAGTCTAATTGCCAAACCATGTCAATACGCTCAATGGCTGTAACCTGTGTGCTTATGTATTTTACTATCATCATGAAACCCAGACAAGTCTTTTAATACGCAGGCTAGAAGCCTGATTTGTTATGAAGTAAAACTCAACAGTGTATTTGTGGCCTGATTGTTTTTACATTAGCCCATGCCGAGTCGTCTAGGCATTGGAATTGAAAGTATACGTTCTATGGGTTGGTCTTGGGGTGCAGGGTCTGTACCGGGAACTAAGAAGGCCCTGGGCCGTAACAGTCAGAAGCCACAATACTTGCGAAGAACATAGTGGGACAATGGCAATCGATTACCATGTTATACCTGTCACCATGGGCATTAACAAGAGAATTGGGGGTTCCACTTGCAGGGGGTGCACTGTTTCAAATACACAGGACATGAATCAACCCCTTTGTTTGGCATGAAACGAAAATCGGCAAGGAACCAGTGCCAAGTTGCACTCTTGTTCGTACTTGTCTATATCTCTTCAACCGTTTATCTGTCACTCTGATCACATCTAAAATTGATTGTAGAAGCATCCGTAGGGAGTGAGCCGTCTATGTTGGGAGGAGTGAGGCTAAGCATAATTTCTCCGAATATTGCCCGTGATAGGTTGCCGTCTGCAATGTGTTAGTCCATGTTCGATGTCTCTTTCCACAGAAAAAGCTTATTTGCTCCACGGGGATGAGAGACCATATTGTCTCCCCTGTGACTGTGCTGTCACCGTCAGTCACATTCTCGTTGACTGCTATGAATACTCTCAAATTCGTCAGAAGTATTACAGTGTCAAACCTGAAGAAGTTGTTTGAGCACACAGATACTTCGCTCATTCTGGACTTTCTCAAAGAAAGTAACCTGTACATGAAATTTTGACTTGACTCCCACATTGGCTTTTGTTTAGATATCTTCGTAGAATTTTGTCCAATCCTTTTTCCTTTTAGGTGATTTCACCTCACCATTACCCTTTTTTATCTAGCTGACACTATATAACACGTTCGTGTTGGTGTGTCGTTAAACCCCATCTAACTAACTCTTCAGAAAAAGGCACGACGGAGGACAAAATTGATGACCGAGAAACTGAAACTAGTACAACAAAACGGGCAGAAGGGAAAAATGTGAAACTGGATGGAGGCCTGTAAGAGTGAAGAATCAATTCCTACAAAAAAGAGAGTGACAATAAAATGAAAAATGTTGATGGATTCTCATGCCTGGAGTGTTTGAAATGCTGTCTACAAAATAAAAAAGATGAACGCTTTGCAAGTTTATGCAGAGCTGAAAGAAAGGGGAGGGAAGGGACAGTAAAAGGCACAGTAAGGAGAACATTGCACCTTTGTGCCTTCTACATCATCAGAAATAACAAATTGAAAACCAAATATCCGAGACAGAGTAAGGAACAAACAACAGTGCCAACTGCACAGTCCCGTGCCAACCTGTGAAACCTCTGCAAGAAGTCCACGATCATCTGACACAACATCGGAGCCAGTAACAGAAATAATGAACCCACATGTGGAAGTTGCGGAACCCCCACTGGAAGTTGCAGGGCCTCCATTAGAAGCCGCAAAGCCCTCCCTACAAGCCAGACCCATTGGAAGTCAAACAAAAATCTTAACGCCCCTTCTACCTATTGAACGTGTAATAAAGAGAAAGTACAGCCAACGATCCAACAATATGCAGCTGATATGATACGTAACGAACAAGCAGGGAAGTTTGGATGCCATAATCAGTCTATCACTTAAAGTTGATGATACTGGAAAACATCAAAAGATGTTAGCGGAGCTAGCAGTGGCAGACAATGGAGAGAGAATCGTTAGATGCCCAGCAAAAAGCTTACCAAGATCAGTGAGCTGTCAGGTGCATCACAATTGCTGGAATGGTTTTATGATGAGAAGAATGAATGTGGAGTTTTGCGAAGTCTTCCGTGACAAGCAACAGCCAAACCCAATCTCAAAAATGTGACCCCATTTAAGGCACAACAGCTTCTAAACAAATCTGGCAATGGGAAACTTTTCAACTGGCATTGCCTTCAAGACTGAAAACAAAGCTTATTAGCGGGAGGCAGAAAAAATCATGCCTAGAACCACTTTTGTTATGTCGACAACCCATCAAGCAGCTATGAAAAAACAGAAAAAGTGTATTTTGCGGAGTGAAAAAAAAAAAAAAAAATGCAGCAGCAAGTAACTTATTTCAGGCTGCCATCACCGACCTGAAACTTGGTGCTGCCGGGAGGCACTTGGAGATATTAATTTCGCCTTTGGCTGCAATGTTGAAGTTGGAAATATTGGCCACAGGTGTACTAATTGTAAGTAACGACATTCTTTACTGTTTGGATAAGTGGTTGATAAAAAAACTAACGAATAGCTGAACACACCTTTTTCCTCTACTCTTCTGCCCCTCATTACTGGGCAACTGTCGACTAGGCGACTCCATCGCGGATAGCACACCAAGCGGTGTACACAGAACTGGGTGAAGCATCGTATGATTCATTTGCACAGGGACTCGTTCAAACTGACCGACCACTTCTCTAAGGGGCTTTTGCCTAGACTGTGGCGTTGCGGCAGATGTGTCGAACCATGCGAGTGGATTCAGAGAGCAATTGCATGCAAGCCTGATGATCGAAGGTAACAGCCCCATGTCATTGCCTGTAACGTTGGACACAAGTCATGTGCTGAACTTAGCCGTTACGGCTATATAAGGTTAAAATGGCAAGAACTGTTGGATTCTTTCCCTGAGAACAAATTATACCAGGTCAAACCAACGGTCGGGACTGTGGGTAATGCAGCCCCCAGAAAACGGAGACATGATTTAGTACTGCCTAGGTCTCGCATAGGTCACACTTACCTAACCCATGCTTATTTGCTCAACGGGGATGAGAGACCATATTGTATCCCCTGTGACTGTGCCGTCACCGTCAGTCACATTCTCTTTGACTGCTATGAATACTCCCATATTCGTCAGAAGTATTACACTGTGCCAAACCTGAAGACGTTGTTTGAACACAGACCCTTCTCTCATTCTGGGCTTTCTCAAAGAAAGTAACCTTATAGGAAATTTTGACATGGCTCCAACATTTGCTTTTGTCTAGACATTTTAGTTGAATTTTGCCCAATTCTTTTTCCTTTTCAGGTGATTTCACCTCACCATTACTCTTTTTTACCTAGCTGACACTATTTAATACATTCGTGTTGGTGTGTCGTTAAACTCCCATCTAACAAAGGATCCATTGTTTGGGTGTCAATTAATATTTCATACAATGCGTAGTACGGTGCACGTGGATATTGACATGTTCCAAGGTGTAACATGCAGTCAAACTAGCCATTAGCAATGAAAGGCTTGTTTCTGGCCCTGGAGTTTATGAATAGCGACAAGAGTTTTCTGTTTTGTAAAATTAGAAAATGGAATTTGGTGTTCTGGTACTACACTATTTTAACGGAATGGGAAAATTTCATTACAAAACAGAATTTGGCTCTTAGAAAATGGAAAACTCTTGTCTCTTATGAAAGGTTATCAGTAGAAAAAATATTTTGGTATCAAACAGAAGATTATTGAATTTTAAACAAAACTTGTGTCAAACATCTATCTTTGGGAAGGTGGTTTCCTAGAGAAAACGAAGACTGCAATTTCGTTTCCAATACTCATTAGCACACTGTACTAAGTGGGTGGTCCTGGGTGAAGGGTAGGTGTGTGGCCCTGGAAAGTTTAAAGAGGCAGTTGCATGTGAACCTTGGGCAAGATACATTGTTTTGTTGTCATTTAATATTTGATACAATGTTTTAGAGCTGCTGGGTTAAACACTGCTATCTTTGCTATGGTTCTCAGGATTGGTTTGAAGCAGATGTGAGGAGTTGCCTATCTGGAGTCACAGGTATCAACATTAACTGTGGCAACAGTGGTTTTCATGTCGCAGTCCTGTGTGCAGTATCGGAGATGGGCATGGTTGCAGAAGCCATAAGAAGGACTAGGCACTTTGAAGATCCCATGGATGATTTTCACTTTGTGCCAAAATACTGCAAAAGGTAAGTTTCATTGCTTTTTGAATAATTAAATTTGTCTGTTTAGTCTCACTACATTTTTTTTTTATCAACAGTGGTTATTTAAGCTCTGATATGGAACATTTGTGGGATGTGGAATTCCATCAGTCAAAATGAAGTCTTAAGTCAAGTATGTAAATATATCAGACAGGTCACACATTGATTGCCTCAGATTTCTGCAGCAAAGTTTACTAGAGCGATTCCTTGTTCGCCTTTAAAATGGCTTCAATCGGTTGTTGCATATTCAGGACAGATCTGGTATCAGATTTTGTAGATGGCCTAAAAAATGGTTTGGGTTGATATTTCACATTGACAGGCCGTATACTTGAATGTTTTAGACTGCCTCATTCAAAATGTCACCCACCACAGCAACTTTTGTTTTTCCTTTTTTTCATATACTCTAGGGAAAGGACTGATAATTGGAAGGAGTGCCGCTATGACGTCAACAGCACATTTGGTCTGGAGTGGTGGACACAGGCAAAATATGTTGGAAGTAAGGGGAGACTGCCATTTTATGGTTGACAATGAGGAGCAAGAGCCTGTTGGGCTGTACAAGGAGCTGATTAATGCTATGTCAACGCCAGGGCAGTGTGTCCTGGATGTTTGTGTGGAACAGGTATGTTACTGAACTTACTGAAGTGTTATAGTCTATTCCCCATCATGGATCAAAAACAAAACTAGTCAAAAGAGTCAACCAAAAAAAGGGTTAAGGGTTTTCTACATAAATGGTACCTCTTTAATGGTCTCCTGAGGAATGCCTCCAATTTTCTATACCTTGTGTTAAGTCTGATGTGAAATATCATTGCTTCAGGTACCTTCAACACAAAGGGTTAATTTCGGTAACCATACTTTTGCTGTGGATGCACGGAAAAGATGGAACAATTTGCCTTTGGGTCTTCAGAATTGTAGTGACTTTTTGTTTTAAACGTAAACTTGAGACCTATTTGTTTAAGACTGCATTTGTGTAAAGTGCCATTGAATGTATGTTTAACATGCAATAATGAGTAACATATTAGTGTTATGACAATAGAAATAGTAAAAGCAGAATTTCAGGCCCCTTGTCATGTAGAAGCATTGTTGTACACACAATGATAAAATGAACAGCACAGCTTAAAAAGGGAAGTTGAAAGGTTTTATGAGGAGAATAGTTGTATCCCGAAAAGTGGAAGAAATGTATGATGTGCTAATTGTCACAGGATTCCATTCATTTTCAAGGCCTTGAAAGCACTTGAATTTTATTTTTTTGAATCATAGTCCTTGAAAAGTGCTTGAAGTGTACAAAATCAGGTGAAATGAATGTCAGTATTTACCAAACACATACAGAGACATTTTACACTCTAAAATGGTGGCAAATTCACCTTAAAATCATTTAGACCCTTTGAAGGTATATGCTTAAGCTACTGCAAAAATTTTCCCTAGCAGGAGATACCTTTAACGTGGTTTGATGACCTGAAAAACAAAGTTATACCTTGGAAAGTGCTTGAATTTTGTCTTGAGAAAACTGTACAAACCCTGTTTTCGGGATTCCCTATCCCTGCAATTTTGAAGGCCAGCTACTGACATATTTTTTATGCATTTTTGTACCCAACAGGTTACAAGAATGGTGGCAGATCTAAGCGAGGGTGGGAGTGTCATCTCCGTTGACCATGATGACAGAATGGAAGATCATATTATGCTAAGGGTATGCCAAGAGGTTTTACGAAAACCCCCTGCTCCTGAAGATGAAAGTGATGGAGACGAGAGCCAACAACAGGCAGAAATAGAGAGTTATGACGAAAGATAAGGAGGAGATGAATATGAGGAAGGGGAAGGGCTGCTTTAAGAATATAATTTATTAGGGTGTTGGCCATATGTATCATTGATACATATTGTGTGGAGGGCTAGATAGGACCTAATTAGGGTGTTAGTTATGTTCAGTATGAAAGCTATGTGAGGTGTACCTTATTAACATGAACTGGTTTTTTTAATATATTAAGTAAAGAATACCATGAATTATTTAAGCAGGGCTCTCATGAAGGGCCATGGATTTCAACTTGTAGATAAAAAAACAAATGTACTACATTGTAATACAACAGGCCATATCGAGGTCTTTGCATTTTATCCCTCATAGTTACTCAAAGACAGTATTACTATGAATTATATTGAGGCAGGGCTCCCATGAAGGGCCGTGGATTTCATCCCTTGCTATGTAGTTACCTCCATCCATCCATGAAGGTCCATGGATTTTATCCTTCATAGTCAGTCATTGACAGTATTACTCTTAATTATTTAAGAGGGCTCAGATGAAGGGTCATGGATTTCAACTCTTGTAGATAAAAACACATGTACTGCATTATAATAATACAAGTCGTATGGAGGTCTTTGCATTTTATCCCTCATAGTTACTCAATGACAGTAATACTATGAATTATTTAAGCAGGGCTCCCATGAAGGTGTCTTTGCTTTTTATCCTTCTTAGGCAATGACAGTATTACTACTTCATTAAGCAGGCCTCCCATGAAGGACCATTGAATTCATCCCTTGTAGATAAAAAATGTACTTGAGCAGTTTCCATGACTGTCCCCATGTCAATGAAGATCATATTTACTGTTGTAAGTTTGACTTTTCGAATAAAAAGTCGTATGTGAAAATGAGACTTTATAAGGAATAAAACCTGTTGGGAAAAAAATTTTCTGTTGTCTTCACTTTTTTGACATTAAAGATTCATAGATTTACAATTCTCCAAACATTGTTGTACTGTTGATGAAGGACAGAAATTTGCACTGCGTATGTCAAAGACTATAGCAAATCGGCATTTATTTAGTTAGAGGCATGACACAGTATGCATAACGGTGAACGGTGAAAATATTTTACTACACGTACTTTTTTCTTTGCTTAGAAAATGAAGAAATTTTGCAGTTTGCAACTTTTTGAAAATCTGTGTAATGGTGTCAGAAATGAAAATTTAGAGAAATCAGTCAGACACAATCAATTTGTCGAGAATCCTTAAAAGATTAAGTGAAAATTCGTTGTACATAAATTCAAGAATCATAAAGATGGTCAATCAAGTGGAAGAGAAATTTAACTTAGAGTCACCAACGAGAAAAATCACATGTGATCTTTTTTTGAAAATTCATGACCATCTCACTAATTCCAATGAACATATTCCAATCGTACTGCCAAACATTTTGATCAGCTTGAACTCAATTCCAGACAAGATTTCAAATTTGACTCCGTAAATCAAGAAAGAAGTCCAATTAAACGCAGCTTCTAAGGGTAATCCGAGATGAACAAACAGAATCAGCCGAAATTATCTCCGATCAACTCAAACTGGCTAGACTTACAAGGGAATATTTACAACATCATTTTGAAAAAAAACTTTCAAAAGACATTCCACCGGTGTATGATTTGGAGAAATTCCGACGGATCAACATGCCGTGTTTCTCCCGAAGCTCAAATCCAGTGAAATTACCGCCGATCGGCGGTGTTTGAAAACTACAATACTAGATAAGATTCCTTACTTCTGCTCTTAAGTAAATAAACACGCTCAAGCGTAAATAGACTTCTCTGTGGAAATACAATGGCCAGGCAATCATCTGCTGCAAGACCATTTCATGTCATGGCTGAGTGAACAGTTTGCTGACCAGACAGGATTAACTGACAGTTAGTTTATACTTGGTTAAGCAGAAGTGTGGAGACAAACGAAAGGTGCAAACTCAGTCCCCTTCGGCAGAAACACCTCATGGATATTTTGACCACTAAACACGGTTACGAATAAATATTACATGAGGATGTGGGGGTGCGAAGAGGGATACGGAGTTACGAATGGGAATATAAGTATTCGTTGGGGAAGAATTTACCAGAAGTTTAACAAATTAGAGGAGAAGCTGCAGGAATTACGTGCTTTTTTGGAGAAGGATTTGAGTGGAATTTCATAAAAGTAGGGACAACAGACTCTGAGAGTAAAGTAAAAGAATTGCTGAAGGAAAAGAATAGGGAATGTGAAAATCTAAAAGAAGTTGCGGGGGAAGAGGAGAGAATATGGTCGAGGGAAAGGGAAAGCAAAGCGCTAGAACGTAAAATGAGATATATGAAAGAAAACTCAGACACAGAGGAGCAAAGGCTGAGAAAAAGAGTGGTCAAACTAAATAAAGCCAAGAAATGTTGAAAGGAGAATGCAGACAAAAGGGAGGCAGGTAAGTCTGCTAAAATGTAAAGGAAAGGGAGTGGAAATGAAACCTTTGGATAAAGAGAATAAACTTGATGAGTTGCGTCAGGAAAAAGAAAGCTTAATGGCAGAAACTGAACAGTTGGAAAGAGTGAAAGCCAAGTTAATGGATGACAAATGGAAAGGGCAGAAAAATGTCTCTAAATGGAAGAGGAAGGCTTTGGCCGAAGTGAACAGAGAAGGAAACAGAGGGTGTGCTAACAGAAGAAGTAAGAAACCTGAAAAGTGGGAAAACTACAAGAAAAGATTGATGAATTCATGGAGGGCGCTCCAATTAAAACTTTTGAGGAAGGTGTCTATATTGTCAAATAACAGGGCTAATTGCCACTTAAAATACCTCTCTTCGACATTCCAATTAAGGGAGTTTTCTTTGGGAATTTAAACAGTCAGGTGTTGATAGTTTAGGCCCATTTACCTGGCGTTCCCATGCAGTAAATTCTGTTCGCTTCCAGATTATTTGACACCGATGGTTTCGATGAAGCCCATCTTGTGACCCTTACAGGTCATGCTCAAATGCTGAAATAGAGGTCGCTTGTCTGGTTCCCTCTACGTGGAAACTTTTCCCATTGGCCAGTCTGTTGAGCATGTACAGGAGCAAGTCCAATCAGGAACCCCCATCCCATAGTTTCCAGACAACACTGTCTAGAAACCACGCAAGTAACTTTTAGGGAACTCCCTTTCTAGACGGAGAACCAACACTCAGAGGGAGAGGACTAAATTAATAATACGTACAGTCCCGCGCCGTTGCCGCTGGGCTACGCCTGCAGCTTTTTGCCAGCTAGGCTATTGGTTATTTTTTGGAATTCAACTTTTTAAAGGAACTGATTTAAAAACCTAAAGAAGGGAAGTAAACTTAGCTTGTAGGGTTAGTTAGATGGGATTTAACGACACATCAACACAAATGTGTTATGTAGTGTCAGCTAGATAAGAAAGGTAAAACTAAAAAAGAAAAACATTGGGAAAAATCCTAACATGTCTTGACAAAAGCAAATGCGGGAGTCATTTCAAAACTTCCTGTAAAGGTTACTTTTTTATTTAGCTTGTAGGGAGAACAACTCTCCGAATAGAGTAGCGAAGAACTTAAGTGTTACAGCATGTGATACTCGTGGAGTAAATTTATTTCTTTGGGCGGAGAGAGAAGGGATGTCTCTCTGACGTTTTCAATAAACTCGTGAACCGAAGAAACTTCTTCAAGTCATCTTTTTGGTTTCGATGGTAAGAGAAACCTATGCATTCATGATGGCGTGTGTGTGTAAGTATGTATGTGTTTGTGACACTTTGCTCGTTAACACGATATCTCAAAAACGAAAACTGCAACAGTTCTCAAACTTGGTACATAGATGTCCCATATTGAGAGGAAGAACCCTATTGTTTTTGGTGGGGGTCAAAGGTCACCGGGGGTCAAACTCTGAAAACCTTGTAACACAATGTCTTTAGGTAGGAAGCTTTGATAAATTTCATACTTTGTATGTAGATGCGTTATGGTAAGAAGAACCCTATCGTTTTAAGTGGAGGTCAAAGGTCATCTGGGGTCAACGGGGTCAAACCCTGAAAACCCCGTTAACACGATATCGCAAGAAGGGAAGCTCTGGCAGTTCTAAAACTTGGTACATAGATGCCCCATATTGAGAGGAAGAACCCTATTGTTTTTGGTGGGGGTCAAAGGTCACCTGGGGTCACCAGGGGTCAACCCTGAAAACCTTGTTAACACAATATCTTGAGATAGGAAGCTTGGATGAATTTCATGCTTAGTATGTAGATGCGTTATGGTGAGAGGAAGAATTCTGTCATTTTTGGAGGAGGTCAAAGGTCATCTGGAGTCACCAGGGGTCAAACTCTAAAAATCTTGTAAACAATATCTCGAGGTAAGAATCTTGGATAAATTTAATACTTTGTTTGTAGATTCCTTGCAGTAAGAGGAACAACCCTATCATTTTTGGTTGGGTTTAAAGGTCATCTAGGGTCACCGGGGGTCAAACCCTGAAAACCTCGTTAACATGATATCTCAAGAAGGGAAGCTCTGACAGCTCTCAAACGTGGTACATAGATGCCCCATATTAAGAGGAAGAACCTTATTGTATGTGGTAGGGGTCAAAGGTCACAAGGGGTCAAACCCTGAAAACCTTGTTAACACAATATCTTGAAATAGGAAGCTTGGATGACTTTCATGCTTAGTATGTAGATGCATTATGGTAAGAGGAATAACTCTAGCTATTATTTTTGGAGAAGGTCAAAGGTCATCTGGGGTCACCAGGGGTCAAACTCTTAAAACCTTGTTAACACAATATCTTGAGGTAGGAAGCTTGGATAAATTTCATACTGTGTATGTAGATGCCTTAAATTAGGAGGAAGAACCCTATCATTTTGGTGGGTTTCAAAGGTCATCTCGGGTCACCAGGGTCAAACACTGAAAATCTTGTTAACACAATATCTCCAGGCAGGAAGCTTGGATAGATTTCATACTTAGTATGTGGATGGGTTATGGTAGGAAGATGAATCCTATTATTTTTGGTGGAGGTCAAAGGTCTTTGGGGGTCACTGGGGGTCAAACATTGAAAGCTTTGTTAACACGATATCTTATGGCAGGAAGCTGTGATAGATTTCATACTTAGTATGTAGATGCGTTACGGTGAGGAGATGAACCCTATTGTTTGTGGTGGAGGTCAAAGGTCATCTGGGGTCACCAGAGGTCAAGAAGCAAAATTTCCCAAGAATTCCCAAGATCGTCATCTCGAGTCACCAGAGGTCAAAATGCAAATTTTTCAAGAATTCCCAAGATTAAATAGGAACACAAAACTTTTTTCCAACATGTTAAGATAGCATTTGACCAGTGACTGAAAGGTATGGGACATCATGGCATTATTTGGAATAGAACATATGTCATGGAAACCTCAATGCATTTTTGCATTCTGGTTCATGGATTCTTCCAAGTTTTACTAAGCTACACCCCCCGGCTCCGATACACGATATGGTGGAGGAGCGGACTTGGACTTGAACTTTATCCCTTTCCCTTGCTCCTATCCAGCCTGTTAGCTCTTCAAGGCGATGAGCAAAAACACCCTTGTGTAATAGCTCTCCGGGAAAGTTACTCTAATTTGGTGAGACTGCAGAAGTCAGTCGTGCTCGCGTGGGTTCCGAGTCACGTGGGCATACACGGAAATGAAAAGGTAGACACGCTAGCTAAGGAAGCCCTACACATGGACATTACCAACCTCCACGTATCCCACAATGATTACCGTCCTAGCATCAACGGCTATATAAAATCAAAACGGCAGGAACTGTGGGATTCTTTCCCAGAGAACAAATTATACCAGGTCAAACCAACGGTCGGGACTGTAGGTAATGCAACCCCCAGAAAACGGAGAGATGATTTTGTATTGACTAGGGCACGAATCGGTCACACTTATCTAACACATGCTTATTTGCTCCACGGGGAAAAGAGACCATTTTGAATCCCTTGTGATTGCGATGTCACCGTCAGTCACATTCTCGTCGACTGCTATGAATACTCCCATATTCGTCAGAAATATTACAGTGTACCAGACTTGAAGACATTGTTTGAACACACGGACCCCTCTCTCATCTTGAATTTTCTCAAAGAAAGTGGCCTTTACAGGAAATTTTGACATGACTCCCCATTTGCTTTTGCCAAGACTAGGATTTTGCCCAATTTAACTCTTTTTTGAGATTCAGTTTTACCCTACCTTTGCACTGTTCAATCTAGCTGACACTACATAACACATTCGTGTTGATGTGTCGTTAAATTCAATCTAACTAACTGCTCCTGAGAAGCCCGAATTTGTTCGCCTTTTCAACCAAACCGTATTTCACCGAGGACTGTGGCCGTACTTTTGGTCTTCGACTGACTGGAATATATCTACTGTTCCCGTTAACATCTACGGCACAGTCTCTGCTGGTATGCACCTTCCGCCAACGGTTACAGTCCTAGCTTATAGCCTCCTTCAATTACGAGTACGTATCGCCACCGTTCCCGAGTCTCACCGAAGCTAGCCAGCCCACCCGTGTGAAGCCGTAAAGTTCGTCTGCTGTGTTTTCGCTAATTTCGCCAACTGTATTCAATAATTCAAAAGCTACGTACTCTATCGACCCGTGTTGGTTTCGCGAGAATTCCCAACGAGTACCACCCCGACGCGAAATGGCTTTCTATACCTTTGTCTAGTTTTCGCGAGCACCGACCAGACGTTTAGCCTAACTACCCCATGAAGTGTGCTACTGATGTCGCTGAAGACGATGGTTTCAGACAAGATCAAAGAATTTTAGGGTGAGTGTGAGGCAATCCCCGGGGCCCTTCCCTGTTTCCAGAGTATGCTCGTTCACACTGTTAGTTTTTCTAAGACCTGCTACAACTTGAAGTGCACTGAAATTTAACCAAACTTAATATCAAGCTGTTACCGCTCGTTTATTGCTAATTGTTTCTAGTTGTGAGTTATGTAACACTGAACGCAGCCCATGTTATAGTATGTAAAACCTTTTCCATCGTGAATTTTCAGACTGGCAAATCACATTTCCGACCTCTTAAATTGTTTCAACATGCTTTTGTAGCCATTGTACTTGGAGAGTCAATAACAGTCAACTTATGCGAGAATTTTGTAGGTGTGCCTATGGGTTCGACAGTTTCTAGCGAATCAGGAAGTTTGTTCACCTTTACTGACGCAAAGTGAACGAATCATTGTCATCGTAGACCCAGTTATGTTCGTCCATTTTTTGTTTGTGGCGAGAGAGTGCCAAATGATTA
The DNA here is from genome assembly GCA_029531755.1 of Holothuria leucospilota. NCBI lineage: Eukaryota > Metazoa > Echinodermata > Holothuroidea > Aspidochirotida > Holothuriidae > Holothuria > Holothuria leucospilota. Next base: position 39,909,484 of record CM055964.1, read on the forward strand.
AAGAGGAAGTCCTTACGCTTTTGCGGTCTTTTATGCTTTCTTGGGGATTAGCCAGCCCAAGTTAAGTTTCAGGAGCTGTCCTCGACAAATTTTCACCAGATTTGCTCTCGGTAATTACTTTTATACGTAGCTCGGAATGCAGGTGCCAGTTAGCATATATTTGGTTTTAATTTTAGTTTGTCCCGTCCGTATGTTACAGGGGGCGCAACCATTTTTTTTTTGGAAGTAGAGAGAATTCGTGGTGGCGCAAAAGGGGTTTTTTAAAAGTTTGCCACTGCAAGGGTTTGCGTCATCGTCCGAAACGTAATATCATTGGGTCTACATGAAATACACATTTGTATATGAATACAGGATGGAGAATTTTCTCATTTCATATGCATGTGGTGGTTGGTTAATCAAATGAATTTTGTAGGAATGGTGAATGTCTCGCAGAACAGTCGAATTCAACATGATACTTGATGGCGGGAAGCAAAACAAAAATGTGTAACATCAAGAGCGTTTTACGAGAATTTGTATGGAAATGCTTTTAGTTTTATGATTGCAACGGGTAGTAATGTACAATTTGTGATACTTCGACAAATTAGAAAATGTATTGATATTGTTAGAATCCATTATACGATTGAATAACAGCAGTTTGTTTAGAAAATATTTCACGTGTTCATTCAGGTAGACAAATCTGTAGATTTTAAGGATGAAGTAAAAACATGCATAATTTTAGCTCCCTTGGGACAAACCTTGAACGGTTTACCTTGACAGGTGACCCTTTGCATTCGGATAAAAAGCCGATGCATGCCCATCGATTCTGGTGGCAACCTTCCCGCTATTCTAACACAAGCGACATTTGATAACTTTTGCTCGACTCCCGTATCCCAATAACAGGCAGTCCTGAGAGATTTTCACGGCGATTATTTGGTGCTGCATAACAAACAGAACAAAGACGGATATTGAATGTTTTCCACGCATATGTCGTGATTTTAAATTCTATTTTTCATACATATATCGTATAACTATTGCATTGCTTACTCTAGAATGTTGTTTTATCCTTTCATGGGCAATCTTGCATTACAATTTTGAACTGTTTATCACTTATTGAAGAATGATTGAATGCCGAACCTTCAGTAAAGGTCACAGTATTCCATTTAAAGTGATTTGTGTTGTATGCTTTCGTACCTAACCGTACTACGTAAAAGGTATGCCACTGAGAGATTGAAAGTGGTTACCACAGGTCAGCAAATTTTAGCTGTGACCTTTGTCGAACTTGAGTTGAGTAATGCATGTTGATTTACTAAGTCTTTTGGATTGAACTTTGTGTAAAAATGCTTGAGTGGGTATACACTCTCTTGCAATAAAAATTACACTTTTAAATGTTTTGAAACACCGAAATGTTGAACGAACAGAATCGTGTTTGTAACGTTAAATTGTGAAGGTCATGAACTGCTATCATAGTAGAGCCTAATTTTGCAGTCAACTGTATTCAGTTCAATCTATAATACGTAGGAGGAATTTTCTGGACTGTTCCTTCCAGATGTTGCAATTCCGGGTGCATTCCTACAAAAAGTTGTTCCGACACAGTATCAAACTGTTATGGCCTACACTCTTAAAAAAGATGGGCAAATTTTGCCCAACTTTTTGACCAACACTGGGCATCTATTTAACAACCTAAACAGTTGGTCAAAATTTTGACCAACCAAATTTGGTAAAGTTTGAACCCAATTGTTGGGAGGAAAATTACCCAACTGTTAAGTAAATGAGCATTTCAAAACATGTCTGCTTGTTGGGCATTTCTTTCATCAAGCTATTGGGCAAATGTATTAACCAACTGTTGGTGTTATGTTAACCATTTTTACCTAACCGTTGGTGCTTTCCTTACTTCAGAATAGCATGCATGCATGCTGGGCATTTCTTCCCCAGGAGATTTAGGTGAACTTTGTACACGACAGTTGTTGAAATTGCTTTAATTGATTGGGAAAGACACCATAAGAACTTCATAAGCAGTTATATGTTTATTGTGCATGTTAATTAAAATATTATACCTGCTGTCCGAAACCCAAATAGGCCTACAAAACAGCATCTAAATTTGACACGCACATTTCAAACGCCTTGGCTTAATATGTTTGGTTTGTCACAGACTTCCGTGTAGGCCTATAATGTCCAAGACAATCAGGTTTAAAAGACACGTTTGGAATTAAAACACAAGTCTACACACAAAGAACTACTGTGGCAGTTCCATAACGTTCAACCATAGGATTATCACTACACACAGTAGCAGTGTTTTAACGATTTTATGGGAAATAGAGATCGATTTTATGGCCATACATCACATGCGAGTTTTCCTCTTTTGCCGATGTGAAAGTTGTCAAAAGAAAGTTTCAGATTATGGAACCAATGTCTGGTTATGAGAAGAAATGTGAAACAAAATCGAGTCAATACGCTCTTGTGTTTACAAAAAAAATTACTTCAAAATCTAGAATGTCAATGCTCTTCCGTACGTGATAGCGTATACCCCGTTCAGTGATCAATAACTGATGTCAAAACTCACACAAAAGTGTGCTAGTTCGAAGCGCTTTTTTCACACTTTTTGTGAAATAGAGCCCGATTCTGCGGCCAAACAGAATGTCCGAGTATTCCTTCTATGCAAACGTCTAATATGTAAAAAATGATTTTTCGGAGTATCAACACGAAGCCCCATAATTAGGAGAAATGCAGAGCCAAATCGAGTTAAGTGTTCAGTTGCAGGACAAGTACTAATCGAAGCCCAGAAAATGTGGGCACTTTGACTTGATTAGGGAGAATGACAGAGGCCTGTGCAGAAGTTACCCTAGAGGTGGCATACGACCATTAATTCCTGCCGTTGAGTGATACACTAAACTGGGTTTGTTTTTAGCCTCTTATTCCTTGTCAGTTTTCAACCCCAACAAGGTACACATACCGTTGAAGCTCACGAGATGATGGTTGCTGGCTGATGAAAATTTCCATAGTATGACCATGCAATTTTGAGGAAGAGGTGCCTGAATATAAAATTATGATATGTTTTACTGCACAACACACTAAGATACAAGATGGTTCCACTCTCTTCCAAAGTCTCAAAATCATAAACAACAAAAGCACATTTTTGACCATGATTTTTGAACAATGTAATCTTCAATCTGAGCACTATATCATGTATTACACAAAGGATCCACTGCTCTTTTACAATAGGGTGAAAATCAACCAAAACAACAATTTCAGGCACTTTATGCAGAGGGATCATTCTTTGGTCAAACTGTAATTTTCTGTAATGGTGGTGCACCACCTTAATTAAAGGTCTGTGGACACCTAAAATCAACTTTTCCCGAAACGAATCATTGCAAACAGGTCACGCCATGTAACCTATTTGATTTTCCGAGCGCGATTTACAGTAGTAACAATGAACAGTCAAATATATTGGTCCTAACAAAAAGCAACAGTGCATGCTCATTACGTATTCATTTTGATGACGTACAGTGTTGCAGCGCAGAAGATTAAAAATGTTGACACTTCTGCGCAGCATACTACCACACAGTAAAAGGTTCACAAAAGTAAAAGTGAAATGGTACCCATTATTCTTCTTCGCAAGATGGCATTATACTCCGTCTGTACTTTGTACACGCCAGGAATTGATGCTTGAAGCCTTTATATGGCATATTTGGTATGCCTCATTGAGTTTTATCCCCATATGTCCTAGATATTAGCCGAAAGAAAATCACTGTTTCTGGTTACCTTCAGAATATTATGATGAAGAATGATGACGTACAAGGTTGCAGCGCAGAAGGTCTTCAAATCTCGTCACTTCTGCGCAGCCTGTTTGTCAGCCACTAGTGAGTGTATTTGTGAGTGTATTTGTATGTGTACATATGCGGCATACTGTTACTCTGTGTATAGTATGTACGTAGGTGTAAAGAGATAAATTCAGTGCGTAGCTTGCACTTCACAATGGCCGTGCCTTACATTTCAATCGAACACGAACTGCGTAGTTCTAGTTCCGGATCAGAGAATGACGAAGAAAGTGAAGGAGAAGAAACTTTTGAGCAGGCTGTGGCTCCCGGAGAAGATATTCAACCGTATATGTTCGAGCCAGAAACCGATGATTCGGACTCACAGTCAGAGGGCGATGAGGTAGACGTAGACCCCGACGGCGACGGCCGATTGCAGAACCTAGACTGGTGTGTTGAATCATTTCGAGTTGTGAAACCATTTAACGATTTTTTAACTCTAAGTGTCCCATTGTTTTATTACATTATGGCTATGCTCATTATAAGAGGGATACATATTTTCAATCCGAAGCATGGCAGTATTAGGCCTTTGGTAGATATTCCGATCGATTCTAACGACAGTGATGGCGGTACCGTGAGTCGGTTACTGTGCAAGTGCCGAACGTACTACGCCATGCATTTGTTCAGTGATGAACCATTCAAGCCGCTTCGTTTTGGTCGTGCGTTGCGAAAGTGGTACAAACGATGCAGAATGGCACACTTATAAGTCATTTTCAAACATGGGTGGACTGTCCATTAGTGGGCTCAGTTCTTGGCCTTAAATTTTCAGCCAATAGTTAGGTTTGATTTGTGAATACAAGTACCCTGAATAACAATGAAAGTAAATGATTGACATCAACTCTGCTGTCGACATTTAGGCCTAGGCCTAGCCTATATTGGTTCCTCTCATTCTCAAGTTTCACCGAGTTTTGTCACAACCTGCACATCCAGTCAGGTGTAGTGTATGCTACAAATGCAAACAAAAAGTTTTCAAACTGATTTGTGGTGCATGAAGCTGTGTGCCAATCTCTTCGCTGCTGGCATTGCCGCATTGCACACAATGAGGTATAAAACTAGCAAACACCTTAGGCCTTTAGACTCCGTGGGAAAGATTGAAGCAGCCTGCTGCATGAAAACTAGAGCAGCAGCGCTGCTGTCGCTCAACCCTTTAAAGCAGAGTTTGAATTAGAAAAAAAAGTTACATGTACCTGTGCATGTAACTTCAAAATTTTACCTGCAGAAGTAAATTTTTATACGCACCACTGAAGTATGACAATGAAAGATTAAAAAAAAAACTCAGGCCCAACATTACCCGTTTCTTCCCTTTAATAGCCTTGGCCTACAAGTATAGGAACAATCAGTGAGATAATGCATGCCACCTAGCAATGGCTATGCATGCAGGTTGATACCATCATTACATCTAGGCCCCCCCCCCCCCAATTAAAAAAAAAACCGGAATTTTGACAATTCTCTGCATAATTTAGCAAAAAAATTATCCAGCTCAATATACATGTAACTTTTTGGTAGAAAAGATGAGCTATTATTCTCCAAAACCGTTTCAAATGAAAATGCATTTGTGAAAGAGATACACCAACATTTTACCATCTATAATGAGGGCAATTCACTCCTGAAATTATCAAAATCCATGAAAAATACAATCCAAAAAGGAGAAGCAAGTTATTGAAAATTGTCAAAATATTCTGGGTATAGGCTGCAATTTGCCTATGCAAAAGTGTGTTTGCATAGGTTGCTCATACACAGCAGGCTTGAAATTAAAATTTGGGAATTTGGCTATGCTTGAAAAAGAATTTTACAGAATTTTAAAATTTAAAAACATAATTTTTTTATTTTTCAAGCGGAAAATCTGTGGCTCTAACTTTAATACACTTCTCTTTAAACTACCATTAGGCCTAGGCCTACATGCATGCGTGCAGTTAAGCAACTCAAAGTTGCATGCACTGACAAAAAGTTACATGCATTGGTGCATGCGTTATTTAGAACCCTGCTTTAAAGCGACCATCCGTTTGGGTTTGGTCCGCCAATACTAAATCTCACCTCCCTTCTGGAGGCGCAGTCTAAGACAAATAGTCATCAACCTCCACTGCAACTAGTACTGCGCCCCCACTCAAAACTGGAGGCTTAGTGAACTTGGTCATTTTCCAAAACCATTAGCACAAAATGTATGTTGACCCCTTCTCAAAATAACAATCATGGCCGGGAGACCATATGGCCACTATGATTTCGCCTCCTAGTATTGAAAAAGGTGTTTTTTAACCGTAGCTGGGTAATCTATAGCCATACTGTACTGAGAAGTTTGCTTGCTGTACACCACAAACTGAGCCAAATTTGGTCTTGAAATGAGGGATCATGCCACTCCAACTAAATTACAGCTGGTCTCAGAACGAATCAGTCTTACAGTTCATTACTGTTTGTCACTGCAGGTGTAGGCCTACTGTGTATTGGTGTAGCTAGGCTATTGTTAGGATTATGCCACAATGTTATCATATCATTGTGCGCCACGCCAGTATGACAAAGTTTCACAATCACGCCGCATGCCAAAAAGTCTTGCGTACACTTTCATATGCTACAAATCTGTCTAAAACTGTTGAACCTTCCTGTGTGGGTATGAGCCTTAGCCTAAACACACCGACATGAATGTGTTGTATAGGCCCTACAGGCTAGGATAAAAGTGTCAACTAGGCCTACTGTAGATAAAGGGCCTAAAGTTTCAAAACGGTTTCAAATACAGATCAAATATGGTGCAAGTTCTTCCCTTCAGTCGATCTTATGACAGGCGGGAAATACCGTGGGCATAATTCTACAACCCCCACCTACACTAGGGGGCTTAATTGCTAGGGTACCTAGCCTAAGCCTCAGGCCTAGGCTAGTTCTCACAATGCCTAGTTCACACTTTGTACCCTAACGGTAGTATGGGAATTAAGCACCAAAACAGCCTAAGATACTTTCTAACAGCCTAGTTAGACTAGGCCTATGGACTACACTAGCCTAGGCGTGACCGTATAATCCGCTCCTTCTACTCACTCTTTAGTGTAGAGTTTAGGAACGCGGTAATGCTGGACCCTGTTGAAGGGCTAGCCTAGGCCTAACTTAGTCTTCAGTAAAGGACTGTGGTCGTTCGCCTAGCTACAGCAGGGAGCTATCGGCGACCGGCTATACGCGGGCCTTTACTAAGGACTAGCCTAGGCCTAACGTTAGGCCTGGCTAGTTCAAATTGAAACTTTTAGTAAGTATAGGCCTAGGACTTCACTAACGTTACTTGCTGAACGTTGTGCAAACGTTCATATAGTGAAAGTAACCTGTGAAACAGTCTGCACTGCACTGCAGTAACTTGTTTACTACAGCTATGAAACCGTAGTATAGTACGTGTCGTAACCTGTAAGTGCAAAAATAATACTTCACTCAGGGTTCTCCACTGGTCTGTTTTCTGTCCGGGGGCTCTTGTGATGGGGAGGGGTGTCACCCCTCCCCTTAGACCCCTTAGACCTTCCCTTGCAGATCTGAAGCTCCAGTTTCCACGTATTCAAGAATGAAGTAGTTCGCTTTAATGGAAATTTCGGGTGAAAATCGGGTGGTAACGGATTCCTACTGTGGAAACATAATTATGAAAGAAATGCAGTAGCCTAAGTGCATATTGAATGATATAAGAGCTCAGGTGCAAGTGAGCTGGGTTTGCATCTCCGATGTTTTATTATACATTGCTTGTCATGAGTATCTGATATCAAATATATAAAAGGCAGTCAAATGACTAAGTTTTGGTGTTGGTGATTGAGTGTACAGACAACTTCTTGACCGGGCGGGTCAATTTTCTGTGCGGGCGGCAAAGTTTTGTCCGGGCGCTAAAGCAGTGCGGCAGATTTTGTACGGGCGGAGCCCCCGGACAAAACATCTAGTGGAGAACACTGTTCACTCAGTGCTTCCACACCCTAAATTCATTTTTCCTGAAATGAAATCTAAGATTTCCTGAAATCGGCAGGCTATTGCCTACTATAAACACACTCCCTCCGAGTGTTTGCTTCTTTCGGACGGACCGGAATACGGCAAACAATACCCGCGATGGGAATCACAACTTTCAAAGGAATATTTTTTAGAAAATTCGTTTATATCTCAAAACCGTCCCAACCAAACCTACCCAAAAGTACAAGCCGAATAGCCATCCCCAAATTAACCATTCACAAAAAGTTGTAGGCAAATCTGTTCCACTTTTAAAGCAGTGAAACCTCTACAACAGAGAGACAGACACTTTCACCCCACAGTACCACATAAGCTCCACCCACACTTCGTGGGTTGAGCTAAAAATGGCAGCAAGATTGGCTGTGCAACATTAATTACGCATGGCACAGAATAGGATAGGGTGTGCCACCTATCATATTTGTAACTACGGGTGATGTTTGGTTGCTAAGTTCAAATGGAAAAGCATATACTGTAGGCCTACCAGGCAAGGGCTGCAATTTCTTCCAAAGCTTCGAAAGGTCACATGCCAACATGTGGCGTGGCAAGCTTATTCAAAATCAAAAGCTTGAATATCAGGCAAAATATTGGTGCGTTAAATGAATTTGTTTCCCATCTAGCAAAATTTCCTTTAGAACTTACATGGCCTTTGACATTATTTTTTTCAGGTGTCAGTGTGGTTATTGCATTATCATGCCTACAGCAAGAGAGTGCAGATGCTGTGTAGAAGTAAGAGAGGTGCATAAATGGATGGAAGAAGAAAACGCCGAATGCATCACAACCCCATCCAGGCTTTCATGGAGTGTGCCTCGATGTTTGGGGCCTGAGGACGGCATACTTTGGCTACCGCCAAAAGTATGGAGCAAATGCTCGGGAAGGTTCATTGTCAGAGTAAGTTTCAAACAAATCCCAAGTAAAGTATCTACTTTACATGAAACTAAAAGAGAATGCAAAGAGAAGTGCAAACTACAGGCTGTAGTTACTATAAGGCTGAAGTTATTAAAGCAATTCTCCAATGCAACTTGTAAATGGTTGCCGTCACGGTGTGAATGAAAGGTCAAAATGGAGGGATGGATTCTCTTCCTGACCGAAAGAATTTCATTCCAGAGGTGGCAAATGGGGAGGCATTAACAGTTTCCTATGACATTGTTTGCAGACTGAACCAATAACGATTTCTTGATGTAAACACAAGCTTGTGTGGATTGGCTTTTTGTTTTTTCTGTGGCATTCCTTTATTGTGCAAACCATGCAAGATGGTCCAACCATTACAATTACGAAACATACCCAAGACTCGTGAAGTCAGTATTAGTTATCAAATTTTTATCTCGTCTTGAGGCATTGAGTTGTATGTAGAGACCCGTTCACATGTACTGTTCCTTTGTAGGTATGGTAATAATATTTCTGTATTGTGTAATAATAGGCTGGAATAGTTCTGCTAAATTGCACATCCTGTTTTGCCCGATGACTCTTCTGAACAGCTGGCTGTTGGGTGAAAGTCTGTACAACTAAATAATAACAGCCTATCCTTAATTTTGTATTGTATAATGCTAATATAGTCATACCTGCAGATATTCTTTAAAATATATTTTCATTTATTTTTTTTTTTCAGAAAATACCGCCATGTTGCGTACCGCCAGATCGTGAGATTCTGCTGGGAGTATGTAGGCAAAGATGTGAGGGTGGTCCCCCCCCCCCCTGCGGGTTCGGGGATGTAGAATTGGCTCGCTGCTTTCTCAGCATGTCGTAAGAGGCGACTAAAGAGACAACTCGTTTGCCGTGAGTTGCGACCCGTGTCGGTGGAGGAGAGGGTCCTGGTGGTTGAGTGAAGGCTATGACTGTGGTCTGGCTCTAGCAACACACCACTTTGGCCTCAAATTCACCTAGTCGGGAGGTTGGATAGGCCTGGTTCAACCAATCGGCTGGTGGCGTCTTGCCCTGAGATTCCACTCATCTGCTTTGTAACCTTTTGCTTACTAACTTAGCACAAACTTTTCATGTCCTCGTCACCAAGTGGACTTTGCCCGTGTGTACCAGAGGAGTGGTTTTCTCAGAAGGCGGCTGCTTAATCAGGTCAATCAGGGTTATTGTTTCACTAATGGCCTTGAGTATATCACTAGTGTATCCCTGGCATCGGTTTGTGATGGGTTTTCCACTTACCTTTGATGTCCCCTTGTTGGGCTCCACGGTGGGTGGGGAGCACCGGTGATGAAGTTTCAGCTTTTACTATGGATTCCTCAAACTCGGCTAAACTAGCTACCAAACGTTTCAGGAGCGACTCTGGGTCTTGCTCCGACTCAGAAGCCACTCCTAACTGGCCTAGGTTTCTTGTCGTCTCCAGTAGTGGTGACGACAAGACCCTTTCAAATCTGTCCCCCTTTGCGGTGCAAAAGGGCATTGAGGGTGTTGTAGGCACCCCAAAATCCATCAAGAGGCTTCGGTCTGGTGATCTCCTTGTGGAGGTCAACCGCAGCACCCAAGCAGATAACCTGATGAAAACTAAACTGTTTATTAATGTGCCAGTCCAAGTGACCCCTCACAGGTCACTTAATACATCCAAAGGGGTAATTAGATGCCCGGACATCAAGAACTGTTCTGATGAAGAGATTCTTGATGGCCTGGCATCTCAAGATGTAAGCCACCTCCATCGAATTTCAGTTTTAAGGGAGGGTATAAGGAAGCCCACCGGCACCTTTATCCTTACCTTCAACACCCCAAAACCCCCGAAGACACTGAAGATTGGTTTCTTGCAGGTCAGGGTAGAGATTTACATCCCCAACCCTGTCCGCTGCTTTAACTGCCAACGGTACGGCCATTTTAAGTCGAATTGCAGCAGACCAGCTACCTGCGAGAAATGTGGTCAGGAGGGGCATTCTGGTGATACCTGTGAGGGGTCACCTCATTGTGTTAATTGCCAGGGCTGTCACCCAGCAAACAGCAAAAACTGTCCAAAATGGTTGGAGGAGAAACAGATTCAGAGAATAAAAGCCTCAAACAACATCTCATACAAAGAGGCTAGAGACACCTTCAAATCGCAGGACTCACAGCTCAAGAGCTACGCTGGAGCTGTGAAGACTGCAAAAGTCTCAGCTGCCACCCAAACAGATATGACCTGGCCAAGGGACAGCAGCTTCCCAAAACCCATCACCACTTTCACAAAACCCGCAGTGGACACGTTCCCTAAACCACCAACTCAGCCTACAAGCACGAAGACAATGCAGACGATGACGGCACCAATAGACAGAACAGCACCGAGAAACAGAACACAAAGATCTAACCCCCCACAACAGAAACCCAAACTACCACCAAAACCAGAAACTCTTAAAAAGAAAAAGATAGAACCTACAACACCAAAAGACAGACCCAAGTTGAAAATACAGATAAAAAAGAACAAAGGGTCGGACGACCCTATTCAACTTTACAACAAGTTTGGAGTGTTAGAGGAGAGAGGAGATGGAGAGGAGCCGATGGAGCTCTCTGGCAAGAACCCTCGGGCTAAGCTAGGGGACCCCGCCGGCTCAGTTCAGAAACCGCAGATTTCCAGAGGATGACCCTTGGGAGAGCTGCGGCTTTAATCCAATGGAATTGCAGAGGACTTAGACCAAATTACGAGGAGATCAAGTGCTTCATAGCAGACTGGTCTCCTTTAGTGATATGCTTGCAGGAGACTTTCCTTCGGGACACTGACAAGCTCACATTTAAAGGGTATGACATGTATAACAAAACTGCTGTATCACCCACAGACAATCGAGCAATCGGGGGATCATCCATCTTACTTAACAAAACAGTCCCACACTCCACCATCCATCTAAACACTAACTTACAAGCTGTGGCAATTCGAGCTACACTTCACCGCACCATCACTGTGTGCTCGGTGTACATCCCACCGAAGTATAGCCTGAAACGAGATGACCTGGAAGTGCTGGTTAACCAGTTGCCCACCCCTTTTCTACTCCTTGGTGATTTTAACGCACACAGTGACATGTGGGGCTGTAATTACACCAATCAGATAGGTGGATTGATTGAATCAGTGTTAGCTGCCTGGGATCTATGCCTTCTGAATGATGGGTCTTGTACTTACATTCATCCAGCCTCTGGATCTCATTCAGCAATTGATCTCTCAATCTGTTCTCCTGCAATTCTGATGGACCTTCAGTGGAGAGTACACGATGACCAATGTGGAAGTGACCACTACCCCCTCTTGATAGATATTGTCTCCCCAATGCCCGAAGAGAGAGTCCCCAGGTGGCAACTCCAAAAAGCCGACTGGTCTGAATTTAGCCATCTCTGCCAAAATGAGATCGTCAGGGATGCTTTCAATGGTGTTGAAGACCAGATCGCCCATTTCACACAACTTTTGGTGAATATTGCTACCAAAACTATCCCTAAGTCCTCTGCAAATCCACGTACTAAACACAAGCCGTGGTTCAACACGGATTGTGAACAAGCGATCAAAGATCGCAAAAAGTCCCTTAATATTTTTAAGAAGTACCCAAATAATATTAATCTTAGTAATTACCTAAATGCCCGAGCCAAAGCACGGCGCATCATTAAATCAAGCAAACGGGAGTCGTGGAAACAGTACATATCTAAACTAAATTCAAATACTCCTGTCAAAAAAGCATGGGATATGGTCAGGAAAATCAGTGGAAAACAGATCAGTTCCTCTGTTTTACATGTGACCAAACCAGACGGTAGCAAATGCACAGAGACAGCAGATGTTGCCAATTTGCTTGCAGACGAGTTTGAATCAAACTCCTCAAGCAATCACTATTCACAAGCGTTCCAGACATTCCAAAATACCGTTGAAAAACAGAAAATGAACTTCACCTCGGATGACTCTGAGGACTACAACAGCCTCTTTGACATCACGGAGCTTCGCATTGCTCTCGAACGAAGCAATGACACTGCTACTGGCCCAGATGAAGTTCACTATCAGTTCCTCAAACACCTTCCGGATAGCTCTTTGCTGGTGCTGTTGGATATTTTCAACGGTATATGGGAAAATGGCAACTTTCCGGCTGCTTGGCGGGAAGCCACCATCATTCCCATCGCTAAGCCGGGTAAGGACCCGACAAATCCTACAAACTACCGCCCTATTTCCCTTACTAGTTGCCTGTGCAAGACGTTCGAACGAATGATTAATGCCCGCCTGGTTTGGTTCCTAGAAACCAACAACCTCATAACTAGTTCCCAAAGTGGCTTTAGGCGTGGCCGCAGTACAACTGACCAGCTCGTACGCCTAGAATCAACAGTTCGTGACGGATTTGTACGCGGACACCATGTTGTATCGGTCTTTTTTGACCTAGAGAAGGCATACGATACCACTTGGAAATACGGCATTCTGAGAGACTTGTACTGTGCGGGTCTTAGGGGCCGAATGCCGCTTTTCATACAAAATTTTTTGAAAGATCGTGTGTTCCGTGTGCGTGTAGGGAGCGTATTGTCAGAGTTACATAACCAGGAGATGGGTGTTCCTCAAGGCAGCATCTTGTCAGTTACCCTTTTCATCATGAAAATGAATAGCATCGCTAATGTGGTGAACACTGGGATTGAAAAGTCTTTGTTCGTGGATGACTTCTCTATTACCTGTTCCTCAAGGAACATGAGGTCTATAGAGAGACTAATGCAAAACTGCCTCAATAAGATCCAACAATGGGCAGACAAAAACGGATTCCGTTTTTCTCGGACAAAGACTGTTTGTATGCACTTTTGCAACCGGAGAGAAGCTCATTGCGACCCTGAGCTAAATTTGAATGGCGTTCACATCCCAGTTGTCCCTCAGACCAAGTTCCTAGGCCTAATACTCGACAGTAAGCTGAACTTCAAAGCCCATATCGACCATCTAAGGCGGAAGTGCCAAGGAGCGCTGAACCTGTTGAAGGTCGTCTCAAAGATGGACTGGGGCGCTGATCGCCCCGTTTTGCTTCGACTTTACAGATCCTTAGTGAGGTCCAAACTCGATTATGGTTGTGTTGTTTACAGCTCTGCACGCGAGTCATACCTGAGGAAACTCCTCCCCATACATAACCAAGGTCTTAGGATCTGTTTGGGAGCGTTCCGTACCTCCCCAATGCAGAGTCTTTACATAGAAGCGAATGAACCACCCCTCCATATAAGATGGAAGAAGTTATCACTTCAGTTTGCCCTCAAACTGAGGAGCCATAGACACAACCCGGCCTTTGAGACGGCCTTCAACCATAAGTTTAGTGAAATATACATGAGGAAACCGTCAGCTATCCCGCCATTTGCTATTCGCGTTAGGGAAGCTCTATCACAGGTGTGCAACAACCCTGACTCTGTGGCACAGCTTACTTTCCCCGTCACTCCTCCCTGGAAGTTAGACGAACCAGCTGTTGACCTTAGTTTAAGAAAATATCTGAAGAACTCAACAAATGAACTTGTGTTCCGTGCCAGCTTTCATGAGCTGAGACATAAATATCATCAGTATCATGCAATCTATACTGACGGCTCCAAAGCCACGAACAGGGTTGCGGCCGCGGCGTCGGGCCGTGATGCATCCTTGCAAGTCAGACTACCAGATGATGCATCAATATTCACTGCCGAACTACAGGCACTAAAGATGGCATTTGATCTGATTGAAAGCTCAGACAATCACCAGTTCATTGTGTTCACAGACTCACTATCAAGCCTTTTAGCACTGAAAGGCCATGAGCTAAAGCACCCTTCAGTGACAGATCTCCGTGAAGCTTACTCAAATTTGGTTCAACTACAAAAATCAGTTGTGCTAGCATGGGTCCCTAGCCACGTGGGCATTCAAGGAAATGAAAGGGTGGATGCACTTGCTAAAGAAGCCCTACAGATGGACGTCACCAATATCTACTTGCCTCACACTGACTACCGGCCTAAGATCAATGGCTTTGTAAAATCAAAATGGCAAGAACTGTGGGACTCCTTCCCCGAAAACAAGCTGTACCAAGTTAAACCGAGGGCTGGAACTGGGGGACATAGAGCCCCCCGCAAACGGAGAGATATTGTCCTGACTAGGGCTCACATCGCCCACACTTACCTTACCCATGCCTATTTACTTCACGGGGACGAGAGACCATATTGTATACCCTGTGATTGTGCTGTCACTGTCAGTCACATTCTGGTTGACTGTCATGAATACTCCCATATTCGTCAGAAGTATTACGCTGTGCCAGACCTGAAGACTTTATTTGAGCGAACAGATTCTTCCCTTATTCTGGGCTTTCTCAAGGAGAGTAAACTGTACAGGAAGTTTTGACTCTGGCATTTGCTTGAATTTCTTAGTGAAACCTGAAAAGTTTTTTTAGTGGAATTTGACACTTTTGACTTTTTTTTTATTGTACCCAACATTGCCCCATTTTCTTTCTAGGTGACACTATATAACACATGCGTGTTGGTGTGTCGTAAAACCCCATCTAACTAACTAACAAGTGAGGGTGGTCATTCCAGCATGTGCAGTGAAGAAGATTAGGGACACTTTTCCCTCAGAGAGTTATTGTGGTTTCAAATTACCAAGATTGTGATATTTGTTCGTAGTGTGGTTTCAGTATCATGAACCATCACAGTAAAAATAAAGTTTGAGTTAATTTCTTTGGTTTAATATTCATTAGTTGTGTAATTGTCCTCATGACTTGTAAGGAAAGTAGTATAAACCCCAATAAGAGAGTTCGACAATTTGTGTGCACATGCACATATGGTCAAGATTGGTGGGGTAGACAAAACACACCCATACCTACATAACCTCTTCCGAAATTTGAGTTTGCTTGAGATATTCGTCAAATCATATTTTTTTACTCCGCCATAAATGTAAGGATTCTAAAGTGTGGTTTTGTGGCATGGACCGCATATAAGTTTGCCTCTGGTGTAAGAATTTGTATTTTAATCTGCAGTTCAGTATTATAGAGACTTCTTTCTTCATGCAACTAGGTTGGCCACACTAAGATTTAGGCACTCGAAATATGGGAATGCAGTGCACTATGGGCTGACCCCTTTTCATTTTTTCGTTGTTTCCCACAATTCCATGTGGCAATGAATTATCTAACTCACTTATTCAATTTGTATATGGCTCCTTGTCAATAGACCTTTTTCCAAATAGCAATTGCAAAGGATTGTGGGATAGAGTTTTTGGTATGCATTGTTAATGTTAATGGCATTTTACTGTGGCCAAAAACTCCATCCCTCAATCCTTTGTAATTGCTATTTGGAAAAGGGTCTATGCAATATCATATTTTTTACTGAGTGGGTGTTGCTGTAGAAAGCTTCAGTCCAACAAGCGTCTGCTCACATTCCATAACATTTTATACAAAATAACTGAAAAGCATATTAACAGTAGTATGGGGCTGTCAATCATATCTCAAATCTTCTTGTTCAGTCCCGATTCCGCAGATCGGTTGCTAGTCTGCAATGCTCAGTCATGGATCTGGTAAAACAGGTCACATAAGGACATTCAGAGGGGTGCCTGAACCCACTGTGTGTATTTTAAAAGAAAAGATTATTTTCTCTAATAACCCCCCCCCCCCCCCATTGCCTAAAAAGTGACAAATCTTCTGGTATTATGTAAAGCACTAGCAAGAATCGCTGTTACAAGTATGCAAAAACAGAGACAAAGAAAGACTGCTGGTGAATTAGAGGTCCCTATGAAAAGACATTCTCTGGCTCTAAGTACTGTAAGCTTCTGTAATGCTGACATTAAGGTAGGATTTCTCGCCGGTAAATTTGACTCTAATAAACGCCCCTCCCCCCCCCCTTGAAAAAATTTCACGCCCCGGGGGGGGGGGGGGCTTATTAGAGTAAATACAGTATCTGCATTCTGCATATTGTGCAATAATGAATGACCATTTGTATCTTGCCCTTCACTGTATGTACCCATCTTTAGTATTCCAACCAAAATCCGATTGAGAGATCACACAAGATTGTTTAGGCTTCCAGTCATTCCCTTACTACCTTCCCTTCCTTTATGACACTGAATATGCTGAAGTCAAATAGCCATGATGATTAGCCAGTTCCTTATGTGAAAGCTGTGGTGGTTTGTGATAAACAATACCATACTTTACCTGACCTGAAGACCAGATGCCGATGATGGGAAGAGGGGGTAAAGTCACCTGAGCCCAGAAAGGGTTGTGTTTTTGCCGTCCGGTTGGGGTTTTTCAGTTTTGACAGTGTCCGTTTCTATGCACTTAAAAAGCACACCAGAAAGGGTTGTCAGATTATGGGAAGGATGAAATCCATTGGCTGGGAGATGTTAAATTGGAGACATATACCATGTAAAGCTGTCACTAATATTGTGGCACACATAAAAGAATCTGTGCACAGTTAAATGAAAACAACAAAATGGGGAAACTCATTGAAGGGGTGGGAAGCATTACTCAGAGAGTGACTGTTGACCACCACTGCCCCCCCCCCCACTCATCCTCTGGATGCAATCCCTTGTAGGAACACACCCTTACGTTCCAATGACCTTACACACTGGAAAGTACAACAATCTGGAGAGGGCATAGAGAGGCCTTAGCCTGGTTTAGTCTTGCGCGTTGCAATCTGGACCCAGTAAGAGACATCAGGATCCATAAGAATAACATAAACAAGGAGAACAATTATGCACACTGCTGTTGCCTCTTTTTATTGCAGATAAACAAACAAGTCTCTAGCAAGCAAGGAAAGGGTAACACTTAACCTTTAAGAACAGTACAAACTGCATTGGAACAGCTCTTAGAGAAGTGGCTTTAAGATGGTTAACTCGGGCTTGACAAATCCCCCTTCCACCATCACCCCTATCCCCACCCCCGGACAGTCCATTGCAAGGAAAAAATCACTCAGGCAAGTTGCACTACTGCACTGTTCAATATTATAGTCAAGTACCCTAAGCATAACTCTGAAGGAAAAAAAAGTGTCAAAAGGAAAATATACAAGAAAATTTTGAAAACATTGAACAGGGCTTAGTTGCGTATCAAGCTATAAATAAAACAAAACTGTAACTGCTTGTCACTTAGTGTTACTTTGACACATGACAATGGGATAGGTTCAGCATATCTACATATGCATACTTGATAGGATGGCAAGCCAAAGCAAGTAACTCTGAAGGGAAAAAAAATATCAAAAGAGGAAAATTATACAAGAAAATATACAAGAAGATCTCGAAAACATTAAACAGGGCTTAGTCATGTAGAGTATTTCACAAAAGGGTTTACTGTTGAAACTATTTTATGTATGCCATCTACACAATTTCGGATGGAGTTCAGGTTTACATCTGAGATAGGTACCCTAAGACTGAAATGCTGTAACATGTACAAGTATAATATCTTGCATAGAAGTTTTAAAGGATTCGGAGGCATGCTGGAACAGATTTTGGACAGCATTGTCAGGGTTAAAGAAGCTTAGAAATTGCTTTTTGATCAATACTTGCAAGTTACAAATGATGAAAACCTTGCTCTATTTGTAGTATGGAGGGAATAATTTTTTTCTTTGCCCGTTTTTTGGAAGGAGGGGGTCAGTCTTATATTGGAAGCACATGATGAGCTTGATTTTGCATACTGGCAGCAACAGACTGTGGTTGTATAGCAGACAGGACTTGCATTAATTAAAAGGTGTCTGCCAGTCAAATGTTATTCACATGGGTGGGGGTAATTTTGGCTAAAAATAGGACATGTACAATTAACCAGGAAAGAGTGTGTGGTGGGTATGGGTAGGAAGTTAACACATATACTAACCACAGTAGTGACTTTGGTCTTATTGTTTGCACAATCAGTATTGTGTGAGCCTAGAGATGGTGTCAACTTAAGTGGGCCAGGCAATGATTGTCATCAGATGCCTGATTTGAAATTACGTTAACCTTTGTCCTGTTTGAAAATATCACCTTCAAAATTAAAGTCCCTTTTAAAATGGTATTGGAAAAGGGCAGATATCGCTAACACTGGTGAACAAGATTCAAAACTATGTCTTCTTGAACCGGCTTTGGTGTTGCCGAACAGCTTCATCCTCCTCTGGGTGAACGTAGGCACTTGCCAGTGGTGGAGGTACAGCAAAGTCACTAAAACCAGCCTGTGGGTCTTCCCCCTTCCTGCACAGTTCCATCATCAATGTCATCAGTTCTTCAACATATCCTGAAAAGAAATGGTAGAATACATTGTATGAGATGGGTTGCATCCAGAGGCGTAGCAAGACCCTCGGAGGCCCATGGACTAGAGACAGCGAAAGGCCCCCAGACCAATGGTGTCACAAGAGCAATTTCCAGTCCCATTCTTGCCTGGTTCTTCAAAAGTAATTCTGCAGTTGACGGTCATAGAAACTTATTTAACAATAATCACTGACTTTTGCTGAGAGCTTAGGGTGAGGTAACAGAGTGTAATTTGGGGCCTTTGGGTAGTTAGACAGCACGCAGGGTTGCGATTTTTTTTTTTTTTTTGAGAATTTTTGTTTTTGTGCTTTTGTTCTAGGGCCCCTGGACCTTGTACACCCTGTCCACCCCCTTGCTATATGCCTGGCTGCATCACCATTTAAACATAAGAAAATTTCAAACTTATAGCAGGTGAAGAACTCGGCTGACTGTGGCTTGACCCTCCTTGTATTTTGGGAACTTCAGGGTATTTCTCTGTTGTCCATCTTTGGTTGTTGCTTGTGGTCTGCTAGCATTTTCATTGTAATGCAAAGCAGCAAGCTGAAGTCTGAAAAATAAAGGAAACGGAACCAATTGGGTCGTTCATGTGCTGTAAAGATAAGTACACATAACTGAAAGAAAACAGACTCCGCATGTATCAAAAGGCACCAATTATGAAATTTATCAAAAGTGCACACAAGAATTTTACTCTAAACCGTTGAAGTACCAGTAGTTTTCCAGCTTGAGCTGAAATCGTGCATGAAAATTTAACCTGAAATGGAAGAGAGCATGGAAGTAAACAGAAGCAATAAAATGATGCTGACAATGTAGTATAGTGGTTACCTGCTGATCATTGTTCTGTAACTGAAGTGGGTGCTCTTTGGTGCAAAATGGATTACAATGTGAAATCCCTCCACATTTGAAGTCTGACGAACAGGAGACAGCTGCTTCGCATCATTTTGCAGCATCTTGTTTGTGATGACATCCATCATCTTCTCACAGACTTCAGTACCTACAACAGCAAAATAAAAAAAAAGTATAGTAAAACAAATTGTGTGCAATTGCCAACAATATTTAGAAGGCAGTTTTTTTTTCTCACATAGAAATATGAGCAATCTTTTAATTCTCTTTGTTTGCCTATTTTGTTTGTTTATTTTTTCATTAACATAAACAAAAATATTTTTCCTGATATTTTTGGAGGGGGTCGGGCTGAAGCAATGGTGAATGGGCAAGGTGATGGCTGTTCAAAGCCTTTCATCCTTAGAAAATGTATAGTTTGTCAATGAGCAAGGGTAGATAGAACAGTGAGATGCTTCACATTGCCAAAGGTATCTCTTACCTTTGTCCGCCCAATAACACACAAACTTACTTGGTTTAAGCCACTTCTTTTTCCTGTCTGACTCATCCAATGGCCCATGTAGACATTTTGGAAAGAGCTGCGAATCATGTTCATGTACATTTTGAATGTGATTTGCCACAGAGAGCCATTTGGCAAGCATCATATCACCATTGCCATCTGGGGTTGAGGCTGCAACCCAGTACATGTGGTTACTCACACTTCTGGACCAAGCCTTGGCAGCTACACATGACTTCATCCTGGCCAACTTCTCAACTTTCTTTGAAACACCTGTGATATGAAGACGAGAAGATGAGATCATAATAAAAATGTGTTAACAATGTCTCCTGCCAGGGATTCATTTGAACAGACTGAAGAAGATGATTGCTTACAATTTACCCTGGGTGGAAAAAGGGGGGGGGGGGAGCTGGGAGGCTCATTCCCAGGAAATTTTGGTCTTAAGAGGGAAATTTATACCTTTGAGGTACTTGCAAATATGGGAGAATTTGCAGAAAACTTCACTCCCTTCATGGGAAATAATTTTTTTTCAGCCCTGCAATTAACTATGACAGTTCATTCCTATGACATACAAGAGAAAGGGACAAATTCCCCATTAGAAGACAGCATGAAAATTAAATCAAATTTTAAAATGTAAAACTACCTTTAGCAACATGCCAAACATAGTAGTGATCGATATCCTCTTGCTCTTCCCTCATGAATTTGGCTATTGACCTATGTCGATCAGGCCCCGTTTTAAGCCTTCCAACTCCATCGCATTACTGCTGGAGACTTCATTGCTCTGGAGCAAGGAGAGATCATGTGGCAGTGAATTTCCAATACAAAAGCCATCTGATCTTTGTCAACAGGAATTTGTGACATCAGTCAGTCATACTGCAAACTTCCATACTTCTTAAAAGACAAATAAGGGAAATCTTCAGTATGACT
Source organism: Holothuria leucospilota (assembly GCA_029531755.1). Classification (NCBI taxonomy): domain Eukaryota; kingdom Metazoa; phylum Echinodermata; class Holothuroidea; order Aspidochirotida; family Holothuriidae; genus Holothuria; species Holothuria leucospilota. The sequence continues at coordinate 39,930,581 of CM055964.1, forward strand.
GTTGTCACTTTACTACATCTTTGATAGCTACACGAACAATTGCATACAAAAATGTGACACATGTACATCCTGTATATTCTATAATAGATGTTCCCCCTCTAACAAATGCCCCCCCCCCCCGTAAATATTTGAAAGCGAAACAGTTGTTCAGTGGTCATTTCCCATGGGAGGAGTCCACCGTGCTTAGGGTCGTTTTATTAAAAAAGCAACAACAGTTATAGGGAAACAGCAACACTGCAAAGAAACCAGGGCTTAGAGCTGCCTCACATGGTAATCCTTCACATCAACAACTAAGAAATTTGTAGCTTGTTTGAAGACCATAGTGTAGGCTTAAGCAGTAAGTTATTTAAGTTAGTGTTTGATTAAAGTGTACCCTCAAATAAATGCCTCCCTTCTCAAAAAAATGCAACACACCCATGATGTTTATTATATATATATATATATATATATATATATATATATATATATATATATATATATATATATATATATATATATATATATATATATATATATATATATATATATATATATATATATATATATATATATAGATGAAAATAAGAAGCCACCAGACACTCGACATATTAAAAACGATCCATAAAAATTTATTAAAACACGTTAGGAAACAGATCATTAAAATCTTCCATGCAATAAGATAGAAAAACTGGTTAGAAGTTAAAAAGGCAAGTGGGCATACTCAAGCATCTACGACGTTTCGAAAAGGTAAACTTTTCTTGTTCACGTACAAAAGTAGACTGACACTAAGAAAACATACAAACAGTAAAACCAGGTGGAAAACGGATAAGAATAACTCAAATGTCGTGACTGACTTCTTTTACATTCATGCCCACAGGAGCGAACGTGTTAAGGCGATAAATCCACTTAAGCTCAACTTCTTCCCGAACTCTCTTACTATTGTTAACTAACTTTTCAATACCTATGAGCTCAAAGTTCTTACAAGATTGAAAATGTTTCCCAAGAGGTGTATTGGCTTTACGTATTTCTTGTCTATGCCCCCGATGTCTAATCCTCAGTTCCCCTCCTGTTTCTCCTACATACTGTTTCTTACAATCCAAGCAGTTGATAAGATAAACCAGTCCAACTGAATCACAGGTGGTATTATGAAATAGCTTAAACTTTTGACCTGTATAATGACTCTGTACAAAAGCGGTTTCTTTTAAAGCACTACATGTTACACATCGTTTAGAATGAGTCTTGAAGGTAGTACCAGTCTTGATGGTAGTACCATATATATATATATATATATATATATATATATATATATATATATATATATATATATATATATATATATATATATATATATATATATATATATATATATACTACCATTATCATTACATAAGCATGTAGTATGTATGAGTATGAATAGAGCTATTGTACAAAAATGCTTTGTCATTGACACAGAACAGTCTGTTTTTCGGCTATAAATCACATCTTTTTGAAGACAATTGTCATGCAGTGGAATTATCTGCACAAGGAACATTGCAAAAGAGTCCACAAATTAAGCTTGGTTAGAATATCTTCTGGTCCAACTTGCCCTTGGACAATGTAAAAAAAAATTATACACTCTGCACATGGGTTGTGCTTGGGGAGTGCAACACAAATAAAGAGCTCCGCTCAAGTGTTAGAATTTCTTGTTAACTGGGTATCTGCAGCCTGCAACACATAAATTAAATCAAAAAGCTGATTTATTTCACATTCACACCTCTTCAGAGTTATCAATCTGCCGAGAGCATAGCAATACATATGTAAAGAGATAAAAATAAATAAGAAAAAATAGTGATAAAGTAAAGACCCAAACCTGAACAAGTTCCTGGTGAAGGACTTTATTCCAGTCCAAGTCGATAAAGGTATATGAACCATACTTGGCCGAATGACCAGGGCTATCACTCCTTCCATCTCCCCCTAGATTGACTGCAACACCAATCTCTTTGCAATCCTTCCAGCATTTCTGTTTTGTATTCCAAAGGTTATTAACCACTGGATGCAGCCATTTTGTTTGGTGTCTGGTAAAGGTACGAAGCGTTATCACAGGGCACTTGATGTGATTGAACAAGCGCAAAGCTTGTTACGGCTTGGATCCTAAAAACAGTATCCCCGCACTTAGCTTGAGGTTTCCCTCTGGTGTACTGCTCACAAATTCCTGGCTGTCCCAGAAGGTGATACTGCCACAGTGTCTGCACTGTTTCTTGATTCTAATGAATGTTCCAACAGTCTTCCATACAACTGCTTCTACTGGTCCCATGCAGAGATCACATAACTTGAACAGTAGAAGTAAACAGCTCTCCATGACAAGGAAGAAGCGGTCTTGGTTTACAGGATGGGTAGGTTTCCTGTTAACAACAAAAATGGAACACAGCTTGTTAAAGGATATCAAATAGTTCACTGAGATTGCAAATCATCCAAGCTTACACATGGAGGGAGATATTGCTTGTCTCTAAGACACTATGTACACTGACTACAGTTGACAAGTCTTTTGCTAGGGTGCTAGTGCAAAATTTGTTGGAACATGCCCTTTATATTTGAAACATGGGATGACAAACAAACGATCTGACCAACTCATGAAACACACGAAACATTTGGTGAAATTGAACTACTCTTGGCAGTTCCAGTCAAAACAGACCTGAAGCTGACCTACCACATTTGCAATAAATGCAGGAATCTTTGGATCTTTTTGTCAAAAAATAAAAACAGCCTACGTGGTGAAAGTTAGACGAACATAGATATTAGCATAAAAATGAAGAAATTCTTACGATGTGGATGCATGGGGGTCATCTGAATGGACATCGGAGGAATGTGAAGATGGCTCATAAATGGGACTTGATGGCTGTTTAGGTCCACTGGGTCCGCTTGAGTCTTCACTAAAACTACCCTCGGGAAAGTACTTAGTAGGAGAAGTCTCAGAGCTGGGCTGTGGAAGAATTGCAGCTAGCTCAGGTGTTTTTTCAACTTGGCCTTCTGTGACATCCAGGGTACTGGCAGGCTTTGGCTTCAATTCTAGTGGAGGGAGTGGCACTAACTCACACTGGACATGCATCTCAATAACATCAGGTCTGTCAGTTTGAGTACCTGTACAAAGTGACATCACAGTATAATTTACTTCATTGTCTGTTCAGCACATGCTCAAAAAAGTGGGCTGCCAGAACCACAAATGCAACCTCGACCTACTGATTATTCATCCCGCTTGGGACTACCATGGTAACTAGGAGAGAAAATTGAATCACACGAGGTATTTGTAGCCTGTTTGTCACTTCTGTGAATCACAAGCCGAACTGGTGTAGTGGTCACAGACTCTGCCCGGAAAGCGGAGGATGGCGGGTTCAAACCCTCGGTACGGCTCAATTTTTCTCTCTGGTATTTTCTCTGAACCTTTCCTGCTTTGATAAGGGCTATGCTCTGTCCAGGATTGGTATAAAAATTCAAGACCGAATGTGCTACTATTTACCTTTCGACCTACACATTCTAACTTCGATCTACCAACCTCGACCTACTGATTATTCATCTCGCTTGGGACTATCATGGTAACTAGGAGAGAAAATTGAATCAAACGAGGTATTTGTAGCCTGTTTGTCACTTCTGTGAATCACAAGCCGAACTGGTGTAGTGGTCACAGACTCTGCCCGGAAAGCGGAGGATGGCGGGTTCAAACCCTCGGTACGGCTCAATTTTTCTCTCTGGTATTTTCTCTGAACCTTTCCTGCTTTGATAAGGGCTATGCTCTATCTAGGATTGGTATAAAAATTCAAGACCGAATGTACTACTATTTACCTTTCGACCTAAACATTCTAACTTCGATCTACCAACCTCGACCTACTGATTATTCATCCCGCTTGGGACTACCATGGTAACTAGGGGAGAAAATTGAATCACACGAGGTATTTGTAGCCTGTTTGTCACTTCTGTGAATCACAAGCCGAACTGGTGTAGTGGTCACAGACTCTGCCCGGAAAGCGGAGGATGGCGGGTTCAAACCCTCGGTACGGCTCAATTTTTCTCTCTGGTATTTTCTCTGAACCTTTCCTGCTTTGATAAGGGCTATGCTCTATCTAGGATTGGTATAAAAATTCAAGACCGAATGGACTACTATTTACCTTTCGACCTATATATATATATATATATATATATCTATATATATATATATATATATATATATATATATATATATATATATATATATATATATATATATATATATATATATGCCTATTTTTCACCTTGGGCGAAAAATCGTATGAAAAAAACATAGATTAGGGGGAAAATGTACATTCGGCGAAAAAATCGTTTCCCCTGAACGTTTTCACACACTTTTATGTGGGAATACGTAAACGTATGGCAACTTGCTTTCAACCACACAATCTACATACTGTTACTTCAATGTCGACGAATTTACGGACACCTATCCGTTAACACTAACGGATGGCGAGCCATTGAAATAACGTTATGTCTTTGAACAGTTTATTTTACCTTAGGGGAAATATATGCTTATGTATTTTATTGTTTCATTTTCGCCTTAACGAAAACGCGGTATCGCGGTTTCCCCCAACCTGTCGAATTAGTGTTATATATATATATATATATATATATATATATATATATATATATATATATATATATATATATGGCATTTGTATTCAAAAATTTGAACTGGACAATGTTGTGATATGAGCTGAACTAGTCATTTGCTAAACTCCTTTGAACTAATGACATGCATCATCTCATGACTGTATGATTTTAAGATTGGGCCATTGCTAACTTGTACGTACAAAGCAACCAAAGCACCGTAGCTCAAGGTACTGTTGAAACATCTGAAAAAACACTTATTTTAAGAACCATTTTTTTTTTTGGTGAGTTTAAAAGTTTTCACCATGTGAGATTGCAAAATATTATCTGATGCTGCAATATGCAATTATTTTCAAAATAATTTTATGTTAAAGAGTATTTTTCATGGGAGGGTGGGTGGTAGGAGGAGTAAGTCACAACCAATCCCATTGACACTTGTTACTATGGTATTACAGTAGCACTCCTTATTTGCGCCCAGCACTCACAGGAAAGTGTACTGTCCCACAGCACAGATTTTGCCCAAAAAAGAAAAAATACCAAAAACACAAAACCAATTGAACAACTGAAATACTGAAAGAAATTACACATATATTATAAGTAGGTCAAAAATTCGAAAAGGTAGCACCATTTTTTAACTAAGTCCCCTTAAAAATACAAAATTTTCTCAAAGGAAAGGGGACATCCACTTCTTTTAGACCCCTCCCTCAGAACTGCATTTTGTAACCCAACTGCCACCCAGCACTAACTAGCTCTAGCTAGAACCCAGCTAAACATGTTTAATTAGAAGTACATCAAAAATGTTTACAATTCCTATATAAAGACCCTTCATATTTCTTGAAAAAGTTTAATCACCTTGTGCTGTTGATAAGGATGGAGTTGTAGGCCTATCCTCTGTACCTGTATCTGGAGGTGTATTTGAGGAAGCATCTTCTACCTGTAATAATGTTAGTCAACGAATTGTGTTAACTATGGAGGTGGTATGTCTGCTGTACCAGGAGCTTTGAGATGTGGCAATGGCAGAAAAGACTGACCATCAATGTAAGAGCTGCTGCCTGTGACAGACAGTAAAAGAGAGAACTTTACTTATTCCTCTGTATATTTAACGTGGAAAGATCATGGAATCACCATCTAGAATAATGACACTACTCACTTTGTCCAAAATGTTAGCAGGGGAAATGAAGGCGCTCTTCAGTTGCCCCTTTTAAATATTAGCTCATTTTCTTCCACCCCCCCCCCCCCAATTCTCCTTTCAGTGCCTAAAATACCATTTAGAATAAATAAGAAAAGGAGCAACAGTAAGCATCCTTTGCTACTGTAAGCCTAGAGGCACCCATGGTGGGAAGGGAAAAGCAAAGGTGAAGCAGAAATATTGAGAGGTAGCACATTTCTCTGACAAACTGAGTGCCTTTCCACTTGTGTGGACTTAGCTGGGAGCCAAATGGGAAGGGCAGGGGGTCCACAAGTGAGAAAAAATTTCACAGGTCCACTTTGACAGTGCCAGTTAGAATACTTTGGGAGAGCAATCTACTCTAACATTTTTCCTTCCGATTCGAGCTTTCACAGTCCACAGTGCCCATCAGGGCTGAATTGCTATCAAATACTTCATTGCCTCCCATACAAATTACAGACAAGCTTCAAAGCGCTACTCACAGTAGATGAAATAAGGCACTTATATCAATTATATTTAGAATGAACCTAAAGCCTTAAAGATATATTTAACAAAGCTTCAAAAATGATTCCATATGATCCAAGGACATACTTGGGCTGAGATACCCTAAATTGTTGCATGTTATTTACTCAACTGAAAAAAGGGTAGATTGTGCATAACTTTGTGATGTCACCCATGTACTACTGAAATTACACCCCTATACTATATTTTCTTTGATTTTTTACAGAGCTGCTACCAGTTGTGTCAATTGTAACCACTGCTTTGTTTTAGGGTGAATTAAACTAGACAAGCCTTATCAATACATATCCTTCTGAATTTTAGGTTTCATGAACATTTTAGTTTTTAGAAAAGAATGTGTTGTGAGTTGAATAAGGACAAATTATTGCACAATAAACTTGATCTCAACTGAAGCTAATTTCAACATTTTGCATCTAAACATCGATGTAAGCAGTAAATGTGGGAGTTGGATGATGATTGAGACTCACTTTGCAAACTCTAAAATATATTTTATTCTTGTAATTATGGACTTTTAGCATTAGGTTCACCTTACTTACCTGTGCACAGTCAACTGGCAAATCTTGACACGAAATATCAGTCACACTTTTCTGCTCAAGCAATTCTCTGACAGTGGGAGCTGAACCAACTTGCTGAGACGTACCCTGAACCACACTAGCTTCGGCATCAAAAAGTGTCTGGACAAAAAGGAATCAAATATCAATCAACTGTTTCATGACACTTGGAATCACATAACTTAAAACGGGAAGGAAGGGATGCGAAACTGAATGTTAAACACAGGAATAATAGGATTTTAACTCAATGTGCCCCTTATGTGCTTACTCGATATTTTTTGGAAGTCCACTCCTGTTTCATCGAAGGTCTAAACAATTAAGTTCTGCAAATTGCATACTTCTTTAACATGAGTTCCTGGCACTAAGTCTTAGAAATGAATTTGTACCAGAGTTGCTAGTGTGAATAATGGTGACAATACATGACTGCTTCAACATTTACCATGAAGCTGTGGTCATGTCAATGGAGTGATTTACCACCCTTGGTACAGTACTTAGAGTATGGTACCGAACCTAAAAATTAGGGCTGTGATCGTTTAGCAAAATTACTAAACGTTTAATCGCAAAAGTTTGCGATCGTTAAACGATTAATTGCAAGTACCTATGATCAACATAGAGACTTTAAACGTGCTCTTGAACATGATGAATATGTAAAATGCGTCAGTGACGTCCGGGGACATGGTTTCCATGAACCTCAAACAAGGATCCTCATAGAAGCTCAACTTTGATGTCGTATGTATACGTGTGTGCCATTCGTGTATGTATTTCACTTTTTCAAAAAAAAGTTAAAGGGAACATCTAATTTTATGTAATGACTGCAGATTGTTCTTTATTTCGTGCGGACAAACGGGTTTTGCGATTAATCGCTGGTAGCTTTGTACTAAACGTTTATTACACATGCGTTCGTTTAGCGATTAATTACTTAATGGTCACAGCCCTACTAAAAATATTTTTAACGCCTCCTAACTGCAAATTTAGTATTAAGAATCTCTAAACCATGTTTCACAAACCAAAGTTTTCTAGGTACCATTCTAAGTAAAGATACAAACAAAAAAAAAGTTGCAAAGTATGATCCTTCAACCTTCCGTACAGGAAGATCAGAACAAGAGTACTGTAATGCTAGTCTTTAGAGATGTAACATCATTATTCACACACGAATAAAGCAAACGTCACCATTCAACAGGGATGTTGATTTTGTTTATTTTTTTTTTCTTAGATGTTTTAGAAGAACAGAAAAAAATCGGATTTTTTTTTATTTAATCAGATTATTTTCATTTTCATAAATCCTGTAAATCTTCAATACAATTTGTTTGGAAATGTTTTCAAAATCTTACTACTGGTACTCACACTGACTTATATCATATATAAGCATAATATTTCACTTTGTCCTCTAGTCCCTCAATTGGACCTCAAACTACTGTGTTCTAGTGTATTAAGATGTAGGCTGTATCAGTTCTATAGCACTGTGGGGCCTATGTGTAAAGAGCTTAGTGGTTCAGAGTATCTGCCCTATACACAGGAAATGCATTCACAATACTCAGAAGTTAACAGGAGATCAGGTTATTGTATTCCCTACAATGTTTGTTTACATTTGACTCAGTGGATTTAGAAGTATTACCCTCTTTTCAATGTTTAGACCAGGGAGTTGCTATTTGTCAAATAGCAACTCCCTGTTTAGACTCATCTATGGAGGTTACTGTACACATCAGTGTTACAGTTTAGTTTCACAATTGCTCTATAGTGCACAGCAGGTCCAATATATTTTCACCTCTCATTTCAACTGAGTTGAAACTGTTGAACTGTTTCTGGAGGAGTAGAGATTGTCAAGGCATATAATTATGTCAGGCAGGAGACATGATGCTATTTGGCTCCATTACATGTTTGTGTGTTTCGAAGCACATTTTTTCAATTAAAACAGAAATAAGACTTGTCAAGTGAAGGAGAACACTACGTACCCCTATTCGGCTTGTGATAATTTTAGTAACTTGATCTTTACAGTTTTCTGACAATTTTGATAGATACTGAAACTTTGAGAAAAAACAGAAACACAGTTGATTCTTTCGTCACTCTTATCACTCGTCAAGACTATACATTGGGACTTCTATATCATTAGCCTATAATTTTAATACAGGTATGCACTATGATAGGACCTTAAAACACAGTAGATTCATCGATTGAATACCAAGTTTTCAATGCAAAACAATGAATTTGATTTTATTCCTAAAGTAAGTGTATGATGTGAGTTACAACTACGGTTGACAAAATGTTGTACATGGGAGGGGGGGGGGGGGCAAGAGTTAAAATCATCTGACAGTGTATAAGTGATTTAAATCAGTAATTTTTTTTTTGGGGGGGGGGGGAATCATTTGATTTATATGGTGATTTCAATCGCTCACTTTAATCGGTGTCAATCTAATCAAGCAACCCTGTCATTGAAATATGGTGCACAATGCCCCTTATGCTGCATGACACTTGGCCTTTAGAAGGGGTTTTTAATGCAAGTGCCATGTGGCTGATGTGCATCATGGCAGTAGGAATTGTGACTACAGCACAGCCCCAGGTAGTTCCTGCCCTTAAAAAACGGTTTGCACTGCCCCTGTCGTATTAGAAAACTATGAATAATGGAAGTTTACTTTGTCACATGTTTTATATTCTTGTAAACTTGTACTGATGAGGTCTTCAGGGGTTTTACTATACACATGGATCTGGATAACAAACTGGTTACCTCTTTGCAAAAGTACCTAAGATGCAATATTTTGTATCTTGAAATCTAGCTTTGGAAAAGCTAGTGATTAGTGTTGTCACTAGATCTAGAACCAGGGCTTCACAAATCCCCGCCTGACAGTCTGGGAAAATAAAAAAAAATGGAAAGGCTACGTTAGGTAAAGATAGGCCTAAGATGAGAGAAAGGTACAGTTTGATCCCTCCATCTGCAATGCAAGAATATGAACAAAAACAGGGCTAAATAGATTTACTGTCATTCTTTACACATCAGAAGGTTGAGAAACATACTTCCACTGTGACACGGTGCAAATGCCCCTAGCCCAGTACTTTGGGGCTGTTGGTAATGGTGGTAAGTTTTATTCAGCGTAGCATCTATGCAAGGAACTCGCCACAAGTGCATGTCATTATGGCACCGTCTTTGAACAAATCTAGGCCTAAGTCAAAGTCTGAAAACAAGGCGAGTTTTAGTCCACTAAAAGGCAGCCATGACAGCTAGCTAGGTAACAAACTATTTGTGACAAAATGCCCATCGACCAATAACTTCTAAATTGATGATGCAGTACCTAGGCTAGGCGTTGGTTATATATATATGAGGAAAAATTGAGTTCCAAGTTCACACAAGACAGTCCATGACAACCATGCACAACCACAGGCGTTCGAAACATTACGTACATATAATACACACTATAAATATATATAATAAGACAAGGTAAGACCTTTCTTCTGAGAAGTAGGCCCAGTGGCTGGACTGCCACCCAGTGCACCACACTCTAAATCAGGAAAAATGATTTTAGAGTATGGAAGCACTGGCTGTGCCACTTGGGCCTACTCTTTCTCAGTTTTAATTCTTATTTTCTCACCTTTTTAGTGCTTAGAATTTATCTTATGCACAAAGTTGCATTCAAAGTCTGGAGTGTCCAAACCTGTCCCAGGCCTATGCATGGACCATGGTACTGCAAAAAGACATGGTCATGGGCCTAATAATGATTAGGCCTGATTTGTCTGCGTACCCACCCTAGGCTTAGCCTTTACTTTAGTAAAACATACAATCATTTGTTGCCGGGCTACCATTAGGCCAAAGATTAGGCCAGCCCTCTTTCTGGGCTGTGTGCTCCGTTACATGGCCTGGCCTAGGCATATATTATAGCCTATCACACTACACCGTGTGATGTGCCTATAGGCCTAGGCCATGTAATGCCTAATGGAACACGGGGGTTTCCCGCGAGACCGAAGGCCCGCGAGACCGAAATTGCATTGAAGCATATGGGCGAAGCTGAACTGGGCTGACGTGCGATTATACGGTCATTTAGGTCGGCGAGACCGAAAGTGAAATAAGGTCCGCGAGACCAAAAGTGAAATAAGGTCCACGAGACCGAAGGTCCGCGAGACCGAATCAGGCTTAGGACCCTTGAACTCATGGGACCCCTTTCTGAACTTATGACACCTCGTTTGAACTTGCGAGACACTGCTATTAACTTGTGGGATATCACTATGAACTTATGGGATTTTGAATTTTTTTTTTAACTTTTGGAACTTAAAAGTGTACTAATGTCACGAAGGTCATTATTGTTCAGAGGTCATGGGGTCCCAGAAATTACGTGATCAAAATATGACTTCATTAACCTATTCCTATAAAGTGACATTAATTTTTGTTCAAGAGTCCTCATTTCGGGCAGAAAATTGAAAGGGTCAGGGTTACGTAGCAGATGTTGGTACATTGTTTTGTCGCAGCTCAAATCATTTTGTGTATTGTACGTAGCAAAGTCCTTGAACATCAAAACAATACCAAGATTAAGTTGCCTGGTTTTTACAGAGGGCGTAGTAACGATTCCTGGGATATGATGATAACATTTGGCACCAACGTTATGTCTCTAATGTTTCAAAACCCCCGTACCTACAACACGGGCCAACTTTGTAGGGTCCCTCACAAGAATTTGATTATGACCGGACCTGAGTGTGTGCTGTAGTACGGTACATGCTAATGTCGCTAGACCCTTTCAGTCTGGTTCGGTTAGTTTGATCAGTTGATGTCCTGTGATAATTTGGATCAAAATTAGTGTGCGTGGTATACACCCTCCCCATACATGCTTGTACAAAATTTTGTTCTGGTAGGTGTTTCTTTAACATTTAACCCTCCTGTCAACTTATGGGAAGGGGGCACAACAAAATTTTGGATATCTTCCTGTAGCCCAACTGGTGGTACACCATCACCGTGCTGTGAGTATGATTAAGCAGAACAGAGATCCCACCCGTAATTCGATTCCTGACCGGGTCATACAAAAGACTTTAAAAATGGAACCTACTGCCATTGTGCTTGGTGCTCAGTATAAACAATAGAGTAGGGAAAACAAACCAGTGTGCCACAACTGGAAAAAAAAAAAAAAGCCGTGGCCGGTCCGACTTAAACCAATTGGTTAGAAACTGAGCCGTAAAACCTCATCTAACTCTAACCCACCCGTAATGTCCGTTGAAAGTTGCACGAGGGTGTGTTGGCCCAGTGCCTTAACTTGACCCGAATTTAAGGGATCCAAATGAAATCATATCACTAAATTCTTCCAAGTAAACTGAATAAAGGCAAAATAGGTGTTTTCTTAAAGTTAAAACATTGCTTAATTCAACCAAATATTTTAAAAACTCGAACGTCGCAGTTTTCTTGCGATAGAACCGGAACATGCCGGATTATTTTGAAGAACGTGTACAAAAAAAAATCATTGTTTTGTGGGCAACTTGTTCTTCTTTTGCCTTTTATGCGGTAAAAATGACCTTTCCATTTGTTACAGAGGCCCTAAAATATTTTGAAATATTAATACATCCCTTGGGTATAAATTTTCGAAAATTGGATGACCTTGATGTTGAGCAAGCGTGACAGCGCACTCAATACATTTGTAAAATCCATGAAAAAGGGTGAATAATTTAATCTTATTGCTAGATAACGGTTACAATTAATATCTTCTGGCGCTAAAAACATCAGTTTTTTTTTGCAATCAGCGTGTGTAAATACCCCACTTAGGTGACTATCGTCTAAATTTGAAGGTGTTTTCCGCCCAAATAACTGTAGTGCCCCCCACCCCGTGGGAAATAAGGTGTGACATCTAGTTGTATAAAATTCGACCCTACGTACGTTTTCCACCATGCTGATTTTTATTCTGAAATCAAGCTTTTTAAGTCGTAGAAACAGGCACTGGCAAACTACAGAAAAATCCCAAACCCAAAGAAAACCATGACGGGTCACAAACACAAATACTAAACAAACTATTCATACCGTGCAACAGGGAACAAAAGAGTCTTTGTTACTACTGAACTCCAGTAACTGTCACTGCAGCCAACCCCAAAACAACTCCCACAACCACATACCACCCAAACAAATTCCGCCCACACGCCCAAAGGCAAATCTACACCCCCTGCAACAACACGCCCGAATGCAACACTACGCCCCAAAGGCAACACTACGCCCTAAGGCAACACTACGCCCGAAGGCAACACTACGCCCGAAGGCAACAATACGCCCGAAGGCAACACTACGCCCCAAAGGAACACTACGCCCGAAGGCAACACTACGCCCAAAGGCAACAGCACTTAATAAGCACCGGGGCAAATACAGGTGCACCTTGCCCAAAGGTGCCCCGGAGGCAGTTGTGGCAAAGGGTAACCTCATTATCCCCATGCTTTAACAAGCTCCACAACCGGATGCAGTTTAACGTCCTACCCAGGACGATTCTGAAATCAAGTGTTTTTGTATCACCTTGCGCTATCAAAATAAAAGGAGGTAAAGGTACGTCTGTGCCTGAAATTGGACCATAAGGTGTGACGCACTGCAAATTTGGTAATGCAATGCGCTAAGGGTGGCGCACTGCGTAAGGTGTGACTAGAGACCCTATAGTGGGAGAGATTGGCCAACCATTGTTCTCAGATACGCATTCTGATTGGCCGAAATGTATGGGCACCATTTTGGAGCCAAAGTACGAGTTTGCAAGATCATGTGTAGCCTATGTACATTTGAGAAGTTGTGCAGGCTGTACTGTACGTACGGCCGGACGTACGCATCCTATATAAGATTGAGTGATAGACATGTTTTATTTCCAAAATTGCGTCCAGGGTGTGCTGCATTTGGATGCACGAACAGATCAGAAAAGGGTTACAAGTTGTATAGAATCCCATCCTGTACAAAAGAAGGCTTCGGTGGGCTGTAAAAGTTAGAAGGCTCAATTGGAATCCTTCAAATAGCGATCGCTTATGCGACGTAACTTTACAGTATACAAGTTAGTAACAGGCCTACATGTAGGCCTAACGTTAGGGTAGGCTTAGCCTTAGAGTTAGATTACGACGTTCTGTACACAGAGCAGGATGCTCTATGGTTCTGTACAAGGCCTAGCCTATACCGTATACGGCGGTTCCATCTCTTTATTCCGACTGCTTGATATTCCAACACATAAACCCAAATACAACTAATGAACCCTTTGGCCTAACCGGCTAACCCTAATACTAACCCTATTGGAGAGTTGTCGGAACATCCCCGTAGGGACGTTGGAATACCAGAGCTGCAGTCCCCAGTCATAGGTGTAGGAGCAGTGGCGTATTTAGGGGGGGGGGGGCATTGAGCCATACCCCCACCCCTCACTGATGCCGATTTTTTTTACTTCCTAAAGATATGTTAGGTTTTTATCACAAATTTTAGTGCAAATGGTAGCATATGAGGCACCAGATTGCATGTAAGGACACCTAATTTTTCAAAAATTTTCAAAGGGGGGAGGGGGCACACCATTGGGCCATGGTTCCCCTCACTTATGCCGATATTTTTGTTTTAGTTCCTAAAATACGTAAATTTTTTAACACAAATTTTACTTCCGATGTAGCCTATGTGGCACAGGATTGCATGTAAGGACATCCAATTTTTCAAAAATTTTCATAGGGGAGGAGGACATAACAGATCAAACATTGCTCCTGGATCTATTAGTAACATGAGAAAACTGAACCACTTGCATACCTTTGACTTTGATGTAGGTTTTTACATGGAATACACCCTGGTCAGTCACAATTTTATAAAACCTAGGCCTAGGCCCATGGGAGTCACTCCTGGGAGGACAGGGGGACACGTCCCCCCACATTTTGGAAATACACCCATTGACTTAAGATTTTATACACAGTAAATTTTTGACAGAAGTGGCCATGTTCCCCACACTCGCGTAAAGATTGACCCCCATGCCTAGATCTTTCCATAAAATAAAAGTTTCACTACGAAGTGCTCCCCTATATTTACCCCTTCCCCCAGCCCAGACCTCTCCTGAATCTTTGACTAAATAATGAAAAATCTTAAGTGATTAGTTCAGCTTGCTTGAACTTTCCATAAAAAAGCACCATTTTGCATGTATGCTATCCTGCATTAACGTACTAGTAGTTTTCTTAGAAAGAAGGGGTAGACCCAGCCCAGAATAGACCCACCCCTCCCCCTTTCTTACCAGCACAAAAATCAGACACACTAAAATGAGATTTTTTAAAATAAAATCACTTTTAAAACTGTCAAAATAGCATACACCATTCTGCATTTTCGTCACTTTCAATTAGCAAAAGTTACTCAAAATGGAGGGTGTTATCCCCTCCCTCTAGACCCCTCCCAGGACGACTTTTCCTGCACCGGGTGACAAACTAAAGGATCCGGCAGACAGTGCCAGCCAGAGTAAACCAATACGAATGATTGTCACAAGGGAACAGAACGCTGTAACTCACTTTGTTTTACATTTAGTACGAAAAACTGTTCGCACACGGTGTATATGATATCTGGTCATGGTTACCATTTGGCTCTAAAATGGCGCCCATGAAATAAGTTAGCCAAACTCTCCCACTATAGGGTCTCTAGGTGTGACGCACTTCGAAAGGGTTTGACGCACTGCGTGAGAGGTTTTACACTTACAGTGTTTATGAAACGGACAAATGTCTACAGCGGCGTAGCCACGGGGGGAGGGGGGCCTGGGGGGCCTAGGCCCCCAGATATTCGTCAGGCCCCCCAGATTTTTTGTGTCCTAATAATATGTTTAAGAATTAAGAAAAAATAAATGTGTGAACGGATAAACTTTGAAGTATTTCTTCAAAAAAATAAATAAAATGTGTAAGAATTAAGAAAAAGTAAATGTGTGAAAAACACATCTTGCGCACGTATGAAATCAATTTATAACTTTAAAATGCCTACTTTCACTAAATTAGGTATATAATCTGCACTATCGTTTACTTCTCATATAATTCACTTGGACGATGAAACGAACGTCCCGACGACTAATTCGGATGGACATTGTCAGGTTTAGACCCCTTCTGCCTTTCGGATGGATGGTTGATTTACTGAAAACATAGCAATTATCAATTAAAAAAGGTAGGCGGTGGCATTATCTGATACTACGTAGGCAGTCCCGTGTTTCAAAATTTTTTCAAGGAATATATAATTTCTGCATTCTTAACGGTCAAACGTCTTATAATTAGACAAATAGCATCTCTGTGCTGTTGGATGAGATTAAAGACCGCAGATACTTTGTAGTACTGCTCTGTTAGGTTTCTAAAACCTTTAACTAGACATGTTTCTGCTCGTATGCTTTATTGCGTACTCTGATAGAGTCACGATTGTGCATGTTTCTCATTCTGGTCTGAGAGAGACCATATTGTATCCCCTGTGATTGCGATGTCACCGTCAGTCACATTCTCGTCGACTGCTATGAATACTCCCATATTCGTCAGAAATATTACAGTGTACCAGACCTGAAGACATTGTTTGAACACACGGACCCCACTCTCATCTTGGATTTTCTCAAAGAAAGTGGCCTTTACAGGAAATTTTGACATGACCCCCCCCCCCTCCCCATTTGCTTTTGTCAAGACTTTAGGATTTTGCCCAATGTTTTAATTCTTTTTTACTTTTAGTTTTACGCTACCTTTACCCTGTTCTATCTAGCTGACACTACATAACACATTCGTGTTGATGTGTCGTTAAATCCAATCTAACTCATTCTGGTCTGACTTTATGTAGATTTCCATGTTGTAAAAGATGATGATCTACGCTAACTTACTAGTAATTACAATTTATGGCAGAACTTGAAATTCCAGTCGATATGTTCAGTTTTTAGTGTTGTTATTAAAGATATGATTACAACTTATTTGACTTACATAGTCGGATTTTTGATTGCAAAGATGGGAATTATATAAAGAGTTGTTATATTTCGGTTTTTACTTTGCTTGTGATTATTTTGAAGTTTGTCCTGACTTTACTACTGACATAATACAATCATAGGCGGGACTAATACAGTTGAAAAGTTTGTCTGACACCGTAATATTTCTTTCCTCCTATCCGCCACACCTTTTGTGACTTAAAGCTCTGAAATAAGGGTCACTGAAGGAAGTATAGTACGTCAGAATATGCACCATGGTCCTTTCAAACAAAGTCCCAAACCCTACACATGTAAAGGGAACCTCAATTCTCGATAAAAAATGGCGTGCTTCGCATGAGCCTTATATAAATCGATGTTTCATTAGTACTGCTGCGCGTAGGAAAACTTTAGTAGAACTGCCTCCTTATGACTCCCATTGTACGACAGCTTGACTAAATTACCATTTCCAAAACCCTCGCTACACTTTTCGCTGTTCACTTTCCTCAGCAACTAACACCATCCTCAGCAAATTGAATGACGGTACTAACTTAAATTTGCGATCATTATGTGAAAACTATTTAGCATTTCAAATTACACCTGGGGGAAATAGGAATTTCTCAAGAAATGGTCCAGAATGGCCACGAAAGTCGTCAAATTTAAGACACATTTCTCAGGGAGGACCCTCAGTCCCCAGCCTCGCGCCTTCGGCGATCGTAGTTAGAGGCTTCGCAAGCCACAACTTCCCACGATGCAGCCCCCAATAAAATTACTTCCCTGGCACTTTAACTTTAAGTATCACATTGTCTATAACCTTCAAAATCGACACTAACATCATTTTTCACACGAATAAAATAGTTGAGGGCACTTGTCCCAGACCATCGACAAAATGAAACATGAAAGAGAATCTCCATAGAGCAGGACATAGGTTCCCATATCCTGCTCTATGAAAAAAAAAACAGGCACCTGGGGAAAGTAGGAAACTTTTTATGCTTATAAAAATACTGCATTTAAAGCTAAAGAAAAACAATAGGCTACACTTAAATTTCTCAACGCTGTTTTCTTCTGCGCTCTTCGCGCTCATCTGTGTTAAATATTGCTTCGGGGTTTCGGGGTTACTTCCTGTAGAACATCCTGCTTGTCATATAGTTTCGTACAAACTCTTCTGTTATGATCGAAACCACCAATGCCCCCATGGCCTTACGCACCGTAGGGGAAGTTCCCACTCCGTCCCCCAGAAATTTCCAAAGCAAAATTTTTATTACCATCGATC
The DNA here is from genome assembly GCA_029531755.1 of Holothuria leucospilota. Lineage (NCBI taxonomy): Eukaryota > Metazoa > Echinodermata > Holothuroidea > Aspidochirotida > Holothuriidae > Holothuria > Holothuria leucospilota. Next base: position 39,948,524 of record CM055964.1, read on the forward strand.
TGTGTAAATTTACCGAAACTTTAAAGATTGTTTAGATGCAAGTTGTAATGCACGAAAATTGTCAATTTCGGTACCGTAATAAGGGATAGGCGCTTAGCGAAGGGGGGGGGGGTGGGCAAGAGCCCTCTCCCTGAGGATACTTTTCTTTCTTAGCATTTCTTTTACTCATATTACTGAAAAGTATGAAAAATATTATTTTTACAGCGCGCTTCAGGGGCACCCATTCTGAATACTAGATCGCACATTCTTAAAAATTATTTTTCCATAGCCCGGTGAAAGTCTCCGAATAATCCATTCTCCCATACTTCCTCAAGCCATTAGCATTATCCACCCCATCTGACTGTTAGTCACATGGAGTAAGAATATAATTGAAAGAAGTCAAATTGTGATTTTTGTGGTATATTAATTGCCCATCTTATCTCATTTGAAGTTGAAGCTAAAATGCATCATTTTAATACCTGCAATTTCGTAAATACACCAGAGCTTCCCTGGACCCTCACTGTGTCTCTGTCCCTGGACCCCGCCAGAGGCCCTGAGGCGGGCCTCTGGACCCCACGCCGTTAGGGGGAGCGCTTCGCGCTCCTGTGGCGCCTTCGTTTGACAGTCCGCCCAACTTTGCCCCCTCACTTTTAAACATCAAATCCCGCCTCCGGACACAATGATATAATTAGTTATTTGAGAAACACACACACACACACACACACACACACACAAAAAAGAAAGACGGAAGCAGCAATTATTTACATTTTACACTGAAATTTCATTTTTACTCATAAATCATGAATGAACATTAGTACTCCAGTGTGCACGTCTGTCAAGAGGCAAGGGTATCGCCAAGTATCTTTAATGCTTCTTCTGAATTTTTCAACCTCCATATATAAGTTGAATTCGCCGGGATTCGAGCTCGGTACCTCCCGCTTGCTAGTGCGGACGCTCTAACTTCTGAGCCATTAAGCCAATATGGTTTTAGACTCTGCAGCCAATTCTGTAGCCACCACTGGTCCATGTGACCCGCTTATAAACTCTAGAGGGGCGTTGCTCAATGCCCGTAAATGAATACCAATATGGATATTCTCCTGAATAAAAGGCTATCATAATGTTATTGTGTGTGTCTTGTGGAAGCGCTAGGGTCTACCCGTCAACCCTACGTTTTTATTCATAAGGGTCAATGTCCATAAGGTCGATTATTCATAAGGGTTGTTATTCATAATCGTAAAAAAGGTTCGTTGTTCATAATGCTCGTTATTCATAATAGGAAAAAGGGTTCGTTATTCATAATTGGAAAAGAGGTTCGATATTCATAACAGGAAAAGGGGTTCAATATTCATAATATGGGAAAAGGCGTTTTTTACAGGCTTCCTGTGTCTAGTGGAAGGTGGCACTCCCTTAAAACTCGCAGGATGATAGGACACTGTGTTGTCTACAACATGTTGACGTCATTTTTATATGTGGTATTTAGATTGGCTGTAATTGGCCTTTCACAGAGACCAGTCTAAACTTTGTGGGATTATAAATATCGCATCTTATTCTCGATTATGAACAACAAACCCCTTTTCCGATTATGAATAGCGAACCCTTTTTTCAATTTTGAATAGTGAACCCTTTTTATTATGAATAATAAACCCTTTTGTTTTGGTTATGAAAATTGAACCTTTTTTCGATTATGCCAAACGAACATTATTCTCGATTATGAATAGCGAACCTTATGAACCATGAACCTTTTTTATTTATTTCTATGAATAACGAACCTTATGAACAATGAACCTTATTCTGGTCGTTCGTCATGTTATGAATAGCGACCCTTATGAATAATGAACCTTTTAAATAAACCAGAAAGCCAAAGGGCTTGGTGAGTCCTTGCCGAAAGGGGGTGCCTTTTTACACTGAGGTTCATCTCTCAAATTTTTACTTCTTGACTATATCAATTTTTACAATGTTGTAACACTTTTGACCTCTGCCGACCTCATATGACCTTTGAACCCCACCAAAAATTGACTACCCAAAACTTAAGCAAGTGTCTGTACTTCCTCACTTCTAATGTCATGTTTACAAAGTTTCAGATTGACCTCTGGTAACCTCAAATGACTTGTCACCTCCACCAAAAAAACAGCAGGGTTCCTCTCACCATGAAAATTGTATATACAAATATGAAAAATGTCTGTTATTCCTATCTTCACATATCATGTGAACAGGGTTTTCAGTTTTTGACCTCTGGTGACCTCAAACGACCTTTGATCTCAACTAAAAACAATAGGGTTCTTCCTTTTACCGTGACAAATCTAAATACCAACAGGGTTGTTCCAGTTACTGAATAATAGTAACTAGTTATAGTTACAGTTAATTCACAAAAAATGTAACTTGTTACAGTTACAAGTTACAAATCTGAAAATGTAACTAGTTACAGTTACTTTTATGGCCATTGTAACTAGTTAATTTTGAAATGTAACTAATTACTTAACACACTATAGCTACAGTGAGTAGATGAAAAATAAAATGAGTTTAAATGTTGTCTCTTTTTGGCTTTCTTTATTTGTGATGTCTTTCAAAGGAACACTGGATACTGTTCAATGTTTACAAGTAAGTAATTAAACCTTTGTTTACTTTCAGCAGCAGTTGTCTTTCAAAGTTAGCATCAGATATGTTTGCACGATTTGGGACAAATATTTGACCACCAATACTGAAAAGTCTCTCTACTGCAGCACTTGCAGGAAGTGCTGTGTTGTATTTAATAAACAGTGGCTTCAAGAACCTCTGGTCAAGCATAGATGCAGTGCTGGTTGGCTCCTGTGCAATGAATCTGTCGGCTTCATTGATGCTGGTGGTCTTTCCCACAGTAGCCAAAGAGTCAAAAAAACCTTTCTCATCATTGTCCTCCTCACTGCTGCGATGTTCACTTTCATCACTGCTTCCTTCTGATTGTGAGCTTGTTACGAGTTCCTTAAATAAGGTCACTGCCTTCTGCTTGTCTTCGGTGCACTTTATCCAAGATAATTTGAATCTTGGGTGAAGTATGCTTGCCAGAATGTAGTCATTATCCTGAAAAAGTCTTCCAAAGCGTTTAGAGATTCCAGCTAGTAATGCATCTACCAGAGACACACAGTACCTCAAATTTCCTGATATTTTCTTGTCATGCAATTTTTCTCTCAGGCATGTAATTGTTGGGAGGAGGAACCCCAAGCTTGCAGTCTTCTCCCCTTGCAAAATGTCTAGTGCTTGGCATACAGGTTTCATGACCTGTTTAAAGAAATGGAAGTCATTGAATCATAGCAACTGTGCTTCAACTTGAAAATTTCTGCTCTTATTAGCAAAGCACTTTATTAGACTTGGTAAATAAAAATGTCTTGAGTAAACCTCTACCAAGGAACATGACATGCTTTCCCATTTTGTGATCAACCTTGTCTATTTTGAGTAACTTCTTGAAGCTTCCTTTAGTTACTAGGGCTTGATTTCTCCAGAAACTTGTCACTTGTTTTTAAACTCCATTTTTGAAGTACTCTACTACCAACAATTTTACTAAGTTAATGCAGTCTTTGTATAAATTAATTCCCCCACCCACCAGTGCTTCTGGGTTAAATGAATATAAACTCTGAAGAAGAAATTTGAAAAATTATCCATAGGAGATGTAGTGCACAATATGAAAGGAATAAGGGTATACCTCATTATTCCCAACTGAACACTTTCTTGAAATTAACTAAGGTGCTTTAAGGAAGTATAATCAGTCACCCAATTTTATTTTGACACATGAATGTTGTTACAAATTTCCTATTTCTGCTGCAAGTATCTTTCATAATATTTCAGAACATAAAGGCGGTATTCTCAAAAGTAAACAAAATGCATAAATTAAAAATTCGGTTCTAAAATTGTTGTAACATGACTTTAAAGAGCCATCATGAATTAGGATACCCAGGCATACTAATTCAAGTTGAGGTGTACGAGCAAAACAATTATCTTTGGTGTGTGTACGAGGAAGTAGAGTAAGCATTCTGGTGATACTGTCACTTAATTCTGGTGTATAGTTCTCAAGATACCAGCTAATGAAGTAACATCACTAGTGACAGAAAGTGAGCTTGAATCAAGCAGGGGTTATATCATCTCTTTACACTGTTGAGCAATGCATTGATTTTATTTATTTATTCTGTTGTATTTACCTTGAAGTTGTGTGAAATATGTGCTCTACATGAGAAATTCAAAGTTTGCAAATTCCCATGCTTCTCAAGCATTCACATCATGATAACATAAGATTATGAAGGAGAAAATAAAAGAAAACCAAAGAGAGCTCATTAAAGTTATGATGTCACATGTGCTTGGTACAAGTTCACTTTGGGTTGAAATGTGGACAATTTCATCCACTGATATCTTAAGAACAACAAATTAGATTTCAATAAAAATTTCACCAGAATGCTCACAGTAAGTACTCCATAATATATGAAAACTCCATTAAAACCAACACCTTTCTTTTTCTGTAGTGTGATCCCAACCTCTTATCCTATCCCTGTTATAACTGGAATCCTTAAAATACTCTGGATGAAATAATTACTTTTCTTTCCTTCCAGAAACTTATTTAGAAATTCTCACCTCACAAAATTCTTTAATGAAGGTCAGTTCAGTCTGACGAAATGATGGCATTTCCAAAGTGTCGCAGAGAGCATCAAAAATACCCTCTTGTTTCTCTTCCAGTGAGGTGATGCACTCCAATGCTTGGTAGACAGAATTCCATCGTGTTGAATTTGGCACAACAAGAAGTCTCCCCAGTTTTTCTTTAACTGTATCTGAAGCAAGAGAACTTCTGCTCTGCTTGTTGAAAATGGCTTGACATTTTCCAAAAGCCGCCCTTGATACTGCTTTGAACGTCTTATCACTCTCGGCTGCTTCAACATCCTTGCTTGCAATGAGGTTTAAAGTGTGGCAAGCACACCTATGATGATGAGGCAAATGGTACATGACTTCAGATTCTTCAGCTTGGTCAAGGAAACTGGCCACCTCTGTGAAATCCATGGGTATATCATCTTCAGAGGAGTCTGTGTCTATGTCAACATGCTGACCACCAAACAACCTAAAGACAAAAAAAGTGAAAGAACTATCCTTTATTCATTCATTTCGTCCGTACAAACATATATCAGAAATAAAATTGAGACTTGACCTAGAAAAATACTTGTTTAATCAGCTAGTGCACAGGAAAAGGGAGTACAACACAGTACCTAAAAAAGAAGATTAAGAGAGAAAAAAAGAAACTCACAATAGAATCTAATCACTAGAATAAGAATACTTAAGTGATGTTAGTTTTTAACTCCCGAAAGCAACCTAAAATGGCAAAACATTGTTACCTGAAAGCTTTGCAAAAGTTGCTGCCATTGTCTGTGACTGTCCTTTCCACTTTATTTTGGATCTTAAATTCTTTGTGAATATCTTCAAGAGTTGAAGCAAGTAGTTTGTATGTATGGCTGCCCTTTAGTCTTCTGCAAGCAATGGCTGCAGAATGCCGCTGGAGGGTTTCTGCATCTATCCAGTGACAGGTAACTCCCAAGTAACTTCTGCAAAATGAGAAAGATTTTTCAGTGATGTAAGACAGCCTAAAACATTTCAGAAGTGCATTTAAGTAGCATTACCTTTGCAGAAACAAATACACTTAGTAACTTAAAATTGGTGGGATCTTGTAGCAGTATGAACTGATCATTTGAACTGTAGAATCCACTGGAAATAACCTGTGGTAAAATGCGTGGCACAAATCATTGAAAAGACTTTTAGGAGTCTTTCTTTACTGATCAAAGTTGAACTATAAAGTGTCTACTGCCTTCCCAAACTTATGCCTACAACTCACCTTCTCCCCACCCAAGATAAGTGTAATTTATTCAGGAAGAAACTATTTCACATACACATACATCTGCTAATGTAAAAGAGTATGTACAATGACGTAAGGCCAAGGGTAACTTTCACTTCACACTTTAGAATTTCCATGAAAAAGGAATACGGGAAGATCTGGTTTGGGGCTAGTAAAGAATAAACATGCTTACAAAATATTAATCAGTGTTATAAAATTAATAATATGTAAAGAACTTTAAAATTAAATATGTGAAACACTTATGGAGGGGAAAATAGGTTACCTATTTCTTGCAGTCCAGGCATCAGCAGTGGTACAAACATGTCACGTTCGACATCTTGTTAATCAAGGCAGTCTTCATCTTTTGGTAATTTTCTTCTATTGTTCTCATAACACTTTTTCTTCCAATCACACTTCTCTCTGGTTGTAGCCCTTTGATGAGATTTTGAAATGAAGGCTTTTCCACCAATGAAAAAGGCTGCAAGTCATTGATGATGAAATCAACTACTAGCCTGTCAACTGTTGCCTGTGGTACAGAAGCAGACTTCTTTTGAAACTGCCTGATATCCTGTTGAGTCAGTGGCTTTTCAGATATTGGGGAGGTTTTCTGTCTCTTACAGTTTTTCAGGTCTTTGTTCAAGCTTTCAACTTGTCCTGGATGAACTCTCTGAAAGTGGACAAAACAAGAAACACTAAAACTACTAAAGGAACCATGAAATTTGCAGACACAGTTAAAAGTAATTTTTTCCATAAAATGATAACTTATTATAGCTCCTAAAACAGGTTTATGAATTATTACACAGCTGTGACCTCATTCCATATTAACTTGAAACATTTCCTGTGTAAGTAATCTCATACAAAATCATTTTTATTTATTTATTAATTTTTTTGGGGGGTGGGGGTGACTTTCCTGTGGATGGTCTCTCATCTGGCCTTGGGAAACAAAAACCTTGATATAAACAAGCACTAAATTTTGGTCAATATATAATAATTAACTTACAAAGCAAAACACCATTCCACATAGGCTAACTTTTACTGCATCAGTCAAATCAAAGCCTAATGTTTGTGAAGGAGAGACCTGGGAGACAGCACAACATGACAACATATTGAGTTCTTTTATACATCAAACACTCCATTCTACGGTATGGTGAGTCATTTATTATAAGTTACTACTACAGGTTTGAACTGAGGTAGCTTAAAGTAGTCGAGGAAGCCGTAATGTAGACCAGTCCTCAATTTTACCTTTTCACGGGTTCTAACGTCAATATTTCATTGAGGAATACACAAACCTACCTAGCCTAGGCCTAGGCTAAGGCCATCTTCAATGGATAGGCTACAAAGTCTGAATCTTCACTTTATACGCTACATGGAGACCCCTTCTTTTTTGCAGGCAGGCTAGGGCCTATCCCAATCATAACTAGAAAATGTAGTTACGAAAATCGTAACCACTTACTGTCCATGATTGTTTCTGTGCGGAAACGTCCCCAGTGGTTATGCTAGCTTTAGAATATCGCCCTTTCAATTTTCAGTGTTGGCACAGTGAAGATGTGAGAAAGCTCGACTAAATCCGTCAGACAATAGGCCTGTATGTACTTGAAGATAATTTAATCCTCTTCATGTACCGAAGTTTGAGTGACAGATCACTTTGCTCTTACTTTTTGACTTTGAGAAGCACAAATTTTTGGTTTTGCATGCAGGAAATAGTACTCTCCTGGTCTTGTGGGAAGAAGCCTATTCAAAAATATTTCATGTCTAAACAAATCGTCCCTTGTTGAGACATTTTTACCACGTACACGTGCATACAGTATACTTCATCCGTTCTTAATAACGAGGGACAACCTATGCACTGAGCGCTGTAGGCCTAATAGCCCAGTGCATGGCCGCGACGCAGCTAGGCGTTAGTGTAAGTATACTGAAGAGAACTGCCAATGAGCCTAGCTGTACTTCTCCGCAGATATCGTCACAATGGACTTATAGTAGGCTGCAAGCTTCATTTCTTGCTTCAAAATGCTTCAAGAAATCTCACTTTTCGTGATTGACCTTGCCTACATACTCTAAGCAATCGACCAATCAGCAAACGCGACAGCTCTTATAGCCGTACAGTGTGTGTTTTACGACATAAGAAGCGTGCGTAGAGTACTGGCGAAATACGACAGTACGACCATGTGCCACAATATACTGTACTACTATTTAGGTAGTTTGACTTACTCAAGCCATTCTTAACAAAACAATAAAATACAAAACTGCCAAAATAAAAACCAGTCATGCTCAGCCCCATTCCAACCAAAAGTGACCAAGAAGTCTCGTTCCCATCTACATGATTCACTCTACATAATGAGCTCAATGGTAGATCAAAACACTCAGTGAGAATCAAGAAACATTGAACGAAAGAACTGCTTCTCGAAAATGAGAAGCGTGCCTAAGGTACTGTCCATGACGTCATGGACAGTACAAAAATGTAGGCCTAGGGCCAGCCTAACGATATCGGTTTGTGCACGACAATTGGGGGTGCACGAAAATAGGATAATGCAGTAGGCCTATAGGTTAGTCTACCAATCAATGCCGAAATAGTGTCAGTGGGCTACGCGTACGGTACATATTCCGTCGTGGCGCATGGTGCATGGGATAAGAACCAGGTATCACTGGATATATGCCAATGTTTGTCCGGGCGATCATATAGATACAGCATAGCCTATGCTATTTCCATTTCAGTCATAATACGGACTGCATAGCCGAGGTTAGGCTCCGGGTCCGACATTACCTTTATGTGTGTTGTCAAGTTGCTAGGTGAAGATGATGATGCCGAAATCAATTTGACGACTGGTAGGCAAAGCTTGCACTGAAACTTTTGTTTGTCATCTTCTTGCCTCTTAAACTGGAAGTAATTTTTAAAACCTGGCCATGGCTGCAGGTCTGTGTCAGCATTACCTTCCATAGCGGAATGTTTCTATAATTTTACGAACTAACGTTAGACCCGACTCAAGTTGTTCTTCCGCGATTTCGTGAAGACATATAACAGCGCGCCTAGGCTATATAGCTAGCTAGCCGCGGCCAAGGTACGGTACTGTGCGGGGCATGCAGTTGCTGTTATGCTTCCGCTGGGCGTAATACGGTATGTGCGCACAATGCTAATATGACATGACTTAGTACATGAGCATGTACGTATGTAAATACGGTCGCAAGTTCTAATATACCTGCTCTGTGGTCGCAACATATACACGTACGTCGTGCGTTTCCAAAACTCACTCGTGTACAGTCTAGTGATGAACTGTATGAACATCATAGTTGATGGGGGCCGAAGTTTTCACGCCGTACTGCGCAAGTACACTCCGGCCTGATATGAGGTGAGGTAGTTGTTGGATGGGTCAGTTATAGGTCACGCGTCACTGAATTTTTAGTTTCAAGAATTAAAATACACAACGGCCGGTTCGTAATTGTTTTTGTTTTCATGATTGTTGATTAACCTCTTTAACTAAAAGGTCCAAGAAAAGCATAATATTATGTTGCTTGTAACGGAAATGTAACGACAAGGAAATGCCGTGCCGTTACAGTTAAGTTACCGCCGAAAAGTAACTCGTTAATTTCTCCGTTACACATTGACAAAAATAACTCGTTACATGACTCCGTTACACAAAATGTAACTCGTTACAGTAACGGCGTTACTTGTAACTCGTTACTTCCCAACCCTGAATACCAACTATGAAAGGTTTCCACCATTGCTACCGTGAGATATTGTGTTTACAAGCCATTCACAGGGTTTTCGCATTTTAACCTCTGGTGACCTCAAATGACCTTTGAGCTCCATCAAAAACAATAAGGTTCTTCCTCTCACGATGGCAAATCTACATACCAAATATAAAAAGTGTCGGTCATTGCTGTCTTAAGATGTGGGGTTTACAAGGTTTCGCAGTTTAACCTCTGGTGACCTCAAATGACCTTAACCGTTACCAAAAACATTACGGTTTTTCCTCTCGCCGTGACAAATGTATATACCAAATATGACGTGTCCAACATTGCTACCTTGAGATATCGTGCTTACAAGCCATTTACAAAGATTTCGCAGTTTAACCCTCGGTGACATCAAATGACCTTTCACCTCCATCAAAAATGATATGGTTGTTCCTCTCACATGACAAATCTATATACCAAATATGAAAGTGTCAGTCATTGCTATCTTGAGATATCGTGTTTACAATGTTTTTGCAGTTTAACCTATGGTGACCTTTGATCTCCACCCAAAACAATAGGGTTCTTTCTGTCAACTTGCCAAATCTATATTCCAAATATAAAAAGTGTCAGTCATTGCTATCTTGAGATATCGTGTTTACAAGCCATTTACAAAGTTTTCGCAGTTCAGCCTATGGTGACCTCAAATGACCTTTAACCTCCACCAAAAACAATATGGTTCTTTCTCTCACCATGACAAATCTCTGTACCAAATATGAAAAGTGTCCATCAATGCTATCTTGAGAAAACGTGTTTGGAAGCTATGCCTCGCATACACACATACACGCACACACACACACACACACACATACTGGTATTTATCACAAGCCGAGGACCAACCTCTCAGAGAGTTCGTGCATATTCACCTGAGGTCCAGCAGTTACAACTAAGAGACAGAAAATCAAAAACATGTATTTTGTTATTATGCTGAAAAGGAACCTATACACACCAATGGGGAAGGAATACATTTCACCCGAGTCCACTAGTTTTATACTATACACCTGAGCACCACTGCACAAGTTTCCATATATAATGCAGGACGCAACTGATGTGTGTGCATTTTCAATTATCATTATTTCCTGAGGACCTTGTGTGTCATGAATGGTTTGTCTACCAAGATGAGGACACACAGTAATGGGAAACAATGTACAACTGTCCTATCAGATACAACTTCAATGTCCACTGCCCTTATTCTATACAACTGAGGACCACTGCACAAGTTTCCCTTCATAATGCAGGACTCAACTGATGTGTGTGCATTTTCAGTTATTATTTCCTGAGGACCTTGTGTGTCATGAATGGTTTGTCTACCAAGATGAGGACACACAGTAATGGGAAACAATGTGCAACTTCTTTATTAGATACATCTGGGTACCACTACTCAAGCTTCCCTATATAATGCAGGACTTCAACTAATGTGCATATTTTCACTTTCAGTTATCATTATTCCCCGGGGACCCTGTGTACTTAGTTTGTCTACCAAGATGAGGACACACACAGTAGATGTCCTTCGCTATCAGATACAAAACTTGCAATGTTCACTAGTTAATAGCTCTATATCTCCAGGGACCACTACACCTGCTTCGATTTCCTATACTACACAGGGCGTATATACATGAATTCGCAGTGGGGGGGGGGGGGGGGTGAACTACATTTCTTGGAGACCGACTCTCATTGACATAGCTGTATGATCCAAATTTCCTAGATAATTACAATTTACAGGCCTGTAGCAGGGCTGTCAAATTTAAGTGACTGGTGAGAGTGAGATTCACTGAGAGACTACTGACGCGGAGCACCACCATCGGTTCGCCCGGAGTGTTCCGGCAGAGGGGGGGTTTTGCAAAAAATACCCGTAGATTGCAGGAAATGGCACTTCCCATGCCTTTTTACTGCATGTCCACAATTGCAGTTTTCAGATGTTTCATGTTCCTGGAAATTTTTAAGGAGACATTTTGTTCACATTATAAATAGGCCTACGAAAAATTTGAAATTCTAAGACCTACTGCTATGTATTGCTGACAGCCCAAAATTGAATACATCCAGTGGACTCGGACATAATTGTTCACATTCGGGTTGAAAGCAGCTAGCTCGATGATGGCAATTAATTATTATAAATTAATATATAATAAAATATAAATTATTTATACTGTAAACTGTACTACTGTCAGATTACTGCAGACTATGACCAGTTGAAGGAACTCAGGTAGCGTGATAGCTGGCGTTTTACCGACACCTTTTTCACCATATTGAGATATTGCGTGAGAAACTGTTGCTACATGGTGAGAGCTTGAGATTGCGCCGAAATGCGTGACTCTCACGCTCAATGTGTGAGAGTTGACAGCCCTGCGGTAGTAATAATAACTATAGGTACATGCATTTGAATATGACAATGATTATCACAGGTTTAACTAACTGGATTTGAGACCGATTTTTTGGCGCTCAGAGACCGACTTTTGATTTCACTGGGGGGGGGGGGTGTCACACACTCCCACACCCCCCATATTTATGCCCCTGATACTACACAGGACTCTGGCTAGTGTATGACCAAGTTTAATCATCACAATTCCTTGAAGGCAACAGGCAGTCGCCCCAAAATTTTCTTTGAAAAATCAGCAAACTCTTGCACATCTCCTCTTATTGCATTACAAGCACCTCTGATGACGTTTTGAACATAACTATTACAAACAATTGGTAAAGCAAGGAGAAATTCTGCTTGAATTTCACAATTCACTAACAAAAATATTGTCACATGATCAAAATAGGCCAATCATGAACTAGAGTGATGGGGCATATTCACTCTGATTGGGGTGACTGCCTACTGCCTTTAAGGACCTTGTGTGTTTGTCCACCATGACTTGTATTACCCATTAGTTTTGCCCCATACATCTCAGGACCACTAAACAAGCTTCCCTATGTAATGCAGGACTCCCACCAGCATAATTTCCTGAATGCTCAGTGTCATGCATTGATGGTGTCATTGTCTGCAAAGATGGGGGCATGGAATTATGGAGAAAGACTGTGTACAAACTTTCTGGTCAGATAAAGTTTTGTTGGTGTGCTTTGATGTACTTCATACTTAACAATGCCACTAAACTAAAAGAAACTTCTTCAATAAAATGCCTTATATTTTTACTCTTACTTATCATTTGTTAAATGTACTGGTTGAATGCAGCCAGTTTCTAAGCAAGTCTAACAAAATTAAGGGGAGACATTTCTTTCATGGAAATGGTTTCTCATTGAAAGGCAAAAAACTTTCACACTTTTGCTCAAATGGATCTCGTCACTGACTAGATATACTTCTGTGTGCATTCTTGCCGTTTCAAGTTCATACATCAATAAGATAGAGATACCGGTAAATTAATGTCTGCAAGCTCATTTACTACAAAGCTCTATAGATAGTTGGGGATAGGATTTTCCCTATACGTATCTTGTAGGTAACAGTGATCAGCAAATATAGCTCCACTTTATCCTCCTGTACCTTTGATAACAAAAGTCAGGTATTGAATTAAAAGGTACAGGTGGTATGATGTTGTCATACTGCTTGGCAAGACTTGACTTTTGTCCAATGTTTAAATAATCAAACTGAGGTAATAAAGAATGCTAAAAAATAAAAACAGAAAGGAAACATGTTCATGACCAACTTTTTCTTTTTCCAAACATAACACAAACATAAAACCCAAAACATATCACCCCCATATTAAACCTAAGCAAAAGTAAATTGATGAGAAAAAAAAAGGTTTACACTAACTTAACACTATACATTCTTACAAACCATGCAAACATATTTTTTCCAAACGTATACAAGGCCCTCGACTACCTTTGGGAGATTTACTGTGGTTTGGATTATGTTGAACCATGGTTGTGGACAGTTTGAAACTTTACACAAACCAGCAAGTTTACATGGATGGGTAACTTAGAAACCTTGAAATCTTTTCCCTGCAGATGTTCATATTTAAGGAGAAATGGTATCAAAAAGAAAAATGTGGCCTTTTTCATACTCACAGCAAAACACTGTGAAATTTGACTTGCTTCTGAGGAAATGTTTTTTTCCAGCCCTGGCCTCTTATAATTACATTACTTTTTTAAAATGAACACATAACATATATTCTCAAATAAATGCTCCCCCGTGAATAAATGCCTGCCACTCCCCCACCCCCCATAAATTTTTGAAAGGCAAAACAGTTGTTCAGTGGTCATTTGTCAATTGAAAAGTCGAAGGTGTTTGGTTTTTTTTTATTAAAAACAAAGGGACTATAACAACAACAGTTACAGGAAAATGACAACACTGCAAGGAAGTGGGGGATTAGAGGTGCCCTGCAAGTTAACCTTCACCTCTACATCTAAGAAACTCCTAGCTCCTTTGAAGACCCTAGTGTAAGCTTAAGCAGTAAGTTACATTTTTAATTAAAATATACCCTAAATAAATGCCCCTGAGTGTTTATTAGAGAATATACGTTACACTCAAAACGTTAAACATAACATTTTACAGAAATGTATCACTTTCACTTTGTTGATGAATATGATCATGCCTTTGGGATTAATGCAACTAAAGTCTCTTTTACAGGAAAACGTTCCTTGTAAGTGAAGTCTTTAAATTCTCTTTTGTGCATACTTTTACTTCTGTTCATACAGATTTTCTTTTAATACTCCTGTTTATGGCTTATATAATTACTGAAAAGAAAACAAAACTGCCCACACCTCATTGAAAAACACACTTAAAATTGTTTATAGCTAAATCTGATGAAAAACCTCTAACAACATAACAACTGCATCCATACATTACAGATACTTTGAATGCATCATCAGAAGTCCCTTTTACCTGTGTTACTGGGTATGCTTTATGTTGCTGGGTATGCTTTATACCTTTGGTCTTCATGCATTTTCAAAATGTGAACACCTCTTTTAAAATACACTTTTCAAGTAAACCAACTCAAAACAGAACATTTTCTAAAAATACCTCACTTGGTGGCTACAATTCCTGGACCCCCCCCCCCTTCTACCTGGACAACTCCCCAGGAATAATGCTTATTTCCTATGGTTGATGGATAATATGCATAAAAGGCTTATATATAACCATAAAAAGGGAGTCATCTTCTGAACATGGGCCTCATCTAAAATATGTACATTACTTCTTAAACACGTCCATACAAAATGATAAACATAACGCTTAAAACTTCTAAAACATCTAACAACATAACAACTGCATCCATACATTACAGATATTTTGAATGAATCATCAGAAGTCCCTTTTACCTGTGTTTCTGGGTATGCTTTATGCTGCTGGGTATGCTTTATACCTTTGGTCTTCATGCATTCTCAAAATGTGAACACCCTTTTAAAATACTCTTTTCAAGGAAACCAACAGAAAATGAGAAAACTTATAAAGTTACCTCACAAGGTGGCTACAATTCCTGGAACCCCCCCCCCCCCACACACACACACACACCGCCAGTTCCACCTGGGCAACTTCCCAGGAATAATGCTTATTTCCTTTGGTTAGAGGATAACATCTTTTGACTATGAATAGCAGTGTTTTCTACAAAACATGGTCCTTCTTTGTACAGTCTTTAAAATTTATCTTTCAGATATATTTTCTCCTAGGTTTGCAGCTTTCTCTTTTGAACAGCTATTAAAAGGCTTATATATAACCATAAAAAAGAGAGTCATACAGTATGTTCTGAACATGGGCCTCAATTAAAATATGAACATTACTTATTAAACAAGCACATTCAAAATGATAAACATAACATTTAAAACTTCTAAAACATCTAACAACATGACAACTGCATCCATACATTACATATATTTTGAATGCAGCCTAAGAAGTCCCTTTTACCTGTGTTGCTGGGTATACTTTATACCAATTTGGTCTTCCTACCAATTTGGTCTTCCTACATTCCTAAAATGTTAACACCCCTTAGTTTATAACACACATTTTAAGGAAAACAAAACAAAACTAAAAACAAATACTAAATTACCTCACATGGTGGCTATAGTTCTTGGACAACTTTCGCCCTGCCCCCGCCCCCCCCCCCTGTCTCCCTGGACAACTCTCCAGGAACAATTTGCCTCTGGACAATTCCCAACCAAGAAAATCACCCTGACTAGCATTCCCACCAGCTTCAGTTTATGATGTAGAATGTTGTCGGGGGTAAATGTCAAGGGTGGGAATTGCCTGGATTTAACAGTACACTTGATACTTCAGGGAATAATGCTTGTTTTCTTTCAGTTGATGAATAACATTTTATCTTTTGTACAGTCTGTAAAATTTATCTTTCAGATATTTTTTCTCCTAGGTTTGCAGCTTTCCCTTTTCTACTGCTATTAAAAGGCTTATATATAACCATAAAATGAATGTCATACACTACCTTCTGAACATGGGCCTTACCTAAAATATGTACATTACTTCTTAAACAAGTATATTCAAAAGGATAATCAAAACATTTAAAACTTCTAAAACATCTAACATCATGGCTACTGCAAACAATAAATTCAGTATCCTTTGCTTTCTAAGGAATAGCAATGTATCATTTTCCTTTTTACCTTTGTTGATGAGTATGATCATCTTTGGAAAAATGTAATGAAAGTGTCTGTTAAAGAGAAAGTTCCTCCTTAGTGTAGTCTTTAAATTCTCTTTTGTGTATATTTTACTTCTGTTCATACAGCTTGTCTTTGATTATTGCTGTTTAAGGCTTATTTGATCACTGAGAAGAAGGCAGATTTAAAGTGACCACACCCCCTATAAAGAATGCATACATTTGATAAGGGAGACATACTGCTAAGATCTTTCATAAACATATCATGGAGGCCAGTGCAACCCTAATTTCAGTATACAATGTTAAATCATGGATTCTGAAACATCAAAGATAACCCCTTTCATCTGTCTTCCAAGATATGCTTGTAATTTTGGGCTTAGGGCATTCTCAGTCTCTCTTACAAAAAAGAAGGTGACTTCTGGTTACAGCCACTAAACAATCTACTCAAATGGATATTTCAAATTCCAGCTTCTTTGAGACTTTTTCCAAGACAAGACTTCATGTTTCTTCTGGTTATCCATAAATTGCTTACCCCACCCTCAAAGAAAAACAAAAATAGTTCAAATGTTGAACATACAGACAATCTAAAACAGTCTCACACCATAGCTACTCTAAATACTCTTAACTCTTGTAGAGAGATTAATGTACTACTTTGCCTTTTGCTTTTGCAAATTCCAGCTTCTTTGTGACTTTTTCCACGACAAGACTTCAAGTCTCTCCTGGCTACCCATACTACACTGCTCACCCCACCCTCAAAGAAATACAAAAATAGTTTGAAAGTTAAACATACAGACAATCTAAAGCAGTCCCACACCATAGCTACTCTACATAATGAATCTTCTCTTTACTCTTTTAGAGAGATTAAGTACTACTTTCCCTTTTGTTTTTGGATAAGGTAATATATTTTGTATTTCACAGCTCTCCATTCTCGGTTGTGCAAGGCTGGCTCCTTTTCGATGCATCTCATGCATTCGTCTTTGCCGGGGACCCTGTGCAATATGATGTTCCTTCTCAAATGCTTTAAAACTGCTGTAGTTTCCTCACTGGTCCATTTTTTCTTTTTCTTTTGTGGTTTTCTTTTGTCTAAGGAAAACAAAACATTAACACATATAAGTAATGATTTACATTGCTTTCCTGTGTCACTTTTAAGAAATGCTGCCTTACAAATGCCATTTCACACCAAATTGCACCACACAAAGCATTTTCGGAGACACAATTAACACTGATGGAGTCATGAAAACTTGGTGTATTTTTAACCTGTGTACTTGAGATACAAAGTACTTACAAACTACAGTGTTTCAGGGTTCTAGGTATTTCTCTTCTTTATTTATCCGCATGTAAAACTCGCTCCGTCACACAAAATAGCGCACCTTCTGGGTCAAAAAGGTTAATGGAGGTCCAGTTCAAAAAACTGGTAATTTTTTCTTAGAAAGATATACCTATCCCCAACATGATATTAAAATTTCCTGGGGCTTAAAGTCCTGGTTTTCCTGTTAAAATTCTTTAAGTTATGACAGTGTCACTTTTTATGTTTTGCATATGTACAGTACAGTACAGATTAGTAGAGTACAGTGCCCATAAGCATGAAAGGTACAGACACTTGTGTGTACTGTGTATGAAAGCTGGTGATCAGCAGTTGGCTTAAGATTGGCAATCTAATACCTTTTCAGTTGGACAAGGAAATGATCCCCTAAAAATGCAGTGTGACATGGGCCACTTTTATATGAACAGGCTGTGTACATACCTGTACACAGTAGCATTGTATATAATACACTACAGTTGTGGTCCATTACAAGCACGTATTTTAAAAGTGGTAATAAAGAAACACTTTTAGGGTTCTTTGTAATATAAATTAAAGTACAAGGCAGATTTTCTTTTTCCAAAAGTTCTAGGCCACCACAATAGCCATTATAATACCAATTACCAAAAAATAAAAACTAAGGTGTACATGCAATAAACTGTAGCCTATGTATACATGTGTAGCAGTCATACATACTGTACTGTAGTATAAACATGCAGTTCAAAAAAGTGTAACTTACATTCTTTGAAGAATTTTAACAGGAAAACTTGGAATTTAACCTTCAGGATATTTTCATATCATGTTGAGGATAGATACATCTAAGAAAAAAATTATCAGATTTTTTTAATTTGACCTACATTGACCTTTTCTAAGTACTTTGTATCTCAATGACACAGGAAAAAACTCCCACAGATTTCATGACTCCATCAGTAATAATCATGTCTCTGTGGCTCTATTCTGTGCAAAATGACATCTTTCAGGCAGCATTGCTTAAAGATGCACCACAGGAAATTGGTATAAACAGCATTTTGTATTCTCTGTGTACCAGATAATTACCTCCAAAAATTACAGGGATGTAGGTATAATACTTACAGAGATATTGATACCTAAACTTGGGCCAAATGTGTGGTGGTGATAGTCAAAATTGCAAATTTGGGTTATTTTAGGAAGCCATTACTCCCCAACACAACTTTCAAAAAGCTTTGTAGTACAGAAAATTGTTTTGGGGGAATAGTCTCATTAGGTTAATATCATTACAGGCTGGTGGTATATGTATTTGCTGACAAATAGGACCTCAAACTAGACAAAAATGCCAACATGTCATTTTGATGCCGATTTGCGAAATTTTAAAGAATTTGAAATCCGTCAAAATTCAACCAATTTTGCTAAAATTTTCAGAATATGACATTTTCAAGACAAACTCACACAAATATTTTGAAACTTTTTGAGTCAGATGAGCAATAACTTTCTGCCAAATTGGGTGATTTGACATGGAATGACCTCACTACTGTTTTGGAACAACACAACTCTGGCTGGCATTTCAGGAAGCTCTAACTGGATTTCCTTACAGACATGGCTTAATAACCAGATACTTTCTACTATCTGGCAAGTCATACTGAATATCATGGTGCATGTGGCTTAAATCTACTTGAAGCTGTGCTTAACTCACCTTCAACAGTACCACTGTCCTGACGACAGGTCCTGGCAGATGGTTCCTCACTTACATGTACATCTGATTCAAAAAGTGGTGACTCTGAAAGCAACACTATATAACACATTCGTGTTGGTGTGTCGTTAAACCCCATCTAACTAACTAACTAACTAACTGAAAGCAAAGGTCAAAATAAATATAATTTTTGCACTGTATCTCTGGCTTACACACTGCAAAATGGTGTGAAGACCCACAAACAATATTCTCAGACAAAGCTTACCTGATTTCAGTACCTCTCATGACAAGTACAAAAAAATGTGGGAGTATTCATGTATTCTAGTACTGAGATCAAGATTAAGTTCTTACAGTGGGCCAAATAAAAAAGAACAATTCTCAATCTCAGAAATTTCTTGAACTTGAAACAAGAGGCTTTTTCTTTAGTACACCAGCAATGGTAAGAAATCACTTTTTCTGAAAGTGTAGTGCACAACGGCTTAAAGGTGTTAACTAGGCCAATTTGAATGCTTTTGTTTCAAAATGTAAGCTATAAGTATACTAGTAAGTGGGACTAAAGTGTGGGACTAAAGACTACAAGCAAAGAGTTAGGTAAAATGGGCATGTCTCAGTAGCATTATACCCAAAGACAGGGCTTTAGCCAGGATTTTTAAGTAGGGTGTCTTACTTGTTATGGATTCACCAGGCACTATTCATCTGGCACTGTTAGCACCAGCGTGAAGCCCATTACAGGAGGTCCAGTGGGCAAAGCCCCTGGAAGCAATGGCTTTTTTCACATAATCAGGGTAAAAATCATGCTCACAAAGCTGTAAAAAACAATTAACCCTCCTTGAATTTTTTAGGCATTTTAGAACAGAGTGTTCTAATTTAAATTACAGGAATTAATTTGTCCGTAGCAAAAAGCGTAAGCTACAGATTTTGGCAGGGACTAATTTGGTTTGAAATATCAGAGTTAAATTATGTCTGAGCAAAATGATATCAAATCAAACTCAATTTGGAAGTCTAGACAGAGCCATTTACTGGCATCTCAAAAGCCGTCCTACTCAAATTTGGCCGTCTCTCATTCAAATTTAGCTGTCACATCTCTAAGATGGCGAGACACATCGCTGGCTAAGGCCTTGCGCAGAGACCTGTGCTTTTTGTAACGTAAATGACATGCCCCTGTTGGCCCAGTTCCAAAAAACATTTATGGATGATCAAAGACTTTGCTTAAGTTGCATTGTCAAAAAATGTGCTACAATTTCTGTGAGGTCTTGATAATTAACTTACCAGACTGGCCTGGCAACTTCTATTTTAATCCAAGTAAATGAAAAAGTTTTGAACCTTGGCTTACAGAGAACTGTACATGTCAAAAACTACTGTCAACTTGGAAATCCACAACATGGGAATGGACATAGGTGTCTTTATGGGCAGTGACTTTTAATTCAGGTGATCTGATAAAGGGTATGAAAGCAAACAGAAAATGGTGGAATGAGATTTCTAACTTCTTTAACTTTTATGGACTGTGAAATGTTCCTCAACATCTTCTCTTGCCTCACTTTAATTCACTGTGAGTATGGAAAAGGCACCTGGCCGCAAACGGTTTAAAAAGACATTACCTTGTACAAGGGAGAGCTCAGCAGTTAGAATGATACTGAATATAACAAGAGTTATGTTGACAGACTTTTAAAGTTGAACCTTAGTCCACCTAATGGAAGACTGTCAGGTGACTTTATACAAGTACATTATTACTGCACTGACCATATTACAGATCATGAGCACAGCAACATACCACAATTTGAAAATTGCCAAGGTAGGCTGCAAGGGTAATTAATGAAAGTGTAAAGTTTTAAATTCTTGGAACAATCTTCCTGTATCAGTCATGACTGCCCCATCTTTGGACTATTCAAGAAGAAACTGGATGGATTTTATTGCAAAGGAAAGTTTAAATGGATCAAATATAGTGATATATCCTGTTGCGGATTAATATTCTGTCGATATTTCTAGCCTGCAGCAACAATTTTTCTATCATGCTATTCTTAAAGCCAGCTTCCCTCTTTCCAAACAGAATTAAACATTAGCATAAGATGCTTTTTATATTACTAATTAAATAAATGTTATACATTAGGTATTACTAATATACAAAGAAATCAATTAATCCGAGCTGGAATTAACCGGCGGCGATGGCCGTTGTGTTTTTCATGATGGCCATGGTGCCCTGAAAAATCGGCTATAGTTCACGGCCATGATAGCCATCGTGCCTAAATTCACTGGTCGTCATGCCCTCCAAAGTTGGATGTACATCATTCGATCTGGGACCATACAATACCAGAGAATAAATTTTCCCTCCACAAAATGAATTCACGCAGTCATTAATTGTATGTTAGGTATAGGTCTGTAAGTGTACCCAAACACCCACACTTTAGGCCATGTCCATGTTCTGTACAAAAGTTCAAGTGAAACATGACTAGAGCATAGTACAGTCGAGTGCTAGTGCAGGCCCGTAATTGTATGCAAACACCCATACATTAGGCTATGCACCTGCTTTGTTGATGTACATCATGCAGACAGACATTTTTGAGACAACTTCAACCGTCACTGTTGAATGTAGCCTTGGCGATACACAATTTCATACTGAGAAAAGGGGGTCCCAATTGCAATCCAATGAAATATGTCTTCCCACGAAACTGTACAGAATCGTACACTAAATGTTAAAACAAGTAACGAGTAGGCTAATTAAGCACTACTGAAATTTTGTCAGAAAGTTTAAATCAGGCTGCAGCCTACTTTAATGGTAAAGTTAAGGAAGATGAACTGTTAAGTTAATTAAGCAGCACTTCCAAAGTGTGCAATGACTTTATCCAGAGAAAATGTAAGAGTTACTGTTCTTAGGAAAGACATTCAGTACACAATTTTAACTAGGCAGCACTGCTGTGCTGCAGTTGCTAAACCCTTCTGATGTTATGACCTGCTCAGTTTTTAATTAATTTTGAACACAGTCATGGTCCATACTTTAATACATACCCCTGTACCCAAAGTCATGGTGGGCTGGCCAGCATGTAAACACTGTTCACCTAGCAGGTGGACCATGTCAGGGAAAATTCTTTATAGCTAGTTCATCCCCCTACAATATATAATACTGCCCATAAGGGAAGGGATCAGAACTTAGAGTCATAGTGCATAAATGCGACCAGTTTGTGTAGTGCAAGTGGGGAAAGAATTAGCTACAGTATCAAATGTCTTCCCTCCCCCATCCCATGAAACTGGTGACCAAAAACAGAGTACTGGGTGCAAGTTACACCATCCATTTGAAGTTAAAATGCTGCTAAGTTGTGTACTTTTAATATTCCAATTATTCCAAATTCTAACATTGATTCCTTAGTGTTGATTCCCTGGTTGACACAGGGCCTTGAGTGAGCAAAGATCATATCTCTTCACTTTAAAGGGGCTTACTGAGTTTGTTTACAAAATTCATGATTCTTTGACATGTGTTGAGTTTTACTCACATCTTGATGGTAAATGGTCGAACTCAGAGATTCTGCACATCTTACACACAACTGAATTGTCAAAGATAGGGTAATTAATAATTTAAATCACTTATTACAAATTTGTGAACAGATACCCCTGTCCACAAAAACTACAATTTCTCACCTTTTTTGTAACTATAGGGAGTGATACATGAGTAATGAGGCTAATTAGAAACATTGTCATGCAATGATTTCCTTCAAACTCATCACAAAATAGTTGATATCAACTCAGTGAGCCCCTTAAACATTCTTAGACTACCACTCCAGCTACAGTAGACCAGGGAAATAAGTGGTGATGAGCCAAATAGCAACTCCCTGGAGTGAACAATGACCCCTCTGTATGCAATATCTTCACACGGCAAGGAGAGCTGTGTAACAGACACTAAACTTACTGAAGGATCAGTTACTTGTCTGGGAACTTGGCCATAATGGTACATTGTGTACACAGTGGATACACTGGACACCGGAAACTACTAGAAATACTAACAATGCCTACCGATAGCAGTCAAAACAAAGTAATTGAAAACTTGTCTCAGGCAGGCTTTTGCCTTGAGGCTGTTCATTTAAGTTGATGTGCATGCCCCTCCGGGTAAAGCTGACTTATGCTCACTACCATGTATTACAACCATATTATCCAAGGAGTGAGACTCCAAAAGGAATGGAGGCTTCTAAAACACCATAAAAATTAATCAAAAATGGCCAAAAATTACCACTTATCTTTGTCCAATCATGTAGCTAGGAGCAAAATGTATTGCCATCCTAATATGGCACCTTCACTGCAAATTTCACAAAAATCCACCAGCAATTGCAGAAGATGAAAGCTTTTGAGCAGAGAGATCGACAGACATTTTCTGCCTCTACAGTACCACATAAGCTCTACCCACACTTTGTGGGTTGAGCTAAAAATGCCATACCAAAGCACTATGCACCAATCCACACAACAATGGTCTATGGAAACCACAGGAAGTACAATCTGACCTCACATCACTCCCAAAAGGCACTTATTTACACCTGTCAGTTTCCCTGGGGTGCTCTAACCCCACCTCAAATGAGGGGCTTAATTAAGCCTGGGCTTGCTGTGTTCACATGGGTAAAATGTCAGGGTTACATCAATAGGTGGAGCAAGGGTAGGGCATGAGTGGGGCATGCCAGAGGTCGTGAGAACAGACTATTGGTGCTTGCCATCTAGTCACGGCACTGCATCTTTACCATCCTCCCACTAGACCATTGTTGAATCACTTATGCATACCAGGCAATCTGTACGCTGAATGGCTTTGCTTGCTCCTCCCGGTGTGAGAAAAAGGGCAGTGAGGACACCACAAAACAGCAGTAAAGCAGACTAATCTCCTTGTCTGTGTTTTGCCTGCCAGTTCGAGAAGTAAGTTGTCAAAGAAGGTTCACAGCATATTTAGATCTGGGTGACTCCCAATTATTTCAAATCAAGTCTGGAATTTTGTTAATTTAAAATCATTTCAAACTGAAAATCACAGACTGTTTTTGGATCCAAACCCAACTTACTTTGATCCAAACCATGAATCAACTCCCCTGCAGTTTCTTATTGCTAAGAAATACCACTGACTGCACCCAACTGTTAACATTTAATTGTGAACCCTCAAAATTCATGTCACTGCCTTTATCTACTTGGCAAATGCACTATGAGATACCTTTGTTAGTGTAAAAGACAGTCAAGGACAGAACAAGTCAATTTCTTACCAGCACTGGCCATGTCTTCATGTTCACTGCCACTGTCTTCAGTTTCATCTTGATTATCTTCATCATCACCTATACAGAGAGAGTGGAGAGTAAGGAAACCACGTAAGTGTAGCTCTTAAAAAGTTTCAAAATGGTTGGAACATGTAGGGAAAGTTTGCATGTGTCAAGAAAAAAATGCATACATTTACAGTAGGAAATACATTTAGAAAAGCAAAACTGCTGAATAATCCCACTGCACTAAACCACGTTTTAACTCAAGTAATCTGGAATGAAACCACAGCCTTTTTCATATCGAGGGTACTGACTGATGAAATATGACTATTGGTCCCATAAGAAGTTAATCTAAGCACAATAAATATGGAACAGCTAGCATGATTTTCTCCTTAAACAACAACAAAGACAAAAACAGATTATGACTGTTGGAACTGGAAACTCACCATCCACATCAATCTCTATGTCATCAAGGGCCTTGCCTTTGAACTCTATCAGCTTGCCTTGCTCCATTGCCAGAAGAATCCTTGACACCTTTACCAGTTGTAACGTTCGTTCAGGCAACCTATAGAAATCTCTATGGACGTTTATATCGTGGCCCATGAAAGTCGCTAGGATGTCCAGTTCATTGTTTTGCAAATTAAAAACCTGTGACATGGTGCCAATCTGCTTTCGCAGCTTTGTAGACGTTAAGTTTTCTGGATGAGACACATTGCATTCAATGGAAAACTGGCGAATGCAATCATGGCCACGGAGAGAATGTGGTGATGGAAATGGTCTTGCAAACAAATATATGTTAGATTCACTAACATTTACTCTACTCCTGGCAGAAATGAGATTCCTCACATTTGTATGAAGGGCTTGAGTCATGAGAACAGGGACTCTTCGCCCACGTTTCCCCCGAATCTCTAATCTCATTAGCTTTTTGCATAAGTTCTGTTCCCATTCACTAAGACTGTTCAGTATGTCACTGTTCATTTCATCTGTTATTTTGGAACATTCCTCGACTAAAAGTCTTTCTACTTCTCCAGCCCTTCTTCTGTTGAATACGATCAGCTGGCATAAAGTCGCTTTTGAGAGTTCATACCATGCAGAAGTATCAGATGGATCTTTGCACAGTTTTTCTGCATTGTCTTGGGCAACTTTCTTAAGATGTCTGTTAAGCTTGACAACATCCTCCCCGAGTGGCAAGTTTTGAGGCTTGTTCCAGTGTCGTTTTGCCAAAGTTCCTAGGGCATGGTGTGATACTTCAGTGCTCCACTCAAGGGAACATAGATCTTCAAATGATTCAGCAGCTTCTTGCCCAACTTTGTCTAATGACTGCAGAGCTTCACCTTTCAATATTGCTGCACATGCCTTCAGTGAATGCCCTATTTTCAGAGCAAGTGATGGAGTTTGGTAAAGTTTTTTGACGGGGTCAAATCCAGCCACATGTCGAACAGCCTCTGTTACATTTTTGAATTGTCTTGGGCAGACTGCATCTTCCAAAGAGGAAATACTACTTCCACTGAGCTCTCTCATGGTTAGCACTAACCTTCCCAGCATCCTCATCTTCTGGGAGATATATTGATACTGGTGAGGCTCACTTAGCTTCATGAACATCCTGAGGCCAAATTTTAGGATGAGATCATCTTGTCGTACTATCAGACCTATTTCATCACTATTCATTTTGCCGAGGACATGATGACTGAAAGCTTCACTGGATGTTATAGGAAACGGCAAAAGCAAAGCTGAACGTCCCTGAGTTCTGCCTTTAGAGGGATCAACTCCTTTGAGCTTCAGGGATGGACATCTCTTTTTGTGCTTCCACAAATCATGACGAATGTAATAACCCAAGCAATGTTCACATGGAAGATAATCATTGGCAGAAGTTGAACAAGACTGCCTCATTGCTGGAACCAAAGTTCCTTGGCCTTTGCTTAGAACCTGAGTATTATGAACATGATTTCCTTTATTTTCAAGGACACTCCACATCCACTTTCGTTCTTTGGAGCCTTTTGTTTTACTCAAGATCTGTGCAACTTCTATTTCTCTGCTGTGCTTGCTTTCAAAATGTCTCGGCAACTTAGAAAAACTCTTGTTGCAGTAAATACAGTAGTTTTGTCTATCCCAAATTCTCTTGCTTTTTTCATTCTGTGTTCTCATCACAGAAATTGAGGATGATGGCTGTTTAGATGATGAAGATGATGTTATCACTTCCTCAACATGTCTTTTTTTCCTTGTTCTTGTTGGGAATCTTTCCACATCTGACCCCACATCTGAACTTTCTTCAGATGAGCTTGAATCATACACTCTTAAGGGTCTTGATCTTTTTGGAAAACTGGAAGAAATGATTGGAACCTGTAATGTAGAATCATTTCTGGTAGCTGGGGTTTCTAAATATTCAAAGTCGAATCGAGAGTGAGAGTCACCCATTTCTGAAGAATTTACAGAGCAATCTGAATCCTCGACTACATCCTCCTGAACCGCTGGAAATTGATTTTCATCAGATTCCTCATCACTCGGAGAATCAAAGTCAACTGATGACTGTACTGCTTGTTGAAGGGACTCGCTGTTTGGCACTACTTCAGAGGTTTTGTTTTCATCACAATGTTCAAAAGGATTAAAATCTGAATTATATCCATAAAATGGATCCTCTTCAATTGATAGATCTGTACTATTATCATGTTTCTTCTCTGCTGAATGACCAATTTCAACTGATGATTGAAGGCCTACTGTCAGAAGGGACTTCCTCTTTTGCACTTTTCCAGAGTTTTCGTCTTCATCAGACCATTCGAAGGGATTAAGATCTGAATCATATCCATAGCAAGCTCGAGCTGCAAAAGCTGACTGCCCTTTTGTAAGATACAAGTCATCATAAAAAACTTTTGCTCCTGTTAAACTTTGAGAGCAATCTAGATCTTCAGGTGCATTCTCTTCAACTGGTGCAAATTCATTATCATGACACTCATCATCTGTTGGTTTATCAATGTTACACTCCCTTGCAGGGGAAGGCCTTGATTTAGGTGTAATCTCTTCAAAACAGCTGTCACCTGACTCCAATTCCAGGCATGCCGGAGAACCACGACTAGACTGAATCCTTTTGTATGTTTCTGTGTTTTGACTATTGTCTGATCTTTTCAATGAACCCTGTTTGCTAACCAGTTTGGAAGGTGTAGCTGGTGATTCTGTCCTCTGAATTTCAGTTCTGGCAACAGCTGCTGATTCACACAGGTGATCACCTGAAGTTGACACAGAGGACCTGGCACTGCAACTCCCTGTTTGTGACTTGTTCTGAGAAGATGGATCACCCACAGTCAAATCTTCCACATCTTTTGAAAATGGCTAGGAGAGGTAATGAGAAAAGAATTAAGGAATACAAAGTTTATATTAAACATGGTGTAGGCACTCTACTTTCCAGAACTGTGGTTATACGCTAGACCAGGGGTGGGGAACCTCCCGCCCGCAGGCCGTATGCAGCCCGTGAGGCAATTAATAAATGTAAATTCAGAATCACTTGAAAAGTAATTGACAATATTTTTTTAGCCCACGTGCCCACTGTTTATCCTGCTTATGCATTACCACTTTCCGGGTATTTCACATAAATCTGCCGCTAAACAGTACTAGGGGGCCTATATTACTAAAACCCCTGCACAATGTAACATGCCAACCGTTTTGTTTGACATAATTCAGACGCAGAACCCTTGTAGCCTAACTTCTGGAGGTAACGGAAGCTTTGCGTTGCACATAGGCTACATACCATTGTACAGAATTATACTATCACGTGTCTGTCTACCTACAGTATTAGAGTATGAAACTCAGTGGGCATTGTATCTATTCTGGTAGATTTGGAAAGGGGTGGGGGTTTAGAACTGTCCCTCTGAAGAGCGAATTAAACTTAGAAAGTGGGCAATTCAGTTTGCAATGAAACTCAGGAAAACATGCCCTTATAAAAATTTCTCGTAAAATTCTCACGAGAACTCGTGAGAATTTTATGAGATCTCGTAAGATGGTACGAGAATTATGTGAGATCTCGTGAGAATTATGTGAGAACTCGTAAGTACAGTGTTCATGCTCACGAGATCATACGAGAATATTACGAGAACCCGTGAGAATAGCGCGAGAATAAGTGAGAATGTTGCGAGAACTTGTGAGAATAGCATTTCAGCTCGTGAGAACAGTACGAGTTCTCACAAGATTCGCGAGAATAGTACGAGGTCTTGTAAGAATGGCACAAGATCTCGTGAGAACAGCATTAGGACTCATAACAATAGGAGATGTTATGAGAATTGTATTGAAACTCACGAGAATATAGTCAGACACCTGGTAAAAAGTTGCGAGAATATGGGAGAATTATGATGACACCCAAAATAATGATTATCTGATGGCATTGTACAAACTATACAGCAGCAACTCAAATAAACAAGAATACAGCTATTGTAATTTGCAAAGTAATACAGTATAATTCAGTATATATTGATTGCACAGTCGAAGTGCACATTTAGATGTACCAATTGATCTTGTCCTTGTCTTGGGTGTTAATTTCTATACTTCACATTCCATTTTGCTTATTTTTATTACTGGCATACATCTAAACAACAGGCATTTTGCAAGTATACCTTAATGCATGTCGTCTTTTTTTAAAATTATACCGATCCAGCGTATCTCAATCTGTGACTAATCTTGCTTTATTTTAAATACATTCAAGGGAGCAACCATGTAAAAATAATATATGGGTATGTGACATTAAATCATTTTCAATAAATTTCTAAAACTAAAAATTATTTGCAGTATTACAGTTGCCAGTGACGAAACCAAACTCTCATTATAATATAATACTCAGTTTCCAAGAAAAGTAAAATTTTCAGAAATGTACTTTTTGATTGCATTTGAACTGAGATTACTGATCTACTGTACAGTATAGCTTCTTTCACATTCACAATGAGCCTGACCAACTACATTTAACATGCATACAATTGGCTACCCTGAAAAAATTACCCAATTTTCGCAAGCAGTTACTGTACAGTAGGTGTGCTGGCCACACCAAAGCCATGTACAGTAAGTAGAGGTAGAATGGTGATCATGAGTATGTGTACTACTGCCTCAACCTTCATGAAAAGTTCTCATGCATACAAACAACTATATCTTTGATAAAAAAGATGCAGGGTAGCTTTCCACAATTATGTTCAAAGAAAATATGCCTTTCTGAGTAAGGGGCTACTGTAGCACTAGCATCCTGTTTTCTTGAAAAATGAATAAACCAAACATTTGTGCCAATACTTTTGAGCATAATAACATACAGAAATAACAGTGACCACTCCATTGTTACAGGTTTAATACTTAGATCCAGTGTTGCAATATGCATGCAAGAAAATTTACTACAATTTCATAACTTTCATTAATTCTGTCTTAGTCTAATTCAACCATATTCGGTAATATACAACAATACATTACATTGTTAACAGTAACTTGTACACACTTTGCCAAAACAGATGAGGCCTGCAAGACAAGGGGTGGAAGAAGAGGTTCATCTTTTACTTTTAGAATGTGTTCAGCATAGGCTCCTGTTTCATTATCAACTACAATGTTGTTGCGTTCAACCAAAAAGGGTTGTATCATTGTACCTTTCTTTACCTTGGTGACACTATATAACACATTCGTGTTAATGTGTCGTAAAGTCCCATCTAACTAACTAACTAACATCACAAAAGTCACATCTTGCCTAACAAACAAAATATTCATAATCTTTCCTATTTGGTTTGGCCCATATGCAACAACACTATCTGATCTTTTGCTTTTTGTTGTACATTTTGCCTTTTCATACCTTACACCATCCACTAAAACTTTCTCATATTCAACAATTCTCAAATCACACAGAGGGGCTTCAAAGTAATTGCTAAGGCATCTTTCTGTTTCATGATCGTGACAATAGAACAGGTTTCCTTTACCTTGGAGAAGAATATCTTCATCATTTTCCTCTACTTTGGTAACTGAACGTAAAAGGGGGTAACCTCTTAGCATTGCTTTCATGAATTCCATGAGAGGAGTACCTTCCCCCATCATGTTCAACTTTTTAGTGAGACCCTGTACTATTACAAAATTGTTCACTATCTGATGAGCAACTCCTCGCGTTCCATGAAACAATGACTTCAGTTTTCTATTGTAACCTTCAAATAAGAAACAAGATGATGCCCAAAGAGGGCCCCAATTACGAACTGTGTTAGGTAAGTGTAACAAAATGTGGTTGTTGAAACTCATATGTTCAGCACCATATAACTGTTCCATTCTCCTCACAAAGGTTGTCAGAAGAGAATTTGCTTTTTCAATGTCAGGGGCACTTATCTTGGTTTGGGTTAGGAGCCAAATACTCTGAATAAGAAGAACCAAATGTTTCAAGTATGGAGTAGGAAGGATTCCATTGAAAATTGGAAGACAGTAAAAAAGGAGCCAGCATCGAAATTCGGAGGCTTTCCAGTAGGCTCTCTTTGATGGCGAGGCAGGCAAACGAGTGACCTCAGATGGTGGAACAATGCCTACAATCCTTTCATCTATTTCCCTGATTCGTCTTCCTATATACCATGGGTCTTGATTGTAGGAAGAATCAAACCACAAAGACACCAACTTGTCTACTACCCCTTCACAAACAGCATGCATATAGTCTACTGGAAAGCCTCTTACAATGTCAAATTTAGGCAACAATAATAAAAGTGACGGGTATGGCTTCACTCCACACTGATTTTGCCCTGTTCTTCTTGCGAGAATAGCCTTTTCAACAAAGTGTTCATGAGTTCTAAGCTGGTAGGGTGGATCACTACTGGGGTATACATGCTTGACCCCCTCAAATCTTTGGGTAGGATGCAAACACCAATTGCACCCAAAGTAGCCATTGAACTGCACTAAACCCTGCAACTGACAGCGTGCTACTGAGTCACAAGCACAAGTCACTGCATATACCTTGCTATTTATGTTTTCATGTGTTGTTGGGCTTTGCCAGTCCAGTCCATCTTCTGCCAAGGCCTCGCACTCATCAGAAAAAGCTTTAAGATAAACCTGCATGTTAGTTTTACCACACCCAAACCTGATTCCAGCAAGCATGACATGTTTCTTCCTTTCTTTTGGTAGGAGCTCATTCAGGGTACATAATATCGGTCAAATACTTCCATTTGTAGCTTGAAAAGCCGATACTCCGTCACTACTAAATGTCAAAGAAAAATTGCCTGGTCCTACTCTTCCTCTGTACATTTCTCCATCTACAATATCTCCAAGAGAATTGTCCTCATGAATAATTGTTTGCCTTAGCTTACTGTACACTGATGGCATTTCCAACAAATTCCGTATCTGGGACTTAAGTGAAAGGGAAACAAAAACAATCCAGCTACAAGCCTCCTTCAACAGACTCACCACGTGGAAGAGGACATAGGGTGGTGAAGAAGAAGGTCATGGAAGACTATGTATTGCCAGATGACATTTCAACAAAGGAGAAAGAAACAGGAGATTCTAACAAGTCTAGTTCTAAAACACAGGTATCCACACATGTCTTTGGTGTGAATAAAAATAAGTCTGTGGGAGTTGACAAAAATGAAGATAAAAGGTCTACTTAAATCAGTTGCCAGCAACCAGTTTTGTCATTTTTCCACATTAACTTGGATCGAGTTATTTGCATCCACGATGCTGTAAGCACAAATTTCAGTCACTATTCAGAAATCGTTTTCTTTTTCATGTAGAGAAATTTTGAAGAGAACTTTATCACAAAAGCAGGGCTCGAAATTAAGCTTTTCCTCTCTGGAGCTAAAAACAGATTCTGACGACTTTCATTTTGAAGCTTTTCTGGAGCTGTTTTCTTATTGTCTGGAGCTGTTCACAATTTTTCAAAGGAACCACTGTTCCCTGTATGCAACCATTCTCTGATCATCTCCTAATGTACTTGTACATTTGTAAAAGTAATTGAAAATAACAGACAGAAAAAAATGACATAGCATTTTTTTGGTGTAACACCAAGCAGCACTAAGCATGGTGTGGTCACTCCATCTCTGAAAAACTTGTAATGGGCCGGAGGGGCTGAGTGAATGCTAGCCTGCAGCATGGCAGGTTTAGATTGACCTCAGTAGCACCTTGAATGTGGAGAAGGTGGGGGGGGGGGTGGCACAAGAATTCTATTGCCTAATGCATCTGGCGCTATTTTAGCGCCAGACAAATACCCACTTTTTCGTGTTTCTGGGGCAGTTGCGGCGGTCTCTGGCACGTTTGCGCAAGAGTGCCAGTGTATTTTTGAGCCCTCCAAAAGTATTTGAAGTGTTGAAAATAACACTATCCTTCTTTGAAACTCTTACACAAAGGCATTTTTAAAGAGGTTGCAGTATGGACAAACTCTGCCACATGGAGAACTGCAAGAAATGACTTTTCAGGGGACTCATGGGCCTTCATGGCATAGAATCAACACCGGTCCCACCTGTTTGTAAATAGCCTCTGCCTTGAAGTTCGACAGTACTAGTTAAGCACCGTTTCAAATCATAGAAACATTAAAGCACCAGAATTTCTGGTTGATGGTTGCCGAAAATATTGTTAATAAAAAGATTAGAGATAAGAACTGAATGGGGTCATCATCACAGTGATACCCTTCTATTTTTCTCAATTGGCATGTCATCTTGACTCAAACAAGTCTATGATTTTTAGAACAGCCTACCAGAATTGTGGTGACCTTTGGTTTTGAAATTTGATTTTGAAACTAAATTTCTGTATTTCCAAACTCTCCTCCAGAAGCTCTTGAAAAGGAAGGCATCAGACAATACTGGTGATGCAATAATTGAAAAGCTGTTATGTCAGAGGTCTGACAGCCTTGAACAATTATCTGAAGATGGGACTGAGGAAATGGACAGTAGGTTTGAAGAGGCACAACTCATTGACACATTAAGAAGACAGTTAAGCTCTTGCAAAGACGAAATTGCAAACTTACATGAAACCATAGCCGAGCTGAAAGAACAGAACCATCTGTTACAAAAAGGTAAATTTGCAACACTTTACACTTTTACTCAGCTCATTATACTAACCTTGAAAATGATCTATTTTGAAGGAAAATCATTTCAGTAGTTAAAGCTTTTACATCATGTCCCTGGAGGTTATTAATTAGGGTTGTTACCTTCAGCTGTTAAGTAAATTCACCCTGTGGGTACATTGCTACACTTACGCCTTTTACCTGGAAATAAATTGTCAAAACTCTAAATTTAGTTAATCACTGCATTAAATGTGTGTTACTCAGTTACATATCCAGCTATTCATAAGTTATTGAAAGTCCTTGCAACCCTCCCTGTGTCAAATGCTTAACCGGAAAGATGTTTCATGAAGTCGAACAGGCGATGACTAAACTATGTTCAACCATGACTGAGGACTGACACTAGTCGCTAATCCTTCTGCAAGCACATACAGTAGGGATCACCTACAAGACCCAGAGCGTGTCATTAAACACTTTGCCACCAGTGGGGTCAGGAGGTTTAAGTTTTTGTTCTGCAAGGGTTAGAATAGACATCTGCTTAAATTGACTGTGATTTATTCCTTGGAAATTTTTCTAATTTTTGAAACTAAATTCTTTCACATATTGGAATTGGGATTTTAGCACCGTTGTGGCAAGTTGTAAAGGAAAACGAGATTCCACATCCTTTTGGAATTAAAATTATCCGGAGAAAGATCATCCGAATTTTGTTCTATAAATACTTGGTCATTTTTATCAAAAATTAAACCTAACAAAATGCTATCAAATGAACTTTTCATATGGTAGATATTGTTGCACCAAATCTGAGGACATTTAATACAGAAAAAATTTGTCAAAGGGGAGGGGAACACACTCTTAATTAAGCCTGCTCCCCATACCTCTGTACCGCCAGCGGTTGGACTGCTTTCAAATCTCCTTTGCTCTGTGGCATCTGTGCTATGTTAAAAGAGTTGTGATGCAGACTGCTCCATTTTTTGTCAGTTCATTAATCCATACAGCTCACTTTACAGACCGTCAGGAGCTGTTTCCCATTTTTGCAGTGATTACACCTCCTTGAAGATCATGCAGCTTAATTCAAGCCCTGGCTCCCTTATTTCTTTACATGCTCAGTCACTGTATTATTATCTTCCTTCTGTCACATTGTTATTGGTAAATGCAGCCTGGAAGCCTGCTCATTTTTTTGTAGTTTATATGTCATTTTGATTATTCTTGTTTTCCTTTCCCTTTTTCCCTGTACTCAGGACTTCCAGATTAAGCAGCCCATCTCCAAGCTGCCATTTCTTCTTTGGGGAAAATGTCCTCAAGTTCAGTTGGGATGACTCCTGCTACCCCTTGCAAGTCATCAACTCAGAAACTACCAAAGACTCCGGTACAAAATGCCAGTTCACATCTCCAGTCAAGTCCATTAGTGGAGTCATTTAACAAGGAGAACAAGAAGGTACATGACTTTTCTCAAATTTGGCATTTTTAACCATGACATTTCTTACAGCTGGAATGTTACCATGTGTTTACAAGGTTTTGTCACAAATGACACAAGCCCTTCCAAAGCTATGACCAGTGTTGTTTTTTCATTTTTAAACTTTTATTTTATAGCAGGAGTTTGGGAGCCTTTTTCTAATCGAGAGCCAGTTTCACAACATCATTTGATGATTAAAGTCGCCATCACAGTGGATTGTTAGTTTTTAATATCAAAAAGGGGAATTCCTTTGCATGCCAAGCACACAAAAAACCATCCTCATGCTAAAATGGGAGTGGAAAAAAAAACATTGTTTTATACTTCATTGATTAAAGTATCTCAGTGGGGGTGGGGGGGGGGGGGGAATAAATGCATTCTGATTAATGTCCATTAACCCAAGTGTTGTCATACACTTGTTGGAATAATGAAATCTTGAACAATATTTCATTTTTTTCTTGACATTTCATCTGGGAATTCATGTGTGTAAGGAGAATGAATAAGCTGTGTAGATGTATGTATGCAGAGGCTTGCCTCACAAGCTTCCAGCTCCTGCAATTTCTGCAAACATGAAACCTGCTTCAAATTACTATAGCAGTTGTTCTCAATAGTTGTAGTACAGGTTTAAAGCTGGAATTAGAAAATAAAAGATAAAGTTTCATGGGTTTATTATTCACTTTGCTGGTGGAATCAAATACATATGTCAGTCTTGTATGGACTGTTAGGTGATGTGTCCCACTCCTATGTCTCTTGAGTTTTGATTCACAACTTGCTGTTTTCAGTGTGATTTGTTTGTCATTCACTAAAATGCCTACCATGCACTTTTCGAAGATAAGAATGTAACATGCACAGTGCTACAGTGCACAGAGCTAAGAAAAATTTGTTCGTATTCTATGTTTGCTTTTCCCGAGACAGAGTTAAAAATGATTTTCAAATATTTTATCTTGTCAAACAGGATGATTGCATCATTGGCGATGAAATCCTCAGGCGGGTAGGAAGTTCAAAGTCTTGGGGTGCACTGGTGTGCAACTTGATGACTGCCCCTGTTCAAGAGGGAGGAAATGGCCAAGGCATGTCTGACCGACAAAAAAGCAGCCAAGACTGGCAAGTCTGCTTTGCCAGCTGAAAAAGTAGATGCCATAATAAGTGAGTGCACTTTGTTCTTAATAATCCACTGAATTCATAGGTGTAGGAAGCTATTCGAGACTGGGGGTTGGTGGGTGGGGGGGTGAACCTTGTTCTGGATTGCCGCACTGGGGGAGGGGTCTATGGGTCCCCTCCCCCTTTGGAAAATTTTTGGGTATTTTAGGGTCCTCAGATGCAATTTGGTGCAAATTTGGACAAATTTTTAGTAGAATTACTGCCAATTTTTCACATTTCTTACAGATGATACAAATAAGGGGTTTTTGCCCTTGGATCTTGGGGGACAGAAGCATACTTCAGCCCCCCAAATTTCTGACTGGGGGCTTTAGCTCCCCCTCCCACCCCCTGCTTCTCCTATGACTGAATTCACAACAAATTTTTGTGAGCTGTACAGTACTAGAAGTCTTTTATCCATTGCAAATTTGTAGAGATAGCCATCATACTTAGCACAACCAACTTTAAATCAAGGCCATTTTTACTGCCATGGTTGGTGTATATCAGGCTTTTGGCAAGATAGTATTTAGTTATCAAATTACCCAATTTTTTAAAGGTCTGTCAATATTTAAAGGTATTTTATAAGAGATGAAAACTTGAAATAGAGACAGAGTCTCTGCCCAAATTCATCATATGTGACTCTTTACAGAAGTTTCTGGTCATAAATTAAAATGACCTAAATGAAGAACTGAATACTCTGCAACAAAAATTTTGAATAACTATACCTGATCTCAGATATAGCCAAATGTGTGAAGGAAAATAATTAACTTGATTGGGTTTCTTTAAGGATTTTTAATCTGTACCTTATAAGTGAATCAGCTTTTCTGATAACGTGCATGTCCATATATATTTGATGGCCCAGGTGTACAACTACCACAGGATTTCTATAGAGTGGGGGAAACATCCTGCAATCAGTGTTGTTTGCTTTAGTCCAAGAATGTAATGCTGTCCATGAATGTAATGTTCAAGTCTCACTTTGGGCTCGTTTTGGCATGTGAATCATTGATAAAGAAATTTTCTGGAACTGACAAAATTGCTAGTTCTTTCTCATACATAAAGTACAATATATCAACCTTTGTTTGCTTTTTTTGTTTGCAATTTGAAATGAATAACTTTTTTCATTATTTTTATCCATTATTTATTTATTTACTTTATGCTTTCAAAACACGTCTTGAAAACGCACAGCAATGCTGATGTTGCCGCCATCAGGATAAAGATGACAACGAAGCTGAGAGACGAGAGACATGCCTTTAATAGCATGAATTAATTTTAAACTTTAACTCACAATTTTTCATTGGTGGAGGGTTTTAATTAATATGCCATGTACTTTTTTAAAGACCATATTTTGAATAAATATTTGAATATTTTGAAAGACCCAATTCTTCATGTTCACGACTTTTACTTTGGATCTCACTTGCCTAGTAAGTCAATGATTATTGAATAAAATAAGAAACAAATAAAAAATATTAGTGTATTACAACTGAATTAACTACATTAATTGGGATAATAATACATGACTATATGTTTGCAGTAAGGTACTTAATGAATTAATTATTAGGTAAAGATGTGCAAGAGTTGAGACAGGGTATTATGCACTCAGATGGGACTTCTCCTTGAAAACAAGCACCATAAGTTTTAAAAGTATATTCTTTCCAAATAGTGTTGGGTGAATTTGGTCAGGAAGTAGATCCCCCTTCTCACAAAATTTTACTCATGGAGTAGCTCTTCTCGCATGGAATGTTCTCGCGAGAAGGGACTCCTCGTGAGGATTTTCTTGTAAGGTTTGCCTCGTAATATGGCTGTTCTCGAGCATATATTCTCGCAAGGATTTTCTCGCGAGATTCTTATTCTCGCAAGATTTTGCTCGCGAGAGGTCCCAATTTCTCGTATAATTTTCATGAGATTTTTCTCGCGAGGATCTCGCGAGTTATTTTTATAAGGGCATAAAGTGGTTTAAAAATAAGCAATTTTTCAGCGTGCTTCACATGCATTTCCTCAAATGTTCTCATTCATTATTACTTCGTAAGCAAAAAGGCAAATGGTAATATTGTGATACTTCTGGTCTGTGTAACTTTGTACATTCTATCTCATTTAAAGATAGTGGATGAATGTTCCATTGCCTACAAATTAGTACAAATTCCAGGGCTTCCCAGGGGTTTGGCCTCTGTTCTTGCCTAGACTTTGCCCCTAGACCCCACCAGGTCCTGCTTGGAGATCCTTTGCCTGCAAGGGATGGGGAAAGCTTATTGCAACCTTTCTATGTGCGGCCCACGAGTGGATAATAACCTTCAAAATATGGCCTGTCAGAAAAAAAAGGTTCCCCACTCCTGCTCTAGACACACAGGAGATGGATGTTTCCAACAATTTTGGAAATTTAAAATGTAATTTAAAATGGTTCACTATGCTATCTCTTTCATGTTCTGTTCTTGCTCCTGTAAAGATATTATTAATTTTGAGAAATGTCAAAAGAATTGTCTAAAGAGGCATTTATTTTAAATATGTTCAAATTTATTGGTAGTGTCTTCATATAAAAGAGAGGACTTTCCTTAGAATACAACATATATCCCAGCACACTACAGTACAACTTACACACAATAACTTCCATCATATGCACTAAGCTGTAATGATGAGGGCTAAAGGCTTTGAATACTAATAATGGGTCAGTATATACTGAAGTAAGTCTGGGGTGGTCTGGTGTCAATCCTGGAATGGTTATTCCATGTTAGTAATTTTGAAAGATGAATAAAGAGTTATATTAAAGGGGGAATAGTCTCATCCCAGACAGTTCCAATTCTCCCAACTAAGCTAGTTCTAGCCCCGCCCATAACTGTCTTCAGCTTCTTGTGCAGTCACAAACAGTTTATTGCCGAGGCTCACATCCTGGTGAGTATACAAGGCCCTAATAGGTAATCAAAACACTCTCTGTGCATGCTGTGTAATATAAGCTGCTCTGCATCTTTTGAATTTTGCAACTCTGATGCCAATCAAAGAGTAGTCACCAATTGAGACTTTTGCTTACCCCTATGTAAAAGCCATACTTGGGGTAATGCAAATCTGTCTTTAAGTATCTTAAACATAGTTCCTGGAAAACATGCTATGACATGATTAGTGAAGTTGTTTTCATATAAAAGAGGACTTTTCCATATATATAAACAAAATAAGACTTCAGTACATACACCTTACACACAGTACAGTACGTCAAGTGTTGTATTTGCATATGCAGCAGAGGTCAATCACATGTCAAGTCTCTAGTTATGATGGCCAAAGGCTCTGAATATTAATTTAAAATGATTTACTATGATATAGTCATTACTCTTTCATGGTCTGTTCTTTCTCCTGCATAAGGTTATTGGACTGTATGCAAAGTGTGAAAAGAATTGTTTAAAGAGGCATTTATTTTAAATATTTTCAAAATTATTGGTAATGTCTTCATATAGTAGAGAGGACTTCCACACAATACAAAATCCCAGCACACTACAATACAACTTAC
This sequence comes from Holothuria leucospilota, assembly GCA_029531755.1. Classification (NCBI taxonomy): domain Eukaryota; kingdom Metazoa; phylum Echinodermata; class Holothuroidea; order Aspidochirotida; family Holothuriidae; genus Holothuria; species Holothuria leucospilota. Next base: position 39,987,825 of record CM055964.1, read on the forward strand.
AATAAGTTGTGTTGTTTATTATATTTGTGTGCAGCAAAGGTCCATCATGTGTACACACTCTAATGATGAGGGCTAAAGGCTTTGAATACTAATAAATGGGTCAGTATACTAATGTAAGTGTGGGGTGGTCTGTTGTCAACGCTGGAAAGGTTATTCGATGTTTACTGATTTTTAAAAGATGAAAAAAGTTCTGACTAGTAATGGAGTTTAATTAATCATGAATGTTAAAAATAGTTCCTGGAAACCATGCCATGAAATGATTAGTGAAATGTTTTCAAATAAAAGAGGACTTTTCCATATATATAAACAAAATTAGCCTTCAGTACACCGTACACTGTCAAGTGTTGTTTTTATATATGCAGCAGAGGTCAATCACATGTCAAGTCTCCAGTTATGATGGCCAAAGGCTCTGAATATTAATTTAAAATGGTTTACTATGATATAGTAATTACTCTTTCATGGTCTGTTCTTGCTCCTGTTTAAGGTCATTGGACTGGATGCAAAGTGTGAAAAGAACTGTTTAAAGAGTCATTTATTTTAAATATTTTCAAAATTATTGGTAATATCTTCATATAAAAGAGAGGACTTCCACACAATACAACATCCCTGTACACTACAGTACTACTTACCATAAGTTGTACTGTTTATTATATTGGTATGCAGCAAAGGTCCATCATGTGTACACACTCTATAACCGTGGTTCTTAACCGGTGGGTATTTACCCCTTGGGGGTAATTTTGGTATCTCAGGTGGGAAATTATTGAACAGTACTGAACAGTAGTACGATAACAGTACCAGACCCATTGTAGTGTACTGACATATCTGGGAGATGATTGGGTTCTTAGGACTGCTTCAAGGAAAAGTAAAGGACTATTCATTGGAATATTGTCTCCAAATTAAAGTAAGGGTACTTCAGGAAAGCAGGTTATAGGGTCTGTTTTCCAGGGATATTGGGCATGTTCTTTCAGTGTCATCAAGTTATTAGGCTAAAAAGCATTGTCATTGTCCACAGGTATTCTCTTTGATGTGAACGTGAACTATGGAGAAAACCACTTTTGATATTTGTCAGGAGGGGGGAATACACAGGGTGGGTGATTGGAAAGGGGGGGGGGGAATGGGATGCTTTGATTGATTGGAAAGGGGGAATGGGACAGAAAAGGTTAAGAACCACTGCTCTATAATGATGAGGGCTACGTACAGGTTTTGAATACTAATTAATGGGTCAGTATACTAAAAGAAATGGGGTGGTCTGTTATTCCATGTTACTGATATCCTTTCTAGACAATTTTTCACACTTTTCAACATGTTCATTATTGTAGTGCGCGTGCGCGCTACAATCTTGGCGTTGCACGACAAGGGAGGCGTACCTACGTGACTGAACGGTGAGACTGGAAGTTTCACACGGTTTCGGTCCGTTTTTACTATCGGTACTATCAATGTGCAGGCAGCTAATGTTAAGCTTGTCCATGATTTTTTACCGCTTTCTTGCACACATTCTAAATTAGTCCCGACAAAGGACTCGTTCATAAACAGAAACAGCTTGTAAAGTAGAGTGAAATGTTACCGATTGATGAAATGCCGACAGTCTTTATTTCAGAAAAACTTCAGTTGAATTTGCGCTTGCTTTCTCATTAACACAACTTGCCTACATAACTTGAAATTCGCAAACGAAGTAATCAGTAGATGAATTTATCGTAAAATTTTATGTGATGGGAGCTGGATATGTACGGGCGGCGTTACCTTCAATGTGCACAGCATATATGGTATACTGTGCACAGTATATGGTATACTGTATGCGTCACCTTCAATGTGCACAGTATAGGGCTCAACCGAAATTCCTCTCAATAGTAGTGTTACAGGTACCTATAAGACGAAAACCCCAAAATTCAAGATATTTACTTCAAATCGGGATCAAATCAGAAATCCTTAGGCCTACAATGTGTTTTACCTTTTCACAGAACTAGCAAGATTATACAAACACACAAAATAACACTACCTAGCTTGAAAATAAGATGATTTTCTGCAACGTCAGAGCCGCTCGGAAGTTCGTTAGAAATACATTGCGCAATAAAATCACCTTGTTAGCCTTGTGCCAGTCGTTTCTTATGTCTTGAATGTACTATGTATGCAAAGAATTTTGCAAACGTTTCTGAAGGTAGTGAAAAATATTTGATTAAATAAACGCCGTATCAAACACACATTAAATCTGGCCTACTCCATACTGCAAGGACTTGTCTAACGTGCACTACAATTCTGCGTATTTGCAAGCAAATACAGTTCTAGTTTCCAATGACCTTACAGGAGTAAGAACAGAACATCCCACAGTGATAAATATAGCATACTGACCCACTAATTAATATTCACAGCTTTGACCCTCATAATTACAGAGCTAACAAGTGATTGACCTCTACTGCATATGAATACACAGCACTTAACTTACAGTATTGCATGAAGACCCAAATGAGACAAGGTACTGAAAGGGGTGAAAAAGCTGCAGGGGAAGGGGCAGAATATTTTAGGGGGTAAATCATACTACGGTGTACTGGGATTTCATATGAAGGCAACACCAGGAATAAGTTTGAACATAATTAAAATAAATCGGTTTGTAAGATGATTCTTTCCACACTTTTAAATAATTAGTAATACTGAATGACCTTACATGACCAAGAACAAAACATCACACAGTTATGACTATTGCATACTGACCCATTAATCAATCCCCTTTTGAAAATTTTTGCTGTCAGGAAGGAGCTGAGATGCAAAATGGTGCACTGTAAATTCATTATCTGAAGTACAGTTATGCCCCAGAGAATACCACTTTCATGGTATTTTTGGTTCACTTAGACTGTCAAATGTAACATGTAATTTTGTTACGCTAAATAAAAAATTAAAATTAAAAAATTAATTCTGTACACTTCCAGTTCCATTTACTCTTGATCCCTTGATCAATCTTCTTAATGTCTGCTGTTCTGTCGAGTTCCATTGTTCCTTACACAGTTGCAGCAGCCCTCAATGATGTGCATGTAGTAAAGTGGAATTTTGACCTGTTCGGCGTTCCTTAGAGATTGCGTAATCAGTGTATGTGTTAGCTATTTGCATGTGTGCTATTAGTGTGTGTAGAGTGTTGCTTCAGTTTTCTTCCGGCCGCCACACTGTTTGGCTGGCGATGCTCCGAGTTTCGGCTCGCTAAAAGTTGCTTTTCACCTGTTAGATGTCCCGTATCCTGGCATAGTTTACCTGGTTTTGATCACTGGCCATTCATCCGGGCGATGTTGACGTTATTTTCCGTCGTCCTGGGCAGTTATGGACTGTAAGCTGTTGGAGACTTTTGAGTTGCCATGCTGCCACTCACCATTGGGGAGATGTTGTACTGTATCCTGTTAGGCTGTTGCAGCCTTACCTGTCGTCAACTTAGAAGCTGGAGTTGATTTCGCGTATCGCGACCAACCCTTAAGATGTCCGCGTCGCGTACTGTACAAGCTGAATCGCGAGCGAACTACCAGGAACAGAAGAAGACCACTTAGGGTAACAGATTGTAATTTGTATTTAAGAAGTAAATTTGTCCCCGTTTTGTAATGAAGTTTGCATTGGAATTGTTTGTGGCCCTGGTTAAAGTTAGGCCCTGGTTGTACCCAGTTATCACATCGTGTGAATGTTAGGCTGTTGGCGTGGGATAACGAGAATTAAGATTATTTTTGGAGTAATAAGAGCCCTTGAGAATCGTACTGTATTCATGATGTTTTTATGAAGTATTTAGAGATCTTTGATGCATTTATGTTGTTCTCATGAGTTGGTATCTGAGGGAATTTAACCAATTAAGGGTGGGGGGTTGAGAACAAAGGAGTTCCATTGTTTTATACCATGTGGTTCATTGAGGGCGCTATGCTGTTTGGACATTGTGACTTGTTCAGTGATGGGATAATGAATGGAGGCTATTGTTCAGTGTTTACAGTTACAGGGGAAGATCCATGTGAGAGTTCAGGGATTACTCTTGGTGCTTTGCATTTAGAGTTGGTTGATATTGTTTCAGGAAGCTTAGTGCTATGGAGAAAGGGTCCTCAGGGAAGCATTGTACTTGAGGTGTGAGTCAAGGAAGGAGTTAATGGGGTACAGAACCGAAGCACTTGAGTTTCATTTGGGTCATATGAGATCTGAGTTATTAGAATTTTGGGGATTACGCTGATCTTGAGTATTGTTGTGTGCACTGTGTATGTAAATCTGTGTTGGGATTACTGGATGTTTACATGTTGTCATGGAGATGAAGGGGTTTATAGTCATTTTGTGGGTTGTAATGAGATTTATGGTGTATGTTTACCGTCTCGCGAGTCGTGTCTCGCAGGGCTAGTCATGGTAGAAGCTGATAAAACGGTTGGCATCGGGTCGAGCGGGCAATGCTACACGGATATGGCATGGTGGGCCATATCAGCTTGTCACACCAGGTGTTGATTACAGTGAAGGAGCGAATTCTAGGAGAATTGGTTGCATACTGGGTTGATTATTATTATTTTACCCTTACATTCCGTACAGGGTTTTGTATCAATTGTGCAGGTTTAGCTGGAGCATAGAGGTCTCCCTATTCTGTACATTGTGGTCTAACGAAGTGTAATTGTAGAACCTTTGATGAAGTTGGTTGTGTAAAGTGACTATTACTGCTTGTGGTCAGAGAGGGTTAGGTTGTTACATGCTCACTGTGTATTGTAAAGAAATTAGTCCCACATACGCTTAATGTAATGTTTAGAAACGAGAATTTAAGAAGCCAGACATTTTATACTGTTGCGTATAGTGCCGTATCGCTGTACATATCGTATATTAAGTTTTTTTTATGCTCAGTGAAGACGAGAGAAAAAGTATATCCAGTCGTTGTTTCAAGCAAGAAAACTCTTGCATTCGTTATTGATCATTATAACGTCGGAGCCTTGGGACCTCAAATCCTGCAGCGTGCTACATTGCCCTGCCCCGCTAAAACCGGACAAATGGGACCACTTCATACAAATAGGCCAACAAGAGCAAACACAAGGAGCTTACAGCACGTAAATTTGGTTATACTGCAGTGTATTACACGTGTGAGCCTAGCCTCCTAAGTGCACAGTATCCTAACATAGTACTGTAGTAAGCTACCACAGTACCACATCTTAAGATGGTAGCCAAGTTCAAGGAGCCAGTTCCATGGCCCAACTAAAATATACTTTAAGAACGATCATAAACATCCTTCTTCGAGCATTTATCACTGAAATTTCTATCTCTCACCTGGAAGCAACCGCATTTGTATCGTCCAATACAACGCAAAACGGCAACGAAGCGGCTTGCTCCGTCGGTGATGTTTACTGATTTAGCACGCCGATATTGTACACGCACGTACATGAAGCCAGCGCGCGCGCGACTTTTAAGGTAGTACTCATACAGTATATCCTACATGGCTTGTACACTGGAGTACGTACTGGTTTAGCTTTTTTAGAAACGGACACGTCGGGCTGGGCTGTCACCATCAGTCACATTCTCATTGACTGCTATGAATACTCCCATATCCGTCAGAAGTACTACACTGTGCCAAACCCGAAGACGTTGTTTGAGCACACAGATCTTTCGCTCATTCTCGACTTTCTCAAAGAAAGTAACCTTTACATGAAATTTTGACATGACTCCCACATTGGCTTTTGTTTAGGTATCGTAGTATTTTGCCCAATCCTTTTTCCTTTTAGGTGATTTCACCTCACCATTCCTTTTTTTTATCTAGCTGACACTATGTGACACATTCGAGTTGGTGTGTCGTTAAACCCCATCTAACTAACTAACTAACTAACTATATAATTGATTGAGAGCTTCCAGGAGGCCCTATACAGGTAATCTGCCAGCCTTTAATACATGCCCTTTCATAATGCACACCGAAGGAAAGAAATTTTCATAACAGTCCAAGAAAGTTTCTGTTGACTCCACACACATACTTTTGTGTAATAACTTTCCCCGAATAGCAGGCAGTAAAGTAGCCAAAAAGGGGGGCTTCAGGAGGTTTTTGACAATGTATTCTTCTCTTTGAAAACGTACTTCTTTTACCTTACCAAAAATTAGAATTCACTAAATTATGGACATTTTCCTGCTATACATGATCAGCTCTAAAAATATCCCAAAGATAGCACCATTTTGCATCTAAGCAATGTTAAATTAACAAAAATTTAGACCCCTCTCCCAGGACAGCTCCTTTATGTAGTGACAAAGGAAGGATCCCCAATGCTGTAGACAAATGCAGGGCGCATAAAAAAGGTGCAGTTTACATGCCGCCATTCAGTTGGAAACAGATATCCAGCCAGTCAAAATTTTGGACCTTCACACCCCCCAAACATATGACCCTAGGTACAGTACGGCCCTGGTTGAATATGTCCCTATTATGCGAATCAACTCTGACACGTGTGAAGTACTATTAAGCTAAGACTATTGACACTGTAACTATTCATGAAAAGGTATGGACCAAACCATGCTATTACATTTGGTGGGCACCAAAATGGCGCTCATGCGAAGTTGCTGAGTGATAGATTGGAGGCCTAGCTAGCTGGGTGCCCAGATGTCAACATGAGGCTAGGTACTACCGATATGTGGGCAGTGTTCTCCATTGATTTAATTATTTTTGTCCGGATGCTGTGAAGGTTAATGGTTTATAGTGATCGCTGCTTATAAAAAGAGGGAGTGCTCTCTTTGAAAAATGTTTGCTAAAGTAGATGATCAATTTACTTTTTGATGGCTATGTACATGGGTGGTACATTTTTTATCCGGGTGCTGCACCCTAACAAAACAGCTAGTGGAGGGCACTGCCACTGTGGGTAAGGTGATTTTTTACATATGCTGTTGATTCAGTGCATGTTGCTAATACCCACATCCTCTTCCAAGTGACAGGCTATACTGTAGCATACGGTGACCTGTGCAGTTGCGTATCACACTATGTACTGTACTGTCAGACTGACGGCATTGTACATTACCACAGGTAAGGCAAATATCAGGGAATAATTTAGTATTCAAATTTTGTGTAGCAGTTTTGAGGTTTTTTCATTCTGTAGTGTAAAATAACCGAAAACCCTATGGTTATGCACACAAAAAAGTGTGACACATTTTTGCATTTGTGTAGCAACTTGGCCAGCTTGTGTAGCAAATTGTCATCTGATACCGGATAAATTATTCCCTGAATATTTGTGTGAAGAACAAATCAGGATAAACGTGTGCTGTTAGATAGCAGGTACTTTGTAAGTTCATACACGTAATGTTCTCTGATATGCCATTACCTGAAACTCGTAGGTAGTGAACAGAAAATATGCAAAGGGGGTTTGTGCGGTGTGTATTTGACCTACATTAATTACAAAAAGTAAATGAACCAGTTAACTCTTTGCTTTCATACTTGGATGCGTATTCGACTCTTTATCACACTTTTTCATGTGTATTAGGCCACACCTGCAATATGCGCAATACGCAATGAAAGCCCTGTTAATATGTAACACTTGTACATCTCTTTGATCTTGTAAACCTTGCTATACAGCTGGCCTCCCTTTCAGGCCAATAAATCTCACTTTTACAAACTCATCACTTCTAAGAGCTAACTCTGCAATGTTACTTCTGCAATTTTCTAAGTAATATCTGGCTTTTTTAATTTGAATTTCAATTACAAAGTTTTGCAAATGCTGTGAAAATGCAAGCTCTTTAATTACCTCACACATTACCATTTACCTCTTTGTCCATACACTTGAGTATCAGAAAAAGTTTCATTATTATAGTTGTTTCTTACACTGACTGCATGGTCAAGTGGTTAGAGCATCCGACTTGTAGCCGGAAGGTCTGGGGTTCGACTCCTGGCCGGGTCATACCAAAGACTTTAAAAATGGAACCTACTGCCATAGTGCTTGGTGCTCAGCATAAGCAATGGAGTAGGCCGGCCTGACTTAAACCAACTGGTTAGAAAATGAGCCGTAAAACCTCATCTAACTCTAACTCTTACATTTAAAGTGTCTTTGCCAAAGATAACTTACATTCAATTTGCAATTTCATGCCATTATTATATACAATATAAAAAATGTTTGTATATCATGACTCCCAACACAATGAAACATCACTCATGCTTACCGATGTAGTTGTCAATAAATACAATCTTAAAAAAATTGCTGTCCTCATTCTTTTCACTCTGAATTCTTGCAATGTGAACAGGTGACAATTCTCTGTTCCGTTTTCTGAGTTTCATCTGAAAAATGAAATACAAAAGTTCTAAAAACTACTACTATACATACTTTTTTGGACAAATCTCTTACTGCTGAGCTTTCTGTATAGCTGAGCTGCATGTGTTCATGTGAAGAATCCAGTGGATTTGGCCTATTTTTCATTAGTTTGAAATTAATAGTAGTCACTGCACTGTAGGTTTGTAGGCTCCTGGCTATAGAGTAGTTCCACAATCCTACTTACTGATGGTAAAAACATGTAAAATAGGCCTAGTACATTTACTATATATTGATGCATCTCAAAGTTTTGATGATTTATAATAACAGCAATAAATTGTTCTTTACATTTTGCCCAACCCTTACAACTTAAGTGTTCACTAAGTTAGGGATGGGATAATGCCACCATGTTGCCTGCATGGCTCTAATGATTACACAGTAGAACAATGCATGAGAAAAATTTGTCCCATGAAAACTGGCGCTGAAACTTGGCAATGAGGGTTCAAACTGGGCGATACTTCAATGTCATCTGACCGCAGGTAATTAAATGACCATGGCTGGCTGAAAGTCATAAACACTCTAGTACGCAGAAGCAGACTGAGCGTCCACCAAATTGCTAGGTAGATTTCCTTTGAAGTATGATCAATATTTTCACTAAATATGGACTGCTTTTTTCATTTTAATGTTTAGTTTCATGTTAATTAGTGGCCAGATTTTGGTTTCAATGAGTGCAAATGCATAGCTTTATGATTTAAGTCCAACTATATCAGGTACATTAACCTTTATTCTGACCATGTAAACCACAAGAGTGTGTCAAGGTCAGGCTTTCTTGTCAGTCTCTTAACAAGGAAGTTTCTCCAACTTTCATGGGAGCATTTTCTCTAATGGTAACTAGCTATTGAGAAATAAATACAATTAGGCCTACCTCAAGGATGTAATGGATGACATACAGAGAAGCAATCCAACTGATGATGGCTGGCATACAAACATAATGATTTGAACTCTACTTCCTCAAAAATAACAATTTTTCAAAGGGCACAACTTTGATTGGGTTGGTATACACTCTCAACCAAATGATTTCGAAAGCCAAAATTGTAGCAAAACAGCAAAAGTTGTGAAATTACATCATATGATGAGATGATCTCCCCAACTGGAGTCCATGAATTCATCAAAAATGCCATTGCACAACAGGCTAGGTATATTGTAAGAATAATTCAACTTGCTGCTGCACAAGTGTATAGGCCTAGGCCTAACATTTGGATTGTCTATTGCACTGTCAATTTGAGTTCTGAATGAATTTAGGCTAACATTAGGCTTTAGGCCATACCCAGTATTGGTATATACTACTAGGCTAAGTAGGACCTATAACCTAGCTGAGACATAAGTGTGAAAGATGGAACAGAGCCTTACTGCTCATAGCTTTCTACTTCTAGCCTAGCCTCGGCCCAGTATCACTATTGCTTGGCTAGGCTAGTTCTGTTACTGTTAGTTAACTTGTAGGCCCTCAGCAGTATTGTCAGTTTAACCCTAACCATATTTTCAATCTGTAACTGTTACGCTATATTGGCCTAGTTTGGCTACGAGTGGGGGAATATGTTCCCCAAGTTAACTAACGTTAGTTCAGATACTTGCAGTTGCAGGCCTAGGGCAACGGTTAAGGTCTTAAGTTAGCCTAACTTTCGGGGTAACGTTAGGACTACGATATGCCTAGGCTACATTTCTGGCTTAAGTAAAGCTAACGTTAGATAGGCCTAGGCAGCAGCAAAGTTAGGCTAGACTAGCCTAGGCTATCCTATGGCTGATTCGAAATGTTTCGAAAACCAATACTCTTAAAATCGCTTAAAACGCCAGAGATTACGCAAGAAGAATACATATGGATCTCATCACAGATTAAATGCGAGATAAAGGCTACCTTGCTTGATTATTTTAATAGAAACACCATTTCTACCAGGCCTTGCTATAGTTTGATCGCACACCTGAGGACGCACGAGGGGTGTGTTTTTTTCACACGACGAATGGGGTTCTGGGAAAAAAAATCACGCGGACCGGACGTACGTACTTACGTACAGATCATAACAAAATGTACATGTGCGTACGTTAACGTTAGCTCTACACATCAATGTTGCACGAGTTATGGATACTGAATGGAACGGGAAGGATCGAGTACTGTACGTATAAAGAGCAGATCAGGACCGGGGAGGTTTTGTTGGGGGAGCCGGGACGGATTTACGAATGTGGGCCCTGGGCACGAACCTATGTGGGGGCCCCTCGGACAGTCATTTGGCTCTTTGAAAAAAGAACTGATATGATAGGTTGGGCTATACGCGTAAACCTACCACTTCAGCGGCTGGGCGTTTACATATAGACCGTAAATGTTCAAAAAATTTAGGCAAAAAGCCATACAATGTATCACCGCAGCCGGCGAATCCAGGCCGATTTGCCTGAGAAAAAATGGGAGGGGGGGGGGGAGAATCTAGATTGTCAAGAACTGCTGATGCAGGGTAGTGGCCTGAGGGTGAAGTTTTTATTTTTTTTACAGAAATAAACTAGCAAGGTGCAATTTAGTGCATTCTAGTTGTTGGAATCTATTAGGCCTACTTTGTATTATAGAACCCTAAAGAAAGGAAAAAAATAAACTGAAACTGGGACGGTTTTATTTCACTTAAGGGGCCCGTATTTTCAGACCTTGCTCAGATGTCATGTTGAGTAAAGTGATCCAAAACAAAGTGTGACGGGGGAGGGACTAAGATTTGTCGAAAAGGAATAGGGTGGGGGTAAACTCTCTTACCAAGAGTTTACCCGACATAAGAGTTTAGGCGTGGATCAAGGGTTTGGGCAAAGAGGGACACCTTTGTGACTTTGGTAAGCAATGGAGAACAGTACGTAAGCGAAGGGCCACCGATGGTTGGCGCGATGCGCTCAGTAAGAAAATTTTGGATGAAAAACCTCCTAGATCACCAGAATTGGCACTTCCCAGGCTCTATTTGCCTGAGTATGGAACGACATCTTAGGCTTATATATTAGTGATTTTTTTTTTCTCGATAGGCCAATAAGGTTTGTGTGTCCCCATGGTTGCGCGCTTAGCACTATTAACCAGTGCAGGTAACCTGTGGGAGGAGAGTGCGAAGATTTTCTCAAATCAATTTGTTCAAAACACTTTCCTGTCAAAACACTTTTCTGTCTAAACTGAGGATTGGGTGACTGAGACGTCATGCCTATGTATAATTCATACGCACGCTCATCCCGTACACTTGATTGGTCGTGTGGGCGTGACCAAATGTTTTGTTTACCACTGCACGCACATGTTCGCTGTACATGCTGTACAACGCGCGCACGGTGTAGAAGCCTGCGGCGGGTAACGTTCGCGTTGTTTACACATCGCTTGGGGTCTTTTCATTGGTGCAAGACTTATGCATATTCATATTTGTGTCTGTTTGTACGTATTTTGGCCTGGTCCCTATGGGGGGGGGGGGTGTTGAAAATTTGAAAACAAAGGTTACCATTGGGAAGTTTACATGATAACCAATCCAGCAATGCATGACCATCGGCGATCCAAGCTTATTTGTACAAACAGCAGTAGGTCAAAAGTTCATAGCTATTGCTTGCCATGCAAAAAGATGCCTTCGAAATCTGTCCAGGTCCCTATGTAAAAGTCAAATAATATCGATATATTTTTATGTCATTCAGAAGCTTAGACATAGTAGAACATGGAACTGAATGAACATCACTGTAATTTTGCTATGCAACAGAGCACGAGTCTCTCCACACCCTCCCAACAATGTACAGCATTTGCAAGCTCATGTGTGAGGATATTTACAATTTAAGCTGGACAGCGTCTCCCGATGATCCTAGAAAATATGGTAACCTAGTTTGTAGGGGCCCTCTTACTGTGGGGGCCCCTGGGCACATGCCAGCTGGCCCATGCTCAAATCCGGCCCTGGGGGCCGAGAGGGAGCAAACAGGTGCCGAAGGGATTGAGGGAATGACGGGCTCTTCTCTAGACTGCGTGAGGTCCAAGAGCCGAAGTATTGTTCTTTTGTAGGGTATTGGAGTAATATGGGAAGAAAACTCGGAAGCTCTAGGCATCAACAAATTTCTATTGCGGGCATTACATAAAATGAAGAATATAATTATCTTCAAAATAGCACCGGATACTGGATACGCGCTTATACAAAACTACACTTTTACGATTTGTTCTAAGTTTACTTACTATGGGGCGGTCGCTTTTATGATAAAGGGGGTGGTGAGGTGTGGATGGCAAGAAGATGGACTTGAAACAGTAACTCCACTCGAGCTCTATACAGAGAGGAATATTGTGTGTGTGTGTGTGTGCGTGGGGGGGGGGGGGCTAACCCTAGTGGACTGCCAAACGAAGGCGCCGCAGGTGCGTGAAGCCGACTCCCCTTTACGGCGCCCAGAGGAAAACTCCAGTCAACGGGTAATTGGTGTGTCGGGTTTTGTTGGGTTTGAACTTGTTTTAACTGGTTTTTTCAGGTATCTATTAAAACCCGACACCAAATACCTTTTTTTTTGACTGGAATTTTCTCCTGGTTATAACTGGTTGTCAGGACGTGGGCTACCTGTTAAAACCCGACACGAAATACCTGTTTCCTAACTGGAATTTTCTCCTGTTTTTAACTGGTTTTGTCAGGTACCTGTTAAAACCAAACACCAAATACCTGTTCTTGACTGGAATTTTCTCCTGGGCGTGGCGTCCAGGGGCCCTAAGCCCCTGGTGGGGTCCAGGGGCAGAGCCCCCATGGGTGACCAGGGGGCGAAGTCCCCGGAAGGTATGGGGTATTTACGAAATTGTAGGCAATGAAATGATGCATTTTATCTTCAAATTCAAATGACATAAGGTGGCCAGCACTTAACAGACCACAAAAAAAATCACAATTTGACTTTGTTTTTTTTTTTCATTATATTTTTACGCATGTCCAACAGTCGCACGGGATTGATAATGCAGAGGGCTTGAGGAAGGAGGGGAGAGTAGGCTGAAGATTTCCCGGGGATTTGAAACAATAATTTTATGGAATGCAGACTGTGGGTGTGCGTGAAGCGCGCTGAAAAATCACATTTTTAGACTTTTTAGCGATAAGAGTAATAGAAAAGCTAAGAAAAATATCCTCAAGGAGGGGGCTCGTGCCCCCCCCCCCCCAGTTCGCTAGGCACCTGTCCCACATTACGGTAGGCCTACCGAAAATAGCACTTTCCGTGCCTTGCAAATTGCATCTAAACTTTCTTTAAAAAGGCGGTAAATTTACACAGATCGGTGGTGATTAAATTTTGCCCTAAAAGTTTGTGGGGGGGGGGGGCCTCAACCTCTGCTACATATGGCCATTTGGCATTTGTGTTTTCACTAATAATAGAAGAATGTACGAAGCTTTGACAACTGATATGTTCTACAGGGAGTAACTGTGAATCATAAACAATATTTACAACGGAAAGCGCAAAGCGCCCCGAAGAAAACAGTGACATTTAATCGTAGCCTGTTGTTACGGAAAATTTCCATCTTTCCCCAGGTGCCTGTTCTTTCCATACAGCAGGAAACCTGTTCTTTCCATACAGTAGGACATAAGAACCTACATTCTGCTCTTTATACTTCTTTCATGTTTCATCTTTTCGATAGTCTGGGGCAAGTCCCCCTCAACTGTTTTCTTTTTTTTTTTAGTGTTAAAAACAAGGTAGTGTCCATACTTGAAATGAATGAAATGTTTTACGATAGTTTTTACATGGACGTGTCGAAGGGCATTGACAGTTTAAGTGCCAGCAGGGGTGGCGCCAGGGTATTTCGATGGGGGGGGGGGGGGCAAAGCATGAGATGGGTGATCGCCGTCCTGGGGGAGGGGTCTAAGTGGAGGGGGTGTCCCCCTGCCCATTGGGAAATTTTTTGTTAATTTAAGGTTGCTTGAATGCAAAATGATGATATCTTTGGTATTTTTTTTAACTGATCATTTATGTAAGGAAGTGTTCATAATTTATTGAATTTTAAATTTTGCTTGGGGGAAAGATGCTTTTCTCGGGAAGGGTGTCCCTCCCCTTTGATAAATTTTTTATTTAAGATTGCTTAGATGCAAAATGGTGATATCTTTGGTATTTTTTTTAACTGATCATTTATGTAAGGAAGTGTTCATAATTTATTGAATTTTAAATTTTGCTTGGGGGAAAGATGCTTTTCTCGGGAAGGGTGTCCCTCCCCTTTGATAAATTTTTTATTATTTAAGATTGCTTAGATGCAAAATGGTGATATCTTTGGTATTTTTTTTAACTGATCATTTATGTAAGGAAGTGTTCATAATTTATTGAATTTTAATTTTTGCTTGGGGGAAAGATGCTTTTCTGGGGAGGGGTGTCCCCTCCCCTTTGATAAATTTTTATCAATTTAAGATTGCTTAGATGCAAAATGGTGATACCTTTGGTATTTTTTGAGCTGATCATATATGGCTGAAAAGTGTTAATAATTTATTGAATTTTAAGTTTTGGTTTAGTGAAAGAGGACAGTAGCCTTTGTTGTTTAAGAGAAGGGTAGTCAACAAACCTCCTGAAGCCACCCCCTTTATGTATGGGTATGTTTTCACTCAAACATACGTGAGTTGAGTAGACAGAAACACGAACTAGTACGAATATTTTCGTTGCTTCATATATGCATTATACAAGGTATCTAAAAGCCGGCAGACACTGGAATAAGGCCTCCTGGAAGCTCTGGACTTATATGGATGAAATATATGCCTACCCCACCCTCCTCTTTTCTTCTTTTTCCCTCTCTTACCCTTCTCCTCTTTCGTTTTCTCCTTTTCTTTTTCCTGTTCTTTTCCTTCTCTCTTTCCCCTGTTCTTGCAAATGATAGGAGGCGGTTGCCCCCGGCTCCATGTGACATCGCCTGTTTTTCTTTGCTCTCAAGATTTCTTCATACAGTAAAGATTGTGTTGTTTACGGCCATGCACCTACTATTTAAAATTAGTTTTCTATGAATTACACAGTCGAGACAACACCAAAATAGAGCACAACTAAGGCATAGGCATCGGTAGCTTTTCGAGACTGGGGGCTGAACCTTGTTTCGGATCGCTGTCCTGGGGAGGGGTCTAAGGGGTGGGTGTCCCCTCCCCTGTGGAAAATCTTTGGGTATTTGAGGGTCCTCAGATGCAATTTGGTGCAACATTCTGAGCAAATTTTAAGGAAAATTACTGCAATTTTTTTACATTTTTTACTGAAGAGACAAATAAAGGGTCGTTGGCCTTGGATATTGGGGGAAGAAGCATAAGCATACTTCAGTCCCCCAAATTTTTGACTGGGGGTTTTAGCCCCCAGCCTTCTGCTTCCTACGCTTATGCAATAAGGGAGACATATAATATTACTTACAAAGTTTAATTCATTTTATTAAATGTTTTTTTTTATTTTTATTGTCAAAATGTTCGTTAAGTGATTGTTCTATGATACCCCCAGTATATATGTGTCCATGTTCTAAACCTTAAAATTGGTCACATGCTGGGAATGGAGAGACAGTAAATGTTTGAGATTGTAAACATTACATAATCCGGGCAGGGGGAATACCCATAGACGAAAGATTAAAGATTTCCCCGGACGAAAATATATTCCGAGTTATGGGTAAGGTTGGGGTTTTGGTTAGAGATTCATGGATCAGGCATATCCTCTGATGCACAGATTAGTTGTCTGTATTTTTGGGGTAACTTGCAATGATACGCAGCTTTTCTTCAAGAGAGGGAGAACTTTTTGCTCTGTGACACCATATGTGTAAGATCTCACAATAACTTGGCGTTAGGGTATACTACTGTATTGTTTTAGCTTTACACTCGGTTCCTATGCTCTTTTTGTTTGCGCGTTATGTTAAATGGCCTTAGTGTTTATGTAATACTTAACCTGCATTCACGTAAACAATGGACAAAAAACAGAAACGTTATCCGTGCGGGAATTGCAAATTTCAGGTATTTTGTAACGAACAATTTAACTAATATTGTGATAAATGGGTGGCATACTATAACACCTCACCCCACCCCCTACAAAATTATGTGTCTTAAAACGTTTTTTTGAAGATTTTATTTTTGGGGTTGAAAAACCATGGGGGGGGGGCAAATGCCTGCCCTGCTCCCCTGTGGCACCGCGCCTGAGTGCCAGGGAAGTAATTTTCATTGGAGACTTCATCTTGGGAGGTTGTGGCCTTCAACCACTAGTACTGAAGGTAGGAAGCTGGAGGCTGGGGACCGAGGGTCCTCCCTGATTATTTTTTCTTAAATTTGACTGCTTTTGCGGTCATTCTGCACCATTTCTTCACAAAATCCTGCTTCCCCCAGGTGAAACAGGTCAAACAAGATGTCAAAAATTACAAAATGGATGCCCTTATAATGATTACATATACTGAAGTAATGGGAAAAATATTTATGAAAAATATGTTTGACACAACTGCATTTAAAAGCTGTTCATACTTTATGATAAAAAACAAAAACCTGTTTTTTAAAGCTTTTTTTATTAAAATTCAGGTCAACCAAGATGGTGGAAAAAAGTATATGGCTGCATATATCAACCAAAAATAAGTTAATGATTATTTTTCTTGTTATTAAAACAAATTGTAATTATTATCTTGGCAGCCATTCTGCTTTTCTACCACCTAGATCCCCCAAAAAATTCAATAAATATATTTTGAATATTTATAACAAAATTTGGACCTATAAATAAGACTACATGTGTAAAAATATTTGTAATGGTTACTTTTGTTAAGATTATAATATATTGCTATTGTCATACAGTGTAACAGCTTGACTGCCTGCAGTGGAACTTTTCCACAGACTGGAATATGCCCAGTGTCAATACATCTTCCCTGGAGTGCAGTATGTCAAGAGACTGAAGATGTTTTACAAGACATGATAGTTAGATCATTTCATACCACAATTTTTTTTAATAGATTGGCACTTGCATGTTGCACAATGTCTTCTTTGGGGTGATGCGGTATGCTTAGAGAGTAAAGTACTTTAGGTTTACACAAACATAACATTTTTGATCACCTCAAAATTGACAGACCATTAGATGAAAGATTCAGTTGTTTCAATTGAATGGATACAGGGTGTCACATTTCAAATGAAAAGGACTGAGATAGCTCCTCCATATCAATTAGATCATCTTGTATCACAACAACTTTACAGTATTGATCAAGCTCTCATTTTGATAAAAAGCCAGTTTTGGTGGTTGACCGTCTTTAAATCCGTAGATGTGAAAACTCATAATAATTGAACAACATTTTACCAGGATACTAAAAATGGCTGTATAATGTCAAAATAGGTTTTGATCCTTTAAATTAATGACCTCTCTTGATTTGGGTAACTAGAAAAGTACTATATAAATCATTATGAAAATTTCACAAGACCTATTCTACACAGTATGTTGGCAGCCTTATCAGAGGCCAAGCCTACAGTTAGGCTAAAATGTCTATTTGAAGCCTATCCGCACAGGCTTGTAAGACATATTTTGCCTGAGTTTGAACATAGGATAGGATACTCATGTTGATATTGAACACAAAAATTAGTTACTTACCATAAATTGTTCAGCAATTCCAAATCTTGCCTCGTGAGAGGTGTCTAAACGCACAGTATGAATCACTTGTTACTGCATGCTGGTATACTGCACTTCTGCTACGCTATAGCAAGTACATTTCCATGTGTGTATCCTACAGGGGGCGCTATTGCATAAGTATAACTGCCTCCAGTAAAAATGTGTGAAATTTTCACACTCAATGTCTTAATTTCATGGTTAATAGAGGACCCCACGAAAACTTTATCTAGGTGATGGGAAACCTGTTTACAACGCAATGCAACTAAATTTCACCTGAGGACCTGAAGTTTGGTCCTCACTTGCCAAAATGTCCTCAGATGATAGGTGTCTATTCTGGTCCATGTCCTCGGCTGCTATTCAAAACCTGTACACACACACACACACACACACACACACGATATCACCGTCGCATAGATTCCTTACCGTATCGGCCTCGCGAACCCTAATTCCCTTTCTGTCTAGCGGACCTTCGGTCTCCCGGACCTTCGGTCTCGCGGACTTTCGGTCTCCCGGGCGGTAACCATGGAACACAGCCTCTAGATAGGCCTTAGTGCATTTGGCCCAAACTCCCATAGCTTTAGGCTAGAAGAACCCTGCCCCGAGGCTAGCCTACAGAAATGGAAGAACTAGGCCTACTCACCCTTGATCGCTCCCGTTTCTTAAAGGCTCCACCGATCCTCCGCCTTTTGACCGACCCTTCCCAAACGAAGGAGGTGGGACATGGTGTGGGCTGACTTGGTCCAGGCTGTTCAGTTGAAGTTGAGGGTCCTGGTTCACAGCCAACTTCGTTGGTACTAACGTTAGAACTCGAAGCTTCTGGGAAAACTGTAGGCCTAGGCCTAGGCGCTGGAACTCCAAACAGAGTAGGTACTGCGTCGGGTTTCAGCCGTTTAAGTTTGTGCGGAGAGAGCCCAAAATCCGAAAATCGTTTGCCAACAAATTCAATGAACGAGTCTTCCGTAAAATGTGCACTGCACAGAAAAGAAGCATTTGTTGGCCGAAGCCAATCTTTGCGAGTGTTCCCCACAGCTCTAGTCCACAGCGTTCGGTACGGCTCTAACTTTGGAAATCTGTGCAGGCTGACGCCGTCTTTGCTGGAATTACTACAGTGACCAGCTATGCAAAACTTTCCCATTTTCAGCTTTGTCAAAGTACAAGATACGTAACATTCGGTATTTGTTTGCAAAATACGTCAAAACACTTCAAAAGTGGCGAAATTCGCGTCAAATATTGTCAAATGACCTGCTGCGCTTTCACTATCCGAACTATCATTTCAAGTATGTAGCCTAGGCTACAATCCTGGAAAAAATTATTGGGACACTTCCGGACCTTCCCCTCCACCCCTCGTTCAATGTTGAGAAGAAACGAAAAGCGCGCTCTTTTTTCAGCGCTCAACTTTAATTCACCTTCAAAACCAACATTGAGGTGGGGCGCGGGGATTTGTCCCAGATAATTTTGTCCAGGATTGTAGGTACGTATTACGTACAGTAGTATATACATCCGTGCATATACTGTATGTAACCAACACGCTGCTTATTTATGCATATTTCGCAATTGGCAGCTCAACGGTGCTGCGAAGTAGGCAATACACTGTATGTGTATTACCGACACGTGTTTCGATATACCTCTTTGTACGTCATACATTTACATATTAGTCTTTTTTCCAGTCGTTTCATATCTCGTCCTGTCTCATACTTTTAATTGATTAACGGCATAATTACGAAAAATTATCTCGCTATGAGCCGATGTGGTATTGCTTTATGCCTAATGAACAGTATCCAAAAGTTTTGGACAAATCTGTTACGTGTCTACAGACCTTTAAGGAGAGGCAAAATTTGTGTACCACCCCTAAAATGAGGAGCAAGACCCACTGATCTTCCTGACTACAAAGTTATATTAAGATTTCCATTTTAAGTATTAATATGGGCACAGGATACTCTTCAAAATAGACCCCAAATTGCATGTCCTATATACAGTCACTGAACAAGAATTTGTACACAGTGCATTTATGCAGTGGGGGTCTGAACTCTGGTGAACATTTGCTTTAAATTAACACTGTTGCTTTGTCTCAGTATCACAGTAACTTCCTAAACCTGTGTGCACAGTGCAGCAAGTAAATACTGAAAAATGAACATTCAAAGACCACGTCAGTGACTTCAGGAGGATGGGAACAAGCACAACAAATGGACACGTTACTGCTTGATCAATTTCTTTTATTGCTCCAAGTGTCAACACATAATAACAAAGGCAAAGAAAACAGTTGTTCAGGTGTATAGACTTCACTCAAAACATTGATTTACTCCCATACCTGCAATAAGAATTATATTGTGAAAATAAATTAACATTCATATCCCCATGTCAGTAGGTTGTAAACCAATCAAAAAAGTTTGTGAATGTGGGAGCACCCTTTGCTGACAGTACCAGTACTGAGCTATGCATGGCCACTTCAATGACACTGATCTGTCTAGGAAGTTTGTCTCACTGCTGTTGTGTAGTCACTACAGGTTTCCCAGGAAAGATGGGTTGCTTCAACACACAGACTATTATGACAGAAATGTGATATCATAATTTTGGAGACATCAATTATTGTCATAGTTCATTTGTGAGTGAGCAACCCTACATGCTATCAAAGATGTATCCTCCATCATTGGTCTCCTTGTGGTGGCATATAGTGTAGGGCATCACATTCAAATGCTGTACTGAGTCCATGGCTTTGGCCCGTAGTTCCGAGTCATGCACGACCATTCGCAATGCTACAACTGTGCTCTTCTTGACACTCCAACTCTGAGCCAATATCATTTACAGTTTTTCCTGTCCTACTTGTATTCCCCCACAAACTGTTGCTTACATCCTTGAAAGACAAATCCAGACTCAGGCTTGTACTTGGTGGGCTGGGGATTGGAACAGTGTAATGTCCTCAGCCATTCCTCCCTTGCAGGGGGTCCATCTCAATAATGAGAAAAAGTTGACCATTGTTCTCCCTCATCAAACAGGTATGCCAAAGAAAAAACTACAAATGTAGGCTAATTGTCTATACAGCCCAGCCTACTGTCTTTCTGCTCCTCTGTTGGGAGCCCACAACATATCTGCAGCCATTATAACTGTAGCCTAGGCCTTACGTTAGGCCTTGATTGAAATTATCCAAGCCCCGTGGGTAAACTTCGATCCTTCCCTGGCCTAGGGGCCAATGTATATTAGGCTTAGGCTACATTCATCCTGAACCTCAACCTGCCATTTGTTTACAAAGGAAACTGTTAAGAAGGCCCCACTCCGTCTACAGGCTAAGTATTAGGCTGTTAAATCCCTTACGCCTTGGCCTAAATTTAGGCTAGGCCTTGGCCTAAACTTAGGCTAGACCTAACAGTAACAGTTAGGCCTCTGTCGTTACGGATGACACGTGCCTAGCAAAGTTACTTAGGCCTTAGTCCTCAGTAAAGGCCCGTGTATGGCCGGTCGCAGAATTGCACCCTACACACGTGTGTAGGGAGCAATTCTGCGACCGGCCATACACGGGCCTTTACTGAGGACTTAGGCCTATTTTTATGAAAAGTCAAGCGGGTTATACCTCACAGCAGGCAACAATCGTTCAAAAATAAAACAAAGAAAAAATCTAGGAGCCACAGTCTACACTTTGTGCTGAAATCAACATGAAATCAACTTGAAATTGGTGTTGATTTCTTGTAAACGCAATTGATAACGCAGCTGCTGTGAACGTAGTTGCATTGGTGACAGTTAATGAAACAGTTCCGACAACCGTGCAAGTTGAGAGCGCTCTATTCGTTGGCCAAA
Source organism: Holothuria leucospilota (assembly GCA_029531755.1). Taxonomy (NCBI): domain Eukaryota; kingdom Metazoa; phylum Echinodermata; class Holothuroidea; order Aspidochirotida; family Holothuriidae; genus Holothuria; species Holothuria leucospilota. The sequence goes on from CM055964.1 coordinate 40,009,361, forward strand.
TCTTGTCAAAAACTAACTAAGTTCAGCCTATCAAACTTATCCTCAAATCAATGAAAGTATGAATTAATTTCAAACTCCTTAACATCTTTTTGTAAACAGAAAAGAAGCTTCTAATGCAGAACGATACCTTTGAATGTGGATTTACTTTTTTGCTCGCACAAGAATATTTTACTACAGGGGAGTTGTTCGAAAAAATCCCCTTTCATTGAAATAGGCCTTGTTGAAAATCCCCCTAATGAAATACTTAACATTACTGCGCGGCTGTCCCGCGGTATGAAAACAGCACGCGATTGCTCGTTGAATCCAAACGGAACATGGATGTAATATTCATCCGCCTGACCGCATACGAAGTCTGAAAATCACGTGACAGAGTGAAGCAATACGGTATTTCGGAATCACCTACAGGGCAGGCGTAGTGACCTTTGAAATAAGGTCAAGTGAGGGGTTTTCATTGTTTCAGCAGTGTTTTATATTTCTACCTTCATGGAAATCTCCTTTTCATAAAAAGAACCTTAGTGCATTCCAGAAGCTTTAAAAATGGTTTCAAAGGTTAAAAGAAATTTCAGAAATAAAAAGTCTTTCTGAAAACGTGCAAAAATTGAAATATTTTCTAAAATGAATCGAACTTAGTGTCTATTTCAGGACATTTTTTTAAATACATGGAATTGTAAGCAGACATATGTGGAATGTCTTCTGCATAGCTACCGAAGCGTACGTACTCTTTCTCGCACGTACCTCTAGTGCACGGCATGTACGTACGTATATCTGTTAAAAGCGTACTAGTATACGGCAATTATTAACTATGCAGCCCACATGCACACATATCATGCAGACTGACTAGCCTTTGTGGGTCGGGTGACGCTAGAGAACTTCATCAAGTATAGCCTACAAGGTTAGTGAAGGGAAATCGTAGATTATTTTCTTTACCATTTTTTTTCAAGTGATAATTATCACACACATTTCTTCTATTCTAAACTGGTAGGCCTAACGGTAGCGTTTCGAGTTCGGGCATTTTCAGTGTGGCAAACACTAAGTTAACGTTAACGTTGGACTAACTTAACGTTAGAGCGAAGCTAGTTTAAGTCCCCGTTTTCTCGACTCGCCATTATCAAATTAAATGTGTAGATACATCATCATCTTTCATAAATCTCAATAGCCTAGATTTTGTGAGCCTAACTCATGACAACCTTCCCTAAACTGCGTCGATAACGTGATCAATGTGAGTGCTGCTGTGAGGCTTATGAGCCGAGTAGCAGCTAGCTACCTGTCTCTGCACAATAACGCTATGTACGTGCACAATCATACAATTATGTGTACAGTATATATATATATATATATATATATATATATATATATATATATATATACACTATGCGTATCTCGTACCTACATGTACGTTTATGTAATTTCTGAATGTTTACATCCCGCCATCAGCCGAGTGTCTGCGTAGCGGCTCTCATTGGCTGTGTATATGCTCTAGCTACAGTGACGGTGGCAAAAAGTTCGTCCATTCCCTGCAGGTTCCCCTCATTTGACCTTTGACCTTCGCTACTTGCGTTCATTCCGAAATACCGTATTCCTACAATTAGCAATTAATTGCTCAAAAAGTGGGTAAATAGAAAAGATACCCAACCGTTGAATATAAGCTTGTCACCACCATGGATAATGCAATAAACGTGCATTGAAGGGGAGTTTTAACCACTATTTGGGCAAAGTTTGACCAACATATAACCAAAATGTTTTACCCAACCAAAAACTTGCCCAACTGTTTTTAGAGTGTAGTTGTTAATTAAGATTCCTTTACCTTGTACTGTTTTTGCTTTCTTGTATTGTTTTTGCTTCCTTGTATTCAAACCATGTATTCAATGATTTCACTTACTATTATCTTTTAGAGGTGTATGATTCGACCGAGTTATTCTCTTGCTTCTTTCGGGTTTCTCCCAACAGGTCTTTGAACAAAGTCCAACCCCTTCTCCCCTTTCTTTTGCCTCAAAACTCCCTATCGTATTGTTTTGTAGCATGAAATTTGAAGTTACTGTGATCATGATGATATTTTAAATGTTATGTAATTGGTATTATTTTCCACACATTGCATAATTATTTTAAAAGTAAATTTTACAAACTGCGTTTTCAAAATTTAAAATCGCATAGGGGATGTCCCCTAATTGCCACTTAAAATACCTCTCTTCGACATTCCACTTAAGGGAGTTTTCTTTGGAAATTTAAACAGTCAGGTGTTGACAGTTTAGGCCCATTTACTCGGCGTTCCCATGCAATAAATTCTGTTCGCTGCCAGATTATTTGACACCGATGGTTTCGATGAAGCCCATCTTGTGACCCTCACAGGTCATGCTCAAATGCTGAAATAGAGGTCGCTTGTCTGGGTCCCTCTACGTGGAAACTTTTCCCATTGGCCAGTCTGTTGAGCATGTGCAGGAGCAAGTCCAATCAGGAACCCCCATCCCATAGTTTCCAGACAACACTGTCTAGAAACCACGCAAGTAACTTTTAGGGAACTCCCTTTCTAGACAGAGTATAACCAACACTCAGAGAGAGGACTAAATTAATAACACGTACAGTCCCGCGGCAAAGCCGCGGAGCTAAAAAAGGGGCATAAAGACTCTATGGAGAGGGAAAAAGAGGGGGAACGCAAATTTATGATGTGATTCCTTGACACTTTTAGGTCATCTCAGTGGGTATTATGTACGTGATAACGTGTTCCTATATCCCTGCAACACTAGTTTTCAGTTTTTATCAGACTGATATCAAACCAACCCCAACCTTTTTTTAGCGATCAATTGCCCATCCTCTGATATGGCAATGACGTCAAGACTACCGAGTGCTAGTTCAAGTTTTTTAGTTTATTCAGTATTTTTTTTATAATAACGTAAATTTCAGTGTGATTTCTTGAAATTGATCTGTTGACAAGCATAACGTTAGGTTGTGTTGTGGTTCCTTGGTCTTGCTTCGATTAGCGTACTTGCACCGTCGAAGTATTTAGCGATTGGTCCATTCAAGAAATAAATTATATCCTTTGAGAATGAAGCCTTTTAACCCTTTCGATAGGCCCTATCCGCTTGGAGATCTGCAAGGCAAAAACACCTATTCTGGAGTCTTTCAGGACTTGCACCTATTGTGTTTGACCCTATTGTTTGTGATAATTACTCTTTGACAAACACCACAATAGGTGTCTGCGTTCTTGGAGTATCCAACAGAACAGGCCATATCCAAACGCGCAAACTGGGTGGGAGAATGCCATGAGCGAGACACCGAAGCGATTCGGCCAGTTAGTAGTATACGATTATGACTTGAGCACATGATCCTTGGCTTTCAATGCTCGATTGTTTGCCCTCATGACTGAACACTGATCTGGACAAATATGAAAGGCAATTAAACATTGGAATCACTCATGACCTCCAAATATGACATCTACAACGCTCATGCAATTTGGACTGTTGACATGATGACCCCGAAGAACATGAACTATATTCCTGCACAGGTAAATGAGAAGAGATAAAGACAAAGCTAAAACGAGTAACAAGGCTGGTGACCTCAAACTGACCAGCAGAGGTTTTCCATGTCATAAAAACCATACCCACCAAGTTTCACGGGCATGCGGCAAACATTAGCTTGCATCATTCGACCACCGATGACCAATGATGTAGTACCATCCACCCACCAAGTTGAGAAAATTTTACAAACTTTGGAAATTCTCAAAAGCTGACCTCAAAATGACCTTCAGTTTACTTTGAGCTGCAAATCGTACCCACTCTACAGCACTCAACTCAGCACCTCCACACCAGATTCAGCATGGAGTATTCTGGTTCCTAAGATACCGCGATGCATACACTGACAAACACACACACACACACACACACACACACAGTGACCTTGAACAAAGTTCAGGCGAGAGAAAGTGAGATACCACAATTTTTTTTTACCGTTTGCTCAATGTTTTATATTTATCAAACTATGAACACAATGGTGATAACAAGACAACCCTACAAGATCATGGGTACAGAAACTCACTTGGATAGCAGCGTAGTAGTGAACTCTTTCCACCTGGCAATTTAAACTTGCTTAATAATGATAATGATGTAATTTATATAGCGCTCATAGGGGTGGGGGCCTGGCCACCCCCTGCACACGCCACTGGGCATTTTTGGCCGATATTGGACAAAATATTATCAGATGTAGGTGAAAACTGATAGCTGTCATTATTGGCCCAACACTTATGTACATTACTCGACACCAGCCCAGTCAGTGATCACAATCTCAACATGATGAACGGAAGAATTTCCTCCTTCAGTAATCAGTATGTTTTAAATATACCCCACCCCAAAGATTCTTCACAATGCAATGCTTAGTACACAATTCAAGAAACCTGCAATAATAACCAGGTATTGCCAAAGCAACACATGCATACCTTAAATTAACCATGCATGCTTATTAGAAACAAGGATGAATGAAAGGAATAGGGAAAATTAAAATACCTACATTATTCAAAACTCACTTCAACATAATAAAGGGAATAAGAAATTGTTTATCTCTAAATCTTTAAAGCACTTTTGCGAACATGATAAAACCGTTATCTGATACACTTTCCAGATCATGATGTCTTCCAGCTTGATGTATTTCTTCAAATTTCTGCTATAATTAACCCACATCAAGCAGCTAACAAAACCAATGAAATTGTTTGATGAACACACAATACATGCACCATGCAGACTGCTGTGTGCTTTATATGCATGGACTATGATTCTGTGTACTTGGCATGGAAACAGACCTCATACTACACTTCCAACATGAAAAATTTACTCCTTTGCTTAGGATCACCTTTAAAAATGACCACATCCAGTTGATTCCACTCAATCAGTTACATTCATCTGACTAAGTTGAATGTGCACCATCAGCTAGATGCTGCCATTTCCTTGCTGTATGCTTACTTATCAAATGAGCTGACAATACTCTGGAGATTATTGCTGCATCCCACAATTTTAAATGTTCATTCTCTACTTTTATCTCTGATTGGTAAATCACTCTGTGGATTCCAAGTAAATTTTATCACCCTGCAGGATCAACCAGGAATGATTTTACATCGAGCTGATAGGATTTGCATGGCTAAACATGTTGGAAGTTCCCACATGTAGCTAACACTTAGGTGAAATTTTTAGTTACTTAAAGAACAGCAACTGCTGAATCTGAAGAAGTCTAGAAAATTTTTTCTACGTAAGTGCAGCGAAATAATTGCCAGAAATACTCTCATATCATTGGAAGGCGATATGACGAGTACTGAACGAACATCAAATTTCATCATCACCACTGAAACAGTTATCAAATTTATGCTAGCATGGATTAGATGTGGGGCTCTTGCAGAACATTGTTTTCACACCACTATTCTGTGTGAGAGCATGGTCTACACCTTTGTCACAAGGTCACTGTGCACAACCTCACCCCAGATCTTCCAAGGCCTGCCACTACAGGTTTTCCCTGAGTAAATCCAGAAATTCCAGGAGATTTTTTGGTTGCATGAATTGATCAGAACATGGTGGGGACACATGATTTACTTCAGATGATTCACCTGTCAAAATCTCTGGAATATCTTTTAGTCAGCGTTCAAATTCGGAGTTTCCCCTGATATTAAGTTTTTCTCAAATTCCCCGAGCTTTCCCCCCGATTTCCAGACTCGCTGGTGGTAAACCTTCTCTATCATGCTGACCAGATACCTTGATCTCCTTTGACTTCCTTGCCCATTTTGTCCTCCATCCTTTAAACATGACTTCCTATCATCTATATCAAGCCACATATCAATGTGACCATATCAATTCTACCACAGACATTTTACATGTCAAACTTTCAGAAAGATCGATCTTTTGTCCGTGTTCAAATACCCCCTGAGTGAGTTTCCCCATATCATTTCTTTTCTATAGTCAAGTCCGATTTAACTACCCAGATCTCGCTAGCACAGAGCACAACACTGCTAGTGTTAGCCTTGAATACCGTCTCCTTCCTCCATAGACAGAACACCCAAGAGGTGAGGAGCAGCAACAGCTCTCTAAACTTCCAATTCTAGTTCGAACCACAGCGCTCCCCTGCCTCATCCCCTGAGCTAATCATATCACCTAAATGGCAGAGCTTCTGCATCAACTCCAGGGAATCACCTGTACAATTTTCTCACACCACTACACCCCATGCTTTTTGGTATATTTTCTTTTTGTAAATTCCTACAACAGTACAAACAGTTAAAATGGCTTCTTCTTTCAATCCCTGGAGTTGCATAATGTCTTCAATGTTTAGGAAAACTATTTACATTTCTAAAATCAAGTGTTTTATATTTTTTGAATAAAATGTTATCATATATATTACAAGTACATACAACTATATAGACAGTAACATCAAGGTCATTAACAAAGTTAGGGAGCTTTTTAAGTGCATCGAAACGGCACGTACAAACAAAAAACGAATAACTCGAACCGGATCGGACAGGAACATAAACGCAAAACTATCCACACACCACCAAATCAAACAGAAAAGTATGTTCATTACAACAATAGAACCACACACACACTGACAACCCAATACCCCACAAACCAACCCGCCCCGGCCCGGCCAAACTAAACCAATATTACTACATACCGCCAACGAAAGACAACACCAGAACAAACCACCACCACCCAACAACAACCAAAAAAACCAAAACACCAGACCAAACAATCATCACAAACTGCCCCAAGGGGCCACAAGGGGTCCGGGGCGGGGTCCACCTGCCACGAGGGGTCCGGAGTGGAGTCAACTTGCTATATTTACAGTATGTACACTATATACACTATTTACACAAAAAAGCTGAACAAAACTGGGCCAAAAAAAAAAAGGCGCACCTTGCCCAAGGGTGTCCCGGAGGCAGTTGTGGCAAAGGGTAACCTCATTATCCCCACGCTTTAACAAGCTCCATAACCGAATGCAGTTTAACGTCCTACCCAGGACAAAGTTATTAATGGTCTATTTGACAACAGTTGATACATTTCACTGGAATGTATCGCTAGTAATACTGACAAAGCTCTCGTTTAAAGCACACACACCTCATTGAAAGACCCTATGAAGAACAAAAAACAAATTGAAATTTCAGGTGCATTTAGTGGCAAGCAACTGCAGAATCAGAAAAAAGTATGGACCCAGTGGAGTTAGTTAGTTAGATTGGATTTAACGACACATCAACACGAATGTGTTATGTAGTGTCAGCTAGATAGAACAGGGTAAAGGTTGGGTAAAAGTAAAACTAAAAAAGAATTAAAACATTTGGCAAAATTCTAAAGTCTTGACAAAAGCAAATGGGCTGTCATGTTAAAATTTCCTGTAAAGGCCACTTTCTTTGAGAAAATCCAAGATGAGAGTGGGGTCCGTGTGTTCAAACAATGTCTTCAGGTCTGGTACACTGTAATATTTCTGACGAATATGGGAGTATTCATAGCAGTCGACGAGAATGTGACTGACGGTGACATCGCAATCACAGGGGATACAATATGGTCTCTCTTCCCCGTGGAGCAAATAAGCATGTGTTAGGTAAGTGTGACCGATTCGTGCCCTAGTCAGTACCAAATCATCTCTCCGTTTTGTAGGGGTTCCATTACCCACAGACCCGACCGTTGGTTTGACCTGGTATAATTTGTTCTCTGGGAAAGAATCCCACAGTTCCTGCCATTTTGATTTTATATAGCCGTTGATGTTAGGACGGTAATCAGTGTGGGGTACGTGGAGGTTGGTAATGTCCATCTGTAGGGCTTCCTTAGCTAGCGTGTCTACCTTTTCATTTCCGTGTATGCCCACGTGACTCGGAACCCACGCGAGCACAACCGACTTCTGCAGTCTCACCAAATTGGAGTAAGCTTCCCGGAGAGCTATTACACAGGGGTGTTTTTGCTCATGGCCGTGAAGAGCTAAAAGGCTGGATAGCGAGTCTGTGAACACAATGAACTGGTGCGAGGTTTCGATCAGCTCGAATGCCATCTTAAGTGCCTGGAGTTCGGCAGTAAATATTGATGCATCATTCGGTAGTCTGACTTGCAAAAATGCATCTTGGCTTGTCGCTGTGGAATGTCGCTTGGACCCAGTGGAATGTATCGCTAGTTAAACTGACAAAAGCTCTCTTTTTGAAGCACACACACACATTGAAAGACCATATGAAGAGGTAAAAAGTCAAGGTTTATCATCATCACCAACAAGCTAGCATGGATTACGGAACTGACGGGGCATCCTCTTCCACTCGACTATGCGAGACTGCGGTCCATATATTACACCTATAGCTGCTAAGTCACTACACACGACCTCATCTCCGGTTTTCTGAGGTCGACCCTCTACCATGCCGACCAGCCACTTTGATCACTGTGACTTATTGACCCAGTTTCCGTCCTCCATCCTATTAACATAGCCAAGCCACACCAGTCTACGACTCTGGACAGTGTCACAATTTCGCCCAGATTAGACGGTGGGCCGAAGCCCCAAATTCGCTTGTTTCGTGATCCCTCTCAGGGAAGTACTTGGAAAATAGCTCAAAAATCGTAAAAATATATAACTAAGATGAAATTACATGTTCCCACGCGCAAAAGTTGCACATTTTGTAGATATTAAATGAAATATGAGCCAAAATTTTTAAACATAGCTGTTCACGAACGTGCCGTAAGATTGCGCAAGACTTCGTGTCAGCAACCAATAGCATATCAGTTAGAGTACCACATGACCTTGATGAAATGTAAATATTACGGTATTATGAACATACACCCGCAATAACACAGTCACTGAACTCTCTTCGTTCGCAATATTCTGTACGTAAAAACTTTAAAAATGGGATGCTTGGAGCTTACTTTTGGGGTTAACTGTGCCCATTTCCAAGCCTGCTGGAAAAAGTCGAGTACCGGATTTCTGTTTGAAAGGATCTGACCTGCAGTGACACCGTAGCAACTAAGAACATGATGCAGCAATTGTCATGTTCGCCAGTCATTTCGCTAAACCAGTACGTAATGTTACACCTATTGCTAGAACATGGTCTGTTTATTACAGCCTACACTACAGTATACAGTGAGTGCGATACACTCTTCACTATAAAGTATAACGTTCAGAGGGCAGTGGAGAGGAAGGCAAAGACATATCCTGTTCAGTTAAGTAAGTTGACTTTCTCAGTGTATTTAAATGGGAGCAGGCTAATTGCAGAATACCCCGCATATGGAACTCTGTTTGGGAAAAGGTATCGTGACAGATTCAAGGCAAAATTGTTATTGGAAAATGACTCGCAAAGATGTTTCTGACTAGATTCCCATACCACTATACGAGGATATGCAGTCAAAAGACAATTTATTTTTGCGAGGCACTCAGCAAATGTTCAGTTTCCCTCACAGTCACAGGCTTACTGTGGTATATTTGGGAAGCTACAGGGAAACACCATGAAAACTTTGAGGCAGTATCCTATGTGTAGCCTATGAAGGTTAACTTTTCTTTGAGAGGCTCAAAGGTATACAGAATTATGGTTGTTTTATAGAGACTGCGTAGGTATGCAGTCATAACTAAAATTCTGTCTCATAGGGGCTACAGGGATGTGCAGTGACTGTGCATGCATCCAGTGAAAAAACATCTGTATATCTCATGGGGTATTCTGTAATTGTTTGTTTTTAAATGTAAGATGAAATATACAATTTTAACTGCTTAAGGATAGGCAGTACTAAGCTAGTCTGAAAGAACATTGCCATCATAGCTAGTTGCTGAGCTTCCCAGGCCCTATACCTAGGCTTGTGCCTTGTGACATCCATGTAACATCTAATACACAGCCCAGTCTGCTAAATGTCTTGGAAGATGCAGATTTTATAGCTTCATTTTTCATTACACCATTTTTATTTTTCAAGTTGTTGAAGTAAAGCTATCATTGGTCAAGGTGGTGCATGCAATATCTAGCCCTTGAACAGGACCTAGCATTACATTCCCATACTATAAACTCCATTTCTAGGGAGTGACTAGAAGGTTTATATGGTAATGTTCAGTGACTAGTAATATTTGAATTGCATGATAATGCAACGCTATTGTGTAGGCTGAGGATGGGCTACCTTCAGGCTATAATTTGCCTTAGGCAGACCCAGTAATTACAGTAACTCCCAGGCCTGGTAACTCTGTGGAAATGTGATTACTGTGTGTAAAACATTGCACTTTAAAGTGCACAAAGACTGGGCTCTCTGAAAGACCCACTTCTAATTTAATGCTGCATGTTAGTTAATGTCTTTCACTGAGACATAAAAGGCTGGTCAAAGTAAACATTGATCAGTGATGGCAACTTTCCCTTGCAGGTTATACTGATGTATTACATGGATTCATAGGCATATATGTAGGCTACCATTTGCAAAGTAAAGAGCAGATTATACAGACTAGCCTTTGACTGATAGTCTGTTTCAATGAATCTATAAACAACTGAAGATAGTAGCATTGTCAGCAAAATTTTATGAAGGGGGGTTAAGCAGCTGCCGTCTGACAGATACCAATTCAAATGGGTGTTCCTTTAACTTTTGCAGTTTCGAGAAATGTGGTAAATCAAGAGTCAGATAAATTTTGATCATAAGCTTATGGGCCCATTTGGTTTGGGAGGAGGGCACAGTTTCTTTTGCCCCAAATCTCTGCATTTTGGGAGTTTTGAAAACTTTCAGTGCACAGTGCCCCTCCCCTTCCCTCTCATTTGTCATATCCATATGATTGTAACAATGCTCTGCAGATTTTTTTTTTTTTTTTTTTTTTGATGTTGATATTCAGAACCAGTGTTCATAAAATGTCAAAAACAAGTCTTGGCTGCAAGTAACTGTAGTTTGGAGATTGACCTTTGACAATATTTGTTAATTGCAGCTTCAGAAGCCGAAACACCTGCTGGGAGTGAAATGCCTAGTGTAGCAAGTGAGCAACCACTTGAGTATGTAAGAAGGAGGGCTCGGTCATGATCTATTTATATTTCATCCTTTTGTACCCATCCACTTTGAGATTTGAAGAGGGACCATTTGCCTTCAAATATTGGGGACCCTAGGGACTCAAAGATGCCATGATATAGTCATATACTTCTGTAGATGATGTGAACATGAGATGCTTTCAATTGGTGAAATATGAAGCAGTGAAAAACAATGAAAACCCTCTCAAGACTGGTACTGTAGTATGTTTCGATGGTCATGGTGTACTCCTAGAAGCCACCAACTACTCTGTGGAAATGGCACTCACAGGTACTCATATACTGTATTAATGAAAAAACCTGCAGTTTGTACAGTATAGGAAAGTATCTTTCAGGAAAACTTGCTGGACTGGAAAATATGAGGCAACAGTCAACAAGTGATTGTTATATAATCCTTTTTTAAAATATACATGGTCATGAACATTACAGTTTGTTATGTATGTAAGTTATTAATTGTATGGGCAGTTCTTTTATGAGTAAAGGGTAGGTGGAGTTGAGGCTGGATATCTGTAGGAATAGTGAATAAGTCCAGACACTACTTAACCAATTTTATAGGCATGGTGATGGTGAAATGTAATAATCCTTGGTGACCTATCAATTCAGCTTGAAGCTCTGCTTGTTAAGGTTTATGTTTTAGGTAGGGTCAGCATGAGGATGGAACTAGGCAGCCTCTGAAGAAAGTAGAGTAGAATAAGACAGTTACTGATTGAGAGAATGTGTTTGGGAGGGGGGGGGGGTAGCATATTCGGGTCATTCTGGTATTAGACCCTCTACACTTAATGTACATATGGAAATGGAAGGTTACAACCAAGGTTCAATGGGATTGTCTGAAGGATTTTAAAGCTTCATCATTTACTTTCAGAAGTATATAAAAGGGGCTGCTGAAAGGCTAGTAGATAAATGATGTAGACAATGTTGTTAAGTGATTATTGGTTAAATTTGCATGCTCCTACCATCATTTGTGTAGTGCATCTCATATTCAACCTGATTATAAGAGATGTTGATATTTTCAAATTTCAGTGAACTAAAATTATTTGTTAACATCAGTTACGATTTGTTTTTATCCTGTAAGTATTGTAACTTCAGTTGCTATGGAAAATTATGCCAACCAACCATTCTCTGAATCCTCACCATTTTGGCAGATTTCTCCAAAAAGTCACAAAAATTGGTTTCTTTATTCCCTGAAATACCTACTCGCATAACTTGAAGCTTTCACTTTGTCTTTATTCTGTTCTGACACTTTCTTTGCTAGGTAAAGTTATCCTTAGCAACCAAGCAGTGTAAAGTCATTGTGACATTGTCATTGGAGGTGTTTTCTCTTGATTTCTCTGGAAACTTGAAGGTGGAGAAATTTATCGTTCACGCCTACAACTGGGATTTTGCATCTTGTGTTCATTTCCCAGGGCTTAGGCTGCCATTGCTAGGGAAATTTTCCAAGGTGTATTTTTCATGATTATTTCAAAAAGTGTGGATAAATTGTTTTTATTTTAAAGGTGAATAATATTTCTTCTGCATTTTCATAATCAGAAGTTTGGATTTTGTATTTATTCTACTTTTTGACTTCTGTTGCTAGGGAAATTTTTCCCTAACAACCAAAATAGTGAATTTTCATGATAATTTCAAATATTGTGCATAAATTGTTTTCATGTTGTGAGGGAAATGACATTTCTTTTGTATTTTCATAATTGGAATTTTAGATTTTGTGTTTATTCTGCTTTTTGACTACTGTTGCTAGGGAAAATGTTCCTTAGCAACCAAAAAAGTCTATTTTTCATGCTAATTTCAAACATGTGAATGAATTGTTTTAGTTTTTGGAAGGGAAATGGCATTTTTTCTGTATTTTCATAGTTGGAAGTTTAGATTTTGTGTTTATTCTGCTTTCTGACTACTGTTGCTAGGGAAAATGTTCCTTAGCAACCCAAAATGTGTGTTTTTCATTATAAATCAAAGGAATTTATGCAAATGAGACTTCTTTTGAAAAGAAAGTGGCATTTTTTCTGTTTTCCCGTCATTGAAAGTTTGGATTTGTGTTTATTCTGCTCATAAGCTACCGTTGCTAGGGAAAAATTTCCCTTGCAACCAAAATAGCATATTTCCCGTGATTACTCATAAATGTGCAACTTTGAAAAGTGGGAACATGTAAAATATGTCTTAGGACATCGTTCCCAATGTATCTAGGTCATTTTTAAGTACTTCCCTAGGGGAGACTACGGAAGTCAAGAAATAGAGCACTTTTAGACCATTGGCCCACCACCTAGATGCAAGTGATCTCTTAAGTAGTCAGACGACTTGCTATCCTTTATGTCAAGCCACGCATCTATCTATTCTCATATGAAGTCTAGCACAGAGCACAACACTGCTAGCACAAGCCTCGAACAACCTCCCCTTCATATCATAGACAGAACACCTTAGCAACTGCAACAGCTATTTCCGACCACTTCTAATTTGAGCCACAGAGCTTCCCTCGTCCCATCCCCTGTGCTAATTGTACCACCTAAATAGGACTTTTCCTTCAACTCCAAAGAATTAAAAAATTTAAAACAAAACTCACACCACTACACCTCTCATGCACCTATTTGCTTACAGGTACAAACTTTTGTTACTTGAAAAATTGTTGCAACATTTTAAAATACAGTCAAAACAGCTTCTATTTACAGTCCCTGGCATTGCTTAATGTCTTCGACGTTTGTTTAGGAAAAATACACTTTTACAATCAGTGGTTTATATTTGGGTGAATACGAAGAAATTTCAAGTGCACTTCATGAATAGCAACTGCTGAATGCAAAAAGTATAGACCATTTATTCTATGTTAAAATGGGAGCAGTGGAATGTTATCACCAGTGATACTGCTGCAAAAGCTCCGTTTTGATGCACACACATCACTGAAAGACAATATGAAGAGAAAAAAAATTAAGGTTCATGATCAGCATCATTTTCATGCGAGCATGGGTTAGCCACCCTTAAAATTGTTGCAATAGCTTAAACTACAAACAGCTTTTATTTATAATCCCTAGAGTTGCAGAAAGTCTTCTATGTTCAGGAAAAGTACGGGATTTACATTTTGAAAAACAGTGGTTTATATTTGGTGAATAAAAAAGAGGTCCTACATACTACCAGCACTTAATTTGGGATATCTACAACTACAGACAGTAGAATCAAGGCCAATAACATCAAGGCCAATAACACCAACGCCTGTTTGACAACATTTGACAGATATCACCAAATTGTTTGACATTTGACAGATGTTGTCAAAATTGAAATAATGCCCATGTTAATCAAAGACAGACAAGGCCTCACTTTCCTGGTAACTTACATATTATCAAGGTGTAAAAAGAGTGAACATGGCAATAACAATTAATCAAACAACAAGTTAAGAACTACTTAGAGATACTGTCAAGGTGTGAATGGCAAGATTTCACAGTTGCATGAGTTATAGAAAAATATACATACCTATACTAGCCAAACACCCATGTATCACAGTTTGTATATGCAATGATCACATCTATTCATCATAGTTTGTGGCAACGCTTGCGACTCCCAGAAAGTTGTAGGTTTTAAATTGAAGAACCGTAAAGCGGGGATACTTGAGACAGTTTCAGAGGTTTCTTTTTCAAACTGCAACAGCCTTCAACCACAGGGTTGGGTTTTGACCAGTCAAAACTAAATATTTTGAAAGCTACCAGGTGAATTCCATGGAAATGTTGCATTTCTGACCAAAAATCAATTGTTGGTAATAGTCAAATGGGGTTCTGATATATATAACACTTACTCCATTCAAAACAGGTTTCACTTTAGTGAAATCTCTTTCCAGTCTCATAGTCAGCAAGTGTGCAATTTGTGTGCAACGAGAGGCAAAATTACAAGAAATGGTCCGATATCTAAGGTCCACTAAATATAAGGAACCTTACAAGATAGGCAAACCTCCTGTTTGCATGATTGTGACTTGAAGGTATTATCGATTTCTATAAAGCGATAACTGTTTACATGAATCCTAGGTTTCGTTTGAGTCGACAGATTAATAGTGTCAGATTGTCCCATCAGTCACAGCTTCGGAGAATTTTTGTTACAAACAAGAACAAGTGATTTCAGGCTTTGTTTTGATTATTGCTATCTACCAGTCCTTGGTACATGATCAGATATGGACAGAGTTTCCACTGTAGTGGTTAGGTTTCTCTGCAGTGCAACTTGACAAGTTTGTCCCATCAGTCACGTTTTAGCCTGTCTGTACACTGTATATATGGGGCAAAATATGTGCCAAACAGAATTTTGAAGAAGATCCACCAAATGTGTACCCAAGGTTCCTCGGGAATTCAAAAAAGGTTGAAAATGTGGTTTAGCCATTCCAGAGGCATGTCTTGCCTCCATGCGGCCAGATAATTCCATGCAATGCCCATGTGGGACAACGCATGCAAGACATTTATTAACCCGGTTTCAAAACTGAACAGTGACTGCTGGAGTCCAGTGAGCAAACACCTATCTACAAAATTTGCCAATGAATCTTTCAGGGTCCAAACTGTGAAGTTACCCAGGCATCTCAAGTACCCCCGCTTTACAGTACCACATCCTAAGCTTACAATAATGGTTTGAAGCTGACCTCCACCACGACTAAGAACCTAAACGATCTTTCCACTGCTCCAAGGTCTCCCCAGAAGCAGGGCAATACCAATCTGCACGGTACTTAGGATGGCGGAAGTGGCCGCTCTCCTTGCCCTTTGACTTCCCCACACTGAGGACACCGGTATACTCTGTTCTTCCACTCTACCAGCGATTCTCCGGCAGAAGGGCAGAACCATTTTCCGTAGAGCTGTGTATGCCCCGTTTCCTTTTTTTTTTCTTGGCCACATGTGGAGCACTTGTATACAGTGGCTCCTTTCCGTTGATACTTCTTTGGCGGTTGCACAGATGATGTAGATGCCACTGTAGATAAGTGTGAAGGGGCCGCTGCAGTAGAGGGTGGCTGGGGCATGAAAAATATCGGCGGTGGTTGGGGGGCAGATGCAGTCGACGGTGGTTGCGGGCCAGACGCAGTGGTCGGTGGTTGAGCCCAAGGAGGTGGGTGTGACCAGGTGGGTGCCATCATTGGTATCCCATACGGCGAACTGTACGGGTATGGGACCGGAGGGACTGCAAATCCGGGCCATTGATGTGCCATGAAGGTCCACGGCTGGGATACCGAAGACGATGTCGTTGCATGGGACACGGAAGATGACGCAGAGCTAGCTTTGCGTTTCCGTTTTCGCGCTGCCTCCCCCTCCCTGTTTGCAGGCTCCTCAAACTCCAGCTGATTGCTGACGTATCTGATTTTGACAAGGGGATTTTTTAGCAGAAAACTAAGTAATCCAAACATATCACCTAAGTTCAGAATATAGTTGTACAAGAATTCCTTTTCTATTTACAATTACAATATTTATTTTATCAGATATTCAGATGACTTGCTAAAGATTTTAAATTTTATGTTGCTGTATGAGATAACATTTTGTTGCATTTGTGGAATTTAACCCTCAGGATTTTTTAATATCATATAGAGGATAGATATATCTTTCCCCGAAAAAATTATCAGAATTTTTGAACTTGACCCACAGTCACCTTTTTGACCCCAAAGATGCGCCATTTTGTGCGACGGAGCAACTTTGCAAGGTGATAAATAAAAAAACAGAAGTACCTAGAACTCTGAAACTTTGTGTTTTGTAAGAACTTTGTAACCCAAATAAACAACCAAAAATACAATGACTTTCCATGTCTCCATTTGTGATATTTGTGTCTCCAAAAATGCTCCGGGTGCCGCAATTCAGTGCGAATTGGCATTTTTAAGGCACCATTTTTTCAAATCACAACAGAATAAATCCCTGACAATCATATTCTGTATTCTCTGTGTACCAGAGAACTACCCCAAGAAATTACAGGGCTCTGGGTATTACATTTACAGAGATATTGATCCCTAAACATGGCCAATTGTGTGGCGACAAAAGTCAAAAACGCAAATTTGGGCCATTTTAGGAAGCCATAACTCCATAAAAAAAAAAGTACAGTAACAAATTACAACTCTCTGCTTTGGCAAGTTTGATGATCTTAGTCACAAACTGAAAAGATCTGGAGCAGACCAGATTAAGTATTGAATTGAAAAGAATGGTTTAAGTAATGAGTTCAGGTTCAATATGATGGAAGAGTACTCATTTAATATTTTCAGGATATGCTTTTTTCATCGACTGTCTACACATACAAATATTTTGGGAATTTTTTGAGTCGGACGAGCAACAGCCTCCGGTGATTTGACACGGAATGACCCATGAATAGATTTATATGTGGTGATAGTAGACATCAGAAAAAATTTTAAAGCTGAAAACGTGGGTGTTGATCATCATGGGAGGTCCAGGTAAAAGTACCTTTCGATGTGCTTGGATGGACATTCGAGCGGCATCTAAAAAATTATCTAAGACTATTTCAGCAATAATTGCCTATTCCATGAAGGGATACTGCAACAGACTTGTTAAATATCGGGAAGGACTGGAAAGCAACAATACCATGTTGGCATCTTTCTTGGGAGGGGGAGGGGGGGGGGGGTGAGACTTGCTGTAAAGTGTGATGAGAATTCAAACAAAAAATTAACTTGAAAAATGAAAGGACTATCAATCCTCTTCAAAATAAGCCATGCTTCATTAGGTAATGGGCATGTTTGATATCAAAAATAACCAGAAAGCCAAGAGGTTTAGTGATTCCTTGTGACACATCAGTTAGCACAGCTCAGTTACAAAAATCGTCAATATTTGGCCTATGTTGACCTCTAGTGAACTTTGACCTCTTTAGACAATAGCATTTCTGTACACACTATTAGAATCAAGCACACAAACACCACATTTCAAAGAAATTTCTCCTTTCGGCATTTTCGAATCGCTGCCCAACATGATATATGAATTGCCTTGCACACTAATGAAGTCGTAGTGCCGTTTCACGAAACACACGGAGACTAACAGCTGCCTCCGGGGCACCCTTGGGCAAGGTGCACCTGTATTTGCCCCGGTGCTTTTTAAGTGCTGTTGCCTTTGGGCGTAGTGTTGCCTTCGGGCGTAGTGTTGCCTTCGGGCGTAGTGTTGCCTTTGGGGCGTAGTGTTGCCTTTGGGGCGTAGTGTTGCCTTCGGGCGTAGTGTTGCCTTCGGGCGTAGTGTTGCCTTCGGGCGTGTTGTTGCCGTGGGGTGTAGAGTTGCCTTTGGGCGTGGTGTTTCCTTTGGGCGTGTGGGCGGAATTTGTTTGGGTGGTATGTGGTTGTGGGGAGTTGTTTTGGGGTTGGCTGTTGTGGCAGTTACTGGAGTTCAGTAGTAACAAAGACTCTTTTGTTCCCTGTTGCACGGTATGTATAGTTTTTTTAGCTTTTGTTTTTGGGACCCGTCATGGTTTTGTTTGGGTTTGGGATTTTTCTTTAGTTTGTCAGTGCCTGTTTCTACGTACTTAAAAAGCTCTCGGAGACTAACAGCAAAGTTTATGTTAAACGTGTAGGTCCATAATTGAATGCAACCACCCATACATTAGGCTACGCATGAGCTCTGTAGAGAAGTTGAGGCACAGTATGTTTTCGATCGTTGCTTCAGTTGCTTGTACTGCTAAAATTGCCTCTGCTAGTCATATTATGCATTAATAACGGTGTGTGCTTTTTATACAAAACATGCACTTTAATTCCTGTGATATAAATTGTGCTTCGTATATTTATGATTTGCGAAATTACGATACCTGAAACGTGTCCCCGTGAGCTGTACAGGAAAGTTTCATACACTCGTACCAGTACAGTACGCCTAAACGGTAGCATACACATGTACAGTATAACACTACACTGCATTCATTATA
Organism: Holothuria leucospilota; assembly: GCA_029531755.1. NCBI lineage: Eukaryota > Metazoa > Echinodermata > Holothuroidea > Aspidochirotida > Holothuriidae > Holothuria > Holothuria leucospilota. The sequence goes on from CM055964.1 coordinate 40,028,163, forward strand.
TTTTACGTACATATGTGCAGTGCAGTGCTGATGTACGTACACAACATGTGGACCTTTTTCTTCCCCCTGTCTGGCAATCTTCGGGAATTCTGGTATTCTGAGCATGCGCACATTATCCCCCTGGCAATGTCTGGGATGTTTCTGGGAAATTCTCTGGGAGTTCTTCGGAAAGCGAAAGCGAGTCCAACGCGGGGTGGGTGGAGCTACGCCTGCAGCTTTTGCCAGCTAGGCTTTTGGTTATGTTTTGGACTTCAACTTTTTAAAGGAACTGATTTAAAAACCTTAAGAAGGGAAGTAAACTTAGCTTGTAGGGAGAACAACTCTCCGAATAGAGTAGCGAAGAACTTAAGTCTTACAGTATGTGATACTTGTGGAGTAAATTTATTTCTTTGGCCAGAGAGAGAAGGGATTTTTCTCAGACTTTTTCAATAAACTCGTGAACCGAAGAAACTTCTTCAAGTCATCTTTTTCATGGATTCTTCCAAGTTTTACTAAGCTACACCCCCCGGCCCCGATACACGATAATATTGATAGCATTAGGAAAGTGTATATGTATTTGATATCAAAAAAAGGTTGTAGTAAGAAACTGCGAAGGCATTATCAGGGAAGTGTTGAAAGACTTAACAGTGAAGGATATTGTAGGGTTACCGAAGAAGAGCAGCAAGGATGATGGTGGAAAGCGCGGTGTTGGCTAAAGTACAGGTAGGGGAAAAGCTTATGGAGCCAAAAAACATTACATTGTGATGGCAAGAGAAAAAAAAATAAAGGAGTGTGCATCATTTCAAATACCAACAGACGATGGAAAAGCAATGAGCTTAGGGTTCGAAGACGTGGGGAGTCAACAAGTGATTATTTTGCAGCATCACGAAATTGATTTCAATATCAAGCTACATTGCTGTGTTATGAAAATTCTCCATCATAGAATCAAGATAAGAAAAAAAAATCAAAATTGCTATTCAAATTAAAAAGGAATGACTGATCGACATGCTGTGTAAATAAAGTTTCTTCAATCAACTGGATGGAGGGATGAAATGATACCTATGGCCTTTGAAAATTTCTCTCAATTGAGTGATTCAGGCAAATGCAACATTTTGGAAATAATCTATTTTGTGGTCTTCATGTAATTCAAAATTTATGAACAGTGGCAAAGGGTGCAATCAAAAAATTCGAACACATGATTCAACCACAATCAAATCTGAAACCATCGAACACATTCCTTCAAAAACACCAGAACGAGGCTACAACTTTCTGATTTATATTGTCAAAGGCCTTCAGAAAAGGACAATTACCAAAAGGACGGTGTGTTCCATTTTTCGGAACCATACCTTGAAGAAAATAAACTGAAAAATCATTTTGTGCCAATGAGAGGGGAGAGAATGTAATTTTTCACATGGGGGGTGCTGCTTATTATCACAGAGATCATGTCATGTCATTTTTTAAACGCGATTATTCTGGAAATCAAAATCAACTAATGAAACCTCTTCAAGACTGCAGAGAAAATTTAAATCGTGTGATTTTTTTGTTGCCTTGGAATAATCAACAAACTTGTTACCGGTCCGTTATTTAGATTACCCGAACAGCAATCTCATCACATATTAATTTGAATCACGTGTGGCACGACTTGCTAAAATTCTTGAAGAACAATAGTGAAGATTCACCTAAATTGTTTGGGGGATCAACCATAACTCAGCTGCAGCATCTTATCCACAAAGACGAATTTTTTTAAATTATTCAACGCTACAAAGGACGACGATTTTCATTCGATGTGTCAAAAATTGCTACGATTGATTTCTTCTTACATGACACTTTTGATTGGTAGACAGCTTGGAAGATTATTTACCTGTGGGGAAGCTTTTCAATCCAACACCAAATCAATTTAAATCAACGCAAGCAGCACCACTACACAATAAAATTTGTAAGTTAGATGGGGTTTTACGACACACCAACACGCAGGTGTTATATAATTTGTGAAAGAGATTTTGCTCAATTGTATAGATAATTGAGGGACCAATCTTAGCACAATTGCAATCGAGGGAATGGTTCGTTTAGGAAACAATCACATATCTGAATGGTTAGAGAGCATGGAAAGAAGAAAGAAGGGAAGAATGATGAAGAGGGCAAGGGTTGAAGCAAGGAAGAAGACATGGCAATGCAGAAGCAAGTACTGGGCGAGAATGAGGGCAGTGCAAGAAAGTGTAAACCAGAATGCAAAAATACATTGAGGTTTCGATGATATATGTTCTATTCCAAATAATGCCATGATGTCCCATATCTTTCAGTCACTGGTCAAAATTTCCCAAGAATTCCCAAGATCGTCATCTGGGGTTACGAGAGGTCAAAAAGCAAAATTTCCCAAGAATTACCAAGATAGTCATCAGGGTCACCAATGGACAAAAAGCAAAATATCCCAAGTATTCCCAAGGCCTAACGTTACAGTATAGCCTAGAGGCTATGCTAAATACTTGGCAAGCCCCTAAGAAATATTAGCCTAGGTCTAGCCCAGGCCTAGCTATAAGTATAAACCTAGCCTAGGCCTATGCACAGCTCGTCACAGAAATCTCTCTACAAATACTACAAACTTAGATGATGGGTACCAACATTTGATAGGCAATAACTGCTTTGATTAGCCCTAGCCAAGGCCATAGCTATTACAGTAACCTAGGCTACCTCTAATATCAGCCCATACGTACTGTACTACAATTAGGCTCGCCCGTACTGTGGTAGTTAGGCTAGGACTTAGTCACAGGACTAGGACTTTGTCTAGGCCTAGGCCTAGCCCATAAACCTGGAACTCTGCATTAGATTTATGTACTGAGCCTAACGTTATTGTGTGTGTAGGCTAATGTTTGCTGTTGGTTCTGTAACAACACTTAGGCCTAGGCCCTAACTGTTAGGCCTAGGCCTACGTTAAAACTTGATCTGCCTGGTAAATTTTCCACTAAAGTTACTCATGCTACTCTGCTACCATGCTACTCTGAAGAGGAGCCATATTACAACATACTGTGATATTCCTGCTGTAAGTTTGATTATTCCATTTCTTGGTGCTAATTTTCCAAATCAGTTACAGTCAAATCTAACATTAACGTTGGGCTACTCAGCCAGCTCAACAGACCTTGGCAGGCAGGCTATGTGTGATAGTCTGTCACTGCACTCAGAAACTAGCTTTTAACACAGTTTCTGATTGGTTGAAAGTGGATCTGTTTACACTGATCAACCAATGATATGGTAGCTTATGGAATGTCATGGATCTGCTGCAGACTATCTTCTGATTGGTTTAACATCAACTTGTTGACAAAAATTTAACCAATAACATAACAGCATAGATTACTGGGCTCAAATAAATACACCACAGTACTGTACAGACAAGTGAAATACTGTAGTCTATTCTCAGTCTTTCGATAGGCTGGCTAAAGAATAATAAAGTTCGTGAAAGGACCTATTTACTCATTCAAAATTCGGATTATCAAGGAAAAATCCGTATTCCCATATTTACAATGATTTTCCGTACTGAATATGGAAAATCCGTGCTAATTGGCAGCTGTCTCAGGGTTTGACCCCCCTGGTGACCCCAGATGACCTTTGACCCCCACCAAAAATGATAGTTCTTCCTCTTACTATAAGGCATCTAAATACAAGGTATGAAATTTATCCAAGCGTCCTACCTCGAGATATCATGTTAACAAGGAGTTTGACCCCCGGTGACCCCAGATGACCTTTGACCTCCACCAAAAACAATAGGGTTCGTTCTTCCTCTCAATATGGGGCATCCATGTACCAACTTTGAGATCTGTCAGAGCTTCCTTTCTTGAGATATCGTGTTAACAAAGTTTTCAGGGTTTGACCCCCGGTGACCCCATATGACCTTTGACCTCCACCAAAAATGATAGGGTTCGTCCTCTTACCATAACGCATCTGCACACTAAGTATGAAATTCACCCAAGCTTCCTACCTCAAGATATTGTGTTAAGTGTTTTGTGGGTGTGACCCCAGGTGACCTTTGACCTCCACCAAAAACAATAGGGTTCTTCCTCTCAATATGGGGCATCCATGTACTACATTTGAGAACTGTCAGAGCTTCCTTTCTTGAGATATCATGTTAACAAGGTTTTCAGGGTTTGACCCCAGTGACCCCAGATGGCCTTTGCCCTCCACCAAAAATGATAGGGTTCTTCCTCTTACCATAACGCATCTACATACTACGTATGAAATTCATCCAAGGTTCCTACCTCAAGATATTGTGTTAACAATGTTTTCAGGGTTTGACCCCTGGTGACCCCAGGTGACCTTTGACCTCCACCAAAAACAGTAGGGTTCTTCCTCTCAATATGGGGCATCTATGTACCAAGTTTGAGAACTGCCAGAGCTTCCCTTCTTGAGATATCGTGTTAACGAAGTTTTCAGGGTTTGACCCCCGGTGACCTTTGACCCCCACCAAAAACACTAGGGTTCTTCCTCTCAATATGGGGCATCTATGTACCAAGTTTGAAAACTCAGTTTTCCTTCTTGAGATATCGTGTTAACGAGCAAAGTGTCACAAACACACACACACAGACGCACATACACACATACATACACACGCCATCCTGGCTGCATAGGTTTCTCTTTTCATCGAAACCAAAAATCGACCAGAGGCAAAAAGGAAGAAAGACGAAAACAAGAGAGCTGACTCTAGAGTTAGAGAGAGTGGGAGGATTGTGGAAGTGCTTGGAAGATGTGGGAACAAATATGAAAGGAAGTCAGGTAGAGAGTTAGATGGGTTTTAACGACACACCAACACGAATGTGTTATATAGTGTCAGCTACATAAAAGAGGGAACGGTGGGGTAAAATTCAAGTAAAAAGCCAAAGATGGGGTAAAATTACACTAAAAAGTCTGGACAAAAAGCAAATGCGGGAGTCATGTCAAAAACTCCTGTACAGGTTACTTTCCTTGAGAAAGCCCAGAAGAGGGAAGTGTCTGTGTGCTCAAATAACGTCTTCAGGTTTGGCACAGTGTAGTACTTCTGACGAATGTAGCCCCCTGTGGGCTAGGGGTTGTAGAATATGCCCACGGTATTCCCCGCCTGTCGTAAGAGGCGACTAAAGGGGAGGACTTGCACTGTATTTGAACAATATCTGAAACCGAACTTGCAACCGTTTTTATCTAGTTGACACTATATAACACATTCGTGTTGGTGTGTCGTTAAATCTCATCTGTCTAACTGACGACTGTGGCAGTCTACGAGAATGTGACTGACGTTGACAGCACAATCTCATGGGACACAATATGGTGTCTCATCAACCATGGAGTAAATACCAATGGGCAAGGTAAGTTTGACTGATGCGAGATCTAGTCAGAACTAAGTCGTCTCGCCGCTTGTCTGGGGGGTTGCATTACACACAGTCCCGACCGTTGGTTTTTTCTTGGTACAATTTGTTCTCGGGGAAAGAATCCCACAGTTCCTGCCATTTCGATTTTATGTAGAAATTGATCTTAGGACGGTAATCAGTGTAGGGCATGTAGAGGTTGGTAACGTCCATCTTTAGCTAGTGTGTCGACCTTTTCATTTCCGCCTATGCCAACGTGACTCACAACCCACGCAAGCACGACTGATTTCTGTAGTCTCACCAAATTGGAGTAAGTTTCACGGAGAGCTACAAGAGCGGAATGTTTTGGCTCATGGCTTTTTAGTGCTAAAGGCTGGATAGTGAATCTGTGAACACAATGAACTAGTGACTCCCGAGTTTTCGATCAGTTAGATGAAATTTAATGACACACCAACACAAATGTGTTATATAGTGTCAAGCAAAATTTAAATACGGTGCAAAGTCCTTCCCTTTAGTCGCCTCTTACGACGGGAGGGAAATACCGTGGGCATATTCTACAAGCCCACAGGGGACCATGGAGGGGCTTGCTCGGTTTTGTGGCGCCGACAACCCGCCAGTCGTGGGATGAGTAATAACGGTCTTAGGTGCGCATTTTACAGGCGTTAGTCGGGAACAAACTACTCGCCACACACGACCTCCTCACCCCTCCTGGATGCAGTTTAACGTCATACCCAGGACGGGAGTTTTCGATCAGATCGAATGCCATCTTCAGTGCCTGGAGTTAAGCAGTAAAAATTGATGCATCATCAGGCAGTCTGATTTTCAAGAATGAATTCCGGCCTGTCGCCGCTGCTGCAACCCTGCGCGTGGTCTTGGAGCCGTACTTATGTCTCATCTCATTTAAAGCTGGCACGGACACCAGTTTATTTGTTGAGTTCTTCAGAGAAGGTAAACTGTGCGACGAGGTCGGGGTTGGTATACACCTGTGATAGACCTTCCTTAACCCGAATAGCTAATGGATAGCTGTTGGTTTTGTAACATGTATGTCACCAAATTTATGGTGGAAGGTCGTCTCGAAAGTCGGATTGTGTCTGTGGCTCCTTTTTGAGGGCAAACTGGAGTGACAATTTCTTCCATCTTACATGAAGGGTGGTTCATTCGCATCGATGTAGAGACTCTGTATTGGGGAAATAGGCAGATCCTAAGACCTTGGTTATGTATAGGGAGAAGTTTCCTGCGGTATGACTCAAGTGCGGAGCTGTAAACAACACAACCATAATCAAGTGTGGACCTCACTAGGACTCTGTAGAAGTGAAGCAAAACGGGACGATCAGCGCCCCAGACCATCTTTGAGACGACCTTCAACATGTTTAGTGCTCTCCTTGGCACTTCCGCCTGAGATGATCCATGTGGTCTTTGAAGTTGAGCTTATTGTCGAGTATCAGGCCAAGGAATTTAGTTTGGGGAACAACTGGGATGCGAACACTGTTCAAACTTAAGTCTGGGTGAAAATGGGCACCTGTACGGTTGCAAAAGCGCATGGAAACAGTTTTGGTCCGAGAAAAACGGAATCTGTCTGGTAGAGAGGAGAGAGCTTGTTTTGTTTCAGATGCGTTTCAGGAAAACAGTGCTTGAGGAGAAAAGTAAATTACTTAATTTTAGTGAAATCGGGAGACAATTATCCACAGATGATTTATTGCAAATCTTAATGAACTAATCACTAATAATCTCATGGAAACGAGTAATTCAATAAATGATTGCAATGACATCACTGAAAAGAATGAAACAAAATTGTCGAACGATACAGAAAAGGATAGTGCCGAGGAAGTTCAAAAGCAGCTGGAGAAAGGTAAAAAAAAAAAAAAAAAAAAAAACGGAAGATGGTGTCAAAGAAGAGTAATGAAAAGAGAAGTAAGAAGTATCCCGAATTAATTGGAAGAACAATACAGCACAGATGGGAAGAAATGGATGGAGGACAGAAATGGTGGAGAGGGTACGTTGTTAGAGCTTTGGGAGATGTAGAGGAAGGACACTTTGTTTGATGTTAAAAATGAAGCGGATGAAGACGTGTATGCGACGGAATTGTACGGTGATTTTAAAAAGGTGATCTCGCTGTTATGCAGTTAGAATAGAGGGTCAATATGTTTCATTTTCTTCAACATTTATTTACCTTTTCTGTTATTTGTAGGGTTGCCTGTATTATCTTGACTTTTTGTCATTCACCGTAGAATGTCAAGAGTAATCGAGCCGCCAAGTAACTTAATGTTATTCTTCTTTACAGATTGTGATCACTGATTTGATTCAACTTAATCCTACCAGTAAAATTAACATGACAATTCGAATACAACACTAGACGGCCGGTAAGTCTCTTGTGCCTTGTATATTTTCATCTATAAAGTTTGTAACATGTTAGCAAACTTCATTCCCTCTGAGATGCAAGAATTCCTAGCTTGTATGTGCTTTCGTCGGCTTCGCAGAAAATTGAGGGCGCTCTTGAAACAAAATGGCACCTAAGAAGAAACATAGAGCACATAATTTTATATTATAAGCGCAACAAATTGCATCTGAAGAAATTAACTAGTCACGCTCAAAAGTCCGGTATTTTTCGTTGTTCAGGTGTTTGAATGAAAAGTACTGGCTATTGGAACAGGTTGAGGGCGCTTGTCTATTAACTTGGAGGCAGTTACGTCATCCATTGTAAAATATACAGTTTACAAAGGAGACTGTTTAAGCCTTTAATTAAAAAAAAATATGTCAATATCACACACGATAATACAAATATGCATGGTAAAGTTATAGTGTCCATATCATGCATTTGCATGCACAGAGTGCAAGAACCCCCACCCCCCCCCCCCTCACAAAAAGTCAAAGCCTGTCAAATTGCTCAGATTTTCTGAAAACTAAACACTCCTTCAAACGTAAACAGCAAATATCTCATGAATCAAAGAAAATTGAAAATTTATGTTGACCTGGCATGAGAAACTTGATTTTCATACCTACGAACGCTTTTTCTGCTGAACATGGTACTGTGTTTTACGTTCTATTCAATGGAAATTCATGGTGGGCAATGTCGCCGGAAGGGAACAAAAATAGTACTACCAAAAAACCGTATCTCAGCCGTCTGTTAACCGATTTATATCATCTTTGTTTTGTTCGCTTGATTATTTTACGACACATTTTATCATGCTGTATTTAAATAGGAATTATCTTTCTAATTTTTTCCTGCGGACCGGCTAACATTGACATTTATAAGATATCAAATCTCAAAGGATCTCTCATTGTTGCATCATGCTCTGAAATTAAAATCAAATATTTCAGACTTCCTGACACAATTGGAGGCTGCAGTAATGCTATTGCAATACCGTTGTATTCATGGGGGCTGGTGTAAAATATGTTGGTTTGTTTGCATCATGGGCAGAGAGATCTGCCAAAAAGTTCATACAGTAATTTTTTTTAGCTTTTTCTGACAGTAAGAGAGTAATAGCATACATGCATGTACGCTGTATGCAGAGTGAAACCTTTTCCATAAGGGGGAACATGATATGGGCAGCACCTGCAACATACACACTTTTGAAATGGGGTTTCAAACCAACATCCACCTTAACCAATCACACAAACAAAAAATTTGATGTGTTTGAAGTACTCCCAACCTTATTTATAGCATGAAATAGGGGCAAGCTCCCCCCTTCCAAAAAAAAAAACCCAAAGGCGAACAGTGTGCTTGTTCTTACTGACAGCGTGAAAAATGAGATTTTAAAGTGTTAGTAACAGAAAATACGGTAGTTGCAGGAAATAGCCATCAAGTTTTAAATTTTGCGGCCAATAATTCTGCAGGTGCTGAACATACATGTACTACTCAGTAGTTCACAAATTGTGACACTGTCTCGGAAATGGCACTCACTGTAAATTACAACTGATTTCTAAAGGCACCTTACCAACATTGTGTAAACTTCTTTGATCATTAAAACTATTCAAATTGAGTAAAATACTGTCCCTAAGGACGTTATGAGATCATCATGTATTGATCTGAACTAGGAGGTGAAGAAGCTGATGAGGCTGAAAGATTGGAGGGCTTTTATGTATTACTTTTGTAGTCAAAAAATTGTAATAGTTTGTAAAACTATTTTGTAATAGTACGTAAAAAAATTGTACAAAAATTTTTCTGTTTGGTTTGGGGGAATAAGATCGGAATACTAACAGATCAGTAGAGGACTAAAAGGAAAATAACCCAGAAAATATAACCAAGGATGATGTGGAATATTAACAAGCCCATGTAGCTTCATTGATGAGGTGGAGGGTGAATGAACTGACCTGCTATGTTATCAACTAAGCCTGCATGGCAAACAGTCAATGACTGAAATATTAGTGAGAATCATAACCTTTGAAATCATGAATTTTACTTGTACTTGTGTGTTACCATGATATCGCAAGATTGGTGCCATTGAAAGGTCCCCAATTTTGTTTGCACTGTACATGTACCGCATTGAGTTGTTCCAGAAACTGATCAGTCAACATGTTAAATGTATCGTAAAAAATGAGCCAACGGTTTAAGCTGTGTTGCTAAGATCATCTGGTACATGTTTTTTGTAGACACTCACCATATAGTATGTCTATGTCAGATTCGTGACAAATGATTTATTTATCGAATCCAAAATTCACTTCTGCATTCTGGTATGATTCTTATAGCCACCATTTTCTTGCTTGTACAGTTGAATTTTAACTCGTACTTATTTGGCATGGTTTCAGATATGTTTCCAAAATGGCTTTCTTTTTCACTACAAGTTCTGTGAGGTGTATAATGGTAGTATTTCTGAGCTAAACTTAATGCTGCATGGTGAAAGGGAATACCCAAAATGCAAAAAAGTTTTGAAACATTTGGATTGTTTAAATAGTGCGTGTAAAAGCTGAACACAGATCATGATCAATACCCAGGGATGAATAACATTAGTGACACCTACACAATGGGCACTAGCAGAAATGAACAGTAAAATGCACTTAAAATGATATTTGTCAATTCCAGAACGGATGTTTCATTCACTGGAGGAAGTTAAGGTTGAACAGAGAAATCTGAGGAGGGCTACATCCCAGCTCGGACAAAACCAAGGCAAATCCAATGAAGTCGAGGAGGAAAATCAGGGAGATATATCAGATATCTTTCCAATCCAAACAAAAATACAGCTAATGGACCAAAAGTTACAATACAAAGAATTCCATGCTTAAGTGGCAAGTAAAATACTACTGTGCTAGCTAAACTTGATATGCCAACACGACTTAAACACAACTCAATATATGGAACAAGATAGCTCAGTCAGTGGAATGCTGGACTGAGATGTAGAAGAAATAAGTTTGTCCCATGGCCTGCATGTGTGTGTTCGAGCAGTGTTATATAATAACAAACAACAGGTTATGTACACATCTGTTACTTCCTGCATGTTGCTTGTTCAGACAGGTGACAATGGTTGAATTATTGTGATGGGGAGGGGGCGGGGTGGAAAGCTCTTGGTTCTTAGGTCAGTGCATTCACACGCAGTCTGGTTATAGGAATGCTCTTCATAAAGGCTGTGCCTAAATGGATTGTTCATCCACTTCGATACAGCCCTAACATCTTAGCAATTAAAACTACCTAGTTAAATCAACTTGCGTATTGAGTTGTGAACATAACATAAGCAGGCAAGAAAGTTAAAGCCTGCTGCAACAAACAAGGCTAATTTGTGAAGTTTGGAATGGTCAATTATACATGTTGTTTTGTGTGGCATATGTGATTGTAAGATAAACAAAAGTCTTGATTATCAATCTTACATGAATGAAAGGACCAGGTCTCATTTCCAGCCATAATTTTAAGTTTTGAGCAAACTGCTGTACACAAGGCTCTGATCAAACTTTGCCGCTCTTATTCATATGCACTGCAAAGGAACACTAAAGAACTGAAGAAATTTACCACAGTAAACTTGTTTTCATACTCAACACACCTGAACTAGATATAAACCCAGGTGTGGAAATTCTCTCCTACCTTGTTTGCATGGTTGTAGTTCACTTTATGGTTGGAAATTTTCATACATGGTCATTTTTGTGAAATTTCGTTATATCTTACCCTTTGTTTCATTTTAAATATTAAATCAACCTAGCACTCATACAATGTATGCCACTCTGTTCCCGTGTTTTCACTTTCCAAGTAGTTTCTTTTTTTTTCACCGTTTATTTCGCATTCAGGGCTATGAGATTGACTTTACTCCGCCTAAAATCTGTGGCCCTGTAGGTCCCTTTCAATGACCAGTGACCACTTTTGTACTGATTAAAGTCTCTTTTACGACATTTGTCTTGATTTTCTTTCAGGTGAAATACTTCTCACATTTGCATTTGAAGGATTTTGGAACAGAAGTAAGGAAGTTACTTGCAGATACATTAAGCCATCAGCTGCCACTCCAGTACAACTTACGTGAGACTGGTAACACATGGTAAGGCCTCCTTCGGGGACCTCAGGTTGTTCAAAATTATATTTGGTGCGAGGCATCATGTTGTACCCTTCGTTTAGAGTAATACCTTACTGCAATGCCCACCCCATCCAATTACAACCAAAAACTGTTTCAAGCAAGTTAGATTGGAGAGGGCAGGTGGTAATCACATCACAGCAGCCATAAATGTTAGTCCATTTACTGAGCAGTGCCATTGATCATTCGTAGCATCTATGACATCTATTCATCATGGCTATCATCATTTAATAACTCAATTTTTTAACCTTTATACCTTTTGTGGCAAAATCCGTACGCCGAAACCATCAAGGAGGGGGAGACATGCTCCGTGAGGTTGTGCAAAGATGGTTTAATGGTGCAGGGGATACAAATAGGGGGAAAAAGACAAGGAAAAGAGAACCAGAACCCCCAAAGGGTTAGTGATTCCTTGCCGAATGGGGATACTTTGTTGGACTGAGGTTGATCCCTCAAATTTACAAGTATCACAAGTATCCAACACCCGTCTTGAAATATCTTGTTTTTCAATGTATTTGGTCTTGGAATTTTAATGACCTCAAATAACCTCTGGCCTCCAATGGATCTTGAAAATTCTTGGGAAATTTTGCTTTTTGATCTCTGGTGGCCCCAGATGACGATCTTGGGAATTCATGGGAGATTTTGGTTTTGGACCTTCAGTAACCCCAAATGACGATCTTGTGAATTCTCGAGAAATTTTGCTTTCTGACTTTTAGTGGCCCCAGATTGCCACTCTTGGGAATTCTTGGGACATTTTGCTTTTTTGACGGCTGGTGACCCCATATGACGATCTTGGGAGTTCTTGGGAAACGTTGCTTTTTGACCTCTGATGACCCCAGATGACGATCTTGGGAATTGTTGGGAAATTTTGCTTTTTGACCTCTGGTGACCTCAGATGACCTTTGACCTCTTCCAAAAAGAATGTGCCACATGTGCAACATACGTGTGGCTGTCTCAGACGTAGTCAAAATCTCATAACCAATTAATGCCATTTTGGAGGGTTTTAGAGCATTTCCCCGGCATTAGAAGTGAAATTGATAGTTTAAAATGGGATATCATTAAAACTTCCCAAATTTCCTGTTTGAAACAATTACTAACCACTGTTTGTTGCTTTGAATTTTAAGTCTTTGTTGAATGTATATGATGCAGACACTAGGCTGTTGTATCTTTACCTTTAAAATTAATTTTCAACTGTTTCAAACTGTGCATCTTCCTTAGTTTACTTTCTTGAGGTAACATTTTCCATGCAAGCATTTTGATCCAGACATGTTTGCACCCCGTTTTGACTGAAATGGTGGTTTTGTCCTTTTTTGGATGTAGAAAATTATTTTCAACTGTTTCAAACTGTGAATCGTTCTTAATTTGCTTTCTTGGGGTAACATTTAAAGGTTGCTCATTTTTTTTTTCTGTTTTCCTTAATCTTTACTAAGGTAAACAAAACGTTCACATCTGAAACCCTACGTGAAAATACAACCAAACAAAGTCGAGGGAAGCATGCAGAGCCTAAACAAAGGGTACATCAATTTTGGTTACTTTCACAAGATCCTAAAAGCAGAAGCCAATGAGTTGAATTTTGGCCTGCAGTATTCGCTGCAGTTTTACATAAAAAAATCCATAGCAGCATATTGTTTGCATGGTGCAACAAATCCAAAGCAGTAACCCAGATTACTATTTAACAACAGTGCTTAATTAACAGTATTACGTAATCTTTAACAAGTCATAAACAATCAACCCCCCCCCCCTCCAAAAAAAAAAATACTATATTGTACCCGTATTAAAACTCGGAATAAAGTAAAAAAAATGAAATTCAAAATTCAAGGTGAACTAATTAACCACACTCGTCGGTTTCCTACTTGATCGCCCACCTTCTCTAGCCTTAGCAAAGCGCAGCCATGCCTTTTCAACTTCCTCCACTTCCGATTTCGAAACCTTTTGGAAAAGGATTTTTCGTGATTCCGTATGGAATAAAATGCAACAAAAGTTTTAACTAAAGGTAATAACCAACATTTTTATTTTCAAAATACTGTTTTTTAATCTCTGACACCAAGCAGGTGATTCGACTTGAAGTGGAAATTTTTCCTTTCCAAATGACATTCTTATTGCCATACACCGGTCGCCAAGTACTGAATCCATTTTACTCAATTGCTATTTACATCAGCAAAATTCTCAAAGGTAAATCCAAAAGAGAGACAACCTTATTAACAAAAAACCATAACGTCCCACTTTGTCCAGTAGAATTACAAAGTATATTCATCGATCTTTTGTAAGTTGTGGGACTGAGATCCTGGCCTTTGTTGATAGAAGCCTGCTTTGATCTTGTTAAACTAGGACCTTTAAAACATAATCAGTAGGATTGTTAATACCACTACTACCATGACAACGACAACGACAAATAAAGCGCTGAAAACTTCTATGGGAGTTAAAGTTTTGGAATTTAAGTGTATGACACTTCATGAAAGCAGTACATCAGCAACCAAGAAGCTCCCCCCCCCCCCCCCCAAAAAAAAAAAAATAACAAGATCCATTAAGGCTGGGACAGTTTTGAAAAAAAAAAATAGAAACTAGTTTCTGTGGCCGGTTTTGTCAAAACCGGAATTTCAAATCAGTGTAGTTACCATGAATTAACTCAACTTGAACGGGAAATTGTCCTTGTTTAATGAAAGTTGTGAAATTAGCATAGACTTTTGCTGTGATGAGCCAAATTCTTAATGCAAAGATTTGTGGCGAATTGTGTGAAAGAATGTAGTTTTCAAAAGGTCAACTCAAAAGGGTCACTCCCATTTTTGTCCAGGGACATAGAATCCTAAACCAAATCAACGGGGGCTGTTTTTTGTAGCCTTGGTTCCAGGTAATCAACTTATCATTTTGAAGAATAGAATGAGCTTTAAAGGAAAATATCTAGTTCTTACTTTCTTGCCGTTATCTCTGTAAACATCCAGCAGTTTCACTGCTTCCAGCAGTTTCACTGCTAAATGTATACATAGATTATAAGTACTATTCATATACATACATAGTATAGGACCACAAAGACACATTTGTGTCAAGTCCTGCATTGACTTGCTAATATATGACTTGTGAACTATAGATGCTCCATGAGAGTCTTCTAGTCTGTTGCAAAAAAGTACTACCTTAATGTAGTTTTCAAGATGACAGTAGTGTTTACATGTTGATTTAACTAAATAGAGGGCGTGATTTTGAGGACTCGTTAAGGAACAAAAATGGCGACCGCAGTTCTGATACCGTCTTTTACCTTACGTTAGCCGTGTGAGTAGTTATAGTTAGATGGGGTTTTACGACACACCAACACGCAGGTGTTATATAGTGTCACCTAGAAAAAAAAGGGCAATGTTGGGTACAAAAAATAAAAAGGGGTCAAAAGTCAAATTCCACTAGAAAAACTTTTCAGGTTTTACTAAAAAATCCAAGCAAAGGCCGGAGTCATGTCAAAAATTTCTGTAGTCTACTCTCCTTGAGAAAGCCCAGAATAAGGGAAGAATCAGTTCGCTCAAATAAAGTTTTCACGTCTAGCACAGTGTAATACTTCTGACGAATATGGGAGTATTCGTGACAGTCAACCAGAATGTGACTGACGGTGACAGCACAATCACAGGGTATACAATATGGTCTCTCGTGTGAGTAAGGACACAGAATTAAGTGGAAAAGAAGAGAAAGGAAATGCAAAGTAAAAGATAAAGGTGACAACCCTCTAAAAGATATGTGAACTGTGATTCTATATTCTAGTAAAAGACGACAGAACGTCGAAATCATAAGCACACGCTTAACGTAACAATCATCGCATGGGCTAGGCTACCATTACAGTGTGAGCCTATTATGGAAATTATGCGATCGCATGGACTAAACCTGAAAAGTTTTTACGTGGAATTTGACACTTTTGCCCCCCCCCCCTTTTTTCTATTTATTGTACCCAACAGCACCTTTTTCTCATCTAGGTGACACTATATAACACCTTCGTGTTGGTTTGTCGTAAAACCCCATCTAACTAACTAACGCATGGACTATATTTCGTGGAACTGATCGTGTGCAAACTGTATACTACGATATAGCGTATACCTTAGTGAAACCTAAAGTGAACTCAGGAAAGCCTAATCTTAGGATAAAGATCAGGCAACAACAACAGAAAACATTAAGTGAATCAATAAAGAAGCTTTTGAAGCTCCTAGTGAGACATTAAAGCAGGATGTCGTATAGTTCGGGGTCCAGCCAGATGGCTCCATGTGATAATGAGGCCGGTGATAATGAAGGTGAAATTGGCCCAGATGACAGTGTGTCTGTAGTAAACAGAACGTCAGGCACTAATAGGTCAAGACAAAGCACGGCAGATAGTGAGGTGTCAATAAAGACTACAGTGTCAGCACTGTTATACAGAACCCAACAGAAAGAAATAGGGTTAGTTGCAAAAGCGGCAGCTCAAAGGAAAAAGAATAAAGTAGAAGAAAGAAAAAGACAAATTCAAGCAGAATTACATCTAAATGGAGCTGAAGAAGAGCTAAGAATTGCTCAACAGAAGGCTGCAAGAGTGAGGCTCCTCAATGCAATAGAAGAGGAGAGGGCAAATATTGAAATTGAGCAGCAGGAAATTGATATGCATGCTGAATTACAGGCAGCTAAAGCTGTTTCAAAGTTATTACAGCATCATGAAGATAAGATAGAGACCAGTCCTGATATCTCTCCTAAGATTGCTCTAGAAGTAGAGGAGAGCATAAAGATGAAATCACCCGCATATCCAAAACAAGATACAGTTCTTACAAGGGAACAACACACTAAACCCAATGGTCAGTTGAACCCAGAGGCTAAAATTTTTGCTAATAGCCAAAAGTCTGAAGCTGAGGGGAAACCCACATATGAGAAACCAAAGATCAGTAGTCAGATGCCAGTTTACAAATCGTCACATAATATTGAAGAGCAATGGGGGAAAAGACGAGAGAAATTAACCAGAAAAGTTTTGCAGAGGCTTGCCTACCTTCCCAGTACCCAAGTATGGTCCCAGAATCAAAAGAAAAAAATGACGGGGATACTGTGACGATGGCTACTCTTCTGACCAAAATTGTAGACCATCATAGAGAATCTGCCTTACCATCACCAGAAATCGACAAATTTGATGGTAGTGACATCTTAGAGTTCACACCGTTTATGAGGAACTTTAAACATGTTTTGGAAGAAAAGACCCAAAACCCAGCAAGATTGGAATTATTACTCAGATTCACTGAAGGAGAAGCACATACTCTCATTAGAGAGTGCACATCCATAGAACCCCCCTGTAAAGGATTTGAAAGGGCAAAATATTTGCTAAGGAGAGATTATGGCCGACCTCAAATTTTAGCTGCTGCTTACCAGTCTAAAGCAGAAAGTTGGGAAAAGATTCCTACTGGAGACACAGCTGCCCTGAGAAAGTCATTTTCCTTGTCAACTGTTGCAATATGAAATATGGCAATCCTGAGATGGAACTTTTGAATGGTTATGATTTCTTGAAAGTCTTAGCCAAAAAAATTGCCAGTGGGAATGCAGCACTTTGGATTAAGAAAAGGCCATTTCAGGGAAACAGAAATGAGATCTCCAACACTTGAAGATTTTGAGTTTTGTTGGGCAACTCTCAAGAAATGAGAATGACCCTAGAGTGGCAGGAATAAGGGTAACAAACAAAGCACAAATACAGCAGGAGGTAAACAATCAAAAGAAAACAAAGCTGCAGTATCCCCCTGTCTTTATTGTGGCAATGGAAGTAATCACAACTTGCTGAGTTGCAGAAAGTTTGGAAATCTCAGCCTAAAGGAGAAGTCAGATGTCTGCATGAATAAGGGACTCTGTTGGTCCTGGGCATCTTAAAAGAAACTGCCCAAATAAGGAATGGGCTAAATGTGAAAAATGTGACAAAGCTCATGTTACAAATTTTACATGATCCTACCAGAGAAAAGGAAACAAGAAACCAGTCAGATCAGAAGACCAGATCACACCAACGGTTACCACTGGGCGTGTTGGCATAAATAAAATAAAGCCTAAAGGAATACAAAGAAATGAAGATACTAGTACTCTGATGGCAATAACACCAGTGGTGATCAAGCCGAAGGCGAGTAACAAATGTATAGCTACTTATGCATTTATTGATAATGGGTGTGGCGCTGTTTTCATAGATAATGTGCTTCAAAGAGCACTGCAGCTGAGGACAAGAAGGTCAAAAGTACATTTGAAAACGTTGAATTTACAGGAAGTTCTTCCCATGGATATTCTACTTGATGACTTGCAAGTTGATAATATGGATGGAAGTGCTTTCATAGACTTGCCTTCTGTGTATGTCAAGGACAACATTCCAGCAACCATGGCTGATTCACCAACCCAGAGTGACCTGCGTGGCTGGGATCATTTACGTCACATTGATCTCCCAGCTGTACAAGGTTCTTCCAGTATTCCCCATGTGACTCTGATGATTGGAAGTAATGTACCAGGGGTCTCAATGCCACTAGAGATTTCATCAGGAAAAGTTGGTGAACCATATGCTATCAGATCACCAATAGGATGGCTGGTGTATGGCCTTGGAGGGAAACTGACTGAAAACCCTCAAGTGAACGTCAATTTCTGCAGAAAAATTTAATTCTCTGTCCCAGCTTTGCTTTCATTGACAAAGCAAACTGGATGCTCTCAGTCCTTTCTCGAATCCATTGTTCTGCCGGTATGTGATACATTTAGAAAGAGGATAGTCCAGCGTTTTGGCGCAGGTAGCACATACTGGCTGTTAAATAGAATAAAAAAAAAAACCTGTTAAGACCGCATCTTGGAAAGAAAATCATAACTAAAGAAATGGACATAAACTACTTGTAGCGTTCAGCTCAGCTTTAAGTAACCTTTACAGGAAATTTTCACAGGATTCCCGTATTTGCTTTTGTCTAGACGTTTTTGTAGAATTTGCCCCATCATTGCACTTTTGCACAACTGTCCAGAAATTAATTCCATGTCGTCAGGCAAGTGACCTAATCTCATACAGGCACCTCTCCGTAGGACATGTCTATCTGGAACCCCTTGGACAAGAACGATGTGCTGCTTCCTCACGATTTCTTCATTATGGTAATAACTCATTGGTTCATTGTACAAAGTGTCTGAAAGTTCTGAACACATGAACTGCTAAGTCCCTTGGTGTTTCTCAGATTAGTTTGGCTCTCTGCATATGAAGTCTTGTACGTAACACCCAGCAGAGAGTTGTTGATGCTATGGTAATGACAAAGAGGTGATTTGTGCGGATTTGATGCGGCAAGAAACCTATCCCCTACAATATACCGTCTCTTCACTCGACCTTTGTGGATGCTGATAGGGTTCAAGAAGTTCTTCAGCTTTATGTTCTCTGGAATTTGCTGAGAATTCCGCTGGCACAATCTTTAGAATGCTTTCGTCCTGTTCAAATAAAAGCAGTCAATATTGTAAACGGTCGTTACTCGGAATGAAATCAGCCAATGCTAGTTACCATTCAAACATCAAATTCTGGTAATTAACGCATACGTACGATGACACTATATAATACAGTCGTGGTGGTGTGTAGTAAAATCCCATCTAACGTACTTCCAAAACCCATTACAACATGGGCATTTTAAATTTTTTAAAGTATAAAATGACATGAACTCTTTCCCAAAGTATAGTATAAATCAATGCCGTACGTTAGGTATGCCTGTCACTGCAATGTCCTTCAGCATTATACAGACATTGTTTTGCACCTTTCATCGCTAACAGTACATTAAGGATACTATGTCTCATGATGATTCACACCAACAAAGCTATTGTTATGCCAATGATCTCAGTACAAGGTATCACAACTTGTTTTTCGTTTGTTTTTGACGAGAAAAATCTTCACAAAAGTTGTGTTGTGTTGCTGAGACCCAGTGAGCTATATATTTAAGAACATGTTGCTTTCCTTTGATAGGTCTTGCTATATAAAATCAAAATGGCAGGAACTGTGGGATTCTTTCCCAGAGAACAAATTATACCAGGTCAAACCAACGGTCGGGTCTGTGGGTAATGGAACCCCTACAAAACGGAGAGATGATTTCGTACTGACTAGGGCACGAATCGGTCACACTTACCTAACACATGCTTATTTGCTCCACGGGGAAGAGAGACCATATTGTATCCCCTGTGATTGCGATGTCACCGTCAGTCACATTCTCGTCGACTGCTATGAATACTCCCATATTCGTCAGAAATACTACAGTGTACCAGACCTGAAGACATTGTTTGAACACACGGACCCCACTCTCATCTTGGATTTTCTCAAAGAAAGTGGCCTTTACAGGAAATTTTGACATGACAGCCCATTTGCTTTTGTCAAGACTTTAGAATTTTGCCAAATGTTTTAATTCTTTTTTAGTTTTAGTTTTACCCTACCTTTACCCTGTTCTATCTAGCTGACACTACATAACACATTCGTGTTGATGTGTCGTTAAATCCAATCTAAGTATCTAACTAACTTGATAGGTCTTGCAAAACAGTACCGAGTTACCTTCAACCTATCAAGATCAAAGGATGTGGTTTACGTAATACACATAGGACAAACAACGCAAAGCTGTCAAGCGGACCAAAACTGGAATATTAACATTGAAAGTTACAATGAGAAGATACTGAGTGAGAACGATGGACATATGCGAGATATGCAGCACTTTATTTTCAAAATAATTAAAATGATAGGCCCCAAACAATCAATGGCCTTCGACCGTAACTTTCTAAACATTACACGAGACCGACAACTTCCCAGTTACTATATGCTTGTTTCAAAAAGATCAGTTGTTTCTGGGGAGGCATATTTTTAACTGTTAAGTTATGTACCATACACTTCATTAGTTACTGTGACCAATTTGAGCAACAGGTACTGATATTTGTGTAAGAAATGCGACTTTATGAACTTGTGGTAGCCCTCCTAACCTATATCATCTGTTGACCCTATTTCCCAACACCACACGAGATCCTAAGCTGAGTGGTTACTGTAACCAATTTTCAAGAAAAGCTAGGAATATATGTGACAGAGCCACTTTAACACAGCCCCTTCCCCCTAAATGCACTTTGATCTTAAATCCCTTTACATACTTTGTGTACCACTGCAAAAGTATTCCTGTCAGCAAATTTCATCAAGTCCGGTTGGTTTACAAGGGGACAAAGTAAGCAGCTCCTATTCCAGGTAGTTGTGTGGTGTGTCGTTAAACCTCATCTAACTAATCTATTGCAGGTAGTGCATAAAAATATTTGTATAGGAAGGGGCCATTCTGGTACCCATTGTAGTGCCTTTCATTTGGAGGTAATGGCGGTCATTGAAAGTGAAGCTGTTTTGCTCAAGGATACACTTGATCAGTCGTGAGAGCTCAGTGTGTTGGGAAATACCATTCGTCTCCATTAGCATACACAAGCTAGGACGCCCTCGTCATGGGGGAAATTGGCATATAGGGCGGAAACATCAGTGGTGACCAGAATAACACCTTTGCCTAGGGGCAAACCTTACTATCAATAAAAGTTGATTTATTAATTCGAATTTCATGATTCATGAGCCTTGTTGGCCTCTGATATGATATGGTCCACTTCAAGCGACAATAGCCTTTCAACAGACCTAGCCAGACCATTCATTATACACATAAGAACCAAACTATCAGGATGTTGTCTGTTAATTTGCATCACTAAATCTGTGCGCAGTCCTGATTCTTCTGAGGTTTTACCTTTGTCGGTCACTACTCATGTTTGTATAGGGATTCCAACCCCTTTTTTTTTGAATTTGGGGCTAAATTGCGACAACCATCCAGAACGGCCTCCAGAAACATTTCATCTCCGCACAGATAAAATGTATGTCCTTCACTAATCTTATCAGCGATAAAAGTATCTAACCATATGCACAGTTTTGTTCAATATTATCCCTAGAATACTTACCTGGCACAGGAGTGTCCGTGATCACGACGGCGGAGCTCCCAGGTGGAACCTGTTCTATTCAGCCAGTCTAGAACGGGACCACTGTCAGGTGGTGTCAGTTAAGTCAATGTTTGTCCCTTGGGGACGTTGTTAGTCCTTCGGGGAGCAGAACTCCTTTGGGAGTATTGTTTGGTTTTCGCCCCTAGCTCTTCGCCAGAGAGTCAGGGGACTTTTGGAAAAAAAGATTATCCCTAGAATCGTTTTCATAAAAAATGGCCATAGGGAAAACCTCACGAGGATCATGATAAGAAATTCCATGAAGTGCTGCTTCATCATTTAATAAACTTATTGCTAGAAATGTACTTTGTCTTCCCTCTATTTCCCTCCCATCCCCATAAATTTTCCAATGTGTAAGTCCCTCTATCCAGTAGTACTTGAAGCAAAGAATGTCAAGAAGTTTGTGGGGATCTACACGCCACCCAGTTTCTGTTCTCTGTGGTTTGAGAGTAGCCAAAAATTCTCGCCTATATTCACACCTTTGATCATTTTCTTTTTTTTTTTGTAGGGATTACACCAGGTAACAGCCTCCTTAACTCATCACCCAATCGAGTTCCACTAAAATGTTCCTCTAAATTAATCAGGTCAATAGCAGACAAGCGTGTTTGAGAATTTTCTCTGGAAATTTCTTGTAATAGGTTCTGTGAGCCTCGTTCGGCATTTTTGTGGGAGGCACTCTCCTTAGAATGTCCACCATCTCTTGTTTGTCAAACGGACAATTTTTTTGACCTACAGCATGTATAAGCTTACTAATGCCATTGCAAAATAACTTTTTGTTTCCCCTGTAAGTGGACTCCAGGCATTCTCTCATTCTAGTTTGAAGTACTTTATGTCGTTGTTTTTGTGGAGTGCGACCGTGTCTGCATGGATGGTTTGTTGACTCTTTGTCGTCGCTATCACTACAGCCCATAACCTTTGTATTTAGTAATTCCACTAAATCCTTTTTAACTTTCAATTGAGCTTTCCAAACTTTTACCACCTTTTTCACAAATAAGATCATATGTAGCATCCATCCTTATAAATTTCGTCTCGCACCCTCCTTGATGTACGTGTACTTCTTGCACATTATACCCAAGATTGCGAAGTCTTATCCACCAAGCTATACCCCTCTTTGCTGATGTGAGAAGACATGTTCAAAGCTTGAAATATATCTTTGCATGAAAGATATGCAAAATTCTCAAGATTTCCTATCCTTACATTACATTTGTTAAGTACTATATGGTCAGACTTGTCTGCAATGTTGTGCACTCCATTTTTAAGTTTGTTTACAGCAGTTCTATTAGCATACTGATAATTTTCTTTCCTAACTTCTGACTTTGTTGTAAACATATCAACAGGTTTCTGTTTTGGTTTCATATTGGATAATGGATCACACTCATCTTTGGATGGGTTGTTAGTGATGGTGATTTCTTGTTCAATATCACTAGCAACAGAAGGTGGCTTGTTAGGAGGTACCGACAAATCTGTCTTGGGTTGTAATTACTGTGTTTAATGAGATTCTGTCATGAGAATAATCAGAATCTGTGCAGTGGTAAACAAGTACATGTATGCCTACTGCATTTTCTGGATTTGTTGAATGACTAAGGGAGACATCAGTCTTATCGTTTTTAACAGCACCTGAGAATGAACTGAACATTTTCGGATAAAGGTGATGATCATCAAGAGATGGATAACCATCACCCTGAGCGTACTGCTGTCCAAGTTTGATAATATTGTAAAAATGGTCTGGTCTCATAACAACCTGCCCCTGTAAAAAGTTCATATTCAATCCCACACAAGACAAAGTCCTCACATACTTGGAATGGAGGATTTTGAAGATTCGTACAATTTACCATACCTAATTCTACTTGCAAAACTTTAGGCAGCGTGACACCCACATCTTGAATCTCAAGCCTTCCCTTACAATTTTGCAAGAGCATAGATTATTTTTTTGTATTCTTCAACAATGCATTCATGCAATGAACCATCCCCATAGATGCTTACAGAGTGCAAAGAATTATATCACTAGATTCATGAGACTGAAATGGCAACTTACATTTTGGACATAGAAAGTACCATTCAAAGAACGTTGGAATTTTCTTCCACAGAGACTAGCCATGACCTTCAACTCAGCCATAAATTCTGCATCATGCCTGCCCTTAGCAGCATAAGCGTGAGGTACATTTTCAACTAGCCAGTCCCAAACGCCCTCATTTCACATGACCTACGTTCAGAGAATCTCTCATCATACAAGTTGAATTCAGTTCATACAGTAATGAGCGTTCATCAATGTTCAGTACAGTAGGGTAAAATTTGTAAACGTTACAAAAATACATTCTAGTAATGTATCAACAGCACAGGAAGCACCATGATGAATATCACAGCATCGGATGACATCCGTAAAATAAGAAAAATTGGATGTCATGTTTAACAAGAAATCAAATGAAAGTAAAAAGTGCATAAAAACATCACCTTTCCCATTCCTCTTCTACACAGCACAGGGGAAGATGATGAGTCCAGCAGTAAACAGGTGTCAGCAGCACATGTTCAGGGTTTTCTTTGGTTAAAATTATGCTATGTATTCCTATCCCAGGGTATTTCAAGCACGCGCACTTTTAGTTTGTTTGGGAGTGAAAACATAGTAAAAGCGAATTATAGTTGCCAGAGTAATGAAATTGACAGATATTCTAGTTTTCACTAATGTAATTATCCTATGCAAGGTTGCATACACAAATACATACACTGTAGTTGCAAAATCAAAGTAGCCCGCTTCTTTCAGTCCTTTAGTACTTAATCAGTACATGACACAGAAATCTTATTTCTCAGAATTTTTCAGAGAATTAAGTGAACAATTTGGGTTCTTATGAAAAAAGCTGTTTGAATGCAGATATCCCACCTTAATAGGCAACAGCTCTGCAATGGACAACATATGATGTATGTGAATAATGTGTCATGTGCTGCTGATACCTGTGGTAGGGTAAGGAGTACATGCTAATGAACATCTACATTACAGTACTGCAAACCTCAGCTGGCAAAGCTTTGCGATAGTTGTCAACACTTATAACTGATGAGACCGCTGCCCATGAGATGCAACTTAGCATGTCTTCCTTACCCAACCGAAATGAAATCCTTGTAATGAATCTCAAGCCACATTCCTTTGGAAATATATCCAATTTGGTCCAAGAAAAAAGTCTTAATTCCCACATATTTTTATTCTTATAGGAGTAACGAAAAAGTCGATGCACTTGCTAAAGAAGCCCTACAGATGGGTGTCACCAATCTCTACTTACCTCACACTGATTACCGCCCTAAGATCAATAGCTTCGTAAAATCGAAATGGCAAGAACTATGGGATTCCTTTCCCGAAAACAAATTGTACCGAGTTAAACCAACAATCGGAACTGGGGGACATGGAACCCCCAGTAAACGAAGAGATGATTTAGTTCTGACTAGGGCTCGCATCGGTCACACTTACCTTACCCATGCCTATTTACTTCTCGGGGAAGAGAGACCATTTTGTTTACCCTGTGATTGTGCTGTCACCGTCAGTCACATTCTCGTTGACTGTTATGAATACTCTCATATTCGCCAGAAGTACTACGCTGTGCCAGACCTGAAAGAGCAGACGGATCCTTCCCTTATTTTGGGCTTTCTCAAGGAAAGTAAACTGTATAGAAATTTTTGACATGACTCCCGCATTTGCCTGACCCTTTAGTGGAATTTGACCGCGCCTTTTTAAGTTTAGTTTACCCCAACATTGCCCCCTTTTTCTTTTCTAGATGACACTACATAACACAATCGTGTTGGTGTGTCGTAAAGTCCCATCTAACGAACAAAATCTTATAGGAGTATGTCATAGTCTAGCATGAAAGGTGAATTCCCAAAAGACTCATATCTACTTCCGGTACATACATACCTAGAAGTGTACTAAAAAGTACTAAAGATTTTTCAAAGGCTTGCTGGAATAGTACGCGGGATTGCTGTCGATCCGTCTGAGACAATGGTTTTGAGAACTTGCACAGTATGATCTTCCATCAGGACAGATTTAACCATGAGTGAACTATCTATAGTGGAAAGATTGGTCAAAATTAGTGAGGCTGAAGGCAGTCGGCTAAGACAGACCTGTGAACCACATTCAATTTTTTCACCACTTTGGGTATATAATGCGGTAGTCATCTAGATTTAATAGCTGAAAAAGACAATGGGAATACTATGACAATATCTGCTTCCACCAGCTTGAGTGTCTCTTGCTGGGCAAAATGTTTTAGACAAAGCAACCTGTTATGTTATTGTGAGAATCACATCACACTTTCATGGTGAAAATTGTGTGTATGAAGAATAGCAGTTTTAATTTGGTTCTTGTTTCCAATCCTATTATGACCCTAATTGTTATCTGTGCATATGATTATTCATTCATGTATTTTCGTAGTTTCTGCATCTTCCCTCACAGATCTGCATGAATTTTTATGAACAAGAATTTACATAGGACATATGCATAACAAAGAGTGAAATTATTTAGAACAGTACGTACTCCACTTACGAACACCCAGCTCCCTCACCCCGGGTCTCCCCGGTCATGCCACCGTATGTTATCCTGCAATACCACTCGGACATTACCAACCTCCACGTACCCCACACTGATTACCGTCCTAACATCAACGGCTATATAAAATCAAAATGGCAGGAACTGTGGGATTCTTTCCCAGAGAACAAGTTATACCAGGTCAAACCAACGGTCGGTACTGTGGGTAATGCAACCCCCAGAAAACGGAGAGATGATTTTGTATTGACTAGGGCACGAATCGGTCACACTTAGCTAACACATGCTTATTTGCTCCACGGGGAAAAGAGACCATTTTGTATCCCTTGTGATTGCGATGTCACCGTCAGTCACATTCTCGTCGACTGCTATGAATACTCCCATATTCGTCAGAAATATTTCAGTGTACCAGACTTGAAGACATTGTTTGAACACACGGACCCCTCTCTCATCTTGAATTTTGTCAAAGAAAGTGGCCTTTACAGGAAATTTTGACATGACTCCCCATTTGCTTTTGTCAAGACTTTAGGATTTTGCTCAATTTAATTCTTTTTTGAGATTTAGTTTTACCCTACCTTTGCACTGTTCAATCTAGCTGACACTACATAACACATTCGTGTTGATGTGTCGTTACTTACTAACTAACTAACTAACTAACTAACTAACTAACTAACTAACTAACTAACTAACTAACTAACTAACTAACTAACTAACTAACTAACTAACTAACTAACTAACTAACTAACTAACTAACTAAAACTCGTACAAAACCTGTCTTAGGAGAACTTAAACTCATGCGAATCTGGTGCAATAGATATTTTTAAGCAGAAGGTTCCTTGAATTTAGAGAAACTGACACTTACTCTCAAGTTGGCAACTTTGCTGTTCAGCATGTTCCCTAGTTTGGTGTTAATTGCCATTTTGATGGAGTAACTCACTGGAGGAGGGCGCATCAGTCCTTGATAGACCACCTAAGAAAATATCAGTGTGAATTTACTAAGGACAGTGAACAGCTTTATGTAACTTGCTAACAAGTCATAAGAAACTTTAATTAAAGCAAATAGTGTTTGCAGTTGTATTTTATCATTGATTAGAATTAGCAGATCATTCAAAATACAGTAGCAGTTTCATTCCCCTGCCTAGAATAGGAGATATTGCCTTAGACGGGATACTCAAATAAAACTGAATTACTGGTAACTTAACAGAAGCAATTATGCTCTAGATGATGCATTAGCAACATTTTTGTCATCTAATTTGGTGCTGTTTCTTGTAAAGTGTAATTTTATTTGTGATACATTTATCTGACACCTTTATTAGCACACATGTGGAAACCACATTCTTCTCATGCCCATAAATTTGATTGTTCGGTGCTAAGCAACCTGCATGCAATGGACAAAATAATTAAAGTTACCTCGTTTTCAGTTTTCTAGTAATTAGGTATGACCCTCGCTTGGATTCAAGCTTTACCCTACGCTATCCCACCCTTGATGTTCAACTATACCTACATGTAATGTACAGTACTACGTCTTGACGAAAATGTCAAGACTACACAAGCAGTGTGCCATCTTGAAACTAGAAAGTGCTCAACAAAACAAGGTCTTACCGTAGCACTACCATGTTAAGGAGGGTAAATAACTCAATCTGCAGACAGAACTGTTTCGATCTTGTTAGATCTCATCAGTGCAGCTCAGAGTAGGTTTCAAGACTGAATGGCAAGGCTGACACAAGCATAACCTGCGTCAGTCCGGCCTTTCACGGTACACTGCCTATGAATACCAAAGTGCACAAGCTCTAAGGAGCGTGCTAGCATAAAGCAACAGTATTACGTCTTGACGAAAATGTCAAGACTACACAAGCAGTGTGCCATCTTGAAACTAGAAAGTGCTCAACAAAACAAGGTCTTACCGTAGCACTACCATGTTAAGGAGCGTAAATAACTCAATCTGCAGACAGAACTGTTTCGATCTTGTTAGATCTCATCAGTGCAGCTCAGAGTAGGTTTCAAGACTGAATGGCAAGGCTGACACAAGCATAACCTGCGTCAGTCCGGCCTTTCACGGTACACTGCCTATGAATACCAAAGTACACAAGCTCTAAGGAGCTCTAAGGAACCTACTCTGAGCTGCACTGATGAGATCTAACAAGATCGAAACAGTTCTGTCTGCAGATTGAGTTATTTACGCTCCTTAACATGGTAGTGCTACGGTAAGACCTTGTTATATAGATATATATAATATATATATATATATATATATATATATATATATATATATATATATATATATATATATATATATATATATATATATTATATATATTATATATATATATATATATATATATATATATATATATATATATATATATTATATATATATATATATATATATATATATATATATATATAAAACCGTTTAAACTTTAAATCTAGTTCCTAGCATTTGCAAGTGCCTTTTTAAGGAAATTTACAGTACTACAAGCGAATGACATGACTTACAACGACAAGACTCGATCTGCCATATCTCCTCAGCGGAAATAAAAAGACCGCATCCTACTATAAATTTACCCCAATTGCAATTACCCCTTTGTAAATATGCTAATTTAAAACTATTCAGACTTAAACAGATAATAACAAGCTTACATCTGAGCAATTATTGCTAAATACAATCCTAGCCTGTTGTATTAACCTCTAGCTTTTATTTCCAAAATGTGAAAAAATCTATATCCAGTCACTGTATACAAGATCAAGTTAACATTATGAGATAAGGTGAAATTACAGTATACCTTATTTAATATAATATTGCTACACTGTTACTAGAGCAGTAACATAATGTTTTACATTTTTGCAGCCTCTTATATTTTATTTTTGGTACAATTATAGGCCTTCCACAAAATACAACTTTGATGGTTGTATTTTCTTGTATGATCTATCTATAAATGACTTAAGGGAGAAAAGGGACTGAAGGAGTAATTTAACATCTCTTTTTTCTGAGTTTTTCTTTGCATGTGCCTCTAGATAAGACCTTGTAATTGAGGCATGTACATTGTTCTCTTCAGTGATGGAGACTAATTTGACTTAATGAGTACTGTAGTGTAATTAAACCTACACTTGGATAAAACAGACAATATAAGAAATGTACTTACTAGGTAAATTGTTCAATTGAAGAGGACTTCGGATGTTACCCGTAAGTCTTGTTACATTATACGTCTCATACATTATACGTCTCATACGTCTCATACATTATCGCTAGCGATGTTAACAATCTTTCCGTTCTCCCATCGACCGAGTTCATCTATAGTTTGCACTCATTCAAGTTACAAAAACATGACAATATGACAAAATTTAACTAAATGAAAGTAAAATTGAGTGATAATTCCAAACTATTCCATAAAAATATTGTTATGAAGTATCATTGAATAGACATATAATATATATATATATATATATATATATATATATATATATATATATATATATATATATATATATATATATATATATATATATATAGTGATGCATCACCTAGTAAAACATTCTGATGAACACTAGCTGACACTATAACACGTTCGTGTTGGTGTGTCGTTAAACCCCATCTAACTAACTAGCTGATGAACAAGACTGTACCAAGGTAAAGTAAAATTTACCTCAGTGCCAATTACAATTTATGACCAGTTATTGGCAAATTTGCCAGTTGACATATTTTTAGATGGCTATGAACAGGTGATAGCCTGTGGTATGCATGTTAAGAAGTGCATCACGGGAATACTGGTTCCTTGGTTGTGGCACACTCAGTTCAATGGGTCACTCAATTGAAGGATTTCCAGATACATTTTTTGGATTATTAATCCCTAAAAGTAAATTTTAACTGTAACATTATCATGCAGTAAATTTAACTGTAACATTATCGCTAGCGATGTTAAAAATCTTTCCGTTCTCCCATCGACCGAGTTCATCTATAGTTTGCACTCATTCAAGTTACAAAAACATGACAATATGACAAAATTTAACTAAATGAAAGTAAAATTGAGTGATAATTCCAAACTATTCCATAAAAATATTGTTATGAAGTATCATTGAATATATATATATATATATATATATATATATATATATATATATATACATATATATATATATATATATATATATATATATATATATATATATATATATATATATATATATATATATATATATATATATATATTATATATGTAGTGATGCATCACCTAGTAAAACATTCTGATGAACACTAGCTGACACTATATAACACGTTCGTGTTGGTGTGTCGTTAAACCCTATCTAACTAACTAACTAACTAGCTGATGAACAAGACTGTACCAAGGTAAAGTAAAATTTACCTCAGTGCCAATTACAATTTATGAATTGAATTCTCAGAGCAGCTGCCTGCTTCCACATCTGAAAAACCATAACCACTGTGTTGTCTTCCTGTTGTGAGAGAAAAATCATGCAGTATGAGTCTACGCGCTTCACCCTTAGATAACATAGGTTAAGAATGCATGCACTATGATTGTTTAAAAGTTTGAAAGATCTGCTTCAGAATGGTAAAATAAAACCAGAAATAGGATTGAGATTTATAAAGCCCTTTATAACATCATTTATGAAAAATGGTATGAATTTGTTACCTTGCTAGCACACAAACTAAAATTAAAAATAAAACTAGGCCTAGAGTAGCCACTGAACAGGACCCAGCATTACGTTCGTATACTATACAATCCATTTCTGGGCCCTTGCCCTGCACTCACACAAAATTTCAGCTCATTTGCCGCCACGCACGGGTACCGTCATTCCTCATGTCTTTTCTCACCAAATTCCCCACAGATGATCTCTGGCATACAATTCTTCATAATAGAGATTTATTTGTAAAAAATATTTGTTATTTGCAGGCTTTGCCTGACCTGACAGAGAAACTGGAGTGGGTGGTACCCTCACTAGAAAAGCTGGATCCAGAGAAATTGGTGAAGGACTTACCAGCAGCATTCAGTGGCAGATTACCTCATGCAGCCAGAGAATGGTGGACAAACTTCACGGAAGTCACTCTCCCCATACAGTACAAAGAAGTTAGTATGCAGACCAATGCCAAACTTAAAATCTTCTAAAACTGATGCCTTGTTTTTTACAGGGCCTTTTCTTAGAATATGAGACAGACAGCCAATGTGAATTTGTATTCATTAAGTATTACTCAGGGCTACTAAACATGAACTGGTCAAGGATGGGCTGTAAATAGGAAAGGATGAGGTGTGGAACATAGGGCTGTGAACGTTTAGCAAACTTACTAAACGTTTAATCGGAAAATTTTGCGATCGTTAGCGATTAATCGCAAGTACCTATGATCAACATCTAGAGACTTTAAAAGTGCTCTTGAACATGATGAATATATGTAAAATGCGTTAGTGACGTCCAGGGGACATAGTTTCTATGAACCTCAAACACGGATCTTCATAGAAGCTCAACTTTGATATTGTATGTTTACTTGTGTGCTAACTGTATAATTATGTATTTAACTTTTTCAAATAGTTAAAGGGAACATCTAATCTTCTGTAATGACTGCAGATTGTTTTTTATTTCGTACGGAAAAACGGGTTTTGTGATTAATCGCTGGTAGCTTTGTACTAAACGTTTATTAATCGAAGCAACAGCTTCGATTGTAGGAATTGCTTCACTCTGTCACGTGATTTTCAGACTTCATATGTGGTCGGGCGGATGAATATTACATCCATGTTCCGTTTGGATTCAATCGCGTGCTGTTTTCATACAGTGGGACAGCCGCGCAGTAATGTTAAGTATTTCACTAGGGGGATTTTCAACACGGCCTATTTCAATAAAAGGGGGTTTTTCGAACAACTCCCCTGTAGTAAAATATTCTTGTGCGAGAAAAAAAGTAAATCCACATTCAAAGGTATCGTTCTGCATCAGAAGCTTCTTTTCTGTTTACAAAATGATGTTAAGCAGTTTGAAATTAATTCATACTTTCATTGATTTGAGGATAAGTTTGATAGGCTGAGCTTTGTAGTTTTTGACAAGATTTGGCCAACGAATAGAGCGCTCTCAAATTGCACGGTTGTCGGAACTGTTTCATTAACTGTCACCAATGCAACTACGTTCACAGCAACTGCGTCATGAATTGCGTTTACAAGAAATCAACACCAATTTCAAGTTGATTTCATGTTGATTTCATTACATAGTGTAGACTTTGGCTCCTAGATTTTTTCTTTGTTTTATTTTTGAACGATTTTTGCCTGCTGTGAGGTATAACCCGCTTGACTTTTCATAAAAATAGGCCTAAGTCCTCAGTAAAGGCCCGTGTATGGCCGGTCGTAGAATTGTTCCCTATACACGTGTGTAGGGTGCAATTCTGCGACCGGCCATACACGGGCCTTTACTGAGGACTAAGGCCTAAACAACTTTGCTAGGCGTAACGACAGAGGCCTAACTGTTACTGGTAGGCCTAGCCTAAGTTTAGGCCAAGGCCTAGCCTAAATTTAGGCCAAGGCGTAAGGGATTTAACAGCCTAATACTTAGCCTGTAGACGGCAGTGGGGCCTTCTTAACAGTTCCCTTAGTAAACAAATGACAGGTTGAGGTTCAGGATGAATGTAGCCTAGGCCTAATATACATTGGCCCCTAGGCCAGGGAAGGATCGAAGTTTACCCATGGGGCTTGGATAATTTTAATCAAGGCCTAACGTTAGGCCTAGGCTACAGTTATACTGGCTGCAGATATGTTGTGGGCTCCCAACAGAGGAGCAGAAAGACAGTAGGCTGGGCTGTATAGACAATTAGCCTACACTTGTAGTTTTTCTTTGGCATACCTATTTGACGAGGGAGAAAAATGGTCAACTTTTTCTCATTACTAAGATGGACCCCCTGCAGGGGAGGGATGGCTGAGGACATTACAATGTTCCAATTCCCAGCCCACCAAGTACAGGCCTGAGTCTGGATCTGTCTTTCAAGGATGTAAGCAACAGTTTGTGGGGGAATACAAGTAGGACAGGAAAAACAGTAAATGATATTGACTCAGAGTTGGAGTGTCAAGAAGAGCACAGTTGTAGCATTGCGAATGGTCGTGCAGCACTCGGAACTACGGCCAAAGCCATGGACTCAGTACAGCATTTGAATGTGATGCTCTACACTATATGCCACCACAAGGAGACCAGTGATGGAGGATACATCTTTGATAGCATGTATGGTTGCTCACTCACAAATGAACTATGACATAAATGTCTCCAAAATTATATCACATTTCTGTCATAATAGTCTGTGTGTTGAAGCAACCCATCTTTCCTGGGAAACCTGCAGTGACTACACAACAGCAGTGAGACAAACTTCCTAGATAGATCAGTGTCATTGAAGTGGCCATGCATAACTCAGTACTGGTACTGTCAGCAAAGGGTGCTCCCACATTCACAGACTCTTTTGATTGGTTAACAACCTACTGAAATGGGGATATGAATGTTAATTTATTTTCAAAATATAATTCTTATTGCAGGTATGGGAGTATATCAATGTTTTGAGTGAAGTCTTTACACCTGAACAACTTTTTCTTTGCCTTTGTTATCATTTTGTGTTGACACTTGGAGCAATAAAAGAAATTGATCAAGCAGTAACATGTCCATTCGTTGTGCTTGTTCCCATCCTTCTGAAGTCACTGACGTGATCTTTGAATGTTCATTTTTCAGTATTTACTTGCTGCACTGTGCAGACAGGTTTTAGTTACTGTGATACTGAGACAAAGCAACAGTGTTAATTTGAAGCAAATGTTCACCAGAGTTCAGACCCCCACTGCATAACTGTGTACGAATCTTCTTCAGTGACTGTATATAGGACATGCAATTTGGGGTCTATTTTGAAGAGTACCCAGTGCCCATATTAATACTTAAAATGGAAAGCTTAATATAACTTTGTAGTCAGGAAGATCAGTGGGTCATGCTCCTCATTTTAGGGGTGGTACACAAATTTTGCCTCTCCTTAATTAAGGTGGTGCACCACCATTACAGAAAGTTACAATTTGGCCAAAAGATGATCCCTCTGCATAAAGTGCCTGAAAATTGTTTTGGTTGATTTTGACCCTATTGTAAAAGAGCAGTGGATCCTTTGTGTAATACATGATGTTGTGCTCAGATTGAAGATTACATTGTTCAAAAATCATGGTCAAAAATGTGCTTTTGTTGTTTATGATTTTGAGACTTTGGAAGAGAGTGGAGCCATCTTGTATCTTAGTGTGTTGTGCAGTAAAACAGATCATAATTTTATATTCAGGCACCTCTTCCTCAAAATTGCATCGTCATACTATGGAAATTTTCGTGAGCCAGCAACCACCATCTCGTGAGCTTTAAGGATATGTGTACCTTGTTGGGGTTGAAAACTCTGACAAAGAATAAGAGGCTAAAAACAAACCCAGTTTAGTGTGTCAGTTAACGGCAGGAATTAATGGTCGTATGCCACCTCTAGGGTTACTTCTGCACAGGCCTCTGTCATTCTCCCCTAATCAAGCCAAAGTGCCCACATTTTCTGGGCCTCGATTAGTACTTGCCCTGCAAGTACGATTTTCTAGTTACATATGCGATCGTTTAGGGATTAATCGCTACATGGTCACAGCCCTAGTGGAACAGTTGCATTTCTTACTTCACAATGTGTGATGTTTCACAATTAAAGGAAAGGTGTAAGCAAAAGCAAAAGAAAAACTCCTATGTGATGTAAAACAGAGGAACTGCATCTAATCATTTCAGTGAAATTATTATTCAGTTGCGATGTACCAGCATATGAAGGTAATAGGAACATGAGCTTCCCAAGGGGAATTCGAAGATTGTACAATGCTCATGCATTCAAATAATGGCGTAGCATTGTGGCAGATAAATTGTTTGTATAGTTAAGAGTGGGAAAGAAGGGCTCATGAATGTGAGGTTTTGATGTCACATTTACTCTCTTCAAGTTCACTGTTAAGTTATACATGTTAAAACTTCATTTGATGTCTTGAAAATCAGGGATTGGATATCAAAGCAAATTTTTAAAGTGAAAAGACTATACAAGCCTCAGAACTGGTCATGTGGACTTTCATGTACACCGTACATGTGCACTCTTTGATGTACACTCAGTGTACATGTAAAATGCAAACAGTGATAAAAAGGTGATGAATAAAGGAGTATAGAAGGGACCACACAACGGTTACTATGTTCATTTATCTGAAATTGTAATCCCACGATATGTGCAATCTTATGGAAAGGATCCTTTGACAAGAGTTGTTCGAAGGAAATTGATCTAAGAAGGGAATTTTGTACTGGTTAAGTATACAGTGGTGCTTTTAAACATTTTTGTCCAATCTGTTAGAAAGACTGCGTGTTTGGTCTAGTGGTAGAGCATCCGCCTCTCACGTGGAAGGCCCGGGTTAGATTCCCACTGAGGTCGAGTCATACCAAAGACTTTAAAAATTTAACCTGCTGCCGTTGTGCGGGATGCTCCGCATGAACAATGGAGTAGGGAAAATAAGCCAGTGAGCCACAACTGGAAAAAAGGTCGTGGCCAGCTCGACTTGAACCAATACGTTGGAAACTGGGCCGTAAATCTCCATCTAACTAACTAAGTAACCAATCTGTTAGTACTAAGTAAGACTTACAGTGTAATTTTGACAGAGTACTGCCAAACATATTGAGACAATTTATCCACAGAGGATTGGAATATTTCTGAAACACTCATTTTTGTACTGTTATTTGTGACCTCATGTGATGCATTCTCATATTACAGACACCAGCCACCAGACTGTGGGGAGTAACAACTCTGTTGGATCCGTTAGTTGCCTCTGAAGTTGAGCTAGAAGAAATTGGGAATTTGAAAGAACTTGAGAGTCGTATTAATCAGCAATGTCCAGATGTAAGTCTTCAGAATAAAATCCTGCTCTGCACAATAAAGTATGAGCACTTACAAGCATTTCTACTCTGTAAAACTTTTGGAATTGGCTACAATCTAAGCAGCCTTTTGGTTTTAGTGAAAATCTGTTTCATAAGTATACCCAACTAGGCTTGCAGACAGCAAGGGCACTGAAAGGATAAAAGAGCTTGTAGATAGTGAATATTTCAGGACGACATACACCAAAATGTATTTAAAGCAAAACGCCCTGTGATTTTTTTCTCACATTTTGTTGGATGCCAAAAAAAAGTGGATGTTGGCATTCCCTACCCCCTTATCCCCCTTCCCCCTCCCCCTCCCAGATCAAAATTTCTGAAGCTCAAAGAAGATTGGGAACCATGTCCTCAACTTAGAATGTTAATTCTACTTTCTTTTCCTTTCCTAGGTATTCACTGGAAAACAAGGAAAAAGAGATTTGAACTCAGTGTTACAAGTGGACAGCTATGCATCTGTGAGGGCTGGAATGCTAGTGGCTGTCCATTGTGAGGAGAAGGAAGGCCGACCATTTATTGCAGAGGTGAAGGAGCGAAAAGGAGATGATGTTGTTGTTGGTTGGTTAAAGGGATCATGGAAAGGGGTATGGCGCCAATGGATAGTCAAGACAAACCACCAAACAATGCAGTACACATCAACCATTTCAGTTAGGGAAGACTTAGGGCAAGGACAGTTGAAGAACTCCAGTCGAAATATGATGAACTTGATATTGACTGAAAAACTTGTACCATGTGTACAGTCTTGAACACATTGCCAGCTCTGGTTGTAGGTATTGATGGAAACTACTCTTGCAAGCCCTGTACTTTTGTCCTATTTTTGATACACAGAATCTTAATTTGACTGAAAGAGATGGGGTGTCATAGCATTGTGTAAAAAATATGTATCATCGAAACCACGATGCATTCTTGCATTCTGCTTCATTTTGAAAGTTACATTTCTCAACAACCCATCAGGGCTCAAAATAACCGGCGGCACAGACGGCCATATCCGTCGTGCCCTTACTGATGGCCGCGGTGCCCTCATAAATGTCCTATGAAATAACATAGACTAACGGCCAATTTGCTCATTTTGGCCATACCCTCTTTGAAACTTATTTCGAGCCCTGACACATACATATATGGCGGCATTATTTTGGAAGTTTTTTTATGCCTGTGCTCTCGTTTTTACCTTCATGAATTACTTTGGACAATATCTTGTCTATAGTGTGCGTATTAACCCTAGGCAGGGATTTGGTATGAGGGTGTTTTGACTTAACCCCTCATGAAGCCATTGCTACTGCTACAGTAATAATGTTTTACAGTATTCATTATTTTGAAAGTCTTTCAACGCTGGCATTCTAATTTTTACCTTCATAAATTACTCTGGCCAGTATCTTGCCTATAGTGTGCATAATCCTAAGCAGGGATTTGGTATGAGAGCGTTTTGATTTTTATCTCTCTCTCCGCTAATGTTGAAGTTTGGAAATGTTATATGTTCATTTATTAGAAGGTTCCAGCTATGACAGTTATCTAATTGTAACCTTCATAAATTACCCCGTCCAATATCTTATCTATGCATAGTCCTAAGCAGGGATTTGGTATGAGGGTGTTTTGATTTGTATCCCTCTGGACGCTAACGCTGCAGTTTTTTAAATGTTTTACAGCATCTATTAAAAGGGCTTCCTATGATGGTGATCTAATTTAGACCTTCATGAATTACCCTGGCCAATATGTTATCTATGTATAGTCCTAAGCAGGGATTTGGTATGAGGGTGTTTTGATTTGTATCCCTCTGGACGCTAATGCTGCAGTTTTTTAAATGTTTTACAGCATCTATTAAAATGGCTTCCTATGATGGTGATCTAATTTAGACCATGAATTACCCTGGCCAATATGTTATCTATGTATAGTCCTAAGCAGGGATGTGGTATGAGGATGTTTTGATTTTTATCCCTCTGGACGCTAATGCTGCAGTTTTTTAAATGTTTTACAGCATTTATTAGAAGGGCTCTCTATGACGGTGATCTAATTTAATCCTTGGTACATTACTCTGGCCTATATGTCTTGTCTGTGCATAGCCCTAAGCAGGGATTTGGTATGCGGGTGTTTTAATTTAATCCTCCTAGAAGCTAATCCGACTGTTCATATGTTTTACAGTGTTCATTATTTTGAAAGTCTTCATTTGGTATAAGGGTGTTTTAATTTTTATCCCCCTAGAAGCCAATGCTGCAGATTTTTAAATGTTTTAGTGTGTATTGGAATGTCTTTCTATGCCGGTGCTTGAATTTTAGCATTTGTATTTACATTGTACAATCGTTTGTTATGTTTACAAAGTTTTTGTACAAAATTTCACATGAGGGTGTTTTGATTTCAGTCCCTAGGACAAGGAATCCAAATGTGTTTCATAAATTGCATACATTTATTTTCTGTTTTCATAAAAACAAAGGTTGGAGTTAATGAAGGGGTCCCTGTGGAGAACAAATCCAAAATCTAGTGGCTAGTGCCATACCAAAGTTCGGTAACCATACTAATGTGGACAATTATTTCCACATGTGCCACTCAATATCTGATTATTTCCTTTTTTTTTGAAAAAAAAAAATCTATTATTCTCTGCCGATTGCTGTTGAATTTGAGGAAAAAGCAGAGTAAAGCACACAGTTGTGACAGACATGCATTATTTTGCTTGATGTAAGACATAAGTTGAACTAAAATGCATTATTTGTTTTGTGCTTTTAGAGTCAATAAAAATTTCACAAGAAATCTTGACAAATAATTATTCCAAGGTCCATGTTGTTATTGAATGTTTTTTTTTTCTGTGAGTAAAGACATTAATTAGACAGTAGGTATGGCAAATTGCTAACAAAAGGGAATTTTTTTTTGCATTCAGACCCATACATACAGATTTACGAGAAAAATTGCAGGGATGATGAAGAATGTTCATTATTTGAGGGAAAATAACTCAAACGTGCAATTTGTAATTTATTGGAAATCTTTGAAATGCTGTTAGAAGTGTCTTTCAATAAACGTTATGATTACAAATTCTTCTCATTTTTGTCATTTATAAATGTTCTAGCAGTTATTGCCTTCAACCAAATTTATAATGGACCTGGGCCTCATACCTTGCAAATGCAATCATGTCACCCCCGCTTGCCACACCACCAGCGATGGTCTCATGAAATCGTTTACCAGCAAAGATGTCATTTCAGTTACGATGCCAACAGCCTGTCCCCATGGACCTTCACTTCAGCGTTCAATTTCGACCAGAAGTGTTTCACACATGCAGTCCAACTTCTCCTTTATGACCATTCAGATCGTTAACGTAGCAATGTACTAGTACAAACCATAGCCGTAGGAAGGGGGTGGGGGATTTAGGCCCCCCAGTCAAAAATGTAGGGACAGAACTATGCTGGGCGGGGGGGGGCTGAACTGCCTCCAGTCAAAAATGTGGCACAACTATCGTTCATCTTCCCCCTAACATCCAAGGACAAAGACCCCTTATTCATCTCTTCCGTAAGAAATGTAAAAAAAATTCCAGTAAATTTCCTTAAATTTGTCTAAAATGTTGCACCAAATTGCATCACAGCACCATCAGAAATTTTCCAGACAACCCCTCTTCAAGGACACCAATCCAAAACAAATTTCACCCCTCCCCCTTGTCTCCAAAAGCTTCATACGCCTATGCAACAAACCCCCATCATATTACTTCCATTAACAGGTACAGACCACCACACCTCAAAATAATTTTTCAATCACAATAGTTTTCTCGAGAGGCGATTTTGTAACTTTTTCGGATGACTGTCCCACTGCCCCCGTGCATTTTGAGCACTGCAGAGCACAGCAAGCATACCAAACCACCAAAAAAATAACTTGGATTCTTCCCAAACCCCAACTACTTTGTTGGGTTGAGCAACTGCGGCA
Source organism: Holothuria leucospilota (assembly GCA_029531755.1). Lineage (NCBI taxonomy): Eukaryota > Metazoa > Echinodermata > Holothuroidea > Aspidochirotida > Holothuriidae > Holothuria > Holothuria leucospilota. The sequence goes on from CM055964.1 coordinate 40,068,230, forward strand.
TTGCTGCTCTAGTTGCTCCAGTAGTGGCCACGGCCTGTGGAAAGCCTTTGTGCGTTTCTTGGTAGATGGTGTTAGGGCAGTCGTTGAGGTAGCAGACATCAAGCGGTTTAAGCCTGAAGACGCCAAAGACCCCCCCCCCCCCCCGAAAAGCCCTATTGGGTGTTATGGTCCAATGGAAAAGCTGATGAAGCGGATTTTTACAAAGCACAAATACTGAAGTTAGCAGGTAAGCCAAACCAGTACTGCCTGGGAATACCTAATGGTAATTTACTACAACCTCAGCCGCAATACTTTCAATCTTTATGTGTTGTGCATAGCCTAAATGCAGGCATTCTATTGAGAATGTAAGCGACAGTGAGTAGCTACGGTTAGCGTAGGGCTAAGTAGTTTTTCGTGTCGTGATACCGTATTGCCGTTCCGAACAAAAAAAAAATTAATGATTTCCAAAGTACCTGCAATTAATAAATCACAATTAAAACTCTATTAAAGTTAAGAGGTTTTATCATACGTATCATTCATATGCGGGGACGTTTTTGTTTTCCAATAACACTGTCACTGGGACGTTTTGGTTAAAAGCGGGATGTTTTGGTAAAGGGACATTTTGACTGGATACCGTTTCTGGCCATATTGTAGTCCTTCCATATTTTTGCTCACCCTCATCATGAAAAGTCTATGTTAACTATCCTACCACATATTAGGGTTTCTCTTGTAACATTGAGTAATACTAGCCACTTCTCAGCCTTGGTACTGTAGTTCTATGTAGCATACTGAGATCTCACCTTCAATTCCGTAAAGAAGTGCATTTGTCATATAGTCCTACAGTATGTTACAATTAGAAATAAGAATATTCCCTTCAGAATGAAGCTCCTACCTCAACGTACAAGTGTCAAAAACATGCCAAATTTGGAAACTTCAAATTATGAGTGTATTATGTGTGCTGTTGATCCTGCACTCTGTTGAAATGATCTCCTACTAGGCCGCCTATATCAGGGGGGTGTCCACCAGATTCTTATATGAATGATACATAACATTACAGGCCTACTGGAAACCTCTTAAAGAATTAAATTGTAATCGATTTGTTGCAGATATTTAATATTCAGTGAAAGGTTTTTCGTTTTCAGAACAGCAATATCACGAAATGAAGAAAAGTTAAGGTCTGTATACACTCTCCACGTTTTAGGGCATGTGTAGACAAAGTTGCCACAACACCTTGTTACCGAAAATGTTTACAGTGTGTACGGAGCAAAAAAAGTTGGCAACACCCAACATGTGTCGACACTAACGACACACGTTGCCAAATAATTCAGAATCAATTTCCCAGCAGCATGTGTCCAAGCTCGGCCCAAGCAGAAAACATTTGAATGAGCTGATCCACCTGTGTTTCTGTGACTTTGACAGAAATGGTAGCCTACTATACTGTAGCTTGTATGACTATGAGAATAACAGGCCTTTACATTTGAAAATCGGAGGCGAGTACATAACAGCTCTCCTAAGAGCTGCTATGGCGAGCTGTTTCCTAAATTTTTACTGATGTAACATGCAACAGAAAGCTTGTCAGGATCTTGTGGACAAGCTTTTTTGACAGTCAATGTGAGTAGTAAATGACTCGCATCAAATTCATTTTAGGCGAGTTTAGGTGCTGCTGAGCTATAGCTCGCCTTAAATGAAAAGGTCTGAATAATGAACTGTTTTAAGCAGCCAGGCCCCATAAAATGAGGCTTAGGCCTAGGCCTAATTTGTTGTTTATCATTCATGGATTGTCAAAAATGAAGTTATAGAGGGTCTTAAAGTTTTCTCCAAAATGAGCAAGACTTAATGTGAAATGATCACAGAACGAATGTTTGTGACTTCAAATTACATGTTAGTGAACAACATGATACCAGAGCAACTTACCAGCCGCATAGGGCATTACATTCGGTCAAACAATGTTTCAGTTTCATTTTCAGAATTCAGAAGGTATTTAACAAAATTTAAAGTTCAGTGCAGACAAAAATGTTGGTGCAGGTGGGGATGATAAACAACTAATTACTTTTATGGGGCATTGGAGTGTTGCCTCAGGCTCCAAGTCTGTCTGTACAGCCTTTTTGGATTGGATGAAAACGAGAACTACTGTAACAGTGATGTTGCTTCCTCAAGGTGTGAACTGCGTTATCTGATCATTATAATACATACAGTACAGTAAAATGTGCTGGATTATGGATTACATTCCTTGATAAGATCTCGCATGTTACAGTAATGACTGATTTTACTGAAGGATTGATTTCTTTTCGTCGTCATTGCTCTTAGATATGTGTTCTGAAGGGCTGCTTTAAAACTGTTACAACATTATGAAAAGTTTCTCAAATTTTGAGGGCATAACATTTTTTTTTTGGTTGAGTAGGCTAAAGTTACCCTTCAAGGGTCAAGGATATATCGTCCTATATTTCTCGCAATTGAATTTTTTCTTATGAGGAATTAGAGAGGCAGGTTGCTGCATCTAGGGTACGTGTACAAAAGGTTATTGATACCAGTGTTGGGGATTCAACAGAAGATGAAGGTGCTGTAGATTCTGAAGTTGAGTCTGTTACAAAAGGAAGGTACAGTTTATGCAACTATATATTTATTTGAGGAATCACATGGATGTGCCCATAATGTCGGGAGCTTTGGGCACAAAGATTGCCATCGTGGAGGAGGTGGTTAAAAGGAAGTCATAACAGGATTTGCTTTTTGTCACTTGTATGACTGTCAGGGTTACCCCTGGATTTTAGAGAGTGTGAGGTGGTATTCGTCCATGAGGGTAACATGATGCCAGCATTAGTACAGTACCAACAGTGAGGGAAAACTATCAATAGGTTTACTATATAGCTGGTGCAGTATAGGTGGAAATAACAGCAACTTTCTGAGGTGGTGGGCAAAAAAATGCGAGGTGGGCAACCTCACAAAAACAATGGCAGGAAAACCCTAGGCTGTTACTGGTACTGTAGAACGGGGTAACTTTGGCCCACTCAAAAAAAAAAAAAGAAGTTTCTTCCTCAAATTTTGAGAAATGTTTTGTATTGCCAAATTCTTGTCAGGTATACTTTGGACTGACAATATCTATGATATCTATTGACACATCTATAAAATATCTATAAACACAGTGCCCTACAGAGGGCTCTTTTATTTTTCTATAATAAATCCAACAAAAAAAGTGTTGCAAAATTGTGATTGCTTCACCCAGATGATATGTGATTACGAGATTTTTTGGACTAGTTGCATTGCCACTGCAGTAAATCTACAACAAATACTAAACTAGTTCCATTTTCAAAGCCTTTTCTGGAAAGACACAGGTCAGCAATAATTTTGATTATTGACTTTTCCTGTTTAATCTTAGCATGTAAACCGGCATTTGGGCATAGTTGTCATTTTGCTACTGTGTAGGGGGTACTGTCGTAGGTATTTTTTTTTGTGTTCAGTTTATGATTTCTTTAAAAACATCTTTTGTAGCTTAACAACCTTCCATTTCTGGATTTCTTTATAATTGACCATTGTAAAATAGAATTACAGTACTGTATGTGTGCCACTGTAGAGTTACCCTCCCCCATAGTAACTTTGGCCCACCCAAAAACGACGCAAATCTACAAATTCAAAAATTTTTCGAAAAATAAAAAAAAAAAAACATATATCACAGTCCAAGGTAGATGTCAACAAAATATATTAACTTAAACAAAGAAGATTCACGCCCCATGTCATGAATAAAAAATTGAATACATAAAAGGTGGGACGAAGTAACCCCGTTCTATGGCATTATACTATAAACCTTGAAGGTTTATACTGTATTAACAGTACAGTACTACTGTAAGTGCAGATGCCAGATGAAAAAAGAGTACTAACTGGAATTCTTATTTTAATGTTTTAACAAATGCTGGTTGAGGCAAGTGATTTATACCGCGATTTAATGAGTGATCTAAATTGGATCTAAATTTAAAACTCCCAGGCCAGACCTTAATGGTCTTCTCCTGCCTAGACACATAACGAAGTTATCATTAGCGTAGGCAATGGGTGAGGTTTTATCACTGTGAGTTTGTTCAGGTTAAAGTTCAGCTGTTGAGGCTAAGGGCAACTATTTCATCTCCTACTGCACATACGTGTACTTCACTGCAGATGCCAGATATCACCTATACTGTACATACGCTTACGCTAATGTACCACCGGAGAGAACTGTTCCCCCAGACCCCATTATCATGTCTTTGGTAGGGATCGTACAGCTTGTCAAAATAAAAAAAAAATAGTATGCTGTGCAGGTATTGCACGTGATTGTGAATTTTGTTTTGTAAGATACTTTTTTGGTTTCGATGATAAGAGAAACCAATGCATTCGTGATGGCGTATGTGTGTATGTATGTGAGTGTATGTGTGTGCACTCACAGACACCTCCTTAGCAGGTACATGGGCAGCCGGCGAGACCTCCGCTCTCGCACGTCTTTCCTAGCTCACGCGCGGCTCGTAACTGGCGTAGCTGCCCGAAAATTCGGCCACTGCAATGAGAAGTCTCGCGCGGCTGCACGTGCCTGCCTTGGCAAGCAGTCCGCCCTCCAGACACGTACGTCTGCTGGGTTAGTTGGAGGTCAGCCAGGCTAATGGGGAAATCCCGTGAATTCCTTACCGGGTCCTTTCCTAGTACCCCGTAAGGCAATGAATGTGTGTATGTGTTTGTGACTTTGCTCGTTAACACGATATCTCAAGAAGGGAAACTGATAGCTCTCAAACTTGGTACATAGATGTGCCATATTGAGAGGAAGAACCCTATTGTTTTTGGTGGGGGTCAAAGGTCACCTGGGGTCAGACTCCGAAAACCTTGTTCACACGATATCTCGAGATAGGAAGCTTTGATAAATTTCATACTTATTTATGTACATGCCTTATGATAAGAGAAAGAACCCTATTGTTTTTGGTGGGGGTCAAAGGTCATCTGGGGTCACCGGGGGTCAAACTCCGAAAACATTGTTAACATGATATCTTAAGGTAGGAAGCCTGGATAAATTTCATACTTGGTATGTAGATGCGTTATAAGAAAAAGAACCCTATTGTTTTTTGTGGAGGTCAAAGGTCATCTGGGGTCACCGGGGTCAAGAAACCTTGTTAACACGATATCTCAAGGTAGGAAGCTTGGATAAATTTCATACTTAGTACGTAGATGCCTTATGATAAGAGAAAACCCTGTTGTTTTTGGTGGGGGTCAAAGGTCATCTGGGGTCACCGGGGTCAAACCCTGAAAACCGTTTTAACACGACATCTCGAGGTAGGAAGCTTGGATAAATTTCTTACTTGGTATGTAGATGCGTTATGGTAAGACAAAAAATCCTTTCGTTTTTGGTGGAGGTCAAAGGTCGTTTGGGGTCACCGGGGTCAAACTCTTAAAACCTTGTTTACACAATATCTCGAGACAGGAAGCCTGGATAAATTTCATACATAGGATGCGGATGAGTTATGGTGAGACTTAGAACCCTATTCCTTTTGGTAGGGGTCAAAGATCATCAGGGGTCTCTAGGGGTCAAACGCTTAAAACCAAGATCTTTATCTGGTTACAACAAACAGCTAATACTGTGTCTGACATAGTTGCATGCACGGTAGTACTTGAGCAAGCTACTCAATGTACATGCACTGCATTAGAGCTTTCCATTGGTCGGTGATGACGGTGTGCACGAGTGTGATTTTTTATGCAGCGTAGATAAGCAGACATAATTTGGAACTGCCTATTCTGCAGAAAAAATGCATTGCTCACCGACCATTGGAATGCTGTGTAAGTACACCATACTATGCTCAGCATGCATACTGTGCATTACATGCCCAAGTGTCTGAGCCGAGTGTACACCATAGAAATGAAAGTGGTATACACTCGTATCATGTGCTAGTCAGGGTACCCTGATGCGAGGGATGGTCTTTTCACTTATCCTGCCTGTAAGTGAAATGGGCCAAATGCAGATGTCACCTCTCGGCAGGGGTACCCTGACTAATCATGTGCAAGGCAATGTAGTACAAAACAAAAAGGTAAGGAATACAGTTTAGTGGCTGTACAGTTTAGCCCAGGATCGATCACAATGAGTGAGTACGCATTCTTGATAAGTAGTTGTTAGCAGGATGCGTGTTTTCAGCACACACATTCATATTTTCTGCATAAATTTATTTAGGGTAGAGGGAGTTCAAGTTTGACAACAATTGGTTGTCAGTGACATTGAATGAACAGCCTAACATAATGTCGCAAAGGTTGTGTATAACATTAGGCCACGAAGCCTAGCTTTCGTTACAAACTTTATTTGGGAGCATGTAGGAAGCTGTTTATGTTATGCTAAGATGATCATTGGGTGGTAAAGTTGCTTGGGCACCTTATGTAGGCTAACAAACTTCTGTGTCAAGCCGAGGCCTAGCCTATTTTGTGTTAGCCCACTTATGGATTTTTGATAGAAAGTTGATTGTAGGTTTTGAAAGGAAATGTCAGTTTAGAGCTTGGCAGCTCTGCTAGTCTGATGTAGTCCAAATATATTTCAGTTTACAAAATTCATCATCTGGGGTCACCAGAGGTCAAAACACAAAAATTTCCCAGATTAAATAGGAACACAAAACTGTATTTTTCCAACACGTTCAGACAGCATTTGACCAGTAGGCCTAACTAAAACTGTGGGACGTCATGACATCATGTGGAATAGGCCTACTACAGTAGGCTAGCCTAGAACATATATCATCGAAACCTCAATGCATTTTGGCATTCTGGTTTTTCCTGGAAATTCTGTTTTTTTTTATTTAAGTTCCTTTTTTTTTTGGTATGACAAGGTTGGCAGCTCTGCATACGGTTTTAAACTATAAGTTGCACCATGCCTTTTTTGTGCCAGTTCATTGTGTTCACAGACTCACTATCCAGCCTTTTAGCTCTTCAAGGCCATGAGCAAAAACACCCTTGTGTAGTAGCTCTTCGTGAAACTTACTCCAATTTGGTAAGACTGCAGAAATCGGTTGTGCTCGCGTGGGTCCCGAGTCACGTGGGCATACACGGAAATGAAATGGTAGACACGCTAGCTAAGGAAGCGCTACAGATGGACATTACCAACCTCAAAGTACCCCACACTGATTATCGTCCTAACATCAACGGCTATATAAGGTCAAAATGACAAGAACTGTGGGTTTCTTTCCCCGAGAACAAATTATACCAAGTCAAACCAGCGGTCGGGATTGTGGGTGGTGCAGCCTCCAGAAAACGGAGAGATGATTTGGTACTGACTAGAGCACGAATCTGTCATACTTACCTAACCCATGCTTACTTGCTCCACGGGGAAGAGAGACCATATTGTATCCCCTGTGATTGCGATGTCACCGTCAGTCACATTCTCGTCGACTGCTATGAATACTCCCATATTCGTCAGGAGTATTACACTGTGCCAGACCTAAGGACATTGTTTGAGCACGTAGATCCCTTTCTCATTTTGGACTTTCTCAAAGAAAGTGGCCTTTACAGGAAGTTTTGACATGACTCCCCCATTTGCTCTTGTCTAGACTTTTTGGATTTTTCCCAATGCCAATGTTTTTCTTTTCTAGTTTTACCTTTCTTACCTAGCTGACACTACATAACACATTTTTGTTGATGTGTCGTTAAATCCCCTAATTTTTTTTTTTTTTTTTTTTTTTTTGTGAAATACCTTTATTCTTTGTCTCTGTTGACATTAGTTTACATAAATTGCCGTACAGTCTGGAAAATGGAAATCATCCACTAACAGTAAAGTCCTTGAGATCATGTTTTCTATGTATGTGTTCATGCTGCTTTAATTTGCAAAAAGCAGTTTAGTTTCCTTGCCCAGCAGTACTTCACTTTTCCGTCCTAAAAATGGCCATTTTGGTCTTGAAAAGCATGTTTTTCATTACAGTTTAAAGGAAGTGTGGGAACCCAGCCAAATATTATAAGAAGGGGCTGTATCTTCATTTTTATTTGTTTGTCAAGTATGGCAACTCTAAAATTAACATTCCATGTATTTCTGTGAACATTACTTGAATCAACTTTTCTTGCCTTTCATTTTAAAAGGTCCTGCCAGTAACAGCATGCCAATAAGAGGTTGTATTCAAATTTAATACATAGTTTACTTTTCACACATTTTTAATGTTCAGTGTTAGTTTCGTACTTCATATGTGTTTTGACTGCATGAACCTTGGAAGAAATAAAAATTTTAGTCATAAGAGATGTAATTTGCTTGCTCATTCAAACGGTCTCTCAGGGTTTCTTCCTACTCTCCTAGTTATGGTTCTTGTGAAAAATTTATAACTTGCCCACTACAGTAGGTACTGTTTGAGGATTACAATTTGGTCACTAGGAATGATGTGGGATACTTCTCATTTTATGTATAATTGTGAACCACTTTAGGTGTAATTGTGATGCTGTCGAAAACCCATTTTAGTCCTCTACCAAAACATGTAACAGTTGTACCTTTCTCAAAATCAGTTGTCTTTTTCAAACCTGTTCAGTACTAGTTAAACAGCAGTTTAGGACTTTTTCTGTGCCACTTTTAATCCTGTCTAAAACCAGTTGAGATTGAAGTGGGACCAGTTTAGGACCAGTTTATAACCAGTTGGATTGGAGTGGGACCAGTTAAAAACCAGTTGACACCAAACTGAAAACACTGAAAACCAGTCTGAAACCCATTAAGACCAGTTCAAAGCCTGTTGAAAACCAGTTGAAATCATTGTGAAACCAGTATCATTCCGGTTGTAAACCAGTTCCACTCCAGTTTGGAACCAGTTTGTCCCCTTAGAAACCAGTTCAGGACTAGTTGGCAGCCTGTCGGAGACCAGTTGATCTACAACATCCAGTTGGAAACCAGTTCATTCCAGTTAGATTCCAGTTGGGCCAAGTTCAATACCAGTTGCTCACAGTTAAAAACCATTTGCTTCCAGTTGAAACCATTAGGCTCCAGTTCAACCAGTTGGAACCAGTAACGAATTTACGGTTCAAAACCAGTTCACAGCCAGTTTAACTGGAACCAGTTGAAACCAGTTTCAACTGGAATTTTCTCCTGGGACTTCTTCATTAACTCCAACAATCTCATGCTCTCCCTTTGTCTCGTCGTTTTACATCTTGCGTCTGCAGGGAAAATATGAAATTAATGATTGCAAGTATGGGACAAAAGTTGATTCCCCAAGGATAAGCACCGCGTGAGTTTTGAAATTTTGTTATTGCTGGATCTTCTAGTGCGTACTCTGTTAAAAAACTGTACATTGTTTTCTGTAGTCAGTGATTGATTCGTATATGTTAAAGTGTACCCAAAACCTAGAATTTTGAAAATATATACTTTAGAGGATGCAAAATGAATCTTACTGATCCAATTCATATTGTTGTAGCCTGTACCACTGCTATATTAAGTGCTGAATTTTGTTCACATAAATCCAAATAGTCATTGTGCAATAATTTGTGACTTTGTTGTACAACACACATAAAATGCTGTTTTCTTTTGAAATTAAAAGTGTTTATATGACCTTGAACGTTTCCTGTTTTCTTCCATACCATTCTGTACAGGGAGGGCTTGTATAGTCAAATCACCCCAAAGCAGTAAGAACGTGATCACATTTTGGCACAAGGTGCAGTAGCTTTCAGAAAAACGAAGTAATACAAAGATTGTAATTTGAGTAGGGTAAACGCGGGGGTTTTCGGCCACTTAATTACAAATGCGAAATTAAAAAGAAAACCTAACCTCCAATCATCCTCTATTGGGGGTTACTTTGGAAAGTTGTTAATACGTCTTGGTTTCGATGTTACTTTAACTCCATCGAAGTCAGCATAATTCTTAACACTGGTTGACATATTCCATTACTCTATGTTGTGATTTTTGGCTAGGTTGGCAGTGGTTTTCGGTGTAGTATGAGGGAGTTTTCGGCAATGCAGAAAATTGGCAAAGATTGGATCTTTAAATCGTTTTATCATGACAAATACGTGCACTAGGAAACTAATTAATTCCTACTTTATTGTAATTAATATAAAAATAATTAATATAATTCTTTTTCTTGCAGTTACAGTTAACACAGCTTCATTGGTGGAAGTAAACGTTGCTTGCACTCCAAGTCCAAATACCGCCCTCATTTAATCAGCGTAGTTTCATGTTTGCTAAACAAATCATAGCCCCACTTTTAAACAACAAGAAGACATGATATACGAAGACATTTACAAAGAATATTAACATTTGCCTGAAGCTTGTTTATTCTGGCAATTTGTGAAACAGAACCTTTTCATGAACAATGAAAATTTGAACGAATGAACAATGAACAAGACCTACATACAACACCACCGTTCTCACCACCCACCCACCCCCCCCCCTTTCACTGATGTACAAAGTTCCTTCTCCAGCCCATTTCTCGTAACTGAAAATGTTTGTAATGTACACCTTACGGAAAATAAAGTTGCAAACCTTGATCCATGCATCATACATGACCATCACAACCTTTACTGGAACCAAGTGAGCTATATTGACTGGAACGTAAAGCCCCATCCAAGAATTGTGCCCCCATCAGTAAAATACCACCCTCATTTAATCAGCGTAGTTTCATGTTTGCTAAACAAATCATAGCCCCACTTTTAAACAACAGGAAGAAATGATTTACGAAGAGATTTACAAAGAATATTAACATTTGCCTGAATCTTGTTTATTCTGGCAATTTGTGAAACAGAACCTTTTCATGAACAATGAAAATTTGAACGAATGAACAATGAACAAGACCTACATACAACACCACCGTTCTCACCACCACCCCGCCCCCACCCCCATTGATGTACAAAGTCCCTTCTCCAGCCCGACTGAAAATGTTTGTAATGTACACCTTACTGAAAATAAAGTTGCAAACCTTGATCCATGCATCATACATGACCATCACAACTTTTACTGGAACCAAGTGAGCTATAGGGACTGGAACCTAGAGTCCCATCCAAGAATTGCGCCCCCATCCAAAATCTTATGAAAATCCAGACAGCCCTGGAATTTAACAAAGATAGCCTATTTTTAGAAAAGTAATAAAACAGACTAAAATCGAAATCTTAATAAATATTGCACATAAAAATAATATCATAACACAAATTGGCTATACATATTTAAGAAACAAAATATGTGAATCTGAAATTATAAAAATTGCTCTGAAATTATTCTAGAAATTGCACCTACCAGTTTTACATAGGAAATGAAAACAAATGCTTACATAAACAGACAAATAAAAAAGTACTTGAAAATTGTGGAAAACTTTCTACCGAAAATAAATTTTCCATAGCAATGCAAAATTAGCATGGCTAAAAGAGAATAAACTTAAATATTCTGAACAGATAATCATAAAATATTGCACATGAAAGTAATATTTGCACACAAGAAAATTAGAACACTAGCAACTTCTATTACAGCAGAGAACGCATTTCAAATCATTTAAAAAGATACCGTCATACTGTACATGTGACTTTCAATGAAATTTTGACAAACAAAATCTAGAAGAAAATTAAGAACTTGAGGCAAAGGATAATTTAATTACTGGCAGTAAAACTTTAAAAGAAGTTGTTGGACGGACCGGGAAAATTTAAAATATTATAGTGAAAGATATTCGGAAGTGGGCGTAAAAACATACTCTTCAAAATGAAATACGTCAAAAATGTAAAACAGTCTAATGAGATATTATTTTGAACAAACAATCAAACGATATCTTATATGACCAATGAATGTAATATTGACTTATTTTTCAAGAATTATTACGTGAATAAAGTGAAGAATAAAACTGGCAGTAAGAATTCAAATACTGTAAATTTTCAATGAATTATTAACATTCGGGACAAAACCAATCAATTGCATTCACTTCTTCCTCGGTCATGCTAGTTATATCGGAGATGTCCGTACATCGGCGATGGTACCATCTAGGACAATTAACGCACCCGATCCAATTTTGGTCTTCCCACTCTCCCCTGTACCTTCTACCACAATTCGCACAAACTTCATTAACTTCATCGTCAGACTCGTTAGACGTGTCTTCCTCTTCCTCCTCTTCATTTTTCTTTCTTTTTGGCTTCTCGTTCTTCTCTATTCTTTTGTTTTCTGGTTTCCTCTTCTTCCCTTTCCTGTTGCTTATCTTTCAGATATTTTCGGAATTTTTCACCCGAAATCGCCTTTGGCAGTTGTTCATTTAGCTTAGGAGTTTCTTCCGGCCTCTGTTGGTCGCCCTCTTCAACCGTTGTTGACCCTACCTTGAGTTTTTTCCAAACATTGTAAAGTTCATCAGTTTGGATGTCGTACTTTTCGGCAAACCTTTTCTCGAACAGCCACTTCTTTTCTTCCGAAATGCATGACTCAAAAGCTTGTAATCCTGCTGTTGCAGCGGGAGGACAGCTCTTTTGTTGCTGTACCTCAGCCACCACACAATCTTCGGTATTAGTATTTTGTTCGCCTTGAAGAATTTTTGACTTGTAGGCGTTTTTGTTGAAGGGGAAAATCCCTGCAGACCTAAATCCATTCATTGCCGTTTCTTTGATGGTTGACTTCTTCCAAGCTTTTGCAAAGACACCAGCAAAGTTAACTTTGGTCACAGTTTGTCCATCGCTCTGAAGGGTGAATTCCTTCACCTCTTTGGTCCAGTGGCCCTCCAAACTTCTGAAGACAGGTCTGCATTATGTGAGAGGCATGTGCCAAAAAGCAGTACAAAATAATGCCGTTCTTGTTGCAAAATTCGGTTGTCTCTAAGCTAACATGGGACTTGTGTCCATCAACTAGTAACACAACCGGAAATTTTACCCCGTGTTTCTTTACTTCAGGAAGAAAATGATTGGCAATCCACTCATAGAATACCTCAGAGTCTATCCATCCGTTCCCACTGCGGCCCATGAACCAATCTGCTGGAGCGCCTTCTAAAGGATAGTATCGGAATCGGACTCCTGGATAAATTAACATTGGGGGAAATTATAAGCCAGCGGCATTCATGCATGCCAAAACGGTTATTTGCTTTTCGTCACTTGTTGCAATTTGATACACATTTCTGGAACCGACTGGCGCTAAAACCTTTTCAGTTTTCCCAGAAAAAGGAAACCCAGATTCGTCGCAATTGAACAACCGGTTTGGGTCTTTCAATATTTCCTCACCTTTCCCATCAAGGTCCTGGCTAGTCTTCATGTAGGTTTCGAATTCATCGTACCACGCTTCCACCTTTTCGTGCCAGAGTTGAGCCCGTTCCTTACCGAGTGCTTCACCCTGTCTTTCTGTGAGTTGTGGGTGTCTCTTAAGAAAACGCTGCCACCAGTCTCGACCAGGAAGGTTGTTACCAAACTGCGTTTTTCGCCCGTCTTGATCAAGAATTTTCTTCACAACCAGCTGGAGTTCTCTTTTAGTTTGTCCATATCCAATTTCATTCATATGCGTAGCCCGACATACTAGTTTATCCTCTTCCGCCATTGTTAGATTAGCGTGCCCGTAGCCACGGGGGGGGGGGGCATTTCGGGGCAATGCCCCCCCCCCCAAATTATTTCTTCCCCCCCCCCCCCCAGATGAAAATGCCCAATCCAAATTTAAATTGTGCATTTCACACATCTAAAAATATAAAACTGAAAAGCAAATTTAGCGCGTACAGACGCAGAATATAAATAAACGCAGAAGGGAAAATCCTCTGTAACGTACTACATGAGTCATAAAAACATTACGTCATACGCAATTCACAGTGATGTAAGAAAGCTTACACGGGCGCCCTTTAATAACAGTAAAGTATACAATGCATGAATGAGTAGTACAAATATATCCCGAACTGGTATGCCCTTAGCCTAGGGTACCTAGGCCTAGTTCTCACGTACACTTTGTTCCCTGAACTGGGCCTAGGCTATTGTCATTAAACTTTTTGACCGCAAAAGATCCTAATGGGATCCTGCGTCCGCGTGCATGTTGCAGTACCGTTGTTGCTATATACGCACATGTGCGTGTACGAATGTAACCATAGCATTGGACTGTGTCACAATTAAACAGCAATGCCAGTTATTTAGCGAACAATAATGTGAACGTCCTAGTAACAAAATTTGAACAGTTTGATAGAACATCTTTAAAACAAAACAGCAAATCTTGTGTAAATCAAATTTTTGGACTCCTAAAGTGCATATTCTTAGCAAAAAGGATCGAAAACAAATTGATCTGTGCATACTAATTACCTTGGAGGATATGTGAATTAAAGAAAGATTGAGACAAGACAAAATTTTTGATGTGAGGTAGCCCAACTTTGTCAACGGCAATATTGCTGACCTAGTATGGGAAGCTGCACCTATACTAGGTCAGCAGACTGCGGACTAGTATGCCCTGCATGCCCACGATCGCATAAACAATTGTACGAACGTAAATATACACAGCGTTGAATGACTTACGTTACAACTGTACTAACGTTACACTACGCTGCTATACTAACGTTTTACGTAAGGACAGACAGTTTAACCTTCGGAATGTCAATAACGTGGATGTTTAACGATTACATTAACAAGAAAGTTGCTAAAATCTTAGAGAAGTGATAGTTGGATTACAGGACTAAACATTAACTGAATGTAAGCCCTAGCGAGGAATGTGAACCTTTCCAACCTGCGGTAAGTCATAATTAGCTAGGCATAAGCCTGACGTTAGTTTAGGCTAGCTTAGGTCTAGCCTATAGCCTAACGTTAGGCCTAAGGTAGACGTAACGTTTATGTGACTGTTGCATATTGTTGTGTTGGTATCGTAATAATGTAAGTTAGTGAATGTAATTTATCATTTAACCTACTAGGCTAGGTACAGTGTATATTACGACTCACTTTACAAATGACCTGTATTTAATGGTTTTGGTGGGTTAGTTAGTTACATAACATTTAACGACACACCAACACGAATGTGTTATAGCCTAACGTTAGGCCTATAGTGACATTCAGTTGAAATTCGTTGCAAGTCCTCCCGTTCAGTCGTCTCTTACGACAGGCCGGGAATACCGTGGGCATATTCTACAATCCCCAGCTCCAGTTTTGGTGGGTGTAAAGTCAGTGTTAAACTAGGGGCCTATGCCCTAGGGCTAGGCTACTCCATGAATTGAGCAAAGTGAACAGTGTACTTCACAAAATAGCCCCACAAAACCATCCATGGCCATGGGGCATGGTCTGGTCCTTACTGTTTGCATATTGAAATACAGGCCTATATTTTGGTTGTTATTTTTATTTTGCAGAGCAAGTTGCAGCATGGATAAATTTTTGGTACGAAAATCAGGACAGTCAAGACCTGGTGTCTCCTCCTCCTCCTCCTCCTCTTATTCTCAAATTCAAATACCATCAGATTTAGGTGGGGCTTGTCCTGTGCAGCCATGTGTAACTACACCAAAGACCTATTTGGTTCATCAAAGCGTTCTTTTCAAGTAAACTAGTATCATGGCCGACCCTGGCTTGAATACTTAGTGCAGAAGGATGCTTGTTTCTGCTATGCCTGCCGAATATTTCTTCCCACCAATGATAAAGACCAAACATTTACAGTGACTGGATTTCGTAACTGGAAAACAGCAACGGAACGTGGCAAGGGTTTCTTCAAGCATTCTGTATGTAAGTCCCATTTAACTGCAATGACTCTGTGGGCTGATAGAACGAAACATGTGACAGCAAGCAAAACCATTGTAGACTCATTGTGCTATGAAACTATTGATCGCAACAGATGTTATCTTTCAAGGATAATTGATGTCATAAAATTTTTAGCTGTCAATGAACTGCCCTTTAGAGGTGATAAAGAGGAAGTAGGGACACTAAACTCAGGAATGTTTCTGAAATTAGTGGAGTATTCTTTCGGAATGGATAAGACGTTTAAGGAAATATCATACACTCTTCCTCAAAATGCCAAGTACACTTCACCAAGCTTTCAAAACGAAATGATATCTATACTGGCATCACAGGTCCATGAAGACATAGTTCAGAAAATTAAGTCAACAGATACTGGGTTATTCACGATCAAATGTGATGAAACAAGGGATAAATGTGGTACTGAACTGCTTACTGTTGTCATACGTTTTGTAAATAGTCAATGCATTCCGAAAGAAAAATTACTAGGGATGTTTGAACTGACAAAATTTGATGCTGCATTTATTACGCAACAAATTTTGGGAGCATTAAAAGATCTTGATCTAAGTTATCTGCTTGCCCAAGCATATGATGGGGCTTCTGTAATGTCTGGAAAAATAGGCGGAGTCCAGGTCAAAATGTGTGAGTCAATTGGTAGGGATATCCCATATGTTCACTGTTTTAATCACCAATTGCATTTGGTTGTTGTGCATGTCTGTGAAAAAGTAGCAGCAATACAGGAATTCTTTGACACTAGTAAACTGCTATGCAATTTTCTTTCCAAATCGAAAGTGGCATCAACCTACAAGGAAAGTGGGGCAACAGCAATGGCTAGATTAATGGATCAGCGTTGGATTGGACACTATAAAACTACAAAATCAATCCTTGATAATTATGACAACATTGTATCAGTTCTTACAGAGTTTTCAAATGGTTCCGATGCAGAATTGTCTGTTACAGCTATTGGATTGTTGGCTAAAATTCAGAAAGAAAGGTTCTACTTTTGTGCACAAGTAATGATATCCTTTCTTGGATTACTGAAGCCTGCAGACAAAATGTTGCAGTCAAAGTCAACAAGCTTGGTAACAGGTTATCAGCTGGTAAAAAAAACATCTGATTTGAGGAAATTGAGGACTGAAGATAAGTCTGAGGAAATCATGTCTAAAGTACATGAAAAAAATCTGAACCCAGAAGTTCAAAAGCGTCAAAGGAAAACCCCATCTCGTTTAGACAGTTTTGTGCATCACTTTGCTTTCTGCATCACTTGCTTTCTGCATCACTATACGTAGCCATCTTGCTATAGTGTCCACACTTACTCCAGAATGTGGCTTCCTGTTGCTAACGAGTAACTGTTTCGCCTTCCCTCTACAAATCTTTGTTCTCTTAAGATACTCTACCAGGTGAGTATAAATGGATAAGCAGAGAGTTCTATCTTAACACCAATATTCCCTGGCTTACTAGTTTTCAAAATGTTATTCACATGAAAAATGAATTCATCCGATGTGATTTCCATGTCTTCAACATTTAAATAATGCAACGTTTGTGTTGTCGTTGCGCCGTAAGTATAGCCAATAACATGCAAGTTTTGAGAGTTAATTCCTGAAGGCCCAGGCTTTTCACAGGAGTCAACTTTCTCAGGTAGTTGAAAACCACATGCACATCCCACACCTGTGTGTACCGTGGGAGGGATGGCTTCAAGTTGAACACCCCTTTGAAGAACCTAACAATGAAGGGGTGATTTCCTATAGTATATCCATCACTAAGTAATGCTATAGACGAAAGTGCCGCCCTTGCCGTGTTAAGGGCACTATATCCTCTGGTTTGGAATAAGCTTGTAAAGAAATCTAAAACGAGATTTGCTGAGGTTTGCAATGGGTTAAGTTGCCTCCGGATACAAAATTCCAACCAATTTTTGATGTAAACTTGATATTGTTTCTTTGTGGATGTTCTCCAGGCGGCAATAATGATATCTGCCGTTTGATCTGAAATGCCATAGTTCTGGAGGGATTCCCTGACAACCTGCAAGCCAAAAGGAAAAGATGTTGATGAAGTGGGTGTTGTTGTGTAGAGCCTGGCAGCAGTAAGAAGTCCTTCGTATGAGGGATAGCAATAGGGTCCTCGACCAGCATGTTCATCAAAAGGGGAAACCATGGCTGTGTTGGCCAGTTTGGGACAACCATTATTCCTTCCCCAGTCTCAATTTCAATTTTACGCAAGCATTTTAGGATGAGTGAGAAGGGTGGGAAAGCATAGAAAAAGAGATCATGCCATCCCACTGTAAATGCATCAGTTGCTCCTGCTCCAGGATCTGGTTTCCATGATATATATCGTTTCAATTGGGCATTTAGCCTTGAAGCAAACAGATCTACGTCTGGTGTACCAAATGTTTCACAAATCTGTTGGAATATGCCGGTGTGAAGTTTATATTCCAAATGGTCATTGAATTCCCTCGATTTTCTGTCGGCAACTACATTTTCCTTCCCAGGTAAGTAAGCTGCTTGGATCCAAATTTGTCTGGCGATACACCAACTCCAGACTGTTTTTGCCATTTGATTACATGCTACGGACTTGGTGCCGCCCATGTTAGTAATGTATGCTACTGCGGTTGTATTGTCCAGCCACAGAAGGACCCATGCTTTCCGCACATTATCACCAAATGCCTGGAGCGCTAAAAATGCCGCTAACATTTCTAAATAATTTATTTCATTTCGCTGTGCTCTCAGGGCTTCCACGTTGACGGTTCCCCGTTGACTGTTGACGAGCTCTGGAAGGCAGTGGCGAAGATGAAAGGCGGAAAGGCGCCTGGGACCGACGGTATTCCGGAAGAATTCTATAAACGCTTCTGGGGTACCGTTGGACAAGATCTCCGCGATGTATTCGTCTCTGCTTTCCTTGCTGGCTCATTGAGCCCCTCGCAGCGCACAGGCGTGATAACTTTGTTGCCCCAGTCAGAAGACCCCCTAGAACCGAAAAATAAACGGCCAATCACCCTGTTAAATGTAGAGTACAAGATTCTGGCGAAAGCCCTTTGTAACAGGCTAGGCACAGTTATGCCGGATCTTATAGGGTCCTTTCAGACATGTGCGGTGCGGGGACACAGTATTCAGCAGAACCTCTGGTTGGTGCGGGACTTAGTTGAATACGTGATGGACCGTGATCTTCCATGTGCGCTTGTCTCCCTCGATCAGGAGAAGGCCTTCGACATGGTTGATCACGGATTCCTCTTTAAAATTTTGCAAAAGTTTAGTTTGAATCCAGTTTTTGTTAAATGGACCTCCCTATTGTATAACAGCGTATACAGTCGGGTTATCGTCAATGGCCTACCGTCGGACCCCTTCAGAGTCCATCGTGGGGTACGGCAGGGATGCCCCCTATCACCTCTACTCTATGTATTGTTTAGTGAATCCCTTGCAATAGCCTTCCAAGTTGAGCCTTTGTTTCGACCATTTCACATACCTGGTGGTGCTGAAGTTAAGTACCTTCAGTATGCTGACGATGTCACATGCGTAATCTCCGACCTAGCTTCCTTCAGGGCCCTTACTGGCACGTTGTCTAACTTTCAAAGAGCCACAGGTGCCAGACTGAACCCCACTAAGACCAAAGGACTCCGTCTAGGTAAGTGTCGGTCAAATAAACTGCCCTTCGCGGCATCATGGGTAGACGACGCCATAAAGATCAATGGCATATGGTTTGGTTATGGTTACGTACCTGGAATGAGAAAGTTGGCCTAGTGGAGGCTAGGTTGAAGGACTTCGGCGAACGCCACATTAGCCTGTTGGGAAAGGTAACAGTTATCAATCGTTTTATTTACCCTCTCTTGTGGTATCCGGGCACTGTTATTGCTGCTCCAGAGGGTGTCTTGGCACGACTCGAGAGGGCTGTGTTTAGTTTTTTATGGTCAAGGGGGACAGAGCTGGTTAGAAGAGGGGTGGTATACCAGGATCTTAGGCGCGGAGGGTTGGGCCTTGTGCATTTTCCTTCCAAGCTCCGGATTCTCCTGACCAAGTGTGTTTACAGTGCTGTGAACAGCAAAATGCCTTTTGCCTATTTTGTCCGTTATTGGGGAGGATTATCATTCCGTCGGTTCTTTGCCTCCTTGTTTAGTAAAAGGGCCGGAAGTGTGGCGTGTAGTCCACAGCAGATCATTAGATTACCGCAGGCGAGACCTGTTGTGGCGAATCGCACATGACGCCATTGTAACTAATCCCAAGGCCTTCGATGGCGTCTTGGAGATGGCATTTGCCCCCGCACTAGATGCACAAAGTGGGAGAGTGTGTCACATGTGTTTTGGCAGTGTGACTATGTGGCCCTATTCTGGGAATGGTTTCAAGTCCTGACAGACCGCCTAACGTTGTGTAACACCTGGGCGGTCAGCCAGGACTATGCTTTGTATGGTCTTTCACCCCCGCCATGCAATACAAGTGTTCAGGACATACTTACCTTTGTTTCGGCCTCCATAAAGCTGGCCTTATGGAGAGACCGATGTAACATTGTATTTAGGGGGAAGGGGAGGCCTGCTGATGTCCTGGCGTCGGTGAGGGGGGAGGTTAAGCTGAGGGTGGAGTCGGACTTCGTTCGTTTGCCAAGGTCGGCGTTCGGTAGGCGATGGGGTCCACTTGTTTCAGTGAGGGCGGACCGGGTGGTAGTTAACTTGTAAATATTGATTTTGTTTGTAAATATGGAACTACTGTAATTTGTAAATTGGACTGTGTTTGTACATATGTGGCTTGTGAGGTACTTAGTTGTAAAGATGTATATATGTGTATATGTATATATGTGTATGTAAATATCTGTACATATAGTTCTATTACTGTAATGAACATAATTTTCTGTTTGTTTTAGTTGTTTGTAAATAGTTTGCATTTATGTTTCTGCCCGATCCGGTTTGAGTTTTTGTTTTTGTTTCTATGTGCCGTTTCGTTGCATTTAAAAAGCACACAGTTGCACAAATTGGAACTGTCTTGAATGGGGCAATTTGCCCTTTAAAGCGTAAACATATGAATTATTTTTTGTAAATGAATGCCTTGGAGCCTTCATCTTTTTTCCCCTTTTCTCCTGTGATTTATTAATCTGTTAGGTACAGAAAGAGTTATCACCTTTCAAAATGAGGACACTTTCGATAAGGAATATGAAGTTTCAGAATTTCTATTTTCCACAATTCACGAGTGGATCTAAAATTTGAAGAAAAAATTGCAGTAAGCTGTCGATGAATAAATGAAAATTTTCAACTGGTGTAAAACTTCAGTAATATAACACTCACGTGGTTGCCAACAAGCTTTTCCCGTGAAAGGCTTGTCGACTTACACGGAACGTTTGTATACAAACGTTTACTGGTTTTGTCCAGCTGTCTCACAAGTGACCCGTTTTCTTGTGGAAGGTTGATTGTATCTCTCATACTCTTTGCTTCCTGATGCTAGACAAAACAGAAGAAAGATTTAACTATTCGCTTAAGGAGCTTTGGAGTATTGTGGCATTGAGGACTTGCAGATGACCTCATGTTAAAATCACATGAATAGTATGTATAACTTACAAGTTTGTCTCTCTCTCTTAGGTGCTCCTGTATAGTCTGGTGGTAAATAGCTGCTTGCTCTGGAACTTGGACTGATACCAGATGTTCCAGCATGAGATTTGCACCATCATCTAGGCTATCTGCCTCTTCATCCTTTTTGCGGGCTTTTGTGGAAACTTCCACCGCATCCTGAAAGTTCCTTGTGCTTCCATCAGGGGTTTCTCCAACCTGCCTTGCAATCTTCATATCAAGGATGTGGCAAGCAGCTTCAAAGCTGTTGACGACGTGCTTCAGAAATAAGCCCAAGCTGATGTGTAGTCCTGGTGGGCATAACTGCAAAACAGAAAACAAGCAATGTCTAAACTGAACTTACAAGTAAAATTACAGGTAAGCGAACCATAATTTGGTTTTGAACAATCTGGAACTTTTCTAAATCACCCAAAATCTTACCTGGTTTAGCGGAATATCAAAGAGAGGCTCATCTATGACATTGTGGAACTCTTTGGCAGTCGATGGCCTGGCACCCTTATCCTGAAACTTCAAATCTTCTCTGATAGTATCCAAACACCTCAGAGGGTACGATCCTCCCTGATACAATGGTACTCTTATTTGCTCTTTGGTCACTGTACACCATAGACAGCAGTGACGACCTGAAATGAAGTGAAATGAAATGGAATGCCATGGTTACATTTGAACTTTGACATCTTCAACAAAAGCGAAATTCATTACTTGTTTTGATAGAAAGGTTTTATTCAACCAGTTATGCAGCTAAACATAAGAACATCCACCCTCTCCCAAAGTTTGCCACCCAAGGCTTTCCTTTATTGCAAAAGGATATGCCTACCTTTTAGCCATCCTCATTAAAGTTTAGGCCACTGCCTCTACCTCGCAATACCACTATGTTCATCTAGTCCGACGGTCGCCAAACTGTGGGACGCGTCCCACAAAGTGGGACGCCTGAAATTTTGGGTGGGACGCCTCGCCTTTTGGTGAAAGAAAAAATTATAAAAAGTTCGGCTGAGAAACTTGTGGAAAGTAGAACCGTTTCTGATTTCGGAAAAAAAAAACTATCAACAGAAGCCAAGAAGTGACATGATATAAATATCAAGATAGATCAGTTGATTATTTTTCTTCAAGTTAGTTAGTTAGATGGGATTTAACGACACATCAACACAAATGTGTTATGTAGTGTCAGCTAGATGAAAAAGGTAAAATTAAAAAAGAAAACCATTGGGGAAAATCCTAAAATGTGTAGACAAAGGCAAATGCGGGAGTCATGTCAAAACTTCCTGTAAAGGTTACTTTCTTCGAGTTAGTCCAAAATGAGAACGGGATCTACGTGTTCAAACAATGTCTTCAGGTCTGGCACAGTGTAATACTTCTGACGAATATGGGAGTATTCATAGCAGTCGACGAGAATGTGACTGACGGTGACATCGCAATCACAGGGGATACAATATGGTCTCTCGTCACCGTGGAGCAAACAAGCATGGGTTAGGTAAGTGTGACCGATTCGTGCTCTAGTCAATACCAAAATCATCCCTCCGTTCTCTGGGGGCCGCATTACCCACAGTCCCGACCGTTGGTTTGACCTGGTATAATTTGTTCTCAGGGAAAGAATCCCACAGTTCTTGCCATTTTGATTTTATATAGCCGTTGATGTTAGGACGATAATCAGTGTAAGGTACTTGGAGATTGGTAAGGCCAAGTAAAAAAATATATGTTTCGCGTCCCCGCCCGCTTCCTTTTTCGGCGCCGCATGAAATATTTTTTTATTTTTTATCTACTGATAAAATGCGAGAAAAAAAGAAAATTTCGAATAAATCCAACGAAAATAATACTTGCGAACACTCGTAAGGTCTTGCCGATTACTTCTTTCAACCTACGTCCAAAGTTAGACAATGTGCTAGCTGCGCAGCCTATACTAGTACTACTGTACGTACGCTTGTACCGCTCTGTGAACGTTTCATCGCCAACACCGTGGCGCGATGAAATGCTTCAACGTAGTTTCGCTGACAAGTCGTTTTATGTTCTCACGCCTACCTCATTACACGCCGAAAACGATTGTGTATTGAAAGTGCGGCTGGTATCACAGACTAGCGGTATATCTACTCAGCAGATGTTAATACGTAACACACACTGGTAGTATGCTGGAAGTATACGTTGAATTCCAAGGGTGTTAAAGAAGTTCTTCTACACTGGTATAAACAAAATAAAACAAAGTTTTACAATCACTTTTGTGTGTCAACGAGTTATATTTGTACATATCTTTTAAAATGATGTAATTTGGATTGAGGGAAAGTCTGTTTCAGCCATCTTGGAAAAAAAAAATAAAAAAAGAAAAAGCCCCGCCTCCTCCTTTTTTTGCAAAAACCTGACGGGAAACATATTTTTTTACTTGGCCTAATGTCCATCTGTAGGGCTTCCTTAGCTAGCGTGTCTACCTTTCCATTTCCGTGTATGCCCACGTGGCTCGGAACCCACGCGAGCACAACTTATTTCTGCAGTCTTACCAAATTGGAGTACGTTTCACGAAGAGCTATTACACTAGCTAATTTTCTTCAAAATCGTTCGTTGTTGCCATTTTCGTAGCATACGTGGTATACATTCATGAGATCATGAAAAGCAAAATGGTTTTAATCAGGTACTACTCTTTAAATTTAGACTAGTCACTAATGTGAGTCAACAAGGGAACAGTGTTTATTTGTCACACTCGGCGCTCCATGTATTGTACATGTAAACAAACCATGAATTCACTCTCTTCTGACGATTTCTCGACGTAGAGCAGGTTTTTGCAGACTCGCTTGCTTTGACGAATTATGACACCACATGTATACGTCGCAGCCAGGCTTAAGGTGAGTTGTCATTTTCTCTGCTAGCATGATTAGCAAAGTTTGAACAATGATTGTTACTTTGTAAGTATTACAGGTCAGTTATAACTTAACACTTTACGTTTCTATGCGACAGCTCCCGTTTTGTGGGGGGGGGGGGGGGGGCTTTTTAAGTGCATCGAAACGGCACATACAAACGTTTTGTATTATACTCGGCAGGGCTAACATAGCCAGCAGTGTTCACGGTCACCGTGTCTCTCTGCACAGAGTCGGCCATTTTATCCACACAAATTTTAGCGTGAACGGTATGAACCGGAGAGAAGACTTCTTGTGGCAAGCCGAATGTGCAACAATTTAGAGGGGGGTTTTTTACGTACGTAGAAACGGGCACGAAGAAACAAAGTAGAACTCGAACCTGACCGGACAAAAACACAACTCTGAACCACTTACAGAAATCTGTACATTGCGCTAGCAAACAAAATGTCTGTGCTATGTACAAAACCACCCCAAACCCAAGCCAATCACGTAGGACTACTTGCAATTTCAATATTTACAGTATTTACAAATTAACTATCACCCGGCCCGCCCGCACTGAAACAAGTGGACCCCAACACCTGCCGAACGTCGACCTTGGCAAACGGACGAAGTCGGCCTCCACCGCATCGTGATCGTGATCCGTCAGGGTTTTTCTTTTGGTTTGGAGCTTTTTACGTACGTAGAAACGGGCACGAAGAAACAAAGTAGAACTTAAACCTGACCGGACAAAAACATAACTCTGAACTATTTACAGAAATCTGTACATTGCGCTAGCAAACAAAATGTCTGTGCTAACTATGTACAAAACCACCCCAAACCCAAGCCAATCACGTAGGACTATCTGCAATTTCAATATTTACAATATTTACAAATTAACTATCACCCGGCCCGCCCGCACTGAAACAAGTGGACCCCAACACCTGCCGAACGTCGACCTTGACAAACGGACGAAGTCGGCCTCCACCCTCAGCTTAATCTCCGTCCTCACCGACGCCAGGACGACGTCCGCAGGCTTCCCCTCTCCCCTAAACACAATATTACACCGGTCTCTCCACAAGGCCAGCTTTATGGAGGCCGAAACAAAGGTAAGTATCCCGCGAACACTTGTATTGCATGGCGGGGGTGACAGACCATACAAAGCGTAGTCCTGGCTGACCGCCCAGGTGTTACAAAACGTGAGGCGATCAGCCAGAGCTTGAAACCACTCCCAGAGGAGGGCCACAAAGCCACACTGCCAAAACACATGGGGCACACTCTCCCACCCTATGCATCCAGTGCGGGGGCAAATGCCATCTCCAAGACGCCACCGAAGGCGCTTGAGATTCGTTACGATGGCGTCGTGTGCGATCCGCCACAGCAGGTCACGCCGGCGGTGATCGAGTGTCCCGCTGTGGACGACACGCCACACTTCCGGCCCTGACGCATAGTCGTTGGGTTGGACCTGACCAACCAAGTCATCAAAAATGGCCCGGTACTGGTCCCCCGCACTGAACTGCAAAACGTCCCCTACAGTTGACATAATACGTAGTGTCTCCCTCATCTGACAGTATGCCTTCGTTGGTCTCCAACTGTGAGGTACACTGTTGCTAAACAGGGTAGGAAAGAACCAACGGAATGATAATCCACCCCAATAACGGACAAAGTAGGCAAACGGCATCTGACTTTCGACAGCACTAAAAACACATTTGGTCAGGAGAAAACGGAGCTTTGAAGGAAAGTGCTTTTTAAGTGCATCGAAACGGCACATGCAAACGAAAAACAAAACTCAAACCGGATCGGACAGGAACACAAAGGCAAAACTATCCACACACCGCCAAATCAAACAGAAAATTATGTTCATTACAACAATAGAACCACACACACACTGACAACCCAAATACCCCACAGACCAACCTCCCCCCGGCCACACTAAAAACAAAGACCACACACCCAAAACCACCACACACCCAAAGACAACACCACGCCCGAAGGCAACACCACGCCCGAAGGCAACACCACGCCCGAAGGCAACACCACGCCCGAAGGCAACACTAAGCCCGAAGGCAACACCACGCCCGAAGGCAACACTACGCCCGAAGGCAACACTACGCCCAAAGGCAACAGCACTTAAAAAGCACCGGGGCAAATACAGGTGCACCTTGCCCAAGGGTGCCCCGGAGGCAGTTGTGGCAAAGGGTAACCTCATTACTCCCACGTTTAAACAAACTCCACAACCGGATGTAGTTTAAAGTCCTACCCAGGACTTTGAAGGAAAGTGCACAAGGCCCAATCCCCCCTGCCTAGGAACCTGGTACACCACTTTTCTTCTGACCAGCACCAGGACACCCTCAGGAGCGGCCAGAACAGTGCCCGGATACCACAAGAGAGGGTAAACGAAACGATTTATAACTGTTACCTTCCCCAACAGACTAATGTAGCGATCGCCAAAGTCCTTCAACCTAGCTTCCACCAGGTCCACTTTCTCATTCCAGGTAAGTGACTCGGGTGAACCGTAACCAAACCATATGCCATTGATTTTTATGGCGTCGTCTACCCATGATGCCGCGAAGGGCAATTGTTTCGACCGCCACTTACCTAGACGGAGTCCTTTGGTCTTGGTGGGGTTCAGTCTGGCACCTGTCGCTCTTTGAAAAGTAGACAGCGTGCCAGTAAGGGCTCTGAAGGAAGCTAGGTCGGAGACTACGCATGTGACGTCGTCAGCATACTGGAGGCACTTGACTTTAGCTCCACCAGGTATGTGAAATGGTCGAAACAAAGGTTCAACTTGGAAGGCTCTTGCAAGGGATTCACTAAACAATACATAGAGTAGAGGTGACAGGGGACACCCCTGCCGCACCCCACGGTGAACTCTGAAGGCATCCGACGGTAGGCCATTAACGATAACCCGACTATATACACTATTATACAGTAAAGAGGTCCATTTAACAAAAACTGGATTCAAATTAAACTTCAAGATTTTAAAGAGGAATCCGTGATCAACCATGTCGAAGGCCTTCTCCTGATCGAGGGAGACAAGCGCACATGGAAGATCACGGTCCATCACATATTCAACTAAGTCCCGCATCAACCAGAGGTTCTGCTGAATACTGTGTCCCCGCACCGCACATGTCTGGAAAGAACCTACAAGATCCGGCATGACCGTGCCTAGCCTGTTACAAAGGGCTTTCGCCAGAATCTTGTAGTCTACATTTAACAAGGTAATTGGTCGCTTGTTTTTCGGTTCTAGGGGGTCTCCAGACTTTGGTAACAATGTTATAACGCCTGTGCGCTGCGAGGGACTCAATGAGCCAGCAAGGAAGGCAGAGGCGAATACATCACGGAGATCGTGCCCGACGGTACCCCAGAAGCGTTTGAAAAATCCCACTGGGATACCGTCGGACCCAGGCGCCTTTCCGCCTTTCATCTTCGCCACCGCCTTCCAGAGCTCGTCGACAGTCAGGGGAGAACCAAGTCCATCATTCTGCTCTTTAGAGGGTGTCTTGTCAATATTATCTAATAGGGACCCTTGAAGGTCTACCTCGACATCTGCCCGCGTATAAAGCTGTTCATAAAAGGTCTTAAATACCTCCACGATGTCGAGAGGGTCCTTCTGCACCGTACCGTGGACGTCACGGACTGCTCTTATGCGGCGATCGATGGCATACTTTGTGACGTCCCGGTAGAATTTGATGGTTGGTTTTTCCTCCGCCTCCACACAGTGAACACGAGCACGAACACGGGCCCCGCGCAGTTTTTCATCAAGGTACTGCTGGATTGCGTGGAGTGCGGAGGAGTCCCCGTCCCTCTCCCTAAAGCAGAGCGAGAGGAACTCCTCCCTTTTTCGACGAGCTCTTGCTACACAGTATTCAACTGTAAACTGTTTGATGCGGGACTTTACGTCATCCCACCACTCTAAATCTGTTGAGAAGGCCGGCTTCAATGTTCGCCACCCTTCGTACCTGGCTTTAAACTGTTCGCTATAGTCAGCCTCCGTTAGAATATCTGTGTTCATTTTCCAGAACCGCCTCCCTGTTGGCCATGACTCTGGAGGCTGAAAGGAGACAGTAACTGCGTCATGATCCGAAATTGGACATGTCACAACTTCACAGTCCCTCGGTGACAGTGCAGGTGGAGAGTACACCCGGTCCAACCTTGAGGCGTCCGTGCCATCAGGGCGGTGCCAAGTGAACACGGACAAGCCGGGATGTTGTGCTCTGCAAACGTCAACCATGTCATGATTCTTTATAAACATGTCCAATTCCGACAAACCGACACCACAGCCCGAAGACGTACGTGTGGACATTCGGTCAAGCTGTGTGTCGGGGACGCAGTTAAAGTCCCCAGCCAGGATACAAGGAGCACTGCCAGGAACGAAGGATGGCAGGGTCATGAAAAAGTCCCTTCTGTCTGAAGGCCGATTGGGCGCATACACGTTACACAGGAAAAATTTCCCACATGGGTGTCTTACTGTAATGCATACCAACCGGCCTTCATGATCAGAATCGACTTTTCCGACCAGCGGAGTCCACCTTGGGGAAACTAAAATAACTGAACCACAAGATGTTGTTGAGCCAAAGGAAGCGTGTAAACCCCCGCCCCACTCAAAGGACCAGGTGTGGACATCGTCCTCATTCATAATGTGGGTATCCTGGAGGAAAACGAAGTCCACACCCACACCCTTGACCGCTTCCGACTGTCCCTCATGCCGTTAACATTTAGAGTCAGGAGGGACAGGGGATCAGCCATGGTGTAATGAGTGGCTACGTATCTACCTGGGACCTGACCTTTTTACTCTGTGAACTCGGGGAGGGGTCTTGAGAATGGTGAACCCCGTGGTCTAACACCCCGCCTGAGGCCGACCTCTTCAATGAAGGCTCCTCTCCCTCACATAAATCAAACCAGCCCTCCCCGGAAGGTGGATCCTTGGGAGGAGGCTCTGAGGCAGACTCCCCACAATCTGACATAGCAGACTCGGAGTCTGAGGAGAGCTGTAGGTCCTCCTCCACTGCCATCCTATCAGCTTCCACTGGTGTTGGTACGGAGGATGGTGAGGAGTCCGCCTTGGGAGCCACAGTACCCCCCTCACACTGCTTCGAGGCAAGGAAATCTTTTTCTACTTCTTGTGCTGCCTCCTCCAATTCCTCAGTGGAATATTCTGGGCCTGCTTGCGAGGGTTCAGGTGCCTGCTCCACATCCGCACTGGCATGGGCAGAGTACGATGTGGGGCACGCACCAGAGACATGTCCCTCCTCTCCACAAAGGTTGCACCGCACCTCGTTGGGACACTCTGCCTTGTCATGCCCCACCTGCAGGCACTTGCCACAACGTCTGTTGGGACAAGACCTGGCTTCGTGTCCCTCTTGTCCACACTTGAAACAGGTGCGGGGCTGCCCAAAGTACCTTATGTGGGCCTTGGAACCCCCTATGAAGAGGAAGGACGGAATGTCCCTGTCCAATTCCATACGGTACTGCCTCTTTCCATTAAATATGCCGGCCAACTCGCCCGAACCATATTTGCACCACCGCATGTCAGAGACAGTTCCGTATTGGCTCAGAACCCTCGCAACCAGGCGCTGGTCGACCTCAAAATTCAGGTATAACACCGTCACCGCCACAGAGCGATCATATGGGGTGACAGTGAGCCCCTCTGCCCCCTTCAGGCAAGACACACCTTTAACACGGGCAGCATCAGACCTGAACTTTAGGTCATATGTGTTGCGGGCAGCAAGCGCCTGCAACATCTCTATCTCTTTAACTTGTATCCCCTTATTCTTTAACACAGTAAACGCCTGCGGGGGAGAGACGCTCGCCCCGGACGAAAACTCCAACTTAACAATTGTGCTATCCCGACCTCCGGGCATAGCAGCAGTTGTGTGGCTCGAGGCCACGGGATAAAAAGGAAAAAAAACCTCAGAACTAGTTTTACAAGGGACAAAAATTAGGATGAAGTAACAAAAACACAAGCAACACAGAATTAAGGCGTGGTCGCAAACAAATGAACACGACCAGACCTACTTATCAACTAAAACACAAGCACGCTATAAGGTGTTTTATACACAATCGCAATATATAGTACAGCTATCACACAGTGATACAAGTTGAGCACGGTAAAACGACGAGAGCTCGACGAAAACACGTCTGCTCTCGCCGAAGACCTGAACTGAACAATTTAGATAAATTCGGTTCATCGGTGACACACTCAGTTTTTCGATTGGTCCTGGGTAGGACTTAAAACTGCATCCGGTTGTGGAGTTTGTTTAAACGTGGGAGTAATGAGGTTACCCTTTGCCACAACTGCCTCCGGGGCACCCTTGGGCAAGGTGCACCTGTATTTGCCCCGGTGCTTTTTAAGTGCTGTTGCCTTTGGGCGTAGTGTTGCCTTCGGGCGTGGTGTTTGCCTTCGGGCTTAGTGTTGCCTTCGCGCGTAGTGTTGCCTTCGGGCGTGGTTTTGCCTTCGGGCGTGGTGTTGCCGAACCATATGAGCTTTTTAAGTACGTAGAAACAGGCACTGGCAAACTAAAGAAAAATCCCAAACCCAAACAAAACCATGACGGGTCACAAACACAAATGCTAAACAAACTATACATACCGTGCAACAGGGAACAAAAGAGTCTTTGTTACTACTGAACTCCAGTAACTGCCACTGCAGCCAACCCCAAAACAACTCCCCACAAGCACATACCACCCAAACAAATTCCGCCCACACGCCCAAAGGAAACACCACGCCGGACGGCAACTCTACACCCCACGGCAACAACACGCCCGAAGGCAACACTACGCCCCAAAGGCAACACTACGCCCGAAGGCAACACTACGCCCCAAAGGCAACACTACGCCCGAAGGCAACACTACACCCGAAGGCAACACTACACCCGAAGGCAACACTACACCCGAAGGCAACACTACACCCGAAGGCAACACTACGCCCAAAGGCAACACTACGCCCAAAGGCAACAGCACTTAAAAAGCACCGGGGCAAATACAGGTGCACCTTGCCCAAGGGTGCCCCGGAGGCAGTTGTGGCAAAGGGTAACCTCATTGTCCCCACGCTTTAACAAGCTCCACAACCGGATGCAGTTTAACGTCCTGCCATATGCCATTGATTTTTATGGCGTCGTCTACCCATGATGCCACGAAGGGCAGTTGTTTCGACCGCCACTTACCTTTGTTACAGGTGCTTTTTAAGTGCATCGAAACGGCACATACAAACAAAAACTCAAACCGGATCGGACAGGTATACTGCTGATTGTGTATAGCAAGTTGACTCCGCCCCGGACCCCTCGTGGCAGGTGGACCCCGCCCCGGACCCCTCGTGGCCCCTTGGGGCAGTTTGTGATGATTGTTTGGTCTGGTGTTTTGGTTTTTTGGTTGTTGTTGGGTGGTGTTTTGGTCTGGTGTTGTCTTTCGTTGGCGGTATGTAGTAATATTGGTTAAGGGTGGCTGGGGGGGGGGGGGGTTGGTTTGTGGGGTTTTTGGGTTGTCAGTGTGTGTGTGGTTCTATTGTTGTAATGAACATAATTTTCTGTTTGATTTGGTGGTATGTGGATAGTTTTGCCTTTATGTTCCTGCCCGATCCGGTTTGAGTTTTTGTTTTTTGTTTGTATGTGCCGTTTCGATGCACTTAAAAAGCACCCGCTGATTGTGTCGACCGAACACGGCAACCAGTGGAAAGATGGTCCGCCAGTATAAGAAGGAATATTTACAGTTCGGAATTGTTCCAATCGGACACCAACCAAAGTGTCTATTTTGTAAATGGATGGGATCGAACGAGAGCATGAAACCGAACCTGTTGCAACGGCATTTCAAAAACCATCCTGAATATCACAACAAGCCACTCGATTTTTTTCCAAAGAAAGAAAGAGGAATACGAAGCTGAAAAGAGACAAGCGAAAAAGTGTTACTTCACGCCGAAGAGTTCGTGGAAAGCAAGCTTCGTTGCTGCAGAGTTTATTGCAAAAGCCAAGAAGCCATATTCGATTGGCCAAGAGTTGGTTTTGCCGTGTACCAAGGCCATTGTGAAAGAAATGCTTAAGAAGCAAGCTGCGGCTAAAGTTGGGACGGTTGCACTCTCTGCCAATACGGTAAGAAGAAGAGTGATGGACTTAGGAGAGGACATTGAAAACCAACTGGAAGATGAAGTGCTTGCCAGTCCCATGTTTGCCATACAGATCGACGAGAGCACAGATGTTTCAAATAAGGCGAGTTTGCTAGTCTTCGTTCGTTATAGGGGCGACGAAAGAATGGTGGAAGACATGTTGACATGTGAAGAACTCACTGGAAGTACGACAGCACAGGAGATTTTCACTAAAATTGATGAGTACATCACAGGCAAGGGGTTGATATGGGCGAATTGCGTTGGTGTTTGTACGGATGGAGCAGCGGCAATGACGGGACGCCACAATGGTGTTTTTCAGTTAATCAAGCGAGTTGCACCAGAAACAGCGGCGACTCATTGCTTTCTCCACAGAGAAAACCTAGCGGCTAAAGACCTTTCGAATGAACTCGCGAACGTCATGGACATAACAGTGAAAGTCATAAATTTGTTACGCAAGAACGCATTGAACAGCCGATTATTCGCTACCTTTGCAACGAAAATGAGGCGGAACATACAGTGTTACTCTATTTTGCTGCGGTGAGATGGCTGTCGAGGGGTAGAGCCCTTGAGAGAGTGTTTGATCTTCGTGAAGAGGTGCACACATTTCTCCAGGAGAACTCCGATCTGGCTGAACACTTTGTTGATGAGGAATTCCTTTCGACGCTCGCTTACATGGCGGACATTTTTGGCATTTTGAACGACTTGAACACGTCATTTCAAGGTCACGACAAGACAATCTTCAGTATGCTCGACAAGGTCGCAGCCTTTAATATGAAGCTAGAGATATGGATACGCCGTGTTCGTGAGGGGAACATCGGTATGTTTATCAAGCTGCACCAGTTTGTCGCTGAAGGAGAAGGGACTGCAGAAGTCAACGCTGAGGTTATCATCAGACACTTGTCAAATCTTCGTCAGCGGTTTGAGAAGTACTTTCCCCCAGGAGACGACATAAGACGTGAATACGATTGGGTCAGAGATCCCTATAACGTGGATGTGATGGCTGTGGACTTGAATCCCACCAATCACGAAAAACTAATAGACCTGGTCAATGACGGCATGTTGAGAAACTATTTTCAAAGAAACGGCGCAGTTAAATTCTCGATACACGTGAAGGGTGAGTATGGGGAACTATCTGATATGGCATTGAAAGTTCTTCTGCCATTCACGACGACATATATGTGTGAATCTGACTTCTCTGCAGTGGCATACCTGAAAAACAAACATCGTAACCGTTTACAGACTGATGCGCTGAGGGCTAATCTGCGAGTCGCCCTTTCACCTCACAGGGCAAGGATAGATGAGATAGTCAGAAGGGCTCAAGCTCATCCATCTCATCGAGGCTTGGACGAAACTGCCGTATCTTGTAATGTTAGCGCTTATTTTGGCCAATGTTTCTATTTGGTTCTGAAACTAGTTTGTGCAGATGTCTGATAAGGAAGAACAATCAATGTAATTTTAACTACTAACTATTCCAAAATGTCCAAAATAATCATATATATGGGAAACTTGCTTTGTTTGAAAATTCAGACGAATGGCAGGGCAACATTTTGTTATAATCATTTTTTTCAAGCTCATCTCATTGAGGCTGGACGAAAGTGACATACTTTGTAATGCTAGTGCTTTGTTTCGCTTAGTAGTAATAAAAACACTGAGTCC
The DNA here is from genome assembly GCA_029531755.1 of Holothuria leucospilota. Lineage (NCBI taxonomy): Eukaryota > Metazoa > Echinodermata > Holothuroidea > Aspidochirotida > Holothuriidae > Holothuria > Holothuria leucospilota. The sequence goes on from CM055964.1 coordinate 40,101,882, forward strand.
AATGTCACAAGGTTCAATTTCTATTCAGAGAATGTTCAAAATAATCAGATATAGGAAATTTGCTATGATTGAAGATTCAGATGAATACTGACAACGGAGAATGCTTTTAGAATTTTTGTCCATTCCAAATTGTGTTTTCTTTGTTGAAATTTCTGTTCAATCTGTTGTAATCTCAAAAGATGTATTTTTTCATGAAAGCATAACTGACTGCTGATTTGTTTGGTTTTCAAATATTAAGAACAAGTGTTCAGCTGTGTTGATGAAAAAAGATGATTGTTATGTTGGCAGAGGGGAAAGAGAGATCTGAACCAAAAATAGAGAGCTCAGGCAACTTGAATTCTGTCGTGGAATTTTCTTTATCATTGCCAACATAGCCGTTCAGCAGGTCACTGAGAAGTTATTGAAGTATTCGACATAACGTCGGAAACTGAAGTAATAATTAGCTTTTACAAATTTGGTACAGGTGGGACGGTTCAAATTTCCGATTCTGTTAGTGGGACGCCAGCGAGAAAGTTTGGAGACCGCTGATCTAGTCTACCTTACTGCAGGTATCCATGTATTTTTATCCTATGGGCGTAGCTGTGATAGGATGGACTGTATTACGTATCTTCATATCTACGTGTAGTTTAAATTAGGATTGTATACAAAAAAAAAAAATTACCAGTGGCTCCTGTTATTCCATGAACTCTGCAGAGGTATTCGTAGTCTCCAAAAAGGAAGATTCTCAGTGTCTTGTCTCTTGTTGAGAAATGCCAGATAATTCCACCCCACAATTAAGAGAATTCTACTGTGCTCCAAACATGCAAAAAAGTTCAACATAAAATAAACTTGGTTGAAAACATTTCTTTTTGTTTTCATATCAAATCGGTATGTCTTCGGTTTTTCATTCATTTCATTTTGAATTTAATCCTGGCTGTACATTATGTCTCCCTTTTTTGCCCGGCTTTGCTTCTGGCTTGCCAGTATTGTAGTTTATATTACTTATTGTTCCAAATCATACGTACTTCCACATCATTTTGGGTAATTCTAAGAGTTGTTGGCAGCGCTGGCGGAGTCCAAATTTCAAGTTTGCCATGGTATCATCGGCATCAAATATGGTTACCACAACAGTATTCTGGGGGGAGTTCGGATGATCCACATTAGCCAACTGGAAGACCTGCTTAAAATTTCCTCCACCTTTGTATCCCCAATTTGAACCCAGATCTCTTCTCGTGGTATGGCATCATTCCATTTAAGGAGTGCAAGTCTGAAAATATAAGTGACAATTTTAAGGCTCATAATTTACAATTTTAACTAAGACTGGAACCTTGACTCAAATACAGTTTCAACTATACCTGTCAAGTACATTCAACTGATGAAAAATCTTCTGGCTCAAGGATTTGACCCCAACCAATGGCGTAGTCTTGATGATGGTCCCCCCATCATCCTCCTTGTGTAACATAGACACCCATTCTGCCCGTTCATTATCAATGATGATGCCCTTCTGTTCCTCTCGCAGTGACCCTTCACTCTCAGATGTGATACCATGCTGTCCTACCCACCTGTACATACAAACAGTTTCAATGTTAAACATGTTGATTTTTACAAATTAAAAGGCCCTTAATTATCACTTGTCCCAAATTTACCATGGTATTTAGAGAATCAGAGAAAATCAGTTGACCCATGTAAGGGCTTTCAGAACAGATTTGATTGTAATAAATCCTGTGTCTCATATATTTGCCCCATCACATTGGGGATATGAAGGGAAGGGAGAGTGTTACATCTAGATGCAGCTTACCTTTTCAGTTCTCTTGCCTTTTTCCAGGTGGTACAAATTTCTGCCTTCACCGTCAGAAAGTCCCCCTTTGGAATTGTCACTCTAGACAGGTTCAGCTGCTCGAGGGTAACCTTCAAGTCTTCCTTTGGTAATTGTTTGACTTCCTGGACGAGCTGAGGCCCAGGACATTCCTTACTTAGAATTGCTCGTGTTTGGGCTAAAAGCTGACATCGCTTTCGAACAGTTGCAGGAAGAGCCTCGTTGCTGTCTTTCCTCGGCTTAGGGATGTGCATCACTTGGATTGGCTGTCAGTGTTAAAATGAGAGAAGGTATATAAACTAGATATTTAAACTCTGTTCAGTTTTTTAAGTTTTAAAGAAGGTGTTTTATATTTCATTTTTTAATTATTTTAAATTCCCTCCCATTTTATTTGTTATTCTTCACTATTAGATAACCGACATTCTAAATTTTGACTCCACACAATTTTCTGAATTAAGTTCATTTTTAATACGTGCTAATTTTAGGAGCTCAGTTTCAGTGTAATAGTGAATTGATATCTTGAAAATCATTGAATAATACCTGTCTGTTATGCAAACAAAGCTCAGCAATGATGCAACAGTCAATATTTGCAGTGGTAGATGTGTAGTCAGTCTGGAGTTTGCAGTAGACTGGATAGACTGAGCTGTTCCAAGAAAATAATTATGACTTAATTTACCTGTCCTCGAGTTTTGAAGGACACGGTAGCTCCATCAGAAGACTGCCTCAACTTTGATTTCAAGACATGTGAGCCTATTGCCTCAATAGCTGGTGTCAACGCGGTGTCAAGGGGGCGCTGGAGAATACTTGGTCCGCATAGATGTTTCTCAGCATCCTGCAGTGGGATGGTTGCTTTGCACAGTGTACATGTGACTGGGACCAGAGACACTACCCGATGGAAATATTCCCTTGGAGATGACACCTCAGAAAGAGGGAAAACTTGCTTACACAGATTACACCAACAGGTGTCACTTTCTGCCACCTGTGCTTCTTTCAGGCAACTGAGGCAAAACAGGTGCTGACAGGGAGATTCCAATGCTTCACTAGCAATTTTGTTGCACCGACCACAGTTAAATTCATCGGGGGTCATCAACTGGAACCTTTCAAGTTGTGGTACTTTTGAACCATGGATGCATGAATCCAAGACATTGACATCTCTCCTCTGAATGTTTGGAAATTTTCTTTTCTTCTGTCCGCCACCTTTAGCCTGCAGTTCCCACTGTTCACATACTTGGCATGGAGTTAGATGGGATTTAACAACACATCAACACAAATGTGTTATGTAGTGTCAGTTAGATAAGAAAGGTAAAACTTAAAAAAGAAAAACACATACTTGGCATGGACTAGTTCGAGGATGCGAATTCCATGTCTTGGCTACACATTGTTTCTTGTTGAACAGTTTACAGTAGCAAGTATGGCAGATGTGTTTGGGATGTTTCTGACTCTCATCATTCTCAACATTCACTCCAAACTTGGCACTGATTTTTTCAATATAGGTAATACAGAGTTTTGGTATGTATCCTTTAGCATGCGCTGCCCTCTGTGTACTCGACTGCCTCATAATCTACACATGCGGTCAAGGTTGAGAACATTCTGCTCCAAAGTCATAGTCATGTGTATGCTAAATGGGAGAATAAAGAACATAATTATGTATTCCATGCCCATTATGGTTAGATGTAAGGGGGAGTGGGGCTCATAAGAGTCTAAACCTGAGGTAACGTGCAGAAGAAGAGTGCTGATCAGTTTTTAGGTTCCAAAGTGTTCTACTAGTAAAAGTGCAACCGACATGTATATATTCTCCCATGTTGGTGGGATATCAATTACACTGCCTGTATACTGCTATATCATTGTATTCAGCTGCAGCATGCCGAAGCTAGGTCAGCAGTTGCCATATGGGCAAAGGGCCTAGTGTAAGTATACATTGTAAGGCCCTATATACGTACATCAGTACCAAAAGTGATGGAGCCACCTGACATAGCCAGTGATTCCAAGTGGCCTATAGCAATATGGCACCTTAATTCATACCTACATATGCTGTATTAAATCTAAGGTTAGTATGAGAGTTTATTATACTGGAACATGTTAAGCCTGTATGGCCTAGTACACACTCTCCTGTAGCTTATTGGGCTTGGTGTCTACAAAGGTGATCACCAAGGCCAACAGTCAGGAAATCATATGGGTCGATCACATCTCAATCTAGAATGGCTCCATTGATATTAGGAATTCCTTTGTGAGGGTATACTGGACAGGTGGGAAATATGAGAGGAAGGGGCTACTACAGTTGACCTACAGCACTGTATGGATGCAAGCATAGGCATAGGAAGCGATGTTCAAATGGGGGGGGGGAGGGGTAGGGGGCAAAATATGCAGGTTTTGGACCCTTGCCTTGGAAAATTTTTGAATATTAATTCCCATAGAAAATTTCTTAATATTTGAGGGTCCTTAGATGCAATATGGGGCAACATGTTGGGCTAATTTAAATACTGCAAATTTTTGAACTTTTTTAAACAAAGGAAACGAGGATTTTGCCCTTGGATTGAGGGGGGGGGGGCGGTATACTTTGCCCAAATATATTTTGGACGGGTGCTTTAGCTTTCCCCAGTCCCGCCCGCTTCCTATGCGTATGTTGTACAATCTGCAGTTACCATGAATGTTCATGCTTGTCGAATATCTATTACTTTCCTCACCATTTTCAACTAATGAGATGGTCACATCACCTATTTTTCTGCATAATTAGTATAGTCAGGCATAAATGTCATCACTAGCCTAGTTGAAACATGCCCCTTAATTCCCAGATAGCAAGGGCGTAGCCAGGATTTCACCTGGGGGGGGGGGATGTAATGATCACTGATTGCCGTCCTGGGGGAGGAGTCTAAGGGGAGGGGTATGTCCCCTCCCTCTTTGGAAAATTTTGGCTCTTGGAGGGTGCATGTGCTAGATGCAAAATGGTGCTACATTTGATGCTAGGTTTGATTTGAATATATCTCCAGGCATTCTTATTTTTGAATTTTTTTCCCTCATTTTTCCCCCACATTTCTGGGGGCGTCCACCTCCATCGCCCACACCCTGGCTACGCCACTGCCAGATATCCCCCCTGGCCACCTTAATTAGAATTTCTGTATGCGTCAGTATATGTCCCTCACTGTAATATGCATGAAATAACAGTGCATATCTTCGGCGATTTTTTTAATTGACATTAAGCTTCTATTAAATTAATACTGGGTATTCTTAGACTTAATAAACTTTCGTAATATTGAGTCGTGACAACAATATCGAGTGTATGTTTTCAGCGGAATGAGGAAAATCCCGAGGGGTCGTACCTCTTTGGTAATACGATACGATACAATAAGTTGACCTAAATATGTCAACGAGGCTTCTTCCGTGCACAGTAGTGTTTGTTGTTACTGTTTATTTAGTCATGTTGGGAGCATGTACACTAAAGAAGACTCGTAAAAACTGACTACTATATCAGTGTCGTCTGCACACTTGTTTACGTTTCTTAATGTCAACACAGCATATAGCCGACGAACATACGTGTCCAAAGACACATGTATAGTGTTTCTTTCAACCTTTCATATCTCACAGAATAGAAATTGACAAGCAATAAAATACAAGTTTTTTTTCCAAATCTGTAGTGTGGAGTTCGTTTCTGCTAGGCAGCAGCAATTGCAAATTTTTCTTACCCCTGTACCAACGATGGTGGGATTAATGTGAACCTTGTCTATCCACTTACGGGCGCATGTAATACCTGTAGTTCAATGCCCCCCTTTAGCAGATAACACCCAGTCTTTCTTTCTTGCTTTTCTCTCTTTCCTTTCCTTCCAGACCTTTCTTTTTCTTTTCTTTTCCTTTCATTTCTTTTCCTTTCCCGTCCCGTCCCCTCCCCCATCCCCTTCCTTTTTTTTCTTTCCTTTGTCTTATGCAGTGTTACAACAAAAGGCGGAAGCTGCCTCAGCTATACTGCAGGGACTGCAGCCATGATTTGTGATGTGCAGATTACAATAGCATGATTACTTTAATGCTACTTTTGAAATGTTTGTGGGACTTGTCTGCTGAAGTAAGGCTGAGGGAGCTGCAGTTTGGCTATGACAATGTGATGCCTTAGCGGCTTGAAATTTAGTCACCTTTGGTTCCTTAGAAACTGAAATTTCTGACATCATGAGGGGACATCTACAGACTGCACAGCTACTAGCTATGGAGAGTGGTAGATTAAAGATTAAAAAAAAATGATGAACTTTGCTTCATTTCCACAATTTGAAAACAAAGAATCTGTAGGTTATGGCAGCATGTAGGCAGTTTTTGACAAAAAAATGAGTATGTTACACCTCAGGTTACTGTAGTGAGAAACTATGTTTGAATGTGAGAAACATTAGAAATGTGTCTGGAGAATGAGTAATTGCTACCTGAGCCGTTCAATGAATTGAATCGTAGTAAGTTAACATGTCTGAAAAACTAATAAAAAGGAACCTCAACATTGGTTCAACTTTGCATCAGTTTCTGTCATTACTCATCACAGGGTGCACTGTGGTGATAAACTTATACTACAGTCACACTTTATGAGCAATGGAATCTGTTAATAACTGAAGAGTTCATTAGGTCTAGGCCTATAACTTAAGACTTCAACCCTGACTGACTGTAGCCTCGTTATAAAATTTTTCCAAATCCTTGAAAGTTATAAAATGTCAACTAACACCAGCAGATTACTTATAAAATCTTTGTTTCTTCAAAAAGTAATCAAAAAGTGCTCATTTGATTTTGAAGCTTGAAACCAAAAGGGTCAACGTATTACATAAATGTGGAATACAAAACATTGGGAATTAGTTTGCTTGAATGACTTACGCATACTTCTAACTAAAAGCAGTGCCACACTATAACTTCAAAGTATACAACTCATACTCAAGGGCAGCATACAGCATCTCACCCAAACAAGTGAAAATTTCCTCAACTGATACCCCTAGCCCGCTTTCAATTTCAAAAAGAACACCTGCTTGGGGCACGTACTACACAAACAACAGTAGCCTGCAGTGGGTTCAAAGTCATATCCACACAGGCTGGCTGTGTGTGCACTGTATTCAGTGTACTATTTCTTGCGTAATAAGTGGCATAGCAAAAGAGTTTACAGTGCTGTCGTTTGAACTTTCGTCAGAGCTTCTGCAGTCACCAATTGTATGAAGGACTAAAGGGCTATTCCTATGTCTGAGTGATGCCACCGACCCTTTAACTTCCATACCTAACCTACAATTGAGATGGGGATCACATTAATGGTTCATTCCTAAGTTTGTAATGTGTTTTTATGGTTGCTTTCTTCTGAGACACAAAAATGCTGCCATAAAATGCTTGATCCTAATAAGCATAAAATTAATCTTAAATTTCCCACAAACTTTCAAGGAAGATTACTGGAACAGGCCTTACATTGATCCACAGTGGCTATCATTACCAAAGCTTACTGTACCTAAAGGCAAAGCATAATTTGCATCATCATTATTCACACTACAGTATATTGATGTCAATTTGTAACCAACCATATTATTCATTTTGAAAATGTGCTCACAACAAACATGAATATTTATTTAGAATTATATACTGTATTAGCTAATGTACAATTACTATTTACCATTCTGAGTAATTGCAGAATACCCCACATGGAAGCTCTATTTGGGAAAAGGAACTGTAAGGCTATAGAGTCCAGGCAACAAAAGTAATTTGAGAACGACTCATACAGTATGGTTATTGCATCACTGCACCCGGTTGTGGAGTTTGTTTAAACGTGGGAGTAATGTGGTTACCCTTTGCCACAACTGCCTCCGGGGCACCCTTGGGCAAGGTGCACCTGTATTTGCCCCGGTGCTTTTTATGTGCTGTTGCCTTCGGGCGTAGTGTTGCCTTCGGGCGTAGTGTTGCCTTTTGGGTGTGTGGTCTTTCTGGGACATTGTTTTGGGGTTGTTTGTGGTGGTTGGGCTGGAGTGTTGTTTTTGGGTTGGCTGCAGTGGCAGTACTAAATCTCAGCAGTAACAAAGACTTTTGTTCCTTGTTGCATGGTATGTGTAGTGTGTTTGACATTGTGTTTGTGTGTCAGGGTTTTTCTTTGGGTTTCGGATTATCCTTTAGTTTGTCAGTGCCTGTTTCTACGTACTTAAAAAGCCCCCCCCCCCTGCATCACTATTCTTTGGCTACAGAATGACTGAATATCTTGCTACTGTAGTTACCTTTTAAGAGGTTACAAGTATACACAGTTAGTAGTCCATTTGTTTTTTGTGAGAAGCCAAATGGATATGCATTAAAATTTCAGTTCCCCCATCGGGATGTACATGTTTATCAAGAGGCTTCAGGGATACGAAACCGATATTCTGAGGCAACTTTTATTATGTAACCTATGAAGGGTTACAATGACTTGTCTTTGAGAGGTTACCAGGATATTTAGGTTGTCTTGATATGCAGTCAGGATTCAAACTGTCTTGAAGAGGCTATAGGAATACACAGTGACTGCATTCTCCTGTAGCCCTTGCAAAACAGAGCTTCAGTCTCACTGGATATTCTGCATTTGTTTCTATCTGCATCTATTTATATCTTTTATGTGACAATGAACCAGTGTATGATGAATAAATGGCAACGTGAATACAGAGTTACTGTATGCCCTAAGAATGAACACCCTGTACACTCTTCAGTTAGAGACTTAATTATCACACATTTACAGTAAACTTGTAGAAGCTTATGCTCTACAATGTGTACTGTACTGATCATTGGCACTACTGAATATTATTTGAGGTACTGTACATGTGAACGCTTAATTGTTCAATTAATGCAGGAAAAGTGTTTTCATACTGATTGTGGGTAAAAAAGGCCATTATTCATGTCCACATGTTCCAGTTATGTTGGAACATAAGCGCAGATTTTCAAATTTTATGTACAAGGCTTGGATGTAATGGAGTGGCTAGCTCGGCAACAGTCCTATCTCTGTGAACAGTAGTTAAATGCCTATCAGTTCCTACTGTAAATATCCTCAAGTTTGATTTTATGTACTATATGTTTCATGGCAGTTAGCATAGTGTGATATAAAATACTGTACTATGAGCATGTTCCTGTTGGTGGGTTACAGTAAGGGGGGTGTTTCTGCATTTGACATAATGTATCATGACCTCATTTCTAGGGTTATTTCCAGTAAACGTCTGTTTACAGTCAGTTGACAAATGCTTTCTAAAAACAATCCATAATATGACCTATTAAAAATTCGTTGGGTTCAGTAATCAACATAACGTTGTAATGAGAGCTACATTATGTCCTATGTAAAGATACCTTATCTGTTTTATATTTGGTATAAGTCCATTAATTATAAATTAAAATTCAACAAATAGATCTAACGATAAGCTCATCAAACATCAGGTGGTTAAATAGCCATGCACATCAAAAAGTGGCTCATTACCATGTAGAATTCGACTTTCTATTCAAAACAATATATAGCACCACCCCAGTTGGCCATCGATGACTTGTACCGTCAGTTGTGTTCCCAAGTAAAGCTCACACACAGTTCTGTGTAAACATGTATGGCCTCAACCAAATTTTACCCAATTCAGTCTGTGGCTCTGTCTTAAATTGTACCTAAAGTCATAAATTTCAAAAATATATGTTACAAATCTTGAAAAATGAATCCAAATGGTCCAACTTTCATCTTCTGAGGACATACCTGAGCTGAGATATAAAATATTGAAGCCTATTCACTCTGTTTGATATGGTAGATTATGCAATAATTTGTGACGTCATTCTTGTACTACTTTGATTACCGTCTTTATTTTTCTTTTTCTTTTTTTGAAAGCCAATGCATCTAGTGCCAAAACGTGATCACTGTCTTACTATTAATAGGTGACTTGACTATACAAGCCCTCTTCATACAACATGCTATGCAAGAAAATAGCAAAATTTTCAACGTCATATAAACATTTGAATTTCAAAAGGAAACAAAAGCAGGTAATGTGAGTTGTACAAGGAGGACATCACAAACTATTGCACAATGAACTATTTCAAATTAAGTAATTAATTAATTAATTTTGATTTGGTGGTGTGTGGATGGTTTTTCTTTTATGTTCCTGTCCGATCCGGTTTGAGTTTTTGTTTTTTTGTTTGTATGTGCCGTTTCGATGCACTTAAAAAGCACTATTTCAAATTAAGTATCTTTCAACATTTCATATCTCAGCAAAGGAATAAGCTATGAAGATGGGAGTTGGATAAATGAGATTCATTTTCCAACCTCAGTAATATGTTAATAATATATTATATATATTATTATATATATTATATTTTTTAATTGTAATTTTAGACAAGGTCCAGTTTGTTTAAGTTAGGTAAGATTTAACGACACAGTACCAACACGAATGTGTTACACATGTATATAGTGTCAACTAGATAAAAAGGTAAAGTTTAAATACAGTTTCAAATACGGTTCAAGTTCAAGTTTGGTTTCAAATGCAGCTCACATGCGATGCAAGTCCTTCCCTTTAGTTGCCTCTTACGACAGGCGGGAAATACCGTGGGCATATTCCACAACCCCAGGGGCTGCTCTGTCTTAAGAGGTGTAGTAGACAGAACTGTGTTTTTTCATTTAAATTGGAGGAGGGGCTAAAAGTTAACTTAGAATTGTAATGTCTAAGGTGAGATAAGAGACCCTTTAAATGAGGACAGCAGCTATTTGGGACAGATTCTTTTCATGACAACATTCCAAAGACCCCGGTTGATTCTATGCTATCAAATTTGACCACTTTATAATTAAGTTTGTGTGTTTAAGTGTCTACTACAGTAAGGTTACTTTATTGGACTTATTGTTCATTTAAGAAAACATGATTTTGAAACAAAACTTCACATGTTGGGTTTTCAGGTTTGGATTTTTTGTATTAAATGATTCGCCTGGGTTATTTTGTATTGCCATTGCTTAATAGTACTGGTTGGCAAAGAATTTACAAGTTGTCTCTTCCAGAAATTTGCATTTTGTACATACAGTACTGTGGAATGCTTATGGCAGCCAAAAATAAAGGAACAACTACCCTTGTACAGACTACAGTAACCTAGGCCTATAGGCCTACACAAATTGTCATCAGTCACCAATCACAACCCATGTCAGCATTGTGAATCAGGATTGCCTGGAAGCCTGGTGGTGTATGAGAATCTCCGATCGTAATTCAGTACAGGCCTGGCCTAGCCCCGTGTAGGCCTAACAGGCCTAATTATTTAGGCCTATTGGCCTAGACCTAATGAAGTTAGGACGCCTGTGCCCTAAACTTTAAGTCATGTAGGCCTAGAGGCTACCCATGCATGCTAAAGACTGCAAGAAGGAATAGGCCTAGGCTACATTTTCATGTATCTTATGGAAGTTAGGCCTAAGGCTCTGTCATATTCATAGAGCAGGATATAGGGGCTAGCCTAGGCCTCCTCAGTGTTCTAACGTTAAACCTACGTTATGCCGGGTTTCAACTAACCTCTGTACAGTCCTACACTATGCAGCTGCGTTGACTTCAATAGACGATATAATCCAAATGAGATCTTTCACCTTCAGAGAGAAACACCTGCGATCTTTTATGTAACTTTCACTCTTCCTATCTTCTAAACGTTCGAAACATCTGAATCTCCGCAATAGCATCTAGGCCTAAGTGTAATTATATCGTTAGTAGCCTGCTTCTATAGTATAGTAGCCTACAGTACAGTAATAGCTTCCCAGCTGTACTGCAGTGACTTTTGTTCTTCGCGCACATTGACGTCATTCAACCATCAGGTAGGTAGAGAGAGCTTTTAAGTACGTGGAGTTCAGTTCAGTTCAAGTCTTCGACAAGAGCAGACGTCTTTTCGTCGAGCTCTCGTCGTTTTACCGTGCTCAACTGTGTGATAGTGTGGGACGTAGGGTAAATTGGGGTAAGTTGGGGCACTTCATGGGTAATTCATCAACAAATCATTTTCCAAAACATTAAATTCTGATATGCTGCACATACTACAATCCACCAACCTTAACCTTTGTTAGCATATGTCAACTTCTGTAAATTACTCACATTTAGATGGTACACCAACATCTTTTTCAGACTGTAGAAGTGTCCCATCATACCCCAGTTATTGGGGTAAGAATGGACACCTTTAAAAGACACATTAAGTGAAATTCTTCAAACATTGTTTGACATCATAAACATACAAATTACCAAATAAATAGTTACTTGCTACTTTTTATCTTCCATTAACATTTCTTTCTTCAATGCAAAAACATCAAATTAATGGGATTACAAAATTGTCACTGAATTTCCCTCAAATTTAAACAAAATTTTAGTATTGCAAAAATATTGTGTTAATTGAATACAGTTTGAAAGACAACCAATTCAAATGTCCATGAATACTGGTTTCAAAAATGTTTCAACTAACAAGAATTCCAAGTGTTTCAAATATAAAGTACTACTGTAAAGTACTACAGATTTAAAGTCTTTTACTGTCTTTACAATACTCAAGGTTTGGGGTATTACTGAAGATTCCACATGTTTAAAAAATAGCTGTCTTGAAAATAAATTTCTCTCAAATTTACATGAGAATTTACAAAATGTTTGCTGGCATTATTGCTGAAACGTGAGTGTGAAATACAAAATGTACAGCAAGCAAACGTCCAGTACATACTGGTTTCCGAATTCTTTCAAATACTAACGGTTTAAAGTCTTTACAATACTCAAGGTTTCAAGTCTTTAAAATACTCAACGTGGAATTATTGCAAAATTATTGCATAATCTGAAATTGCAAAATACAAGACAACCAAATGTCCATAAAATGCTGGCTTAATAAATCTTTCAAATTTGTTTTTAAGTTTTTTAACCTTTTTCAATACTCAATGTTTTAAGTTTGTACAATGCAGTGTCATTAATAATAAAGGAAGCATGATAATAACACTATTAAAAAAGCAATAAAAATTCATCCAGCAGTTTTCAGTTTTTCTTACACTGACTACAAAGTAGTCCCCCACCCATGAGTCCAAAGCATAATTCATGGTACCATTTGAGACACCTTTTGCAATATAACCAGTCCTCATCTTCATCATCCATATCAAAATAATAGTCGTTGCAGTATCCACAGAAATTGTCTGGATCCTGTCCAGCACTTGCTTTGCATTTCACTTTCTTTGCAGCTGGCAACTTTCCCTTACTTTTCTTCAACTGAGCATTTTTCTGACTCTTAGGCACAGACTCTTTTTGTTTCTTTTCTTTCTCCAGGCGCTCTATAACATCTGCTGAAGTTACAAGACCAATCAGGCTTTTGTGACTACGCTTTCGCTTAACAGGGGCGGCTTTTCGAAGTGGCAGGATATCTGAAAATGACACCCTTCCTCCCAAACTAGTGGTGTCTGAACTGGTACTGCCTTGGTCTTCACATGGCAGATTACTACATGAATCAGTAGACATTTCAGGTCTAATGGAAGGCATAGCTACTTCTAGGTCTGTGTCTTCATTTGAAATTCTGCCATCATTTTCAGAGGACTGTGCAGGTTCACTTTCCTGCAAAACATTTGATGTGGCTTGCCCAGTAGTTCCGGCTGGTGCGACGCTGTCATCATTTTCAGAAGACTTTGGCGGTGCTCCTTCCTGCAAATGAATTGTTTTTGCTTGTTCTGTAGTTTCTGCTGGTGCGTATGCATGATCAGGAATTGCCTTAGCATCCAGTGGGAAAATCCCAGTGTATTTGAATCCATTCACCAGATTCCCCATAGTGGCCCCTGAATGATAGGCAATGGTAAACAGTCTACTAATGTCGTACCTGGTAATTGGTTTACCTGGATTATCTCGCATAAATTTTGCACACGCTTTGTCATAGCTGCATTTAATGGATTTAAATACAGTTTTGTGGAGAGGCTGCATCCAGTGTGTGCTGTGGGGCGGTAAACAAAGCAGCATTATCTTGTTTTCATTTGCATATTTGAGAACTTCAATGGTTAGGTGAGATGCATGACCGTCAAGGATTAATAAGCACTTGCCTTCAGCATTTCTCCTTGCTTCCTTATTAAAAAATTGAAGCCAACGCAGAAAAATGGCCTTATCAATCCACCCATTTTCACTGAGTTCTACAACTGTACCAGAGGGTGCTCCAGTTGCCAAGAGTGGGTTGCTTCTTTTCCCCTTGAAAATTAGAAAAGGTGGAATATAGTCACCAGCTGCATTTCCACAAACCACTGCTGTAACCGTTGTGCCCTTTTCACCACTTGTTGTTGAATAAATGTTCTTTTTCCCTTTCGCTGCTATTATTTTTGGTGGCTTATGGACCTGAGATATTCCGGTTTCATCCACGTTTTAGATTGCTTTGGGGCAATCAAATAAATTCTCTCTTACAAAAATGTCCTGCAACTGGCTCTGGAAATTCTGAACTCTCACTTTGTTCATTCCCATAGATCTAGCAAGGGACAGTGGTTCTGGTTTACGAAGGGAGAGAGACGGGTTTCTCCTCATAAATGCTTCCAACCAGCTATATCCAGCGACTCGCTTTTGTTTATTGAACTTATGCTCAATGTTATTGGCTTCTGCGTAATCATAGGCAAGGGTCCGTATCTCCATGGGAGTCAATCCGAACCCTCTACTCTCTAGTTCAAGAATATGCTTCTTTAATTCTTCCTCTTGTACTGAAGAAAAACAAGAAGTTGGACCTAACTTCAAGGTTGTTGCATTCATAGTTTCAGTTCTTTCTTCACATGACGCTCAAGTGTTGACTTGGGAATCCCATACATCCTTGCTGTCAATCTCAGCTTTAATCCCTTTTCCCTCATTTCTTTCACAGCATCTTGTAGTCTCCCTATCCCATAACATCCCCTATCACTTCTCCTGATATATGTACGAGTCATCGTATGCTTCGTAAGACTGTTGAAAGAAACAAAAGGATCCATAACCAATAAACTTGGAGTGTAGTGCAACTAGTACACACACTATTTCAATACATTAACAAGCTCACCGGGGTTGGGGGTAAGACGGGACACGTTATCTTTAAGGGTGTAGCAACACACAGAGACTTTGCATTTGTTAAGTAACACAATTAAGTACTATTGTTGTTGTCACTGTGCAAATAAAGCAGGTTGTATACATATTTAAGCTCGAATTCTGTCCCGACTTTCCCCACACAATGTACTACACTGAGGAGAGTTGGGACATAACATTGTGTTCGATACACTGACTTAACGTTGGTATCACGAACTGTGGATACCACGTATATTTAATATGTGAAGTAACGTCGAAACCTTCAACAAGTCTCATCCCGATATTTCGTTCCTTTCATTAATAATAATCATTCTGAAAACGGACATAATCACCGTTTTGAGCTAGTAACAGTAGGATTCTTCTGAGCACTGTCTCCGGTTTGCAACACGCGTCGATCGATGGCTTCATAGAAGTGCTTTTTACGTGCTAAAAACGGACACGGCCAGACCGGCGAAAGGATCACTTACATATGGCCAACAACCAAAAAACCGAACAACACAAACCACCGAAATCGCCCAGAACACCAGACCGAATCCCTCGACCAGCGAGGACACTGCAGCTCCGGTACGGCTTCATGGAGTCTTTGTTACCACCTACAGAAACCACCACCAACGACCCAACAACACAATCTCAATATAACACACGCCCAAAGGCAAACAAACACACCCGAAGGCAACAACACGCCCCAAGGCAACCACAGCGCAGGGGGACATGGGGGGGGGGGGTCCACTTGTTACATTAAAATCACTATTTACAGTTTACTTACAGTGTATACAACTATATACAACTATCTACACATAACGAAAACAAAACTTCCCAAAGAGATCGAACGAGCCCGGTAGGGGATCGGGAACGTCCACTCTCTTCGGGAACCCAAACTGATAAGTAGAAAGCATTACCCAGCCGTTTGCATTGAAGCGAAGATGACAAACCTTGGCATCTGTATCGAACGCCAAGAGGGCCGAATATACTACCCTTGAGCCATAGAAAGGGCAGGTTTCGCGATGTCCCATCTCTCCCCATGTCCCGTCTTCCCCCAAACTACCCTATTATTAGTTGTTCTTCAGACTTAAATATTTTTTGTATGTGTTCTGCTATTACACTTACGAATTGGGTTGTGTTGTATGCTATTTGCACTATGAGCTGAAGGTCACGCTCAAGGTCAGGATCGTCAGTCTTCTCGCTGCCTGGGCTTGGCTCCTTGCCAAGTTAATCACGCGTCAGAGAGCTGTCAAAGTGTTACTGCGATAGAATGCTTGGAAAGACGCGTACGCCAGCTGTGCGTGATCTCATGTATGATCTAACCATTCACAGATTGTTATTATAATTTATGCATATGACGCTATTGCTTCAGCCAATCAGCATGTGTTATGCTTTTGGCGGGCTCTCAGGATTTCTGAGCGTCGGAGCCCGAAGTAAGATTTGTAGTCAGTTTGATTTTAGACATCAGCTCAAGCAGACCCGTATTTAGGACTCTCTCATAAAATTTGTTCCCGATCATCTTGTATTCCTGTATTCTGTTCGAGTTTGTTATCCAAAAGGACCAATAAAATACTGTGAACCTTCAAGGAACGTTTCTCTCCATTTTTTCGGATTCTCTTGTCGATATTTTTCCGCTCGGACTCAGTAAACTTTGTGTGAGGCCCGCACGCTACTCATCGTCTGAAAATCGGCCTTACATAATTTGGTGGCAGCGAGCTCTTCGGACCGCAACACTCCATCAAACTACCCAGCAAAATTCTTAATGGAACTCTCAATTAATAATGGAATTTGTGTAACTCTTTCGCCGGAGGACTTTACAAATTTATTGAAGGTCAGCAACTATTTCAACCCGAGATCACAAAACTTTCAATACTTTTTCCTGAGAGAACACTTACACTTTCCAGTCGACGACCCAGTCCCATCATTTCGCATTTTATTGGAACTTGCAAATAATCCTAAGTCTTACAAATTACCGCCACACACGGATGTGAGCTTTTTACGTACGTAGAAACGGGCACGAAGAAACAAAGTAGAACTCACCGCCCTTTTACGATTGGCAGGATATATCTTACTTAATGAACAACTGCTTACCGCATCGATTTTAAGGTCATCCAACATACTTCAATTTTCCTCGTTCAATTCACATTCAATTTTTAAGACTTGGGATAAATCCAGTCACAGGACGTCATCATTTACAGACAGAACAGAATTATAGAAATTTCAGATTAAAACTCCGTAACTACAGCAAACTGAACAAATATTTTGTAGCGAACATCGTTCCAAATTGTCATTGCCCGGCGTGTGCTGAATTCAAGATTAAAAACCTGTTTTGACATACCACACAGTCCAACAGAACTCGCAAATTGGCCCCACAGAAACAGAAACGGATCCGGCTACGGTAACTTCCTTCGTCCGATTAACCAACCCTGGTAAGCTAAACCAAGTTGAGACGGTCACTTCCTGTGATGTCCTGAACCAAATTGAATTTCTGTTCCAGTTAGAGGACTAACTTCTGTTTTTCAGTTCAGGTCTTCGACGAGAGCAGACGTGTTTTCGTTTCGCTCTCGTCGTTTTACCGTGCTCAACTTGTATCACTGTGTGATAGCTGTGCTATTTATTGCAATTGTGCTTAAAACCTTATAGCGTGCTTCATACTAAATTTTGTCTTCTGTAACACCTGGTCAGAGTTTTTTTCTTTTCATTCCGTGGCCCCGAGCCACACAAACTGCTGCTATGCCCGGAGGTCGGGATAGCACAATTGTTAAGTTGGAGTTTTCGTCTGGGGTGAGTGTCCCTCCCCCACAGGCGTTTACTGTGTTAAAAGACAATGGTGTCGAAATTGGAGAAATTGAGATGTTGCAGGCGCTTGAGGCCCGCAACACGTATGACCTTAAGCTTAAGTTTAAGTCTGATGCTGCCCGTGTTAAGGGTGTGTCATGCCTGAAGGGGGTAGAGGGGCTCACTGTCACCCCATATGATGGCTCTGTGGCGGTGACGGTGCTTTACCTTCCCTTCGAGGTCGATCAGCGCCTGGTTGCGAGGGTTCTTAGTCAATACGGAACTGTCTCTGAAATGCGGTGGTGTAAATATACTGTGGGTGACTTGAAAGGTATATTTAATGGCAAGAGACAGTTCCGTACGGAACTGGTGAGGGACATTCCATCGTTCCTCTTCATAGGGGGTTCCAAGGCCCACATTAGGTACTTTTGCCAGCCCCGTACCTGTTTTAGATGTGGCGAGGAGGGACACGAAACCAAGTCGTGTCCCAACAGGCGTTGTGGAAAATGTTTGCAGTTGGGGCACGGCAAGGCAGAGTGTCCCAACGAGGTACGGTGCAACCTCTGTGGGGAGGAGGGACATGTGTTTGGTGCCTGCCCCACATCGTACTCTGCCCATGTCAGTGCCGATGTGGGGTCGTCACCCGAACCCTCGCAAACAGGCCCACAATATTCAACCCAGGAATTAGAGGAGGCGGCACTTGAGGTTGAGCAGGACTTCCTTGCCTCCAAGCAGTGTGAGAGGGGTACTGGGACTCCTGAGGCAGACTCTCCGCCATCGTTGGCAGCGGCACCTGGTCAGGTTGAAATAATGACATTAGAGGAGGACCTCGATCTGTCCTCAGACTCGGCGATGTCGGATGGCGGGGAGCGTGCCTCAGAGCCTCCTCCGAAGGATCCACCTTCGGGGGAGGGTTGGTTTGATTTGTGCGAGGGGGAGGGGCCAGAGTCTGCACTAAAGAGGTCGGCTTCAGGCGAAGTATCAGACAGGGGAACCCATCACTCTGGGACGCCCGTACCGAGCCCACGGATTAAAAAGATAAGGTCCCAGTCAGAGTTTTTAGTGTGAATGGTTTTGCCTTTGTGTCCCCGTTTTCTTTTGGGGTTTCTGTTCTGTTTGTGTCTGTGCCCATGCATGCCAGAAAGTTTTTTTGGTAGTTCAGTGTAAATAGGTTTGCTTTGTTCCACATTAGGTCCGCCCGGCTACAAGCATGTAAAGAGCACATCACATTGTTATTACTGTAAATAGTGGGGGTTGGCCACATGCACCCATAGTTCCAAAAAGTATTGAACAGACTCACCCTGAACACTCTTCTGTTGATGTAAATGGGTATGTAAATAGTTTTGCCTAGTGAGATTGTAAATAGTCCTATGTAACTAGTTTGGGTTCGGGGTGGTTTTGTACATAGTTATCGCAGAAATTTTGTTTGCTAGCGCAATGTACAGAATTCTGTAAATAGTTCACCTTTGCAGTTTTGTCCGGTCAGGTTTAAGTTCTCCTTTGTTTCTTCGTGCCCGTTTCTACGTACGTAAAAAGCTAGCTGTACATAGTTATCACAGACATTTTGTTTGCTAGCGCAATGTACAGAATTCTGTAAATAGTTCAGAGTTATGTTTTTGTAGCGCAATGTACAGATTTCTGTAAATAGTTCAGAGTTATGTTTTTGTCCGGTCAGGTTTAAGTTCTACTTTGTTTCTTCGTGCCCGTTTCTACGTACGTAAAAAGCACACAGGTCCTGGGTAGGACTTTAAACTGCATCCGGTTGTGGAGTTTGTTTAAACGTGGGAGTAATGAGGTTACCCTTTGCCACAACTGCCTCCGGGGCACCCTTGGGCAAGGTGCACTTGTATTTGCCCTGTGCTTTTTACGTGTTGTTGCCTTCGGGCGTGAAGTTGCCTTCGGGCGTGGGGTCGCCATCGGGCGTGTTGCTGCCTTCGGGCGTGTTGTTGCCTACGGGCGTGAGGTTGCCTTCGGGCGTGGGGTCGCCTTCGGGCGTGAAGTTGCCTTCGGGCTGGGCGTTGCCTTCGGGCGTGTTGTGTTGCCTTCGGGCGTTGTTGCTTTCGGACGTTTGTTGTTGCTTTCGGGTGTGTGTTGCTGCCTTCTGGCGTGTGTTGTTTTCCTGTTTGTAAATAGTCTTGTGTGGTGGGTAGGCTGGGGGTGTCGTATATGTTGGCCACAGAAATTTTGTTTCCTAGCTTAGTGTAACTTTGTAAATGATTGTGAATGAATGAAAGTAGTTTATGGTTGTGTTCTTGCCGGTCCGGATTTGGTTCTTCCTGTTTGATAGTGTCCGTTTCTATGCACTTAAAAAGCAAGCAGTTATGTTTTTGTCCGGTCAGGTTTAAGTTCTACTTTGTTTCCTCGTGCCCGTTTCTACGTACGTAAAAAGCTCTCACTTCTGTTTTTTGGTTGCTGGCCATATGTGGTTGTCCTTTCGCCGGTCTGGCCGTGTCCGTTTTTAGCACGTAAAAAGCACTTCTGTCCTGGGTAGGACATTAAACTGCATCCGGTTGTGGAGTTTGTTTAAACGTGGGCGTAATGAGGTTACCCTTTGCCACAACTGCCTCCGGGGCACCCTTGGGCAAGGTGCACCTGTATTTGCCCCGGTGCTTTTTAAGTGCTGTTGCCTTCGGGCGTGGTGTTGCCTTCGGGCGTGGTGTTGCCTTCGGGCGTGGTGTTGCCTTCGGGCTTAGTGTTGCCTTCGGGCGTGGTGTTGCCTTCGGGCGCGGTGTTGCCTTCGGGCGCGGTGTTGCCTTCGGGCGCGGTGTTGCCTTCGGGCGCGGTGTTGCCTTCGGGCGCGGTGTTGCCTTCGGGCGCGGTGTTGCCTTCGGGCGTGGTGGTGGATTTGGGTGTGTGGTCTTTGCGGGGCTTTGTTTTTAGTGTGGCCGGGGGGAGGTTGGTCTGTGGGGTATTTGGGTTGTTGTCAGTGTGTGTGTGGTTCTATTGTTGTAATGAACATAATTTTCTGTTTGATTTGGTGGTGTGTGGGTAGTTTTGCCTTTATGTTCCTGTCCGATCCGGTTTGAGTTTTGTTTTTTGTTTGTATGTGCCGTTTCGATGCACTTAAAAAGCCCCCCCCCCCCCCACTTCTGTTCGTCGGCAATCAACGGTGTTACGTTAGATTTAGTAAGTTTAGTATTCCAGTATAAGTCTAGGTAGCCTAAGTTTAGTTAAGTTTAGGAGATCCCGTTAAAAGATTTTAGGGTTCAACAACGACGTTTAGGTAATATAGGCCACGTGGAGAGGTCACCAACCAGACGACGCAGTCAACGTTAGTCATTAATTATAGCTTAGGCTTAGTATAGGTAAAGTGTGTTGCTTATAGTAGAGGTCCATGACGTCACAGCAGCCTACCGTGATACGCCATAGAGGTCCACTACGAATACCAAGCCTTGGGTTGATGCACTTCATACTTGGTAGCCTACTTTGCAATTGCAGATCGTTTGGTGATATTATTTTTACTATTGTTTACCACATTTCGATATAGGCCTAGGCCTATTTATTGAACTGTTCATTGAATTTACTTCATGCTTAACCATCATTACCATACTAGAGCCAATTCTTCAAAATTTAATGTTGATATTGATAGCGAAGCAGATATTGTAAGTGACAATAACATGGCCCAACCTCAACCACAATTATCAGGCTTTAAGGTAGAATTACCCCCACAATTTTTGGGCTCAGGTAATGAGGATTTTATGCAATGGTGTAGGAGAATGGAGGTTGCTTTAGATGCTGCTCCCAATGGTATAGGTGCAGACCTAGCCAAGCTCTTACCATCCCGACTGGGTGGGGCGGCATTTAGTTTTTGGGATAGTTTACCCCCTGAGGTAAAGGCTGATTATGCAGCTACAAAGAAAAGGATGATGGATGCCTTTGGGCAAAGGCAGATCATAGTAAATTTTCAGTCCTTTGTAAATGCTAGGCCAAGATATCCAGGGGAGGCCCTGGAAGTTTATGCTGCAGAATTGACACGATTAGTGTCGGAGGCCTTCCCAGAATATGATTGTAGAGCGAGAGAAGAGGAGACCTATCGTAGATTTTTGGCAGGCTTAGACATTAATTTGGTACAGAAGTGCCATGAGCATGGGGCACGGAATCTAGCAGATGCTATGAGAATCGCTATGCATGTGGAACGGGCCATGGGGGCAAGCAAATTACATGGTCCTTCACCAAATATTTTTATTCCCCCTTCCCATTATTATCCTGTTGGTAGTCAATTTGGGCGTCCTTCATACATTGAGCGGGCTAATGGTTTAGCAGAGTTGACGGAACAAGTTAAGAATTTAACGAAGCTTGTGCAAGAGTCGGTCAGTTATCAGAACTACAACAGAGGTCGTAGTCCATTTACATACGGGCCTAGGCCTAATGAATACAATCGTGGGCGTAGTCCGTCAGTCCCCAATGACGACAAGGGTAAGCCCAGATTTTGGAAGTCAGATTCCCCAGGACGTGGTCATATGCATGGGGGTGAGTCACGTTGGAGATCTCCGATGAGAGATTACAGATATCGGTCCCCGAGTCCCAACCCCAGAGGGTTCAGGTCCAGGGACAGTACACCTAGTAGACGCAATAGCAGTCCTAGGAGGGTTAGTTTTGAGGAGAAAACCCCCCAGTCTACTAATGTAAGGGCTGATTTAAACGAGATGTAGCTGGTGATGTGGGACATTCATCAGCCAGAATTAAAGTTGTCCCCTCAAATGAAAATGTGGCGAGTACTAAGTCAATTTTGACAAGTGGTAAAGCACTGCCCTATATTAAAGTAAATGTGAATGGGGTAGCTGCTAATGCATAAGTGGACACAGGTGCAACAGTCTCTGTAATTGATGATTTTCGTCAGAGTCATACAACTGTTAAACTGATACCTCTTGTAGAAACTCATTTGACAGTATATTCCCCCACAGGTGATATTTTACCTGTGACTGGTTTTGTAGAACTTAACCTATCCATAGGCAAAGGTTCATATTTGGGAGTTTCTGGTTGTTAAGGGTATGCGTCAGAAATTAATTATTGGATGTAATTTTATGGCTGAATTCAATATTAGTGTGAGTATAGGAAGTGAACGGGTTGTTTTCCAGAACGGTGAGGAAATTCCTTTCATTTCTAAAGCCAGGGCTATTCCTGGTGTTTGTAATATGTTTGTAAACAAGTCAATGGACATTTGTCCGAATTCAGAATGCATTATTCCAGTAGCACTTGATGAGAATTTACCTGAGAATATTGATGTTATATTTGAGCCTCTGGATCTTAAGGAGTGCACTGGAGTTACACCCGCTAGGGTTATTACTACAGTAAGAAATGGAAAAGCATGTGTATTGGTAATGAATGTATCGGATTCTAATAATCATTTGCCAGAAGGGACCAGGCTGGGTCATGGTTATGTAATCACAGGTGACCCGGAAGACTTATACTCATTGGTCGATGATGGTGAACCTGAGGTAGAGCCACCCTACCCTGCTAAAGGTGATGACAATCCCTTACAGTTTGATCTGTCTTAAACTGATCTTACAACAGATGAAGTTCATGAAGCAAAAGCCTTGCTAGAGGAGTTCAATGACATCTTTAGCAAGAATGATACTGATTTTGGTAGAACAGATGTAGTCTCCCATGCCATTAAGACTGGAGATACCCCCCCCCCCCCTGTAAAAAACGAGCATATAGATCTAGCCCAAAAATCAGGGAGGAAATTTAAAAGCAGTGTGACGACCTGATGGACAATGGCCTTATTGAGGAGAGCTTTAGCCCTTGGTCCTCTCCGATTGTGATGGTCAAAAAAGAAAGATGGTACATACAGGTTTTGTGTAGATTACAGAAAATTGAACAGTGTGACAATAAAAGATTCTCACCCCTTGCCTAGAACAGATGATACCATAGATGCTTTGTGAGGCAACACAATGTTTAGTACCCTGGATTTATCCAGTGGGTTCTGGCAAGTAGAAATGAGTCCTGAAGACCAAGAGAAAACTGCCTTCACCACTGGCGATAGTTTGTACCAATTTAAAGTTATGCCTATGGGCCTTACAAATTCATCTTCGACATTTCAAAGATTAATGGAAGTAGTATTACATGGTTTGCACTGGTCAAAGGCTCTGGTCTACATTGATGACAGTGGTTTTTGGAAAGGATTTTCAAGACAAAATGAACAATTTACGGGATGTGTTCACAAGATTGCGCAAGGCAAACCTTAAGCTTAAGCCAAGTAAGTGTCATTTCTTTCAGAATCAAGTGACATTCCTAGGTCATGTGGTATCCAAAGATGGTATCAAACCTGATCCTAAGAACGTGGAGAAAATTCTCCATTGGCCAACCCCTAGAAGTGTTACGGAGGTTAGGTCATTTTTGGGTTTGAGTTCTTATCATTGTAGGTTTGTAAAGAATTTTACAAGAAAGGCAGCACCCTTAACATGAACTTACAAAGAAAGATGTTCCTTTTAATTGGAATGAACAATGTGAGGAATCTTTCCAATATTTTAAGCAGGTGTTGATCAACCCACCTGCAATGGCATTTCCTAATTTTGACTCCTCAGAGTTCAAACTCTACACTGATGCTTCTCAGTCGGCCATAGGTTCAGTCCTGGCACAAGTGCAGGATGGTAAGGAAAGAGCGATAGCGTATGCTAGTAGCACTTTAACCCAGAGTCAACAGAGATGGTCTACATTTGACCGAGAATTATGGGCTATAGTTTGGTCCATTAGACATTTTAAACACTACCTGTGTTCAAATCATTTCCTGATCATAACAGACCACAAGCCTTTAAAGGGTCTCAGGACCTTATCCTTGGAGAATGACGGTACAGGTCGAAGGGCTAGGTGGATGACTGAATTAGACCCTCTCGATTGGGAAATAATTTATAAGGAGGGAAAGAAGCATTTGAATGCAGATGCCCTCTCTCGCTTGCCAGAATTAAGACAAGATGACGTAAAACAGCATGAGAGTAAGGTTGCCGACCCGATGAAAGCTTTAGGCTCAGAATGTCAGAGCATTGAACTGAATAGTATTTTTAGTGTGGGCATCAATCCATATGAATGCTCTGAGCAACTATTTACGATGCCAAATTTGAGTATGCAAAATGATATTTGTAGTGATATTAGCACACAAGATGTGTTGTGGCACCAAAGGCAAGACTTGGACATATTTACTGTATTTGAATGGTGTGAACTGGGAGAAAAACCATCATTTGGTGAGGTTAAATATGGTAGTCCATGTTTGAGAAAACAATGGCATGCATTTGATGATCTTGAAATTCACAATGGCCTATTATGTAAAAGAGTAGAAGACAAACTGCAGGTTATCCCTGGTGCCTTAGTACCTGAGGTACTAAAAGCTACATGGAAGTCCATTATGTGGTCACTTTAGTGTAAAGAGAACATGTGCAAGAGCTGAACAAAGCTGTTATTGGCCATATATGGTTAGAGATATCCAAGAGTACTGCAAGAAATGTATTGCATGTGAAGCTAAAAGACAACCTAATCCACCATTTAGAGCTCCTTTGCAGCCTATGGTGACTAGTAAGCCTTTTGAAAGAGTGGCTGCTGATATTACAGAATTACCGTGTTCTTCCAGTGGTAATAGAAATGTCTTGGTAGTGACAGATTACGAAATATATTAACTTGTATGCTCTATGCATAACCAAACTGCTGAGACAGTGGCGCAATGTCTATTTGACAATTATTTTTGTGAACATGGTATCCCAGAAATTTTGCACACAGATCAAGGTAGTCAATTTGAGTCTCATCTAATGAGGAAATTGTGTAAACTCATGGGAATTGTTAAGACTAGAACAAGTCCCTATCATCCCCAATGTGATGGTCAGGTGGAAAGGTTTAATCGAACTTTAAAGAATGAACTAAGAGATTATTCACCGTTGGTGGTCAATGGGACAAGATGCTTAGCCACATTGCATTTTCATATAATACTAGTGTACACTCAAGCGCACGGGATACTCACCATTCTTCTTAGCTCATGGTAGGGAAGCACGAATGCCAATTGAAACCATGTTCGGGGGTGTTGCTAATTCCCATTCAGTTCCCACCTCATATGATGATTTTGTAGACGAAGTCACAAAGCGTATGAAGCATGCAAGTTATCTTGTAGGTCAGGAACTTGTCAAATGTCAAGCAAGACAGGCTGATTACTTTAACTCCAAAAGTAGGTTTCAGCCATACACTATCGGTGACTTAGTTTGGATAGATGATCCGGCTAAACAGAGATAAGCTTGCAGCCTGTTGGAATGGTCCATTTAGGGTATCCAGAGTGATGAATAATGGTACGACGTATCAGTTGCAAGATTTGAGCAACTTGAATAAACCTGTTAAGATACTTCACTATAATAGGTTGAAGCCCTTTTGCTCACCCTATAACTTGGGTGAAGGTGGGGATGGTAATGTAAACATTCCTGTGCAGGTACAAGTCCCGAGGTTGGATCTTCAGATGGAAATTCCTGAGGATCAATCAGAGCCACAGGCTCCCAGCACAAATGTTAGTAAAGACAACAAGGTGACAAGGGTAGGAAGAAGGGTAAAACTACCAAGTTACCTCAGTTAGATATTTAAGTAACTGTAAGTAACATAGTAATTTGTTAAGTCCTTTATTTATTCTAAGGAAGACCAATCGTCAAGCAAATTTTAACTCTCTACCAGTGGTGAGAATCACCCAGGCTTAGTTAATTTTATGTAGACAATTTTTTCCTTAATTAAATGTTACAAGTCTGACCAGGGACGTGATTGGTGAACCTCCGTTACCTGAGTTTTAGACATATAGTGATGTATGAGGTGTATTTGTCCCCAATCATGAGTCTAATCAACAGGCAAAATTTGTGGTCTATCCTAGATCCGTTGATTTCATTGTGTTTAGTTAATTATGGTGTTTGTTTTCTATTTCTTTTGGCAATATTAAGTTTTGCTTAAATTGAGATATCGAGGTTATGTAGCCTGGCCATAGGGTCATTTAGTTAGATGGGGTTTTACGACACACCAACACGCATGTGTTACATAGTGTCACCAAGAAAGAAAAAGGGGCAATGTTGGGTACAATTAAAAAAAAAGGGGTCAAAAGTGTCAAATTCCACTAAAAAATCTTTTCAGGTTTCACTAAAAATTTCAAGCAAATGCCAGAGTCAAAACTTCCTGTACAGTTTACTCTCCTTGAGAAAGCCCAGAATAAGGGAAGAATCTGTTCGCTCAAATAAAGTTTTCAGGTCTGGCACAGCGTAATACTTCTGACGAATATGGGAGTATTCATGACAGTCAACCAGAATGTGACTGACAGTGACAGCACAATCACAGGGTATACAATATGGTCTCTCGTCCCCGTGAAGTAAAGAGGCATGGGTAAGGTAAGTGTGGGCGATGGGCCATAGGGTCAGGCTATCTTCTGCTGGGGGATGGGGACGGGAGATTGGAGCCCTCCTGTCCTCTCCTCTCTAGCTACCACCTAGCCTAATGCAGTGATTTCTAATTTTTTTTTTTTTTAGTAGTTTTCATCCTACCGCCTCCAGGGGGACTTGGTTGGAATTGGGGCCTTCTTCCTTCTTCCTGTGAGGCAGCTCCATTATTATTTTGCTCCGTCCTTCATAATTGAGTTCAATGCATTTATTTTTTTTTCTTTTAATTGGTATTGTGTGTGTGTGTCTGGGGAAGTTGGTTGGGGTTGGCCCCCTTCCTTTCTCTCCCCAGGGCATTTCCTTGGTTAAAACTTTTATTTATAGTATGTTTATGCAATTTCTTAAACATGATCTATGACGTGTTTTATACTTGTACCATATACATGAGGGTACATCTGTATATCTATATACATGTATCTTTAATTAAAGAAAGAATTACATCATAGGATGTAAGGTAGTGCCATTAACTGTAAATGGAAACTTTGGTGTAAAAAGAAAGCAGAAGGTACAGGATCGTTGCCTGGTGTAAAGCAACGGTTGTTCATGCTTGCGTTGTCATGTTATTGCAGCAGTTGTTGATTTTTACTGGAGTACTGGTGTATTTATCTTATTGCAGGTATACCTCGATTTATTCACTGTTTGTGGCAATTTTGTAATTCATTATTCCTTTATGTTGGGATTAACTGCACTCCTATCACCGAATCTCAAAACGGCGGTAGGAGAGGTGGCGTTTATCCCCTAATCTAGTAATTTTGTGTCGAGATTGAAGGCAAAATGGTCTGCTGCGGCAGAAGTACAGATAAGAGTACTCTTGTGTCACGGTTGTGGTGTGGCAGCCATGGTAATGCTAAGTGAGCCCTGATCCTCTTCATCTCGGTCCTCTGTGCAAGCTTATTGTGGTAGAGGATAGCGTTTGTTGTTTTTATCGTGTGGCAGTTATGTTTTCAGTTTAACTTTTTGGGATTTAATACAGTGGTACTTTAAGCGAGAAAAAGCTTTTGTGTGATGGCAGGTTAACTCAGCATGTATACCACGGATGGTTCTTGTTGAAATGTATAGAATGAAACTTGCATGTAAGATTGTAGAATGAGTGTACGATATGGCTTCTGCAGAGTGGTGTAACCTTTAAATTGAAAAGGGCTGATACTTAGTAAATTTTTCATCATTACATTTTTTTAAGCTAAGGATAAACAAAGGTGTACTCCTGGGCAGGCTATTAACTTAGAGATTTAGAGGTTCACACGACTTTAGAGGGTATAAAAGTGTACAGTATCTTCACTTAAATAACAATATCCAAATGAAGTTTTTACAACTGCATAGATAGTTTGGTCTCTACTGAAAGCCTACATTCTGAAGGGACATGATACATTTTCAGTAGATATTAGGGCATTGACTTAAGGCGAGCGACAGGTAGAGATTGCATTTCTCCATTTTTGGACAAATGCATGTATATATTCGAATTTTACCTATATTTTCTTGTTGAAAAGTGTTTGAATTATCACATTGGATGTTTTCACGAAGAATATTTTGAATTTGTTGTGGAAGTTTATAGTTTATGAAGTAGAAATGAGGACATTTCTCATTAATGGTTAATTTTTATGTGAGACGTATTATTAGTTGTTCTTCAGACTTAAATATTTTCTGTATGTGTTCTGCTATTACCCTTACGAATTGGGTTGTGTTGTATGCTATTTGCACTATGAGCTGAAGATCAAGGTCAGGATCGTCAGACTTCTCGCTGCCTGGGCTTGGCTCCTTGCCAAGTTAATCACGCGTCAGAGAGCTATCAGAGTGTTATTGCGATAGAATGCTTGGAAAGACGCGTACGCCAGCTGTGCGCTGTCTGTGCGTGATCTTATGTATGATCTAACCATTCACAGAGTGTTATTATAATTTATGCGTATGACGTTATTGCTTTATGCGTATGACAATATTGATCCCTATTGTTTTTTTGGTGGAGGTCAAAGGTCATGAGGGTCACGGGGGTCAAAGTCTGAATTTTACACGATACCTCAACATAGGAAACTTGGATACATTTCATAGTTGGTATGTGGATGCGTTACGGTGAGAGGAAGAACCCTATCGTTTTTTGGTGGAGGTCAAAGGTCATCTGAGGTTAACAGGGGTCAAAATCTGAAAACCTTGTTAATATGATATCTGTGTGATTATGCCTATGGATTTGTAACTATATCTTAATTGAAGATGAAGAGATTCAATATAAGTATCTTTCAGAAATACCTATTGCTGGACCTTGGAAAAGCAAAAGAGTTACCCCAACTGCCACACTTAGAGATACCTATCTTGTGCCTGCTCATATGCATCATTTCATATACCCGATGTGTTACATGACCAAATCCTGACTCCTCCGGTTATGTATTGTTTTTAGGAAAATCCCATTGAAGTAGCTGAAGCAACAGAACCTTCCGAGCAACCCCCAGCATCCCCAAGACCTCCAGCACCACCAACTACTGTGACATGTAAGAAAGAAGTTGTACACAGAACACTTATTCTGGAGGATATGATTTCTGTATTCAAAGACAGCAAAATAATGGAGTCAGAAATTAAACTCATTGTTGTTGGAGAAATGGGTGTCGACTAATCTGGTGTATCACGTGATATGTACTCATCTTTTTGGGATGCATTTTACAAGAGGCAAACCAGTGGTAACAGTGCTGTAGTACCATGCATCACTGTTCATTATAGCAGAGAAGACTGACTTGCTATAGGCAGAATTCTTGTGAAAGGCTACAAGGACCACAAGGTGTTCCGGTCCGCTTCAGTGAAGCATTTCTTGTTGCAGTCTTACTTGGCGAGGAAGAGCTGACAGATGAAATCATGTTGACAAGTCTGAATGAATATGTCACAGATGCTGTTAAGGAACTGATTAAACGAGGAGGAACTGATTAAACTTGGCGAGGAAGAGCTGACAGATGAAATCATGTTGACAAGTCTGAATGAATATGTCACAGATGTTGTTAAGGAACTGATTAAACGTTCTTGCCA
Organism: Holothuria leucospilota; assembly: GCA_029531755.1. Classification (NCBI taxonomy): domain Eukaryota; kingdom Metazoa; phylum Echinodermata; class Holothuroidea; order Aspidochirotida; family Holothuriidae; genus Holothuria; species Holothuria leucospilota. The sequence continues at coordinate 40,131,788 of CM055964.1, forward strand.
ACAGCCTCTCGATGAGGATGAGGAAATGGAGCTGGTAGAATTCCTGACTGACAGTGGATGGCAGTCCACAATTCCAAACAGTGGCAACTTGGAGGAGTTGGAGAAATGTTTACTGCAGATCAGTCATGCAATTTTAATCCAGAACCCTGAGTATCCTATAGGATGTATTAGAGAGGTTGCCAAAACACACTTTGCGCAGAATATCAAAGATGTGCAGTCAATAAAGGATCTTCTGAAAGAGCTTTGCCCAACTAGTAGTAAAGCTCCTGAAGGCACATATTAACGCACAGAGGGAGCAGAAGGTGTTTGGTCTGGTGAAGTCGTATATCAGGGGACTGAGCAAAGACATGCAAGTTCCTAAAATTCTGCACGGGTTCATCTGTGATGTCTGTGTGCTTTTTACGTACGTAGAAACGGGCACGAAGAAACAAAGTAGAACTTAAACCTGACCGGACAAAAACATAACTCTGAACTATTTACAGAATTCTCTGTACATTGCGCTAGCAAACAAAATGTCTGTGATGTCTGTTGATGACATTACTATTTCATTTAATAATAGCACTGGACTTCAGAGAAGGCCTGTTGCCAGGACCTGTGGTAGGACGTTAAACTGCATCCGGTTGTGGAGCTTGTTAAAGCGTGGGGATAATGAGGTTACCCTTTGCCACAACTGCCTCCGGGACACCCTTGGGCAAGGTGCGCCTGTATTTTTGGCCCAGTTTTGTTCAGTTTTTTGTTATAGTGTAAATAGTGTATATAGTGTACATACTGTAAATATAGCAAGTTGACTCCACCCCGGACCCCTCGTGGCAGGTGGACCCCGCCCCGGACCCCTCGTGGCCCCTTGGGCCAGTTTGTGATGTTTGCTTGGTCTGGTGTTTTGGTTTTTTGGTTGTTGTTGGGTGGTGGTTTGGTCTGGTGTTGTCTTTCGTCGGCGGTATGTAGTAATATTGGTTTAGGGTGGCCGGGGGAGGTTGGTTTGTGGGGCTTGGGTTGTCAGTGTGTGTGTGGTTCTATTGTTGTAATGAACACAATTTTCTGTTTGATTTGGTGGTGTGTGGATAGTTTTGCCTTTATGTTCCTGTCCGATCCGATCCGGTTTGAGTTTTTGTTTTTTGTTTGTATGTGCCGTTTCGATGCACTTAGTTGCCAGGACCTGTGGTCCTGTTTTGGAGTTATGATACATGTATACAGATATGACAGATTTGCGTTTTGAATTGGACTCGGTTTTGAATGGTGGTGCCGAAGCTTACAAATTCAATATTTCATGACACTCATTGTTTCCCTCCTACTTTAAAGGTATCTTGGATGAAATTGTATTCTCAAAGGTACATGTTTGAAATAATGATGATGTGTGTGCATGTTTTTGTGTGGTGTTGTATCATTAAAAGAAAAAATGAAGAACATGCTGTGCCAGTAGCATCTTTAGTGTTGTACGCTTGTTATTATATTTCTTCTCTCTATACCTTACTTATTCCTTTTTTTTTTTTGCTTAGACTGGTTACAGCTTACATGCTTTGCGTGGCATGCTTGAACACATGATTACACTTGAAATATATGTTAAGAATTAAGAAGGGCAAGTATTAAAACTTAAGTTTTCAATGATTATAGTTGTATCAGTTTCATTAGCTATACATTGTACTTTCGATATAAGTTATGTATCTGCTAAGACAGCTTTTCATTTAAGTACGGAAATTACTGCAGAGTTGTGCATATTGTTTTTTTTTTTGGGGGGGGGGGGAGGGGGTGATTCTGGAAATTATTATATTCAGACTCATAAACGTCATGGAAGACTGTTGGATTTTGTCCAAGAGTTCAAATAAACTTGCTGTTTGAAGGACAAAATGAAAGAACGTAAAGTTCTGCACAACCATTGCATAATGACCCATACTATTTGGCTAAGATAACCCCCATTTTACGTTGCATTGTGTGCAAACTTCCATGGAGTAGTTCTTTAAATTGCTTTGTGACATTGTAGAAAGTATATAGGTGATATGCAGTGAGATGTGGATGCCTTATTACTGGTCATGTGTTAGTAGTGCTCATGGTTACAATAAGTTTCAGTGCACAATGGATTATTTTCTCTGTACCTGGTGTGTTTCATATTTAAGGTGACAGAGTTGGTCGTGAAAGACTCGCACTGCTGTAAAAATGTAATGGCATGTTTTTGCACAAATAGTGTATGTATAACACGCATCTTATATTTAAGCCATATGAACATGTCATAATAGTTATAAAGTTGTGTGTATTCAATATGAGTATGCCTACTATCGTTAGTCAACAGTATAGTTGTATTTGCGACAGGTGTCGATTGTCATAGCTGTAAGTATGCTCTTTCAAGTTTTTATGATCAGTTGTCACATTGTATTCTTGACAACCATGTCTTTTTATTTCAATACTTTTCTTTCAATGCTTATAGTAGTATATGATATCTTCGATATTTTGATCACATGCATTATGTTCAATTTCCTTCAATTTTTTTGCATGCATCTGTTTTGTTCTGTTTTCTATTTCTGTTGTCCGGGAGAAGAAACACCTTATGTGTTCATGTTGTCTTGTGTATGTATTGCAGCCACAGAATTATAATACCTAGAAGTGGCTTAATCCCTGTACTGTGAGGCGAATTGAAGATTTGCGCTGCACCCAAAAGAGACAGCCTACACTGTCGTTTTACATAAAAAAGAGTACGTTAGGTAAAAAGGGCTTTATGAATTTGACTTCTTGTGAGAAACTGGTACGATAAAAAATCCTACATTTTGCCAAAAGATACGCAAAAATATTGAAAAAATAGGTGGGAGCTATTCAAAGAAAAAAATTAATTGGTGCAACAAAAACACGAAAGAAAAACTAGTTTCGCGAGACAAGTGTACATATGTGGTTCGTGTGTACAGGATTGCACGAAAGAGGAGTCTTTATAGGTAGGATCTACCACTTGTGTACAATGTTAGTGTTAGGATGCGTTTCTTCAGTTCGCCTCCATACATATCATTGTCACTTAGCGCAAAGCCACTTCTAGGTATTATAATTCTGTGATTGCAGCCTGTGTTTGTGATGCTTAGCTTGTTAGCACAATATCTCAAGGAGAGGAACTCAGATGATATTCATACTTGCAGTATAGCAGCAACAAATTGAGAGGAAGAACCCTATTGTTTTTATTGGGGTCAAAGATCACCTGCACTCAGTGGAAGTCAAATTCTGAAAACCTTGCTAACAAGATATATCAAAAGTGCAAGCATAGATACTTTCATATTTTTTCATGTAGATGTGTACTGTTATATTAAGAGGAGCATTTCTATTGCTTTAGATGGAGGTCAAAGTTCATTTGAGATCAGTGAAGCTGACTCTAAAAAGTTTCACATGATATCTGAGGATAAGGAGCACATGGAGTTTTTTCATACTGTGTAGGCCTATACTTAATTTGTCTAAACCTCAAAGCCAAATGTAGAAACCATCAAATTATGAGTCTTAGGTATCATTCAGGTCTTTCACCTTATTTCACTAAGATAAAAAGTCTCAGTAGGGGACCGGAATTCTAAGGCTGTGTAAACCTCTTCAAAACAGACAATTAGCAGTGTTTGACTGCATTCTTTTCTCTTTTCAAAGTACCTTCTAGGACAAGTGGGATTCCAGAAGGAGACTTAAAACTTGTGCAACTCTTTAAAATCATGATAAAAGTTGATCCTCTTACAGTTTTCTTTGAGCCAGTATCCTAAGCTTCTCTCTCACGCAAAGCTCAAATGTCCTACATCAGCCCCTTAAAAATGAAGTTGAAATATTTAATGAGTTTCAAATGTCAGCCTATCTTGTGAAAACTATTTTTTTTTTTTCTTTGATATCTATCCCAGTGTTAAGTTCATAATCATAATTATTAGATCCAGTGTGAGTGCAACGATGTTTCGTGATGGTCTTGCAAATATTCAATTCTGTCACTTCTTTGAAACTAAGACAGATGTCTGCCATACACATAAAAATATTGTATCACAGTGGATGTTACACAACCAAAAGAGTACCTGTCAAGGTGATGTTTTGTTGTTTAGATACATATAAACTTACCTTTCATTAAAAAATTTCATGTAGAAAGCTTATGGTTCTACCAACAACATTTTGAGGTAAAGGTTGCTCTTATCATTTTCCTTTTATCTTTTAATTCCAATTTGTTTTGGCTTAAGACTATCATAAACATACTTTTAGACAGAAAAGAAAAAATGGAGTCACACAATTTTCAAAAAGGAAATGACGTAAACACTGCACATCTGATGTTTTCCCGTACCATTCATAAGTGGCTCATAAGTGGAAAACCAAAGTAAAGAAAAAGTTTTAAAAAAATGGTGTCAACCCCCAAAAGGCCAAGGCAACCTACATACTTTTGAGTTTAGGTATTAGATTGTTGATTGATCTTGTTACCTTGCTAGGACTAAATTTCTAAAGGACAACTTCTGAAAATCAAAAGAGTCCTTAGCTCCACTTGGATAAGCCATGTCAAAGATCCAGTGAGTGGCTATGAGGTTCCCAACGGCGGTTACAGCATGTGTTGCACTTCCAAAAGATTCATTTTCTGCTAAAACTGTATACTTTACAGCATTCAAGGGAGATTCGCCACTCCAAAACAGAGTTGGGGTTGTAATACTGTTTTTCTAAACAGGGTAAGAAAAAATATGAATCCATTAAAGTTTATGCAGTAGTGCAAACAGCATCATATCCTGTTGTGAGTAGCCAATTATATGACAGTTTTTCATGCATTTTTTCCTTTGTTTGGTAAACAATCTGACTATTTTTCCTAGTACAAACAAGAAATGCTTAAAATATGCATGAACCCTGTAGCAGAGCATTTGTTAGTTAGATGAAATTTAACGACACACCAACACAAATGTGTTATATAGCGTCAAGCAAAGTTTTAAATACAGTGCAAGCCCTTTCCTTTATTCGCCTCTTACGACAGGCGGGAAATACCGTAGGCATATTCTACATGCTCCAGCCCATAGGGGGTTCCAACCATGGAGGGGCTTGCTCGGTTTGGTGGCGCCGACGACCCGCCCGTCGTAGGAGGAGTAATAGCGGTCTTATGTGCGCATTTTATAGGCGATAGTCGGGAACAAACTTATCGCCAAACACGACCTCCTCACCCCACCTGGATGCAGTTTAACGTGATACCCAGGACGCCTGTGACAGAGCAATCTAAGTAGCTCAAAGAAGAGGCATGTGTGCACCAGCCGTCTTCAGGTAAGTGCAGGGATTAGAAATTACTTCAGATGGTTTAGGCTTGGAGAAAAGAATGTTTGGTCCTGGCCCCCTATATGGTTGGACAAAAGAGCTGGAAAGAATTACAGTTCTGCACCAAAGGTTCATGCATGTGCACTTTGACCTGTTATCACTTCTCCACCTCTAACAAAGTGGTTGCAGACATTTGCCCCTTTAGTATTCATGCAGACTCTAGAAATCGTCTGTGAGTGCGAAATTTCTACAGAATATGTATATAGGGCTGAGTGTCTACATTTCTTAGAGCCAAAAGAGTAAGGAATTAATTTAAAATGGGTAGGCGGTGGCATTATCTGCTACTACATAGGCAGTCCCGTGTATCAACATTCTTTTCAAAAAATATAATTTCGTTCATCGAGATGACATTTTCTTGTTCTACAAAGGCAACATTTCGGAACTTTGCTCACTAGTGGAAAATACGAATAAAATTCACGAGACTATTAAATTCACGATGGAAGTGTCTCACGAGTCAGTCCCATATCTAGACCTCACTATTTTAAAGGCAAAAGCTTTGAAACCCACGGGCGGCTGGACACCAAAGTATTTACAAAGTCTACAGAAACCTATCAATATGTTGATAGGACTTCTGCCCACCCACTCCCAACCTTTAAAGGCTTTATAAAGGCCGGTTCATACTTCCAAATTTCTCGCGCGATAAAGCGATCAATAACCATATATATTCAAAATATCTTTGCCGCCAGTTCGATTCACGGTCATCGCTTGGAGTTGAACATTGTTCAACTTTTCTCGCAAGCTCTCGAGATATGGCAAAGGAAACGGCTTCTGATTGGCTGCTTGGTAGGTGAACGAGCTCACGATCCTACTCGACAACAATGGCGGGCCTTTTCAGATACCGGCTCATTACAAGTATTCGGGTTCCGTGCGACTATCGGCGGCTTGATTCTGACAGTGAGAGTTGTCGGAATGGAGGGAAACAGTTATTGCTTTCCACGAATTAAGACGTAAAGGTTAGTAAGGCAGGATTTTCTTGCATTCCCTAAAATTATCACGGTAATCAATAGTGTACTTTGTCGCAGAGCCGATCAAACCACAGGCGTTCGAAAGTACATATACTATAATATATATATATATATATATATATATATATATATATATATATATATATATATATATTATATATATATATATATATATATATATATATATATATATATATATATATATATATATATAGAAGACAAGGTAGGTCATTTCTCACAATATGTACTGACAAGGAGTAGGCCCAGTGGCACTTCAGTGCTAGTGTTTCCACACTCTAAATTGTTTTTCCTGACCAGTGACATGGCCGATTTTCACGTAATTTTAGATTGCATTTCAGGAAAAATGCTTTAGAGTGTGGAACCACTGGCAGTGAAATGCGACTGGGCCATAGAGTAGGATATAAGAACTAGAATGCGCACTCCTAATATGACGTACATAAATCCGCTGCGAATGCATTGATGTACATGTAGATCAGAGCATGTGTGTACAAACTGTATGGCGGCCGAGTTCCCCCATGCGATCACAGCTGTTTCGGGGAGTGAGCACTCTAGTTCCTATATCCTACTCTATGGACTGGGCCTACTCCTTGTCAAGTACATATTGTGAGAAATGACCTACCTTGTCTTATTATATATATATATATATATATATATATATATATATATATATATATATATATATATATATATATATATATATATATATATATATATATATATATATAGTGTAGTATATGTACTTTCGAACGCCTGTGGATCAAACTGCATACACATATGTACTGTACTTAGCCTTTGCATAGGCAGGTATTGGGAGACTGCATTGCATGACAGTACTGCGAAAGTTGGGCTATGCGAGAAAATTGAAGTTGAATCAATTTTACATCGGCATATCGAGACCCAGCTAACATCCTTAAACACAGCTTTATAGCGCTATAATGAAGTATAATCCGGCCTTAAAAGGAGAAGTTTTAAGATATGTGAGATTGTCAAACAATGAGAACGACTTCGTCTCCAGAAGGGACTCTTTCAAAGAAAAGCTCATCGCACGCAACTACACGGGCCAAGAATTTGATCATGCCATTAAAGGCATTAATTTTAAAGAACGAAAACGATCAAATCTTCTTTTGCCCAAACCACGTCAAAATAAAACTCCACTAGTTTTCAAAATAAAATATGCACCCCATTTGAAAACCAATGAGCTAAAAGAAAGCCTGCTAAGACACTGGCACTTGATATCGGAAGACCCGAATCTGTGTCAAACCTTTGCGAAGCCACCGTTCCTAGCCTTTGAGAGGGCACCCAACTGAAAAGATTAATTAGTTAATTCTAGACTGAAAAGTGACCGTGAATTGGAAACAAATCACGAGGACGAAGAAGAATGCTATCTCGATGCTCTTATCGAGGCGCTCTAAAAGAGCATAATTTTGAAAAAAAAAATCTTGTTTTGGAATAAAGACCAGGGCAAACTAAAAAGTCCGACTACTGAAGAAGCTCAACATCTAAAACCATAAGCATAAACATGTCTAGTTAAAGGTTTTAGAAACCTAATAGAGCAGTACTACAAAGTATCTGCGGTCTTTAATCTTCGTCTCGTCGTTTTACATCTTGCGTCTGCGGGGAAAATATGAAACTAATGATTGCAAGTATGGGACAAAACTTGACTCCCCAAGGATTAGCACCGCTTGAGTTTTGAAATTTTGTTGTTGCTGGGTGCGCTTTTTACGTACGTAGAAACGGGCATGAAGAAACAAGGTAGAACTTAAACCTGACCGGACAAAAACACAACTCTGAACTATTTACAGAATTCTGTACATTGCGCTAGCAAACAAAATTTCTGTGATAACTATGTTCAAAGCCACCCCAAACTCATGCCAATTGCGTAGGACTATTTACAATCAAAATATTTACAATATCTACAAATTAACTATCACCCGGCCCGCCCGCACTGAAACAAGAGGACCCCAACACCTGCCGAAGGTCGACCTTGGCAAACGGACGAAGTCGGCCTCCACCCTCAGCTTAATCTCTGTCCTCACCGACGCCAGGACGACGTCCGCAGGCTTCCCCCTCACCTAAACACAATATTACACCGGTCTCTCCACAAGACCAGCTTTATGGAGGCCGGAACAAGGTAAGTATCCCGCGAACACTTGTATTGCATGGCGGGGTGACAGACCATACAAAGCGTAGTCCTGGCTGACCGCCCAGGTGTTACAAAACGTGAGGCGATCAGCCAGGGCTTGAAACCACTCCCAGAGGGTCACGAAGCCACACTGCCAAAACACATGGGGCACACTCTCCCACCTTGTGCATCCAGTGCGGGGGCAAATAACATCTCCAAGAAGCCACCGAAGGCGCTTGAGATTCGTTACGATGGCGTCGTGTGCGATCCGCCACAGCAGGTCACGTCGGCGGTGATCGAGTGACGTGCTGTGGACTACACGCCACACTTCCGGCCCTGACGCGTTGTCGTTGGGTTGGACCTGACCAACCAAGTCATCAAAAGTGGCCCGGTACTGGTCCCCCGCACTGGACTGCAAAACGTCCCTACAGACTCGTCTCGACTTGAACCAATTGGTTGGAAACTGGGACGTTAAACCTCATCGAACCTAACCTAACCTACAGTTGACATAATACGTAGTCTTTCCCTCATTTGACAGTATGCCTTCGTTGGCCTCCAACTGTGAGGCACACTGTTGCTAAACAGGGTAGGAAAGAACCAACGGAATGATAATCTACCACAATAACGGACAAAGTAGGCAAACGGCATCTGGCTGTCGACGGCACTAAAAACACATTTAGTCAGGAGAAAACGGAGCTTTGAAGGAAAGTGGATCTGAGTGTGCGCACTCTGTTAAAACATTGTACATTGTTTTTCTGTTGTCAGTGATTGATTCATTATATGTTAAAGTGTACCCAAAATCTACAATTTTGAAAATATATACTTAAAGGTTGCAAAATAAATCTTACTGATCCAATTCATATTGTTGTAGCTTGTACCAGGGAGCTGGAAGACATGGAGATTGCTCGCTGGTAAAATCCTTTGTACAATGTGCTTAGCCGCCGTCATAAAAAATGCCCACTGGGAGTATCAATCATTCCACACGTACAGCCTCCACACACACAAGTTGGTGCTCAAGGACACTCATATCCTGCAGAGCAGTGGCAGTTTGTTCACTGCTTATAGTGTCAAACTGATTCATAAACGAACTGTAGGGTCAGCTATGGAGGTTATGACAGATACCGGATTACTGTATTTTGAAATTTTGTAGGGACTAGCAAATCTATGAATGTAGGAGGACTTTGATTAAAAATTCAGTTGCTATAACAGTAAGTAATGAAACACAGGAAATTACAAAAAGACAAAATTTTAGGATCAAATCCAACACTTAGTATTAAAGTTATATACTGCATCAATCAAGCCCTTCCCTTTTCAAAACTGTAGACTGAGCTACAACTGTATAAGGTTTCAAATAAAACAAAATAACCCATAAGGCAAGGATGCAAATAATGGGGAATTTTCAGTTTTCATTACAGTTCATTTCCAAGTTGTTGAAGGAAAATACTTCACAGAGCTTACCTATATATTTTACTGATATTATAAAGGAAAGAAAATAGAAGAACTTCCCTGGCTTTCAGCTTGACAGTACCATGTACGATGTACTTCCCAAGACAGGCTTGACACTGAGAGCCATGAGCCACATCCCCACCCCCTCCCCTCAACACTAAAAAAGTATGTTGCATTGAGCTTTAAATGCCCCCAACCAGCTTTGTCAAATCTTCAGTTTCAGTAGCTACCACAGGCTATATGGTGGATTCATAAAAATATGTAGGGTTCACAACTTCTTGTTCTCCCCACCCAGGCCCGTAGCCAGAAAAGATTCTGTAGGGGGCAAAATAGCTTCCAGGGGGGATTTTTGGGGAGACCAAATGTGAAAAATGCATTAAGTTGATGGCTACTTGAAAACGGGGGGGGGGTGTGAAAAAATTTTCAAGGGGGCTTTGCCCCATTGGCTTCCCCCTGGCTACGGACCTGTGCCCATCCCCACCCAACAAATATTGTATTCTCCCAAAGCTGATTTTTTTTTCCAAAGTTGATAAACACACTATGGGCCTGGCATCATCTGCCCTTCTCACTTAAAATGATTACAATATTTTTACTGTTCTGCCTAGAAAGTTAAACACAATGAAAACATGTACAATACTGACAATATGACACCTATTTACTCAAAGTATGTCTTTAAAGAAAGATTTCTGAAACTGAGACAAGCATAGTTTACCTTGCAGTACTGTAATTTACTTCAAGATTTTTGTAAATATCTAGTACAGGTACTCTTTTCAATTCTGAACTTGCATTTCTGAGGACAAGTTTCATATTAAGCATTTGCGTGCTAATTTTCCTAACTTCATGTTCCTTTGGGAATAGCTAAAAAATATAATGCAAAACATAAAGGTTTTAAATGCTTACAGTACAGTATGCTTACAGTACCTCACAAAAGAAGTACTATACAACATGGGAATACACTGAAAACAGTACAACAGTATGTCACTCACCCTTTCAAGAGAAAATTCGTTTCACGTCATTCAACAAAATATTCTTGATATTCAAATCACAAATTACCTTTCTTCCGTCATAAACTGAGCATGGAGGAAAAGTTTCTGATGCAAGAAAGATAAATCCTCTTTGTGAATTCTACTGTAAGCTACATAAAGTAAAGAGTATGAGCACAATACACATGAGCAGGCTTTTGAAGTATAATTTAATACTGAAAAGGTCTTGATGAGAAAGGTCCTGGTAAGTTAATGGAGCTACAAACTCAGGAAAATAAACATAAAAATTGCAGGAGGTTTGATTCAAAGAAAATACAAATCCAGAGGAAAATTCCATCAAGCACATGTACAGTAGAATATGGGTCCGCATAGACCATTGAAGTATGGTGAAAATGTTGCACTTGTGTTCTGTAATACTGTATAACAATGAAATCTTCACTCAGACCAGATGCTGGAGGACCTATACTGTAATTAAATGTCTAAATTGGTCAAAATGAAAATTGAGAAAATGCTTCATTTTTAAAGTGGTTTTCCAGAACTGCTCCAAGTCTACCATCTCCCAGATGATTTTGTACCTCACAACAACTTCAAGTTCACCTGGTCATCAACGAAAGGCTTCACCTTGCTAGAAAATAGTATCCTTTCTCCTCAGCAATGAGATCGAAGCATTTTCCACACTCTGGGTTACCTTCCAACCAGTAGTGTACTTTCAAACTGTAGCTCTTGACCTGCATAGTACGTGTTGTAGCATATGCAGTAGGAATACAGCACTGCTTCACCTGGTGCAAAGTTCCTTTACTCTTCTTGGAATTAACCAAACAGTACAGGTAACATTTTCCAAAATTTCACAAAGTCATAGCCCACTTTTGATGCACTGCTGATAAAAATTATTTGCTGCTATTTTGATCTGCTGAGTGTTGCTCACTAGTGTTGGGTGATGATAGAGGGTAAATTACTTCCATAACTTTGCTAACTCCATCCTTCCAAAATCACACTCTGGTTTTGCTAGGCATGTACAATAAATTGCACATAAAAGCATCTCAAGTTCTATCAGCATCTGCAAATAAAAATGACGAAAAGTAATTTATGATAAAATCATTCATTAGGATGGGTATATTGACAAAGTGGAGTAAATTGCAGAATACCTCAGATATGAAACCTCTGTTGGGAAAAAGCCTGGTCAAGGCTAAAGAATCAAGACAAGAAATGTAATTTAACGACTCATGTGAGGTAACTGCAATACTATTCTTTGGCTATGATTGAGGTACCACTGCTGATTACCTTTAAAGATGTTACAAGGATATGCAATAAATAGTTGATTTGTTTTGTAATCTTGAAGAAAAATTGATATGCAGTAAAAATCCAAATCCTTCACCAAAATATATTTTTTCAAGAGGCTACTTGGATACTTAGTCAATAAATTCCATGACACCTTCAAAATACCTGTCTACAAACTTAGCCTCAATCATCAGGCTTTTCGTGGGATGTACTCTGTAAATTGACTAAATTTACGAAAATATGAAGCATAAATTTACTCTACCCAAGGCAACTTGCTGAAAGTATACTTACTACTAAGCCATTTGGCCCTTAAAGGCTTACTAATACTCCAGTATCTCTAAACAGTTTTTAGGCTTGGACTAGGCCTCATTTCTAATCTATTTCTTGAATTTGAAAAGACGTTTTCTAGTGTTGTCAATCACATACACAACACTAACAACATCTGTTACTATGGAAACCCTTTTGAGAATGGAACCAGAAAGCCAAAAGGCTTAGTGATTTTGCCATATGGATATTTTGTAACAAACATGAATCACCCACATGACAAGCATGTGATCCCTCATAGTCATCCTACTTAAGATATCATGTTAATAAGGTCAAAAGCTTTCAAATCTTGTGACCCAAAATGACCTACATGCTAAATATAAACAATCCACTGGCTAAGAATGAGATCCCTCATAGTTACCCTTTTGTGACCTCAAATGACCTTTGACCTGCAAGAAAAATAATACTGATCATCTTCTCAATATGGTCAATACACAAGGAAGTATGTGATCCCTCACAGTTACCCTTCTTGAGATATCATGTTTACAAGTTTTTTGACTTTTTTAACTCTGGTGACCCCAAATGAACTTTGACCTCCACCAAAAACAATAGCGATCATCTACTCAATATGGGCAATCCACGTGCTAAGTATGAGATCACTCACAGTTACCCTTCTTGAAATATCGTGTTTACGAGGTTTTGACCTTTTTACCTCTGGTGACCCCAAATGACCTTTGACCTCCACCAAAAAGTGTAAGGATCATCTACTCAATATGGGCAATCCACATGCTAAGTATGAGATCACTCACAGTTACCCTTCTTGAAATATCCTGTTTACAAGGTTTTGACCTTTTGACCTCTGGTGACCCCCAAATGACCTTTGACCTCCACCAAAAACTGTAAGGATCATCTACTCATTACAGGCAATTCTCATGTTAAGTATGAGATCTCTCACTGTTACCCTCATTGAGATATAGTGTTTACAAGGTTTTGACCTTTTACCTCTGGTGACCCCAAATGATCTTTGACCTCCACCAAAAACGATAGGGATCATCTACTCAATATGGGCAATCCACATGCTAAGTATGAGATAAGTCACAGTTACCCTTCTTGAAATATCGTGTTTACAAGGTTTTGACCTTTTGACCTCTGGTGACCCCAAATGACCTTTGACCTCCACCAAAAAGAATAGGGATCATCTACTCATTATGGGCAACCTACCTGCCAAGTATGAGATCCCGCACAGTTACCCTTCTTGAGATACCGTGTTCACAAGGTCTTGACCTTTTGACCTCTTGTGACCTTTGACCACCAACAAAAACAATAGCGATTATCTACTCAATATGGGCAATACACATGCTAAGTATGAGCTCCCTCACTGTTACCCTCATTGACATATAGTGTTTATAAGGTTTTGACCTTTTTACCTCTGGTGACCCCAAATGACCTTTGACCTCCACCAAAAACAATAGGGATCATCTACTCAATATGGGCAATCCACATGCTAAGTATGAGATCACTCACAGTTACCCTTCTTGAAATATCCTGTTTACAAGGTTTTGACCTCTGGTGACCCCAAATGACCTTTGACCTCCACCAAAAACTAAGGATCATCTACTCATTATGGGGAATCCTCATGTTAAGTATGAGCTCCCTCACTGTTACCCCCATTGACATATAGTGTTTAAAAGGTTTTGACCTTTTTACCTCTGGTGACCCCAAATGACCTTTAACCTCCACCAAAAACAATAGGGATCCTCTACTCAATATGGGCAATCCACATGCTAAGTATGAGATCACTCACAGTTACCCTTCTTGGAATATCCTGTTTACAAGGTTTTGACCTTTTTACCTCTGGTGACCCAAAATGACCTTTGACCTCCATCAAAAATAATAGCGATCATCTACTCAATATGGGCAATCCACATGCTGAGTATAAGATCACTTACAGTTACCCTTCTTGAAATATCCTGTTTACAAGGTTTTGACCTTTTAACCTCTGGTGACCCCAAATGACCTTTGACCTCCACCAAAAAGTGTAAGGATCATCTACTCATTATGGGCAATCCTCATGTTAAGTATGAGCTCCCTCGCTGTTACCCTCATTGACATATAGTGTTTATAAGGTTTTGACCTTTTTACCTCTGGTGACCCCAAATGACCTTTCATCTCCACCAAAAACAATAGCGATTATCTACTCAATATGGGCAATCCACATGCTGAGTATGAGATCACTCACAGTTACCCTTCTTGAAATATCCTGTTTACAAGGTTTTGACCTCTGGTGACCCCAAATGACCTTTGACCTCCACCAAAAACTGAAAGGATCATCTACTCATTATGGGCATTCCTCATGTTAAGTATGAGCTCCCTCACTGTTACCCTCATTGACATATAGTGTTTATAAGGTTTTGACCTTTTTACCTCTGGTGACCCCAAATGACCTTCGACCTCCACCCAAAACAATAGGGATCATGTACTCAATATGGGCAATCCACATGCTGAGTATGAGATCACTCACAGTTACCCTTCTTGAAATGTCGTGTTTACGAGGTTTTGACCTTTTTACCTCTGGTGACCCCAAATGACCTTTGACCTCCACCAAAAACATAGGGATCATCTACTCAATATGGGCAATCCACATGCTAAGTATGAGATCACTCACAGTTACCCTTCTTGATATATCCTGTTTACAAGGTTTTGCTCTGGTGACCCCAAATGACCTTTGACCTCCACCAAAAGTGTAAGGATCATCTACTCATTATGGGCAATCCTCATGTTTTTGCTCCCTCACTGTTACCCTCATTGACATAAAGTGTTTATAAGTTTTCGACCTTTTTACCTCTGGTGACCCCAAATGACCTTTGACCTCCACCAAAAACAATAGGGATTATCTACTCAATATGGGCAATCCACATGCTAAGTATGAGGTCACTCACAGTTACCCTTCTTGAAATATCCTGTTTACAAGGTTTTGACCTTTTTACCTCTGGTGACCCCAAATGACCTTTGACCTCCACCAAAAACTGTAAGGATCATCTACTCATTTCAGGCAATCCTCATGTTAAGTATGAGATCTCTCACTGTTACCCTCACTGAGATATAGTGTTTATAAGGATTTGACCTTTTTACCTCTGGTGACCCCAAATGATCTTTGACCACCAAAAACAATAGGGATCATCTACTCAATATGGGCAGTCCACATGGTAAGTATGAGATCCCTCACATTTATCCTTCTGGAGATATCGTGTTTACAAGCAATTTCCAGCATATTTACTATTTGACCCCTTGTGACCCCAAATGACCTTTCACCTCCACCAAAATAAATAGGGATCATCTACTCATTATAGGCAACTTACCTGCCAAGTATGAGATCATTCACAGTTACCCTTCTTGAGATATCGTGTTTACAAGGTTTTGACGTTTTGACCTCTCGTGGCGCCAAATGACCTTTGACCTCCATCAAAAACAATAGGGATCATCTACTCGATATCGGAAATCTACCTGCCATGTATGAGATCCATTGGAGTTACCCTTCTTGAGATATCGTGTTCACAAGCCAAACCGTCACATACACACATACACACACACACACACGACATCGCCATCGCATAGATTCCTTCGGCCTTCGGCAAGGAATCAAAAAGTGCCAAAAAAGATCGTAATTTTTGGCAAAGGTGTCGCCTCATATGGCTTATACCATTGAATACTCTACAAGTACCCTTTTCGCGACATACTATTGTTAGCTTTAGGAACTCACCGGAAAATGGTCATAATTGGCTTAATTTGAGGCTAAATTTTGCAAGTTTTTCATCTTTTTGGAACTCTTAGTGCCTTTGAATAGAATGACATAACTCACCTTAGGAAAATCGGATTTAAATCGGATTTTTTGTGTCTTCAAAGTAAAAAGTCTGTCTATCACTGCACATCCATACTAGAACAGTGTAAACAAAGCATATTTACAGCGCAACCGTAGTATGCATGCAGTGAGTCCTGCAGTTGTGAATGAGAAGAATCTCAGTGACTGTGATTACGTAATACACCTGTCCTGTGGCGGATAAGCACATCGACTTCAAAGGAACTGTTATTGCTCTCAAGGGACAGATGGAGTGGAAGGAATGTCCAAGGGACAAGTAAAGAGGGAAACATCAAATTTTACGAGGCAATTGGCTAACAGATTTTTGAGAGCGAGCAATCTCCATGTCTTCCAGCTCCCTGCTTGTACCATTGCTGTGATATTAAATGTTGAATTTTGTTCACATAAATCAAAATAGTCATTGTGCAATAATTTGTGACGTTGTTGTACAACACACATAAAATGCTGTTTTCGTTTGAAATTAAAAGTGTTTATATGACCTTGAACGTTTCCTGTTTTCTGGCATAACATTCTGTACAGGGAGGGCTTGTACAGTCAAGTCACCCCAAAGCACTAAGAACGTGATCACATTTTGGCACAAGGTAGCTTTCAGAAAAACAAAGTAATACAAAGATTGTAGTTTGAGTAGTATAACAATGACATCACAAATTAGTGCGCAATTTATCATTTTAAAATGAGTGAATAAACTTCAACATTTTATGTCATCTTAGGAATGTCCTGTGAAGATATGGAGTTGGGCCATTGTACTTGATACCCTATGATGAGTCAAAACTTGTAAAGTAATGGTGTATGTCCTTCATAAGGCTCTATTTGCCGTGTCGGAATTCCACAATAGAAAAATTTCACTTGGGTAACATTTGACAGTCATTGAAATGCAAATTAATTTACAGTGGCTATTGTTTTTAGATCAGTTGATATGATATGATAGCGTTAGGTGATTTCCTTTTGTGTTTTCAGAAAAGGCATTTGCATGTTTTAAACATGCAAACATTTGAAAACTGGAAATAGGAACACAGCGGTACAATTTTGGAGAATCCGCCGTCCTGGAGGAGGGGGTGTCCCCCTCCCCTTTGGAAATTTTTTGATTTTAACTACTCTTAGATTCAAAACGGTGGCATATTTAAAGAATATGAATCGAATTTTTAAACAGGCAAAATTACAATTTTTTTAGGCTGTATTTTAAAAATTTGGATGATTGGTATGTCTGCTGGAATTGTAGCCTACACAAAAATGTAAAAATCAACACACCCCATCACAGTGAAAAGGGTAAGGTATTGTGAGTCTATAATGGGAGCAAATTGAACTTTGAACTAGTTACCGGCAGTGCTGACTACATCCTTTTTGCATTATGAGTGCACAAAATAAAACTTTCATGTTACTTGTTACTGTTAGGCCGCATGGTAACGTTAGTCATGTTACACACTTAACACAAACATCATTTAGGCATAGGCCTATGTGAACGATTCTTGGCGGGGTTTATGCAATGTATTCAGAAAAAAATATTCATATAAAAATTCCCACCTATTTCATAATCTCCGTGACTTTCGTAGTTCAAAAGTTAGACCTCGACGTAACCGTTAAGTTCAGGCCTAGCCTAGGCTAGACTGCACACATGTGCTTTTTGGCTATGCCGCACTTTCGCTACGTTACCGTTAGGCCGAGGGAATGAAAGTCATAGAATACCGTCCGGGTGACTTTGGAAAACACATGAGGCTTTTTTTCATTATTCATTATTTTTCAACACTTGTCAATACAGGCAAAACAATACAATATACCCATGTTTTGAATAACCAGCTATCAGCTTTCCCACTTGACCACTACCGTGCAGAGCTTCCAGCAAGAAGGGTCAAGCCTAAGCATATAAAGATTCCGTCTGTTTTAAGATAATTAAAAATCAGACCAGAAACAACAATTAAGCCCTTAAATATATTTACTGCATAACTTCTCAATATAGGTCTTTCTACCCATCAACCATACTTGACTGGAATAAGCTAACCAATGAGGAAGCTTACTCACAGAACCTGAACTTTTCAGGTGTGGTCTGATGACGATGGCGATAACCTGGGTGCTAGTCTGTGGAGAGCATAGAACAAACATGTTTACATTGTTGGCATTTCCTCCATATACTGTACATATTTTTCATGTGCAAACTTTCACATGAAAAATAAACATAGAATATGAGGGAAATAGCCGTAAGCACTTTCAACTGAGTTTGTTCTATGCTCGTTTCGGTACAGGTTCCTGGTGGCACTCATTGCACTGGGGAAAGGTACTCTCATCATCATAAACCCCCTCCAGGTACTCCCCACAGAAAATGCATACTGGCTCGTAGCCACAGGAATAGTATAACTTTTCAATATGATCTCCACAGTCGTGATCTTTAATAAATACCTCTAGACCCTTTGGCAGATTGATGTCCTCTGAGGAAAAAAGAAAATAAATATATAGGCCTATATATTGATGAAAGATATATCAGGAAGTACCTTCACATTTCTCCTTCGCATCTAAAGAATACAAAGGTGTTTCATTCAAGTAAAGCTGCTAGGCTGATGGCTTACCAAAAAGAAGTCCACAAGTGTAATCGATATCCTCAAGGATCTGTTCAAGTTGTTTTTTCTTCAGAGGTTGAAGCTTCTTCATTGAAAATACAAGCCGCCACTTCTCACACTCGGTACACTGGACCATTACAATCAGTGTTACGTGCATGTTGTACTGAGGGACTGAAAGGTATCGGTGTTCTGGTACCATTTTTCCTAGTGTGTTTACTCGGTCGGTTCTGAAAATAAAGTAACCAGAATGTGTATAAGTAGAGGGGTTTTTTTAGCTCAAACCAGCTCAAAGAGCTGTTTGAGCTATTATGATCCGCCACCGTCACTCTGTCTGTCTATCTATCTGTCTATCATGTCTGTCCACAACTGCCTTTAATTCTCTCAGGGGTACATTCGTGGACGGAATGAAACGAAACTTGGACACATTGGTCGTTGAACATTAGGCTACCCGTCTTATTCAAGAAGTTGAGGTCAAAGGTCATTTAGGGGTCATTTATGGCCATTATGCGAATATCTTCAAAATGTATCTCCTCCCACAAATAGCTCTGTATGTTCTTGAAAGTTGGTCATAATATTTCTTACACAGTGGTTCTTTAGGGTTGTACACAGATTTTTGATCCAAGGTCATTCGAAGTCGTTAGAGGTCAAAACGTGGAAATATCTTTGATGTGGGATTGTATTGAGCCTGTGAGTCCGATATTTACCAAACATGGTTTAGTTAATCGACTTTTGAAGGGCGTTCGGCGGGGTGTAAAAATGTAGGTCAAAGGTCATCTCCAACGTTCAATTGAGGCCATAGTTGTAAATATTTTGAAATGCTATTTTCTCGAAGATGGATTACAAAATTTTCTTCAAAATTGCTCAGAAGGAGGACTGACATGTGCAGATTACAAAGTAATTCTCCAATTTGGGATGAAGGATACTTTTGATACCTTTCGGACCAGTTTTGTGCCACCCCTCTTTTTTTACCAGTCTCACAAAATCAGTTTACTCCCTGTTTTTCTTTACACTGCACTCTCTTTAAAACTGTCTGTGTACAAGAGGTCAGTCCTGTGAGTTTGTTTAGGTTACTTTAAAGGGAGCTGCTTAATGGGCATTAACATTGGGCATTTCCAGATTGTGTGCATTGTCAGAGCACAATGTGTGTAAGACTCAAGGTCAAGAGGTCAAATGACAGTACTTTACTACACAGTATTCAGTTCTTCTGGGCAGTACAGTATATATATGAATTTCTGTATTGTGTGTGGTGATGAGGTCTGTTGGCATCATAATTGATCATCCTAATTTTCATGTCACTTTTCCAATCGTCTCATGTAAATTGCCTCACTTCAGCTCGATGAAATTTTTCCAAAAAGAGTTGTCACCTCACCTGCACAATCTTGTCTGATGTTCTGATATTCTGTATTCACTTATTTATATTTCTTTCTTTCACCAACTCATATCTACAGTTTCATGTATCTTTAAGACAGTAGAATTTTGTATAACCCTCAAGTGTAGAAATTATAATAAGAATAAATGGTAAAAAGACATTTTCTTATTGTCACTATTTTATATTGTAATACAAGTCTTCTGAACAAATACCTGTCACTCTTTAACAAACAGCAGAGCCTGAGTAACCAGACATCTGGTTTACCAGTCACATGCTGATGCTGTAAATAGTGAATAAAGATAACAGTATCCTCCTCATATTTCATCACAAATACAAGGGCTATAGACGCACATCCCACTTTTGCAAGATAGAACTACTTCACTTGTAGCGACCACAAAAGCCAACACTTTGGTACTGGACAGCCAGTCTGGCAACTTCATGTTCTGAGACAAAATGTGAAGTCTCCAGAACCATATTTTTGTTTTGTAATTCATCAACAAATGCAAAGATTCCAAATAATTTTAATGTATTAGGCTATTCTTCCTGTGAGATTACTGTACCTTCACGCGAGTGGGGCCATGTGAGCAAACCATATCCCTGGGTGAAAAATTAAGTCTCAAGTTGGACATATTTTGGTTTACAATGATTGTATTAGGCTATTCCTCCCACCAGACCACTATACCTCTAAGCGGTTGGGTCCAGGGGCCTTAGATCCCTGCTAGGGTCCAGGGGGTGAAGCCCCTGGAAGCTCCGAGGTTTCAGCATATTTCTGGGTGCTCAGGATAGTTGCATTTTCGTTCATAATACATATCCAATGCACTATAATTCAGAAGAGTTGGAAGGGGGGGGGCAAGGCAAAAATCTGAGGTATAAATTCCCCTCATACCCCCCTCCCCATCGTGCTACCACTGACCTCACCACAAAATAGCCCTGAAGATCTATATTTCCCCAACATACTCTAGACCATTTTCACCACAATTAGAATTCCTACCACTTCTCGAAAGTCCCTATTACAAACTACTCTAAATCAAATGATAAAAGCTACAGCAAGTGCACATAAACAAAGCATCATTTCCAACTTCATAGTTTGAGCTTCTGCACCGTTGGTGCTCTAGTTTTTAATCATCATGTTCTCTCCTTTTAAAGGTTGAAATATATATATGAATACTACAATACTCACCACTTCGGTAACAGTCTTGTAGACGTCTTCAAAATGACCGTAGTGTCCATCTCCAGCTGGCACTGGGAATGGCAGATTGTGCACTTCCTTGCTGCTTATATCTCTGAGAGGTCTGAAATTTAATTGTACATATTTTGTGACACATTGCATTTACTGTAAAACCGAATAGTTTATAGCACATGTACTACTCGTATCTTGAAAACATGCAGAAAGCCTTAGTATGGTTGTATAGAATTAGGAATTGATGGGCCCAGATGAGACTACGACCTACCTGCATATGTTGCAGTCATCTCTTCCACACTTCTTGATTTGAAAGGTGTAGTCACCTTCAATACTACAGTGGTTAAGAAAGGCTTTCAACTTCTCACAATTCTTCACAACCCTGCTGGTCAAATCATTACGCTGTAAAAATTAAACAACACAGCACTTACTAATGTGGTGATGTCTCGATGAAGGATAGCCATCTCTCTCATGTAGCGCCATGCTGCTGCACAGTAATGTGCATCAACATGGTTTACCCTGATCTGTCAAAAAGTAATTAGTATTTGTGTTAAAATTTCAGAAGAATTGCCAAAGATACCAATACATAATGAATGAGGAGCACAATACAGTATTTTTTATTGGTAGGAATTCTCCAAGAGAGAACGCTGTAAACCTCAAAAGGAGTGTCAACGAAAAGTGGACAAAGCCAGTCTCCTTAGTCCACTTTCTCCTTAGTCCACTTGCTCCTTAGAAAGCAGATTCAGGCCCTTACCTGCCTCTTTTGCACCATCATCTTGATATTCATTGTACCCCTATAGTACTTTGCTGTATTATCTCTAGGACTGATCGGTTAAAACTGGTATCTTAACCATTTTACTGACGGTATCTTGATGCCTACAGGTACTCTTTCTTTGACGCGTTAATGGAGATCCTTCAGAGATACAGCTTTTGCAAGGTACAACTGTTCTCCATGCCTCCGCTCCTGACAAGCTACACCAATGTCTTCTGCCAAATACTTCTCAGTGGCCTCAAAAAATACACTGAAGGTTTCCTTCTTCTTGTCTGGGCTCTGATGACGGTTTACCATGATCTCTGTGTCTTCACACAGCATAGCGTATGAAAATCTTTCATCCATTTCTCGTGAACTGAGATTTACTGGGGCTGAATTGTCACCGGTCAGCTCTGAAAATATTGCACGAAGTGCTACAGGATCTGCCACAAATCCAAAAGCTCTGTGGAATTGCTGCTTTGTTATTCGTCTTTCGTATATGGGGGCTTCAATTTCTATCATCTTAATCACCTGCATACACTGATTAATGGTGATCCTTTCATCTTCACCGTCTCTTCCTTTCCAGACAAAGTGCAAACTAGCATGATTTCCTCCAACATGATGTACGTAGTGATAGCATTTCTCTGCGATCTTCAAGCCAGAACGTTTCAGTTCCTCAATCAGTTCGTAGACACGGCGCCTACCACACACTGGTAAGTACTGCCTGATGGATACTGGGGCATTTTTAAGTATGTAGAAACAGGCACCGACAAACTAAAGGATAATCCCAAACCCAAAGAAAAACCCTGACGGATCACGAACACAATGTCAAACAGACTACACATACCATGCAACAAGGAACAAAAGAGTCTTTGTTACTACTGAGATTTAGTACTGCCACTGCAGCCAACCCCAAAACAACACTCCCCAGCCCAAACACCACAAACAACCCCAAAACAAAGTCCCACAAAGACCACACACCCAAATCCACCACACACCCAAAGGCAACACCACGCCCGAAGGCAACACCACGCCCGAAGGCAACATCACTTAAAAGCAACGGGGCAAATACAGGTGCACCTTGCCCAAGGGTGCCCCGGAGGCAGTTGCGGCAAAGGGTAACCTCATTACTCCCACGTTTAAACAAACTCCACAACCGGATGCAGTTTAAAGTCCTACCCAGGATATTGGGGCATATAGTTCAGACTGCTCCACCTGCTTCTCCACTTCTATCAGAGCAGGGTGCTGCTTGCACTTGTTGACTGGCAGGATTGTAGTTTTTGTTGCTTTTTAAGTGCATCGAAACGGCACATACAAACAAAAAATAAACTCAAACCGGATCGGACAGAAACAAAAACGCAAACTATTTACACACTACTAAATCAAACAGAAAATTATGTTCATTACAGTACTAGAACTATATATACAGATATTTACATACTTTTGGCAACGACATAAGTACTTTACAGACCAACCTCCTTCCAGCCACCCCAAACCAATATTACAACCCCTTGTAACGGCACAGATAAACTGTACATAAACATAGATATTTACATACTATTTACAACTTAAATACCTTACAGACCAACCTCCTTCCAGCCACCCCAAACCAATATTTCCAACCCCTTGTAAGGGCACAGATATGTATACATATACATATTTACAACTGAAGTACCTCAGAAGCCACATATGTACAAACACAGTACTATTTACACATTACAGTCAATTCATATTTACAAAATCAATATTTACAAGTTGACTACCACCTGGTCCGCCCTCACTGAAACAAGTGGACCCCATCGCCTACCGAACGCCGACCTTGGCAAACGAACGAAGTCGGACTCAACCCTCAGCCTAACCTCCGCCCTCACCGACGCCAGTACGACATCAGCAGGCCTCCCCACCCCCCTAAATACAATATTACATCGGTCTCTCCATAAGGCCAGCTTTATGGAGGCCGAAACAAAGGTAAGTATGCCCTGAACACTTGCATTGCATGGCGGAGGTGAGAGACCATACAAAGCATAGTCCTGGCTGACCGCCCAGGTGTTGCAAAACGTTAGGCGATCAGTCAGGACTTGAAACCATTCCCAGAATAGGGCCACATAGTCACACTGCCAAAACATGTGGCACACTCTCCCACTTTGTGCATCTTATACGGGGGCAAACGCCATCTCCAAGACGCCACCGAAGGCGCTTGAGATTAGTTACGATGGCGTCATGTGCGATTCGCCACAACAGGTCTCGCCTGCGGTAATCTAATGATCTGCTGTGGACTACGCGCCACACATCCGGCCCTGAGGCATAGTTGCTGGATTGGATCTGGCCAACCAATTTATCAAAAACAGCCCGGTATAGGTCCCTTGCACTTGACTGCGAAACGTCCCCCACTGTTGACATAATACGGAGCGTGTCCCTCATTTGACTGTATGCCCCCGTGGGTCTCCAGCTGTGGGGCTCACCGTTACTAAACAGGGAGGGAAAGAACCGACGGAATGATAATCCCCCCCCCCCCCCAGTAACGGACAAAGTAGGCAAAAGGCATTCCGCTGTCCACAGCACTGTAAACACACTTGGTCAGGAGAAAACGGAGCTTGGAAGGAAAATGCACAAGGCCCAACCCTCCGCGCCTAAGATCCTGGTATACCACCCCTCTTCTAACCAGCTCCGTCTTCCCTGACCATAAAAAACTAAACACAGCCCTCTCGAGTCGCACCAGGACACCCTCTGGAGCAGCCAGAACAGTGCCTGGATACCACAAGAGGGGGTAAATGAAACGATTGATAACTGTTACCTTCCCCAACAGACTTATGTGGCGATCGCCGAAGTCCTTCAACCTAGCCTCCACCAGGTTCACTTTCTCATTCCAGGTAAGTAATTCGGGTGAACCATAGCCAAACCATATGCCATTGATCTTTATGGCGTCGTCTACCCATGATGCCGTGAAGGGCAGTTTTGTCGACCGCCACTTACCTAGACGGAGTCCTTTGGTCTTAGTGGGGTTCAGTCTGGCACCTGTGGCTCTTTGAAGCTTAGACAACGTGCCAGTAAGGGCCCTGAAGGAAGCCAGGTCGGAGACTACGCAAGTGACATCGTCAGCATACTGAAGGCACTTAACTTCAGCACCACCGGGTATGCGAAATGGTCGAAACAAAGGCTCAACTTGGAAGGCTCTTGCAAGGGATTCACTAAACAACACATAAAGTAGAGGTGATAGGGGGCACCCCTGCCGTACCCCACGTTGGACTCTGAAGGGGTCCGAGGGTAGGCCATTAACGATAACCCGACTGTATACGCTATTATACAGTAAGGAGATCCATTTAACAAAAACTGGATTCAAGCTAAATTTCTTCAAAATTTTAAAGAGGAATCCGTGATCAACCATGTCGAAGGCCGCCTCCTGATCGAGGGAGACTAGCGCACATGGAAGATCACGGTCCATCACGTATTCTACTAAGTCCCGCACCAACCACAGGTTCTGCTGAATACTGTGTCCCCGCACCGCACATGTCTGAAAGGACCCTACAAGATCCGGCATAACTGTTCCTAGCCTGTTACAAAGGGCTTTCGCCAGAATCTTGTAGTCTACATTTAACAGGGTGATTGGCCGTTTATTTTTCGGTTCGAGGGGGTCTCCTGACTTGGGCAACAAAGTTATCACGCCTGTGCGCTGCGAGAGGCTCAATGAGCCAGCAAGGAAGGCAGAGAAGAATACATCGCGGAGATCATGTCCAACGGTACCCCAGAAGCGTTTATAGAATTCCACCGGAATACCGTCGGACCCAGGCGCCTTTCCGCCTTTCATCTTCGCCACTGCCTTCCAGAGCTCGTCAACAGTCAACAGGGAACCAAGTTCATCGTTCTGATCTTTAGAGGGGGTCTTGTCAATATTATCTAATAGGGACTTTTGAAGGCCTTCATCGACATCTGCCTGGGTATATAGCTGCTCGTAGAAGCTCTTAAATACCTCCACGATGTCGAGAGGGTCCTTACGTACCACACCGTGGACGTCACGGACTCCTTTTATACGGCGATCGATGGCATACTTTGTGACGTCCCGGTAGAACTTGATGGTTGGTTTCTCCTCCGCCTCCACGCAATGCACGCGAGCACGAAGTAGTTTTTCATCAAGATACTGCTGGATTGCGTGAAGTGCGGAGGAGTCCTCATTCCTCTCCCTAGAGCAAAGCGAGAGGAACTCCTCCCTTCTTCGACGAGCTCTTGCTACACAGTATTCAACTGTAAACTGTTTGATGCGAGACTTTACGTCGTCCCACCACTCTAAACCCGTTGGAAAGGCCGGCCTCAATGTTCGCCACCCTTCGTACCTGGCCTTAAACTGTTTGCTATATTCAGCCTCCGTTAGAATATCTGTGTTCATTTTCCAGAACCCCCTCCCTGCTGGCCATGACTCTGGGGGTTGGAAGGAGACAGTAACTGCATCATGGTCCGAGCTTTTTAAGTGCATGGAAACGGCACATACAAACAAGAAACAAACTCAAACCGGATCGGACAGGAACATAAATGCAAAACTATCCACACACCACCAAATCAAACAGAAAAGTATGTTCATTACAACAATAGAACCACACACACACTGACAACAACCCAAATACCCAACAGACCAACCTCCCCCCGGCCACCCTAAACCAATAATACTACATACCGCCAACAATCAAAAAACCAGACACCAACAACAGGGGCCACGAGGGGTCCGGGGCGGGGTCCACCTGCCACGGGGGGTCCGGGGTGGAGTCAACTTGCTATATTTACACTATGTACACTATACACTATGTACACTATCATGGTCCGAAATTGGACATGCAACAACTTCACAGTCACTCGGTGACAGAGCAGGCGGAGAGTACACCCGGTCCAACCTTGAGGCGCCGTGCCATCAGGGCGGTGCCAAGTGAACACGGCCAAGCCGGGATGTTGCACTTTCCAAACGTCAACCATGTCGTGATTCTTTGTAAACATGTCCAATTCCGCCATGCCGACACCACAGCTCCAAGATGTGCACGTAGACATTCTGTCGAACTATGTGTCGGGAACGCAGTTAAAGTCTCCAGCTAGGATACAAGGGGCACAGCCAGGAACGAAGGATGGAAGGGTAGTAAAAAAATCCCTTCTGTCTGTAGGCTGATTGGGTGCGTAAACATTACATAGGATGAAGTTCCCACAGGGATGTTTTATGGTGATGCATATCACCCGGCCCTCATGATCATGATCAACTTTTCCGACCAGGGAAGTCCATCTGGGTGAAACTAAAATAACAGATCCACAAGAAGACGAGGAACCAAAGGAAGCGTGCAAACCCCCACCCCATTCATAGGACCAGGTGTAGACGTCGTCCTCATTAACAATGTGAGTCTCCTGGAGGAAAACGAAGTCCACAGCTAATGATTTGCAAAACTGGAATATTCTTGACCGTTTCCGACTGTCCCTCATGCCATTAACGTTTAGGGTCATGAGGGACAGAGGACCAGTCATGATTGCATGTGTAATGTGTAACTACAAAACCGTCTCTGACCTGGCCTTTTTATTTATGTTTGGTGCTGGTGGCATAATAGGATGGACTCCCTGATCTGACACCTCGCCTGAGGCCGACCTTT
Source organism: Holothuria leucospilota (assembly GCA_029531755.1). Classification (NCBI taxonomy): domain Eukaryota; kingdom Metazoa; phylum Echinodermata; class Holothuroidea; order Aspidochirotida; family Holothuriidae; genus Holothuria; species Holothuria leucospilota. The sequence continues at coordinate 40,159,479 of CM055964.1, forward strand.
TTAACTGAGATTCTGATTGAACCCCCTCACACAAATCAAACCAGTCCTCCCCGGATGGTGGGACCTTTGGTGGAGGCTCTGAGGCAGGTCCTCCAACATCTGACATGACAGTGTCAGACTCTGAGTCTGATGAAAGATTAAGGTCTTTCTCCACTGTTGAAATTCCGGCCTCCCCAGGAGCTGATGGGGAGGGTGCCTCAGGTGCTGATGGGGAAGGTAGAGAAGGGCCTACCTCTGGGTTCCCAGAGACCACTTCACATTCCTTGGAAGCTAGGAAGTCTTGTTCCACCTGATGTGCCACCTCATCAGGTGAAGGGGACCTGGGTTCCTCCATCATTGGTTCTGGGCTTGAATGCGAGGGTTCACCTGCCGGCTCCACATCTGCACTAGCTTGTGCAGAGTATGACGTGGGGCAGGCACCAGAGACATGTCCCTCCTCCCCACACAGGTTACACCGCACCTCGTTGGGACAGGTTGCCTTGTCATGCCCCAACTGCAGGCACCGGCCGCATCGCTTGTTGGGACATGACTTGGCCTCGTGCCCCTCCTCTCTACATTGAAAACAAGTGCGGGGCTGGCCAAAATACCTGATGTGGGCCTTTGACCCCCCTATGAAAAGGACGGAGGGAATGTCCCTTTCCAGCTGCATACGGTGAATACCGGCCAACTCACCTTCATTGTACTTGACCCAACGCCAGTCAGAGACAGTTCCGTACTGCCCTAGAACCCTCGCCACCAGGCCCTGATCTACCTCAAAATTGAGGTACAACACTGTCACCACCACAGAGCGATCATATGGGGTGACAGTGAGACCCTCCACTCCCTTAAGGAAGGAAACCCCCTTGATTCGGGCAGCATCAGTCCGGAACTTCAGGTCATATGTATTCCGGGGTGCAAGGGCCTGCAACATCTGTATGTCCTTAACTTCTACCTTATTGTTCTTCAACACAGAGAAAACTTGCTGGGGTGTAACATTCCCCCTCGACTCAAACTGTAACTTAACGATGCTGCTATCCCGACCTCCGGGCATAGCAGCAAGTGAGAGTGGCACTAGGCCACGCGAACCCAAGGAAAAAACCTCAAAACTATAATAAACACTGTTCAAGAAAAAAAAAAAAAGAAACCCAACCTAAATTACACAGAAAAACCAGGCGTGGTCGGAGAAACCCAACAAGACCAAGCCCTCGCCAACACAAGACAACACACCTAAGAAATAACGTTGTACCGTTTGGTAGTGTCCGCCTTTAAGCACGTACAATTATATAGTATATAGTATACAGCCAAGGCGAGAGCGAAACGAAAACACGTCTGCACTCGCCGAAGACCTGAACTGTAGTTTTTGTTCTTGCCACCTCAGACTTATGTGTTTCCCTGCGTCGGGGTTTTTCTTTGGGTTTGGGATTATCCTTTAGTTTGTCAGTGCCAGTTTCTACGTACTTAAAAAGCTCCCCCCTGCTGACCTTATTCTTCATTCTGCTCGCCCTCAAGGTTACACAATACTGTTCAACTACATCGACAACATCCAAAGTCATAAGTTTGACCTCAGCCCAACACTTACTGTTTAAATAGACCTGAGATTGAATTGCCTCCCTCACCGAAACAGCATGCTGCTCCAATTTTGTTTCTGACAAATTGCTGAGCGTCCTTTTGCGATGTTTAGATTTTTCTGGAACATTAAATCCACTGAACCTCTTCTTGAAGATTTCGGAAACCATCTTTGTCTTGCCAATCTCACATTCCAGCTTGCAGTACTGCCCATCAAGATAGTACATTTCTACACTCTGGTGACAAATAAGTTAGCCCCAGCACCACAGTTTGCAGGAAATACACAGTTCTTTTCAGCAAGATAAGTAAGGAACTCATTCCGTAAGTACTCTCTTGTGTTTTTTGGTTGTTCAGTGACCTTTGGAATATTGGACCCAATGTCAGCCCTTGCTGCTGCCATCATTACCTGAAATGCATTTGGCCTGTTTTGGTCAAACGAAGCCGGGGCACATTGTCTGCAATTGTTGTCATGTTCAACATTAATGGAAAAGAACCTCAACTCGAACATATTAACCACACCCACAACATCAGGATCTGCATCACCGTTTATGGTTTCGGTCATGGAAAGAGAAGACCCAGAAATAACTTCCTTCAAATGATAATTGAAACACCTTTTCAATGAATCAAGTTTGAACTGGTTATATTTCTTTTCTAGGATATCCTTGTAAAGTTGACCAAAGTTGTAGGATGTGTATGCATGTACGGACAGAAACCGCCATGGTTATATAGTACAGTATTTCCCTCCAAAATACGAACTGCCACCTGAGTGAGATTTCCCTGCCATGACCATGAAGGATTCCTGAACTGAAAGTAATATCAAGAACTTCCTGGAAATACTAGTTTATTGGCAACTTTACCAGCCCGACAGCAGTCTGTTAAAATTTAAAAAATGAAGGATATATATTAATAGCTACATGCACATAGGAATCAAAGACATTTTTAAGTAGGCATATGAGACCAAAGATTCTGGCAAGAAAGGTGAAATTCGGACAGTGTAAGTGCAAGTTTGGTGTCTTTCAAATAGTACATCTACATGTACAATAATTCAACTGAAATATTTTTATTATCTTAATACCATATTTTTGCCAGAATCTATTAATATAGGCCTACAGAAAATATTTAAGTTTTTAGTTAGATGGGGTTTAACGACACACCAACACGAATGTGTTATACAGTGTCAGCCAGATAAAAAAAAGCAATCGTGAGGTGAAATCACCTAAAAGGAAAAAGTTTAAGTTTAAAGTTTTAAGTTTTTAAAACATTTGATTTTTTGTGTACTAACCTACAGTAGCATTCTAAAGGCCACCCTAGGTCCTTTATAATTTCATATAGTTGCATGCACACATTCATTGAAAATTTAGGGCAAGGTTCTATTGAATGGTTTTAGAAGTTGGGTAAAATTTGTTTTTGTCCCCCAAATTTCGGAGGGTTTATATGCCTTTGCAGCAGTCCAAATTTGGGGCAGATGTGGGGTGTTTTTATATTCAATTTCATTTGCTATATTCTACAAATTTTTGCGTGTGTTTTTGTTGAAGGTACATGAAAATGAAGGGGGCATAGGCTAGGCCTAGTAGATAGTAAGAAAGGTTTTAAAACTTTTAAACATTTTATGCTTTTGTTCTCGGTCCATTTAATCAAAGTATCATGATTTTTTTTTCAAATTTTGAATGGATAGAACAGTAAAATTAATACCCTTCCCCTTTCCCACACCTGCCCTGTACATCCATCTCCTATATAGGCTAGGCCTATTTATCAGGCAAACATTTGTTTCAAGCAGGCTAGGCCTAGCCTAGGCTACCGATTCTGTTTAAAAAATGTTCCTTCCCAAAGTAGCGGAATCCCATTTCAAGTGCTAGAGTTCATTGAGCTTTTGCTTCTGACACATTGCACACTCTAGGCCAAAGCCCAAGCAGCTCATTTACGTCTGCTGTGAAGCTATCAACCTTCCCAGAGAAGCGTGCACAACGCAATACGATATTTACCTTACTATGCGTAGGCCCTGTATACTGTTATGCACCGATGACGAGCTTGACACATATTTTCTTTTGAGTTGTTGGATCCTCCACAATAAGGTCCCTTTGCCAACTGGTTCCTGTTCTGAGAGCATATACCTGTATGCAATGATAAAAAATTTGGTATGAGCACATTTTAAACAAACATATGGCTTATTTGTGGACCAAATTCATAGTCATTTTGAACTGTTAAGCACATAAATAATTAACCTAGCCTTAAGTTCATCACAGGTAAATTCTACCATGGATAGATGATATTTGTTGGATTCCCTATTGCAGTTGGGTACCAAATGTAGGGGCAGGTGTGGGGATCAAATAGCACACTGTCAGTACAGAAAAGCCACCAGATTCTGCAGGGCACTAGTGAAGAGGGGGGCGGATCTGGGCAGTCAAATGTGTTATTGTCCGTCAGAGGTGCCCTGGAAATGAAATTTCTTAGAAACAAAATGATTTTTCTTCTTTAACGTTGTCTATAACATATTGCTCTTCATGGCGATGTAGCGATATTCTGCGAATTTCTTGGTGATGTATCGATTTAACCTGATTTTTTAGCAGTATTATTCGATATGGATTTTCTTCCATTTTGCCCATCCTTAACAGATGTTGGCAGTTTAGAATTGCTAACTTTTAAATTTGACAGGGAGAATTTTTTGGTTTGGGATGTAATCAAATGTTGCAAGATAATACCCCTGTTCCATCAATTCACAGTCTCCTCTTTTTCAGCGAGGCCAGTGCTCTGGAACTGTGCAAGTTGGGGGGGGGGGGGGGGTTGTTAAAGGATTGTAAAATGTCTTCCGTCACTTCAAATGTTTTTCCAGTTTGGAAGATCTGTAAAGAGATTGAAATGCAGTTTGTGAGATATTAAACAATTGTAATGTGTTATTTTTGCGTGTGATTTCTCCTAGGTTGTCCTGAAAAACGTTCAGGACGGAAAAACATTGATTCTCTATGAGAGTGTAAAATGTCACACAATTCTGTATGTAATTTCACATTTTCAAAAGGGAAACTTCCTTCTTATTGCTTACATTTTTAAATGGTTAAATTTGCCAGGAAGGATCCTCTGAGCTTCTGATTTTTTTTTTTTTTTTGTCGCCCAGGGCAAATCGTTAGCTTTTGGGGTGATGATGGAAAGGAGGTGCATGGAAATGAAGACTCCACATGTTGATTTTATAACAAACACCCTTCATATCTAGTTTATCAGGCTTTAAATTTTGAGGCATGCGAGTGCGATCGCACATCACCACTCCCAACAAAGTGCTGTGAGAAGTGTGATTTTTTTTGTACACCTAGATAAAAAATGTGAGTCCAGATAAATCTATCAAAGTTTAATAAAACAGCACTCCTACCACACTCCTTAATATCCTGAGGAGTGTGATTTGTAGCACACTTGGAAAATTTGAAATTCAAGGCATGTTTCAGTAAGGAGATAAATCTTTAAAGGTATAACTAGAAGAAGACACTCAGGTTGTAATAATGTAGTTACTGTACCTTGGATTTGCTACTTGTCAGTCGTATATAGGTAGGGCCATCTGCCTCGTTAATACTGTATTGTTGAAGCACCGCGAGCGTGCCTTTTTGTAGCTTCGATGGCAGCGGTGAAGTGTCCTCATTTTAGATGATGGTGAATTCTACAATTCTTAGGTCTTCTACAATACCATAGCAGGCCTCCATTGTTAGGGTCCGTCAAGATGTTAACAGTCATGGTAGCCATGCCTGTGAATGAAATACCTCAAGTGTTGACATTGATGAGCATAATATCTAATTCAATATGGTTTCAGTTTAATGAAATGCTGAGAAGACATCAACATGTTGCAATGTGGTAGCCCTACCCATAAAGGAAATAATGATGTGTACGAGGATATCATTCAATTCCAATACGGATTTAAATAGAATGAAATGGTAAGATCGTATTCAGTTATTTTTGCCATTGAGTGAAGTAATATTCAGGTGGTTACTATGCTGTTTCACACGAAATTGTGTGTAATTGGACACATTTGCGTGATTTGCTACCTGCAGGAGAAAGAAATCTGTTGAAATCCTGTGTTTCACTGGGTGGTAAAAACCACCTGGTAAAACAATCACAACTATGCATCCTTTTACTGGTATTGTTTATTGGGTCCCTTACCTATTTTGATTGTAGAAGGAAATGAACGTTTGAGTGACATCCAAATTTTTTTCTCGTTTTAATGGGCAATTGATCTGTGCATTCCCCCTCACAGCAATAAGAAAGGAAACACTGGAATTGTTGTAAAGGACAATTAAGTCTCAATATGTGTTTTCATGGTGAGACGGGGAAACATCAAATGGCAAACTGGATAGTGTTGTGGTATGACCATGAACAAAACAAAGCATTGCAATAGGATAATGAGCAATTTGAAAACACGAGATCGATAATTGTACCTGGCATCGTTGTAGCATTTGATATGTGTTGTTTCGTATGAAATGTTTCATGAAGGTTAAGAAGTTGCTATCGTGTTGATCGTGTCGTAGATCAACGTTGCAATCTCCGGTAATTACAAGTGGTTTTGTGATATCAATTTGTGGCAGCAATTCTCTAAGAGCATATTGTTTAAATTCTGTAATCCACATGTTAAGGGTGTGTCATGCCTGAAGAGGGTAGAGGGGCTCACTGTCACCCCATATGATGGCTCTGCGGCGGTGACGGTGCTTTACCTTCTCTTCGAGGTCGATCAGCGCCTGGCTGCGAGGGTTCTTAGTCAGTACGAAACTGTCTCTGAAATGCGGTGGTGTAAATATACTGGGGGTGAGTTGAAAGGTATATTGAATGGCAAGAGACAGTGCCGTATGGAACTGGTGAGGTACATTCCATCCTTCCTCTTCATAGGGGATTCCAAGGCGCACATTAGGTACTTTTGCCAGCCCCTTACCTGTTTTAGATGTGGCGAGGAGGGGCACGAAGCCAAGTCGTGTCCCAACAGGCGTTGTGGGAAATGCTTGCAGTTGGGGCACGGCAAGGCGGAGTGTCCCAACGAGGTACGGTGCAACCTCTGTGGGGAGGAGGGACATGTGTTTGGTGCCTGCCCCACATCGTAACTCTGCTCATGTCAGTGCCGTTGTGGGGTCGGCACCTGAACCCTCGCAAACAGGCCCACAATATTCAACTCAGGAATTAGAGGAGGCGGCACTTGAGGTGGAACAGGACTTCCTTGCCTCCAAGCAGTGTACCGAAACTCCTGAGGTAGACTCTTCGCCATCCTTAGCAACGGCACCCAGTTAGGTTGAGGAGAACCTCGATCTGTCCTCAGACTCGGCAATGTCGGATGGCGGGGAGCGTGCCTCAGAGCCTCCACCAAAGGATCCACCTTCGGGGGAGGGTTGGTTTGATTTGTGTGTGTGTGGGGGGGGGGGGGGCAGAGTCTGCACTTAAGAGGTCCGCCTCGGGCGAGGTGTCAGACCAGGAAATGCATCACTCTGGGACGCCCGTACCGAGCCCAAGGTTAAACTAGACTAACCAGAATGCAAAAATGCATTGAGGTTTCGGTGATATATGTTCTATTCCAAATAATGCCATGATGTCCCATATGTTTCAGTCACTGGTCAAGTGCTATCTTAACATGTTGGAAAAATAATTTTAGGTTCATATTTGATCTTGGGAATTCCTGGGAAATTTTACATCTTGACATCTGATGACTCAAGATGATGATCTTGGGAATTCTTGGGAAAATTTATTTTTTGCCTTCTGGTGAACCCATGAGACGATCTTGGGAATTCTAAAAATTTTGCTTTTTGACCCCAGATGACCTTTGACCTCCATCAAAAACGATAGAGTTCTTCCTTTTACCATAATGCATGTACATACTAAGTATGAAATTTTTTCAAACTTCCTATCGTGAGATAACGTGTTAAAAACATTTTCAGTGTTTGACCCCCCGGTGACCCTACATGACCTTTGACCTCCACCAAACATGCTAGCATTCATCTTCCCACCATAACACATCCACATACTACCTATGAAATTTATCCAAGCTTCCTATCTTGAGATACTGTGTCAACATGGTTTTCAGAGTTTGACCCCCGGTGACCCCAGATGACCTTTGACCTCCATCAAAAACGATAGGGTTCTTCCTCTTACCATAACACATCTACATACTAAGTATGAAATTTATCCAAGCTTCCTAACTTGAGATATCGTGTTAACAAGGTTTTCAGCATTCGACCCCCGGTGACCCCAGATGACCTTTGACCTCCATCAAAAACGATAGGGTTCTTCCTCTTACCATAATGCATCTACATCCTAAATATGAAATTTATCCAAGCTTCCTAACTCGAGATATCGTGTTAACAAGGTTTTCGGAGTTTGACCCCCGGTGACCCCAGATGACCTTTGACCTCCACCAAAAACAATAGGGTTCTTTCTCTCAATATGGGCATCTATGTACCAAGTTTGAGAACTGTCAGTTTCCCTTCTTGAGATATCGTGTTAACGAGCAGTGTCACATACACACACACGCACATACATACACACATACGCCATCACGAATGCATTGGTTTCTCTTATCATCGAAACCAAAAAGATTAAATCCCAGCAAGAGTATTTAGTTTGAATGGTTTTGCCTTTTGTTCACGCTGGTCCCAGTTTTCTTTTGGGGTTTCCGTTCTGTTCGTGTCTGTGTCCATGCTTGGCACAATTTTGTTTCATAGCTCGTTGTGGGTGGGTTTTATCTTTGTTCCATGTTGGGTCCGGTCTGGCTGCGGGCGTGTGAGGGGCACATCATTGTTGGTACTGTGGGTGGTCGGGGGTTGGCCATTATATGTAAATAGTTTTGCTTTTGTGAGATTGTAAATAGCCCTATGTGATAAGCTTGGGTTCCAGGTGTTGTTTTACATTGCTAACACAGAAACATTGTTTGGTAGAATTCTGTAAATAGTTCGCGGGGGAGCTTTTTAAGTATGTAGAAACAGGCACTGAGAAACTAAAGAACCCCAAACCCAAACAAATCCGTCGGATCACAAACACAATGCCAAACAAACTATACACACCATACAACAGGGAACAAAAGAGTCTTTTTTTTAATACTCAGATTCAGAAACTGCCACTGCAGCCCACCCCAAAACAACACCCTACCCCAACAACCACAAACCATCCCAAAACAGTCCCACCAGTCAACCACACGCCCAAAGGCTACCACACGCCCGAGGATGACACAACGCCCGTAGGCAACAACACGCCCAAAGGCAACAACACGCCCAAAGGCAACAACACGCCCAAAGGCAACAACACGCCCAAAGGCAACAATACGCCCAAAGGCAACAACACTTAACCAGAAAGCCCAAAGGCTTAGTGATTACTTGTCGAATGAGGATGCTTTGTTGCACTGAGGTTTATCCCTCAAATTTACAAGTATTACAAGTATCCAACACCCCAGTCTTGAAATATTGTGCTTTTCAATGCATTTGGTCTTTGACCTCTGATGACCTCTGACCTCCAATGGATCTTGCATCTTGAAAATTCTTGGGAAAATATGCTTTTTGACCACTGGTGACCCCAGATGACGATCTTGGGAATTCTTAGGAAATTTGCCTTTTTTTGACTGCTGGTGACCCTTGATAATGAGCTTGGAAATTCCTGGGAAAATTTGCTTTCTGACCTCTGGTGACCCCATACAACCATCTTGGGAATTGTTGGGAAATTTTGCTTTTTGACCTCCGATGACCTCTACCAAAAACAATGGGGTTCTTTAAACATAACAAATCAATATACCGTGTATGAAAAGTGTCCTTCATTCCTACCTTTTCAGTCTTTGACCTCCAGACACCTCAAATGACCTTTGACCTTCACCAAAAACACTAGGGATCTTCCTCTCCACATGGCCAATCTACATACCAAATATGAAAAGCAACTATCACTGCTGTCTTGAGGTATCATGATTACAAGTGATTTTACAAGGTTTTCGCAGTTTTACCTCCAGTGACCTCAGATGACCTTTGGCCTCTACCACAAACAAGAGGGTTTTTCTTCTCAACACTCTAATGTATAGAATATGGGGCATCTATGTGTCAAGCATGAGATCCCTCTCAGTCACCATTCTTGAAATATTGTATTTACAAAATTTTGACGTTTTGAACTCTCCTGACCCCAAATGAGTTTTGCCATCCACCAACCAGAAAGCCAAAAGGCTTGGTGATTCCTTGCCATATGGATATATTGTAACAAACATGAATCAACCACATGACAAGCATGTGATCCCTTATAGTTATCCTACTTGAGATATCATGTTAATAAGGTCAAAAGCTTTTGAAATCTTGTGACCCAAAATGACCTACATGCTAAATATAAACAATCCACTGGCTAAGAATGAGATCCCTCATAGTTACCCTCCTTTAAAATATGTTTACTAGGTTTTGACCTTTTGTGACCTCAAATGACCTTTGACCTGCTCAAAAAATAATAGGGATCATCTTCTCAATATGGTCAATACACAAATTAAGTATGTGATCCCTCAGTTACCCTTCTTGAGATATCATGTTTACAAGTTTTTGACCGTTTGACCTCTGGTGACCCCAAATGACCTTTGACCTCCACCAAAAACTATAAGAATCATCTACTCATTAAGGGCAGTCCACATGGTAAGTATGAGATCCCTCACAGTTACCCTTCTTGAAATATCGTATTTACAAGGTTTTGACCTTTTGACCTCTGGTGACCCCGAAAGACCTTTGACCTCCACCAAAAATTGTAAGTATCATCTACTCATTACGGGCAATCCTCATGCTAAGTATGAGATCCCTCACTGTTACCCTCATTGAGATACAGTGTTTACAAGGTTTTGACCTTTTTACCTCTGGTGACCCCAAATGACCTTTGACCTCCACCAAAAAGAAAAGGGATCATCTACTCATTATGGGCAACCTACCTGTTAAGTATGAGATCCCTCGGAGTTACCTTTCTTGAGATATCGTGTTTACAAGGTTTTGACCTTTTGACCTCTTGTGACCCCAAATGACCTTTGACCTCCACCAAAAACGATAGGGATCATCTACTCAATATGGGCAATCTACGTGCTGAGTATGAGATCCCTCGGAGTTACCCTTCTTGAGATATCGTGTTTACAAGCAAAGCGTCACATACACACACATAAACACACACACACACACGACATCACCATCGCATAGATTCCTTCGGCCTTCGGCAAGGAATCAAAAAGCACTGGGCAAATACGGGAGCACCTTGCCCAAGGGTGCCCCGGAGGCAGTTGTGGCAAAGGGTAACCTCATTACTCCCACGTTTAAACAAACTCCACAACCGGATGCAGTTTAAAGTCCTACCCCTATTCTGTAAATAGTTCGCGGTTATGTTTTTGTCCGGCCTGGGATGAGTTCGCCTTTGTTTCGCCGTGCCTGTTTCTATGTACGTAAAAAGAATTCTGTAATCCACATGATGGCGATTTGTAAACCCTTGTGATCTGAACGTGTTCTTGTGTCGATATTGTGATTCTATTGCATTCAAAGTCACTACTTGAAAATTTGTGTGTATCTTAAATTTGGCACTTGTTTCGATTGTACACCTTTTTTTTAAGTGCATCGAAAAGGCACATACAAACAAAAAACAAAACTCAAACCGGATCGGACACTTGGCCATGAAGTGGTCGCGCTAGCTGTACATTTTCTAATGGTTGGTCATTTCGAAACAGAAAAATCATTAACTGTATACTGATAGCTTCGATCTTGTGAAGAAAGTATTGATTCTGCTAAACATATTACATCAGATGCCAAAATATTTAAATCACATGAGAGATCATGAAAATCTTTGTGGAATGATCTTGCATTTTGAAATGTTATTTTCAGGGTGGAGTAGGTATGTTGTAAAATGGTGTATGACAAAGTTGTAAAAGCTCCCATGAAGATGTGAAAGCTGGTGACTACGTACATTTGACCAATGTGTTGGCAACATCATACCAAGAAGTTCAACTAGCATCAACTTCAGCGACAAAAGTAAAGTTATGAAATGCAAACAACAGATTTGAGTTTTCAGCATGGAAGGCTGCGACTTCCAGTTAATCTTTTTGTCGGACGGTAATAATTCAAATCTGTGTTGATCTTAACCTAGTAGGTTGGTTTCAAATAAACCAGTTAGATGGGGGTTTAACGACACACCAACACGAATGTGTTATATAGTGTATATAGATAAAAAGGGTAATGATGAGGTGAAATCACCTAAAAGGAAATGGCATTGGACAAAATTCTACTAAAATGTCCAGACAAAAGCAAATGTGGGAGTCATGTCAAACTTTCCTGTTAAGCTTACTTTCTTTGAGAAAGCCCAAAATAAGAGAAGAGTCTGCGTGCTCAAACGTCTTGAGGTTTGGCACAGCGTAATACCTCTGACGAATATGGCAGTATTCATAGCAGTCAACGAGAATGTGACTGACGGTGACAGCACAGTCACAGGGGATGCAATATGCTCTGTCATCCCTGTGGAGCAAAAAAGCGTGGGTTAGGTATAGGAAGCGAACCAGAAACTGGTTCAAATGAACCAGAAACTTTATCCAGGGATAACAGAGTTTGTATTGCAAATTGCGACCCAAGAAGTTCCAGTTGCGAAACAATACTAATTCAGCTTCGCAAATATTGCAAGTTAATATTTTCCAGGCTCAGCCTAAGTTCTAGCTATGTTAAAAAGCGGCGGCGTGTAATAACTGCCGTATTTAACGAGCAATGATCCACCTTTCCCAATTCTGAGTGAATTTCATTTACACTTGTTTTTTACAGCTTTTGTATTTCAAATGAGCCCTTATAATACAGCTCATTCGAAATACAAGTGTTGATTTTAATATTTCCTAGTCAAGATTGGGCAATTGCTAATCAATTCAATCACTATTGCTAACCAATACTCTCACAATATTTCGTCCCCTGCATAACATGATTAAAATCAGATTGCGTAGATGATGAGGGGAATGTTATCTTGTTTATAGTCCTCATTGTTTCCATACGGGTGATGAAATACTGTAATCGCCTTGGGTTTGAACGATTTTGCCACTAAGCAAAAGAACCTGTTGCCAGGGTAACAGTAATCTCCATTTACTAGGCTTGAGACATGGCCCCCAGGTCAGGTATCCCAAAGGGTATGGTAGTCTCCTGGGGAGGAAGGGAGAGGGAATGTATCTGTATTCATTTCCCACTGCAAATGCTTGCAACCCCTATTCAAGAGAATGAAGTTCAGGCTTCAAATAAATTCTGACCCCATTTGTGCTTTTTCCACAGATTAAGGGAATGACAGATAGTATTTAGCAACCTGTTCCTGTGCATATTTAGTCCTTAAGATTCTGTTCTGCCATTGCGAAGAAGTATCTGCAGTCTCTTAAATATACAACATCCTCACACCTTTTTTAATATTAATTATTCAATGCAGGTTTCTATTCTACCAGAAGAAATGTTGCCAGTGACGCTCCTGGGCTTTCAGCGAGGCTCTAGTAGATACGAGCTCTTGTGCCAGTTAGGTGATGTCACAACATTTACCTGTTCTTTTGATCAGTTGCAGCAACTTGCAGCCAATGTAGACCTTGATGATTCTGATCAGGAATACTCCAGCTCGGACACTGGCTGCCAATTAGATGAAAAGATTCCTAAATCTACTCCGGACATTTGTAATATTCAGTGTAGAGTTAGGTCGATCACAGCCATCACAGCACCTCTTGAAAAGCTTCCATAAGTTTCTCTCTTAGTATTGTTGTCTTCCAGGTTTGAGAACTGTTTGTTTCCCAAGCATGTTAACTACTTAGTTGTTTCTCGTGAGGAAATTCCACACAGTTTATGATTCTCCTCCACTAAGAAAAATGGAAAGAGGTTAGTGTTGTGCAAGTAATCATCAGCTGCCACTTTATTATATTTAGTTCTATTTACCACACCTTTAAGTTGTTTGCTCAATCTTCTACAAAGCTCGTCATTTCTAGACTCTGGAAAATGTATGAGTTCCATTTGTTATAGCACTCTTTGATAGTTGTACTCTACTAGCTATGGCGTTCATGAAAGATTTTTAAGTTTTTCATTTTGATATGACAGAGATTATTGTGATTTAAAATTTCCATTTGAAATTTCCACATTTTACATTCAGATGGTTATCACATTGCAGTTCGAGGTGATGGTCGGCCTTTACATACATTAACAGCCAAAGGGTTCACACACCTATTTACTCAAGATTTTTAGAAGCATTGTTATCTCTCCTTTTTCATCTACCGAACAAACTGAAGGATGTGTGACTTTCTCGTGTTACCTCACATGTGTTCTCCTTACATGAACAATATTCCTGGGTTGCTCACTTTCTCATTCCTTTCTTGTAGAATATTGTATATATACCTGTATTTTGGTGTTACCTTGCCAGACGAAACATTGGCAGTTCTATCTTGGATAACTTGGTTTTTGTCACACTAGCCGGTCACTAAGCTGTGGCTAATATTCTCTTCAGCGTCGTCACTTTGTGGCTGTGTATGAACCCTATTTTTGAGAGCAAGTAGTTTCGATGTAGGAGACATGATGGAGATGTGATGTGTAAGCTTTGTACTTGTTAACTTTGTTGGGATATTTTGGCTGATTTAGTGGGCCAAAATTGGGCGAAAACGACTGCAGCCCATTACTTGTACTACCAGTTCCCATGAAGCTTTGGTGTAGTACTGTAGTCTACTACTGAAGCTGTCTGCAACGTTATATTAAGCAATGCATGGTTTGTCCGTGATATACTGTATGTATATGTATATATATATATATATATATATATATATATATATATAGATATATATATATATATATATATATACACGTACCCATTCCGTACCAAAGCGCTAGCGAACCTGCATATTACGTGTTTTATGAGAGCATGCAAACTGAATGGAAACCTTGCTGCACAGGTAGTCTGAAATCGTTGTCTGAGAAGCGAAAGGATGACTTACAAATGCCCTGTTTGGGATTGTGGTCTTATTTACTAAGATGTGTCCGAAGAGGGTTTGCAGTCTGCGTTAGAAAACTGTGTAGGTCAAGTTTCGTGTTTGCCTACGTTAATTGTTAGTACAGTATATAGGCAGGGTCGCCAGATAAAAAGAAAGCTATGGCCTCAAACAACGTTTCAAAAAGCGTCAAACAACCAAAAAGAGCCAGACAATTTTTTTTAGCCGCCAAGAAAAGTGCCAAATAAAATGGTCCAAAAATTAATGCTCTCATTACCAAAAAAAGGTCCAAAACTAGGTCGCGATTACTCATTTGTGGCTCATTTTTGACAAAAACAAGTTTTTTAAACTGAAATCTCGAAAAATATGTCATTGCGTGTATGCCTATACTGTTCATCATATCAATATCACATTCTTTGCAATATGCACTGTACGTCTGCTTTCAGAAGCATGTGCACACGCGCACGGCGTCTTCCGAGTCCACAAACAAGTTCTACAGCATAAAGTTGTCCATATTATTGTAGCCTACGTACTACATTATAAGAATGTACCATTCTTCAAAGTACCAGACTTCAAACATAATATAGGCAACGGTAGGCAAAGAAAGATGTGAAATTGGGTGTCAACATAGTGTTTGAATGAACGCATTTCAGGCTACAGAAAAGCGCCAAGACGCCAAAAAGATTTTTCTGCCGCCAACCAATCCAAAAAGCGCCAAATTTTAGGAATTTGGCGGAAAAAGCGCCAAAATGGCAACCCTGTATATAGGCCAGGCCTATACTAATTATGCATGCGGGAGCAGGCCAAGTCGGCTGCGAACCAAATCAGCCTAAAGACAACTCGGCCCCAAGCCAACTCCTTCTCTAGAAAACTCGACCCAAAGCCAAATCGGCAACAAACCAACTCGGCCCCAGCATGGAAAATCTGTATTACTGTATTCAGTGTGTTTGCCTACGTTGTAAGTACAGTATATAGGCTAGGCCCTACACACTACGCTTCACTGGCACTTTGCTACGTGTAGCAATAGCGTGAAACATATAAAAGTGTGGTACCGATATCTCAATAACATTTGCAAGGTTACTTCAATGCTGTATAAAAGACTTAGGCTAATTGGTCTTTGTTCTGAATATGGAAGAGACTCGGGTTCCACGCTATTGGTCACCCATACTGTAGGCATATATATAAAGTAGCCTAGGCGTATGGACGCGGGAGCAGGCCAAATCGGCCTAAAGGCAACTTGGCCCAAGCAATTTCGGCCTAAAGACAACTCGGCCCAGCATGAAAAATTTGTCCTGTTGATGTGCCTCACTTGAGCAAACAGGTAGGCTAGTCCAAATTCAAGGATGCTTAATACCTAGGCCTAGGCTAGACCTAAATGATCAAGAATTCTCAACCGTAGCCTAGGAAGCATAAAATGTTAACAGCCACTGCGAACAGAATATTACTGTCAGCAGTGCATGAAGGATGAGTGTTTGCTGTAAATTCACGAAGGTAATACCAAGTTCAACGATGTCATTTATCAAATTTGACAGTACTGTTGGTGTGGTGTAAAGTTAAGGCTTCGGCATGTCATGTTTGGGGTTCACGACTCTTTGAAAGTCTACCTCGCCACACAAATTACAAAGAGAAGGCTAGGAATATTTCTGAAAAAGTTGATTACTTATAAGCCTTGGCCTACTTCTGATGCAAACCACTAGTATGTACAGTTTGTCGATACAACCCTTTCCCCAAATTATTCTGGCCTAGGTGCCCTATTAATTGGCTTTGGTACCTCTTAGAATAAGGAAAGCTCAAGGCCAAATGGCCTTGCCCTCACCAAAACTTATTTTCAGCCCTGTTCTTACATTACAAGTGTTATTAGCCATATATATTACAACACTGTTACGAGAAAGTGATAATAAAATAAAGCTGGCCCATCAACAAATACTGTAGGCTACTTGGGCAAATTTGAGAGTGACTTAGACCCCATGATGGCCCTATGAGTTACGGTGAGGCCCAATGATGAATGGATAATGATTTACGGTCAGTGATTGGAGCCAATGCTAGAATAGGGGTCACCTTGGGGTCATTTCATAAATAAGCAAAAAGTGCTGTCTCCAACGATTCATTGATAGTTGAAGGTGTTTCGCATTGTAACGTTGATAGTAATTTGCATCATTGAGGGTGTTCAGAATTATTTGGTCACTGGTCATGTAGTTGTCGTTTTGGTACTTGACACAATTCTGTACATAAAATCACTTACATTTAATGGCAAGAGACATTTTAAGGTATATTTAATGGCAAGAGACAGTTCCGTATGGAACTGGTGAGGGACATTCCATCGTTCCTCTTCATAGGGGGTTCCAAGGCCCACATTAGGTACTTTTGCCAGCCCCGTACCTGTTTTAGATGTGGCGAGGAGGGGCACGAAGCCAAGTCGTGTCCCAACAGGCGTTGTGGAAAATGTTTGCAGTTGGGGCACGGCAAGGCAGAGTGTCCCAACGAGGTACGGTGCAACCTCTGTGGGGAGGAGGGACATGTGTTTGGTGCCTGCCCCACATCGTACTCTGCCCATGTCAGTGTCGATGTGGGGTCGTCACCCGAACCCTCGCAAACAGGCCCACAATATTCAACCCAGGAATTAGAGGAGGCGGCACTTGAGGTTGAGCAGGACTTCCTTGCCTCCAAGCAGTGTGAGGGGGGTACTGGGACTCCTGAGGCAGACTCTCCGCCATCGTTGGCAGTGGCACCCGGTCAGGTTGAAATAATGACATTAGAGGAGGACCTCGATCTGTCCTCAGACTCGGCGATGTCGGATGGCGGGGAGCGTGTCTCAGAGCCTCCTCCGAAGGATCCACCTTCGCGGGAGGGTTGGTTTGATTCGTGTGAGGGGGAGGGGCCAGAGTCTGCACTAAAGAGGTCGGCTTCAGGCGAAGTATCAGACAGGGGAACCCATCACTCTGGGACGCCCGTACCGAGCCCACGGATTAAAAAGATAAGGTCCCAGTCAGAGTTTTTAGTGTGAATGGTTTTGCCTTTGTGTCCCCGTTTTCTTTTGGGGTTTCTGTTCTGTTTGTGTCTGTGCCCATGCATGCCAGAAAGTTTTTTTGGTAGTTCAGTGTAAATAGGTTTGCTTTGTTCCACATTAGGTCCGCCCGGCTACAAGCATGTAAAGAGCACATCACATTGTTATTACTGTAAATAGTGGGGGTTGGCCACATGCACCCATAGTTCCAAAAAGCATTGAACAGACTCACCCTGAACACTCTTCTGTTGATGTAAATGGGTATGTAAATAGTTTTGCCTAGTGAGATTGTAAATAGTCCTATGTAACTAGTTTGGGTTCGGGGTGGTTTTGTACATAGTTATCGCAGAAATTTTGTTTGCTAGCGCAATGTACAGAATTCTGTAAATAGTTCACCTTTGCAGTTTTGTCCGGTCAGGTTTAAGTTCTCCTTTGTTTCTTCGTGCCCGTTTCTACGTACGTAAAAAGCCACATAAAATCACTTACGCTTACGGTATTATTCCTAGGAAATGACATTTACTGATTGTATGGCACCACCTTGAGTCCACATCCTTTATTCTCAACCTACGTAACAAATCCGACTGTATTCAGATACAGCAGCATCGCTGCTCTAGTTCATTTTCTGCCTCTTGCCAACTTGACCTCGATCTCCCTACATTAATTGAGCGTTGTAGGCAAAATAGGTGATCCTTATTCTCTAAGGGTGTTTTTTTTTTTTTTTTTTTGTAAGACATATCAATATGGATAGATTCCGGGGTCCTATCAGTAGGACTCGCTGGACGCAAGATCTACGCATTTGTCATCTATACACTAGAACAAACTTACAAATTTAGTTTCCCCCAGTACGGTTAAATATAGGTTAGTAAGATGGGACTTACCGACACATCAACACTAATGTGTTATGCAGTGTCATCTAGATAAAAACGGTAAAACTAAAAAGTAAAAACGTTGGGGAAAATCCAAAAATGTCTAGACAAAAGCAAATGCGGGAGTCATGTCAAAACTTTCTGTAAAGGTTACTTTCTTTGAGAAAGTCCAAACTGAGAGAGGGGACGAGAATGTGACTGACGGTGACATCGCAATCACAGGGGATACAATATGGTCTCTCTTCCCCTTGGAGCAAATAAGCATGGGTGAGGTAAGTGTGGCCGGTTCGTGCCCTAGTCAGTACCAAATCATCTCTTCGTTTTCTGGGGGTTGCATTACCCACAGTCCCGATCGTTGGTTTGACCTGGTAAAGTTTGTTCTCTGGGAAAGAATCCCACAGTTCCTGCCATTTTGATTTTATATAGCCGTGTTGATGTTAGGGCGATAATCAGTGCGGGGTACTTGGGGGTTGGTAATGTCCATCTGTAGGGCCTCCTTAGCTAGCGTGTCTGCCTTTTCATTTCCGTGTATGCCCACGTGACTCGGAACCCACGCGAGCACAACTGACTTCTGCAGTCTCACCAAACTGGAGTAAATTTCACGAAGAGACATCACGCAAGGGTGTTTTTCCTCATGGCCTTGAAGAGCTAAAAGGCTGGATAGTGAGTCTGTGAAGACAATGAACTGGCGGTCGTGCGAGGTTTCGATCAGCTCGAGTGCCATCTTAAGTGCCTGGATCTCGGCGGTAAATATCGATGCATCATCGGGCAATCTGACTTGCAAGAATGCATCTCGGCCTGCTGCTGCAGCTGCCACCTTGTTCGTGGCTTTGGAACCATCCGTATAGATTGCATGATAACAACGGTACTTATTTCTAAGTTCATTAAAGCTGGCACGGTACACCAGTTCATTGGTTGAGTTCTTGAGATGTTGTCTCAAACTAAGGTCAATAAGTGGTTTGACTAACTTCCAGGGGGGGGGGGGGGAGTGATTGAGAAGGTAAGCAGTGCTACAGAATCGGGGTTGGTACACACCTGTGATAAAGCTCCACCAACGCGAATAGCAAAAGGAGGGATAGCTGATGGTTTCTTCGTATATATGTCACCAAACTTATGGCTGAAGGCCGTCTCAAAGGTCGGGTTTTGTCTATGACTGGGCCAAACTGGAGTGACAACTTTTTCCGGTTAAATATTGGAAAAGCCTTCTGGTTTCTGTAATTGTTAACTTCTTAAAGTCACAAAGACTTCATTTTGTTACTAGTTACTTTAGGGCTTACGGCAAAACCTCTCGACGCATGCATGGTGAAATCTTGGCCCTGTGGATTTCTCACCATGTTTTGAAAGAAGGGCAAGGGTAGATCCTGAAGCAATGTGGCCACCAAATATCTTTTAACTATTTTTGGTTTCAATGATAAGAGAAACCTATGCATTCGTAATGGCGTATGTGTGTATGTGCGTGCGCCCATGATTTGGGTATGTGTGCACTCACCAATGTGGCCTTAGCGGGTAGCAGGGCAGCCGGCGAGAGCCTGCTCTCGCACGTCTTTCCTAGTTCACGCGTGGCTCGAAACTGGCGTAGCTGTCCGAAAATTCACTGTCACTGCGAAGAGAAGTCGCGGGCGGCTGCACGTGTCTGCCTTGGAGCGCAGCCCGCCCTTAAGCCTATCCGTCTACTTAGTTCCTTCGCGGGCAGCTTCGCTGCTGGGAAATTCCCTTGCATTCCCTACGGGGTCCTTTGCCAGTATCCCGTAAGGCATCGAGTGTGCGTATGTGTGTGTTTTTGTGACACTTAGCTCGTTAACACGATATCTCATGAAGGGAAACTGACGGTTTTCAAACTTGGTACATAGACGCCCCATAAAAGAAGGAAGACCCTATTGTCTTTGGTGCAGGTCAGAGGTCATCTGGGTCAAACCCTGAAAACCTTGTTAACATATTTCTAGATAGAAAGTTTGGATAGATTTCATACTTGGTATATTGATGCGTTATGGTAAGGGAAAGAATCCTATTGTTTTTGGTGGAGGTCAAATGTCATTTGGGGTCACCGGAGGTCAAACACTGAAAAGCTTGTTAACACGATATCTCAAGCTAGAAAGTTTGGATAGATTTCACACTTAGTATGTAGATGCGATATCTTCAGGTAGGAAGCTTGGATAGATTTCATACTTAATATGTACATGTTTGTAATACCCTGATCAAATTGTAAGTTTAAAATAACCGAAAACTGCTCAATAAATTACTGATACTCATTAAGTGAGAGTTATGGCATCGTGAACACGGTTCTTATTCATTCCAACAGATACAGATTCCTCATAGAGCGGGTGTTTAATGGCTGTTTTGGTCACATGTCCACATACCCGCAATAAACACAATTGATATGTGCATGGGAATAGATTAGCTACCTTGAATAATGGGGAATAGGTGTAGTGACGCATGTAATCACCAGTACACTGCTTGAAATATTTCTGATGCTGCGATTGTAGTGGAAACAACTTTCACACTTACACATGAATCTTTTTGTCATTTGCGTTTTGTAGTTATGACGCATACACAACAAGAAATAGGCTGGCTGCCATTGATTTTAATCATCACCGTGACCTTGCTAATGCACTGGATTCAGATGGAAATCCTAAGTGAGTTTGTTGAAATCATATTTACTTAAGTGCAATCTACAGGTGTGTGTGCAGTTTTGTGTGTCCGGTGTATTTGCTGGACTTAGTGTGCTTAGTCATTAAATACCATAAAGATGTCAATCAAGATTGGTTAATGGAAAACAAGGTCATGTAAGGGGTTCCTATTTAATCAAATGAAGTGAGGTATTTGAAGTGAGCTGTTTAAAACGCCACCCACATTTGATGATGATTACCCTGAAATGGTAAAAGTTGGAAAAGTTGTAGTCCATGCACACTCCCATTAGGCTAACCGTCTAATTTCAAATACTAGCATTCCGTAATCGATGAATTGCGATTATAGGTGTCATACATATATGACATGACTTATGTAGTTTGTTAATGGTAGTATTCATGTTGTGTTTCGGTCCACTAATCCAACGAAATTGACTCTTGACATTCCAGACTAAAAGCAAAATATTCAAAAGCAACGAAACAGTGGCACAGTGTACCCGTCAAAGAAGCAAAAGACTATGGGTACATCCCAGCATTAATGGAAAGAATTATAACTGCCAGGGTGAATAACCCTTGTAGAATGGACACACCAATGCCTGTGCACCCTGCCCACCCTCGAAACATTAGGCCACGAGTGACAACTGTCCACAAACCACCTGTCGAGGAACTGAAAGCCAGACATCAAAGTAGGTTTGCAGGGTCCAACGAATAGCTGATGTTGCAGGAAGCACAGATGGCTGATAACATTTCATGGTATCTAAAAATGTTGTAAAATGAAAACAAAAACAAAGTTTATGCAAGTGTTGAAGGTCATGTAGGTCATGTATGTTTGACTAGAACCGGATGATATTGAACTGTTGTTATGATAAATTTACTTTGGCAAAACAATTTGAAAAAGATGTGCACAATGTGACATTTTGAATATTTCCAATTGATTGTACTGTACTGTGTTTGTTACCCATCGTAAGCATTTTTGATATGTTCTTTCATCATGCTGTGTAATGTAGTATGAAATGAAACCCAGTTCTAGTTTCTAAATAACATTTACAAAGGCATACCTCATTAATTTAAATTAGTTGAATTGGTTTATGCATTGTGATTTTCATCTAGCTGCCCACCTACCACTTTCTTCGACATAGGTGCTACAATGCTCTTGGTCAATAGATTTTGATGGGGGTTTGTACAAATTTATCGCCTATTGCTTTTGATGACAGTGCTCAAACTTATCAGGTGTGTAGAAATGTCTCTTTTATTTTCACTTTCAATATGGCTAGTGGCATAACACAGTCCCAACAACTGGCACATGCCTCAAATAGTCTCCCCACCCCCATTGTAGTTGGTCTCGCTCCCCTTCCTCCTATTCTACCTAATGTTGTTATCACTTTTTTTTTGGATGTTAGGACATGCTGAGATCCACCTTCAATTTACAATTTTTTAACTAAATATGTATGGAACCACGCATGCAGTTAAATCATGTGGGGCTAGTAACGTCCACAAATGTCCATCATATATAATATAAATATATATATATATATATATATATATATATATATATATATATATATATATATATATATATATATATATATATATACACACACACTGTCCTATTATGAGCCAATATGAGCTATTCTGCAGATATTGTACATTGGTGAATAATAACGTAGGACTGTTCTATAAACCTACCTAAAGGTCACACTGTGATGCCTGCTTCTGAAATTGGGTAGCCAGAAGAAAGGGTTTGAAAACACTTTTTTTCTTTTAGTATGTACTGTGGCAGTTCACCTAGTAAGTTATTATCTCATCACTTCGTGAGGAGGATGAAATATTGTGTCACTTTTGATGGTGGTCACTGATCACCTGGGGTATTCTTCACATGGTGACACATTTTAGTCCAATAGAAAAACCCTACTGGTTGTGTTGGTAAAAACTTGTCTGAGGGTCACCATATGTCAAGAGTAAAATTCCACAAGAATTCCAAGATCGAATATGTACATAAAACTATTGTTAAACATGTTAAGGTTGCATGCAACCAGTAACTACAAGACGTGGGATATCTTGGCATTATTTGGGATTATACATGCACATATTAACAATTACATTGCATTTTTGCATTCTGGTTTTAAACCTGGCGAAGACTGTCTTGTTGATCACCAGTAGTAATGGTCAGATGCTTAGAAATCTTTTTTTACCTTATGTGTTAGGTTCATTGGCAATGGCAATGAACCAAAAATTGTTAGCCAATTGAATGACTTGTGCTTTATGTTTTTAACTGAATGTACAACGAACGACCAGCTGCCTACATCACTGTGTAAAATAAATCTGGTTGTGAAACACTTGTGGTTAAATAAAGTACACGTTACTACAGCAGTGTGTGTTTCTAGTAATTCTTATTTTCAGTGCTCTTTTTTTTTTTTTTTTTTTGTTACATTAAGTTGTTGCTCTCAAATTGAGAAGGGTGTTATTATTTAGCAGTTCTTAAATACGTAATATAGCAGACTTTTATGATATGAAAACAACCATTGAAATTTCAACCTAGGGGTTACCCATATGCCCAGTGTGACATCACACCTGCTTTTGTTGTAAGAAAACATGGGCATCTGTAGCTTAAATGTAAAAGTTGTACATTTATCCAGAAGAAAACTCATAAAATGATGTCTACTGCATTGCATATCAAGTTTTTGTAAAGCAATTTTTTATCAGGTTCGTCTTTACATTTTGCAGATCTGGTTTAAATGTGCTAAGCATGCAAAAAGCAAAGAGAACCAAACTAACATGTGGCTGAGTTCATACTTCACGATAGTTCCTAAATTTAGTTTATATAAACAATAGAGATACAGCGTTACTTTACTATACACAAAATAAAATACCATTAGTTAACCACATTATGCACAGCAATTTCTTTTGACTGTGACTCTTATATTTATTGCTTTGACAACGGCCATCCTTTCATGCAAGTTTAAAAAAGAAAATGTTAAAAAAAGGAAATTTTCCTTCATTCTTTCAGCAATTAGACACAGGGCTGTTAAGGTATCTCAGACGTAGATGTTTTTAGGTAAAGAGAAAGAAGTTTACAGTGAAAGGTGCAACTCGTCATTTCCGACATACCATTCAGCCATTTATCATATACCGTAGAGGTCAGTACAGGGCCTGGTTCATAAAACAATGTATTCAGATTATACTCCTGTTTGCATCGAACAAGTTTTGCATCAGAATGGGATGAAGGACGTCAACTGTCTTTTTATTACCTTTCTAAAACAGTATAGATAGGAAAGTTCATTTAGATTGAAAGAAAAAAAAAGCTGCTTCATGGTGTCGATACAGTCAAATGCGTATGTACATATGTCTGCTCACACTCGCAGAACCCACGAGGGTTGGGGGACAATCGCTATCTGTTCATCTCAACCATGTCACTTTAAAAACGTTCATTCTGAAACCTGTATAATGCCCATCCTCTGATGGGTACCGATCTCTGATCTTCCACACAACATGAAGGAATAACTGCAAGGTTGTACCTTCCTGTTGGACCAAACCTCCAATATATGTAACACTTATATGCTGCATGCCTGTATGCGTTGTTGCCCGGCCGGTCTCCAAGCTGTAAGTCCCTTCCCTGCGCCATGGCAATGTCCAGAGCATCTGGATCGATGATCAGGGTTGTGAAATTCCCTCCTGTTGTGATGCATGGCCCAGGCCTTCTCCGGCAACATACATTCTGTCTCTATGGGCATCTCTCTGCATCGTCGACAGTTGCACCAGTCTAAGTCGTCTCCTGGATCATTTTCATCTGGATCCCCATGCTCCTCAATGATTCCCTGTATGTCCTCAGGATGCCTCCTCAGGAGTTCAAGGCAAAGGGTCCTCAATTGGGGCTCATCCTTTGTCTGAAGAAATGCCTACAGTCACAACGGAAGTGATATTGACAGTATTTTGTTCAAACAGTTTATACAAGAAAGTGTATACATTCAAATCTAGAACAACTTGACATTTACATACGGTAAATGATGACTGATGTTGAAATGCTTAGGTTCATAGTCATACGAGGATGAGACTTAGAGGCTACAGCCCCACCCCTTCTCCACCCTTGCACGTGTGGGACCGAATATTCACATGTGGGACCGATTATTCAATATGTCATTAAATCTTCTGACAGTAACGCTGCCCCCCCCCCCCACCCCCATTGGAATTGGTCCCAGCACTTTTGTGTGAAATCTGGTGAATTCGAATTCATCGAATATTGCATACCATTGACTATAATAGGATCCATCCACCCGGACCACACGAAGCAACGAACACTAAACAGTGTGTTACTGTAAATAGGTCAGCAGTTAAAATGATGTCATTAGTAAATATCTGTAAAGAATGCTTTAGCAGATATACAAGCATTCGGACTTGTGTTAATGCCAGTGACATTAATCTTTATCAGAGGATCAGGGGGTGGCCAATAGGTTGAGAATTAGTGTATTTTTCAATTATTGGTCTCTGAGGCATGAATTTTACATTTTCTTATTTCTTACACACAAATTCCTTCAGGTTGATTACTTTTTGCATTGTAATTTATGGTTCTGGTGAAAAGAGAAATGTATGCACCAATTGCGGTGTATGCATGTATGTACGTGTGTGTGTGTGTTCGTTTGTGTGTTTGCGTGATGCTTGGCTTGTTTACACAATATCTCGAGGATGGGAACCACTGATGGTTATCATATTTGGTTCATAGATGCCCAATGGTGAGAGGGAGAACCCTATTGCTCTTAGTCAAGATCAAAGGTCATCTGGGGTCACCAACCATCAAACAATGAAAAGCTTGTTAATTAGTATTGGACACCTAATGGTTATGTGAAGAGAAGGTCATCTGGGGTCATGGGGATCAAAAACCCTTTTAACATGATTATCTCAAGGTAGTAAGCTTAGGTAGATTTCTACTTGATATGTGAATGCCTGATATTGGGTGGAAGACAAAGGTCATCTGAGGACATGGGGTCAAAATCCAAACGCCTTGTTAGCATAATGTCAGAAGACAGGAAACAGATACTTTGTACTTCACATGATGCACTAAATCCATCAGAAAAGCCTATTGGTTTTGTTGGAGGGTAAAGGTCATGTAATGTCGAATACCATAGTTTCCCAAGAATTCCAAGGTCGAAAATTGCCATAAAAGTGTATTTGTATAACCAATTAAGAAAGCACTTTACCAGTGACCAAGAGAAATGGGACATCTTATCTTTATTTGGGATGAAACGAGTCAGCCAAATCACAATTCCTTTTTTTTTTCAATCCTGTTAATACTTTCCACATTTTGCGAGTGGGATACTCCTCCCTTACCCACCCTCTCAAGCTGTTGGCATCCTTGATATGGTACCTTAGGTCTCATACTTTAACCCCTGGAAATCAGTCCAAAATGAATCTCTAAAAGCAATACTGCTGTACTGATGAATTTCCCCTATGTAATTTTGTGCAGTGTGTTCACGAAGACAAATGTTTGCAATCTTCACAAAGATATACCTCGCATGGGGCATATTATTATAATATATATATATATATATATATATATATATATATATATATATATACACACACTTGTGTCAAATATGAAATGACCAGTTGTGCTTTTCTTATATTCTTATTCAAACAGTTACCTTTGATTATAGACATGCAGGCTAATTTTAGTGCCACAGGAGAACGAGATGGGAGTTTGCATGTGTGTGTGTGTGTGTGTGTGTGATGGGGGGGGTATCCCCTTGGAAGTTGCTTTAAAACTGACGTCTCATGTAGAATATTTGAAAAACTCAAGAAATGTCCTCGCGTTGCCCGACTTTCTCTAATGCACTGACTGCTCAGTTCCCTCCCTCACCCGGGCAATAAATATCACGTGTCATACGTTTATATATGGGTGTTGAGTCGTTTTTGCGTGAGAAGTAACTATTTAGGAAAGTTTTCAATTATTGACCAAAAGCGTGCCCAATCAAAGGCGACATTGATACTGTATTCGTTTTCACACATGATTTGCATTCTTATGCAATTGTACAGATATTGATGGCTCACCTCAATATTTACTGTGACGTTGCCCACTTCCTCGGCAGGAGGGAGTGAATTTAATGGGACGCTCATATCTTCGTCTCGTTCCTCTTCGCCTTCCGCGACGTAAGACGTCACGACTTCGTCCTATGAGAAATGGAGTATTTATGTTAAGAGTGTAAAACTTAAATTATGTCGTACCCCTACGTAGTTTATAACAGACGGGGAGATAAAGGCCACATGGGCACCAGTCCCACCGTCGAGCTGGATCCTTACCATCAAACTGTGCGTTATTAATGCGGCATTCACATTTCGGATTTTAAGGCGAGCGCTGGTGTATTTTTGGGGTTCTTTTCCGAATAAATCATATCCTTCATGACAGATGGTAGGAAAGCTCAAACAGCAATTGGGTAAAACAAAAATTGACCGAAGCTTGTTTAGTATTTACATTTTTTTCAGTGGTGTGTGTAGAAAATAGGGTGTTGATTTCCATCTTGACCATAGTTACGGTTACCGTTGGCTACATTACTAGGCCTATCGATTACCGGATTCAGAAATAACAAGATGACATGCCGCGTAACAATACACGCTTCCTTAAGATGTTTCTTTGTGCATCCCTATCAATTGGCCGCGAATGAGAGTAAAACAGTGCTTGATCTCCAAGTTTTCCAGGAGCACAAAGACTCCCCTGATTTTGTAACGATGACGGGTGTGTGTTGGTAAACACTTGGCAGCCTGTTTAGCAGTGGAGCGGTCACACTTGAAAAAAGTGCATTGTGTGACGGATGATTTGATACAGATGCTTACCTGTATACAATCCATGAATTATATCGATTATCAGACTCCATAAAAATTATCCTAACATCGCTTAATTTCAAATTCAAAACTTGTTAATGGTGGCACCAAAATGGGAAAGGGTACCGTACAGTCTCATATCGAAAGTCTAACCCAGTGGTTCACCCTGGTCTTTTTTTCAGTTCATCGCCTGCTTTCACCAAAAGATGCATCCACGCCCTACCCAGCCTCCTGCGTAGGTAGCTCACACAATATCTTGGCACAGCAATCGCTGATCCATGACTCATATATCTAGTGGGGCAAAGTATGTCTGCAAAGCCCCAGTGTCGAGGACGCGTAGCGCATGAGTAGATAAATGGCAGATTCGGTTCACCTCACCCCTCAAAAATAAATGTTGTGGAGAAAATTTTTGTTTTCAATGCAAAAAAAAATTAAAGAACTGACAGTTTTGGAATAATATATTGGTATACGAAATAGCGTGGCTAGTGGATAGTCCCGTTTCAGGACTCCATAACCATAAAGCACACACTTTTAGTTTCGTCATTAAAGCTTTGGGGAGGGATGGTAGGTGAATGCCCCCTCGGCCACTCTGGATATGCCAGTTCACAGGTAGGGAACTCCCACGGACTTCCAATACATGGACAGAGGATTGCGCAATCAATACTGTCGCCACCGTTCGAACAAATTTCGGCTAACCAAGATGGCCGCCGGGATACTACCATTTGCCCAATTTGACGATGAATCTGCAACATTTCAGATAAAATATAAGTATGAATGGAAGAACAATATCACAGTCCTCCATTCTAATTGATGAATTTGACCTGAGCTTGCATTCTATCGAAAATATTACAAGTTTTTCACACAATTTGTCGATACCGAGCCACTTGAGCAAGTCCAAACTTTTACACGCAAGACTAGACTATAGCATATTGGTAAGCCTACTCGTATACGTACACGGTGGCGACAATTTACGCATAGGACGTTAGTGCAATATGCTCTGTCCATGTATATAAGAAGTCCGTGGGAACTCCATAAATCAAAGCTGTTGTGTTTGCATCATACCTTTCGATCGATAGCCTGAAAAGGAATGGCTAGTGAAACCGAATTGCAACTCCTGTACACATCTGGATCCAATACTAGCCTAGCTGTATGTAACCGGAACATCACGCCTTGAAGTCATGATATCCCAGTTACAGACAGCTACCTTGACGTAGCCACATTGGTCATAAATCTTGGCTCTGAATGAGTATCGATGATTCCGATCTACGCACCAATAATATAAATATATATATAGTTACGAATCAGTACAGTATATATGCATATGTTGTGCAAAATATGCTATGACATTCATACTGTGACGTCATACAGATATCAGGTCTTCATTGGATAAATAAGCTTTTTAAGTGCATCGAAACGGCACATACAAACAAAAAACAAAACTCAAACCGGATCGGACAGGAACATAAAGGCGAAACTATCATAGAGAGCTTTTTAAGTACGTAGAAACAGGCACTGGCAAACTAAAGAAAAATCCCAAACCCAAACAAAACCATGACGGGTCACAAACACAAATGCTAAACAAACCATACACACCGCGCAACAGGGAACAAAAGAGTCTTTGCTACTACTGAACTCCAGTAACTGCCACTGCAGCCAACCCCAAAACAACTCCCCACAACCACATACCACCCAATATGTTGTAAATATGTATATATGTGTATGTAAGTATCTGTACATATAGTTCTATTACTGTAATGAACATAATTTTCTGTTTGATTTAGTTGTTTGTAAATAGTTTGCGTTTATGTTTCTGCCCGGTCCGGTTTGAGTTTTTGTTTTTGTTTGTATGTGCCGTTTCGATGCACTTAAAAAGCACCACATACCACCCAAACAAATTCCGCCCACACGCCCAAAGGAAACACCACGCCCGAAGGCAACTCTACACCCCACGGCAACAACACGCCCGAAGGCAAAACTATCATTGGATAAATGTACGGTGACCAAAAACGTAAGATATTCGGCTAGGCCTATTATTATGAACAATCTTCACCTACGTACAAGTCGAGAAATTACCCCATTACAATCATTTTTATGTACATAGAAACTGGCACGGCGAAACAAAGGCGAACTCAAACCGGGCCGGACAAAAACATAACCGCGAACTATTTACAGAATTCTACTACTAAACAACATTTCTGTGTCAGCAATATAAAACAACACCCGGAACCCAAGCTTATCACATAGGGCTATTTACAATCTCACAAAAGCAAAACTGTTTACATAAAATCAGAGTTATATTTTTGTCCGGTCAGGTTTAAGTTCTACTTTGTTTCCTCGTGCCCGTTTCTACGTACGTAAAAAGCTCTGTTTACATAAAATCTCCATGTGGCGCCACATGGAAATTTTAAGTAAATAGTTCTGCTTTTACCAAAGGCAAACCCACATACACTGAGCTTTCAAACAAAACTGTGCAAGCATGGACACTGACACGAACAGAACAGAAACCCCAAAAGAAAACTGGGACCAGCGTGAACAAAAGGCAAAACCAATCAAACTAAATACTCCTGCTGGGATCTAATCTTTTTTAACCTTGGGCTCAGTACGGGCGTCCCAGAGTGACGCATTCCCTGGTCTGACACCTCGCCCGAGGCCGACCTCTTTAGTGCAGACTGGCCCCTCGCCCTCGCACAAATCAAACCAACCCTCCCCCGAAGGTGGATCCTTTGGAGTAGGCTCTGAGACACGCTCCCCGCCATCCGACATCGCCGAGTCTGAGGACACATCGAGGTCCTCCTCCAGTTTCATTATTTCAACCTGTCCGGGTGCCGCTGCCAACGATGGCGGACAGTCTGCCTCGTGAGTCCCAGTACCCCCCTCACACTGCTTAGAGGCAAGGAAGTCCTGCTCCACCTCAAGTGCTGCCTCCTCTAATTCCTGGGTTGAATATTGTGGGCCTGTTTGCGAGGGTTCAGGTGCCGACCCCACATCGGCACTGACATGAGCAGAGTACGATGTGGGGCAGGAACCAAACACATGTCCCTCCTCCCCACAGAGGTTGCACCGTACCTCGTTGGGACACTCCGCCTTGCCGTGCCCCAACTGCAAACATTTCCCACAACGTCTGTTGGGACACGACTTGGCTTCGTGCCCCTCCTCTCCACATCTAAAACAGGTACGGGGCTGGCAAAAGTACCTAATGTGGGCCTTGGAACCCCCTATGAAGAGGCAGGATGGAATGTCCCTTACCAGTTCCATACGGAACTGTCTCTTGCCATTAAATATACCTTTCAAGTCACCCACAGTATATTTACACCACCGCATTTCAGAGACAGTTCCGTACTGACTAAGAACCCTCGCAACCAGGCGCTGATCGACCTCGAAGGGAAGGTAAAGCACCGTCACCGCCACAGAGCCATCATATGGGGTGACAGTTAGCCCCTCTACCCCTTTCAGGCATGACACACCCTTAACACGGGCAGCATCAGACTTAAACTTAAAGGGGAATTTTCATGATCCCAGACAGTTCCAATTCTCCCAACTATGCATCTTCTAGCTCCTCCCATAACTGTATGAAGCTCTTCCTTGTGCAGGAATAAACCTGTTTTATTGCTTAAGGCCATGTCCTGGTCAGCATCCAAGGCTATAAAATGTAACCAGAAAGCCAAAAGGCTTAGTGATTCCTTGCCTGCAAGGTATAATTTTAGTACCTAACTCCTAGCTCATGTTTGCCAGGTGTTCACTGCTTGACCTCTCATGACCTCAGGGGACCTTTGACCTTCACCAAAAATAATTGCAATCACCTACTCAATATGATGTATTTAGTAACATCCAGTGTTTTCGTTTACCCGAGCTCCCCGGTCTCAGACGCACGACAATCGGTCTAGACACTTGGAAGAAAATCCTGTGCGTCCCGTGAACACTTGATGTTCAGCCTTATACGCACAAAAATTGTAGCTCTAAATGTTGCAAGATTTCTTGGCAAAAATATCCATAATGTGCTACAATATACTGTACTGTACACTTGGAGTCAAATTTCCTTTTCAGAAGCTCCAAACCTGCCTATTTTCCAGCGAATTTTTCAATTTATGCCGCCATACTGCTGGAAGCAATATAATGTTGCCAATCATGGGATATGCTCCGTTTTGACGGAAGCTTGATACATATGCCTGTATGAAGAGTATCCATATCTTGTGCACGCACCTACGTATCTGTACAGGTTACAGTACAAGTACAAGACTCTTGAAAATTTTGGAAACCCTTCAAACTTTGGGGGACGCTCGAAATTGAAAGCTGAGAGTTTCGGGACTCTTGAGATTGTAAGGCTAATGACAACGCTGACATCCCTCACAGTTACCCTTTTTGAGAGGCTGTTTACAAGCAGAGCATCATAAACACACACAGACACATATACAAAACTAGGTCTGGGTACCCTAGGCTAGGCTAGGGCCTACCTAGACCTGCACTTCATTAGGCCTAACTTACGAAGTGATTAGTAGCCTATGTAGACCCTATGTGATGCAACATCTGTGGGTCCTACACTCTACACACCAGCGGAAACGAAACGGCCGCTAACACGAACTCAAAGACCACAAACCACCATCTGTGGCAATCATACTGTACCTACAAACCTCTGTCAGGGCCTAGGCTTAAATGTTCATATCCAACACACTTATAAAAACAACACAAACAGCAGTATAGGCCTACACTAGGCCTAAATTTGCCTAACTTTAGGCCTAGAACCCATTCCATGCATACTTTACTACTTCTTCCAAAGTCTCTTCGACTCTCCAGTGAAGCGCCAAGGGGCGAAACCAAATGTTACTCTCAAAGTTCCTAACAGTAATGTTCAAAAAATGTCTAACAATTCTGGTTTATAAAAGTGATCCTGTTTTTTTAAACATCCTATCAAACTGCTAAATCTTGTTACAAGGATGGTCACACTATTGTATGCTAAAATAAATAGCAAGCACTGCTGTTCAATTGTGACACAGTATACCCATAGGCCTAGCTATGGTTATGTTCATACAAGCACTTAGGGCCCCAAAGTTAGGCCTAGGCCCTAGCAACGATCACTCCAGCAACACATGTAGGCTAGACATGTTATTCTCTGAAACATGCATGCAACCTTTGATCGTGAATAGCCTAGACCTAACGTTAGGCCTAGTTCAGGGGACAGCGTGTATGTGAGACTGAGAACTAGCCAGATTGGAAGGTTTGCCCTGCGCGGGGGATTTATCCCCCGCGCAAAAATATGAATTTCGAAGTTGCCAGCCACGCAGTTTAACAACCGACAACTGCAACCGCGCAAACTTGTTGGCAGCAACCAAGCAAGTTAGCTGGGAAAAGCAATTTCCTGCAATGTAGGAGGTAGTTTTGGTTTAAATTTTCTTGCCATGTTCCGTGCCAACTCATGGTGGCGCTCCACTTAGATAGTATCGGCCGCACAATTCTCTTGGCCATTATTAATATCCCTTTATAGCTTTCCAATACCTAGTCTTGCACTATATTAGGCCTAACTTACACATGAAAAGTGTATTAGGCCTAGTAGCCTATGTAGGCCCTATATGATAGGATGTCTGTGGGTCCTATACTCCTACGAGAACCCATGTTGCAGCAGAACCAGTCGAACCCAAACAGTCGCTAAGTTGGTAACACAAACTCACATCGATCACAAACCTCTGTCAGGGCCTAGGCTTAAATGTAGGCTACATATCCAACACACTTCTTACAACACAACAAACAGCTGCTCAGTGCCCAGATTGCATAGTTTGTTAATTGCGCGCGGAATGTAATTGTATAGTTTCAAAATTACGCGCCAATGCCGCTACTAACTGAATACACACAATACATTTAACTATATGTGTACGTATACATATACACATATGTATACTATATTTATGTATACTACATACTATATGTACGTATACTGTACTTACGTACGCTACACTTATACATATCATACTACTGCCAAAATTTATGTACATTTTCCTATTTGGCAGGAAATAATCATATTTTGTGTGGTACTCAGTGGGAATTAAGTGGAGGCACATTACAACACAAAATTGCATGGCTGCCTTGTGTGTATTGGATAAGGTTAGTTTGCATTGCACAGTACGCCGACAGACCGAGGATCTGTAACCGTTTTGCCACGGCTATGCCGGGATGGAGTCTTGCTCTGCGCGCCGCACACCAAACTGAATTATTGCGCGCCAAATTCGTGGTAAAATCAGTATGTAAATTGAAAATGCGCGCGGAACTTCTTCCGCGCAACCGACAAATTATGCAGTCTGGCTCAGTGCTGGCCTAGGCTACTGTAGTACATAGGCTAGGCCGAGCTTTAGGCCTTGGGTCTACTCCCTACTTTCCTACCTTTTCCCCAAGTCCCTTCCAATCTCTGGCAAAGGGGCGAAACAAACGTGACTCTTGAGTTGAGTTGAGTTCATAACAGTAATGATAGTGTTCAAAAAATATCTTTAAATTTTGGTTCAGCCTATATGCCTACAACTTACAAGTGATCTTGGTTTTTTTTTCAAATATTCCATCAAACTGCTAAATCTTTCATTGTGAATGGTCTAGGCCTAGTTCAGGGAACAAAATGTATGTGAGACTGAGAACTATAGGCCTGCACTACATTAGGCCTAATATGAAAAGTATAGGCTAGGCCCTAGGCCTAGTAGCACATGTACGGCTTGTTGATCGTATTTAGGCCTAGGCCTACTACGATTCGGCTGCGCTAATATGAAAAGTATAGGCTAGGCCTAGTAGCCTTGGCCTAGCTCTAGGCTCGTGGGCCCGACTGGAAAACATGTATGTTACGCCGAAGATCTTCGGCGTGCAGTAAAGACCTTATACGCCAATTTCATGGCGTGATTTTCTTGTCTTTTACATACACACTGTACTTAAAACACAGTACTACAATTTGGCGTGGCGTAAAAGTTGAGAAAACAGGTGACTGGCGTAAAAATTCGGTGTAGGAAATACGAACTTTCCAGACTGGGCCTAGGGTGCCTTGTTGGTAACACCAGCTCACATCCATCAAAAACCTCTGTGAAAGGGTAGGCCTAGGCCTATACCTAAACTGGATATCCAACACACTTCTTAAAACGCAACAAGCAGCAGAAGGCCTAGGCTAGACTAGTACTGCTATACCTTGGCTAGGCTAGGCCTAACTTTACGTTTAGGCCTAGGCTAGGGCCTACTCCGTACTGTACTGTACGTAGGCCTAGGCCCTAGTCTACTTCAGTCTTCAGGTTGTTCCAAAGTCCCTTTGACTCTCTGGTGAAGAGCCAAGGGGCGAGACCAAACGCTACTCCCGAAGGTCTGCTCCGTAAAGGAGCTACGAATATGAAAACAGACCAACCTCTCGAAGGCCTAGGCCTAAGCCTGTATATTCTTGAAAAAGAACAAATAGGGCCTAGGCCTACTGCACATGATCCTAGTGTCGAAAGGCTGTAAATGTATGCATCCATTCAGGTCGTAAAGTGGTGAATCACTGCATTTTTTTTCTGCAGTACGGAGTAGCAGACAACATGTTGAGCTACCTGTGCTGCAGAAAAAAAGACAGGTGAATTCACCTGTCAAATGGAAGTTGCAACGCAGCATATGTACGGCTTGTTGATCGTATTTACTACGATTCAGCTGCGCTAGCTACAGATGTACAGTGACTGTACTGTACTGTACTGTACCTTGAGTCAGTCGGTACCTTGAGTCGTTCGGTACCTTGAGTCGGTCACTACACACAAAACGTATACCACACAGACTTTACACTACAATTTTTAGGTGATCGACTCAGGGTACCACCATGCAACTGTACGTACCTTGTACGCAATACTTTTACACGTACGTATGTACTGCGCTTACAGATATCGTTATAAAGCAGCATAACGGATACGGATGTCCAATGGTGCGATTAAGTTTTAGGGGTTTTAGAGTGCGTGTAGTGAGTCTACATAGATTGTTATGACGTCATTTGATACGAATGGTCCATCTAGGCTACCGTAGAATGACCTAGAGAAAATGCCAATTTTGGGCTCAAATGACTTTTATTATCCATGAAATTTTTAGGGTAAATATGCAAAAAATAAAAGCAAGCTACACTGCAAGTTTCAAGTTGAACCAAATTTTACACTCACAGATATTCTGCTTGAAAGATTTTGAACCTTTTGACCTCTGGTGACCCCAAATGACCTTTGACCTTTACCAAAAACAATAGGGATCATCTACTCATTATGGGCAACCTACCTGCCAAGTATGAGATCCCTCGGAGTTACCCTTCTTGAAATATCATGTTTACAAGGTTTTGACCTTTTGACTTCTTGTGACCCCAAATGACCTTTGACCACCACCAAAAACAATAGGGATCATCTACTCCATATAGGGCATCCACCTGCCAAGTACGAGACCCCTCGGAGTTACCCTTCTTGAGATATCGTGTTTACAAGCAAAGCGTCACATACACACACACATACACACACACACGACATCACCATCGCATAGATTCCTTGCCTGCCTTCGGCAAGGAATCAATAAAAGTACTCTCTCTGCCTTGTGTGGAATGTGAGCTACTCTGCATCTTTCAAATTTTCAAACTTTGATGTCAATCAAAGAGCAGTCACCAACTGAGAATTTTGATATACCCACACTAAAAATATACTTTGGGGTGATGACAGCCTGTCTTTAAGGTCATAAGTGTTGCGGGCCTCAAGCGCCTGCAACATCTCAATTTCTCCAATTTCGACACCATTGTCTTTTAACACAGTAAACGCCTGTGGGGGAGGGACACTCACCCCAGACGAAAACTCCAACTTAACAATTGTGCTATCCCGACCTCCGGGTATAGCAGCAGTTGTGTGGCTCGAGGCCACGGGATGAAGGAAAAAGAAACTCTCAAAACTAGTTTTACAAAGGACAAAAATTAGGATGAAGTAACAAAAACACAAGCAGCACAGAAACAAGGCGTGGTCGCAAACAAATGGACACGAAAGGAACCTTATCAGCAACACAGGCACGCTATAAGGTTTTTTGCACAATTGCAATACGTGGTACAGCTATGGTGGTTCTCCTTTGTTTCTTCGTGCCCGTTTCTACGTACGTAAAAAGCTGCTATCACACAGTGATAAAAGTTGAGCACGGTAAAACGACGAGAGCGAAACGAAAACACGTCTGCTCTCGTCGAGCTTTTTAAGTGCATCGAAACGGCACGTACAAACAAAAAACGAAAAAACTCAAACCAGATCGGGCAGGAACATAAACGCAAAACTATCCACACACCACCAAATCGAGCGGAAAAGTATGTTCATTACAACAATAGAACCACACACACACTGACAACCCAATACCCCACAAACCAACATCCCCCCGGCCACCCCAAACCAACATTACTACATACCGCCAACGAAAGACAACACCAGAACAAACCACCACCACCCAACAACAACCAAAAAAAACCCCAAAACACCAGACCAAACAATCAACACAAACTGCCCCAAGGGGCCACGAGGGGTCCGGGGCGGGGTCCACCCGCCACGAGGGGTCCGGGGTGGAGTCAACCTGCTATATTTACAGTATGTACACTATATACCGGTAATGGAAAGGAATCAATATTACCACAGGCATTCATTTGAAACGAAATAGTTATATTATATATATATACATATATATTATCTATCTATCTATCTATCTATCTATCTATCTATCTATCTATCTATCTATCTATCAATCTATCAAATCTATCAAATCTATCAAATCTATCAAATCTATCAAATCTATCTAATCTATCTAATCTATCTATCTATCTATCTATCTATCTATCTATCTATATATATATATATATATATAATATATATATATATATATATATATATATATATTATATATATATATATATATATAGTTAGAGAAAACATTTTTCCAAGTGTTGTGGAGTAAATTTGACCTCAACAGTGTACTGAGGGCTACGTGGGTCGAACCGCATGTGATAATTACTTTACTAGGCCTATTATCAGCAATGATTTCGGATGAAGGCAATTTTCATCACCTTTATTTATTGGCCATCACCGACATCATCCTGTCCACTAAGTTGAACCAAAATAAAGAGCCATAAACTCATTAAGAAATTAAACCTGCGACGTATGTCCATAAACCTATGGCATCTTGGCGTATGTTCCTAGGTCTTAACATATATCACATGCCATAGACCTAATTTGGTTTTGCATTCACGTCCCTCTACAGACCAAATTAGCAAAAATAAGTTCATCCTCCGACTCCTTCGCTAACATGCATTTTTGCGCAACATGCAACTTTTTAATTGAGATTTCTTGGAAAATCACTCTAGTAGCACGAAAGTCGGCACTTCGTTTTCAGGCGGAGTTCCATGGAGGGGACTTTCCCGGGCTCAGCCCCCCACCCCTTTTTCGCCTCATCAACAATAACAAAATAAGCGAAAATTAGCATAATGTTAATCTAGGAGAATATTCAAGGGGACTGTCAGCCCCCCCCCCCCTTTTCGAAATTTCTGGATCCTCGCCTGGTGTACATACGAATATGATGATAAACTTATGCCATTCATAGAAATGATATTGCACATAAAGTTACCCTACTCCCCCTAAACCCGTCGACTTACATCATGCAACCCATATGGGGGCTTACGATCGCTGCTCATCCCTCAGTCGATGAGCCTCTCCCTCTCGGCCAAAACCTGACGCTCCCTTCATTGGTCATTCATTTTTCAAACAAAAGGAAGGACAGTATGGGGTCAAAGACCAGTGTGCCATGTTCTAAGCATAGAACAATCACACTAGATTGCTTCTATTTCATTTTGTGCAACATGCATGGCATTGTAGGTATAGATATATCTGCTGGCAATCAGAAACCTCACATATGAATTGAATAAAATTGCACTGCATACATAAATTTCTTCTTTTTAGGTTTAAATGTTTAAATTTCACAAATGTTGGAAATATCAGGAACCACTTGTCGGAGGAGGGGGGGGGGGGAGAGAGGAGATTTTCGATTTACTAAAAACTTAGAAAACACTTGTAGTCCAGAAAGTCTTGCTCCCATACCCACCCGCCCACCCACCCGCCAAATAATAAGAATAAGAATAACAATAATAATAATGATGATGAGGACGACGACGACGACAATAATAATAATGCATTGAGGTTTCGATGATATATGTTCTATTCCAAATAATGCCATGATGTCCCATATCTTTCAGTCACTGGTCAAAATTTCCCAAGAATTCCCAAGATCGTCATCTGGGGTTACGAGAGGTCAAAAAGCAAAATTTCCCAAGAATTCCCAAGATAGTCATCAGGGTCACCAAAGGACAAAATGCAAAATATCCCAAGTATTCCCTAGGCCTAACGTTACAGTATAGCCTAGAGGCTATGCTTAATACTTGGCAAGGAACTAAGTAACATTAGCCTAGGTTTAGCCTAGGCCTAGCTATAAGTATAAACCTAGCCTAGGCCTATGCACAGCTGGTCACAGAAATCTTTCTGTAAATACTACAAACTTAGATGATGGGTACCAACATTTGACAGGCAATAACTGCTTTCATTAGCCCTAGCCTAGGCCATAGCTATTACAGTAACCTAGGCCTACCTCTAATAAGTAATATCAGCCCATACATACTGTACTACAATTAGGCTAGCCTGTACTGTGGCAGTTAGGCTAGGACTTAGTCACAGGACTAGGACTTTGTCTAGGCCTAGCCCATAAACCTGGAACTCTGCATTAGATTTATGTACTGAGTCTAACGTTATTGTGTGTGTAGGCTAATGTTTGTTGTTGGTTCTGTAACAACACTTAGGCCTTGGCCTAGGCCCTAACTGTTAGGCCCAGGCCTACGTTAAAACTTGATCTGCCTGGTAAATTTTCCACTAAAGTTACTCATGCTACTCTGCTACTCTGAAGAGGAGCCATATTACAACATACTGTGATATTCCTGCTGCAATATTTTTTTATTCCATTTCTTGGTGCTATTTTTCCAATTCAGTTAGTCAAATCTAACATTAACGTTGGGCTACTCAGCCAGCTCCACAGACCTTGGCAGGCAGGCTATGTGTGATAGTCTGTCACTGCACTCAGAAACTAGCTTTTAACAGTTTCTGATTGGTTGAAAGTGGATCTGTTTACAACTGATCAACCAATGATATGGTAGCTTATGGAATGTCATGAATCTGCTGCAAACTATCTACTGATTGGTTTAACATCAACTTGGTGAAAAAAATTAACCAATAACATAACAGCATAGATTACTGGGCTCAAATAAATACACTACAGTACTGTACAGAAAAAAGAAATACTGTAGTCTATTCTCAGTCTTTTGATATGTTGGCTAAAGAATAATAAAGTTCGTGAAAGGACCTATTTACTCTTTCAAAATTCGGATTATCAAGGAAAAATCTGTATTCCCATATTTACAATGATTTTCCGTACTGAATATGGAAAACCGTGCTGGTTGGGAGCTCTGTCTCAGGGTTTGACCCCCTGGTGACCCCAGATGACTTTTGACCCCCACCAAAAATGATAGAGTTCTTCCTCTTACTATAAGGCATCCAAATACAAGGTATGAAATTTATCCAAGCTTCCTACCTCAAGATATCGTGTTAACAAGGTTTCAGAGTTTGACCCCCGGTGACCCCAGATGACCTTTGACCTCCACAAAAAAAATAGGGTTCTTCCTCTTACCATAACGCATCTACATAATAAGTATGAAATTCATCCAAGCTTCCTACCTCGAAATATTGTGTTAACAATGTTTTCAGGGTTTGACCCCCCGGTGACCCCAGGTGACCTTTGACCTCCACCAAAACAATAGGGTTCTTCCTCTCAATATGGGGTATCCATGTACCACGTTTGAGAACTGTCAGAGCTTCCCTTCTTGAGATATCGTGTTAAGAAAGTTTTCAGAGTTTGACCCCCGGTGACCCCAGATGACCTTTGACCTCCACCAAAAGTGAAAGGGTTCTTCCTCTTACCATAACACATCTACATACAAAGTATGAAATTCACCCAAGCTTCCTACCTCAAGATATTGTGTTAACAATATTTTCAGGGTTTGACCCCCGGTGACCCCAGATGACCTTTGACCTCCACCAAAAACGATAGGGTTCTTCCTCTTACCATAACGCATATACATACTAAGTATGAAATTCATCCAAGCTTCCTACCTCAAGATATTGTGTTAACAATGTTTTCAGGGTTGGACCCCCGGTGACCCCAGGTGACCTTTTGACCTCCACCAAAAACAATAGGGTTCTTCCTCTAAATAAGGGGCATCTATGTACTAAGTTTGCGAACTGTCAGAGCTTCCCTTCTTGAGATGATGACGACGAGGAGGAGGAAACCAGAATGCAAAAATGCATTGTGGTTTCGATGAATATAGCACTTAATGTGTAATCCCAAATAATGCCAAGATGTCCTGTTTCTGTCAGTCATTGGTTCAATGTGATGT
This sequence comes from Holothuria leucospilota, assembly GCA_029531755.1. Classification (NCBI taxonomy): domain Eukaryota; kingdom Metazoa; phylum Echinodermata; class Holothuroidea; order Aspidochirotida; family Holothuriidae; genus Holothuria; species Holothuria leucospilota. The sequence continues at coordinate 40,200,700 of CM055964.1, forward strand.
TCAAGTGCTGGAAAATTAGTTTCATGTTCATATTTGACCTTGGGAATTCTTGGGAATTTTTTGCTTTTTTGCCTCTGGTGATTTCAGCTGGCCTCTGATTTCTGACAAAACTTGTAGGGGTTTTCTGATGGATTAAATGCAACACCATGTGAAGTATCCAACCTTCCTAACTTGAGCTATCTTGTAAACAAGGATTTCAGAGTTTAACCCCAGATGACCTTTGACCTCCACCATAAGTCATTCACATACTACGTATGAAATCTATCCAAATTTCCTACCTCAAGATGTCGTGTTTAACGAGGTTTTCAGACTGTGACCCCTGGTGACCGCAGATGACCTTTGACCTCCACCATAAATGATATGCTTTGTACCTCTGAAGATTATACATCCACATGCCATGTATGAAATCTTTCCAAGCTTCCTACTTTGAAATATTACGTAAAGGTTTTCAGACTTTGACCCCTGGTGACCCCAGATGACCTTTGACCTCCACCAAAAATGATAGCATTCTTCCTCTTACCATAATGCATCCACAGACCAAGTATGAAATCTATCCAAGCTTCCTAACTTGAGATATCGTTTAAGTAAAGTTTTCAGAGTTTGGCCACTGGTGACCCTAAATGACCTTTGACCTCCACCAAAAACAATTGGGTTCTTTCCCTTACCATAATGCATCCGCACACCAAGTATGAAATCTTCCAAGCTTCCTACCTTGAGATATTGTGTAAACAAGGTTTTCAGTGTTTGACCCCTGGTGACCTCAAATGACGTTTGACCTCCACCAAAAAGAATAGGGTTCTGTCTCTTACCATAATGCATCCACACACCAAGTATGAAATCTATCCAAGCTTCCTACCTTGAGATATCGTGTAAACAGGGTTTTCAGAGTTTGACCCCTGGTGACCCCAAATGACCTTTGACCTCCACCAAAAACGATAGGGTTCTTCCTCTCAATATGGGGCATCTACCTATCAACTTTGAGAACTGTCAGTTTTCCTTCTTGAGATATCGTGTAAACAAGAAAAGTGTCACAAACACACACATACACGCCATCATGACTGCATAGGTTTCTCTTATCATCGAAACCAAAAAACATTTCGCACCCTTAAAATTATCCCGCCTCATTCAGTACCTTGTATGACTAAGGGCGTGAATCCGAAATAAGCATTTGGATTCATGTGTATTGCGAGTAATTGTGTTTGCCAAATTGGTCATGAATGAATATTCACGTTCTGAGGACGTGTTAAGTGTATTCCAGTTTAAAAATATCCCTTGATATTCAGACGGTGAATTGGGGGTGGGGTTGGTGTCCTTTTTTCCTCACACTTCCGGACGCCCATACGAAACGCCCGTGGGGATCTTAGAAATAATGTTCGCACATCGATGGTTTCCAAAGTAGGGTGATATGGCCGGAAATACAGTAAAGATGCACACGAGATGGTGTAAAGATTCCACCGTAATGGAAGCGGCAACAAGAAGCGTCGATGTGACAGGATTGCGGAAGTCAGAGTGATGGCGACGAGGGCCAGATATAGAGGAAAAACACTCACAATATACGTTAATTATTCCAGCGACTGGCCTAATCGGGACAAACGCTTAGTAGCCCGTGGCCCAACGTGTCACCCGTCTAGTACTCATATATTCCAACCAGTGGCGTAGCAAGGATTTTTTTTTTTTTTTTTTTTGAGCAGGGGGGCACGGGGGTCCCGAACATTTTCTAGGGGCACAATTTCTGAATTCTCTCCCTCTCTACAGGTCTTACATAGGCTTACAGAACTGTGCATTCCAAAGTTTCCACAGGGGCACCTGGGGTGGCACGGCTTTGTCGGGGGCAGGTGCCCCTTGTGCCCCCCCCCCCCCGTAGCTACGCCTTGGAATTTTCAACCCTGACGTACTGCCATGAAATATTTCATGGACAATCGAACCGTGGAGCCGTTACAGCTCCCTGGTCAAACAAAACAGTGAAACTACCCATGCCGTGTGATGTAGTACACGGAAGATACAGTAACCAGCTTTGCGGCCGATGATGATGGCAATTCTGACATTATAACCATGGATTATAAGTGCGGAAGGGTGGGTTGGGCTTGGTTCATCAAACTATAATTTACCTACATAAACAGAACAACCAGGGATGAACACTAACAAAGTGGATAATAAAAGAGGTCGTACAGGTGAGTCCGCACTACTGAATCCTCGCCTGGGTCCGACGGTACCCCAGTGGAATTTTACAAACGCTTCTGGGGTACCGTCGGACACGATCTCCGTGATGTATTCGCCTCTGCCTTCCTTGCTGGCTCATTGAGTCCCTCGCAGCGCACAGGCGTTATAACATTGTTACCAAAGTCTGGAGACCCCCTAGAACCGAAAAACAAGCGACCAATTACCTTGTTAAATTTAGACTACAAGATTCTGGCGAAAGCCCTTTGTAACAGGCTAGGCACGGTCATGCCGGATCTTGTAGGTTCGTTCCAGACATGTGCAGTGCGGGGACACAGTATTCAGCAGAACCTCTGGTTGATGCGGGACTTAGTTGAATATGTGATGGACCGTGATCTTCCATGTGCGCTTGTCTCCCTCGATGAGGAGAAGGCCTTCGACATGGTTGATCACAGATTCCTCTTTAAAATCTTGAAGAAGTTTAGGTTGAATCCAGTTTTTGTTAAATGGACCTCTTTACTGTATAGTAATGTATATAGTCGGGTTATCGTTAATGGCCTACCGTCGGATCCCTTCAGAGTTCAACGCGGGGTGCGGCAAGGCTGTCCCCTGTCACCTCTACTCTATGTATTGTTCAGTGAATCCCTTGCAAGAGCCTTCCAAGTTGAAGCTTTGTTTCGACCTTTTCACATACCCGGTGGAGCTGAAGTCAAGTGCCTCCAGTATGCTGACGACGTCACATGCGTAGTCTCCGACCTAGCTTCCTTCAGAGCCCTTACTGGCACGCTGTCTACCTTTCAAAGAGCAACAGGTGCCAGACTGAACCCCACCAAGAATAAAGGACTCCGTCTAGGTAAGTGGCGGTCGAAAAAACTGCCCTTCGCGGCATCATGGGTAGACGACGCCATAAAGATCAATGGCATATGGTTTGGTTATGGTTCACCCGAGTTACTTACCTGGAATGAGAAAGTGGACCTAGTGGAGGCTAGGTTGAAGGACTTCGGCGATCGCCACATTAGCCTGTTGGGAAAGGTAACAGTTACCAATCGTTTTATTTACCCTCTCTTGTGGTATCCGGGCACTGTTCTAGCTGCTCCAGAAGGTGTCTTGGCGCGACTCGAGAGGGCTGTGTTTAGTTTTTTATGGTCAGGGGGGACGGAGCTGGTTAGAAGAGGGGTGGTATACCAGGATCTTAGGCGCGGAGGGTTGGGCCTTGTGCATTTTCCTTCCAAGCTCCGTTTTCTCCTGACCAAGTGTGTTTACAGTGCTGTGGACAGCAGAATGCCTTTTGCCTATTTTGTCCGTTATTGGGGGGGATTATCATTCCGTCGGTTCTTTCCCTCCCTGTTTAGTAACAGTGAACCCCACAGCTGGAGACCCACGGGGGCATACAGTCAAATGAGGGAAACGCTCCGTATTATGTCAACAGTGGGGGATGTTTCGCAGTCAAGTGCAAGGGACCTATATCGGGCTGTTTTTGATGAATTGGTTGGCCAGGTCCAATCCAACCACTTTGCTTCAGGGCCGGAAGTGTGGCGTGTAGTCCACAGCAGATCATTAGATTACCGCAGGCGAGACCTGTTGTGGCGAATCGCACATGACGCCATTGTAACTAATCTCAAGCGCCTTCGGTGGCGTCTTGGAGATGGCGTTTGCCCCCGCACTAGATGCACAAAGTGGGAGAGTGTGTCACATGTGTTTTGGCAGTGTGACTATGTGGCCCTATTCTGGGAATGGTTTGAAGTCCTGACTGACCGCCTAACGTTGTGTAACACCTGGGCGGTCAGCCAGGACTATGCTTTGTATGGTCTTTCACCTCCGCAATGCAATACAAGTGTTCAGGACATACTTACCTTTGTTTCGGCCTCCATAAAGCTGGCCTTATGGAGAGACCGATGTAACATTGTATTTAGGGGGGTGGGGAGGCCTGCTGATGTCGTCCTGGCGTCGGTGAGGGCGGAGGTTAAGCTGAGGGTGGAGTCGGACTTCGTTCGTTTGCCAAGGTCGGCGTTCGGTAGGCGATGGGGTCCACTTTGTTTCAGTGAGGGCGGACCGGGTGGTAGTCAACTTGTAAATATCGATTTTGTTTGTAAATATGAAACTATTGTAATTTGTAAATAGGACTGTGTTTGTACATAGGTGGCTTGTGAGGTACTTAGTTGTAAATATGCTGTAAATATGTATATATGTGTATATGTATATGTGTGTGTAAATCTCTGTACATATGGTTCTATTACTGTAATGAACAAAATTTTCTGTTTGATTTAGTTGTTTGTAAATAGTTTGCTTTATGTTTCTGCCCGATCCGGTTTGAGTTTTTGTTTTTGTTTTTGTTTGTATGTGCCGTTTCGATGCACTTAAAAAGCACTACTGAATCCTCCAAAACACAAAAAAGGTATGGCATGAACAACATCGAGTATTATTTATATATCGTACACACCGTGGCTTCCGACGAAGAAAGCAAATTAACACAAAAAAGGTCGTGGGGAGGGGTTCCCGAAGAGAAGGGGTGCTATTTCTAGCCCCGATTAGCAACAACTTTGATAATATGTCTTCCCCTCACTTAAAGAATGTTAGGATTTAGCCCACCTCAGCAATGGCGTAGCTAGGATTGCTTGTTTGGGGGACTGGGGGCTGGAGATTTTGTGCGGGCTACCGTTTTCTATCTAAGCGGAGAACCACCATGAGCTGGCGCGGAGCGTACTAAGAAAATTTGAGATTGTAATACATCTCAGATGATATCGCCGGAAATGGCACTTGCCAGGCTTGATAGCATACCATACTATCAAGCCTGGCAAGTGCCATCTTTCAGCGATCTAGCCGCCAACAAGATGTGAAATTTTTGCCAAAAAATGCTGAATTTAATTTATTCTATCCTCAAACACATTTCTGTGATTGATTGCATTTGCACTGCAAATTTCAAAAAGTTACAACACCATGGGCCCAAACCATACCCACCCCTGGTGCCACGCGCCGTCGATCTGGGAGCTTTGCTCTCGTACTTAGCTCCTCCTAAAATGAGCCCTGTGTCCGTTACTATATGATACGTACATCACTTGGCATTGTGTACGTATACATGCAATCTATGAACTGGTGCATGGCCAGGTGGAAGCACGGGGTGGTACTACCTTACGGGATTCCTCTTGCAATCGATAAGTGAGAAGGTGTGATGGCGGGATGGAAAAAATCATGCAAAAACCCAATCCTTTCGGACTAAAAGTGCTCCAAAACGGTACAGGTATAGAATACCCGCCAAAAATAAACCTCACCTCGCCTCCGGAGGCACAATCACAGTGAAGCATAGACAAAGTAACGAAATAACTTGCATTCATGAATGGCGCACTGTGAATGCGACTGCGCCTCCACCGTGACTCAAAACTGGAGGCTCCGTGGACTTGGACATTTTGCAAAAACTATTTACATAAAAACACGTAATTTAGGCTATTGTGGTGCAAAACAACATGAATTCATAAACGGCGACTGCGATTGCGCCTCTACTCAAAACTGGAATCTCGGTGGACTTGGACATTTTGAAGAAAAAAATACATAAATAATAATATAAATAATAATCGGGGGGGGGGGGGTGGACCGTGGCACTGAGACTTCGCCTCCCCGTTTTCGAAATGGGTGTTTTTCGATCGAATAGTTGCTCCAAAAAAAGACCCGACTTCCGGCTACAAACTTACAGTGGAGCTCTCCAGTTCACAAATTACTTTTACCACCCCTCCCCTCCCTCTCGTTCAGCACTTTGTCTAGCAGTCGGTCTGATGAGGACATTTATTTTTATCGATTCTCACTTCGATATTTTGCCGTAATTTCATCCGACATTTGGTTAATTCTTGGCATGATAAGGGTACTATTTCGGGCAGTCTTCTTTCGGTCTACGTACATTCCTATGTGTTCGACCTCGACTTTGGCAAAATCTGCTTCGCAAATTCAGAACTATACCCTTGGTCCAGTGTTCAAATAAATTTAGAGTCGTAACTAACTGCTAGGACTCTCGAACCATTACTTCTGACTACGGTATCTACCCGGCGGATCGGAGCGGAATCGGTTTGCTCAGCTCCTCAGCTTCCCAAACAAGGGGATGAAGGAACAAGGAATATGCAGTAAAGCCTTCAACGAAGGCCAATGATAAATAATAGGACATGGCCCTGTGTAATAAGTTGGTGATAATGTAACGTTACATTGTTTGCCAGTCCACCAACCATGACGTATAACTAGAGTAGTCTCAACGTCAAACTAGCTGCAGTAAGTTGCAAGTTGGAATAGCCTAGCACGTATGCTAATGATCATTCTAGTATATTTATGATCTCCATTCGTCCGTGTTGGGCTACTGCATATGACCTATAATGAAAATCACAATATTCGAGTTTACAAGTACAGGCCTATTAGTTCAGTGGAAGTTTTCAGACACCGATAGCCTCTTGATATGATATATCCTTTCACAATTCTTTGTATGGAAGTTTATTACGAAAATCTGAGTACACTTACGTCACTGGAACTTTCTGACGGAGTTTCATGGCCTCTTCATTTGGTGGTCCGGTTACGGCATTGTAGTTTTTTTCGTTCCACACGTACAATATTTGCTACAATTTCTTCCAGCCTGTCGACAGATACATGCACCTCGACCACTGTCTCTGTTACATACATTGTGACAACTACAAATTATCGGGTCCTGAACGAAAGGATCTCTGCCAAGCTCGGTAGCGTCTGCCATTTATTACAGTTTGGTACGTGTTTACCTTAGTAAAGTGTACACCCAGGGAGTTCACCGTCTTGATGCAAATAACACTCGAAGCGAAATGACTGTCTGTGTTTCGTTCAGTGAAGGTCACACCCGCAACCAAAGAGGAGAGAAAATGGGAAATTGTTTTTGGTTTCGATGATAAGAGAAACCAATGCATTCGTGATGGCGTGTGTGTGTATGTGTGTGTGTGTGTATGTGTGTTTGTGACACTTTGCTCGTTAACACGATATCTCAAGAAGGGAAACTCTGACGGTTCTCAAACTTGGTACATAGATGCCCCATATTGAGAGGAAGAACCCTATTGTTTTTGGTGGGGGTCAAAGGTCATCTGGGGTCACCGGGGGTCAAACTCCGAAAACTTTGTTAACACAATATCTCAAGGTAGGAAGCTTGGATAAATTTCATACTTGGTATGTAGATGCATTTTGGTAAGAAGAAGAACCCTATCATTTTTGGTGGAGGTCAAAGGTCACCTGGGGTCAAACCCTGAAAACCTTGTTAACACGATATCTCGAGGTAGGAAGCTTGGATAAATTTCATACTTAGTATGTAGATGTGTTATGGTAAGAAGAACCCTATTGTTTTTGGTGGGGGTCAAAGGTCATCTGGGGTCACCGGGGGTCAAACCCTGAAAACCTTGTTAACACGATATCTCAAGATAGGAAGCTTGGATAAATTTCATACTTAGTATGTAGTTGCCCCATATTGAGAGAAAGAACCCTATTGTTTTTGTGGGGGTCAAAGGTCATCTGGGGTCACTGGGGGTCAAACCCTGAAAACCTTGTTAACACGATATCTTGAGGTAGGAAGCTTGGATAAATTTCATACGTAGTACGTAGATGCCCCATATTGAGAGGAAGAACCCTATTGTTTTTGGTGGAGGTCAAAGGTTATCTGGGGTCACCGGAGGTCATACTCCAAAAACCTTGTTAACACGATATCTCAAGGTAGGAAGCTTGGATAAATTTCATACTTGGTATGTAGATGCATTATGGTAAGAAGAAGAACCCTATCATTTTTGGTGGAGGTCAAAGGTCATCTGGGGTCACTGGGGGTCAAACCCTGAAAACCTTGTTAACACAATATCTCAAGGTAGGAAGCTTTGATGAATTTCAATCTTGGTTTGTTGATGCCATATAGTAGGAGGAAAAACCCTATAGTTTTTAGTGGCGGTCAAAGGTCATCTGGGGTCACCAGTGGTCAAACCCTGAAAACCTTGTTAACACGACATCTCAAGGTAGGAAGCTTAGATAAATTTCATACTTAGTATGTAGATGTGTTATGGAAAGACAAAGAATCCTATTGTTTTTGGTGGAGGTCAAAGGTCATCTGGGGTCACCGGGGTTCAAACCCTGAAAAGTTTGTTAGCATGATATTTCAAGCTAGGAAGCATGAATAAATTTCATACTTAATGTGTAGATGCCTTATGGTGTGATGAACAACCCTGTTGTTTTTGGTGGAGGTCAAAGGTCATTTGGGGTCACCAGGGTCAAACTCTTAAAACCTTGTTAACAGAATATCTCGAGACGGGAAGCTTGGATAAATTTCATACATAGTATGCAGATGCGTTATGGTGAGACAAAGAACCCTTTTGCTTTTGGTAGGGGTCAAAGATCATCTGGGGTCTCTGAGGGTCAAACACTCAAAACCAAGATCTTTATCTGGTTACAACAAACAGCTAATATGTAATCCCTGTGGCTGACATAGTTGCATGCACGGTACTTGAGCAAGCTACATAATGTACATGCACTGTATTAGAGCTTTCCATTGGGGTGGTGATCACGGTGTGCACGAGCGTTATTTGTTATTCAGCGTAGATAAGCAGATATAATGTGGCACTATCTGTTCTGCAGAAAAAAATGCATTGCTCACCGACCCATTGGAATGCCGTATAAGTATACCATGCAATGCTCAGCATGCATACCGTCACTGTGCATTACATGCCCAAGTGTCTGAGCTAAGTGAACACTCATATCCTGTGCTAGTCAGGGTAACCCTGACGCAAGGGACGTTTAAATTTGGTCTTTTCACATATCCCCGGCGTGTAAGTGAAAGGAACAAATGCAGTGTTACCCTGACTAGGCCTAATCATGTGCATGGCAATCTAGTACAGAAAGGTAAGGAATACAGTTAAGTGGAGTGACAGTATTGGGAGTTGAGCCAGATGTAAGTGCACAGGGCCCAGGATCAATCACAATAAGTGAGTACGCAGTTTTGATAAGTAGTTGTTAGCAGGATGCTAGTTTTCAGTACACACATTCATATTTTCTGCATAAATATATTTAGGGTAGAGGGAGTTCAAGTTTGACAACAATTGGTTGTCAGTGACATTGAATGAACAGCCTAACATAATGTCGCATAGGTTGTGTATAACATTAGGCCATGAAGCCTAGCTTTCATTAAAACCTTTATGTGGGAGCATGTAGGAAGCTCTTTATGTTATACTAAGATGATCATTGGGTGGAAAAGTTGCATGGCTGCCTTATGTAGGCTAACAAACTTCTGTGTCAAGCCTAGCCCAGTATTTTGTGTTAGCCTAGCCTAGGCCTACTTAGGCCTATGGATTTTTGATAGAAAGTTGACTGCAAATTTTGAAAGGAAATGTCAGTTTAGAGCTTGACAGCTCTGCTAGTCTGATGTAGTCCAAATATATTACAATTTACAAGATTCTTCATCTGGGGTCACCAGAGGTCAAAACAAAAATTTCCCCAAGAATTCCCAAGATTAAATAGGAACACAAAAGTTACTATATTTTTCCAACACATTCAGACAGCATTTGACCAGTAACTAACTGTGGGACGTCATGACATTATGTGGAATAGGCCTAGGCTAGCCTAGAACACATATCGAAACCTCAATGCATTTTGGCATTCTGGTTCGAAGATGTAGACGAGATAGACCTACTGTGTACACAGTGTTGCTATACGGCATTCATCGTCATCTGGCGTTCAATCAAGGTCACGCTTGTAATCAGAGAGGACGAAGAGTGTGAGAACAGACAGGAAACGCATCCTTGAATTTTATTCATTCTGTCTGCTACTGTATATATAATACTGCTTTGTTTACGTTTGACCAATGTGGGCAGTACATGAGAGCGTGCAAAGGTTTTGAGTGGGTGTGGCGAAAGTTGTTTAAAAATTGGTGGCGCTCGAAGTTTGACACATTTGGGGGCGAGATTTGAGCCCCTTTAAACAAGCTCCACAACTGGATGCAGTCAAATAAATCTGTCTTAGAGCTTTTTAAGTACGTAGAAACAGGCACTGACAAACTAAAGGATAATCCCAAACCCAAAGAAAAACCCTGACGGATCACGAACACAATGTCAAACAGACTACACATACCATGCAACAAGGAACAAAAGAGTCTTTGTTACTACTGAGGTTTAGTACTGCCACTACAGCCAACCCAAAAACAACACCCCAGCCCAACCACCACAAACAACCCCAAAACAAAGTCCCACAAAGACCACACACCCAAATCCACCACACTCAAGGCAACACCACGCCCGAAGGCAACACCACGCCCGAAGGCAACACCACGCCCGAAGGCAACACCACGCCCGAAGGCAACAGCACTTAAAAAGCACCGGGGCAAATACAGGTGCACCTTGCCCAAGGGTGCCCCGAAGGCAGTTGTGGCAAAGGGTAACCTCATTACTCCCACGTTTAAACAAACTCCACAACCGGATGCAGTTTAAAGTCCTACCCAGTCAAATAAATTGAGCTTTTTAAGTGCATCGAAACGGCACATACAAACAAAAAACAAAAAACTCAAACCGGATCGGACAGGAACATAAAGGCAAAACTATCCACACACCACCAAATCAAACAGAAAATTATGTTCATTACAACAATAGAACCACACACACACACACTGACAACCCAATGCCCCACAAACCAACCTCCCCCCGGCCACCCCAAACCAATACCACTACACACCGCCAACGAAAGACAACACCAGACCAAACCACCACCCAACAAGAACCAAAAAAACCAAACACCAGACCAAGCAATCATCACAAACTGCCCCAAGGGGTCCGGGGCGGGGTCCATCCGCCACGAGGGGTCCGGGGTGGAGTCAACTTGCTATATTTACAGTATGTACACTATATACACTATTTACACAAAAACAAAAAACTGAACAAAACTGGGCCAAAAATACAGGCGCACCTTGCCCAAGGGTGTCCCGGAGGCAGTTGTGGCAAAGGGTAACCTCATTATCCCCACGCTTTAACAAGCTCCACAACCGGATGCAGTTTAACGTCCTACCCAGGACACTAAATAAATTTGTCTTTGTAGTTATAACACTGGCTTGTTTGATTGAAAATAGAGTACCGAAACTAGTTTTAGCCTTTTATAAACTAAAGGTAATCATCCAGTTATGGAGGTGTTAGATACAGTTATTGGAATGTACGATGCAAACAAAACACATTGGATGTAGTCACAATATGAAAGAACTATTCTTTCGCTGGTCTGGCCGTGCCAGTTTGTTTAGCATGTAAAAAGCAACAATATGAAAGAACTTTTAAAATTAACTACTGTATTGCTACCTTTTTATGTTTTCAGCGTTTTAAAAGACAAATCTGCTTCAACGTTTGTCAGTACATGGAACATTAAAAGCCGTATAACTTGTACTACTTTTTTCAATAACACAACGCAAGATAAGCACAACATACCATACATAGTATATAAACGACAGGGAAGTTCATACGTGAATTTCCCACCTCCCCTAAAAAAGAGAACTTGCACTCTTGACCACCCCCTCAAATTTTAGTGGTATGACATATAGGCCGCAGTTAACTCCATAGCCCATACACCATTTTCCAGAATGTTTTTAAATTCAGATCTGATTTGTGGGAAGTCACACATGGTAGGGAGATCTAGTATCTGAGGCCAAGTGTCGGCCTTTGCGAAGTGAATTACAGCCACTCTGTCACCATACTTGGGTAAGTACTTAATAAGATCTGTATCCTCCATCAGCTTCAGAATGATGCAGTGAACCTGAAATACAATGGAATTTTCAACAAAATGTAATACATGTATAATATATAATTCTAACCAGACAGAGGATGTACGCGTGTGCCATCGAATTTGCAAGCTTGTGCTATTTCAGAACGGTCTACCTCCATTTAAGCCGCCTCTTCTTTTTTTAAATTGGTCCCTCCTGGCATATAGGGGTAAAGTGCAAATTCAACTGGGAAATTTAAAAGAAGGCTGCACCCCCCTGTAGCTACTTTCAAGTATGCCTTCTTTTTTAAAATAGGTTCACTTTTGATATACGAGTAACTTTTAGTTTAACTGGTAGAGACTATCCATATTTTCCAACTTGGAATGTCGTGTTTACAAGGTTTTCCCTTTGAGCTCTGGTGACCTCGGATGACCTTTGACCAAACCAGTAAGGTTTTTGTCACAATAAGAAAATCTACGCCAAGCATGGAAAGTATCAAACATTCCTACCTTGAGATACGTGTTTACAAGCTAAGTGCGTTTTATACTGTAGGGAAATTCAAACGAACGCTACCACACGAAGTAGCTACTTTTAAGCTATGCCTCCTTCTTAGAAAAGGTCCACTCTTGACATAAGAGAAACATTGGTTGAACTGGCAGTTTAATTGCTAACTTTCCTGAAGAATTTGTCCATGAGTATTACAGCAATTGCCAAATGGTTGGAGCAATCGTAAATTTTTCAAGGGTGAGAACCTTTTATGCCCTGCCCCCATTATTAAGCCAGCGCTTCTCAACCTTTTTTAACTCGAGGACCACTTTGACTCTCAGAATTTTTCTGATACCCACCTCACAAAAAGGTTATGAGATAAGACTACTAATCGTGACACAAAAACAAACAATACGAATTGCGAGATACTTATAATTATTGTGTCACTGTCAGTAAAGCAATCTCCCCCAAACAACAACAAACAAAAAGAGAATATCCTGCTTACCTTTAATGCGAGACTTGCGCTTGCTTGTTAGCAATAAGATACTCAAGCCTTGGTTGAATGGGGGACAGGCTCACACGGAGAGTGGCATTCAGGGTGTCGTTTTCAGAATGTTTCGTGCTTTTGATTTTGTCACAGAGAAGCCAGATTCACTCACAAAGATAGGTTGTGGTGTATGGCAGCAGAAATCTGATGGCACTCTTTGGCAAAGAAGGATATTCATTGCTTGCACGTATCCAGAATGATGGAAGGTCTACTTGTGGAAGCTGAAGTTTCAGGCCACTGTCAGCACAAAATTCCATCAGTTCATTTTCAAGTGTGATGGATAGGGCCACATCTTCTGAAGTATGATACACAGAGAAAGAATTTAAAATCCAGAAGTTTCCTTGTCGTGGGTCCTCTGGAAAGAAGTCTGCAAACTTCTGTGATAGCTGATTCAAATGCTGGATAATGAGCCCAGGTATGTCCAAATGAGGAAGAGATTCCAAGGTTTCACTTAGTAGTGGAAACATCTCAAACCGTCTGTTATTCACTCTCCTGTTCCACAGAGCAAGCTTTCTCTTGAAGCCTTCAATTTTGTCTGCAACCAAGAACACTGAGCTGTTCCTTCCTTGCATTGATATGATGAGCTGATTTAACTGGTCAAACACATCCGACAGGTAGGCCAATTTTGCACCAAAGTTATCACCTGTGTAATGCTCAGCAAGGGGTGATTGTTTCTCCTCAAGAAACGTGGACTTCATGTCTCAGTTCAAAGAGATGATTAAGTACCCATCCCCTTAAAAGCCATCTGACCTCACTGTGGTACAGAAGCAGCAAGTGATCTTGATCAAGCCTGTCGCACAAGGCAGCAAAACATCTTGAGTGGGGGCTTTTTAAGTGCATCGAAACGGCACATACAAACAAACTCAAACCGGATCGGACAGGAACATAAAGGCAAAACATCTTGAGTTCAGTGCATTCTTCTTGATGTAGTTCACAGTTTTAACAGCTACATTGATGACTTCATGCAATTCGGGTGACATCTGCTTTGTTGCCATATTTTCTCTGTGCAAGAAGCAGTCTGTCCACTTGGCACGTGGCGCCCTCTCTTGGATCTGTTTCACAACACGGTGGACTCCTGTCATTGATGCAGCACCATCAGTACATACACCTACGCAGTTCTTCCAATCAATCCCCTTCTCCGTGAAATAATTGTCAAGGCAGAGTATTACCTGCAGTTGTTCTTGTGGGAAGTTCTTTGCAGAACAGTAGATCTTCATGGATATTACGATCCCCGCAGTATCTCACAAAAACTAGCAGTAAAGCAGTATTGCTAATGTCAGTGGATCCATCCAACTGCATAGAAAAATACGGACTGGCTTTTATTTTCTCCAACAGTTGGCATTCGATATCGTCACTCATTTCAACAATTCTAGCTTTTTACGTACGCAGAAACGGGCACGAAGAAACAAAGGAGAACTCACTCATTTCAACAATTCTCCTCATCACAGTGTCATTAGAGAGTGATACTTACTGAATTTGGTTGCAGCTGCCTCTCCTAGAATTTCCCGACACATATCAACAGCGCTTGGTAAAATAAGCTCCTCTGCTATTGTGAAAGCTTTCTTACTACGAGCAATATGAGCAGCCACCATATAGCTAGCTTTCAGTGCTGATTTTGATTGAGTTGTAAAATTTGTAAGGACTTTCTGCTGTGCTTAAGTCCAGCCTTTCTCCTCTCGAAATATTCTTTTGGCGTACCAGTACTCTTCGGGTGTTTTGTGTTAAAGTGTCTCTGAAGCTTGGACGGTTTAAGCGCCTCATTTGACAAAGTCAAAGTCTCAGCACATTCAACACACATCGCTTTTGGCTCGGCATCACTGCCTGCCATGATAATCCATATTTAATGTATTCAGGGTCATTTCCTCACCATTACCTTTTGAGACTTTTCAACATTAGATTTGTTCAGTCTTTCACCTTTTCGCTTTAAAAATCGGTCCATTATGATGAAAGTATGCTGGGCGGAAGTTGAAGACAAAAGTTCAAGCCTACAACATTAACAAACAGTTCGCGAACACGTGCTGCATGCAAACAAGGCCCGGTACATGCGTGCACACAAACACTATTCATTCACAGCTGGGTTCACATCATAGTTAGATCAACCGTACACCTAAACCACTACTGCAGCATATGCATGCTAGCTGTATGCATGAACAATGCAGCACGGCATTGGAAACATATTCATACCCTTGGACCGATCAGACATGACAGTCCGGACTAGAATCATTGTGAAATACAACATCACTTTATTTTTTATTTTTTTTTTTTCTATTTTGTTCCATTTCTCTTTATTTTTTATTGCGGATCCCGCGGCCCACCGGTTGAGAAGCACTGATTAAGCTATAACCATACGTAAGTTGTTTTTTTTTTATTTTAACCTGGTCTATTATCTTGACTGACGGGTATATTTAGTATTAGCTCCCCCGAACACATATTTCATCACAATGCAAATCATTTTCGATGTCAAATCATACTATGCTTTGTAAACTCTGCATAACTGTTGTGCCCCTGCGGTCGCCCCCTTTTTTTAGACTAATTTATTCGTGTTCTCAGGGTAATTATTCTTGGACTGATTCATTGTTGTCATGGGTAAAATTTAAGATTAGTATCACTGCGTAATCCTTTTATGCAAATTCGAGAACTTTCCAGAGGCCGCCAGCTAGGTTTAAAAGGAAATGTTGTCGATGTTCCTGTTGATGTGTCTACCACTGAAAGAACTTTGCCACGCAGAATTGATGAAACTCAAACTATCCCAGTGGAATTCAAAAGGAAACTTTCATTTAAACACTGTACAGTGGTATCTCAGTAGTAACAAAGACAATCTTTTGTTCCTTGTTGCATGGTATGTGTAGTCTGTTTGACATTGTGGGCGTGATCCGTCAGGGTTTTTCTTTGGGTTTGGGATTATCCTTTAGTTTGTCAGTGCCTGTTTCTACGTACTTAGAAAGCACTGTACAGTGCCACAATGTAAGACCTAACAAAGTTGCTGATACTGATCTCTGGCTTGTCAATAACAGTAAACTCTACAGAATTGAAGGTGTAACAATTGAGAAGTCCTGGAGGGAAAACCTCAAAAATGTGAAACTGTAAAGAATTCTTGGACCCTGTTTAAAGAGATTATTTAGAACGGAATTCAAATATAAATGAAGACTCACTGCCAATAGAACAAGACCAGTCAGAAATGACACTTCATTCCTATGAGTGTTTTGCTCCAAGTGAAGGGAATGTCCCTTTGGCATATTTCAAGACAAATATTCTCAAGAACTCGGCACTTTTTGTGGACAGCCTAGACATAAAAGCAAGGTCACAGTTCCTTACAGTAGTATTTGTAAGTGGGAGCTCAGACAAAAAGACAGGAGATTTCCAAAATCTATTCCAAGCATATTTTACAAACCAAAAAACTGCAGATCAATCAAATCTAACAGAAAGGAACACTTAGTTTGAGAAAAAAGAAAACAGGTAGCAAAACGTTTGCAGCTGAAGTTTTCAAAAATATGGAACGTATGAAAGAAATTAGAGTATTTATAACTGTCAGAGGTTCACCACCACACTGGGAAAACAAAGAAAGAACTTTCTGCGATGATTTGGCAGCTAGGAATTCCAGCTTGGTTTTATGTCTTTTACAGCAGCAGAGACACGTTGGTTACTTAACAAACCACCTGCACCTGGTTCTAAAGACCACTTTCTCAATTTGCAGACACACAGTCATGCCAAAACTTGTAGGAAAAAAAAGGTGTTTGCAGGTTTGGTTTTCCAATTCCACCAACGTCAAGGATTATGATTGTCACACTACTAGAAAATGTAACGAGTGGTGAGAAAGAGCAACTGTTAACCCTGTACAGCAAAATGAAGGAGTACCTTAATGATCTGAAGCTTGCAGATGAGGTTACTACAGAGCTTTGTAAGTACGTAGAAACAGGCACTGGCAAACTAAAGAAGAATCCCAAACCCAAACAAAACCATGACGGGTCACAAACACAAATGCTAAACAAACTATACATACCGTGCAACAGGGAACTACTGAACTCCAGTAACTGCCACTGCAGCCAACCCCAAGACAACTCCCCACAACCACATACCACCCAAACACAAACAAATTCCGCCCACACGACCAAAGGAAACACCACGCCCGAAGGCGACTCTACACCCCACGGCAACATCACGCCCGAAGGCAACACTACGCCCCAAAGGCGTTACTACATCATTCCACGAAATGCTGGAAATCCTTGGTATTACAGAAAGCAGTATATCGGAGCTACTGCCGTCCTCTCATTTTTTCGCAACTGGCAGTTAAAGCATTGTAGCATATGCAAAATGCTGTCTAAAATATGTTCGATCATGTCGCCTTGACCAGGTCTATTGTGGATCCAGTGCACTGCATAGATACGTGTCAGTGTATGGTGAAAATTTCAATTGGCAATTCAACCGTAGTTGTCAGTGTACCCCATACTTTTAAAGATCCCAAATTTTCCTTAAGAAGTCCAAGTTTTTCAATTTTCCTGGAAAAATTTCACACTTTTATATTTCGACAGTAAAATTGCAATATTTTATGGTCCCCACTGTGAACTTAAAACCACAAAAGTAAGTCAACATCACACCAAATATTAAGATTTGCAACCTACTGTGACTCCTTGCGTGTTCAGTATAGCATAGTCAGTTCAGCTCTACTGGTGCAAGGTGGAGGGAAGGGCCAATTGAGAAAATTGTAAATAGTGGGGTTTGCCACAAGAAAACTTGTTGCTGGCCTGGTGTGTATAGTGGGGGGGGGGGGGGCTTTTTAAGTGCATCGAAACGGCACATACAAACAAAAAACAGAAACTCAAACCGGATCGGACAGGAACACAAAGGCAAAACTATCCACACACCACCAAATCAAACAGAAAGTTATGTTCATTACAACAATAGAACCACACACACACTGACAACCCAAATACCCCACAAACCAACCTTGTGTTTCATGTTACGTCCGGTGTTTTGTTCAGGAGCACGTCCGTTCCCGAGCACGTAAGGAGCACCCGTAGTTACCGAAAAAGCATTTTATAGACTAACGTGAACAATCTGCTGACGTAAATGGGTATGTAAATAGTTTGCCTTGTGAGATTGTAAATAGTCCAGTGTGACTGCCTTGGGTTCTGGGTGGTTTTATACATAGTTAGCACAGAAATTTTGTTTGCTAGCGCAGTGTGGGGAATTTTGTAAATAGTTCACTGTTATGTTTTTGTCCGGCCCAGTTTCAGTTCTTTTGTTTCTGCGCTTTTTAAGTGCATCGAAACGGCACATACAAACAAAAACAAAAACTCAAACCGGATCGGGCAGAAACATAAATGCAAACTATTTACAAACAACTAAATCAAACAGAAAATTATGTTCATTACAGTAATTGAACTATATGTACAGATACTTACATACACATATATGCATATTTACAACATATTTACAACCAAGCACCTCACAAGCCACCCACATACAAACACAGCCCCATTTACAAATTACAGTAGTTCCATATTTACAAACAAAATCAATATTTACAAGTTGACTACCACCCGGCCCGCCCTCACCGAAACAAGCGGACCCCACCGCCTACCGAATGCCGATCTTGGCAAACGGACGAAGTCCGACTCCACCCTCAGCTTAACCTCCGCCCTCACCGACGCCAGGACGACATCAGCAGGCCTCCCCACCCCCCTAAAACAATGTTACATCGGTCTCTCCATAAGGCTAGCTTTATGGAGGCCGAAACAAAGGTAAGTATGTCCTGAACACTTGTATTGCATGGCGGAGGTGAAAGACCATACAAAGCATAGTCCTGGCTGACAGCCCAGGTGTTACACAACGTTAGGCGGTCAGTCAGGACTTCAAACCATTCCCAGAATAGAGCCACATAGTCACACTGCCAAAACACATGTGACACACTCTCCCACTTTGTGCATCTTGTGCGGGGGCAAATACCATCTCCAAGACGCCACCGAAGGCGCTTGAGATTAGTTACAATGGCGTCATGTGCGATTCGCCACAACAGGTCTCGCCTGCGGTAATCTAATGATCTGCTGTGGACTACACGCCACACTTCCGGCCCTGAAGCAAAGTGGTTGGGTTGGACCTGGCCAACCAATTCATCAAAAACAGCCCGGTATAGGTCCCTTGCACTTGACTGTGAAACATCCCCCACTGTTGACATAATACGGAGCGTTTCCCTCATTTGACTGTATGCCCCCGTGGGTCTCCAGCTGTGGGGTTCACTGTTACTAAACAGGGAGGGAAAGAACCGACGGAATGATAATCCCCCCCAATAACGGACAAAATAGACAAAAGGCATTCTGCTGTCCACAGCACTGTAAACACACTTGGTCAGGAGAAAACGGAGCTTGGAAGGAAAATGCACAAGGCCCAACCCTCCGCGCCTAAGATCCTGGTATACCACCCCTCTTCTAACCAGCTCCGTCCCCCCTGACCATAAAAAACTAAACACAGCCCTCTCGAGTCGCACCAAGACACGCTCTGGAGCAGCCAGAACAGTGCCCGGATACCACAAGAGAGGGTAAATAAAACGATTGATAACTGTTACCTTTCCCAACAGGCTAATGTGGCGATCGCCGAAGTCCTTCAACCTAGCCACCACTAGGTCCACTTTCTCATTCCAGGTAAGTAACTCGGGTGAACCATAACCAAACCATATACCATTGATCTTTATGGCGTCGTCTACCCATGATGCCGCAAAGGGCAGTTTTTTCGACCGCCACTTACCTAGACGGAGTCCTTTGGTCTTAGTGGGGTTCAGTCTGGCACCTGTGGCTCTTTGAAAGTTAGACAACGTGCCAGTAAGGGCCCTGAAGGAAGCTAGGTCGGAGATTACGCATGTGACATCGTCAGCATACTGAAGGCACTTAACTTCAGCACCACCAGGTATGTGAAATGGTCGAAACAAAGGCTCAACTTGGAAGGCTCTTGCAAGGGATTCACTAAACAATACATAGAGTAGAGGTGATAGGGGGCACCCCTGCCGTACCCCACGTTGGACTCTGAAGAGGTCCGACGGTAGGCCATTGACGATAACCCGACTGTATACGCTATTATACAATAGGGAGGTCCATTTAACAAAAACTGGATTCAAACTAAACTTCTGCAAAACTTTAAAGAGGAATCCGTGATCAACCATGTCGAAGGCCTTTTCCTGATCGAGGGAGACAAGCGCACATGGGAGATCACGGTCCATCACGTATTCAACTAAGTCCCGCACCAACCAGAGGTTCTGCTGAATACTGTGTCCCCGCACCGCACATGTCTGAAAGGACCCTACAAGATCTGGCATAACTGTGCCTGTTTCTATGTACGTAAAAAGCAATTGAGAAAAAGTGACGCAAAACTAAATATCTTTTCTCTACATCAGTGCAGATATTTCTATAAACCCCCCAACATTTTGTGAATTAAAATTGAACATTTTGCCCTTGCCCTTCATTAACCCCGAAAATTACCTGGAAATAAAACTCAGCATTTTTCACCTGTACCTCCATTATCCACGTTTGCAGTCTAAGTCTTTACAAGAGGTCTCCTGAACTCCTCCCTTTGCACAAGCTCCTGCCTACTTGTATTTTGCTGGTATACACAGTGTTATAAGATTCAATATAGCCACTTACTTCACATGTCAAAGCCTATTTCAACAACCATTCCAAAAGTAGGCTTTTTTGAGCTCCGCTTCAAGGTTTTCAACATGGTCACAATGCATACATTTATTCAGCAATCTTTTCTGCAGTTTGTGGCTTTTTTGATTCCTTGCCAGAAACACGCAAGGAATCTATGTTTTAATGATGGCGTGGGTTTGTGTATATGTGCGAATGTTTGTGACACTTTGCCTGGTAAACACAGAATCTCAAGAAGAGAAACTGAAAGTTCTCAAACTTGGTACATAGATGCCCCAAATTGAGAGAAAGAACCCTATAATTTTTGGTGGCGTTCAAAGATCATCTGGGGTCACCTGTGGTCAAACTCTGAAAACCTTGTTGGCACGATATCCCAGCATAGATTTGTTAGTTAGATGGGACTTAACGACACATCAACACTAATGTGTTACGCAGTGTCATCTAGATAAAAACGGTAAAACTAAAAAGTAAAAACGTTGGGGAAAATCCAAAAATGTCTAGACAAAAGCAAATGCGGGAGTCATGTCAAAACTTTCTGTAAAGGTTACTTTCTTTGAGAAAGCCCAACATAGAAAGCTTGGATGAATTTCATACTTAGTATGTAGATGCCTTATGGTGATATGAAGAACCCAATTGTTTTTGGTGGAGATGCAAGGTCATTCGGGGTCACCAGGGGTCAAACTCTGAAAACAATGTTAACACGATCTCAAGATAGAAAGCTTGGATGAATTTCATACTTAGTATGTAGATGCATTATGGAAATAGGAGGAACCCTACTGTTTTGGTGGAGGTGAAAGGTCATCTGGGGTCACAGGGGTCAATACCTGAACATTTTGTTAACACGATATCTGGAGGTAAAAAGCTTGGATACTAAGCCTTTGGGCTTTCCGTTTCTTGTACTTACATAGGTGCTGTATACTTTTCACTTCTCACATGTATATAGTTTCATTATTTACATGTTTCTTTGGCTTTACAAATGTTAGTTGTATTCTATGCTGTTTTAAACAACAATAATCATATGCCTCCATTATCCAGGCTTTCAGTCTTTTCAAAGAGAGCTTAGACCCCTGAACTGTGGCTTATCCCTCTACATTCCTTGATGTCAAATATGATATCTTTGGAGATTTATGGAGGTTCCTTCCATTAATTTCATGCCTGCATGCCATTAGTTTGGTTTTGCATATTCCCATTATTATGGCTTCATTCAGATTAAACAGTTAAGTACATAGAAACAGGCACTGAGAAACAAAAGAACCCAAACCGGACCGGTGCAAAACGCAACCGACAACCACCCACAGAATCGCCAACATGCTCTCACCACCCACACCCAGCAAAGGAAACGAAACAGTCTTTGCCACTGCAAACAAACGGAAACCACCACCACGCCCACCATCAACGATCACAACACATGACAACAACACGCCCGAAGGCAATCACAGCGCGGAGGGATACCGGGCGGGGGGAGGTCCACCTGCCACACTCAAATCACTATTTACAGTCTATTTACAGTATATACAACTATTTATATGCAACAAAAACAAAACTCCCAAAGAGATCGAACGAGCCCGGAAGGGGATCGGGAACGTCCACTCTCTTAGGGAACCAAAATGAAATGGGCAAATACAGGCGCACCTTGCCCAGCGGTGCCCCGGAGGCAGTTGTGGCAAAGGGTAATATAGCCGGTCGAGGCGCAAGTCAAAAAGGAGAGCAACAAACAGAACCTTCTGGAAACACAAAATATATTTCTTTACATGTCCGCACGCAAACGCATCATTCCACTGGCTCCATTCGAACTCCGTGAAACTGACAAAATCGGAAAAGTATCACAAAATATACTAGCATATAAATATATAAACCATTTTTCTCTTTTTATAAAGTAAATTTTCAAATGTTTTCTAGACATATAACGATTGCACAAATACGATATTTCACAACAAATGCATTAATACCAATCAAACTTTGCCGAGGTACAGTGACCTGGAATTGAGCCCGAGCCTCCGAGAAGGCTGAGTTTTACCAGAAGTAAACATAATAAATTGCACAATTATTTCACAGGACAAATAAAAATTACACCCTTTCACACTTCACACCATTTCATACATAGCCAACTCCCAAACTTAATTACCAAATGCATGCATATAATGCACATACCTCTTTGGCCTTTTAAGAGCAGCTTCAACAATCCCACGTGTGCCAAAGGCACGCTACTATTCGTACGACAAAGATGCGAGCATCTCCATGGGCAGTCAGTTTAGAGACAGAGACTGTTCATGAAACGTGTTGAGCCTTATGTATGGGAGCAAAGTATGAATACGCAACGGTTACATAACCATAATAAGATGAACTCTGTTTCAACCTGAGCAGCTGCTCTACTGAGAAGACAACACAATAAACATTAAAACAGTTGAAAGCTTAAAGTGAGGTCGGCACCTGAACCCTCGCAAACAGGCCCACAGTATTCAACTCAAGAATTAGAGGAGGCGGCACTTGAGGTGGAACAGGACTTCCTGTCCTCAGACTCGGCAATGTCGGATGGCGGGGAGCCTCCCTCAGAGCCTCCTCCAAAGGATCCACCTTCGGGGGAGGGTTGGTTTGATTTGTGTGAGGGGGAGGGGCCAGAGCCTGCACTGAAGAGGTCGGCCTCGGGCGAGGTGTTAGACAGGGGAACCCATCACTCTGGGACGCCCGTACCGAGCCCACGGATTAAAAAGATAAGGTCCCAGCCAGAGTATTTGGTGTGAATGGTATGTGCCCGGTTTTCTTTTGGGTTTCTGTTCTGTCTGTATCTGTGCTCATGCATGCTACAAAGTTTGGTAGTTCAGTGTAAATAGGTTTGCCTTTGTTCCACATTAGGTCCGTCCGGCTACAAGCATGTGAAAAGCACATCACCTTGTTAATATTGTAAATAGTGGGGTGGCCACATTAAAATTTGTTGCTGGCCTGGTGTATATAGTTGTCCTTGTGTTTATGACACGTCAGGTGGTTTTGTTCCGGAGCACGTCCGTTCCCGAGCACGTAAGGAGCACCCATAGTTACAAAAAAGCATTGTACAGACTCAACCTGAACACTCTTCTGTTAATGTAAATGGGTATGTAAATAGTTTTGCCTAGTGAGATTGTAAATAGTCCTGTGTAACTGGCTTGGGTTCGGGATGGATCTATACAAAGTTAACACAGAAATTTCGGTTTGGGTTTTGTTCCTCAGTGCCTGTTTCTATGTACTTAAAAAGCTGCTAACCTGTAGTTTTGCGTGAATAAATTTGTAAATTGTCTTATGTAATTAACCTTTGTATATAGTCCTTTGTTCATAGTAACACAATTTTATGTTTGTAGGTGCATGTAAATAGTTTGCTGTTGCGTTTTTGCCCGGTCCGGTTTGGGTTCTCGCCCTTTGTTTCTAGTGCCCGTTTCTACGTACTTAAAAAATTCATGTGGCCAACCCCCAATTTACAATGATGTGTTCTTCACATGCATATAGCCGGACCAAACCCAATGTGGAACAAAGGCAAACCTAAAGGCACACTAACAACTCTTGCTGGGACTTGATCTTTTTAATCCTTGCTCTCGGTACTGGTCTTTCAGAGTGACGGTCTCCCCACTCTGACACCTCGCCCGAGGCCGACCTCTTTAGTGCAGACCCTGACCCCTCCTCAGACAAATCAAACCAACCCTCCCCTGAAGGTGGATCCTTGGGAGGAGGCTCCCCATCATCCGACATGACAGAAACAGACTCTGGAGTCTGAGGAGAGATGGAGGTCCTCTTCTACTGTCATGATTCCAGCCTCCCTTGGTTCCGCTGGCAAGGATGGTGGAGAGTCCGCCTCAGGAGTCACAGTGCCCGCCTCACACTGTTTGGAGGCGAGGAAGTCCTGTTCCACCTCGTGTGCCACCTCCTCCAATTCCTGAGTGGAATATTCCGGGCCTAGTTGCGAGTGCTCAGGTGCCTGCCCCACATTCTCACTGGCATGGGCAGAATACAATTCGGGGCATGCACCAAAGACATGTCCCTCCTCCCCACAAAGGTTGCACCGCACCTACGTTGGGACACTCGGCCTTGTCGTGCCCCACCTGCCGGCATCTGCCACAACGTCTATTAGGGCACGACTTGGCTTCGTGCCCCTCCTCCATCCTTGGCAGCGGCACCCGGTCAGGTTGAAATAATGACAGTAGAGGAGGACCTCGATCTGTCCTCAAACTCGGCGATGCCGGATGACGGGGAGCGTGCCTCAGAGCCTCCTCCAAAGGATCCACCTTCGGGGGAGGGTTGGTTTGATTTGTGCGAGGGGGAGGGGCCAGAGTCTGCACTAAAGAGGTCGGCCTCGGGCGAAGTGTCAGACCAGGGAATGCGTCACTCTGGGACGCCCGTACCGAGCCCAAGGTTAAAAAGATTAGATCCCAGCAGGAGTACTTAGTTTGATTGGTTTTGCCTTTTGTTCACGCTGGTCCCAGTTTTCTTTTGGGGTTTCTGTTATGTTCGTGTCAGTGTCTATGCTTGCACAGTTTTGTTTGAAAGCTCAGTGTATGTGTGGGTTTGCCCTTGGTAGGGGGTTGGCCACATGGAAATTTTATGTAAACAGAGCTTTTTAAGTACGTAGAAACAGGCACTGACAAACGAAAGAAGGGTCCCAAACCCAAACAAAACCATGACGGGTCACAAACAAATGCCAAACAAACTATACATACCGTGCAACAGGGAACAAAAGTGTCTTTGTTACTACTGAACTCCAGTAACTGCCCTTGCAGCCAACCCCAAAACAACTCCCCACAACCACATACCACCCACACGCCCAAAGGAAACACCACGCCCGAAGGCAACTCTACACCCCACAGCAACAACACGCCCGAAGGCAACACTACACCCCAAAGGCAACACTACGCCCGAAGGCAACACTACGCCCCAAAGGCAACACTACGCCCGAAGGCAACACTACACCCGAAGGCAACACAACGCCCAAAGGCGACAGCACTTAAAAAGCACCGGGGCAAATACAGGTGCACCTTGCCCAAGGGTGCCCCGGAGGTAGTTGTGGCAAAGGGTTACCTCATTATCCCCACGCTTTAACAAGCATGGAAATTTTATGTAAACAGTTTTGCTTTTGTGAGATTGTAAATAGCCCTATGTGATAAGCTTGGGTTCCGGGTGTTGTTTTATATTGCTGACACAGAAATGTTGTTTAGTAGGAGAGTTCTGGAAATAGCTTTTTAAATGCATCGAAACGGCACATACAAACAAAAAACAAAAACTCAAACCGGATCGGACAGGAACATAAAGGCAAAACTATCCACACACCACCAAATCAAACAGAAAATTATGTTCATTACAACAATAGAACCACACACACACTGACAACCCCAAAACCCCACAAACCAACCTCCCCCCGGCCATCCCAAACCAACATTACTACACACCGCCAAGGAAAGACAACACCAGACCAAACCACCACCACCCAACAACAACCAAAAAACCAGACCAAACAATCATCACAAACTGCCCCAAGGGGCCACGAGGGGTCCGGGGCGGGGTCCACCTGCCACGAGGGGTCCGAGCGTAGTCAACTTGCTATATTTACAGTATGTACACTATATACAGTATGTACACTATATACACTATTTACACAAAAACAAAACCAGTCCCGAAGAGATCGAACGAGCCCGCCGAAGGTTCGGGAACGTCCACTCTCCCCGGGACTCCAAACAACAAAACTGGGCCAAAAATACAGGCGCACCTTGCCCAAGGGTGTCCCGGAGGCAGTTGTGGCAAAGGGTAACCTCATTATCTCCACGCTTTAACAAGCTCCACAACCGGATGCAGTTTAACGTCCTACCCAGGAGAGTTCTGGAAATAGTTCGCGGTTGTTTTTATCCGGCCCGGTTTGAGTTATCAAACAGGAAGAACCAAATCCGGCCCGGCAAGAACACAACCATGGACTCCTTACAATCATTTACAAAGTTACCTTACACCAAGCTAGCAAAACAAAATTCTGTGGCCAACATATACGAAACCCCCAGCCCACCCACCACACAAGACTACTTACAATAAACAGGAAACCAACACACGCCAGAAGGCAGCAACACACACCCGAAGGCAACAACGAACATCCGAAAGCAACAACGCCCGAAGGCAACACAACACGCCCGAAGGCAACACCACGCCCGAAGGCAACTTCTCGCACGAAGGCAACCCCACGCCCCACGGGCAAATACAGGTGCACCTTGCCCAAGGGTGCCCCGGAGGCAGTTGTGGTAAAGGGTAACCTCATTATCCCCACGCTTAAACAAGCTCCACAACCGGATGCAGTTTAAAGTCCTACCCAGGACAGTCCTACCGTTTGTTAGTTAGTTGGTGTGACACACCAACACGTATGTGTTATATAGTGTCAGTCAACTTGATAAAAAGTTCAATGTTTAAATTTATTTTCAAGTATGGTTCAAGTTCAAGTTTGGTTTCCCTTTAGTCGCCTCTTACGACAGGCGGGAAATACCGTGGGCATATTCTACAACCCCCAGCCCACAGGGGGCAACCATGGAGGGGCATGCTCGGTTTTGTGGCGCCGACAACCCGCCAGTCGTAGCATGAGTAATAACGGTCTTTTGTGTGCATTTTGTAGGCGATAGTCGGGAACAAACTACTCGCCACACACGACCTCCTCACCCTACCTGGATGCAGTTTAATGTCATACCCAGGACGGGTCCTACCGTTTCGAGCGAAACGAAAACACTTCTGCACTCGTCAAAGACCCGAACTGAGATGTTTCTTTCAGAAAGGATAATGATAATTAAGGGCATCATTGTTAAGGACACTGAAATTATTGTAAGTGCATATGCAGATGATACAACTCTTTACTTGAAAGATGTAAGTTCACTCAAACAAGCTATCACGATCCTCAAAAATTTTCAATCGAAATCTGGGCTAACAATTAATTTAGAGAAATCCGAGCTGATTGCACTTGGGTCGTCCCGCCAAAACATTCCCGATGTTAAGAATATTGGAGTGGTGTTCACATCCGGCCCCGTTAAGTTACTGGGTGTGACTTTTACCCCAGACCTGTTTGAACTTAATTTTGTTCCTAAGTTAGAGAAGCTGAAAAACGTTCTTAGAGTCTGGTCAATGAGAGATATGACACCTTTGGGAAAAATTACAATTGTTAAAACTCTAGGTCTTTCCCAACTTATTTTCCTTTTTTCAGTGTTGCCTAAACCCCAGACGAATTTTTAAGAGAATTTAGACAATGTATTATATAAGTTTATTTGGTCAAGTAAACCAGATAAAATAAGTCGAAATACTATTGTTGGTGATTTTGCATGGGGCGGGCTAAAGATGATGCATATTCCTTCAGTTCTTAATGAACTTGGGGTGGCTTGGGTAAAACGCCTGTTAGATGACAATCATAAGGGCAATTGGAAGTGTTTTTATAAACAGCAGCTTGAGCCTTTTTGGAGGAAACTTAATCTGGCACTGCAATATTAGTCCAAGGGACTGTTCCCTTAATGAGATCGATAATAGATTTATTAAAGAAGCTGTTACGGCTTGGTTTGTAGTGGCTTATGATTCATCTAGTGTTAATCCTCATGAACAAATTTTATGGAATAATTCTGCTGTTAAAATTAGTAATCGCATTGTCTTCTGGAAAAGTTGGTATGAAAAAGGTCTCCGGAATTTTACAGATCTCTTGTCGGAGAATGGTAATTTTCTTTCTTTTATTGAGTTCAAAAATAAGTATAATTTGCATGTCAATTTTTTGGACTACTGTTCACTGGTATATTGCAATCCCACAATCATGGAAAAGAAGCGTTAGAATGGTAGTGAGCGATGTTAGTAATAAAAGTCTTCAAGATATTACCCTTTTTAGGCTCCATAAATCCAAGAGGGTGTGTAAATTGGTTCATGACATTTGTGTCCAAAAAATTTTGAAACCTTCAACTTCCGAAATAAAGTGGGCTTTTGATTTAAATGTGTGGGAACTGAATTGGAATGGGATTTATCTTAGCTCTTTTAAATCGTCATCGTCTCCCAGACTACGGTATTTCCAGTTTAAGCTTCTTCATAGGTATCTAGCAGTCAATAAATTACAAGCTCAAATGGGCATTGTAAATTCGGACCTCTGTACCTTTTGTAAGGAGGAGACTGAAGATATTCAGCACCTTTTTTGGGATTGCATTTTCGTAGCTCCTTTTTGGGGGGACGTTCAGGTAAACCTTCTTGGGAATGTTTTTAATTTAACTAGAAGGGACATTATTTTAGGGCTTTTTGACGCTGGAAATTTTAAGTATAATCTTGTGATCCTCCATGCGAAATATTATGTTTATACCTGTAAATGGAAAGAAGTTAAACCTAGTAACAAAGCTTTTGTGAACAGTTTAAGATCGTGTCGAGAAACAAAAAATCTTGTTGATTCACTGCCTGTCGGATAATTTTTGTTTGTCATTTTAGATTATGTGTTTGGTTTATTTTGTTGATTGTTTGTTGTTGTATTGTTTTGACTTATATATATATTAAAAAAAAGGGATGTTTCTTTGTGTTGATACTGTCACAACAACAGTTCCAAAATAAAGACATTAAAATGCCCTACTTTACTTGTAGCGTTCAAACAACATTGCTACGTGAGTACGGTTGGGGATTCCACGCCAATCAAAACACGCACGACTCAAGTGTCTCGTTAGTACTCGTTTATTTCTCTCGTTGACATAAAACATGGCCAGCACTTGCGAAACACTATTTCCTTGCCCATATAATAGTATATTATAGGGTGCGGTTCACTGCAAGTTGAAAAAAGTAAATAAATGAATTAATCGAGAAATCAAACATGGATCAAAACACGTTAAATTAATCATGAAGTCTTTCAGAGCATATTGTCCTCCAGCAACAACGATTAGTTTGTATAAAAACTTAAAACATACCGATTATTTTGAGCTCCGGACAACGTCTAGCTACTTAGATGATCAACCCCAAACCGAAATGAACAACCTCATCCAGTCACGAAGCTAAACCTGCTTGCAGTCATAGAAGGAAATGAAAATTGAATAAAATGTAAACCGTCCTAAAATAATACTTCTGCTGCCACATTCGTCACCCCCATGAACTTACCCCGTATGTTCATCATTAACAAACAATAAAGTTAGATTGGATTTAACGACACATCAACACGAATGTGTTATGTAGTGTCAGCTAGATAGAACAGGGTAAAGGTAGGGTAAAACTAGAACTAAAAAAGAATTGAAACATTTGGCAAAATTCTAAAGTCTTGACAAAAGCAAATGGGCTATCATGTCAAAATTTCCTGTAAAGGCCACTTTCTTTGAGAAAATCCAAGATGAGAGTGGGGTCCGTGTGTTCAAACAATGTCTTCAGGTCTGGTACACTGTAATATTTCTGACGAATATGGGAGTATTCATAGCAGTCGACGAGAATGTGACTGACGGTGACATCTCAATCACAGGGGATACAATATGGTCTCTCTTCCCCGTGGAGCAAATAAGCATGTGTTAGGTAAGTGTAACAAACAATAAAGGCAGCAAAATAAAACAACAAAATACTTGTCAAACACAACTACTTTACTAAACTTCAGTGCTCATTTGACTCGAGTTTACAAAGTTTAACGATAGGTTTTCTTAAGACCTTAGACCAATCTTAACCTCTAGTTGTCTTACATTTCCCCATTTATCTGGGAACACATTCAACACACGCCCAAGGGGCCACTGTCCTCTAGGGGTACTCTCATCCATTACTAGAACCACATCACCCACAGCTAAATTTTCTTGGGGTAGTACCCACTTTTGCTTAGTCTGGAGCAACGGGAGATACTCTTTCACCCATCTACGCCAGAACAAACTTCCTAAATATTGCGCCTGCCGCCAACGGCGTTTCCCAAACCCATCTCCCTTAACAAAGATTGCTGGTGGCAAGTTGCCATTTGGCCGAAGGAGCAATTGGTGGTTTGGCGACAAAGGCTCGTCTGATGAATCCCATAGTGACTGTGGTGATTGGTCTTGAACTGAGTATTGCTTCAACCTCTGACATAACTGTAAGTAGCGCTTCATCGCAGACTGACTGCTCCTTGAGAAGACTGTACAGGACGCGTTTTACCGAACGGACCATCCGTCCCCATATGCAACCCATGTGGCTGGCACCGGAAGGATTGAAAACCCCACGAATTTCTTGCTGATGGAGGGATTTACTGATCTTCTCGTTATAGAAGGTTGCAATTCCTTCGCGTAGCTCACGCTCTCCTACAAAGTTTGTTCCGTTGTTACTAAATATAACTTCAGGGGTACCTCTTCTCGCCACAAATCTCCGTAGAGCATTTAAGAAAGAGTCAGTATCCAAAGAGTGGGATATTTCTATGTGGACTGCCCTCGTGCTCATGCACGTGAACAGACAGCCGTATCGCCTCACTTGTGATCTTCCTTGCTTCACGTACATTGGACCGAAGTTGTCAACGCCTACCGAAGAGAAAGCAGGTTTCTCGGGATTAACTCTCTAAAGGTAAGTCAGCCATCAGTTGACTCATAGGTTTTGGATTTCTTCTTTTGCATGGTAGGCAATTTCCAATTACACGACGCACGGCAGCACTTCCCTTCAATACGCAAAATTTCTGTCGCAAACGCGCACAAGTTATCGACGGCCCAGAGTGTCCAACCAGCCGGTGATAATGATCAATAATCAACTTGGTGATGTAATGGTCTTTAGGAAGTAAAATGGGGTGCCTTGCATCGTAAGTTATTGGTGCTTTAATGAGTATACCACCTACCCTCAACAAACCTTCAACCAACATCGGTTTCAATTTCCTAATAGAAGCCAGTCGCCCTTTTGATGACCGACCTTTCAGTTTACTACTCTCCTGCTGCAACTCTACGATGATTGAAGCGAAGTTCTGACGCTGGACGTATTTCGCAATCTCTTGTTCCGCGCGTCTGTATTCTTCTACTGCGATCGGTTCCCTTTTCACTGAGGCTTGTTTACACCTTACGCGGTCGCGAAGAAAATCTTTCACTCTCAGTAACCAGGCGACTCCTCGTTTTAAGTCATCCCAAGAGGAATATCGCTCGAACAGCTCGTCGATCCTTGAACGTTCACTCTGAACCACATTACTCGACGCAGATTTCTTGACTTCTGGGTCTTCTAGATGTAAGTCCTCAGTAATCTTGTCACGTGAGACACAGTCCACTGGCCATTCACTCTCGGCCTTCATCAGGAATGCTGGACCAGATAGCCATCGACTATTACGGCAAAGCTGATTAACACTCAGACCTCTTCACCCTTCAATGAAGACTCAATATGGTCCTGGGTAGGACTTTAAACTGCATCCGAGCGTGTTTAAGCGTGGGGATGAGGTTACCCTTTACCACTACTGCCTCCGTATTGTTTAGTGAATCCCTTGCAAGAGCCTTCCAAGTTGAGCCTTTGTTTCGACCATTTCACATACCTGGTGGTGCTGAAGTTAAGTGCCTTCAGTATGCTGACGATGTCACATGCGTAATCTCCGACCTAGCTTCCTTCAGGGCCCTTACTGGCACGTTGTCTAACTTTCAAAGAGCCACAGGTGCCAGACTGAACCCCACTAAGACCAAAGGACTCCGTCTAGGTAAGTGGCGGTCGAAAAAACTGCCCTTTGCGGCATCATGGGTAGACGACGCCATAAAGATCAATGGTATATGGTTTGGTTATGGTTCACCCGAGTTACTTACCTGGAATGAGAAAGTGGACCTAGTGGTGGCTAGGTTGAAGGACTTCGGCGATCGCCACATTAGCCTGTTGGGAAAGGTAACAGTTATCAATCGTTTTATTTACCCTCTCTTGTGGTATCCGGGCACTGTTCTGGCTGCTCCAGAGCGTGTCTTGGTGCGACTCGAGAGGGCTGTGTTTAGTTTTTTATGGTCAGGGGGGACGGAGCTGGTTAGAAGAGGGGTGGTATACCAGGATCTTAGGCTCGGAGGGTTGGGCCTTGTGCATTTTCCTTCCAAGCTCCGTTTTCTCCTGACCAAGTGTGTTTACAGTGCTGTGGACAGCAGAATGCCTTTTGTCTATTTTGTCCGTTATTGGGGGGGATTATCATTCCGTCGTTTCTTTCCCTCCCTGTTTAGTAACAGTGAACCCCACAGCTGGAGACCCACGGGGGCATACAGTCAAATGAGGGGAACGCTCCGTATTATGTCAACAGTGGGGGATGTTTCACAGTCAAGTGCAAGGGACCTATACCGGGCTGTTTTTGATGAATTGGTTGGCCAGGTCCAACCCAACCACTTTGCTTCAGGGCCGGAAGTGTGGCGTGTAGTCCACAGCAGATCATTAGATTACCGCAGGCGAGACCTGTTGTGGCGAATCGCACATGACGCCATTGTAACTAATCTCAAGCGCCTTCGGTGGCGTCTTGGAGATGGTATTTGCCCCCGCACAAGATGCACAAAGTGGGAGAGTGTGTCACATGTGTTTTGGCAGTGTGACTATGTGGCTCTATTCTGGGAATGGTTTCAAGTCCTGACTGACCGCCTAACGTTGTGTAACACCTGGGCTGTCAGCCAGGACTATGCTTTGTATGGTCTTTCACCTCCGCCATGCAATACAAGTGTTCAGGACATACTTACCTTTGTTTCGGCCTCCATAAAGCTAGCCTTATGGAGAGACCGATGTAACATTGTTTTTAGGGGGGTGGGGAGGCCTGCTGATGTCGTCCTGGCGTCGGTGAGGGCGGAGGTTAAGCTGAGGGTGGAGTCGGACTTCGTCCGTTTGCCAAGATCGGCATTCGGTAGGCGGTGGGGTCCGCTTGTTTCGGTGAGGGCGGGCCGGGTGGTAGTCAACTTGTAAATAGTGATTTTGTTTGTAAATATGGAACTACTGTAATTTGTAAATGGGGCTGTGTTTGTATGTGGGTGGCTTGTGAGGTGCTTGGTTGTAAATATGTTGTAAATATGTATATATGTGTATGTAAGTATCTGCACATATAGTTCTATTACTGTAATGAACATAATTTTCTGTTTGATTTAGTTGTTTGTAAAAAGTTTGCGTTTATGTTTCTGCCCGATCCGGTTTGAGTTTTTGTTTTTGTTTGTATGTGCCGTTTCGATGCACTTAAAAAGCACACGTTCCGTATGTGCCGTTTTGATGCACTTAAAAAGCAGAAACAGTTCCGTATGGAACTGGTGAGGGACACAAAGCCAAGTCGGGCCCTGGGTATTGATTTTGTTTGTAAATATGGAACTACTGTAATTTGTAAATAGGACTGTGTTTGTACATATGTGGCTTGTGAGGTACTTAGTTGTAAATATGTAGATGTGTATGTGTATGTAAATATCTGTACATAGGTACTCAGTTGTAAATATGTATATATAAATATCTGTACATATAGTTCTATTACTGTAATGAACATAATTTTCTGTTTGATTTAGTTGTTTGTAAATAGTTTGCATTTATGTTTCTGCCCGACCGGTTTGAGTTTTTGTTTTTGTTTCTATGTGCCGTTTCGTTGCACTTAAAAAGCACTGCCTCCGGGGCACCCTTGGGCAAGGTGCACCTGTATTTGCCCTGTGCTTTTTACGTGCTGTTGCCTTCGGGCGAGGAGTTGCCTTCGGGCGTGAAGTGGCCTTTGGGCGTGGGGTCGCCTTCGGGGGTGAAGTTGCCTTTGGGCGTGGGGTCGACTGCAGGCGTGGTGTTGTTGCCTTCGGGCGTATTGTGTTGCCTTCGGGCGTTGTTGCTTTCGGACGTTTGTTGTTGCCTTTGGGTTTGTGTTGCTGCCTTCTGGCGTGTGTTGTTTTCCTGTTTGTAAATAGTTTTGTGTGGTGGGTAGGCTGGGGGTGTCGTATATGTTGGCCACAGAAATTTTGTTTTGCGAGCTAAGTGTAAGGTAACTTTGTAAATGGTTGTAAGTAGTTCATGGTTGTGTTCCTGCCGGTCCGGATTTGGTTCTTCCTGTTTGATAGTGTCCGTTTCTATGCACTTAAAAGCACAATATGGCGCCATTGTGAGGGCTCAGAACCTGTCTGAATCTTTGCAATTCGATTCGCAACAAAGGTGTGAAATCTACAGGACTCATTGTTGATGTACTTCAACACAGCGGAGGAGTCTGTCCAGAAAACAGATTTGTCCAAGGGGATCCTGAGTTCGTCTTGAAGCAATTGATTTAGTTGCACTGACATTACAGCTGCTTGTTACTCCAACCTGGGAATAGTTACGACCTTGATGGGGCAGAGTCTGGTTTTTCCCAAAGTGAATGCACAGTGCACTCGTCCATCCACATCTGTAGTTCTCAAATAGGCAACGGCCGCGTAACCAACTTCGGACGCGTCACGGAAGATGTGTAACTGGTAACCTGTAGCTGCCCCGAACTTCTCTGTTTCGGCCTCCATAAAGCTGGCCTTGTGGAGAGACCGGTGTAATATTGTGTTTAGGGGAGAGGGGAAGCCTGCGGACGTCGTCCTGGCGTCGGTTAGGACGGAAATTAAGCTTAGGGTGGAGGCCGACTTCGTCCGTTTGCCAAGGTCGACGTTCGGCAGGTGTTGGGGCCCACTTGTCTCGGTGCGGGCGGGCCGGGTGATAGTTAATTTGTAAATATTATGATTGTAGATGGCCTATAATTTGTAAATAGGACTGTTTGTACATAGGTGGCTTGTGACATGAGAAGTTGAAGCACAAGCACGAGTTGAATCAACATTTCACGCACGATTGCACTTTTATGTGATGACTAACCACATCTGCAGCTGCAGAAGAGTAGAAATAGGCTTTTCTCTTTCACAAGCTGTACTCCCCAAGATTGCTTATAGAGAAGGACCTATGACGTAATTCTTTGTTAATGTGTTCCATGAGTGTACGTATGGATTAGCACAATAGGACTTTTGTTTTATCAGACCTAAGGAAAAAAGGAGCAGCTGTGGTCAGTTCACTGCGGAGGGAGGATGAGCAATGAATTGAAAGGGAATTCGTGGTCATTCAAGTAAGACTAATTAGATCCAAATGGAAAAGGGTGACCGGAGTTCTCACAGAGAATCCGAATTCGCAACAAAATCCGAATTTGCAACGATCAGAACTTTATGTGGTCTGAATTTGGCATGGAGGTAGTTAAGTTGTAAATATGTAATATGTAAATATGTAAATATCTGTACATATAGTTCTATTACTGTAATGAACATAATTTTCCGTTTGATTTAGTTGTTTGTAAATAGTTTGCATTTGTGTTTCTGCCCGATCCGGTTTGAGTTTTTGTTTTTGTTTGTGTGTGCCGTTTCGATGCACTTAAAAAGCACACGTTTCTGTGCACGTAAAAAAAAGCACTTGTAAATATTGATTTTGTTTGTAAATATGGAACTACTGTAATTTTTAAATAGGACTGTGTTGTACATAGGTGGCTTGTGAGGTACTTCAGTTGTAAATATATTGTAAATATGTATATATGTGTCTGTAAATATCTGTACATATAGTTCTATTACTGTAATGAACATAATTTTCTGTTTGATTTAGTTGTTTGTAAATAGTTTGCATTTATGTTTCTGCCCGATCCGGTTTGAGTTTTTGTTTGTATGTGCCGTTTCGATGCACTTAAAAAGCACTTCTCTGGCTTGAAGCATCGTTTTACCAAAATCTTGGATAACTCTTGGACATCTTGAGTCCATTTTTCCCATCGCTTCTTCTCGTTTTCACCAATGGGTTCGTCCCATCTTAGTCCCTGCTTCAGTCCTGGGTAGGACTGCATCCGGTTGTGGAGCTTGTTTAAGCGTGGGGATATTGAGGTTACCCTTTACCACTACTGCCTCCGGGGCACCCTTGGGCAAGGTGCACCTGTATTTGCCCTATGCTTTTTACGTGTTGTTGCCTTCGGGCGAGAAGTTGCTTTCGGGCGTGGGGTCGCCTTCGGGCGTGGTCTTGCCTTCGGGCGTGGTCTTGCCTTCGGGCGTTGTTGCCCGTGTGTGTTGCTGCCTTCTGGCGTGTGTTGTTTTCCTGTTTGTAAAGTCTTGTG
This sequence comes from Holothuria leucospilota, assembly GCA_029531755.1. Lineage (NCBI taxonomy): Eukaryota > Metazoa > Echinodermata > Holothuroidea > Aspidochirotida > Holothuriidae > Holothuria > Holothuria leucospilota. Next base: position 40,237,164 of record CM055964.1, read on the forward strand.
TGCTGGGTAGGCTGGGGGTGTCGTATTTGTTGGCCACAGAAATTTTGTTTTGCTAGCTTAGTGTAAGGTAACGTTGTTAATGTTTGTAAGTAGTTCATGGTTGTGTTCTTGCCGGTCCGGATTTGGTTCTTCCTGTTTGATAGTGTCCGTTTATATGCACTTAAAAAGCCCCCCCCCCCCCGTCCCTGCTTCCCCCCCCCCCCCCGTCCCTGCTTCAGAACATCTTGTAGTATTTTCTTCCCTATCAACGTATAAGGAGCTATAAAGCCCAGCGGGTCGTATATTGACCTAACAACAGACAGTATGCCTCTTCGTCTCATTGGTTTCTCTTACAGTATGTGCTCGTTCACCCTCTGGCACAGTTTCCAAAACATCTCTCGAATTTGATACCCATTTGGTGAGTCGGAAGCCGCCCCTGTGAAGGAGCGCCCTCAATTCTTTAACAAGGGCAACTGCCTGCTCCTTTGTCTGTACCGACTTAAGGCAGTCGTCCATATAAAAACTTTCATTGACTGTACGATAGATAGATAGATGGGATTTAACGACACATCAACACAAATGTGTTATGTAGTGTCAGCAAGATAAAAACGGTAAAACTAAAGAGAAACTGTTAGGGAAAATCCTAAAAGTCTAGACAAGATCAAACGCGGGAGTCATGTCAAAACTTTCTGTAAAGGTTACTTTCTTTGAGAAAGTCCAAAATGAGAGACGGATCTATGTGCTCGAACAATGTCTTCAGGTCTGGCACAGTGTAATACTTCTGACGAATATGGGAGTATTCATAGCAGTCGACGAGAATGTGACTGAAGGTGACATCACAATCACAGGGGATACAATATGGTCTTTCATCCCCGTGTAGCAAATAAACATGGGTTAGGTATATGTGCCCGATGCGAGCCCTAGTCAGTACCAAAACATCTCTCCGTTTTCTGGGGGTTGCATTACCCACAGTCCCGACCGTTGGTTTGACCTGGTATAATTTGTTCTCAGGGAAAGAATCCCACAGTTCCTGCCATTTTGTAGGTGGAGGATGGTAACGTCCATCTGTAGGGCTTCTTTAGCTAACGTGTCTACCTTTTCATTCCCGTGTATGCCCACGTGACTCAGAACCCACGCGAGCACAACTGACTTCTGCAGTCTCACCAAATTGGAGTAAATTTCACGGAGAGCTATTACACAAGGGTGTTTTTCGTCATGGCCTTGAAGAGCTAAAAGGCTGGAGAGTGAGTCTGTGAACAAAATGAACTGGCGGTCGTGCGAGGTTTCGATCAGCTCGAATGCCATCTTAAGTGCCTGGAGTTCGGCGGTAAATATTAATGCATCATCCGGCATCGTTGACTGCACGAACTGCTTCTTCGCTAAACGACTCCCTATTATCTTTGGCGGTCTGTTTTAGAGCAAACGAAGCACAGCTGGGAGATGGAAGTGGCTCCGAATAAATGGACCATCACCTGGTAGTCAACCGGAGGCCTTGATAAGTCATCGCTGGGCCACCAGAGGAAGCGCAACACATTGCTGTGGTTCTCAGGCACACGAACTTGAAACATTGCTTCCACATTGGCAATGAAATCCACACTATCTCGCCGAAACCGACTTAGCACTCCAGTCAGGTTGTTCGTTTAGTCTGGGCCATGAAGAAGCTGGTCATTCAGGCATGTACCCTTGTATCTGGAAGCACAATCAAAAACTACTCTTACTCGACCTGGCTTACGGGGATGAAGCACAGGCTGGTGTGGCAGATACCACTTAATGGTTTCAACATAAGCTTCATCTGCGCCTTCTGCTTCACTCTGAGTGTCCTGAGAGTGCTGGGGAGGACTCTGGTTCAACTGTTCGGATGAATTATCTGAATAGCTTGTCACTTTACAAGTCTGATCTACTGTGTTGTCAGTTTCTTCTGTCACCTTTGATATGTAATCATGTACGACATCTCTATACAACTGAAACAAATTATCATCTCTCTGGAAATGTTTCTTCAACTGATTTAACCTTTTCTCAGCAACAACCCGGTTGTTGGGCAGATAGGGCTTTGAGTAACGCCATGGCAGTCCTACCTCGTACCTACCATTTACCAATTTGATGGAATTTTCTAGCATTTTGTGAGCTCGCTTATCTTCTAAGAATTCCCCCACCTTACTGTCAGGTCCCAAATCTGTGAAATCTGATTGCCAGAAATTCTCAACTTGTTTTACTAACTGCTCATGTTCCACATGACTTTTATGGTTTACAGTGAATTTGGAGGGTGACCTTGAGACCCCTGTAGGACCAATTAATGTCCAACCGAGCAATCCCTTTATTGCATAAGGATCTTTTCTCCCTCCCCGTTTCTCGTGAACCCAGAACACTTCTGGTACATTCCCGCCTATCAACATCACCTGTTGGTCACCAATTTTCATTATTTGACGGAATGCTCTTGCTTGAAATGGGCAAACGATCCACAGACCAAACTTTAGGGAATTCAACAAATTCGTCTCCCGACAAACTCTTAACAGTCATACTCACTTCAAACCCTTGTAGTATCCCCTTATCATTCACAGTGGAGAGCTCGAAACTCGTTTGCTTACCACCCAGTTCTAACTCTTCGATCAATTGCTTATTACAAAGGGTCACATCACTGGCGTCATCCAGTACAGCCCAAGTTGTAATTGATTTACCTGACTTTTTGTACACGCATTATACCTGCGAGGAGTCCACAGAAACATTCTTGGACTATAATAAATTTTTTCCTTACATTTTAAAAGGATATCTAATGTTGACATAGAACAGTGTAGAGCCTCCCGGGATTTCTGAATTAGTTACAGTGTACAAAAGAGGGACCAACGTGATTCTCACTACCCGACATCCATATGGGAGGAGATATGATACATATATCACCTTCTTTTTAGGTATAGCAAGAGGGATGGTGGACCGGCAAAATTCGTTTCAGAAAAGATTTTCGTCGTTATTCAACGCCCCGGTAAAATGTTTGGAAAATAAGCAACGGCAATTACGTACTTTCAATCTTTCAAGTCATGTGCTAGACTAGATAAGTCAAAGATCCCATAATGATGAGAGCCCTACAGAGAAGGAGATGTACTTTTTAGAAATATGTTTGCATTGTAGTACATAGAAACAGGCACTGAGGAACAAAGAACCCAAACCGGACCGGAGCAAAACGCAACCGACAACCACCCACAGAATCGCCAAGATGCGCTCACCATCGATACCCGGCAAAGGAAACGAAAGAGTCTTTGCCACCGCCAACTGTTAAAGGAGTATATAATTAAAGCAGCCCTCGGGATCATAAGAACGAGGACGCAAAACCAAATGAACCAGCCGATGTTGCACTGGGATATGCCCGCCATTCCCGCTCGCATGAAACATCATTCCACTCCATCGGCGGACGGTTACTTTAACATTTATTTTACTATGAATGTCGTGTCAATAAGAGTTCTTATGTGACCGAAGCCCAGGGTCATTTGTGTGCAAGTTCTAGATGTTTGTGACAATTGCAGATACACTTAAAGTGTGCCTATAGTCTAAAATTTCAAAAATACATGTAACAAAGCTTGAAAAATGCATCCAGTAGTCCACCTTCCCAGGACATTCCTAAGCTGAGATACAAAATGTAAAGCTTGTTCACTCAATTTGAAATGATAGATTGTGCAAGAATTTGTGGTGTCATTCTTGTACTACTCACTTAAAAAGCAATGGACAAATACAGGTGCACCTTGCCCAAGGGTGCCCCGGAGGCAGTTGTGGCAAAGGGTAACCTCATTACTCCCACGTTTAAACAAACGTGAAGGCTGTAAAACACCGCTTTAAGTTTGCCAGACATTTGGTTTGTTTGTGATTATATGTTATACCGGGTTCATTCGAGAGCACCGTCCCACCACGGTGATAAGTTACCTATCCCATTGCATGCTTAGAAACAACTTTTATGTTATGTCATCGATATGGCAGAAAAAGTGAGACTTTTGAGTTCGAGGCATTTTCTGTCCTCAATTTGTGTGGGTTTGATGTGAGAAGTGAACATTGTTCGGTACATATTGTCGAGATTGCGAGGAAAAACTCCATTCTTCACTGATTTGAATATAGGTAAGTTTTGTCAAGTAAGTCCCCGCCCGTAGTCGAGGGGGGGGGGCAGGGGGCCAAGCCCCCCCTGAAATTTTTTTGCCCTCCCCCCAGAGAGTTTGAATCTTATCATTGACTTAATACATTTGTACACATTTGGCCACCCCTGAATAAATTTTCCCCCCTCCCGGAAAAATTTTTTGCCCCCCTTACAGTACCTTGTCTGGCTAAGGGCCTGGCAAGTCCTCGACGTTTTCTTAAGGTTCCAGAATACCATGTAAAGTGGACAACTTGCCTCAAGCTTTTTGAGTTGTTTTCCATATTTGTTTTTACTTTGTCCTTGAAATATGGTACTGCATTTTTGAAATGTTTTTCCATGCAGGTCCAGTGTATCTTTACGGTGGAACAAACAAAGTTGTCAACTATTCCGTTAAGTGATACGGCAATATTACACAATAGGGAGTTCTGAACAGATAACACCCCTTTCCCAACATGCACTGCATAAGCTTAGAAAAAGAACATTACCAGGTCTTAATCATCGTACTTTAACGTGCTGTTGAGCTGCAGTTCCACTTCTAAGTAGAAACAATTTTTGCATTTTTAGAAACTTAAACTTAGTCACCAGAAGATGCTTTTATTCCTTTTAAAGAAATTCAGTAATACTCTGACAGACACGGCTTGTAACAAGTAGGCCCATACAAGAGGAAACCTCTTTTATTTTTTTCACGAAATGATAGTTCAGGATGTAAGAAATCGACTCTTCACAGTTTTATGAAGATTTCCTCACCCTCGTATATGTTCAGACTAATTGAATGCCCTTAAGGGAGTAAAGAAAAGAAAAACGTATGGGATACTCGAAATATAACATGACCAGCCCTTGATTCCTTGAAAATTGATGAAAAATGTACGGTTTTAATTGTAACCTAAAAACACTTTGTAACCCACAAAGAAATAAAAATAGGGTTTAATTATCGTTTAATACGTGATTTAGAGCCTGCTGTGAAAAAGCCATTGCAGCATGTAAATGGGCCCCAGAAAATTGACAACACGATGAAATGGATGTTTGTTGTGTGTTTAGCACAATGAAAGAAAAAGCAACTGGCTTTGCCACAGTACATTAGACATGCCCAATGTGTAAACAATTTTCAGAGAGTTTTATGTAATATTTGTTGCTTCTACAGATGCTGCAATAGTACCCAATACGTCTCAAGGTGGCCTGACGAGTCAAAACAGCAAAGTTTTTGCGACTTTTAGCAGAATAGTCTCGTCGATAGCCACAAGTTGTCCATCGCTTGAAACGCAGACCACACCTACGTAGCTGATGGAGAGAAAGCCTAGTGCAATGCTCAGAGAGGACTGCCGAATGCCACCGTATTGAGATTTCGCCATTTCACCGCTAGCTGTAAGCGTAAGCTCAATGATGTAGGAATCAGAAGGAGTGATCCTGAAATTTGTTTTGGCGTAGTTGAGTCGGAACTTCATGCAAAACATTAAATTTCGTAAGAAGGATCTAGATGAGAGAGAAAAACTGCTTTACGGTGGCTGTGAAAACTGCCAGCAAAAATCGTTGAAATATGTAAGAAAAATTAGAAGATGATTGCTGGTCTCCTAATCGTTGGTGAGCGAAGAAAGACTGGAATGACCCCTGGCCATTACGGCAATCCGAGCAGACCATTCACCAATCAGTCTGAAAGTATGAGTAACATGCTAAATGGCAGCAGGAGGCTGTGACAGGGCTCAACAAGTCTAAATATCCACGAAACAAATTATTGGTAGACAATGTTTGGGAAGCTGTTCACCGCGAGAAAGAAGAACTCAGCAAGCATTATGCGGACTCAAGTCAAAGAGTAAGAACTCACACAGGAACCTTCGTATCTCTCTGTCGACTCAACCGTGTGGTTTTCATGGCACATCCAGCAGCGATCGGAATACGTCGAAACCTTCAATACCTTAAGAGTAAGACCAGTTGGTTGCAGAATCCAATACCTACGCCGTTTTCACAGTAAACCCACGCGTTCCAATGACAATGACAATTTCATAATATTCTCTTGACAACGATCTGAAAGCCGAGTTAGAAAATGCTGTAAATATTTAATCCGACGTTGCAGACGGCATCGTTGCAGAGGCTAACGATTTTCTGCTGTCCAGCTCAGAAGTGAGAGAAAGCCGCCATTCTCATATGATCCGAACAAACACCCTGTTGCGAAGAAAGCATGTCAGAGAGGCATCTACATATGCTGTGTATTCAAGCATGTCTCTTGTGATTGTCCCTGCTACAAGTTCAGACTAGTATGTAATTTTCACATCAAAATTTCTTATTAAAAGAGCACTTGAACTTCTGCAAGAAGCAGAACTGTCACTGGAGGATACTCAAATTGCGTCTCCAATGATGCTGCCGGTAAAAAGGGCGGGAGACATTAAAATCCCTAACATACGGCGGATCTCCAAACACCCTCGGAGCCCTTGATTACAAACCGACCGTTCACTGACATTCACCATAATAACTACCCTTACTGATTGCTTTTTTGAAGACCATCCGAAGGCAAAAGAGTGTAAGCAGCGTGGCGCTGAATTCCATAGGTAACAACCCCCATGTGACATCGTGTTGTCTGATAAACAGAAATGGACATAACAAAGGATGATCCGAAAAAAAAACGTGTAACGATCAAGAATACCAGAAAACATTACTGTGTTCAGGCACGTTCAGGCATTACTATGTGCTTTTTAAGTTCGTAGAAAGGGGCACGAAGAAACAAAGAACTTTGCGCTAGCAAACAAATCGTCTGTGATAACTATGTACAAAACCACCCCAAACCGAAGCCAATCACGTAGGACTATTTGCAATCTCAATATTTGTAATATTTACAAATTAACTATCACCCGGCCCGCCCGCACTGAAACAAGTGGACCCCAACACCTGCCGAACGTCGACCTTGGCAAACGGACGAAATCGGCCTCCACCCTCAGCTTAATCTCCGTCCTCACCGACGCCAGGACGACGTCCGCAGGCTTTCCCTCTCCCCTAAACACAATATTACACCGGTTTCTCCACAAGGCCAGCTTTATGGAGGCCGAAACAAAGGTAAGTATCCCGCGAACACTTGTATTCCATGGCAGGGGTGACAGACCATACAAAGCGTAGTCCTGGCTGACCGCCCAGGTGTTACAAAACGTGAGGCGATCAGCCAGAGCTTGAAACCACTCCCAGAGGAGGGCCACAAAGCCACACTGCCAAAACACATGGGGCACACTCTCCCACCTTGTGCATCCAGTGCGGGGGCAAATGCCATCTCCAAGACGCCACCGAAGGCGCTTGAGATTCGTTACGATGGCGTCGTGTGCGATCCGCCACAGCAGGTCACGCCGGCGGTGATCGAGTGTCCTGCTGTGGACTACACGCCACACTTCCGGCCCTGACGCATAGTCGTTGGGTTGGACCTGACCAACCAAGTCATCAAAAATGGCCCGGTACTGGTCCCCCGCACTGGACTGCAAAACGTCCCCTACAGTTGACATAATACGTAGTTTCCCTCATCTGACACAGTATGCCTTCGTTGGCCTCCAACTGTGAGGTACACTGTTGCTAAACAGGGTAGGAAAGAACCAACGGAATGATAATCCACCCCAGTAATGGACAAAGTAGGCAAACGGCATCTGACTGTCGACAGCACTAAAAACACATTTGGTCAGGAGAAAACGGACCTTTGAAGGAAAGTGCACAAGGCCCAATCCCCCCTGCCTAGGAACCTGGTACACCACTTTTCTTCTGACCAGCTCCGTTTTCCCTGACCAAAGAAACCTAAACACAGCCATCTCGAGTCGCACCAGGAAACCCTCTGGAGCGGCCAAAACAGTGCCCGGATACCACAAGAGAGGGTAAACGAAACGATTTATAACTGTTACCTTCCCCCAACAGACTAATGTAGCGATCGCCGAAGTCCTTCAACCTAGCTTCCACCAGGTCCACTTTCTCATTCCAGGTAAGTGACTCGGGTGAACCGTAACCAAACCATATGCCATTGATTTTTATGGCGTCGTCTACCCATGATGCCGCGAAGGGCAGTTGTTTCGACCGCCACTTACCTAGACAGAGTCCTTTGGTCTTGGTGGGGTTCAGTCCGGCACCTGTCGCTCTTTGAAAGGTAGACAGCGTGCCAGTAAGGGCTCTGAAGGAAGCTAGGTCGGAGACTACGCATGTGACGTCGTCAGCATACTGGAGGCACTTGACTTTAGCTCCACCGGATATGTGAAATGGTCGAAACAAAGGTTCAACTTGGAAGGCTCTTGCAAGGGATTCACTAAACAATATATAGAGTAGAGGTGACAGGGGACACCCCTGCCGTACCCCACGTTGAACTCTGAAGGGGTCCGAAGGTAGGCCATTAACGATAACCCGACAATATACACTATTATACAGTAGAGAGGTCCATTTAACAAAAAACTGGATTCAAACAAAACTTCTTCAAGATTTTAAAGAGGAACCCGTGATCAACCATGTCGAAGGCCTTCTCCTGATCGAGGGAGACAAGTGCACATGGAAGATCACGGTCCATCTCATATTCAACTAAGTCCCGCATCAACCAGAGGTTCTGCTGAATACTGTGTCCCCGCACCGCACATGTCTGGAAAGAACCTAAAAGATCCGGCATGACCGTGCCTAGCCTGTTACAAAGGGCTTTCGCCAGAATCTTGTAGTCTACATTTAACAAGGTAATTGGTCGCTTGTTTTTTGGTTCTAGGGGTCTCCAGACTTTGGTAACAATGTTATAACGCCTGTGCGCTGCGAGGGACTCAATGAGCCAGCAAGGAAGGCAGAGGCGAATACATCACGGAGATCGTGTCCGACGGTACCCCAGAAGCGTTTGTAGAATTCCACTGGGATACCGTCGGACCCAGGCGCCTTTCCGCCTTTCATCTTCGCCACCGCCTTCCAGAGCTAGTCGACAGTCAGGGGAGAACCAAGTCCATCATTCTGCTCTTTAGAGGGGTTTTGTCAATATTATCTTAAAGGGACTCCCGAAGGCCTTCATCGACATCTGCCCGCGTATAAAGCTGTTCATAGAAGGTCTTAAATACTTCCACGATGTCGAGAGGGTCCTTCTGTACTGTACCGTGGACGTCACGGACTGCTCTTTTGCGGCGATCGATGGCATACTTTATGACATCCCGGTAGAATTTGATAGTTGGTTTTTCCTCCGCCTCCACGCAATGCACGCGAGCACGAACGCGGGCCCCGTGCAATTTTTGATCAAGGTACTGCTGGATTGCGTGAAGTGCGGAGGTGTCCCCGTTCCTCTCCCTAGAGCAGAGTGAGAGGAACTCCTCCCTTTTTCGACGAGCTCTTGCTACACAGTACTCAACTGTAAACTGTTTGATGCGGGACTTTGTCATCCTACCACTCTAAATCTGTTGAGAAGGCCGGCCTCAATGTTCGCCACCCTTCGTACTTCGCTTTAAACTGTTCGCTATAGTCAGCCTCCATTAGAATATCTGTGTTCATTTTCCAGAACCCCCTCCCTGTTGGCCATGACTCTGGAGGCTGAAAGGAGACAGTAACTGCGCTTTTTAAGTGCATCGAAACGGCACATACAAACAAAAACAAAAACTCAAACCGGATCGGGCAGAAACATAAATGCAAACTATTTACAAACAACTAAATCAAACAGAAAATTATGTTCATTACAGTAATTGAACTATATGTACAGATACTTACATACACATATATACATATTTACAACATATTTACAACCAAGCACCTCACAAGCCACCCACATACAAACACAGCCCCATTTACAAATTACAGTAGTTCCATATTTACAAACAAAATCAATATTTACAAGTTAACTACCACCCGGCCCGCCCTCACCGAAACAAGCGGACCCCACCGCCTACCGAATGCCGATCTTGGCAAACGGACGAAGTCCGACTCCACCCTCAGCTTAACCTCCGCCCTCACCGACGCCAGGACGACATCAGCAGGCCTCCCCACCCCCCTAAAAACAATGTTACATCGGTCTCTCCATAAGGCTAGCTTTTATGGAGGCCGAAACAAAGGTAAGTATGTCCTGAACACTTGTATTGCATGGCGGAGGTGAAAGACCATACAAAGCATAGTCCTGGCTGACAGCCCAGGTGTTACACAACGTTAGGCGGTCAGTCAGGACTTGAAACCATTCCCAGAATAGAGCCACATAGTCACACTGCCAAAACACATGTGACACACTCTCCCACTTTGTGCAGCTTGTGCGGGGGCAAATACCATCTCCAAGACGCCACCGAAGGCGCTTGAGATTAGTTACAATGGCGTCATGTGCGATTCGCCACAACAGGTCTCGCCTGCGGTAATCTAATGATCTGCTGTGGACTACACGCCACACTTCCGGCCCTGAAGCAAAGTGGTTGGGTTGGACCTGGCCAACCAATTCATCAAAAACAGCCCGGTATAGGTCCCTTGCACTTGACTGTGAAACACCCCCCACTGTTGACATAATACGGAGCGTTTCCCTCATTTGACTGTATGCCCCCGTGGGTCTCCAGCTGTGGGGTTCACTGTTACTAAACAGGGAGGGAAAGAACCGACGGAATGATAATCCCCCCCAATAACGGACAAAATAGACAAAAGGCATTCTGCTGTCCACAGCACTGTAAACACACTTGGTCAGGAGAAAACGGAGCTTGGAAGGAAAATGCACAAGGCCCAACCCTCCGCGCCTAAGATCCTGGTAACTGTAACTGCATCATGATCCGAAATTGGACATGTCACAACTTCACAGTCACTCGGTGACAGTGCAGGTGGAGAGTACACCCGGTCCAACCTTGAGGCATCCGTGCCATCAGGGCAGTGCCAAGTGAACACGGCCAAGCCGGGATGGTGTGCTCTCCAGACATCAACCATGTCGTGATTCTTTACGAACATGTCCAATTCCGACATGCCGACACCACAGCCCGAAGACGTACATGTGGACATTCGGTCAAGCTGTGTGTCGGGGACGCAGCTAAAGTCTCCAGTCTCCAGCTGTGTTCCGTCCTGGGTAGGACGTTAAACTGCATCCGGTTGTGGAGCTTGTTTAAGCGTGGGGATAATGAGGTTACCCTTTACCACAACTGCCTCCGGGGCACCCTTGGGCAAGGTGCACCTGTATTTGCCCCGGTGCTTTTTAAGTGCTGTTGCCTTCGGGCGTAGTGTTGCCTTCGGGCGTGGTGTTGCCTTCGGGCTTAGTTTTGCGTTCGGGCGTGGTGTTGCCCTCGGGCGTGGTGTTGTCTTTGGGTGTGTGGTCTTTGTGGGGCTTTGTTTTTAGTGTGGCCGGGGGGAGGTTGGTCTGTGGGGTATTTGGGTTGTCAGTGTGCGTGTGGTTCTATTGTTGTAATGAACATAATTTTCTGTTTAGATTTGGTGGTGTGCGGATAGTTTTGCCTTTATGTTCCTGTCCGATCCGGTTTGAGTTTTGTTTTTTGTTTGTATGTGCCGTTTCGATGCACTTAAAAAGCCCCCACTGCATCCGGTTGTGGAGCTTGTTAAAGCGTGGGGATAATGAGGTTACTCTTTGCCACAACTGCCTCCGGGACACCCTTGGGCAAGGTGTGCCCGTATTTTTGGCCCAGTTTTGTTCAGTTTGGAGTCCCGGGGAGAGTGAACGTTCCCGAACCCTCAGCGGGCTCGTTCGATCTCTTCGGGACTGGTTTTGTTTTTGTGTAAATAGTGTATATAGTGTACATACTGTAAATATAGCAAGTTGACTCCGCCCCGGACCCCTCGTGGCAGGTGGACCCCGCCCCGGACCCCTCGTGGCCCCCGCCCCGGACCCCTCCTGGCCCCTTGGGGCAGTTTGTGATGATTGTTTGGTCTGGTGTTTTGGTTTTTTGGTTGTTGTTGGGTGGTGGTGGTTTGGTCTGGTGTTGTCTTTCGTTGGCGGTATGTAGTAATATTGGTTTAGGGTGGCCGGGGGGAGGTTGGTTTGTGGGGTTTTTGGGTTGTCAGTGTGTGTGTGGTTCTATTGTTGTAATGAACATAATTTTCTGTTTGATTTGGTGGTATGTGGATAGTTTTGCCTTTATGTTCCTGCCCGATCCGGTTTGAGTTTTTGTTTTTTGTTTGTATGTGCCGTTTCGATGCACTTAAAAAGCCAGTCTCCAGCTGTTCTGGTTCTGAGCAGAGTTCAGTTCTGGTCTTCGGCGGGTGCAGACGTGTTTTCGTTTCGCTCTCGCCTTGGCTTACTCTATACTACTATATTATATACTTTTACGTTCCTGAGGGCGGACAAGGCCAAGCTGTATAACGTTTATTTCTTGTGTGTGTGGTCTTGTGTTGGCGAGGGTTTGGTCGTGTTGGTTTCTCCGACCACGCCTGGTTTTTCTGTGTAATTTGTGTTGGGTTCCTTTTCTCTTTTCCTGTACATTGTTAATTATAGTTTTGAGGTTTTTTTGCTTGTGTTCGCGTGGCCTAGTGGCACCCCCCCCCCCCTTTGCTGCTATGCCCGGAGGTCGGGATAGCAGCATCGTTAAGTTGCAGTTTGAGTCGAGGGGTAATGTCACACCCCAGCAAGTTTTCAATGTGTTGAAGGAAAATAAAGTAGAGGTCAAGGATATACAGATGCTGCAGGCCCTCGCAGCCCTAAATACATACGATTTGAAGTTCCGGAATGATGCTGCTCGAATCAAGGGGGTTTCCTCCCTTAAGGGAGTGGAGGGTCTCACTGTCACCCCATATGATCGCTCTGTGGTGTAGACAGTGTTGTACCTCAATTTTGAGGTAGAACAGGGCCTGGTGGTGAGGGTTCTAGGGCAGTACGGAACTGTCTCTGACTGGCGTTGGGTAAGGTACAATGAGGGTGAATTGGCCGGTATTCTCGACGGAAAGAGACAGTTCCGTATGGAGCTAGAAAGAGACATTCCCTCCGTTTTATTCATTGGGGGTTTAAAGGCCCACATCAGGTATTTTGGCCAGCCCCGCACCTGTTTTCAGTGTAGAGAGGAGGGGCACGAGGCCAAGTCATGTCCCAACAAGCGTTGCGGCCGGTGCCTGCAGTTGGGACATGACAAGGCAAGGTGTCCCAATGAGGTGCGTTGTAACCTGTGTTGGGAGGAGGGACATGTCTCCGGTGCCTGCCCTGCATCATACTCTGCACGTGCCAGTGCAGATGTGGAGCCGGCAGGTGAACCCTCGCAGTCAGGCCCAGAACCAATGGTGGAGGAACCCAGGTCCCCTTCACCTGATGAGGTGGCGCATCAGGTGGAACAAGATTTCCTAGCTGCCAAAGAATGTGAAGTGGTCTCTGGGAACCCTGAGGTAGGCCCTTCCGTACCCTCCCCATCTGCACCTGAGGCACCCTCCCCATCAGCTCCTGGGGAGGCCGGAATTTCGACAGTGGAGAAAGACCTTAAGCTCTCATCGGACTCGGAGTCTGACACCACCATGTCAGATGTGGGAGGACCTGCCTCTGAGCCTCCACCAAAGGACCCACCAACCGGGGAGGACTGGTTTGATTTGTGTGAGGGGGTTGAATCAGATCCTCAGTTAAAAAGGTCGGCCTCAGGCGAGGTGTCAGACCAGGGAGTCCATCCTTCTTTGCCACCAGCACCAAACATAAATAAAAAGGCCAGGTCAGAGACGGTTTTGTAGTCACACATTACACATGCTATCATGACTGGTCCTCTGTCCCTCATGACACTAAACGTTGATGGAATGAGGGACAGTCGGAAGCGATCAAGAATAGTCCAATTTTGCAAATCACTAGGTGTAGACTTCGTTTTCCTCCAGGAGACTCACATTGTTAATGAGGACGTCTACGCCTGGGCCTATGAATGGGGTGGGGGTTTGCACGCTTCCCTTGGTTCAGTGTCTTCCTGTGGATCTGTTATTTTAGTTTCACCCAGATGGACTTCCCTGGTCGGAAAAGTTGATCATGATCATGAGGGCCGGGTGATATGCATCACCATAAAACATCCTTGCGGGAGCTTCATCCTATGTAATGTTTACGCACCCAATCAGCCTACAGACAGAAGGGATTTTTTTACTACCCTTCCATCCTTCGTTCCTGGCTGTGCCCCTTGTATCCTAGCCGGAGACTTTAACTGTGTTCCCGACACAGTTTGACAGAATGTCTACATGCACATCTTCGAGCTGTGGTGTCGGCATTGCGGAATTGGACATGTTCACAAAGAATCATGACATGGTTCACGTTTGGAGAGTGCAACATCCCGGCTTGGCCGTGTTCACTTGGCACCGCCCTGATGGCACGGATGCCTCAAGGTTAGACCGGGTGTACTCTCCACCTGCTCTTGTGTGGTGGGTGGGCTGGGGATGTCGTATATGTTGGCCACAGAAATTTTGTTTTGCCAGCTTAGTATAAGGTAAATTTGTAAATGATTGTAAGTAGTTCATGGTTGTGTGGGGCTTTTTACGTACGTAGAAACGGGCACGAAGAAACAAAGTAGAACTTAAACCTGACCGGACAAAAACATAACTCTGAGCTATTTACAGAAATCTGTACATTGCGCTAGCAAACAAAATGTCTGTGCTAACTATGTACAAAACCACCCCAAACTCAAGCCAATCACGTAGGACTAATTGCAATGTCAATATTTACAATATTTACAAATTAACCATCACCCGGCCCGCCCGCACTGAAACAAGTGGACCCCAACACCTGCCGAACGTCTACCTTGGCAAACGGACGAAGTCGGCCTCCACCCTCAGCTTAATCTCCGTCCTCACCGACGCCAGGACGACGTCCGCAGGCTTCCCCTCTCCCCTAAACACAATATTACACCGGTCTCTCCACAAGGCCAGCTTTATGGAGGCCGAAACAAAGGTAAGTATCCCGCGAACACTTGTATTGCATGGCGGGGGTGACAGACCATACAAAGCGTAGTCCTGGCTGACCGCCCAGGTGTTACAAAACGTGAGGCGATCAGCCAGAGCTTGAAACCACTCCCAGAGGAGGGCCACAAAGCCACACTGCCAAAACACATGGGGCACACTCTCCCACCCTGTGCATCCAGTGCGGGGGCAAATGCCATCTCCAAGACGCCACCAAAGGCGCTTGAGATTCGTTACGATGGCGTCGTGTGCGATGCGCCACAGCAGGTCACGCCGGCGGTGATCGAGTGTCCTGCTGTGGACGACACGCCACACTTCCGGCCCTGACGCATAGTCGTTGGGTTGGACCTGACCAACCAAGTCATCAAAAATGGCCCGGTACTGGTCCCCCGCACTGGACTGCAAAACGTCCCCTACAGTTGACATAATACGTAGTGTCTCCCTCATGTGACAGTATGCCTTCGTTGGTCTCCAACTGTGAGGTACACTGTTGCTAAACAGGGTAGGAAAGAACCAACGGAATGATAATCCACCCCAGTAACGGACAAAGTAGGCAAACGGCATCTGACTTTCGACAGCACTAAAAACACATTTGGTCAGGAGAAAACGGAGCTTTGAAGTAAAGTGCACAAGGCCCAAGTTCATGGTTGTGTTCTTGCCGGTCCCGGATTTGGTTCTTCCTGTTTGATAGTGCCCGTTTCTATGCACTTAAGAAGCCCCCCCCCCCCCCCACTCTCCACCTGCTCTGTCACCGAGTGATTGTGAAGTTGTGGCATGTCCAATTTCGGACCATGATGCAGTTACAGTCTCCTTCCAACCCCCAGAGTCATGGTCAGCAGCGAGGGGGTTCTGGAAAATGAACACAGATATTCTAACGGAGGCTGATTATTGCGAACAGTTTGAGGCCAGGTACGAAGGGTGGCGAACATTGAGGCCTGCCTTTTCAACGGATTTAGAGTGGTGGGACGACGTAAAGTCCCGCATCAAAAATTTTACAGTTGAATACTGTGTAGCAAGAGCTCGTCGAAGAAGGGAGGAGTTCCTCTCGCTCTGCTCTAGGGAGAGGAACGGGGACCCCTCCGCACTGGGTCCTGGGTAGGACTTTAAACTGCATCCGGTTGTGGAGCTTGTTAAAGCGTGGGGATAATGAGGTTACCCTTTGCCACAACTGCCTCCGGGACACCCTTGGGCAAGGTGCGCCTGTATTTTTGGCCCAGTTTTGTTCAGTTTTTTGTTTTTGTGTAAATAGTGTATATAGTGTACATAGTGTAAATATAGCAAGTTGACTCCACCCCGGACCCCTCGTGGCAGGTGGACCCCGCCCCGGACCCCTCGTGGCCCCTGTTGTTGGTGTCTGGTTTTTTGGTTGTTGGCGGTATGTAGTATTATTGCTTTAGGGTGGCCGGGGGGAGGTTGGTCTGTTGGGTATTTGGGTTGTTGTCAGTGTGTGTGTGGTTCTATTGTTGTAATGAACATAATTTTCTGTTTGATTTGGTGGTGTGTGGATAGTTTTTAATTTATGTTCCTGTCCGATCCGGTTTGATTTTGTTTTTTGTTTGTATGTGCCGTTTCGATGCACTTAAAAAGCACCCCTCCGCACTTCACGCAATCCAGCAGTATCTTGATAAAAAACTACACGGGGCCCGCGTTCGTGCTCGCGTGCATTGCGTGGAGGCGGAGGAAAAACCAACCATCAAGTTCTACCGGGACGTCACAAAGTATGCCATCGATCGCCGCATAAAAAGAGTCCGTGACGTCCACGGTGTGGTACATAAGGACTCTCTCGACATCGTAGAAGTATTTAAAAGCTTCTATGAGCAGCTATATACTCAGGCAGATGTCGATGAAGGCTTTCAAAAGTCCCTGTTAGAACGATCAGAACGATGAACTTGGTTCCCCGTTGACTGTTGACGAGCTCTGGAAGGCGGTGGCGAAGATGAAAGGCGGAAAGGCGCCTGGGTCTGACGGTATTCCGGTAGAATTCTATAAACGCTTCTGGGGTACCGTTGGACAAGATCTCCGCGATGTATTCGTCTCTGCTTTCCTTGCTGGCACATTGAGCCCCTCGCAGCGCACAGGCGTGATAACTTTGTTGCCCAAGTCAGGAGACCCCCTAGAACCGAAAAATAAACGGCCAATCACCCTGTTAAATGTAGACTACAAGATTCTGGCGAAAGCCCTTTGTAACAGGCTAGGCACAGTTATGCCGGATCTTGTAGGGTCCTTTCAGACATGTGCGGTGCGGGGACACAGTATTCAGCAGAACCTCTGGTTGGTGCGGGACTTAGTTGATTACGTGATGGACCGTGATCTTCAATGTGCGCTTGTCTCCCTCGATCAGGAGGCCTTCGACATGGTTGATCACGGATTCCTCTTTAAAATTTTGCAGAAGTTTAGTTTGAATCCAGTTTTTGTTAAATGGACCTCCCTATTGTATAATAGCGTATACAGTCGGGTTATCGTCAATGGCCTACCGTCGGACCCCTTCAGAGTCCATCGTGGGGTACGGCAGGGGTGCCCCCTATCACCTCTACTCTATGTATTGTTTAGTGAATCCCTTGCAAGAGCCTTCCAAGTTGAGCCTTTGTTTCGACCATTTCACATACCTGGTGGTGCTGAAGTTAAGTGCCTTCAGTATGCTGACGATGTCACATGCGTAATCTCCGACCTGGCTTCCTTCAGGGCCCTTACTGGCACGTTGTCTAACTTTCAAAGAGCCACAGGTGCCAGACTGAACCCCGCTAAGACCAAAGGACTCCGTCTAGGTAAGTGGCGGTCAAAAAAACTGCCCTTCGCGGCATCATGGGTAGACGACGCCATAAAGATCAATGGCATATGGTTTGGTTATGGTTCAACCGAGTTACTTACCTGGAATGAGAAAGTGGACCTAGTGGAGGCTAGGTTGAAGGACTTCGGCGATCGCCACATCAGCCTGTTGGGAAAGGTAAGTTATCAATCGTTTTATTTACCCTCTCTTGTGGTATCCGGGCACTGTTCTTGCTGCTCCAGAGGGTGTCTTGGCACGACTCGAGAGGGCTGTGTTTAGTTTTTTATGGTCAAGGGGGACGGAGCTGGTTAGAAGAGGGGTGGTATACCAGGATCTTAGGCGCGGAGGGTTGGGCCTTGTGCATTTTCCTTCCAAGCTCCGTTTTCTCCTGACCAAGTGTGTTTACAGTGTTCACTCAATTTTTACTGCTTAAATGAAAGCTGTCAGCTCTGTATATTGTAACAAAATCTACAAAGATCTTTGCATGTATGCAGTACATAGCAATGTTGTATTAACATGATGGCACATGTTGTTTTAATTCAATCTTCATATCAGTTACAGTATTATCACATTGGAAGGAGAGTTTTAAAATGAAACCTTTGCAGTCTGCATTTTTATTTTCTCGTTTAGCCTTCTTACAATGTTTTATGTCCAATGAGCCATAATAACTGGCTGTGTTCCACACCCACTTAAATGTAGGCCATCAAATATATATTACAACTGTACAGTATACATATACTCAGACAAAGTCAATGGTATGTACTGTTCAGTTGACAGTAAAAGCCTTATTTCAAGTTGATTACACGTAGCATTCCTACCTATTTCTAACTGAACGAGTGTAGGTGGTTGGTACGTACATCACCAAAATCATGGCTGGGAGTGCTTTGAAGCGTAATTTCTGCCATCAGCTTGGTGCATGCACATACAGTCCATAAACTATGTCCCTGTCTGCTTGAAATGCTGGAATGATACCTGAATGTCATCACTGGAACTTAGGGCTGTTGAATGTTTCTTTCTTTTTTTTTTTTTTTTAGATATCCTGTTACGGTTTTCTTTAGCTTTATCGATATGTATCAGGGAATTCCTTCGAGCTTTCCGCCTCATTCCAGTTTCTGTTTTAAGCTAATGTACTGTACATGCATGCTCCAGTTGATACGCATAGTGTGTACTGTACTACAGTAGCTGTTGGTCAGGTTTCAGAGTTGCCATATGTGGTATTCCACATCTGCAAAGTGGGTCTTACTAGGGGGAGGGGGGTTGTCTTGCATTCATACCTTCTTAGCTTTAAAATTACGTAATTTTCACACCGCAGTACTTGCATCGACTCAGTAAATAGCATCACACATACAGTAGGAATCGTAGATTGTAACACCACCCTGATCATGTTGAGTGTCATATTCAAATCCTAATTTGTTTTTAGAACCTTGGTACAGTACACAATGAGAGTGCATTTCTCTCAAGCACATCCTGATGTTTGCACACATTCTTGCATAAATTACTTCTGCTACTGTACATACAATTATAGGATGCTCTCGTTTCATGTTTCAATACCCTAACAAATAAAAAACTTAACATATCCACCTTGGGTTTATAGTTGAATAGGTCATCATCTGAAGTATGAAAATTTCAAAGTTAAACTAACCGCAGGGTTTCCCCCTGGGTTTCAGAGAGTGTGAGGTGGTATTAGTTAATGGGGGTAATATGATTCCCGCTTTGGCACCATCAGTGAGAGAGAAAGTTCTATCGATACTTCCATAGTACAGTACAGGTGGCAAGTATACCAAATTTCTGTGAGGTGGAGGCAGAAAACTGTGAGGTGGCTGCCTCATAAAAACAATGCCAGGGGAACCCTGCACTGTATCCATGGTAACTCAAAAAGGTGTTTCCATCTGTGAGGTGCACATACTGCATGTTCTACCAAGTTATGAAGTTCACGAACTTGAAGTTTAAATTTATTCTAGTCTTCATGTAGTTTTCACATATTTTTGGTTTCAATGAAAGAGAAACGTGTGATGTGTGAAGGAGAAAAATGTGGTACAGTGTAGTGTACAGTGAGACATTGGCCACAATGAGAACAAGGCTCTAAATTTCGTTGGAACATTGTCATTTGTCCTTATTTTGTTGGTTTTACTAATGCAAGTACACAGTATCTCATATCAGCACTTTGTTAACAAGATATTCAGCATTTTTCTGTTTTTAATCCTAATTCAATTTTTTATGTTTTCCTTAAAAAATAGAAATACAGTTATCATAGATCCTACAGTATAAAGACTGGTAGCCCGGACCTAGAATGTAATCTTCAAATCTAGCACTAAAACTAGGTTCAATACGTACAGTAGTTCACGGCAGCCGAGTAATGGGCACCTAATGGAAGAATGTATTGGTTTCAGGGGTACAGAGACACAGTACTATACATGGTACTGTGCCCCAATATGCAATGGTTTATCTTTTTTTTTTTCTTCTTTTTGTGAAAATTTGAACTAACAGTACCATCAAAAATGACTTGTTCCACCACCAGGCACCATCTCAAATTCTAATATAGTTTTTCACATTTACTTATTCATTAGCATTACATGGGAAATTGATCGGTCTCATTGTTGCCCAACATTATTTCAGAGTGCCCCTAGTCAAGAGTGGTAAAATTCTTTTGGCTCCAGCGACTTCACCTGTGGCTGAAATTTCTCCATACACTGGTTGTGGTTGTTAATAATAAAACATAGTGGCAGGGATACAACAAACATATTCCAGTTAATTACTACTAACATTTTTCTTCAAAAAGGTTTGGGGGAAATACAACCATAACTATATATTGTCCTCTCAGTTGTACCCCACATTCCCCTATAGCTGTTTTTCGTTATGTTTGTGATGCCTACTGTACGTAGCTCGTGAAGACTATATCACAAGAAGGGATTTTTATCATTCCCTCATAAATTTGATAGGGGTTGATAGGCTACCCCATATTGGGAAAAAAAAAAAAAGAATCCACTATTGTTTTGCTGGCAGTGAAAGTCATTTGGCAGGTCAATGGGGCGTCAAAGCCATGAAAACCTTGTTGACTCTACTATTTCAAGGAAGGAAGGGTGGATACTTTGCATGTACAGTAGGTGCTTCATAAGAACAGGTGTAGTTTCTTGTTAGGGAATCCAAAGGTGGTTCAGAGGTCACTGGTGCCCAAAGACTGTATAGAAAAACCTTTTTGGAACAATGGCCTCTTAAGACTTTTTAAGTTGAAGCATTTGTGAGATCTATCATATTGATTGTATTGAGAACAAGGACTATATGGAAGTCAGATGTATCACATGAGGGCGACGAGGTCTGTTTTTGGCGACAGTATTTAGTATAACACAATAACTTCCATTGGGTGTTCTGCATGGACAAACTTTAGCCCCTGAAACAGTGCTGTGTGTTTCCAGTACACAGTCCAACAGGAGGAGTGTAACAGAAACACAGGGCCCTGTTCAAGGGCTAGGGCAACTCGACTCTTGACATATGTCAGCACCTGATCAAGACAACTCACCTTTCGAGACAAGTTGGTACCATGTGAAATCATGCTACCGTAAAATATGAATGTACAGTGGCAGGGTTGATGAATGCACATGCAAATACTATATGCATATCGTGTACATCCGGTTGTGGAGCTTGTTAAAGCGTGGGGATAATGAGGTTACCCTTTACCACAACTGCCTCCGGGACACCCTTGGGCAAGGTGCGCCTGTATTTTTGGCCCAGTTTTGTTCAGTTTTTTGTTTTTGTGTAAAAAGTGTAAATATGTTGTATATAGTGTACATACTGTAAATATAGCAAGTTGACTCCACCCGGACCCCTCGTGGCAGGTGGGACCCGCCCACGGACCCCTCGTGGCCCCTTTGGGCAGTTTGTGATGATTGTTTGGTCTGGTGTTTGGTTTTTTTGGTTGTTGTTGGGTTTGGTGGTGGTTTGGTCTGGTGTTGTCTTTCGTTGGGCGGTATGTGAGTAATATTGGTTTAGGGTGGCCGGGGGAGGTTGGTTTGAGGGGTATTGGGTTGTCAGTGTGTGTCGTGGTTTCTAATTGTTGTAAATGAACATAGAATTTTCTGTTTGATTTGGTGGTGTGTGTTTAGGTTTTGCCTTTATGTTCCTGTTCCGATCGGTTTGAGTTTTTTTGTTTTTTGTTTGTATGTGCCGTTTCGATGCACTTAAAAAGCATGCAGTATCGTGTACATCGGCCCGTACCGGTTTACAGCAAAACGGCCACATGACCCGAGTAACTATATGGAGATTCGAGGGTCAGAAAATTTTTCCAACTTCCAGTCCAGTGCTCGAGGGAGCAATTTTACTGCTTGGCCTGGCCCGGTGTAAATAATCCCTGCTCAGTTTACAGCAGGGCAGGTTACGGCAGGAAGTTGTTAACGTATAACAAATCCCTGGTTACAGGTTAGCGATTTACAACTAGCCAGGACCAATGCAGTGCATACCACTATACGCACCAACATGTTGACCACTGTGTGCATACACCCGCATTATATTATCTTGCACAGACAGTATCATGGTGCTTGTAGATTAGAATTACACACAGGGCTTCCACTTTGAATGCAATTTTTTCGTTTATTTGAGAAAATTACACGAATTCTGGCTGAAATCAAAATTTAAAAAAAAAAAAAAAGGGATTAGGGAAATAGTATTGTTGAAATGGAGTGTTTTTGTCTTTTTCCGATACCAAGCTTTTTGTTAAAAATTGCACTTTCACCAGCAAACGAAGCCCAGCGGATGGGAGTGTTTCTAACATCAAGCCGCCGAACCTATACTAGATAACGACAAAAAACAACATAGGCCTATATTTAGAAATGGAACGTCAAAAGACAGCTCATAAATATTTTGCATACAGTGCGTGTGGATGGGCTTAACGTTCCAAAAAACTATGGCCCAGAAGTAGCGCGAAAAGACCTAGCAAACTTTTAAAAAATCTGATTTGACCTATAAAACACATACCCAAATGACTATACGGCACAGTGGGTACTATCGATTTTCGATGCTGCTAGATTTGCATATTTGGTCAAGTTATCACTAAAATGAACATGACATGATTTCATGATCTCAAAGAAGTCAATTTTGGTAATGCAGAGTATGTCTACATAAGGTAGTGCACGTATTTCAAACTACAACTAAGTATTCTTTTGTGTCGAATCAATAGCCCCCAAAACGTACGCACTATTTTGGTTGGAGAAAACTCTTTTCTGAAGCTAAAATGTCACTCCATCATGATTTTAAATAGTACACATTCTTTTCAAGGTGTACTTATGCGCTGTGTGCACGAAAAAAATTCTTTCACTGTTACTCCTTACACTGGTTTACTGACCCTACATACTAAAATGATTCCTATCTTCATATTGCTCGGTAAATATTTTACTACTTATAATACCTACTTTGACAAAATTTCTTACCTCCAAAGATTTCCTAAAATATATTGCAAAAAAAGGAGAAAAATATTTTCCCAGTATTTTACGTACCCCCCAGTTGCGAAAAGTCGCGAACGTGCCAAAGTGCCAGCATGCACAACATAGAGGATTTTAGAGTGACCCAGGCAACGAACGAATATGAAACGTTCGTACAGTGCACGGGTGTCTGCGCTTATCTTAACCGTAACATTTTTAACGGGTAATGTGCAGGTGAAATCTCTGGGGCCAGGAGATTCATTAGAAAGATTGTTTTTTTTTTTTTTTTTAAAACGGGGGTCATTATTTTTTATGGGAAAAAGGGTTACAGTTAGGTAGGGATTTTTTCATAAGGAGTAACAAGAAAGCAGGTAAAGAGAAATTTTAAACACTATGGTTGAGGTACATTACAGTACAGAAGTTGCAGTGACAAACAGGCGCGGCTTCTAGATCGAGACTATTGGGGGGAAGGGGGTGGAGGGGGGGCATTGAAACGGGAAAGCAATTCAAAATTTTCTTTCAAATATGTAAATCGGCCACGCGCACACTGAAACCAATGATTAAAACACGAGTACCGATAACCAGGGGACGGCGCCAATGTTATTTATCGGGACATGGGGTGAGTTGATCGCCGTCGTGGGGGAGGCGGTCTTAAGGGGAGGGGTGTCCTCTTCCTCTGAGAAATTTTTGCTTATGTAATGTTGCTAAGATGCAAAATGGTGCGTTCTGTGGGTAATTTTTTGACTATATGACTGGAAAATATTCATAACTTTGTGAATTCTAATTTTTGGTTGGGGAAAGAGGGCCTTCTTAGGGGAGATGTTTAAGGGGAAGGGTGTTCCCCTCCCTTTGGGAAATTTGTACTAAGCTAAGGTTGCTAAGATGCAAAATGGTGGGGCTTTGGGTTATTTTTTCACAGATATATATGCCTGGAAAATGTTCATAACTTCGTGAATTCTAATTTTTGGTTGGGTAAAAGAGGGCTTGTTTCTAGTGGATTAGGTCTAAGGGGAGGGGTCCCCCTCCCTTTTGAGAAATTTTTGGATTACTTGAAGGTTGCTTAGATGCAAAAATGGTGTTGGTCTTTTGGGATATTTTTGGGCCTGATTCATATGGCGTTCAAAACATTATCTTAAATATTTTTGGTTAGGTGAAAGAGGAGCCTTTTTTGTCCATAGGGTAGTTATCAAAACAAACCTGAAGTCCCCTTTTGAACACATTACTGCCTTTCTATTCGGGAAAGTTTAACGCAAAAATACGTGCGTGGAGTCCACAGGAAATAGTCTCAAACTATTAAGAAAATTTGCCTTGTCTTCAGTTTGTGACATTATAAATCGTATCCTACAAGGCTGATAGAAACCGGGAAGCTCTGGATTAACTATACTGGATCAGATATAGGCTTGCTCCGCCCTTCCCCCCTCTCTTCTTCTCCTTTACGTCTCCTTTTCCTACAAAAATTACAGGGGTAGGCCTCCTATTCCCCCTGAGTGGCACCGCCCTCTGACACCATGACATAGAGGTGACGTATAATACAGGCATATAACTTTTTTTATTTGGAAGAATGTAGCCAAACGTTACTGAGCTACACTTGGACGCACAAAGTCACAGAAAGGTAATGATGAGGACTTGTTTAAAATTTGTCACTTATGGCGCTAAAGTAATGGTCAAAATTATTAATTCCCGTCTCTGATTTCTAAACTCACGACTTGTTAAGAACCAACTGCACTATTGTCAGGCCGTAGTCAAGGGGCGGATCAGGGATGTAATAATTTTCCTAGGCCCTACTCGCAAAAGTTATGAATACATGTCAAAGTCACACTTTACACACATACATAGCTTCCCAAGGAGAAAGTCACTGTGAACAAACTTTTTTTTTTTTTCTTAAGAAATATTATCAAATGAAATATTCTGTTTTTAAGTGCATCCCCTGTCATTAGTTATTTATTCCAACTGCAAGGGGCTCCTTTATTTTTCAGTATCAACAGACCTATAATTGTGGTTAAATACGAAATCACCATTTCCTTTCGCCTACTTCTTAACGTTCAGTAATAGTTTGCCAGTCTGGAAGATGCATAGTAATTTCCATCATTTTAGAGAAAATTGCTTTTCCTCTCTGCAAGGCCTGATTTGACAGCTTTATAACTATAGCTTTATTTATTAGCTGCTGTTTACTATGCCTAGTTCTGTCGAATGGACTTCTATATACAGTACCGTAGTACACACAGTACTCGCCAATTTTTTGCTGTGTGCATCAGTCTCTCTGTAATGTGTGTGTGTTACATAAACATTATGATAGCAATGCTTGCTTGACACATGGATGCGTGGTTAACTCTATGGGGGGGGGGGGTGCTTTTTACGTAACGTAGAGAACGGGCACGGAAGAAACAAAGTAGAACTTAAACCTGACCGGACAAAAACATAAACTTCTGAACTATTTACAGAAATCTGTACATTGCGGCTAGCAAACAAAATGTCTGTGCTAACTATGTACAAAACACCCACCCCAAAACCCAAGCCAATCACGTAGGCACTATTTTGCAATTTTCAATAGTTTCACAATTATTTACAAAATTAACTATCACCCGGCCCGCCCGCCACACTGAAACAACCGTGGACACCCAACCACCTGTCCGAACGTCGACCTTGGCAAAACGGACCGAAGTCGGCCTCCACCCTCAAGCTTAATCTCCGTCCTCACCGACGCCAGGACGACCCGTGACCGCAGGATTCCCCCCCTCCCCTAAAAAACACAATATTACACCGGTCTCTCCACTAAGGCCAGCCTTTATGGAGGCCGAAAACAAAGGGAAGTTATCCGTCGCGAACACTTGTATTTGCATGGCGGGGGTGACAGACCATACAAAGCGCTAGTCCTGGCTGACCTGCCCAGGTGTTTACAAAACGTGAGGCGATCAGCCAGAGCTTGAAAACCACTACCAGAAGGTAGGGCCACAAAGCCACACTGCCCAAAACACACATGGGGCACACTCTCCACACATGTGCATCCATAGTGCGGGGGGAAAATGCCATCTCCAAGACGCCACCGAGAAGGCGCTTGAGATTCGTGTACGATGGCGTCGTGTGCGATCCGCCACAGCAGGTCACGCCGGCTGAGTAGATCGAGTGTCCTGCTGTGGACGGACACGCCACACTTCCGGCCACTGCCGCATATCTTTGATCGTTGGGTTGGACCTGACCAACCAAGTCATCAAAAATGGCCCGGATACTGCGTCCCCCGCTAATCATAAAGAATTCATAATAAAAAAAAAAAAAACGTAAGTTTTAGTCGGGCGCGTAGCAGGGAATTTCTGATAAAGGGGGGTGGGGTGGGGGTGGAGGGCGGGCACCGAACACACGCCATAAGAGGTGCACCGAAGAAGGATTATGTTGGTTAGGTTCAGCAAGTGCCACCATATGATTTACAGTTTGCGAGAACCCACAAGAGAATTGGTATATCAAGCTTACACACAGATAAACTTAAAAGGTATCGGTTTTACGTGCTGCTACATACGCGTCGAAGCGCCGCCAAAAATTTCCACTTCTTCTGATGGGAAATTTTTTCCCTCCTCTTGCAATAAAGAAGGACGTGGAAACACATCTCCCACAAGTGGAAGGGAATAAGACCATAATCACGATAATGCTTCTTGCAGCTTCCGAGCATGCGCACGGTGAGGAGTTGAGTAATTTGCGAAACCGCCCCCCCGCGAGGGGACCAGGGACTGCCATTAGGCAGGCTTTTAGTGTGGTCCAGTATGATTTTGGTAGGGACCCAAGAGGGAAATTCCCCGAAGTCTGGCAAATTAAACAAAATGGGAAAACTTTAGCATGGAAGCTTTGAGGCAGGGACTTTGAATGACAGTGTGAGCACGACCGATCCCTCTTCACAAGTTCCCAAACATCTCAAGATGGTCATTATCGTGTTTACCTACTTTTGAACGATAATTTGTTGCAATTTAACAGAAAAAGTGTAATTTTTTGAATAGATTTGTTGGTAACGAGTAAAATTTTAGCTTCATACCCATATAGTATCGTTTCGCGTTACGAATGTTACATCATGGTACGTAGTAATTACTTACATGAAAGCCCCTTGATGTCCGGCATCTAACTTTGAGCATTTCACCTAAGCTTTGGCTAGAATAGCTTCACTTGAATTTTTGTGCTACACTGTTCATGGGTAATATTAAACTTCTGGTCGCTTTGTGAGAATTGCGCTCGAAGCGCACCCCCAATTTTGCAAGGAAAATTATTTTCCACCAGTAAAAACCTGCATACAGGCCTACAGCAAAAGGGGTGGCTGGGAAAGATAAGAGCCGACGAAGGGACCAAGCTCCCCTAAGGGGTCCAGCAACCAGAAGCCCCGGCAGAAGCAAGGGGTTACAGAAAGGATGCCGAACGCGGAAATCTGGGCTCGGGGCGAAAAATTTGGGGTTCTGTTGATGAAAAATTGAAAATGTTTGGTTCGATCTTATCAAGGAAAGCTAGAAAATTGGGGTTTCTATCTGAAGAATCTGCCCCTCCTCGTCCTAGATAGTTCCAATTCTCCCGACTAAGTTACTCCTTCCAAAACTGTCTTGAGCCCCTCCTTGTGCAGACATCCTTGCGCAGACACAAACCTCGTTCATTGATTAAGGTCATATCCTAATGGGCATACAAGACCATAATATTCACCAATGACCAATTGAGAATTTTGCTTTCTCCCAACCAAAATGTATTTGAGGTGATGAGTGTCTGTCATTAAGAGCAAAACCAAGACGCCGGGGGACGGGGGATGCCCCCTGGGCATTGAGACACTTAACGTTTCTTACAAAAAATGTTTGTCATGATGAGTCTGAATTAAGAACCTTCCAGGCCGTAAGAGAAAGAGGACAGAACTTCTCATGGATGCAATTTGGTGTTTTCTGGGATTCAAGCCTTCACGAAAGAACAATAGCCTAATTGTGGAACCTGTACCTTTATAAATTAAGCCAACATATCTGAAGGGGTGTTAAAGCCCCATGTAACTGAAGATGAAAGCGCGCGTAGCGCGCGAAAATTTTGTAATTTTAGAACAAAAATGTCACAGAAAACAAAATAGGTTCATTATTCAACTCTTTTTGTGATCATTTTTGGTCAAAAATCGCCTGGTGTCACACCAGGGCCACCGTTTACATGTTCTAAAATTTTATTTTCGATCGATTTTCCGTATAGGGGGGCACAGTGGTCCGCACGTGGGGGGGGGGGGACGGGGGCCCGTGCCTCGGCCTGGTTCGGGGCCTGTAAGTAGTTTCCGATGAAATATTTGTGTAAGTTCCTCTTAAAGCTGAAAATAGACGGTTTCTGTTTAAAAATGTCTGGAAGTGAATTCCACCAGTTAACTGCACGGTAGCGTAATCCTCATTAAAAAGCTTGTGCGACAGCTAGGGATATGCAAGTAATCAGATTGTCTGGTCATGAATTACAGAATTAGTAATGAAAAGTTCGTTCAAAGAAGGTGGCAGTTGATTTTGTTGAGAGCGATAAACAAACTCAGCCATATTCAGGCTTAAGAGGTCAGAGAATTTGAGCATATTAAGAGACTTGAACAAAGATTGGTATGATCATAGTAACCCCCGAGAGTAATATGTCTGATGGCTTTTTTGTAGAACTATTAACTTATTCAAATACTGATGACTGGCGTCTGACCAGACTATACAACAATATGTCATGCAGATAGGGCGTATTTAATGTTTGATACAAAGACCTTAGAACATGTTTTGGTAAAATGTGCCATGATGCTATAAGGCTACTCCATACAATTGAGCTCAAAAGAAATAGCACTGCATACAGCATAGTCACTTACTAAACAGCATGCATACATATAGTCCACTGACTCCACTACAACTGTGAGCAACCACTCTCACTGTTTGCTGTACACTAAATGCTGACCATTGTACACAACGCAGTGTTCAAGTATACACTACATGCTTTACTATACAGCTCTACACTAAGCATGTACCAACACAGAGAACCCAATTTGAAAAGGCCTTTGTTGTAAAAAAGGCTTTGAATAACCAATCACAATACTCTTCCTTCAAAGCTGTTCACGGCACAACTAACATAGCCATTTTGTGGCTTCCCATATGGGGAATTTGACTTCCCATATGGGAAGTTGTCTTCCTATATGGGAAAATTAACTTCCTGTATGGGAATTCACTTTCACTATGTGGGAAGTTGACTTCTCATGTGGGAATTCAACTATTCCATATGGGAAAGCTCTCATGTGGTAATATTATCCCACATTATTCCTGTGGGAAGTTGCAACTTCCTACAGAAAATTGCAAATTCCCACATACTTTCTACAGGAAGTATGTGGGAATTATGTGGGTTTTTTTTATAAGGGATTGTTCGTATATCTGAGTTAAAACCATTGGGAAACACAAATTGCTGTCTATTAGATCGATAACTTTTAAACTAGTACAAAAATTCCCACGAATACCCCAATAATTAAGCTTTTGGTAGAGGATGTTGTGGTCGATAGTGTCAAACGCTTTTGATAAGTCGAGGAAAATACCGGCTGTTATTAATTTTTTCTCATTGAATTTCTTAGTTTTTCAACTGCATAAGAAATAGCCATTTCTGTGGAAATTCCGGAGCGAAAACCATAATGATGTTTACAAAGAATATTTTTTTTTATCAAGAAATTTCAAAACACGATTATATACAAGGCTTTCAAGAAGCTATGAGTAGCAAGGCAAGACCGAAATAGGACGATAATTAGTTAAGGTATTTTAGTCACCTTTCTTGTAGACTGCAATTAATTTTGCCATTTTTAGGTGATCGGGAAATTTAGCCGTGGATAAAAAAAACACGAGAAATGGGGTTTGGTAATGTACGGGATCGCCTGTCTTACAACAGAAGGTCTAATATAATCATAACCGGCGGATTTTCCAGGTTTAAGACACATGTAAGCTACTTCGACCACTTCATCCTCAGTAATGGGAAAAGCGAAAACTGAAGAATCAGTAGGGATACTAGATTTATGCAAAAAGTCCAAAAAGGACGAAGAGGAATTGATGTTCTGAGCAAGTGTGGGCACAACATTGAAGAAGTAGTCATTTAAACCATTGGCAATACCACCTTGATCGGTTAGCTTAACACCATTACGTACATAATACTCATGACAAATCGACTTCTTCTTATACATTATGTTATCGTTTGATTGATGAATGTAGGCGAGCGATCGATCAACTATCGATAGTGGGTTAGCTATCGTGCTATATTGATGTGGTGCGTGCACCGTTGAACGTCACCAGGCATGCAGAAACGTACCCTGGAGAAAGTTTATCACTCATGCAGTATGACCCTCGAAGTGGTTAGGGCCAGCCTAGGCCAGGCCGATGTACGAACTTTTTTACTATCGTAATTTATTTGGGGGGGGGCGGGGATGAACAGGGGGCCATGGTCCCCTTGTGCCCCTGCCTACGCCAGTGCGTAGACACTGATATCAAGAGGGAAGCCATTTTGTTATTCATAAGTAATAATTCCTCAGTTTTGGCCAAGATTCACAGGTCCCTTCTTCCGGACGTTCAGGAAATTCCCACGCCACATCTGAGACGGTCTACCTCGCTCAACGTATGGGTGTGGTATCCCAAAGCCCTTTCCTCCTCTGATTGGTCAATCCTCCCTGCCCATTCATTTATAAGTTATTCATGTCACACAAAGCATGTACTGTTTACTATAGACCAATGAGGAGTTCACAAATTGCATCCCATAGTGGTAATTTCGGTAGTGGAGAGTTGGAAGATCTGCGATCTTCGACACACGTGCTGCGGACCAGGAAACATAAACATCATATAACAAGTTTCGTATACCGTGTTTAAAGCATTTAAGTCCCAAATCAACTTTTTAATAGCCGACCATTACCATTTAAAATCTGCAATCTTCTCGTATATAATAAAGTCGGAGAGGAAGAAATCATCAAATAAAGGACAAACTACAGAAACGTCTCTTCATCTTTCATTACTTGGATTCCCATACCGAGCTATACACTCCATCCTTCGCAGGAGCGATTGGCCCCCAACGTCATACGCCATATGGGATACCTACTGTTGTTACTGTAGTCAACGACTCAAGTGTGTGTGCTTTGGCATGAGCGTCGGAAGCTGTTCTCAGCGGGGGCGTGGAATTGAACATTGTTTTGGACCTCCTAATTGGTTGAAGTATGTAAGAGGATGGGGTATCTCCCTCCCCTTTGTGAAGTTTTGAAATTTTCGATGGTCCTTAGATGCAATTTGGAGCAAGTCTGTTTGAATTTTAAGGAAAATTTACAGAAGGTAACAAATTAGGGGTTTTCATCCTTGAATTGTGGTACTTCCGCCCCGCTACATTTTTGGGGGATAATCCCCTTCCCGCTTCCTAAACATATGTGCTTTGGGCTTAATCTGCAAATCACCCACATTGAAACGGTTCCACTGAGGCGCATTAATAATAAAATAATTTGGTTTAACAGTGCGCTGCGTCACCGAGCTGCCAAAACGCTTTACAAAAGATAAGTCCTGGTCAATAGTATTATGTCCAAAACCCAGTTCCACCAAAGGATCGCAGTAACACTTACCTCCCAAAGACATGTTAAATTTTAGGTAATCAACGAAGGTAAGGGTGGAGAGATACAATCGACATAAAGCATTCTGCCAAAAGAAACACCGTGACAAGCCAGCCAGCAATCAAGCAAATCCTCGGAGATGATGAAGTTTATCGTTTACCTCATCTCTACGAAAGAGGCGACAGTCCATTGATACCGAATCCAACGAGAGCCAATATACCTACGGAGTCTAGAATCGAGTCAACAATCCTTGGATCGCCTTACACTTTCCATCTCGCCTATAAGGCTTCTTTCTTTAAGATCTGGTGAGATGAAAATTACATTATTTGATGTTTGACGTATATGGCATTAAAAAAACCCAGAAAATAGACACAACTCCAATCAAAATCCATCAAATATTGACCATTTCACAGGGTTATGTCTATTTTAAAGTTATATCATGCAAAAATATGAGTCAAATATGCACATATGTAATTTTGAAAGAGGGATTCATAAAATATGTGTAATGTTATTCTTTGTTTTCACAACCTTCATTTCAAGGACAGTTGTAACATTGCCATGTCCAGAGGAATTTCTTTTGCGTCGTAAAGCTTGTTTTCTGGAAAATATCAATATCACTCACCATTCTGTAAACTATCTGATGAGTAAGTTAGAGATAATTTATATAGGCTTAGCCCCCCCCCCCCCCTCAAAAAAAAATAATAATAACAAGAGGGCAATCCACGGAGTTGCTTATCTCATCGCTAGCACACGCATAGAGCCATATAACTCACTAACAAGAACTTTCTCTCTTCCTTGTGGCATAGGCCTACACATAACTGTAGGAGACAGGGGGGCTACGGGGGCTTTAGCCCCGCACTTTTTCCGGGCATTTTGGATCGCCGTAAACTGCATTATGGGTCGCATTAAACTGCATTTATTTTATTGAATATATTTGGCGGCTTCGATGATTAGCCCGCACTTCAAAATTGGCTCCCCGGTCTCTGAATAAGTGCACTTGAATATGAACGCACATAGAGTGGTTTGAATTGAAGCTCATAGTCTATTCATACGTCAGTTTCTATGGTACTCACAAATTACGTACTATTATAGCGGCCTTTAGTTTTTCACGCGCTCACAAAGGGTGAGCAACTACCAGCGCGTTCGTCGATGATAATGCAGAAGTGCTCGTCAAGTATTCTGGATAAAAAGAAAGGCCAACGATGTTCTGCACGTATACAATGCTCACGCATGCTGCGCTGTTCTTACAATGGCGTTTTCTGTAATGCGTGCCTATTATACGCACTTCACCGAATAGACAAGTGCGCGTGTCAAATCCACAAATCCGCCCGGATATTTGCGTCTCCATGCGCCCTTTTGTTGTGCAAAAAGGACGAATTCAGTGCACTATACCGAAAAGCTGTGCACATAATATACAAATAATGAATGTTTATGAGTGCGATAGTATACAAATAATGAATGTTTATGAGTGCGATAGTATGAATAATTTCATGAGTTGAAAGATTGAACGTTCTATTCAACGAGGCGATCACTTGACGTCGGTGAAACAATGTACGATCCCCAGTGCTGCAGTGATTTTTTGAGACGCGGCATAGCGTGTACGTAGCGCGCTCAATGCACCGCTGACTCATTGCCGTGGGTTAGTATATATTATATAACACCTTATTAATTTCTCTACATTTGATTGGAGGACTGGTGGTCACATGCCATTGGTGATTCGGCACTATCATCAAGATTGTGGTGCTCGACCGTTGGTTAGTATATACTAACCCACGGTCGTTGGTTAGTATATACTAACCAACGGCAATGACGTCACCGATCATCGCAGTACGTACAAGCTATGCCGCGACTCAAACTGGGGACCGTACATTGCATATCGTACGTAATGGGCACGTAAAACGCGTATCGAGCAAACGACAAACCATGGAGCTGTGCTACACGGACAAACACGAACCATCGTGGCCTCCAAAACACAACTTTAACCAACGACTAGATCAAGGTAGATAGTTATAAAGTGTTATATAAAACAAATAATGAATGTTTTTCATTCGTGCGATAGTATGAATTATATTTCATTCGTTGAAAGATTTAACATTCTATTCAACTCGGCTTCGCCTCGTTGAATAGAACGTTCAATCTTTCAACTCATGAAATATAATTCATACTATCGCACTCATAAACATTCATTATTTGTATACTATCGCACTCATAAACATTCATTATTTGTATACTAACCAACGGTCGTGGGTTAGTATATACTAACCAACGGTCGAGCACCACAATCTTGATGATAGTGCCGAATCACGCATGGCATGTGACCACCAATCTTCCAATCAGATGTAGAGAAATTAATAAGGTTTTATATAATATGAGTTACATTTCATTCGTTGAAAGATTGAACGTTCTATTCAACGATGCGAAGCCGAGTTGAATAGAACGTTAAATCTTTCAACGAATGAAATATAATTCATACTATCGCACGAATGAAAAACATTCATTATTTGTTTTATATAACACCTTATAACTATCTACCTTGATCTAGTCGTTGGTTAAAGTTGTGTTTTGGAGGTCACGATGGTTCGTGTTTGTCTGTGTTAGCAGCTCCATAGACTCTTTTCCAAATAGCAATCACAAAGGATTGTGGGACGAGTTTTGGTATGCCAATGGCATTTTCACAGTGGTGAAAAACGACACACACCCAAGTTCTATCCCACAATCCTTTGTAATTGCTATTTGGAAAAGGGTCTATGGTTTGTCGTTTGCTCGCTACGCGTTTACATTCCTATTACGTACGATATGCAATGTACGGTCTCCAATGCTGCAGTGATTTTATTGAATCGCGACATAGCTTGTACGTACAGCAATGATCGGTGACGTCACTGCCGTTTGTTAGTATATACTAACCAACGACCGTGGGTTAGTATATACTAACCAACGGTCGAGAACCACAATCTTGATGATAGTGCCGAATCACCAATGGCATGTGACCATCAGTCCTCCAATCAAATGTAGAGAAATTAATAAGGTGTTATATAATATATGATATGCATGCTTGTGCGCGTTAGCATAAACATTATTGGAACGGAGAGCCAGTACTAGTAACAAATGTACCTACAATGTGTTCTGTTCACTTACGTTGCTATCACCAGTGTTAAGCAGTCATCGCGTACCGATACTCAGAGAGCGGTCACACACCCTACACTAAAAATACGCTAGACCGGCCACTCATTATGGTAAGCCTAAATTTGTTCGAACGGTAGCGAACGTATTGGTTGCGTAATCCTCTGTCCATGTATTGAATTCCGTGACTGAAACTCATAGTCTATAGACCTTATGCAGTGACATCACAGTGACGTCATTTTGGGTGCAAACAATGAAGCACACGTGCTTGAACGGCGTGGATTTCGCCCCACGTGTAGTAGACTTACGCGCGTATACGATTGGTTGACTAATCAGCTGTCTGCATTTATTGGTGTAACTTGCAATGATACGCGCTTTTCCGCCATCTTCCTCCAAAAGAGGGAGCACTTTCTCCATTGTGACATCATATGCATAAGGTCTATTCATAAGTCAGTTTCTATGGTAACTTCAAGTAACGCACTTTTATATCCTTTAATTTTTCACGCGCTCACAATTAAAGTGAAAGCAACTACCAGCGCGTTCGTCGATGATAACGCAGAAGTACGCGTGAAGTATTCTAGATAAAAAGACAGACTATACCTATTTTCTGCGTGTATACAATGCTCACGCAAGCTGCGCTGTTCTAACAATGGCGTTTTCTGTAATGCGTGCCTATTATACGCACATCACGGAATAGAGGGATTTCAGTCACGTGACTTTAACCAACTAGACGTAATTTTGAAGGGCAAGATCGCGCGTCTTTTTAGTTTTGACGGGCACGCGTCCATTGTGTCACAGTAGTATCTATGATTATGCCGTGCGCGTGTGCTGTAAATACGCTCACAGCGTGCGTGTTTTGCCCTTCAGTGCCTGGGAATCCATTGCGCGTGACGTCACATGAAATCCCTCTATAGAAAGGCGCGTATGTCAAATCCACCCTTCCGCCCTGATATTTGCGTCTCCATGCGCCCTTTTGCTGTGTAAGAAGGACGAATTCAGTGCGCTATACAGAAAATCTGTTCACATAATATGATATGCATACTTGTGTTGTTAGTAAACCCCTAAGAATATAATTTTAGCTACTATTTACCGTCGTAAGAATTTTTAATTAAGGTCGTAAAAATTTCCGATAGAGACTAGAAATTTCCGACAGAGGCTTTCGGAGGCTTTGTGGGAGGGGGAGACCTCCCCCTGGAGGCTTTGTGGGAGGGGGCGACCGCTCCCTGGAGCACTGATCTATGGTAGGATCAACAAACATAAACAGATCAGTGTGACCGTGTTTGAGGCGTCTGCACGCGTACTAGTTTCCCTTCATGCGCCCTTTTGTTGTTGTGCAAAAAGAACACCTTCAGTGCGCTATACAGAAAATATGTGCACATAATACGATGTGCATGCTTGCTCGTGTTAGCATGCACATCATTGGAATGGACAGTCAGTACCAAAAATATCACAAGCATAGAATCCAAAATTAGAATGGCGTGTTGACTCCCCATGGAGCCCAAAATATGGGGCGGAAGTGCTGATCACTGTTCAACAGTTTTAAAAAAAGCACAGGCTGCAGGGAAATGAATGTCTTACAAAAGTGTTAATACTATTTCGGAACATTGTAATGTAAGAAGTATTCATTTCTCAACACTAAATTCTACTTACAAGAAGTTTAATTCTTCCTGACAGCATTACAAATAAGTACACTTGAACATGAACGCACAACGACTGGTTTACACGTATTCGCCTGCATTCATTAGTCAGTTCCTATATATTTAAGTAACGCACTTTTATATGCGCGTTTAACTACTTACGCCCTCGCAACGGGAAATCAACTAGTGTGTTTGCTTCCCAAGAGCGCAGAAGTGTGCAAGTATTTCGGATAATACACAGAGAAAAAATGTATTCCGCACGTATAGAACGCGTTGTAAAAAGACACGCACGCTAACCTCTTTTAACAATGAAATTTCTGTAACGTACGCGTTCTTATTTCCTTACGCACATCGCCGAAAAGAACGGCGCGCATGTCAAATTCACACTTCGATATTTGCGTCTCCAGGAGGAGTCACTGACCGTAACAGTGTAGGTATAGCAGTTTGGAATCTATGCTTATAATATCTTTGGTCAGGACTAGTAACAAGCGCGTCTACACTGTGTACTGTTGATTTACGTTGCTATCATCAATGTTAAGTCTTTGTGTACCGAGACGTTAAAAAATGTGATTTCTCACAAAAATGGATCTTTGACCTTAGTTACCATGGGAACCATATATTTTGGTAGCATTAGACACGTTTATCATATGTGTGAAGTTTCATGTGTGTGGAATGTTTCCTTCTGAAATTATATTAAATATATTAAAAAATTTGTTTTTTTGCCAAAATTGACCTTTGACTTCCTGTCATGTGACCTTTGACCTTGGTTGCCATGGTAATCATATATTTTGGTACTATTTGGCACATTCATCATATGTGCGAAATTTCATGTATGTGGCATGTTCCCTTCTGGAGTTATACTTAAAATACTAAAAAAATGTGATTTCTCACAAAAATTGATCTTTGACCTTGGTTGCTATGACAACCATATATTTTGGTAGCATTAGACACGTTCATCATATGTGTGAAGTTTTGTGTATGTGGAATGTTTCCTTCTGGAGTTATACTTAAAATACTAAAAAAATGTGATTTCTCACAAAAATTGATCTTTGACCTTGGTTGCCATGGCAACCATATATTTTGGTAGCATTAGACACGTTCATCATATGTGTGAAGTTTTGTGTATGTGGAATGTTTCCTTCTGGAGTTATACTTAAAATACTAAAAAAATGTGATTTCTCACAAAAATTGATCTTTGACCTTGGTTGCCATGGCAACCATATATTTTGGTAGCATTAGACACGTTCATCATCCGTGTGAAGTTTCATGTATGTGGAATGTTTCCTTCTGGAGTTATACTTAAAATACTAAAAAAATGTGATTTCTCACAAAAAATTGATTTTTGACCTTGGTTGCCATGGCAACCATATATTTTGGTAGCATTAGACACGTTCATCATATGTGCAAAGTTTCATGTATGTGGAACGTTTCCTTCTGGAATTATACTAAAAATACTAAAAACCGTGAATTTTCCCAAAAATTGAATTTGACCTCTGACCTTTGACCTTCTCTGCCGAAAGTCACTTAGACACAAGTTTACACTCTGGGGTACCTACCCACCAAATTTCAAAAGAATCGGTCAGGCCCACAAGGAGGAGTTCATGGAACACTTTTTTCACATTTTTTCGCTTAAAATGTTAATATCACGTGACTTTTGACCTTGGTTGCCATGGCAACCATATATTTTTGTAGTGGCAGACACTATTATTATATGTGTGAAGTTTCACATAATTTGACCTTTGACCTATGACCTTTGACCTTTACTTTCGGGAGTCGATGTAGAACTGGGGTTCCACCTAGGGCACCTTCCCACCAAATTTGAAGAAAATCGGCTTTACCGTTTTGGAGATATTAAGAAAACAAAATTGGACACACACACACTCACTCACTCACTCACTCACTCACTCACACACACACCCACACTCACACACACACACACACACACACACACAAGTGTGCTTTACATTCTGTTTAAGGACTTCATTGTTTTCTCTATTGTGTTTGCTTCCTTAACCCTAACTTTAACAATAGACTCTCAATTGTTAAACTTCTGAGGACATGAGAAATCTATTGTATTTCCTTCTAAGGACCTGAAATCCATTGTTTAGGTCCTCAATCTGAATGGAAAGTAAGTGCACACACACGGACAGGTTTTGACACCTCCCTCTGTTATGGACTTTTGCTCACCCTGGGGTACCCCACCATGGGTTAGGACTTTAGACTAGTAACTTGTGAAAATTAACTGTTACCATGGCAACGGTTGTTATTTCTGCTGGCATTGCCGAATATAGCCCAACAGGTCAAGTGACTACAATATCTCATCCTCCTCACGGAGCGATGAGATAATTACACTTTGGAGTTAGTTAGTTAGTTAGATGAGGTTTAACGTCCCAGTTTCCAACCAATTGGTTCAAGTCGAGACGACCACGGCCTTTTTTCCAGTTGTGGCTCACTGGCTTGTTTTCCCTACTCCATTGCTTGTGCTGAGCACCAAGCACAAAGGCAGTAGGTTTCATTTTTAAAGTCTTTGGTATGACCCGGCCAGGATTTGAGCCCTAGACCTTCCGGCTGCAAGTCGGATGCTCTAACCACTTGGCCACTGCATTCGGTTAACACTGTGGAATACTCCACGTTACTATATTTTCATGGCCGATGAGTTACTTCAGGACCCGTCAAAATTTGAAGAGGTATACCTTGAGAATGGTTAAAGACATTGAAATAATTCCTATCGGCCTTTTCGTGGGGGACTTTATTTCACCGTATCTTTAAGTTGTGGAGGTTGATAATATGGAAGATTCGAGGCAGTTCCTCCATGAAGAAATACGTACTGAACGAAAGAATTCTGTTACTCAATTTGGCTGACATGCCATAAGGACTGCACATCGATCATGGATTCGGCCTGTAGCTGCGTGACCGTGATCTCTTTACCTTTCACTTTTGATATGAGATGCGATATTTATTTCAGCTATAAGAAAACTATTTGTTATTTGTAAAAGGGGACGTATCGTATATTTGCAATATGTTTCGTCCGTCTATGTATCTTACATATAGACAAAGCAACGTCTTTATAAATTTTAAATTCTGTTCGGTAAAGCATGCATGTCCTCTCAAATCTCAAGCAGAGAGTTTAAAGCAATCGGGTAAATGTAATAAACCATAACGGTATCAGGTCCTACTCAAAAACATGTGATCAATACCTATTTCCTCAACCTCCCAAATATTTAGCAATCCATCTTTTAATCCTCAACGCAAGCTGCTTCGTTGCCGATCTCTTGACCAGTCAACTCCGTGCCATGAGATGCAATGGTTTTGGAGTGTCGTTGAAATTTTCTCTCGCTAAAGCTTAGAAGAAAAAACCCTCCTGACTGAAGAGTGGGGTTCTTTCTACTAGGCTTTATTTCCGTCAATTTTAAGATGTCATTTAAGTTATATGTTTTAACCTTTTCGTTATAGCTGAATTTCCAGGTGCTAAGTTTACAGTAAACTGTGTTTAGCCTCAAGTATTTTATTTCAGACGCGTTGAAATGTGTCTACATAAGGAAAAGTACGGAGCCTTGTACCCGTACTTGAGAGTGGCACAATCAACAGAGGGAGGATCCAAGCTTGCATGGACCTTCAAATTTGAGAAGCCTCGGATTTCCTTGGAAGGAGAAAGTTTCAACCTTTTGTACCAACTTTTAATAGAAAATTTTCTGTCATCGCGTAGTGTAGTACGTTCTTGCTGAAGATTGTTATGTTTTGTCAATCTGATATTGACCGCTATAAAAAGTTTACCGCAGTGTAAACGTACGTACTTTAAACGGTAATCCCGTTTAGCCCATTATTAAAACGAATTACATGGGGCCTAAATTTCCCATCTGACCCAGGCCTCCTCCGGGTTCTGCACAGCCCTCTCAGTGTGTTGATAATATGACGTCACGGTTAACATTTCTTCTTTTTTTTTTTCTAGAGAGACTCACATCTTGGTCACACCATGAGAGAGTAAAAGACATCCCCCCGTTTAAACACTCTGCTTCTGCTAATATCTTAAGACGTTTTCATGACCGGGAGTACTTGTCAGAGAAACATTTGGACGGTGGAAACACACTTATACGCAATCATACCAAGGAAATGTCGGAGGTGTTGCGGAACGGACTTCAAACGGAGAATGACACACCAACACTGGGACATGAAATCGATGCATTACAAGTCAAAATAAATTACAACAATAATTCTATCAACAAAGGTAACATGTCCTCCTCTTACGTACTTTGTGCGTGTGAACGCTGTTTTAAAGTAATTCTTCAATGTCGCGGAACTGGTCTAATCTTTGTCGATATAAAAGCTTTCAATAATTCAATGCTAAGCACAAAACATGTTCTCAATGAAGCAGAGGAGTACTCGGACATGTTATATTTTGTCATGAAAGTACAAGGAAACGATGAAATTTGGTCCACTTTGATTTCAGATCAGGACGTCTTGCTGGCAAAACTAGTCCCCATTAAAGTAAGTTCGTCGGGGAGGTATAACGTAAGCCTGACGCTTATATATACAAATAAATCTTCCGCTTATGGTCTCGAAAAGTATCAAAGAAAGGAGCTGCATTGTCCTTTATGCCAAACCAGTGGAAGTCCTTGCCATATAACAATACAAGCCAATGTATCCGAAGAAAATGTTGATACTGCAAGATCTGGTTGGGTGCCAATCACAATGGATGACATATCTTCGAATACAACTGTCGTTTCGGACAATGACGTCTCAGCTTACTTCAGGTCTTGGAAAAATAACACTTTCTTCAAATGCCCAACTTGTGAAGGTTCTCAACTTTTAGACAAGTGTTTGGTGAAAAAGAAATTTATGCTTCTTGGTGATTCTCATATGGGAAATGTATGGAAAGTATTGCAAAAACATATTAGACGCGTTGGAAAGAAAATGGCAGTGCAATGGAAGATGCGGGTGGATGGCTACGGGGTGTATCATAACTTGTCACCAGACAAGGATTTTAAAGGGTACATGCAAGGGACAGTCCCGCCAGTGTTTGTTCCAGGTAATATGATTAAAGGACTTCAAAGTGGTCTGTATTTAAAACTGCAACAAAAGAACAAATTTGATGCGTGGATTTTTAGCTCAGGTCATTGGGATTTGAGGGATACATCTGTAGAAAAATATATGTCACATCTTGAGGAACTGTTTCAGAAATGGTCTGAATTCCAACGGAATACCAGTGTTTGGTTGGTGTGGAATGGTGTACCTGCTTATTCATTTAATCGTCATATGTGGGGAGGTTTGGAAAAAAGAACAAATATTAAAATTGGTTTAGCTGATCATGAAACCAAGGATCTCTGTAGGAGATATAATATTACATACGTTCCCTTTTTTGATATTTCTTTTCCCTTTTACGCTAAATCATGCGACACTCATCACTATCTATGTGACGGTAAAACCTCTCCCATAGGCTCTGCTCAACTAAACCTGCTTTTGCAAACAATTTGTATTGGCATCTTACTCCAGTAGTAAAAACCTATATCGACAACAAAGGACTAAATTCTACATTACCGGAATCCTAGAACTTTCCACTGATATTAGTGCCATTAAATAACTGATGGTCAAAGAACCTGGATAACTGGACTGGTTTGTAACCGAGTCAATTGTTGTCGATCCTATTCTGTATGCAGATATACTGGTATCAAAGTATTACCAAGGCCGTATTGATACCATGAGGCCCGAGACACTTCTTGGGTTTGGTCTTTCCATCGTAAGGTGCTGGCTGTAGTAGAGAAATCAGTAAAGACTGCTAATATGTATGACATCATTAAAGCGGGTCGTCACAGTGAGTTGGCGCTCAGCGCACTTCCCGGGCTTCGCAAGTTTCATTTAAACATGGTACTCCTAGAGCTAGCTTAAGCGTAGTTTAGTCGACTCTAATACAGAGGAACTTTATTTTTATCTTTAAAAGGAAATACTGTAATTATTATGAATATTTTGCCGAGGGAGACGTTTGTGGCACCAGGATTTACCTTTGTTGACCGTCTGGGGGCTGAAAATTTACAGAACATTAGTGCAGAATGAACATCACTGAAACATTTGACCAATCAATACCTCATATGGGTATGACAACATTAATCTGCATTCGCATTTCATCTAAGTAGAAGTCATGCATGCCCCTGGCTCAGGCTGACGATTCTGAAATCCACGAAAAAATGCAATCTTCAAAAATGAATCGATTTCTTATTTAAATTGTGACCATTATATTAAACTGACGGTTACAAAATATGTATGGACCTTATGTATTGACGTAATGCGACATAATTTTGAAGGGTAAACAATGGAGCCCATGGTACGCCCGACGTAGACTTCGCAAGCGCGCTAGTAGTCTTACGCGTGTATCCGACCGGTATATAAACTAGCTGTCTGCATTTGTTGCTGTATGGGGCAAGGATACGAGCTTGCCTTTATCAGGGGTGAACTTTCTGTTGTTTGACGTCATATGCATAAGATCTACAAAAACCCTTGTGATTTTGATTAAAATCTTTGTTATACCAACAAATGAATTTTCATATAATGATCACAATGAGCTTTCAGTATAGACCCTTTTTTCCGAGTAGCGATTGCCCCTTTGGAAAATTTTTGGGTATTTGAGGGTTCAGATGCAATTTGGTGCAACATTATGGACAAACTTTAAGGAAAATTACTGCAATTTTTTACATTTCTTACAGAAAAGACAAATAAGGGGGTTTTGCCCTTGGATCTGGGGGGAAGCACACTTCAGTCCCCACACTTCAGTCCCCACACTTTTGACTGGGGGGCTAAGCCCCCCGCTTCCTACGTCCTTGCCACAATGGTTTGTAATTACTATTTGGCAAGGGGTCTATGAACAATTTCTCAACTTTATTTTACAATCGTACAGGGACGTTAAGGCAGGTGGATCTACCGTGTATAGAGCTTTTCCCAGATCATGGTTGTTAAAGATGAGCGGCATATAAAACCAAAGCCGACCTCATGTCTCTTCATGGTTGGGGCTAAACAGTGATGGAGCTATGGCTTCCGTCAGAGGGGCAAGAATGGTGTTGGGGGGGGGGGGGGCTTTGTAGTAAGTGATGAGTAGCTACTTCTTCTTAACCTGTTTTTTTTACATTCCCCTCCTCCTTGACAACTCTTCTCATTCCCAAACGTTTGTACTTTCAGACCGTGAAATGTGTAACTGGCTGTCACTTTTTATGGTTAATGACTGGGAGAACACTATAATCTACTCCATCATGTTCAGTACGAGGCTCTAATCTGTGAAATTTTACGAAAAAGTGGGCTCACATTGTTAGGGTAAAAACGAAGCGTGAAAGACAAGAGCCCCACCTGGACTGTTTCTTCATGAAAATTTTGAAACGTAATTACAGTTAAATCCAGTTCATGGCATATAGCAATAAAGATAATTAAACAAAAAACATTCCTCTTGTGAATAATTTATAGTAAGATAGTGTGATCAGTCTGCAGTACTGGAAAAGGTTAGGGGCCATTAATTATGATAATGCTATCGAATCTAAATAGTCACGTGGGTTTGGAGTCCTCTTCCAGAAAAAAATTTGAAATTTAACACTGGTATAAGTAATGTCCCAGAGTCTGAAACGAAGATGAATGCTCAAGAAAGCAATTAATGGCATTTTTTATTATTGTCCCCAACGTTCTCAGTCAGATCACTGCTCTGCAATTTGGAATAGGCTATGTTAGCCAGTCGGTCTTATTGTTTTAGAGTGACTGTCAAGATGTACAACACACAAAAAGACGTGTCTACTCGTAATCCCCATTCTTCTCGATTCGGTCCAAGGTGTTTTCACAACCCCGGTTATTTGCATGGACCAGGATGAGAAAAAGACTGAATCCAAGCAAAGCTGCACCAGCGTTTATTTTGGTATGGCTTCAGACCAGATCATGTTCGCAGTGGCTTCATCCACCATTGCTAGTTTCTAAAGGCCAGGCGCTCTCCAGATTTTGACAGGTAGGTGGTCATGATAGGCTCAGGGGCAGTTGTTTACTCGTTGCCTGCTTATGCAACTATTCTCTGACACTGTTATTTTACAAGGACTATATGAAACTTTTCTGTTTCATTGTCCAGGCATGTAGGGACTGTCGGCAAAGCCTGTACAGCTATTCTCTGAAACAGTGATAACATGGGCATCAAGTTCTCGAGCTCGAGGAAACAATAGACCCTCTTGTGGTGCCTTCGGTGCCATTCGATCATTCAAATCTTGGCCTCACTGATTTAATCCTGGCTGCTACACGCCTGAATAGGGAATATTCGGTTTTGAGTTTGAATATCTTCTTCCACCCTTTCATATGATAAGGGGTACTAATCATAACTTAATTGGAATACACACTATTGGTAGGTCACGTTTGGATAGTGCAACAACGACAACATTAACAACAATAAAAACAGGGATAAAAACAACAAACACAAAGCAACAAAAATACAGGTAATAGTTTATTAAAATCTTTTAATATTGGTAGCAGTTTTGCACTTTTAAACAAACCTGGGTTCGAAAGTTTTCTTACATTTTCCCAAGTATCATTCATTTGTTCGCTGTATCCAACATTTGTACGTAAACATGC
Organism: Holothuria leucospilota; assembly: GCA_029531755.1. Lineage (NCBI taxonomy): Eukaryota > Metazoa > Echinodermata > Holothuroidea > Aspidochirotida > Holothuriidae > Holothuria > Holothuria leucospilota. The sequence goes on from CM055964.1 coordinate 40,282,111, forward strand.
TTTTGTTAATATGTATTCTCGATTTGTTAATTTGATGTACTGTATTTTTTCCTTGGAGCTGATCCCATTCTTCAAAAACTACTTGGCGCACGTGTTTACAAATTTCTAGCAAGTAGCAATGTGTGGTTGCGTTAACCAATCATGTTGTACAATGTAGTCTTGAACATCCATTGTTTATATTCATAAAGCTTTACTGTTCAAGCCGTGTCAGGAAGTACCATTTGTAGGCTGTGTCACGTGTACTTTGCTTCACTGTCTGAACAAGAGAGCGACATGGGTTATAATTCTTTTAGCATTCAAGCAGAAAACATGACATAACAAGATAGAGGGCACAGTCATGGAAAGACGTGTCAACTGAAGTGGAGTTAGTTACCCATTCTATTCCACACATTGACAACTTTATAAGAGAAACTGTATTTTCTAATGTTAAGCCTCTCGAAACTCTTCACTAGCTACATAACACTGGCCACGAACCCGGGAATTAGTTTGAACCTTTAAGTAGCTACAACTTTACAGAGGATCCTCCCAGAAAGCAAGTTAAAACCCAGAAAGCAAGTTCAAACCCAAAACATGTCCCCTTAAATCTTGTTAACTCTAGAGAGGTAAGCCCAAGACGCTTAAGTCTATCAACATATGGAAGATGGCTTTTTTCAGGTGTAAGCCGAGTAGCCTTCCTCTGAACTTGTTCTAAAAGGAACCTGTTCTTTACACAGAGAGGACAGCAAGCATGAAAAGCATGATCAAAATGGGTCTAAAACTAAATGTTTATACAATTTTAGAACAATCCCTTTTCTGAAACTTCTGAAATTCCTCTTGACAATCCAAGCACCTTATCAGCTCTACCAGCAGCTGCACATTGCCTAGGGAGCTTTAAATCACTTTGTAATATTAACATCCATACGATCGTAGAAGGTCACTTTACTCAAAATACGCCCAATTTTGTTATAATCATAAAAGATTGGTTGCACCAGAATGAAGGACTTTCCACTTATCTGCATATAAAGATACTCGCCAAGTCTGCGACCACGAAAATAACCTATCCAAATTTCCGTTGCAGCAGTGAACCATTTTTCTCATCAGTAACCTTCCTATTAAGCTAAGTATCATTAGCAAACTTACTAATATTAGATGTGAGAGAGCTATCAATGTCACTGATGAAAATTAGTCAAAGAATTGACCAAGAACACACCCTTTCGGTACTCCATTGTGACTTTATTCTAAATCGAGAAAGTAACATTAACTGGTACCCTCTGAAACCTACCATGAAGCCAAGAATTGATCCAGTCAGCGCATCTCTCCTTGATACCTAACCCATACATATTCACCATAGGTGTTCCCCATGCGTCATTATCAAATGCTTCTGGAAATCAAGGTAAATGACTTCAACACTCTGACGAGAAGCAAAAGATAAAGATTCATCCTCAAGAAAGCTCAGAAAGCACAGTAAATTGTTCCTAGATGGAACACATTGAGTAATCTAAAGATACTTTAGCAAGCAATCGTTGATCAAAGACTCCATGGATTTGCACACAACAGTAGTTAAACTGACCGGTCTGTAATTGCAAGGCAAGTTCCGATACCCTTCTTAAAATCTGGAGTGACATTTGATACCAGCTGCCAGTCAGCAAGAACAAAGTTTGAATGCAATCACTTTGAAAAATAATGCAAAGGGTAACCGCCAAATTTCGGAACATTCATGAAAGAAAAAACAGGATGAACCCCAGCTGGGCAGGGGGTCTGGCTAGCTTTTTAAATTCCTTTGTTTATACAAACCAGTTTTCAGAGAAAGCCATTTAATTTATTGAAACTGCACTATTGGACCCCAAAAATTACCCATACAAGATCACTCCTTGGTGAAAGCAGAGCCAAAATAATCATTTACTAAATTAGCTATATCCTTATGATTACTATAACGCATATCTTTTGATTAACTTGGAGACGCCAATACCATCCGTTACTTTCCGCTAAGCTCTGACAAAACCATGGAAAGATTTATGATTTACTTTATTAACCTTCTTATAGCCAACTGCCTTTTAAACGTAACGTCAGTGCATTTAACTAAATCCTTAACCAAAGTTCGTGATTCCTATAAACTGCGAGATTAGATGAAATTGTTCCGACCAAGTAGCGAAGCCAACGTTTATGTTTCTTCCTTGTTACTCTAAGCACCTCTCCTTATCCTAAGTCTGGCTAGAAATCAGCTACAAATCGACCTCGACGTAAATCACATTGACCTCTCCCATCTTATTTTACAAAGGCCTAAAGCTTCTCTCACTACAGACCAACCGAAATCTATCATTAGGAAATTCATAAGTTACAGAGCAAGGGAAAACTTTTATAGAGCACGCGCACTCCTCAAAGGCACTAGTATATCCACTGGCGTAGACAGGGGGGCACAAGGGGGCCATGGCCCCCCCCCCCCCCTACCTGTTCATTCCCGCAAAAAAGAAAAAATGAATCAAAAATAAATAAATAAATTACGACGGTAAAAAGTACGTTCGTCGCCTTGGCCTAGGCTGTCCCTATGCACTTCAAGGATCATTCATACTGTATAGTAGCCTAAACATTTTCCAGGGTTGTTTCCGCATTTCTGTTGATGTCAAGCGGTGCACGCACGCTGAACGCAAGCACTATTTCAATAGACTCATTCAGTGTTTACAAACAAATGTCATCATGACTGGGCGTCAAAAGAGTTGGTAAGGCAAGCTTACTGAACTATGCTATATAGCTCAGTGGGCGCGCTTACATCACTGTCGTCACAATGAAAGGTAGGTTCCAATTCGTATACTCTCTGCGTGCAATCGCATAAACGTTAATACGCGCAACACCAGACATACACGCATGTGTTCTTGCGCATGCTCTGTGTCAACCAATGCTAACCAGTGACGTAAGCTTGAACACTACAGTCACCCAAAATCGATAGTTGATCGATCGATCCCTCGCCGACATTAATCAACTCAATGTCACGTAGGCCTACAGTATATGGATGCATCATACCCTGTAAGCGGGCGGTCCGTCGGCGGCCATTTGACCGACGGAGAGCCATCGGAAGTCCGCTGGCTTGACACTGTGAAAAGTGCATGAAGGGTAGAAATTTTTTTACTAATCATCCTCACGCGCGTCAGCGAACCGTCAGCAAACCCAGACATTTCTCCGACGATGGGCCGACAATAGGCCGTCAAAGGACCGACCAAATTTTCCCGGCTAGCTGGGATAATTGAGTTAGACTACATGGGATGTTCAAAATACAAATAGACTACCGTTTAGCAGTGGAGCAGTGATCTAGTGAAGGAAATGTGATATTAAAAGAATCAAGTGATATTTCTTAATTTCAGGGAAAATATCTAGGGAAACAGGGAAAAATTCCATCAAAAATAGTAATTAGTAAAATAGGGCTGTTTCAGTAATCAATGTCCGGGGAGTGTGAAATTTTTGAAAAACCACAGTCATTCAACATTTGCTAAAGTTGTCGTTGAAGGAAATCTTACTTTCTTCTGTTCTATACAGTAATTACATACAGTTTTTTGCCTTTTAGCAGTTACAAAATACGTAAAAAAATTAAAAATAGTGAAATGCCAACTAGACACTGATCGATCAAGGGCAATATATTGCACAATGCATTCTAGCAACGAAGAAGAGACCTTTAAGACAGTGAAAAGACGGGCTGAGAAGACTGTGCACACACGAAATTTTCAAGTCAAACACGTCAGGTAGATACTGGGTTGAGTTAAAAATTAAGAAATAATTGGTGACATGTTGCAATGATCGTAGTCCCAGCAGCAACTAGCAAATTCAACCATTAAGAGGCCACGTGGCCAACGTGTAAGTTCACCTGAATGTCGCGATATTATATGTTACACTTTATACATGCATGATCGCCTAGCCTAGCCTAGGCCTAATGTTAAATTTGTGTAGTGTAGGCCTAAGAATATAGTATAATTTTCATAAACGCCGATGCATAAAATCGGGGGGCGGGAGGGGGGGATTGAGTACCGGATCCAGGATTGGGCCTAATTGTGAAAGGGGAGATCGAAGGCATGACGCTGACCCTTGATATGCCTATGCCAATTTGTTTTAGGCTAGTTTGCCAAGGGTACTGAAAAGCATTAAAAACATCCGGATAGCCTAGGTAGGCCTACTTCACTCACTAATGACAAGGGATGAATCTTACATTAAAACAACAAGCAACATAAATGCATGGTCACTGGTGTAACAAGAACCTCGGGGCCCATGGACAAAATACCACGATAGGTCGATCCCCAAGGGTGGCGTCAAGATTTGCCCAGGGGGAACAGTCCCGACGAAGGGGGTAGCTACCCGATGCTCGACAGCCCCATGCCGTAGAGGAGTTGATTACGGGGGAATCATAGAAACCGTGTGTACTAGGCCTGTAACATGCCATTGCATGGCATTTAGAGTCTACCGGGCCTACTGCATAAATAGGGCCCAACTAGGCCTAGGCCTAGGCCTATACCTAGGGCCTATATGAACAGGTTACTAGAGGAACATGATTCCACGCTAATTTATAATCTTCCCCGGAATCTAATCGGTATAATTGTAAAGCGTGCGAGGCGAGAGAATTTTTGGAGTAAGCCTACACCCAGTATAAGAATCTTTACTTATTAAAAGCTTGTGTAGGTCAATTGTCCGGGAAATTGGGGCGTATCGGGCATAACTTACACTTCCCTCCTCTAGTCACTTGCCGTACCGCACGACAGACTTAACAAGCTCGAGGAGCTTAACTAGGCTTAGCAAAATACAGATAAAATTAAAAAAATGCCCGACATTTGCATAAGTCCATTTATGCTAGGCTACTTATTAAGTTACTTGAAAAGTTAAACAGGGTTTGTACTATATTTGAGCTACTAGACCTGTAGAGGAACTGAGGAAGAGTGGACAAAGTGTACCGAAAATTTTGGGTTTTATCGCAGGAATCACCACTTTGAAAGCCAAAACAAGAAACCGACCATGGGTGGCGGCAGAATTTTCCCGACAGGGGTCCTGGCCATGTCAGCGACCCCAAGTTCCGAAAGCCCCTATTTCCAGGTGATGGTGAGGAAGGGATATGAAAGAGCATAACTATCCCATGCCATTGAGGGGCACATTTTACATAATACAGGAGTTGGACAAATGCGCGATTTTGCCGACTGGAAAACGAAATGCGATTTCGGAAAAAACGCAAAGTATAGCGGCATCGTCATTGTAAAACGCGCAGTCACATAGGCCTATTGTGGTCGCTGAAGTCGTCATTTGCTTGACGGAGTAACAGCACTGTTCATGTATAGCTTCAATGACGGTAAAAAAGCCCCGTTCGAATTTGTTTGTAGAATTTTTTACACGCAATTAATAGTTTCTTCCTCGCAACTCAGCTGTCAATAGATGAGAATATAGCTTCAGTAGACGGTCACTCGTTCGAACCGATGAAGTCTGCATGTGTGTGATGTGTGTGATCCATGTTTATGAACAATCGGAACACCGGCTTGTTTATTACGTGAGTGCAATTTCTCAAAGGCACTCACAGTTGTTGTTTAGTTGCTGAATTTCCTTTAAAAATTGAGGATGAATATTTTTGGGGGGAGGGGGAGATTTGACATTTTTGATATTTTTCCCAAAAGGCAATAAATTTCAAAAAAGGCAAATTGCGTCGCGAAAAACGCAATCAAGCATTTGTCCAATCCCTATCATAGTATCACTTAATACCTGAAGAGACGATTGCGCACTGGCAGTGTTCTTTTCAATATGAATCGTAAAATTGAAAAGCGCTCGAAGTGGGCGAAAACTTTAAGTAGGCTTACACAAAGAAGCATTATGTAATCAGTAAGAAGAAAAAGAAAAACTAGAGGGGTTATACACCTTGTCGGGTATTACATATATTGTACCGAGATCCCCTCCATGGACTATCCGATGAAACGGCCAACTTTCCTCCGTGTGAGTCGCTCACCAACTGATCATACCGCAAGACACACACATTGTAAGAGAACTGCAGCTAGGCTTTGTGATCTGAGATGAAAGTTACGACCTCTGAATAAACTATGTGATCTGCGCATTTTTGGTGAGGTGGGCAGGACTTGTACTGTATTTTAGCTATGTGGAATGGCACTAGGCCTAATGAAGAAACTGCAGTTACCCACCGAAAATTTTGGGCTCTATTAGAGGAAATACGCTCTTGAGAGCAAAACAGGTAAGCCGTCGGTGCGACTAAAGTCTTCGCCAGAGACTCCATGTTATCGACTGAGACTCCCCGACCAGCCGACGAAATTGTGCCTTGTGTTCAGCGTTGTCTATGTTGTTCAGGAGACTGCACAATCTGGACTCGATTGTAGGTCTAGCCTAAGTGAGCGGCCTAATAATTCGTCGAAATTTGACGAACACTGCCATGTTACAAAATTTATAGGTGTGTACAGGCGCGCTGGGTGTCTACATAGCATTTTTGTGATTCATTGGTCTAGTTTTAACTCACTTAACACTTAATCGAAGATTTTTGCTGGGAACTTGGGAGGAGATAACGGAGTGTAATTTCAGTGCTCTGGATGGTTACACGGTACCCAGAGTTACAATTTTTGAATGTTTTTGGCGCATGTGGTTGGGGGCCCCTGAACCCTTGGGGTCCCTGAACTTGGTCAACCGAGTCCACCCTGTTTTCAAAAAGTCAGTAGGCCCTGTGACTTTTTCTTTCTGTTTTCACAGTTTTGGACAATGGATGGTGTCGTGACTAGAAGAGCTATTCAGCATTCCATTGCAGATGCAGAGCAAGAACAAGAGGAAAAAGCTCGGGCATTAGAGCAACTTCTGAAACTTGTATCTGCCCGAGATTATAAATTGTTTCGTGCCGTACCATATGATGGTGACTGTTTTTCCCACAGTGTGTGCGCATACACAGGTACAGGCCCGGCCCGTCTTCTGCGGAAGAATGTTGTAACGTTCATCGAGTCTGAAGTAAGTTGACACTATAAGGCAGTAAAGGAAGTGAGGCACTGTAACTTCGTTCGTTCGTCCGTCCGTCCGTCCGTCCGTTCGTTCGTTCGTTCATTCATTATTTATTTATTTTTTGGATAAGGTAAATTTAATATTCCTGATTTCGCATTGGCCATATTCATTGCTTAAATTATTGGGAGCTGACAGCTCATCCGGTAGGACCTCTGACTAAAGATCGAAAGGTTGTTATTTCGTGGGTTCAAGGCCACTTGACCCTTCCCTTGTGGACTTAGGCAAAGCACTTTATTCCGATTGCTTTTTTCTACCCATGTGTAGAAACGGGAACCTGCGAGGTAACCTAAACACAGCCAGGTGCTGTTTAATTTGCTGCCAATCTCTCCGGGATTGTCAGAGACTCAGAGTACATAACTGGTTGCCAATGACCAGGGGTTAGTTTGTGTAAAGTCGTGCGAGAAGGCTTTGCTTTGAGTCAAGAATTTAACTCCCGAACGTAAAGGAAAGGTTCGAGCAAAAATTTCATTTTCATATGTAAAAGAGGAACTAAATCTACACAATTTGTTGAAACTTCTATTCAAATCGGACACATATTTCTCGAGATATCAGCAAATAAAGTTACTAGATTTGTGTTCCAAAGTGAACTTCAGGGCAGCAGAAGCTATATCACTTCCTCACATTGACAAGGAACACTTTGTTTCTTTTTGTTTTTGTTTTTTTTTCCTTCGGTCTGTTGTGTTGACCTTGAGGTTAATAGTGTCAGGACCTCCCCATGAAGAATGTTAAGTTTGTAAAGTTCTCATGGCACTGATGCAATCGAATTCTGATAACATGGGCTTGTTGAGGAGGAAATTGGTTGTTAACTTTAAGAAAAACAAAAGACTGGTCATTAATGTGAGGGCATGATGTCATATGTGCTTGCTTCGAGTTCAGTTTTTATTGAAAATGTGACAACTATACCTGCCCATATCTCGAGAACCACAGATCGGATTTTAATGGAAGGTCCGGAGTTCGACTCCCGGCCGGGTCATACCAAAGACTTTAAAAATGGAACCAACTGCCGTTGTGCTTGGTGCTCAGCATAAGCAATGGAGTAGGGAAAACAAGCCAGTGATCCACAACTGGAAAAAAGGCCGTGGCCGGCTCGACTTGAACCAATAGGTTGAAAACTGGGCCGTAAAACTCCATCTAACTAACTAACAAATTAATGGAATTTTCACCAGAATGCTTAAAATAAGTACCCCTCTAACATGCTAAAACTTGATTTGGCCTTGAACCTTTCTTTAATGTAATCGTCGGAACTAAGGCCATGGCCTTTGAATGACCTTATTGCCCCTTTCAAAATCACTGCATAGCCTCGGATATTTTTTACACCCTTTTTAGATCTTTCAGTTTGTGCAGCCTGTAATAAAAGAATATGTCCTGCCCTAAATATTATTAATTTTTTGGGGTGCATATTTATGATAAATGACTAAGTATTCAGTGGCAAATAATTCAGAGCATTCTCTTAACTAAATGGCAATTTCATCCAAATGATATTCATAAAATTATTTTTAGCTCGCCTGAGCCGAAGACAAGTAGATACCTTTACAGTTCAAAAACTGTATCGAGTTATAACGTGAATTTGGGGAGTGAGCAGGGGAAAATTAACTTTTTTCTTCTATTTCCGAACAAATGAGTGGATTCTTAGAACAACCTTGATGGGATCTTACTGGGAAGATATGATTTTAAAACGCAACAGCATGTGGCCCCAGGGAACCTAGGACTAGGTTCCCCAATTAAGTGGGACGAGGGTAGGGGGTCAAAAATATAAAAAGAACTTTTCTAGCAGGAGTACAGTTATGGAATGTATATACGGCCTTAAGGTGAAATATACCTTATAGGTGAAGTAAAAGAGTGATTGATTATACCTGTGGTCCCTGAGGGTATTACCAAAGGATATATATATATATATAATATATATATATATATATATATATATATATATATATATATATATATATATATATATATATATATAAGGATATATATATATATGTATATGTATGGCTCCTAGTTCTTTGGTATTATTGATATTTAGTTTATCTTACAATGTAAAATGTAAATATGCAGCGAAATGTCATGGTCATATAGGGCCTAGTTCATTACCTCTATCGAGTGTGATGTAGATACTAAACTTTTTCATTTATTTTTTCAGAAACCAACTGTTCAACTCAAGAGCTCAGTAACACAGGATCTCATCGATGCACTGAAACAACCTGCCCGAGATATTGAAGATAGCAGGGTCATCCGGGCAACAGCAGAGTACATTGGCCAGACGATTAAGGTTCTTTCACATGACAGGCAGCACCCAACATTGGAAGAATATACATTCTCGCCTCCAGTAATGAGGGATCCCACTGTGATAGTCATCGGGCATATCAAAGATTGTCACTTCGTACCATTAAAACAAGGTGAGGGATTGATAAGTCGTATTAGCCAATATGGCACTTGTCCCTCTCCTACAGTGAAGCTTGAGCCCATTCGTCATTATTACGCATCATTTAGGGAGATAGGGATGTTTAAATTGGGAAGATATTTCACTGATTTGCACTGAATTCATCGTTTTTGGTTATAAACACAAAGCACATACACCGTGTTTTTGTGGAGGAAAAAAGAAAACCACTCTTACATTCCTTTAATTAATATTTTAGATGACACAGTGCCGGTGAGGACGAAGCGACCTGTTAGCAAGAATAGTAAGCCGAAGAAAAAGAAGCAAAATAAAAGGACTGCAGAAGGAAAACCGATCACGTCATATTTCTCAAAGCGTAAGTATATAATTATCATCAATTCCAAATTGGCCATTGAGAGGAAGCTACATGTAAAAAAATCTTTTCGACAATGCCGTACATACAGTTAACGCATTTCAAGCATTGCATTTAAAAGCTGATATTGTAATGTCAATCAGATAATTCAGATTGGCATTTATTCTCAGTTCATACGGTACTGGATAAAACATGTCCTTAAGAAGACATGCTAAAACATGATTTTTACATATTACCAACACCAATTACGTTTCATTTGGGAGCGGGGGGAGCTCGATGAGCACACGCCACTGCTGACAATTTTTATCGTTGTCGCTCTGCTACCTCTAGTGTGTAATTTATGCTGGGTAACATTATTCCTGTATGGTCATAGTTTCCGAAGTTTGTTTACAATTCAGAAATTAAGTGAAAAAGGCTGTATAATTTGTCGGGTAATATTGACTTCTAAGCAGTTGCGTGAGCAGTATTACTTGTACGTAGACTCAATAAGGGTTAGGCTGGGGACATGGGCGTCCGCAGGTATGGTCAAGGGGGGCACTTGCCCCCCCCCCCCTGGAAAATCAAAGATTTGAAAAAACGTATAAAAATTAAGAAAAAACCGAACAAAACGTGTTTTCCCTGTTTATATGTGGTAAATAGGCTTTAGAAATGGCATTTCCAGCGATCTGGGAGGCATTTCGGGCCGAAATTTTCTTGCGCTTCGCGCAAACTCTTGGTGGTACGGAGCTTTTGCCCACCCTAGAAATCTTTGCCCCCCACCTGAATTTTTTTCTGCGGACGCCCATGGCTGGGGACTGGGCCTTTTATTGGAGGCGATATCTGCCAATGATTCCTCGCCAAACAGGCGGCCGCTGTCCAAATCATGGTCCCCAGTAGCCACTTTCACTCGCCAATTGGGAGATGGCGAGCTTCTTTATCGAGCGCTGATTCATTCGTCATATAGCACAATATTTAGCAGTCATCTTCATTTTCCTTTTACAATCAGAGCCAAAGTCGACGCCAGTGACGCTAAGTGACTCACAAACACCATCTCAGTCACCTATGTCCTCACCACCAGCATCGTCATCACCCCTGCCTGTGGCCTCAACACTAACTCCGCCATCACCATTGTTTGTGGCCCCACCACCATCACCCTCACCTGAGACGTCACCACCAGTTCCACCATCACCCTTGCCTGAGGCCTCACCACCAGCTCCACCATCACCCTTACCTGATACCTCACCACCAGCTCCACCATCACCCTTGCCAGAGGTCTCACCACCACCTCCACCATCACCCTTGCCGGAAGCCTCACCACCAGCTCCACCATCACCTATGCCTGAGACCTCACCACCAGCTCCACCATCACCCTTGCCTGGGGCCTCACCACCAGCTCCACCAGTGGCGTTTCCCCAGAATGAAAGTGACCCCAGACATCCACCACCACAGGATCATGAAATGCGGGACCATAGAATTAAACAAGGACCCTATCAACCAAGTATGTCATTCCCTAAACGAAAATGTGGAGATCGACAGCGCAGCTTCAATCCCTTATGGTACAGAGAGTTTCCATGGCTAGAGTACTCCCCTGAGAAAGATGCAATGTTTTGCTTCTCCTGTCGTTTCTTTTGTAAAAGAACTCCTTACAGTGTTGGTCATATAAATCAATCCTTTGTTTCTAAAGGGACATGTGGGAAAAACTGGAAGGATGCAAAAGAGGTTCTGGGAAAACATGACTCTTCCATGGTACACAAGAACGCAGAACTCTCAAGATGCACTTATTTGAAAAGCATTCCTATATCCCAACAGTTGGACAGTGCTGCAGCGGCTTCAAAGAGGGTTAGAGATCAAAAGCAACAAGAAAACAAAAATGTAATGAGACGGATAATAGATGTGGTATTGTTGCTGGCCAGGACAAGCCATCCCTTGAGGGGACATGATGAAAGTGATGAATCATTGAACAAAGGTCTTTTCCTGGAGATCCTTGAACTTTTAGGGAGATACGATGACACCATAAAGAAACATCTCGAGAATTCTGCAAGAAATGCAAGATATACCTCACCAGACATCCAGAATGACATCTTGAGTTCTGCACAAGAAGTTATATTGAAGGAAATTTCACTAGAGGTCAACGATGCCCCCTTTGTGAGTGTAATCATGGATGAAGCAACTGACGTAACACATCATGAACAAGCAGCAATTATAGTGCGCTATGTAGACAAGGATATGACTATCCAGGAACGCCTTATTTGGGTGACAGCTGTTGAAAATACAACCGCAGAAAATCTGCTACAAACTCTTCTCGGTGCTCTGAAAATGGTTGAGATAGAGACAAGTAAAATAGTTTCCCAATGCTACGATGTTGCGGCTAACATGAGTGGAGGAATATCTGGTGTGCAATCTCGACTCAAGGAAATTCAGCCCAGGGCCATCTATGTGCATTGCTTTGGCCACTGCCTTAATCTTGTTATTGCAGATGCCATGGCTGAAGTTCAAAGCACGCGTAACTTCTTTGGGAGTGTACAGAGCATTTACAACTTTATCGAATCCAGTCCTCATCGCCATGCAATTCTTGAGTCTGTGATGAAGAGGTTATTAACAGACAAGCGGATCAAAACACTAAAGAGCTTATCTGAAACTAGATGGACCTGTCGCGCTGAAGCAGTCAACTCCATTGCTGAAAACCTGCAGTCAATCCTTCAAGCCCTTGAAGAAATAACTGAAAGAACTACTCGACCAAGGGTAATGGCAGAAGGACAGGCACTCCTGAAAAATATCAGCACCTTTGAATTTGTGCTTCATATGGTGGCCTTACAACCAATGCTGAACAAATGCAAAATTGTTAGTAATTTTCTCCAGTCTGAGGATCTAGACTTGGTGACGGCATTGGAAACTGTGGCCTCGCTAAAGGAAAACCTTCTGCAGATGAGAAGTGATGAAGAGGCCTCTGCTATTTTCTCTCGTGCCAAGACCTTATGTGGTGGGCTTTGCATTGACGCCGACATTCCACGTCGTCCCAGGAAGGTGTCTCGACGAATTGATGATTGTTCTGAAAATGAACATGAATTTACCTCTGCACAGGAGGAATGGAAAGTGAGAAGCTATTTCCAAGTCATCCATAAGGCTGTAGCAGATACTGATCGCCGTTTCAACCAGGAGGCCACAGATATCATTCGGACGTGTGGGAAGATTTTGCGTAAAGAGAAACCATCTGATGATGAGTTCAACAAGATCGCCGCACAATTTGATGTACCACCAGCTGAACTAAAAACAGAATTTGAACTGTATGCCACAGATGAAGGTATATCGCAAGCAAATATATCCTTACCAGGGCTGTTAAAACACTTGCAAACATCAGGACGTGACAATGTGTACAAATGTCTCTCTAAAGTATTGATAGGGTTTGCCTCAATGCCAGTTACTTCAGCTTCAGCAGAGAGAGCATTTTCAAAGATGGGGATTATTAAATCTAAGCTCCGCTCCACTATGACACAAACAAGGTTCATATCCCTCATGCTTCTTTCTGTTGAACGGGAGTTGGTAAGCACCATGGATACTGACGAGGTTCTGAAACTTTTTTGTGAAAAAACGCATAGACGTCTCGACTTTGGATTCTAAAATCAGCCCATACTTATCCAGCAAAGACTTATAGTCGGACAGTGTACACTTTGTAGGTTAACATCGATTGTAAATATGTTTATTCTTTTTCTCAAGTTAGTCATGATTGAGATTGTTTCATGTTTCTCAGTTTGATTCAGCTGTGAGTGTAGAAAATGTTTCCTTGGATAAATCTTTATCAGCAGTTGATCATCATCTCCACTAATGGGCCTAAATTTTTCAAATTTACCCACATACAAACCCTCCTCACCTTATACCACAGCCACTAGGAAGGCGGTCAAGAATGGAGATGATTTGTCGACTTTGTCCCAACCCCACACCAAGAGCCTTGTTACATTTCTGTAGTTTATTTGGAAAGTGATATTTTTGCAATTTGCTCATTGTTTATTGAAGTAAACATTTTATTGCAGACGATAGCTCAAATTAACGACTGCTTAAACTCTACTTACAGGCCTGGGAAATGCCATTTCCGGCTGTCTGAGGGGTCGCGATATTTCAAAATTTTCTGTACGCTCCGCGCCAACCGATGGTGGCGCTCCGCTTAGATTGTCTCTCGGTATGTTTGGCCCCCCCCCCCCCCGTTAAATAATCCTGGCTACGCCACTGAGTATATCTATATCAATGAGGATCTCACACATAAAAATCAACTCCTTTTCGCCAAAGCCCGAAACCACCCGAAAGTTAGCAAATCGTGGGTCCTTGATGGAACTGTATTCACCATTGATGGTTCTGGTGAAAGAAGAAGAACAAACCCACACTCTGACCTGGAAAACGTCGCTAAAGCTCATTTCACGTCTTACTTTATAGAGTAACCACACATTGCCGTTTTGTACTGTTCCGATATGTGCAAGTTTATCATCGATTAAAACTATTTACTGTTTCGGCTATTCATCTTAACAGTCTTGTGGAATCGAAATTGCTGTCTCGGATTTTCTTCTGTTGATCTTTATTACTCTTTGAAGCCATTTGTCCTCTTCGGGGTGTTATCCCCCCCCCCCCTTTGCCATTTGATAGTATTCCTTCTTACTGTTTTCCTTTTTTGTTGTTGTTGTTTTTCGCAAACGCGTTTTGTAACCTATGGTATGCACAATTCTAAATTATCTTAGCTGTATCTGCCTGCGTGACTTCAGTGCTACTGATTTCTCTGAAGGTATGTTTGTCATTGCTCCTCACACTCTTCAGACAGTTGGGCAAGTTTTTGGTTGGGTAAAACATTTTGGTTATATGTTGGTCAAACTTTGCCCAAATAGTGGTTAAAACTCCCCTTCAATGCACGTTTATTGCATTAACCAGCTATTGGTTAAAATGGTGACAAGCTTATATTCAACGGTTGGGTATATTTTCTATTTACCCACTTTTTGAGCAACTAATTGCTAATTAGCATAGTGTTTGCTTAAAAGTTGGACAAATCGTTCGCTTCAGGTTTTGCGACGAACAACGGAACACTTAACTCGATTTGGCTCTGCATTTCTCCTAATTATGGGGCTTCGTGTTGATACTCCGAAAAATCCTTTTAACATATTAGACGTTTGCATACAGGAATACTCGGACATTCTGTTTGGCCGCAGAGTCGGGCTCTATTTCACAAAAAGTGTGAAAATAGTGCTTCGAACTAGCACACTTTCGTGTGAGTTTTTACATCAGTTATCGATCACTGAACAGGGTATTCGCTATCACGTACGGAAAGAGCATCGACATTCTAGATTTTGAAGTAATTTTATTTGTAAACACAAGAGCGTATTGACTCGATTTTGCTTCACATTTCTTCTCATAACCAGACATTGGTTTCATAATCTGAAAATTCCTTTTGACACCTTTCACATCGGCAAAAGCGGAAAACTCGCATGCGATGTAAGGCCATATTTCCATAAAATCGTTAAAATACTGCTACAAAATAGCACACAACTCGAAAAATCGAATTGATCGCCAAACGGCTATCCAATGAGAGCTCAGATACTGGGGGTATTCTCTTTCACGGTCGAATATGAGTTTATATACTGAACAGAATTTAAAACGTTACTTCGTTTTGTGTAGTAATAATCGTATGCTTGAACGTTGTGAACTGCCACAGTAGTTCTGTGTGTGTAGGCTTGTGTTTTAATTCCAAACGTGCCTTTTAAACCTGATTGTTTTGGACATTATAGGCCTACACGGAAGTCTGTGACAAACCAAACATATATGAAGCCAAGGCGTTTGAAATGAACTTGTCAATATAGATGCTGTTTTGTATTTGGGTTTCGGACAGCAGGTATAACATTTTAATTCACATGGAAATGCACAATAAACATATAACTGCTTAAGAAGTTCTTGTCTTTCCCAATCAATTAACGCAATTTTAACAGCTGTTGTGTACAAAGTTCACCTAAATCTCCTGGGAAAGAAATGCCCAGCATGCTTGCATGCTCTTCTGAAGTAAGGAAAGCACCAACGGTTAGGCAAAAATGGTTAACATAAAACCAACGGTTGGTTAATACATTTGCCCAACAGCTTGATGAAAGAAATGCCCAACGAGTAGGCATGTTTTGAAATGCTTATTTACTTAACAGTTGGGTAATTTTCTTCCCAACAATTGGGTTCAAACTTTACCAAATTTGATTGGTCAAAATTTTGACCAACTGTTCAGGTTGTTGAATAGAGGCCCAGTGTTGGTCAAAAAGTTGGGCAAAATTTGCCCATCTTTTTTAAGAGTGCAGTGATTAAATGGCACGACAATTGTATTACTTATAATATTGCTACTAGCTCAGCTGAGGGATTTACTCGTTTAATCTGTATACAGTCTCATGTGAATGATAATTTTAATACAACCAGGGAGGTGTACCAACTTCCTGATTCGACTGACGCTTATCCTAGCTTGTCACCAATTGATCCAAACATACATTTTCATCAAAATACTAAGTTTAAAAAATGTGGGTACTACGGGTTTGACTTTTTACTGATATTTCGGTCAGTTCTTGGAATAAAAAAGTGACTCTTTATCATATAAATGCCAGATCCTTGAATAGTAATTTCAATAACTTGAATATCTCTTTGAATTCAGTTTATCATAAATTTTCAGTTATTAGTGTAATAGAGACATTGATTAATGAAGCTGACAATTTATGTTCTTCGTATCATATTTCTGGTTTTAATTTAGAAAAAAGGATCCAGGAATGGTCGTGGTGGCGGTGTAGCCCTTTAGGTAAACTAATCACTTATGTACAAACTACGCCCTGATTTTAGCACTTGTGTGGAAGGTGTCTTTGAATCACTCTTCACTGAAATAATCTCAACCCATGCATTTATGCTTATTGGAATTATTTACTGTCTTAGGGAGTTACAGATCACGCTTTTGACTTATTGTTGAATGTTTTCTTGTTACTGAGCACAGACCCTAGAACGTTTTTTTTTTTTTTTTTTTATAAATTTTAATGGCAATATGTTAGATCATTCTGAACAAAAATGCAATCTCCTTTTGAATCTGTTTCAATCCGGTCCTTCATATTTTGCCAACTAGGTTCACTTCCATTTCAGCAACTTCCTAGATGTAATTTACCAATACTCTGTCAAAACCATGTCTCTCTGGTGTAACCCTGGATGACATTTCTGACCATTTTCGAATTTTTACTCTATACGAAATGAATATAACTAATGGTAATTACAAGACACATAGCAGGAAGGACACTCCTGTTACTTTAGAACATTTTCAAAATGCTCAGCAAACTGAACCTTGGGCTGTTTACCAGTGTTATGAGGCAAGCACGGCTTTTTATAAGTTCAATGATATTTTTGTTCATCATCTTAATAACGTCATTCCTCTTTTTCCAAAGAGAATAAGGTCGAAGGGCAATTATAATGAATGGATATCATCAGGTATTTTAAACTCATGTTAAACTAAGCAACGTTTGTACAAAAAGTATTTAAGGAAACGTACTACTCAAAATTTCAATGACTATAAGCGTTTTCGTAATCGTCTCACCTCTGTTATTCGCTCCGTTAAAATGAATTTTATAAGACTCTATTTGTCAGTTGCGGGAATGACGTTAAAAGTGCTTGGCGTACTATAAATTGCCTTTCGAATGGTCATCGTAGCGATAAGTCCATAGAACAAGTCACCCACCATGGTTATGCAATGTCTGATCCTATTGAAGTCAGTACTATCTTCAGTGACTATTCTACTAGTGTTGGCCTTCTTACCTAGCAAAATATTCCCACTGTTTGCTCTCATAATTTTGATTGCTGCCTTGAGTCACTTGTTGCTGACTCAAACAAATGATGGAATTTTGACACTGATCTTATCCCTCAAAATTTCCCCGGCTAGGTAGGATGGCATTTCTCCTAAAGTGGTAAAACATGCTGTTCCCTATATCTGTGATCCTCTTACTTTTTTATAATCTCTCTCTTGAGCAAGGCACTGTTTCTGAGGCTCTCAAGGCTGCTCGTGTAGTCCCAGTTTTCAAAAACGGTGAAGGGAAAGATGTCAGTTACTATAGACCAATCGCTGTTTTACCTCTTTTCTCTAAGATACTTAAAAAACTCATGTTCACTAGATTACATAAATTTTTAATTGACCACAGGTGTATTTAAGACTATCAGTTTGGTTTTCTTCCTGGCCGCTGTACATCCCATGCATGCCCCTATTCATTTCTCTGATATTGTAATTAATGCCTTTAGGGAAAATAATTTTGTCGCTGGTACTTTCCTTGATCTCTCAAAAGAATTTGACACTCTTGATGCTAAAATTTTACTTAGTAGACTTAAGTATTATGGAACTAGAGTTAGGGCTCTCAATTTGTTACAATCAACAACGTTAATTCCGATCCTTAGCCTATTACCTGTGGTGTCCGTCAAGGTTCAATTTTAGGTCCGCTTCTCTTCATCATTTATGTAAATGACTTGTATAAAGCCAGTGACAGACTTCACATAATTTCATATTCTGATGATACAATTTTTCTCTTTAAGTCTTGACCTAGGTATGTTACTTGAAACTGTTCAGAATGAGTTTGTGAATGTACGCGAGTGGTTTTGTGTTAACAGGTTATCACCTAATGTCAAGAAAACCACCTCTGTAATTTTTGGATTCCCCTCTAGGGCATTTCCTACTAATCTCGATCATATTAAACTCTGTGACGTTAAGGTTAGGTTTTCAAGTAACTCTTATTGACCAATATCTCTCGTGGAAAGATCATAGTCTTTACACCAGCAAAAAAGTGTCTAAGGGTGATGGTATTCTGAGCCGTTTGTGTCATCTTCTACCTAGACATATTCTCCTCATCTTGTATAATACACTGATCCTCCCTTACTTATCCTATTGTAATGTTGTCTGGGGCGGTGCTCTACCGACTAGGATCCAGCCACTCATTGTTCTTCAAAAGAGATGTATACGTATTATCTTTAATAAGCACCGTCTGCATAATACCATTCCTTTATTTGCTAAGCTTAAAATTCTTTCTTTTTACAATCTAGATCGTTCTTGCACTGGTATGTTCTCTATTCAGCTGGGTTCATGACATTTGCCCTCTCATCCTTTAGCAGGTATTTTCACTTTTGTGGTGAAACTCATTCTTATTATATACGCTTCCCTAGGAATATTTCTGTCTCGTTTTTTATACTAAAGTCTTCCCAACTCAGTGTTAGGTACATAGGCGTTTAAAGACAAGCATTCCTGACAAGAAAGTTTTTAGTAAACGATTGCAAGAATAACAGTGTCTAGAAGAAGATACCACATGTCATAAATAGCCCAGATGTTGTCTCGAGTAGGCCGAGAGCTGTTTTAACACAGGGCATCCTTCTCCAACGGGAACATGAGCCCTGCACCCCCAACGTGACTCCGGACAAGACCTGTGCAACCGTTGACATCCAGTCGCCCAATGGACTACCTTTTCAAAATTGCTGACGATAGGATCTCCATATTTCATCTCATTTAGTTCTTAGCGATGCTTTAGTTTCTTCCCCGTTCGTTCCTGCAATTTTGACTCATAAGTCAGAAACTCGGTATATTAAGTAGACGATCATCTACCTAATATTTGGTATTTACATGTCAAGTATAAAATCCCTCATACTTAACTTGAGTTATCGTGTTACAAGACAAGCGTAACATACCTACGTGCCTGCCTGCCTGCCTGCCTACCTACATACATATATGTCGCTATATCGACCTGGTAGGCGAAATCGGTATACCTACTGGCAAAAACAAAACAATAAAACACTACGAGTTACGTATGCACTTACGTTTTCCCTAAGAAAGCAGTGTGCTAAAACGCTCAGTCGAAACGATTTTTTCGCTACCTCCCGCGTACCGAACAAGTGCATATGTTAGTGGAAATGATCTACAGTCTCCATGCAACTATTTAATAAAGCTTTGATTCACTGATTCATATAAATTAGGTTCGTCTCTCATACCAACTCAGTACTAAAGGGGACACGCTTCTATGACGTAGTAATGGTCTAGGAAACTTTACTCAACAGTGTTTAAGCTCAGTGGACCTCGTTCTTCCAGATAGGCCTCAGTGGCTTAATGGTCAGAGCATTTGCTCGGTACGCGGGAGGTGGCTGGTTTCAATCCTGCTTGAGGCTAAGTTTTCCACCCATGTATTAACATCTTCTTTCAATATAAGGCAAGGTCCGCGACTATTTAATATAAAGTGAAGAATCTTTTGTCCAAAAATCATGGTATTCGAGATTGGAATGCCTAGTTTGGTTTTATTAAATTTTCTGAATAATTCGGGTATACTCAATTCATAAATGCATGGTTCCATTCTTTTCCAACTTTATAATGGGGCATTTTGAATTTAAACTGGCCCCATTTTTTTCACAGAAAAATGACCATAACTTCCTTATTCTATAATCTATAAACGTGCTTGTGATGACAACCCCCATGTTTTCAATATCACCTATTCCATTGATGACATCGCCACCAAGCATAAATGACGGCCATGTTGAATTTCAAGATGACAGCTTTAAATGTCTCACAATAGCAGGTAAGACTATCCTGTTAGTCCAAAAATTCTGTTTAATCTACAGTAAGTACCTGATGAAGGAATAAATTCTTGAGCCAAAAGTGACTGGCAAATAGAATTTCAAGATGGCGCTCATTTATTGTGTCGTGGATCGGAGTGATCCAACTATTTGCTGGTGTTTCCCAACTGGACTCTCACAGGAAACAAATGATGAACAACTTTCACTTTAGTGATTGGGCTGATATATTCTCACGCCACTAGTAGGCTAATGAAATGATGACACACAGCGTGTGAAAGACTAGAAAAGAATAGACCTCAAAAGATGACTAAAGAGATCAAAGAATGAAAGAGTACCTCTGGGAGCAACTCCACAACTAGAAAACAATAGAAAACACACCATGTTAACAGTCGGATATACTCCCAAAGGGACACAATATGATAAACACTTACATAAATATGGGACAATCAACTACTCAAATCACTGTTAGGTCACACCATTACCCCGTACAACACCCAATAGTTAACTATCAAACACATTTGTGAAGCCCAGGGGCCTATACCATAACTGTTACCGTTAACGTAGCCTAACAACAATTAGTTAACATTCAGTACAGCCTAAGCTTATTATAGGGAGCTTAGCCTCTGCAAAATGTAAACAAACAACAGCGCCCCCAATTTCTAGAGTTACGCGGTTAATTAAACACAAAGAGCGCCACCCAAATCCAGAAGTTCTTGGTGTGACAGATTACATGCACACGACATAGTAATTACGATGTAGCCTACCACAGTCTTATCCATGTAAACATGTATCCTCGGAGCCTATACACTGCATAGGGTCCAAGCCAAAAAGACGTTACGTTAGGTAAGTGAAGGAAGCACGGGGAAGCACGTCTTTTGGATTAGGGTTACCCTGACTAAAACATCAGCTTGCAAAACACCCCCATTTCAAGGCGCTTTGTTATGAACCTGATGACAATTCTCAACCTCAATCCACTTAGCAAAGCCTGTTAATATTAGACCTTACCAAATTTGTGTGGAGACAGTATTGATGATCCTGTCCTATCCTTTAGAGCGTCATTTGGACCTGAAGGATGAGTACCTTCGCACCACCCGTAGAGAGAAAGCAAAGAAGGATCATCTGATGTAGCATCTAGATTAAATAGATCTAAATGATATGGGCTTCGTGTGTGCTGAACTGTGTACATTTCGTACGTACAAGATATTGGCTACAAGACAGATACATGCGTACAAAGAAAACAGGGCTCTCTTCTCCCCGAATTAGGGAAGGGCTGTCGTGAGGGAAAAAGGATGGTCGTTTATGAATGTCTATACTAAAAGGTCTAATTTGCGAGAATTCACCGATGACGGTTGTGGGCGTCAAGCCACTAAACAAACCTGCCGAGTTCAAATCATAATAATGGCATGTAAACCTTAACTTAACAATCCAGACTGAGCTAATTTAGAGGGCCCGTGTGCAGACCAGGCTTCTCCAAGTTAACATGATCAATAATTATTACTCGTCCACCACTGCTGTACATCTTGCAATTTTCTGTGAGAATAACGGTTGGGTCAAGTCAGACCCTTTAGGCGCTTTAGATTTCAGACGCTTTAGCTTGTAAGGGGTCTAATATCGTTCGCCTTATCGCTGTCAAAAGTCTTATAAACAAACTAGGTACTCTTCACCCACATGGTCTTAATTCTAGGCCAAACACTTTGCTTGAACGATTTTAATTCCGTCATTGACCATTTACTTTTTCCTTGAGTTCGGCATTTGTGCTTGTTTGATTTCAATTTCAGTTGCAACTTTTTTACCTTATTGAAGGGTATGTTACCCGAAACGTAGTAAATATATTTTGTACAACTCATCATTACACTCTGTATTACCATGCTGTTTCTGCTGTTTCTTCGATATATATATATATATATATATATATATATATATATATATATATATATATATATATAAAAAGATATATATAAATAAATATATATATAAATATATATAAATAAATATATATATATCACTAATTCCCACCTTAAGGGGAAAGAAGGTGTTGAAAAGTCAACCATAGGGCGAAGAAAAAAATGGGGCGAAAAAACGGATTCGACTTAACGTTTTCATACACTTTTTATATAGGAATGCGTAAACGTATGAAAGCGCCCTCTAACGCCCTCTTTAACACAATCTATAAGTAATTACTGCAATGTCGACAAATTTACGGACACGTACCTGTTACCATGTACGTATGGCAGGCCATTGAAATAACGTTGATTGTATCTTGGGGACGGTTGGGCGTAATATATGCTTATGTATTTTATTATTTTATTTTCGCCTTAACGTAGGAAGATATAAAGACTCCCCTTAAGGCGGGAATTAGCGTTATATATGTATGTATATATATATATATATATGTATATATGTATGTATGTATGTATATATATATATATATAACCCTTTATATAAACATATATATATATATATATATATATGAATATATATATATATATATATAACGCTTATTCGACAGTAAGGGCGAAACCTGAATATATCCCTCACCTTAAGGCGAAAAAAATTAAAAACACAAGCATATATTTTTACCCAACGTCTTCAAGATATAATCAACTTTATTTCAATGGCCAGCTATCCGTAAAATGTTAACAGATACAGATAACGCAAATTCGTCAACTTAGAAGTTATAGCATATATATTGTGATTTTAAAAGGACGTTATCATTCGTTTACGTATTCTTATATAAAAAGTGTGTGAAAACACAGGGCGAAGTGGTTTTTCCGCCCTTATTTTTTCGCCTTGTGGTCGACTTTTCAACAACTTTCTTTCCCCTAAGTGTCGAATTAGTGAAATATATACTGTAAAGCTGGTGCTTTAAGCTTGCAGGCCGAAGAGCATTGCGGAGCATTGGGGAGCTCCTAGCGATTAGGCGGAGCCTTGCGGAGCTTTTAGGGATTATGTGGCGCCGGCAGATCCCTGTATGAAGGCGTTCGAAAGTACTTGGATTAGTTTATTGTGAAAGAGTTGTGCCTCTGTGAATCATCGTCCACTGGGAGAGATTATCCTTAAGATAAGCTTCCCTTTGTGAGTGTCCATTTATTTGTGGTTGCTAATTTGCATGTCTCATGTTACTTCATGTAACTTTACATAACTTTACGTAACAAGCTATTTCCTGCACAAACGAGTGCATGTATTTTACAATGGCCAGGACATTTTATTCTTGGGAATGAATGGTTTGCCAGATTTGGATTATAAAAGACTATTTTAAGTGTTATTGTAAGTTTTAATTAGTTAGTTAGTTAGTGTGCATTTATAGGCGAGAGTTGGGGACAAACTACCCGTTATGCACTACCTCCTCATCCCACCTGGATGCAGTTTAACGTCATACCCAGGACATTGTAAGTTTTAAGTTTATTGCTTAATGAAAGGGAAAGTTGTTTTAAGGAGTATTGTCTAAAAACAGAGGAAAACCTGTGCAAGCCAGGGACTTCATCTCGTAGTAGAGACTTGGACAGGTCAAAACAAGGTGTCTCTCACCGCGGTTGTCAGCAGGCCCGCGCCCTTTAGCGACAACTGGTGTTACAAGAGGCATCTCTGGAGTTTAATCTTTGCCTTAAATTCTACGTTTTTAAGAGTTTTATTTTCGTTTATTCTGTATTTTGTACGTTATCCTGAGGAAGCCTTTTACTTAACTGGAGAATTACACCTTAATAGAAACTTAGAAGTGACTCTACTCGCCGTCTTTTGTGTTACCCATTGGAAGCTCGTGTGGCCAATTAAAAGACAACACCTTCGGTCAAGAATCCCTCCCTGACAGCCTCTACGCTACCCAAAGACCAATCAACCATTACAACTGGTGGCAGCGGTGGGATGAACGTTTTCGAGGAACAAAAATGGCGCGTAAGTACATCTTTTTAAGTTCTCCGGAATCACCTTCCCAAGACCTTCTTGAGAAAATCCAAATAGAAATTCTCGGTGATATATTCAATTCAAATTTAGCACCAAATGCACTACCATTTTGAATCCAGCCCACCTTACGTGAGCAAAAATTTGGTAAAGAGGAGGTGACCCCCTCCCTTTGATCCCTCCCCCAGGACAGGAATCAGTGTCATCTGCCAGAACAGAGACAAGCACCGTACAAAATTTAGACCTGTGGAGAACACTGATGCAGGCCCCAGCAGCCGTGGGTGGGTACCTAGTTGTGTGGTCGTACAGATGAGTATGGGTACTTGATCGCTTGTGTGAACATTGTGCACATTGAAACTTAAAGTTGCGAAGGTTTACAATACATTAGAGAATCTAAATAGATTGTACATGTTAGGCGTATTTCTTCATTTTAGGTATACGTTGGAAACCAAGAAAAAGCGTCAAACGGCAATAAAGAAGTTGAAAGCTTCGCATCTGTCCGGCCAGGGATGCTAGCAGCCATTCATGTGTAGAGACTGATGGTAGGCCAGTCATTGCGAAGGTACTAGGAGTTGCGGATGAAAATGCTTCACTCAATTTGTTGAAAGGGTCGTGGAATGGAACATGGCATACCTGGTTGGTAAAGGACGGCAGAAATATTTAAAAAAAAGGGTGCCATACACATCAGTTGTGCCAACATCCTCATTGATATTGTGGGACTTAAAAATGACCCAGGGCCGAAGGCTAAGACAAGAAACTGTACGAGAACTAAAGGCCAAGTATGGAGAGTTGGACTCAAACACCTAAATATATTTTTGGGTTATCTTTACTTGCGGTTACTGTAAGCAGTGGCGGATTCGGGGGCAGGCCGTCATTACAAATTTTCAGGAATTGTTTGTTCTGTGATAAAGAAAATATACAGTCTATAAACGTACTTCAAAAATGAAACCAATAGCACCATTTTGCAACTCCACTCCAATCCAGTACCAAAATTTTTTGAAAGACCAGGACTGTGACACGGATCAAGCACCATGTGCTCCTCTATTGAAAACACTTGGATACGCCTTTGGTGAGATAATATTCCTAGTGTAAATGCAACCACCAACCTTATTCAAAATAAAAAAGTAGACATGTGAGTTCAGTTGTTAATGTTTGTGAGACATGTAAAATTGCCCGATACATTTGTGTTACTTCATGAAGTAGATTACACATATTGAGTACTGATGATCTCTATCTTTCTGGTGGAGTTCAAAGGTCATTTGGGGTCACCAGAGGCCAAAAGGTCAAAGCTTGAAAGCAATACCTCAAGAAGGATAACTGTAAAGGATCTGACACTTGATACGTGGATTTTTCGTGTTGTGGCGATACTTCCTTTTGGTGTTGGTGGATGTCAAAGGTCATTTGGAGTCACAAGAGGTCAAAAGGTTAACACCTTGTAAACGCGATATTTTACTGAAGGATGAAAACTTACATGCTTGGCCTGTGGATTGTTCATATTTATCATGTAGACGGCCATAATTATAGGATATCTGATCCTATTGTTTTAAGTGGAAGTGAAAGGTCATTTTGGGTCACAAGATTTTATGATATCTCAAGTAGGATAACTGTGAGGGATATGTTTGTCATGTGGGTGATTATTGTATGTAACAAGATACCATGTAGCAAGGACTCACTAAGCCTTTTTGCTGTCTGGTTTGCATTTGTCATAGAATTATATTCTCCTTTCAGTCGTGTTATTTAAATGCCACTATTTCCATCTCCTTTAATAACATAACGTAACCGTTTAAAGGGCAAAGAGCTGGACATGATGTCAAAGAAGCTATAGGGACCTGGGGCTCTCTTAGTGGTTTTAGACAAAATTTGTGACAAAATTGGCCAGATAATCTGTTGTACAATATGAGGCATTTTTGTAGACTCCAAATCAAAAATAAGTGATCAATTTACTGTATGCTAGGGTGGCTGGTGATTTTCTTTTACTACAGAAGAAATAATTTTGGCATTAACTTCTGCTGGTAAGACAAAAAAAAAATGCAAATGCTGATTGCACGACATGAAGTGAAACGTGTGGACTATTTTCATAAAAGTTCTGGAAAAAGAGGGGGACAACTCTTTCAGAGGTGGGAGGATGTGTCCCTTCTCCATTCCCCAAACCTGTTGACGTCTATGCACAAATGACACAAAGAATGTTTACTTAGCGAATCAGACACTGAAAGTTACTGAGTTCTGGCTGTACTGGCATGCTAGCATACACTTGTATTATAACCTATATATCGGCATTTACCATTTAAATCATCAGCTAATTACTAGTAAACTGCATCAATTGCGCAGTGTTTTGCTTTTGCTATATTGGTAATATTCTCCATTCATTAAGCAGTAAGTAAGTTAATATTCAAGACTGCAAGGCAACCCTAGACTATAAAGTAGTTATACGGAAATTTGTACCATACATGGTAAAAACAAAAGTAAATGTTTACCCCAAAACGTTAAAAAGTTGCTGCAACCAAATGTCGTGTTTTTCCTATTTAAACGAGTGACTTTTATCCAAAAGCATTCAAACGTTTAGCGGAATTTCTGGTCAATCTTCCAAATGAGTTGCTGCAACCAAATTGCGTGTTTTCCCCCCTTAACTGGACAATAGTTGAACGTTTACTGGGGCTTAAAATTTTTTACTTCCTTCTTATGCTAACTTTTTGAGGTCTTTATAAGGTCTTGCAATGGGTCATATGATTGCCACACTTTAAACATTTGAAGCGCATTTGAAGAAATGACCAAACATGGTTACGCAAGGATTAAGAAATGATTGGGAAAGATAAGCTCTTCTCACCTTAGATGTTTGGAAGGTTAGGCTGGATATATCGTGCATACTGTGAATAACGTTAGACTTTGCATGTTTTTGTTCTAAGACGAATTATCTGTACAAATTTCCATACTCGTCCCACTGGTGTAACGTTAGGCTCGTAGTAGCCTATACCGTCCACCGCTTACACTGTACTCAAACGAAGGAATCTGGGAATATATTCTACGTTTTTTGATTATATGATACGCATATACAACTTGCTTCGTAGAGAAAACAAAAACAGTTACCCTATGTACCCCGTTAACCAGCCATAGTTGATTTGAAACCTGTCAAACATCTAAGAAAAGAAGAGCTTACCTTTCTTCATCGTGTCGCCTTCGCTTTTTGGCCACTTTTTCAAATGCGCATGCGTTCCTGTAATAAACTGAAACTTGTGGAAAACTTTCCTTATCATATCGTGTTACGTTCACGTTAAGTGGGGTAACTATCTTTCTACAAACACCGGTTCAGTTTTTTCAAAACGAATTTAGAGTATCAGTGTTCAATACTCTAAGCTGACGATAATCAAGAATTACGAAATCCATAAACATTTAGCACAAAGAAGGATTTTCTTGAACCAGACGAAATTCGTATTAACGAGGAAGAGGCTAAAAGTTTGCATTAAAGATCAGTTATGATTTACCGTCAAAATTGTGAATTTTTAAAGTAACTGTCCAAGTGGATAATGGTTTGACTGTACTGAGGAGAAACTTTTACGTTTTGTTTTTACAGTGTATTTAGCCTTCCCAAACACCACAGTGGCATGTGCAGGGGTATTTACTAGTATCAAATCTGGTAGCAAGCAATCTATAGTAAACTATACTATGTCTTGCTTGCAGACTTTCGAAGGATTTCCTGTTAAACACTCAATAAATTTCGTGTGAGGTTTGTTAACAATCATTAGTGACCCAGCTTATAAAGTCTTTCCTGTGAAAGACTCCGTGGTGAATGTTTGGTTATAGAGATATCGTTTCTCCAGTTTGAGTGGCGACCAGGCTGACAATTATGCTTTCCTGTGAAAAACTTCATAAATTCCGTGTGAGGTTTACAAACAATCATTGGCGACCCGGTTTTTAAGGTCTTTCATGTGAAAGACCCCATGGAGAAGTGTAAGTATACTGTGTAGACTACTTAATTATTGCGGCCTGTCTCATAAAGTCTTTTACATAAAAGACTTCAAATTGAAATACCAGACCCTGTTTAGATTTGTTAACCATAAATATCAGCCTGCTGAACGGAACTTTTCAACGGAAGTCTACATAGCAAAATCGAGTTATTGTTTGTAAGTAGGGGAACTACTGTTGCAGAGCTACCTTATGAGGACTTTCATGTGGAAGACTTTGTAGCTTCCTTTTCCAAAAAATTCAGGTACAAATACACAGCAGCTGTACAAATATTCTTTATATTATTGTATGCTAGGACCATTCTTTAATCCATTCTCACATGCTGGAGAATTTTATAATGATGCAATAAAGTCACAAATTGTGGAGGATTTTTGCTTGATTCTTGTTTGTTACAAGGACACATTTTGTAGAGCATTTTGGGGTAATTTTTTGCAACTGAGAAAATTACAATAGATTTAATCTCTTACGGTTATGATGCATATATATTCCGTCTTTGGCACTTTTTTAATGTTTGTCCAAGTTAATGACTTCTTAATGTTCAAACTTTTTACCTAAGGGGAAACCTTTAGTTGTCTACACTACATAAATACCAACTGTTGCCAACATGGGGCCAACGTAACGCCAACGCTGTGTGCTATTTGGAACAGATCTAAGTTAATTTAGTATACTTTGTAAGAATTAAGGAAAGGGGTTTTAGTGATAAGCCAGTCAGACTTTACGTCTCATTCTTCTGCATTCTTTTGCTGTTGCTGTTTGGGCTCTATCCAGAGCCGTAACAATAGATATATCGTTTAGCCTGCATGTATTTGTGGCCATCTTAAATGCACGGGAACACGGGTCTCCATCTTACTTTATGGCAGATTTTAATACTAGATTTTATACCTGAAAAGGCAGTTTATATGAAGTCCATTATAGAAATCCACAAGTACGAACCCTCTTATATTTGCAATTGATTTACAAAAGGATGATTTGACGAATTTCTCAAGTAAACTCAAATTTTGAAACACCCCTTACAAGAAAAAAATCTTTAAATAAACATGTGTTAAAACATAAAATCATAACAGTTGTGCAAATTCTTTTCCAAGATATTACACAATGTTGGGAGGGGGGGGGGGAATGCTAATGTGAGCTGTGATTTTTTCAGAATCTTACTCAAAGTGGATGTTATAAATGGTTTAAGGTTGTCTCAAAACAATGAGTTGACGCACACAATAAAACAAACATGATAAAGAAGAATCTTTAATTAAAATACACAGTTTATTATGACATCGTTTATTCAAAAAGGGGAACTTAGTTTGAAGACCCTCAACAACTTGCCAACTATTAACGACTTACTTGTAACTCGGAAGAGTTTAAGGAGTATGTGATTACAACAAACATGTAATATTATTTTTGTCAAAAGTCAGTTTGCTGCATAACCATGAAACATTAATGAGTGAAATTAAGTGTTAGAAAGGAGGTCAATTGAATTAAGTATTTGGATAGTAAATTACTGGACATGTGAAACAGAAATTGCCCTGTTACTGTTTGGTAAGCAAACAATATTAAAGATTCATATATTAGATACACATGACGATTATTCGTACCTTGCTTAGTATTTGTAAAGTGCCTCATGCCATAATAATGTTTGGATCAATTAGAATACTATCTATAAAATCAAGAATGAAATAACACTTGAAATTTTAATTTTGTTTGTAAAGAGCATGAAGCACACACAGTATTATGCCACCATTTTACTAACAAATTATCTGAACTGAATTATATGGTTGGTGAAGTGTGTATTATATTTTGTAATGAAGGAACGTAATTATCTGCGTCCTTTCTATCAAAATAAGTTTAAAGCAATTAGAGTCTTACCTCACTTGAGAGAACTTTTCACAGGATAAAATGTACTTCTTCGCTATGTTAGGTAACACATACGAAGCTAATTCTACATGTCTTGAATCTTGTTCACCGCTAAATCAGTTTGTTAAAATTTCTCTAAAAAAAGCCACCTAGGAGTAATAAGTGCAGTATGAAAAAAAACATAGATCTTAAAATGTACATATCTTCTGATAAAAGACTTAGAAAATTCCCACTTAAAGTTTACATATGAAGCGTTGGTCTTAAAGTTAAAAGGGTAAAGTAGCAACAGGTGTAATGTAGTATATCAAGTAACATATACAGGATGTGACGTAGTGTTTGGCCTTCAAAAACTCTGGGAGTAAATATATTTGAAGGGAAAATTAAAGCCTGTAACACATGAACCAATATACTATAATATACGCAATAGAATTTTCCATTATTGAAAAGACAAAGAAAGAATAGAACTGTTACATTGGTTACGATGTGGATGTGTATCATCATCATCACCATCACCATCACCATCACCATCATCATCATCATCATCATCATCATCATCATCATCATCATCATCATCTACGTGCAAATTATTGATCGTTTACTTTTAACTCAGGATTGCTTCAAGGAGTATGTGAAAACTAAAAACATATTTGGTTATTTTTCCTACAAGGTATCTGGTTGCAAAACCGTGAGACATTAATGAGTAACATTTCTTGTAGAAACCAGCTCAATTGAACTAGTTATTTGGATGGCAAATTACTGGATATGTAATATAAAACATATAATCAAATATAAATTGATCTAGTTTCTGTTCGGTAAGCAAATAACCACGACACAAATTTTAATCTTAATTTATAAGTATAGCATGAAGCTTGTTAGCAGTATGCTTACTAGTTATATAGTTTCTCATGTCATAAGAATGTTCAATCCAACTTGAAAAAAAAGTAAAACGAATGATTAGCAATTTACTTATAATTTTACGTTTGTTTGAAGTAGAGAACTATTAAAATAAATACTGAAAACATTTTTAAAATCATGCAACACTTGAAATCCTGTAATTTGTGGATAAAACTCATAAACATACTTTTCAAAACAAACACAGTAGCATTTAACATTTTTATTACACATTATCTCAATTGAATTATCCTTATAGAAAAGTAAGGCGGTTTATAAAGTATGTCTTAAAGAAATAACTTTATTAGAACCATTTTATTTGTATCCATTTTACCATTACCTAAAACTTTCTAATGTGTTTCTTTCTTCGGTTTTGCTATTAATACCTTTAATACAATTGAAGTCTAAGCGCAATTATTTTCACATTACAACTTTTCTCGACATGACAAGACAACGACGGAGTCACCCATGTTTTGGTTCACTAGCATAAAAGGTGGTGCAAATTGGTCCCCATAGAAGATAATGATATCTGTTCAATCATTATCTGTCAATCAGCTAGTGACTACATCACAACAGAATATAAGTTCACTTGTTGAAAAACCTGGAAGCAAATATGTGTGAGTTAAAAGGTTACAATCATTGCACTCAATGCTACGGTACTTATGTTTTTTTTTAAAGAAAGAAAAAGGAAAGGAAAGAACAGTTGTATTCTGAAGATCAGTGACAGCAGGTTTAACATTTTTAAGAATCCTGCAGTGAGCCCAAATTATCCAGGTATATTAAACATAGACAAATTGAACACTTACAGTTTAAAAGCACAAAACGTTAGGAACATGTAAATATTAATCAAATCTAAAAAGATAAAACGTGTTTGTGACATAACCTGTCAAAGAACTACCACTCCTATACTTATCCACCTAATAGTTTAATTCTAATTTTACAAAATTTTTTCACAACATATTTTTAATGAATTTCTTAACCTTGTCAGTAACATACCCACCGTCTAATCAACGGAAGATCCTACAACTAAATCAAATGTACTTCAAGCCCCTTTATCAGGTTTCACAGCCCTTCTACCTACACTCATAGCACAGAATCCCACTTGACAAAATGTTTAACGCCTATTTTGCAAGGCCTGCACACGGTCATATCTACAAGTAGGATGCGTCTGAGCCGGTTTCGATTCTACCTTGTAGTGCTGTTTCACTTCGTGTCGAGGCAATGCCGTGGGTTCTAACTTACTACAAAGCTCCTCAAAACACCATTTTTGACACTCCTGATCAATTTTTTTGACCCACCATCGTAATTTTTGTGTAATAAGACTACAGCTGGAAATTTTTTAACTGAAAAAAACTGTTCTTAAATAACCAAAATAACATGAGACTATGTACAGATATACCCTCTGCACTCAAAACTGCTTATCTTTGCATTCAAAAATTGACGAGAAACTGAGTTTTTCTCTGAAAAAAAAACCAGCTGTACTTTATGGGAACCAAACAGTTAGAAGAAAATCAAATTTGATGTAGGACTGATTATGGAGCGATGCATATTTCGTTAACTTCTTCCAGCAATTCAGCACACTCAAGAACAGCGATGGTAAAGGGCTGCTTATCATCCTTAAGTAAGTCTCGAATGGCCAGCGCAAAGCATCCAAGATCTACTACGATTCCAAGAACACAGAGAAAGTATGTTATCACCGTAAGTGCTTTGCACGTCCTTACTGCATAGCCCAAATGGGAGAGGACATCATCGCCATTCTGTAAAGAGTATCAAAAACAGTCCTTTCTATTAATATGAGTTAGGTAAGTAAAAACTCAATCATAGTCATGCTATCTAATGCTGCCAGTTTTATCAAGTTCATTGTCAATATTTTCGTACAATAATTTTGCCGAGGTGTATTTGTCATTCCATGGGAAGTATGTTAATGATTTTACATAGTGTAAGTGTTGGGTATCATCTTATATCGGTGGGGTTTGCATACAACGTACTAAGCTACATACACATTGATAACATAACCTTGTTAAACCAGGGAGCTGACATTTGTTAAATAGCAACTTCCTGGCTAAACGTCAATGTTACTAAACTGTTTCCACAAAACTTAACTGGTTTTGCAGTCTACGAGCTACGATACCTACCTCACTTTCATCAATAAGTTGATTGCAATTGTGTCCGGCTCCCATAGGTGTCCAAGGTCAAGTTCTCTCACACGGTCGTCTTGAGAACCCTTAGCATTAAGAAGCTTCACAAGCCAATTTAATATGTTACCCTTGGATGCGTTTTCATCCATGATGTGATTACCAGCAATAGCTTATCGTCGTATCTAATAGCCCTATATCTTGCGATAAACTACCCTAGGGCTCGGACTGAGCAATGTAATTTGTCTTCTGTGATCCCTGTTGCAATAACGGATTGAAGGAAACTTGCTCTTGCACAAAGTACAGCGACTAGTTCTTGAAAAGCTGCATGCAGAAATCGAACTCTTGACGTGTAATCTGCATTGACTCATATGTAGCCTGCGACAAAGTTAGTAAAACAGCGCTGAAGTGAAGACGCTTAAAATGGTGATTGTCGTACCTCACTTTTCTGTTGTCTAAGTGTGGTATATCTTTTTATCAACCCCATGTCTTAAATTACCAAAACTGATTTCCTCTAATAATTAGATGATCGTTATGTTCATAGAGCGTAAGGAATAATTAGCCCTAGCTCAACTAAACACTCTCTTCTCCCTTTTTCTAAATTGTTGTTACAGTTGTTTGGTTACACTCCAATGTTACCTTTATCATGTGTTAAGATTGTTTCCTCATTTAGGCAACAGATGCAACATAAAAGATTATCAATCACCAGGTAAAAGCTTTGAAAATGCTATCCGAACAGCTCTAATACACACAATGTAGTGTGGATCGGACGCTTCATAAAGAAGTGACTTGTTCACCCTTACGGAGGAAGAACATGGAAACTCTGCGAAGAATGACCCTTGAGATAGACAACCCACCTGTCGCTCGAGGGGCCGTCTGAATCCTCTGACAATCACACATTGCTTTCTGTTGCAAATAGGTCTACCGATGGTCTCCCAAACATGCTGAAATGCAACCGCTTATGCAAAGGACATTTTAAAAGGTGACCATGCACCCACCCTGAATACATCTCTATTAGAAAATCAAAAGTCGCAACTATGAACACCTTGCGAGAGTTGTTGCAATATGACAATTTTTTGTCGAAAGGCCTGCCACTTGTAGGACACTTTTAATGCTGACAAGTCGAGGGCATCTAGGCTGTGATGTCGAATTCTGCTTTTCTTCTGTTTTGGAAGAAAACAGACTGGGGAAACTTTAAGGGTCGGTCCACTAGCGTAGTCATTACTTAGGGACACAATACGTGGTTTGACCAGTAAGTTGGGAGCAGCAGAAGATTACCCTTGAAGTACCTCATTTTGAGACATAACCATGTGATAAAGCAAATCAGTGGGAAAACGTACCTTCAAAAGTTACGATAGACAACCCGTCTGTCGCTCGAGCTCCCATCTGAAACCTCTTGTAATCACAAATTGCCGTCTGTTGCAAATATGTCTGCCGACGGTCTCCCAAACGTGCTGAAACATGACCTCCTCTTTTGTGACTCAGATATTACTCGTTTTTGTCGGCGAAGCCAATGGAGAGAGCTTACGCCTTAACTTTTTCGTGGTACAAGGCGCAAGCTGCAATGGTCATGTCCGACAGAAAGTAGAAGAGACCCCAAGTTTTTCCACAGAGGTAAGGCGACGTTGTTCGTAACTGAGCTCTTATCCATGCCACTGTAGTCTTTATCGAGACGAAGAGGAGTACACATCGAAGGATCATATCTAACTTTCCATGAACACATCACCAGTTTGAAGTAGCGTAGAAGATAGATCTAGAGAGAGATCTAGAGAGAGCTAGAGAGATATCTAGAGAGAGATCTAGAGAGAGTTCTAGAGAGAGATCTAGAGAGAGAGAGAGAGATCTCTAGAGAGAGTTCTAGAGAGAGAGAGAGAGAGAGAGAGAGAGAGAGAGAGAGAGAGAGAGAGAGAGAGAGAGAGAGAGAGAAGGAATATTTCGGTGTGTGCCCTGACATATGACTAGACAGATTGTAGACTTCAGGGTTGTCATTCTGGGCAACAAAGAAGTCTTATCACTTCATTAAATTTAGTATTAAGGCACTGTCCTGTTAAAGTAGAGAAGGGGCCACCTCTTTTCCTCTGCCTTAGCCTTAAACTTTAGATCGGTTTACCCGTCATCCACTGAAAAGCTGGTCTTCAAATCTATAGAGAGATGGTACTAGGACATCCTAGATTTGTCTTACAGATACTGGGGGTCCTCAAAATCCAGCTGCCTCCATAGTAACTACGCTGTCCTCTCGAAGGCTTCTAGACTTATCTTAGTGAGAACACTTGTTGAGGAACATGCCTCTGGTCCGAGACTGGTAGATCTGTGCACAACTTGTGATTCTACCGACTGACATGGAGGGGAATTCTAAGGGGAGAGGGTGAGACAAGTGCTGCCAAAGGTGAATCACTGACGCGAAGCTAGAGTTTGCACGTGTGAGACACATTTTTTGTGTATTTCTAACAAAGAATAAATCGACAATAATCCTTAAAGTGTAGGCCCGGTTTTGCCATAGGCGTAATTCCTAAAGTTCAGGGCTGTGGGGACAAAGTTGAACCAACCTCAGCCGCAGATTGCGAGAAACGCCACTCTGAAACTTGAATATGTGTACTGCCATGTGTGGCCGTCATTAATAGAAAATATTTGGTATCCGAGACCCCCAGATTGGATTGCAGGCAACTGCGTTTTGAGCCTCTGTGAAGAATGTGTCATTACAATTCTGTTTGTGCCATGCTTTAACCTAGTAGGCCTAATATAATGGCATCACCGACTATCGGGAGGAAATCTGACATCTCACAATCCCAAGACTGTAAGAAATTGCACGTCTTTATTTCTAAACCAAAACCTTTGCACTACAAATCTGAGTTTACGTGGCCTCAGCAGATTCAGTTCAGAGAACGTTGATTTTGTCCCTCTGTATAAGGATCTGTTCCATGAAAATGTCCCCTCTTGTTTGGCTTGCTGTCCCTCCCTCTCCGCAGGTCAGACGTAAAACCAATTCAGTACAGATTCGAAGGAATACTTTCGCGAATGTGTGGATGATAGGCCTATATGGCATCCAAAATACATACTGCTACTGACTGCTTCTTAGACCAGTGTTAAACGAAAGGAAAATTGACAGTTCACCACTGGCCTAACATCTATACTGGATGTTTTTACTTAATAGGGACGAGTAATAATGTGTCTGGTGATTTAGGGAGAAGTTCAGAGTAAACGACAAAGTAGTAGACCTACTACTCGGTAGGCTAAATTCTAAGTTTTGAGTGCTTCTTCTGTCTCTTGACTCTCTCTTTTTACCTTTAATCCCCAGACTTAGTGACCGTCCTCCGATTCATCACGGATACCGGGAGCCTAATCCCCTGCTCTTACTTTAAACATGTCACTGGCCTTAATCATCTTGAGTTCCCTGAAAACTTGACGGGGTATCTGAGACTGCATTGTGTAGACTTGTCCTCTGGAGTGCATATGGTGAAACTACTACTACGCCAAACAGCTCTAAGTAGGAGAATAACTTCGCAAAAAAGCTCCCATTGAAACGTAGTCCTCAAAACATTCACTCCCAGTGGCTATGCTTGCTGTTACTCCTTCTGGGATGTTTCCGAGTCGGGAAGGAAGAAGTTGACGAGGGGCAGGATGCTCACAATGACGAGTACGTGCTTGAAGCAGAATATTTCAATGGTCTTGCATCGGGACATGTGTCAGGTGCTAAGGCTAAGCGGTACTCTTCCAGGCTTCCCTTATTCAATGTAAAATTATGAGGAAACCAGATAACTATTGATATTTGTATCCAAGGAAAAGGATCTTGGAATACTACTTGATGGGGATTTGTTTTAAACAGAATATGTAGTTATGATAGACTCAAAAACAGCTTGTACTTTAAGAACTATTCGAAGAACATTTCGGTAGACTACTTAATACTCGCGAGGTTCTGTTATTACTATGTAAATCTATGGCACGATGCCAGCATGGTCTTCAGTAATTATGCAACTGATTGTTGCCATCGAAGGAATTCAGAGACGAGCTACCAAATTAGTTCCAAAACAAAAGAAAGAATTGCCATAAAGTGAAGACTAGTCATCCTACAACTTTTCACTTTTGCCGATGGGAGAGTTAGGACATGATCGACTGTGTACATTCTTTTTAAAATCTTTACCAGCGGACACTTACACAAGCTGGTTAAAGGACTCCGGTAAAACAATTTCGCATTTCGTTCTGTCCATCATTGACATTCTCTACCGGGAAACAATTACTGATTCCTTATTTTAAACTGTTTTAAGAAAAGGCTTGATTCTTGCTGTCACAGAAAGCCTAGCGTCTTCAAGTAAAAATACTGCAGTTAGTGTTTCATGAGCGATGAAATGAAATTTTGCCAACGGCATTCAGTCTGATGTGATGTAATGTACAACGCTTGTTCTTCTGATGTTCTTGAGAGAGATCGCCCTCTAACTCAGGAGATGGTGACATCCTTTCCTGTCCCAATCGTTATTCGGAACTACCACCGTGGTCAATACTTTCCTCCCATACCCCATTTTTTGGCTAGAAACCTCCACAAGTGGGGCTTTTTGAGGATCTGTCTATCGTAACCCTCCTAGCTGGGGATGGCGTCCTGCAATGAGAGAGCTTATATTCCACTACAATTCTAAGCCAAGTCGGTTGAAGCTTCGTCACCGACCCCCTGTTGATTCTGCTGTTTGGCTTCCTCAATAAGGCAGACCGCTTTTGAGCCCTCACCTACTACTGGAGGAGGCGTTCATCGAATGATATGGCTTGAAATTCCTCTGCACGGCTTTGGAAATGTGTGCGAGTCCATCCAAGCCTTGCGTTTTGGAATCCATATCTGAGGGGAAGGTTTAACGACCGAAGTAAAACAGGGGAAAGTAAATGATTATGACAAAAACGAATGAGTGAGGAACCAGGAACTCACCATCTTGGGAAGCACATCTGTTGGGTGCCCTTAGGCGTCCAAATGATACCCTGACCCTTTACTAAACATGTAAAGATAACAACATTGTATGTACAAAGTCCTTCAAAACGTTTGCAGATAAAAGTGCAGAAAAGGCCTTGCGAATAATGAGACACGAGGATCAAAAAACCTATAGTACATAAAACACTTCTTTTTATGTGTACAGGAACCAAAACTACTATATACGAGAAAGAAAGATAACCTCAAATTACCATCAGCACAGACTCACAAGGGGCGGCTAATCCGCCATACACGTATACACGCCTTAGACCCAAATCCACAAGCTGGAGGTTTAGGCCCAGGTACCCATAATGCATGCCTGACGAGGGGCTAACCCCTATACTAACACCAACAAGATGCACTGTAGCTTAAAAAGTAGTCTTCTACAATCACAGTGATAGACTAAACATAGAGTTTAGAAACAGCGTAGGGCCACTGGAAAAGCTGCTCCGACACGCTTAACCGTGAGTATCATATCACATAGGTGCATACCACCCAAGCCCCTGACCTTACAAGGCCTCTAGCGTCTCCACTGGCGATGTAGGCCCGAGGAACAACCACACAGAAACGGGTAGGTAAAAGGATCAGTTCAACAACACGATCCGAAACAATTAAAAGATGAGACAGAGGGCGGGAACTTCAACTGTCACCACATGAACTAACAAATTTCCGGACTTTAATTCGAAGCAATTAAGAGAATAAAATTGTTAAAAATACAGTTAAGAAAGGCGGTACATAGACTCCATCTACAGGCACGTAATAGATTACAATAAGTTTTACTACGTAATTACAATGGCTTTGTGTCACACAGGAACAGTAAGTATGAGGTAGGACACTTCATTTTATAATTTACCAAATTATAGTTCGATATAGTTCTTTTGCTTAATATTTGCTTTTAAAACCCTACGACTTCGCGTCATTTAAAGCATCCGAACATCAGCCAAAGTGACACTGAGATTCAATGTGCATTTAAAAAAGGTGTCCTTATTTAATTAGGCCGAATCTTTTACGTAACGGCAACATCTTCAGAAGAAGGTCTTTCGTACGTTTACAAAGAAACCTTCGACGGGTAATTTGCCGGTTTCGTCGTAGTGGGTTAGATATAGTGAGTTGTCGCTGGCGGGTGTCGGATCCAGTATAACGTTTTGTCTCCTATGTAATTTTATGCATTTCACATCAAGAACAACCATGTAGCTTACAAAATCTGACTATCCACATAGAATGGGTACAATTTTTAAGGGAGATAGAAAGACTTGAGTAGCGTTCTTTTTATACTGTATTGCTAGCCCTTAATTAGGGCTTCACATCAGTCCACTTCTTATCACCTTAGCCTGTGCTCTCAGTTCTACATTTGCCATGTAAAATAAGTCTGAAAAGTAGCAGACTCTATAAGTCAATGCACCATGCTATTAAGGGTTTAGCCCCACTTCTACTTCTTTTTGTAAAATTAAGATCACGCAGAAGCTTCGTTTTAATCGCAGGTTGGACTTTTAATCCCTTATAGCAACTTCAACCCTTCTTTCTGTTTTCCTTCAGTCAGGGTTAAAGGTGCCAAATTAGTCTTAGCAACAGTGATGAATGGTCTGATTGGTGAAAAGTTGAGTGAGATACACATCTAATATCACTACATGGGAGGCTTAATACTTACCCCACCAGCCCGCAATAAAATTCCAGCTCCAGGTTTGAAGACACCTGCTACTGCTTCTGCTCCAATTGCACCTGACAGAAATTTGTCTCTTTTAGCAAATGTATCTATCTTTAACAATTCTTGACAAAGGCTTACGTAGGAATTTCTGTAGGAGTTATACCTTTCAATAAGGGGCAAGATTACAAAAAGATTTTTGACAGGGTCTCGTTTTCTTTGCCCAGAAAATTTGATACCCCTATGCAAATTCCTTTGTGCATCTTTTACAGCGTCTAAAATAGCCACCACTTTTTCACTTTGTTTAAAAACATTTTCTACAACTTCAAAGATATTTGTACACTGCATTTTGTCCAATGCTTCAATCTCATTACAAATTCTTTTGAAGTGTGCCTGGTCCATACAGTTTGTCCGTTTGCCTTTACTGGTAATGACTTTTTTAATTGCAAGGATTTCTTGGCGACTTTTAAACAGATCATAAATTGAAGTTATTAACTTTTTGTGGAATTCAACGAAATCTTTTAGTTGCTTTTCAACTTTTGCTTTCCTCTTTTTGTCAAAATGGCATTTACTTATCACGTTAACTACGTTGCACCCCGTTCCACCAACAGACAAAACAATCCCGGGAACTAACAACGCGGCACTAATTCCACTCGTAAGAGGTGCAGTTGCAATTGCAGCCAACGTTAATCCACCACCCACACCACTCGCCAAAGACCCGCCTGCTACTCCCAAATTTTTTCTTTTCCTCTTCTTTTCTAACTCCTCTGCCACTTGTTTCAGCATCGAAATTACATTTTCATCAAAAACGGGACGGCCGCGGGCTTGAGCAATCGACAAGTTCTGCAAGAAAATGAGACATTTTAATGTTTCGAAACATTATGTATAATCTTTCAAACAAAACTTTTACTTTTACTCTTTTCGGCAACGTTACTTTGAGATCCATTTTATCAATTGTTTTATATCAATAGTTGTTTTTATCTATCAATGTATTGTAGAAGTAGTTAATACGTAATCGTCCATGAAATTAGAATGCCAGACCAATTCATTAAAGCAAACAAAATTTTACTGAAGTACCTTGAAATTGAGAATTTGCGGTTGATAACTCTTTCGGGTAGGTTGCAACTTTTAATAGGGTGTTAAATTCAAGTCAAGTACGTGGTGTACCAAAATTACTCTCTTCATGAAATTAGTTTATTCGATTTCCAAACTTCGGCAAATATATTTTTAGGAAAGTACACATAAGACACGTTCCAGAAAGCAGTCTGGTCTCCAGTTTGAAAGCTTACATACAGATTTGCTGACCTGTAGGCTACAGTAAGTAACTATCAGACGTGGTGTTGCTGCCAAACATTAATATGTAGTCCAGTTTCTTGTTTCACATATATTTCTCTACCCTAGATCATACTCAACTGCCCTTTCTCAAATCTCGGTCCATTTTTCTTTCCCTCTAATCGCTTCACTCGAATTTGTAAAGTGAACACTTAACATGTAAGCAAAATAAAAAAATGCAAATAACTGTTTTCAAATGTACAGAACAAGATCATAAACTATTGATGCTTACTGAAGAGAACCACATATACACTTCTCTTCTACTACTTATTTAAACCATAAGATTGCAAAAAAGGAAAAATATAACTT
Source organism: Holothuria leucospilota (assembly GCA_029531755.1). Lineage (NCBI taxonomy): Eukaryota > Metazoa > Echinodermata > Holothuroidea > Aspidochirotida > Holothuriidae > Holothuria > Holothuria leucospilota. The sequence continues at coordinate 40,323,358 of CM055964.1, forward strand.
TACCGAAAACGGCTTAAGCCTTTTTTTTTACTGTAAATGCAGTTTGCTTAAGATATGTTAATATTTTGGATGGTACCCTTTGTGGTCGAATCTCTTAAGTTAAGGTCGGGATTACTGGGGCTTATATTGAACCGCTAAACATCCTTTTCATTCATTCTTACTAGTCTTCAAAGAATGCAAAATAGAATATCATCCCAGAAGCGTAGTTTTTCAACACGTCAGTATTGACCCATAAATAGTGATTTTCCCTTACACTAGTAGTCCGCTCTCAAATATTCTGTCTCCTAGTCATTTTCATTTTTCCAGATCCAAATGAAAGTCGTGTTACACTTAAGTCAGATTACCTTCCGGAATCTGACAATTTTGACGTCATGTTCCGGCTCAATAGGACTTGAGGACCTTCAAAACCATTCTTTCACTTTGTAGGCGTGATGGAGATTCGGAGAATAGTCACAGCTGATCTTAAGTCCAACCTACGCGTGGACTGTAAACAACTTTTCCCAAAACATTACCCAAATGCACTTTGTAGCATATCCAGTGTAAAGTTAGGAATCCATCCATAGCAAAACCGTTAGTGCTTAATTTAAACAATTCTTCATTGTACTGTCTAGAATTTTTCGCGTAAAGACTCCTGTAACTGTAAGGTTGTCATTGATGTACAAAAGTAAGGCAAAGGGAGCTCTTTGCTCTCTTTAGCATAAAATAATCAATAATTTTAGGACGACCCACCTTTGTTGACTGGGCAAATGGTTTAAAGGGAGTTGACAGCCGTGACCATTCATGGCAGTTCCATGGGCTAATATCGAGCCCGAAAGCGTGAACCGTGGCAATCTGCTAATGATTCTACTGCACAACGAGATTTGTCATGTGCCTAACATTCCATTTTATTTCCCTGCTCTGTGAGAAGGATGAGATGTTGAAGTCACTTTGCCAGTTCAGCTATATACGGCAATGCCAGCTGGTACAGCAACAGTTGCCATGGTAACGATTAATGTTCTTAAGTTACTGGTCTCAGGTTCTAACCCATGCGACTACCATGCGATACCTGAGGCGCCCTTAAAGTCTATGACAGCGGGAGGAGTGTGTTACATGTGGGATTTGTGTGTATCCAATTTTATTTTGTAAAAATATCCTAAAACGCAATACCAAGTTTCTTCAAAGTTGGTATAAAAGTAGTCCGTGAAAATTCATTGTGCTTTGTTTATTAAAAGAGGTGAAGATCAAAAGTCAGGGTCAAAGTCAAATGTAATGCCTTGGTTCCATAATTAAGAAGAAAACTTGTATCTACATGATTAAATAAACCAAAATATGCAGTTGCCGTTGTAGTTTTCACAAACTGGGGTTACGGGGCATGTTGTTAAAGGTCAAATTGTATATTATAAGCACAAATTTGGGTGAAAACTTCCCTTAAACAGCCAAGCTTCAAACTTCATGAGGAAAAAAGTACCTCTACAAAATCCAGTCACAGACTGTCAACACTCTCAGTTAAAGAAGTGTTTTCCTACAATTCTCAGTTGGCCTCATGGAATTGGTAGGCGTTGAAATGCCCTGTCAGCTTGGATCACAGGAAGCTTTGCTTATTTTGGTGAACTGGACCTTAATGGTTCATAAGTTGTAAAGGCAAATTGTTGCAGGCAAGTGGCTAGTTATTTAATGGCTGGATAGTTTATTTATTGCTATCAGGTCTATATTTATCACCCATGTTGAAGTGCTATTGAATGTTATTCTTCTTTGTTGATGCTGGTCGGGCTGGTTAATGGGCAATCACAATTATCAGTCAAAAACTAGGGTGGACGGGTGCTCTGTCTAATGATGGGATAATTTGCCAAATGTGGTAGTAAAACATGGCAGGGTATTAAATTATTTGTCAAAGGTCAGTGGTCAGATTATAATTACACGTTAAGTTGCTATAACTTTACGGGTAAATAATACGTTGCGTTGACACGAAACCTTTGAAAGTAAAATTAGTCAGGGTAACCCAGTGACGTGTTTCCGTATGGTCTTTCCACCTACCTGCCTCGAAGTCAGGGAGCACATTGTGCTGATTTTCACACGCAGTGAAGGCGAAGCTTCAAGTTTGAGCATACATATTTATGAAGAGCACTAGTACTATTGGTCACTTGAAGAGTTCAACCGATAGCAATGGCATTGCACAAGGTGTGTATAGCAGTGAACAGTGACTTCAAGCTTTTGTCACGACATACTTATCCAGAATATTTTCATTGTTCACTAATGATGATGTAGGTTTCAAATTTTTCCTAGGATATAAACAGGTTTGTTCCCGTTACCCTTTAAAGGTCTTTCTTACCCTTTAAAGGTCTTTCTCAGAGACAAATGCATTTTCGTCTCACTCGAAGTGAGCACAAACTACTATTTGTTCTGTCTAACACACACCTTGGAGTAGCCCCTGACATTGCTGAGAAAATACGTTCTGAAAATACATGCCGTATTGAACCCGTTAAAAATGTTAGATTTCCGACCCCCAAAAAATTGGACCTTCGTGGGGTAGGATTATACTTCACTTTCTAACGCCCGAGGCTATCTTCATCGCCGAGCTACTTAATTATCTCTTTCCAACAAGCTGTATCACATGTCATGATCTGGACAATAGCAACGTCCAGCCTTGAGGCAATTGGTGTAATAGAGAAGGGGAAAGAGGTTTTTAGTAGTTTTAAGGAGATCAATACCTCATGTACAACATAACGGCTAAAAATTGTATTTTCAAATGACTGAATGAAAACGGGGCGTGGCTTAGGTAAAGCTTGTGACGTCACTGGTCGGAGTCGTGTACAGTACTTTACATGCTAGTATACGAGATTCTTACGTTCAGCGTAAACCTTTAATAAATTGATAGATTGATGGCGGGTAATGTTGTTGAAAGAGACACGATGACCTGTAATACTGGATAACGTAAATTGTAGAGATTTGTATAGCAGTTAACATTAATTTTGTTTCTTGTTTTTATTCTGCCTGACGAATTTACTGCCTCAGTGTGCAACATAACAATTCTCCTTATTACTGCTGTGAAATGTGAGTAGACTAAACCTGGTTAGGTTTACATGTCGTCCCCCTTAAGGAGCCTTTAGGTCCACACGCTACCTTTTTTTTTTTAAAATTTTCAAAAAATTGTAGTTTCATCATTATTAACCTTTAAACACCATCTAAAAATTACAGAAAAGATCAAAGATGGCTTTTTTTGGTGGACTGAAGAAACGTAATTTGGCAGCCAATTTTGACAAATCGGTCAGAAAATCCATTCAAAATGCCTATTTTTACAAAACATGGCAAAAATCGCGAAATTTTACATCAAAATGTCAACCTTGATGATCATTCCTTTCTGTAAGACTCACTATCCCCATTTTTCTATATGAGACAAGGGTATCACAAGCACACTCTGGGTAGATTAGGCCTCAATATTGTGTAGTTTGTGAGAAAATGTAAAAAATTCTACCAAAAAATGACCCAAAATAGGCTGTTTTAGCTCCAAAAAGAGGCAGTCGGAACGCAATCATATCTCCACCATTTTTCATCCAATTTCAAAAATTTGAAAAGGAAAATAACCTGCACATGCCATCAAATATTTTTGGCCTGGTATGGGAGTATGGGAGTTTCACAACAGGTGTAATACCTTGCATAAATTGTGACCACGCAAGTAAGCGCGGCGATCAAGCATGGCTTTGAAAAATCGGCGAAAAGTCTTTGAATTCATGCAAGGGTAGCATGAATACTACCTTTATCCAAAGAAAACACATAATTCGAAAGGACTTGGTAGGACTGAAGGTCGGAGGTAAGAGTTTTAGATGAAAATCTAAAGATCGTTACTTGTTAACTTTCGCAGGGTTAGTGTATGTAACGTAATTTGGCCCTGTAATACACGTATGACAGAGGCCAAAACGCCGTACATACAGTACAGTACAGTATATGCATGGCGGTGAACGTTGAGAAAACTCGTGAGTCTAAGGATTATCCAATCTGACCCGGGCCCGACGACGAGTATTGCTGCCTCTGCACGTTGGAAACAGGAAAAAAACTTATCCCAGGGGAGTTCTTTGTAGCATTACAACCCCGACTATGCAAATTCTTTACCATTTCCGATCACCATGCAGGAGAAAAGCACAGTAGCAGTAGGTCTGTACTGCATACTAGCTACTGTAGATGGTACACTGTAGCGCTGCTAGCTGCGGTACTGCATGCTGTGCGAGCTCGAGGTCGACCCGACGCCGACCAGTGACGTCACAGTTGACCTTTCGAAGAAATCACGTGACCTTATCGTTTCGGTTTCAGCCAAAAACAGTAAAGTTTTCAGAAAATGATTAAAAATAGAAAAACTATTTTTCCGCTCCACTTTTCCGTAAAAAAGTAGTATAAAATCTAGTTTACCTAACATTATGCTCATGAGTCGGTTGCAAGACCTTTATTTGCCTCTGAATAAGACCTTTAAAAGTACCTCGTTATAGTTACAGTTATTTCCATAAAACTGTAACTCGTTACAGTTACTTAGTTACAATTTTGAAAAAAGTACCTAGTCACAATTATTTTTAAAAGAAAAGTAACTAGCTACATTTTAAAAGTATCTAGTTATTTGAACGTAAACATGCGGTCCTCGTGCGAGATGGTTGGGACACAATCAGATAGTAGACAGGGGACACATAAGAGCCTGGAAGACCGACACATCCTCATTTGTGCCTGTTAGTCTGATGTGTTCTCTAAAGAGAGACAATAATCTCAGTTGATATTCACTGGATATCCAGGGAGAGGCTCTTAACGCCTAACATGCGGCAGCAAATCAGAATACTGTGTCCGAGTTCATGCAAACTGTATGCTGGACGAAATCTGGTTATAACCAAATGTTTGCCAGTTACGACGGTAATACGTGAGATGAAACTCTTCATCATCCCATCACATAATTTAGAGAGGTAAGCGGTTGAACGGTTAGGGGAAAGAGAGGTGCATTGTAGAAGTGATAAAAGTATGAACTATAATTGTAAATGATAAAACTTTAAAGCGCCAAGACCTAGAGTGGGGCTAAGTGATATTTTTCAAATTTCACTTTGTTTTGATGTAAAACAATGCATAAAAATGTTGATTCTGTGTATTTTACAAACAGAGACCATGCACCTATTACACTGATTCCCCTTCCAAAGTAGGTGAAACTTTAGTTGGCCACACCCCTTCAAATTAGTTTTGTTAGGTTACCCTTAATGGCATTTCACCTTTTAAATATTCCGCTGTTTCCTTAGGCTTAGCTTAATGTTGTTTCAATGTAATGAGTTACTGAGTGAAATTGTACAAAATGGGATATGGCCTAGATTCATACGTTTGATTCCTCCTGTTATTAGCCGGGTTCCAATGCTCGCCTCCAGATTCGGACTCAAAAGCCGGACTCGAGTGCGTTTGATCCCCCTGCGGGTTCGGGGATGTAGAATTGGCTCGCTGCTTTCTCAGCATGTCGTAAGAGGCGACTAACAGGAACAACTCGTTTGCCGTGAGTTGCGACCCGTGTCGGTGGAGTAGAGGGTCCTGGTGGTTGAGTGAAGGCTATGACTGCGGTCTGGTCCTAGAAACACACCACTTTGGCCTCAAATTCACCTAGTCAGGGAGCTGAATAGGCCTGGCTCAACCAATCGGCTGGTGGCGTCTTGCCCTTAGATTCCACTTACCTGCTTTATAACCTTTTGCATAAATAACTTAGCACTAACTTTCCATGTTCTCGTCACCAGGCGGACTTGTGTACCGTGTGTACCAGAGAAGTGGTTTTCTCAGAAGGTGGCTGCTTAATCAGGTCAATCAGGGTTATTGATTTATTAATGGCCTTGAGTATATCACTAGTGTATCCCTGGCGTCGGTTTGTGATGTTTTTTTCCACTTACCTTTGATGTCCCCTTGTTGGGCTCCATGGTGGTTGGTGAGGACCAGTGAAGAATTTTTTAACTTTTTTTACTATGGATTTCCCAAATTCAGGAAAACTTGCCAACAAACATTTTAGGAGTGACACTGGGTCCAGTTCCAACCCAGAAACCACTCCTAACTGGCCTAGGTTCCTTGTCGTTTCCAGTAGTGGTGACGACAAGACCCTCTCGAACCTGTCTCCGTTTGCTATTAACAAAGCTGTTGAGGGTGTTGTGGGCACCCCAAAATCAATCAAGAGGCTCCGCTCTGGAGATCTTCGTGTCGAGGTTAGCCGCAACACCCAAGCAGACAACTTATTGAGAACCAAACTATTTGTGGATGTGCCAGTTCGGGTGACCCCTCACAGGTAACGTAACAGCTCAAAAGGTGTTATTAGATGCCTGGATATCAAGAACTGCTCTGATGAGGAGATTCTTGATAACCTGGCATCTCAACATGTAAGCCACCTCCACCATATTTCAGTGGTAAGGGAGGGTGTAAGGAAGCCTACCGGCACCTTTATCCTGACCTTCAATACCCCCAAACCCCCGAAAACACTAAAGATTGGCTACATACAGTTCAGGGTTGAGATTTACATCCCCATCCCTGTCCGCTGCTTTAATTGCCAACGGTACGGCCACTTTAAGTCAAACTGTAGTAGACCAGCTACCCGCGAGAAATGTGGCCAGGAGGGGCATTCTGGTGATACCTGTGAGGGGCCACCTCGCTTTGTTAATTGCCAGGGCAGTCATCCTGCAAACAGCAAAACGTGTGGTAGATGAGAAACAAATACAAAAAATAAAAGCCTCTAACAACATCACATACACAGAGGCTAGAGACACATTTAGATCGCAGGAATCGCAGCTCAAGAGCTATGCTGGAGCTGGCTGTGAAAACTGCAAAAGTCTCTGTCTCTCACCGAAACAGATGTCACCTGGCCAAGGAACAGCAGCTTCTTAAAACCCATCTCTTACACGTTCCCAAAACCATCAAAGCAGTCTACAACAACCAAGACAATACAGACGACAAATGTAACACAATCAAAACCCCCACAACAGAAACCTAAGCCACCACCAAAACCAACAACCATAACACAACAGAGACAAAAGATAGAATTAACAACAGCGAAAAACACACCTAGGTTGAAAACACAGACAAAACAGAGCAAAGTGTCGGATGACCCTATTCAACTTTACAATAAGTTTGGAGCGTTAGAGTGGAGATAGGGAGAAGAAGAGCTGATAGAGCTCAGTGGCCAGGACCTTCGGTCTGGGTCGGGGGCTCCACCAACTCTACTAAGAAGCCGCAGATTTGCAAAGGATGACCCTGGGGAAAGCTGCGGCTATAATCCAATGGAATTGCAGAGGACTTAGACCGAATTACGAGGAGATTAAATGCTACATAGCAGACTGGTCTCCTTTAGTAATATGCCTGAAGGAGACTTTCCTTCGGGACACTGACCACCTCACATTTAAAGGGTATGACATGTATAACAAAACTGTTGTATCACCCATAGACAATAGAGCAATCGGGGGATCATTCATCTTAGTTAACAAAATAGTTCCACAATGCACCATCCATCTGAACACTAACTTGCAAGCTGTGGCTATTCGAGCTACACTTCACCGCACCGTCACTGTGTGTTCGGTGTTCATCCCACCAAGCTATAGCCTAAAACGAGATGATTTGGACATGCTAGTTCACCAGCTGTCCACCCCATTTCTACTGCTGGGGGATTTCAATGCACACCGTGACATGTGGGTCTGTACTAACACCAACCAGATGGGTGGTTTGATTGAGTCTGTGATTGCTGCTTCGGATCTATGCCTTTTGAATGATGGGTCTTATACCTACATTCATCCAGCCGCTGGATCTCGTTCAGCTATTGATCTCTAAATGTGCTCTCCGGCAATTCTGATGGACCTTCAGTGAAGAGTCAACAATGACCAATGTGGAAGTGACCCTTTTTATCGATATTGTCTACCCAATGCCCGAAGAGAGAGTCCCCAGGTGGCAACTTCAAAAAGCTGACTGGTCTGACTTTGGCAATCTCTGCCGAAGCACGATCGTCAAGGACGCGTTTGACGGTGTACAAGACAAGATCTCCCACTTTACACAACTATTGGTGAATATTGCTACCAAAACTATTCCTAAGTCCTCTGCAAATCCACGTAGTAAACACAAGCCGTGGTTTAACACGGGTTGTTTAGGAGCGATCAAAGATCGCAAAAAGGCCCGTAATATCTTTAAGAAGTACCCTAATAATCTTAATCTTAGAAATTACCTTAATGCCCGTGCTAAAGCACGGCGCATCATCAAAACCAGCAAGCGGGAGTCATGGAAACAGTACATCTCTCAACTTAACTCCTCTACCCCAGTCCAAAAGCATGGGATATGGTAAGAAAACTCAGAGGGAAGCAGCTCAATTCCTCCGTTCTACACATAACCAAACCAGACGGTAGCAAATGCACAGAAACAGCAAATATTGCCAATTTGTTTGCAGATGAGTTTGAATCAAACTCCTCAAGCAATCACTACACCCAAGCCTTTCAGGCATTCTAATATACCGTTGAAACAGACAGTGAACTTCACCTCAGATAACTCTGAAAACTACAACAGCTTCTTTAACATCACGGAACTTCGTATTGCTCTCGAGAGAAGCAATGACACTACCACTGGCCCAGTTTTTAAAACACCTTCCAGATAACTCCCTACTGATTTTACTAGATATTTCCAACGGTATATGGAAAATGGCAACATTCCAGCTGCTTGGCGGGAGGCCACCATCATTCCAATCGCTAAGAACAAACGAGCTGATAACTAGTTTTCAAAGTGGCTTTCGACCTGGCCACAGTACCATTAAACAACTCGTCCGGATGGAGTCAACAGTTCGTGACGGCTTTGTTCGCGGACACAATGTCGAATCGGTGTCCTTCGACCTGGAGAAGGCATATGATACCACTTGGGCATACGCGGAAATGAAAGGGTAGACACACTAGCTAAAGAAGCCCCACAGATGGACGTTACCACCTCCACTTGCCCCACACTGATTATCGTCCTAAGATCAACGACTACATAAAATCAAAATGGCAAGAACTGTGGGATTCTTTCCCTGAGAACAAATTGTACCAAGTCAAACCAACGGTCGGGACTGTGGGTAATGCAGCCCCCAGAAAACGGAGAGATAATTTGGTACTGACTAGGGCTCGCATAGGTCACACTTACCTAACCCAATGCTTATTTGCTCCACGGCGATGAGAGACCATGTTGTATGCCCTGTGACTGTGCTCTCACCGTCAGTCACATTCTCGTTGACTGCTATGAATACTCCCATATTCGTCAGAAGTATTACAACCTTTACAGGAAATTTTGACATAGCTCCCACATTTGCTTTTGTCTAGACATTTTAGTAGAATTTTGCCCAATCATTTTTCCTTTTAGGGGATTTCACCTCACCATTAAGCCGCGGTCACACTACAGCGAATTCGGATCGGATTCCGATCCGATTTTTGTGAGTTTTTATTAAAATCTTCTCCATTTCGGGTCAGAGAGAACCCAAAATTTGCCAACCTGTGTAATTACATGATTTTTATCGAAGGACTACGAAAATTAAATTTACACGAATTATTTCGTGACGTCACATCGACAGACAGCTTTTATCGGATTACGCGTGCTCGATAAAAGCTGTCCATCGATGTGACGTCACGAAAAAATCAGTAAACATTTCATTTTCATAGACCTCTGATGCAAATCATATATTTACACTGGTTGACCAATTTTGGGCTCTTTCTGACCCGAAATGGAGAAGATTTTAATAAAAACTCACAAAAATCGGATCGGAATCCGATCCGAATTCGTTGTAGTGTGACCGCGGCTTTACCCTTTTTTATCTAGCTGGCACTATATAGCACATTCGTGTTGGTTTGTCGTTAAACCCCCATCAGCTGTAGTGACTTTTATGTTGACCCTTACGGCATCCCATTCAAGGTTGTTTACTCCGCAACCGGATGATTACGCATTTCGCAATCAACTATATTTAGAGCTTTCTAGAATCCAGCATGCTTTTGTACGCACTGCATAGCCCATGTATACGTGCCTGGATTTAGAGTAGTCTGCATCAACGTGATAACTACTTAGCAACGGTGCAACGAGCTCTAGCAGTTAACTTTTATATTTCAGCTTTTGGATCTATCAGTACGTATTTCTGGAAGCCTTTTCAACTTTAATCATCGAGTGTTTTTCATCTGCAAGGAACTATAGTTCATTTTGATACAAACGTTGTATTTATAGATTGCGAAGGGCTTAGCAGCTAAACAGTTTTATTTTGTAGTATTATTCTCCAGCCACAGCGCCAGTACTGGCCGAACAGTTAGAGGCGCGTTGACAGCCTATCGTATTAGTATTAATAGTTTTCTTTGGCAAGCTCAGCCTAGCTGTAATACGTAGTATAGGTTTTATATTACTGTGAAAATCTACCGGTCGGCGCCCAGATTCGCGCCACCGAATAACTCTGTGGACACTCTGGTTGGCGCCAAGCCTAGCGCCACCGATTTTTTTAGTGCACCGTTATATTTTCCCTTGGACAGTTGGGTCAGAGCTATCGTCACCAGGAGCCGTGAAGAACACTTTAGGGGTGAGTTAAATCTATTTACCCTTAAGTATAATACGTATTATAAACTGGTGACCCCGACGTGGTTTAAGCTCCTGAAGTTATTTATCGTTCCATTCCAAAACGGTAGTATAGAATTGGCCTAGGACTGGCCTACTTTACATACTGTACTATACAGTCTAGGTAACTATTACCTACGGTACTACTAAGTTACACTCAGCAACTGCCCTAGGGCATTGTGCCATTGACTCTACTTCGACCAGATAGACTTTTAGTATTAGTGAACCCCTGGGCTAGTTTACTTTACACGTTACTCATAACACGGTACTTAGAAGTAACACCTTACATTTTACAAATATTATTTTGGACTTTATTCACATCTAGCCTAAGCACAGATACTTTTATCGTAGTGGTACCGTACCAGTTTCTACAGCTAGCCTGACATTTTGTAGGCATTTTTTTAACCTACATTTACAGTCACCTGTATTTACACTGCAAATTGTAAACAGTACTGCCCACTCAGGCATATTTTATTTCAATGTCCCATCTTACACAGAGGCGGCTAAATATCCGCTTGCTGTTTGTTGCAGACTCTAGGGCACACTCATTTGATGGGTACACACAACCTGAAGGGTATTACCTTGACATTGATTACATTATAAGGCGTGGTGCAACCATCTTAGACCTGCTTCAACCAACGTTAGCTAAGCTCCGTAGCTACTCCCACAACGACTGGGTAATTCTTCGTATTGCCGCAGGAATTAACGACCTGACAGAGTTCACCAGTAGCGCTGCAGGTAGACAAAGTCGTGTTTTACGCCGTTCATCAGTAACAGCAGACCAACTTATCTCCCGCCTACAGCAGTTCCGTGACGCTGCTGCCAGACAGCATCCTAATATTTTGATAGCTTTTCTTACCATACCTACCGCTTCATTCTCAAAGTTTCAGGATAGTAAGGGTTGCCAGCTCCATTCCTTAGTGATCAAGATTTAGCTATTTATCAGCGTGACTTAGACCAACACCTAGATCACATCAACGCTTTTATCAGAGATTTTAACCAACAACATCAATTTGGCTTCCCGTTAAGAACCATCACTTGGCACGCTTTTATCCGATGCCCAAGAAAGCGCCGAAATCGAAGGGGCCGGATTACTAAGAGCGTGACGCGTAATCTCTTCACACAACTTTATGATTGGCTTCATGCAGTCTCAACCCTAAAACGACGATGGGACATAGAACTTTGTAAGGCATTTCATGCTGAGTCTGTTACACGAGCACAACGAGTATTGTCACAGTGAGTTGTTTTTGTTATGATCTGTAGCCCTTGTTATTTATCATCTAGTTTAGTACGTACACCTACTGTGCCTGTACCGGCTAGCATATCTTTAGTATATTCAGTTGTATCACATTACTATTATGGCTTCGGAGGAACAAGCCACCACTGGGGCTTCTGAAGACACCGCCCAAGAACCCAATGTGTCTTCCATAAATTTAAAGCTGCCAGCATTCTATCCCAGTGATCCTGCTTTGTGGTTTGGACAAGTAGAAAACCTTTTCCTGACCAGGCGTATCACTAGTCAGAAAAGCAAATTTGCATATATAGTATCTTCCCTGCAACCAGATGTTGCACAAGAGGTGCGGGATAAACTACTGAACCCCCCTACTCAGAATCCCAATGATACCATCAAGGCCGAGCTGATTCGCCGAACATCCGCATCAGAGCAGAAACGCCTACGACAGCTCCTGATTTCGAAAGAACTAGGGGATCGTAAACCCACTCAACTTCTAAGGCGCATGCACCAACTTTTGGGGGACCGTCAGCTGGAATCCAGCATTCTGAAACAACTGTTCGTACAAAGGCTACCTACCAACGTGCAGCTCATACTAGCTTCTTTGAGTGACACCGTCGACATTGAAAGTCTAGCCACTATTGCGGACAAAATAGTAGAAGCCAATCCTACTCAGACACCCGTCTCCGCAGTTCAGCCTTCTCCAGGACCTGTTGCTGCTGCCACTCCACTGATACAGTTGCATTACATGAGCTTGTTTCCAAACTAACATTACAAGTGCAAGAGCTTACTACTAAAGTTTCAGAGTTAAGCACGCACCATTCCAGAGGGAGATCTAGAAGTCCACGCAGATGCTCACACTCACGTTCACGTCCACGCTCTTCCTCAAGCTCACGCCAAGCTCTCTGTTGGTACCATGCCAGACATGGCGACAATGCAGTTAAGTGTAAGCCACCTTGTAATTATACCACATCCTCCAACAAGTCAAATGACTCGGCCAGCAACTAGCGACGGCGAGTTCGCCTGGCCACACCCGCAGCAGCCGTCTTTATTTCGTCACTGATTGTAATACTGGCACACGCTTTCTGGTAGATACAGGTGCAGCAGTAAGCGTCTTTCCAGCATCACCAAAGGACAAAGCTAATCCAACTTCATTTCTGTTGCGGGCTGCAAACACCACTGACATTCATACTTATGGCAATTTATCACTAACCCTTGATATTGACTTGCGCCGTGTTTTTCGTTGGATTTTTGTAAAGGCTGATGTAGCCACTCCAATTATAGGTGCAGACTTCCTGGCATACTTTTCACTTGTGGTTGATGTCAAAAATCGTCGTCTGATTGATATGCATACTTCACTCAGTATCACCGGTATCCAGTCGTCGACACTATCTTTACATCTAACCATCAGTGTAGCTAACGCAGCGTCTCAGTACCATACCTTGTTGCACCAGTTTCCCAACCTCACACAACCAAATCGCGTGAACACCACCGTCAAACACAATGTTACTCACCATGTCATTACCAAGGGTCCTGCAGTCTTTGCGCGTCCGAGACGCCTAGCACCAGATAAACTCAGGACTGCTAAAAATGAATTCGAACACATGTTGGAAATTGGTATCATCCGCCCATCGAAAAGTTCCTGGTCCTCTTCTCTCCATAGGGTACCTAAGAAGTCAGGGGATTGGAGGCCCTGAGGCGACTACAGGGCACTTAACAATGACACCGTCCCTGATAGATACCCTGTACCCCACATCAATGATTTTACTGGCACCCTCCATGGTAAAACTATATTTTCAAAGATTGATCTGGTGAGAGCATACCATCACATCCCAGTGGAACCAGCAGACATCCCAAAGACTGCCATTACTACACCATTTGGCCTCTTCGAATTCGTTAGAATGCCGTTTGGTATAAAGAATGCTGCGCAAACATTTCAACGTTTCATTGATGAAGTTCTCAGAGGTTTGCCTTTTCTGTACGCTTATCTAGATGACCTTCTCATTGCAAGTTCTAGTGCTGAAGAGCATTTACAGCATCTCCGCCAACTTTTTCAACGGCTTGATGACTACGGCCTGGTTATCAACCCTACTAAGTGTCAGTTTGGTGCATCATCCCTAGAATTCTTGGGCCACATTGTGGACTCGACAGGAATCTCCCCACTAACTGAGAAAGTTCAAGCTGTTCAGGATTTTCCTCCACCACAGTCCCTTACCAAGTTGAGAAAATTCTTAGGGTTAGCCAATTTCTACAGACGGTTTATTCCAAACTGTGGAACCATAATGCAGCCTTTAACTGATTTGTTGTCCAGTAAGGTCAAGAATAAGCCAATTCAATTAACAGACTCTCAGCTCACTGCTTTTGAGAATATCAAGTCATCATTGGCTAGTGCTACTTTATTACTCCACCCTGTACCTCAAGCTTCACTTTGTCTTATGGTGGATGCCTCAGATTTTGCTGTTGGAGGTGTCTTGCAACAGTGGGTTAATGGGCAATGGCGTCCACTCTCATTCTTCTCCAAACGTTTACAGAACGCTGAAACTAGGTACAGTACCTTTGGTAGGGAACTTCTTGCAGCTTACTTAAGTATCCGTTATTTCCGACATATCCTAGAAGGTAGAACGTTCACCGTCTATACGGATCACAAACCGCTCACCTATGCTCTCAATTCAAAACCTGATCGCTATTCTCCCCGCGAAATTCGCCATCTGGATTACATTTCTCAGTATACCACGGACATACGTCACATATCCGGGAAAGACAACATAGTAGCAGATTCCTTGTCTCGCAATGTCTGTACCATCACACCACCTTCAGTAGAATTCAACGCAATGGCGTCAGCTCAACGTGATGACAAGGAACTTTCCAAGCTACGGGGGCCGTCAACGTTCCAATTTTCAGATGTACCATTACCTACTTCCGAAGGCACTATCGTCTGTGATCTTTCAACAGGCACTGCTAGACCCTATGTCCCACCACAATTTCGACGGGCTATTTTTGACTCCCTTCATTCCTTGTCACATCCAGGACTTAAAGCCACTCAACGCCTCATCACCCAACGCTACATTTGGACCAGCATGAATAAGGACATCCGAAATTGGTGTAGGTCATGTTTAAAATGTCAACAGGTGAAGGTACAGCGGCATACCAAGTCACCGATAGGCAACTTTCCGGTTACAGAGGCACGTTTTCAGCATCTCCACATGGATATTGTTGGCCCTCTACCACCTTCAGATGGCAACACATACCTCCTAACCATTGTTGACAGGTTCACCAGGTGGCCGGAACCTATACCCATTCCTGACATCACAGCCCTTACAGTAGCCAAATGTTTCATCCAACGTTGGATCCCAATATTTGGCGTCCCTTCAATTATCACTACTGACAGGGGATCTGAATTTGAGTCAGCACTTTTCCGCCATCTCAACTCCCTGCTAGGTACCCATCATATAAGGACCACAGCCTATCACCCTTCTGCCAACGGCTTAGTCGAACGCTTTCATCGCCAGCTCAAATCAGCTCTCAAAGCTGCAGATCCCACCCACTGGACTGAAGCACTACCTCTGGTACTACTTGGCATACGGTCATCTCTCAAAGTCGACCTACAGTGTTCTGCTGCTGAGATGGTATTTGGCACCACACTTGCCTTGCCAACAGATTTCATTTCACAAACTACACAAGACACACTGCCAGACTCTTCAGACTATGTCAGTCGGCTTAGGCAATACATGGCTTAACTGCGTCCTGCTTTCACAAGACCTACTAACAGACGGGTCAATTTATGGCCGAAAAGGCCCGAGCCCCCAAAAATTCCAACAAAAGGTTTTCTACTGTTTTATAATTTCTGAGGTGTATGTACTTTATAAGAGAAAAAAATCTGTCAAACTTTGGCCTCGGGAAAGGGGTTAAATGGGTCAAATTCAAAATGGCCGCCAAATACTGTACAATGAAGGTAAATGGCTCTGCGTACATCATGATTCAGTCTATAACAGTTGTTCCATGTCTACCGAAAGGTTCTGTAGATAGAATATTTAATCACTACACTTTTCGAACTGCGTCCAGTAATGGACCTAGCCGTTGATCATGATTGGCCAATTGGCGTTCCATAAATGTCATTGTAGTATGCGAAGTTTGCAAGATCATGCCGAAGTTGAAGAATGGCCTTATGTTAATATTTCTGAGGTTCACGGCTCAACACGCACTAAGATGTTTGGACGAAAGGTAAAGTGTTTTTAATGATTCTTGGTCTCAAACTTGATTCTATGGTTCTGATGAGAGGGTCACAGAAAATTTCGTCTTTTGTTTTGACTTTCTTAGGTAGAGCATATACATACTACATATATACTGCACACTGATCGTGAACTGTGATCAGGTGATGTACAATTCTCTGATCAATCTAATTAGTTGGCCGTAAATATACTCCATCTAACTTGACCTGTCTAGTCGATGTATGTCCAGCAACCATTTTTGGCCACTTACTCCCATAGGCAGTCACACAGGCCCTACTGATTGACAAGTACCGGCTAATTATATTATTCACACGTATGTAGGCATACTGTGTCTATGCATTATGTGAAAACGCGCGTTGCTGATCCCATGCGGTACACTGGAAACGGGATTTATTGTTAGCCGCTAGACAAGTTTTACTCAATTCGTTTGCAGGTGTATACACCCTTTTTCGTCTTTCTCATGTACGGAGTCTTATAAGTGCCATCTTGATGTGGTACACAGTGTAGTCAGGGAAATATGGGTGACCGCTGTATCCGCATCGTTCCTTACTTTACATAGAATTCAGTGTTAATCCACTACTGGAACAATGGCGGAGGATCCCGAGTGATGAGGGGCGGGCTTGAGGGGGATCATCCCCACAAAAAAGTGAGGGGGCTTATGATAACCTTTGAATGCAACTTCCTCGATTATTACTTATTCATTCTTCGTTTTATTTTCTCTTCAGAGGTCAACGACGGGTGCTAATGTACTACACCCTGGGAATTGTCCAATTTGCAACGAAAGGCTTGAAGATGGAGATGTGGTGCAAATTCGCCAAAAGGGGGCTGATGGCATCAATGCGGCCAGTGTTCAGAGGGGAGACAGTGTCGCTGTTAAAGCTGCCTGCAAGGTACACGCGGACTGTCGTAAACGTTACACGAATAAACTTGACATTGTAAATCAACAAAAAAAAAAAGGGTGGATCGTCCAATACAACCTTGAAGAGAAGTGCACGTGTGTCAACTGGGCCCTACCACAGCAAGTCTGACTGCCTATTCTGTGGGACCTCAGTAAATTTCAAATGCTAGAACTACAGTTATGTAAAGACCGACACATTTGTCAAAACTATTTTGGACTGCTGCGAGCGTCGTTCAGATGACTGGTCATTTATAGTGAAAGGGCGGATTGAGTACTATGGAGGGGATCTTCATGCTGCTGACTGCATATACCATCATAAATGCAGTGTAAATTTCCGTACTAGGCATGAAATTCCAGTTCAATTTCGGGTTGGATCAGAAGTGAAACGCGAGAAAACTGGAAGACCCAAAGACGACGACCAAGAGCAGGCATTTTCTAAGATGTGTACATATCTAGAGGTGAATGACGAGGAGCAGTTGACTATAGTATACATTCAGGGTAAAATGAAAGAGTACCTTACCAGTGAGGACTCGCTTGGTGACGAGGAAGCGCAAAGAGATCTATTATTAAGACTGCAGCAAGGCTGATCAGGAGCGATATTAAAACGAACGTTTCTTCCGTTACTGATCACTACCCCAAATCAGAGGAACGTAAACTTGAGTCTGCCCTGGAATTCCTCCCTGAAACGCTGAGACACCTGTTAGACTTTATGTTCGTTGGAAAAGACAAACAGCACAAAGTCGCTCGTATCGGGCAAGCGATAGTGCAAGCAGTAAGACCACGTGCCCTCATCGCATCTTTGCAAACTGGTCTTGGCGTGCAGGTTCATCATCTTTCGGTCCAAGTTTCTTGTACAATTACTATGTAAGATGGGGTATAGCTCGTCGTACAATGAAGTTCTTTGGTTTGAGAAGAATGCCGCAAACTGTGTCACACCAGATTTGTTAGTTGAGGACATAGATCGTCTGGACCTGTCATTGCTGTTTGCAGGGGACAATGTAGATCACAACATCATTTTCATTCCATGGAATGGGCATGATTGCTGTGTTGACCCCAGAGAAACAAACGAGCTATCTTGTCAGTAGACGAAATGTTTCGGAGCTGAGTACTGCAGAAACATCCAAAGTTGATATCATCGAATATCGTTTTGCCACCCATGCTCTTCGTAACATAAAGTTTCAAAAACTTCCCGGACTCCAACACTGTGATATGCGAGTCGATATCTTATGGGAGCTGTCATTTCATTTCAAGCAACCAGTTCCAAATTGGCAGGGCATGATGCACATTCTCTGTCAGGGGCAAATGCATCCGGGCCGATCCTCCGTGCACTACTTGCCGATGATTGATATGTATCCTGGGGACAAAACATTGGGGATTGCATTCTGTCTACTTTAGAGTATATGAGCAACTTGGCCATCAAGCACCATGTCCCACCAGTAATAACCTTTGATCAGCCCCTCTATTGGAAAGCTGCTGAGATCATCAGAGCTTCGCCAGAGAATAGTAGACTGAAGGAGATTGTCCTTATGTTGGGCACCTTCCACACGCTCATGAACTTGTTAGGGGCAATTGGCACACTAATGGATGGTACAGGACTAAAAACCACCCTAGAAGTAGTATACGGTGAAACTGCTGTTGTACATATTATGACTGGTAAATCCGTTCAAAGAGCAATCCGTAGTCATCTGCTGGTGGACAAGTGTCTTCACCAAATCATTGTAAAATCTGTAGTAGATGATATTCCGGAGTTTGCTACCATAGTAAATGAAGCGGAAAAAATGTATTCCTCCCTGTTGAAGTGTAACATCACTCTTGAAGATTTTGTGGAGTCCAACACAGTTGCCAAAATTAATAAGGAACTTGACAAGAAGAGATCATATCTAAATGCTCGGTCCAAAACAAGTCAATTGTTGCTAAGTTATCAGCAGATGATTCGGATTGCGCGCGCACTGATCATAGTAGATCGTACTGGATCTTGGGAGAGTCATTTGTGTGCGGTATCTGATGCCTTGTCGATATTTGCTGCCGCAGGACATTTTAACTACCTAAAGTCTGCTTATTTCTACATTCAGGAAATGAGTAAACTAGAGAGCAGACATCCTGATGTATATAAGAAGTTTCACGATGGCTTCCATGTCATTCGTCGGACAAATCAGTATTGGGCAGGTCTCAGCTGCGACCTAGTCATAGAGCAAACACTTATGAGATCAGTAAAAGGCACGGGTGGCTTGACTCATGGTAGTAAAATGACATCCCCCCCCCCCCCACCCCCCCCCCCCCCCACCCCCCCCCCCCCCCACCCCCCCCCCCCCCCACCCCCCCCCCCCCCCACCCCCCCCCCCCCCCACCCCCCCCCCCCCCCACCCCCCCCCCCCCCCACCCCCCCCCCCCCCCACCCCCCCCCCCCCCCACCCCCCCCCCCCCCCACCCCCCCCCCCCCCCACCCCCCCCCCCCCCCACCCCCCCCCCCCCCCACCCCCCCCCCCCCCCACCCCCCCCCCCCCCCACCCCCCCCCCCCCCCACCCCCCCCCCCCCCCACCCCCCCCCCCCCCCACCCCCCCCCCCCCCCACCCCCCCCCCCCCCCACCCCCCCCCCCCCCCACCCCCCCCCCCCCCCACCCCCCCCCCCCCCCACCCCCCCCCCCCCCCACCCCCCCCCCCCCCCACCCCCCCCCCCCCCCACCCCCCCCCCCCCCCACCCCCCCCCCCCCCCACCCCCCCCCCCCCCCACCCCCCCCCCCCCCCACCCCCATTTTTAAGTGCAATCGAAACGGCACATACAAAACGAAAACAAAATCAACCAGTATCGACGGAACATAAAGGCAAAGCTAATCCACACACCACCAAATCAAACAGAAAATTATGTTTTCTGTAGTTGTGGCTCTTCGGAGCGTCTTTGAGATTTCGTTTTTGGAAATTATGTTATTGTTCGTTTTTTTTTCGGTTAGCGGCAAGACAGTCTTTTTAACGCTGGTCGCCGTGTCCGTTGTTAAGCACGTAAAAAGCACTACTTCTGTATGTTAGGTAATGAATTGTTTTTTGCCTTTGTGTTCACCTTTACACGGTTGTGTTTGTAATTTGTTGTGTCCGTTTTTAGCACGAAAATTGCGGTTTGTGGAGTGTGTCGTGATCAGGTTAGTTCTGTTTTGTTTCTCTTATCATTGTGTCCGTTATCTAAGCATTTAAAAAGCGCGAGAGTAGATGAAATTTAATCGACACACCAAACAAGTCATGGTTGCCATTTTGGCGTTTTTAAACCGCTAAAATAGGCACATCGTTTACAGTTTCATGTAAATCAGGTACAGTTTCAGTACATCCCTGGGTAGGACGTTTAAACTGCATCCGTTGTGGAGCTTTGTTAAAGCGTGGGGGATAAATGGCAGGTTACCCTTTGCCACAATGCCTCCGGGACAACCCTTGGCAAGGTGCGCCTGTATTTTGGCCCAGTTTTGTTTAATTTTTTGTTTTTGTGTAATAGTGTAAACTAGTGGTATATAGTGTACATAGTGTAATATACACGTTGACTATCACCTCCGGACCCCTCGTGGCAGGTTGACCCCGCCCGGACCCCTCGTGGCCCTGTTGTTGGTGTCTGGGTTTTTTGTGTTTGCGTATGTAGTATTATTGCTGTAGGTTGGGCGGGGTGGGTGGTCTGTTGGTTATTTGGTTGTTGTCAGTGGGTGTGGTGGTTCTATTGTTTGTAATGACATAACTTTCTGTTTTGATTTGGTGTTGTGTGGATAGTTTTTTTTGCATTTTTATGTTCCCTGTCCGTCCGGTTGAGTTTGTTTTTGTTGTATTTGGCCGTTCGATGCACTTAAAGCGGTACATCAGTACAGTTCATGGGTCTGGGTAGGACTTTAAACTGCATCCGGTTTGTGGGCTTAAGCGTGGGGATAATGAGGTTACCCTTTACCACCACTGCCTCTGGGCACCCTTTGGGCAAGTGTGCACCTGGTATTTGCCCTGTGCTTTTTTACGCGGTTGTTTCCTTCGGCTTGAAGTTGCCTTCGGGCGTGAAAGTTGCCTTCGTGCGTGAAGTTGCCTTCGGGCGTGGTGGTTGCCTTCGGGCGAGAGGTCGCCTTTGGCGTGGGTGCCTTCGGGCGTGGTCTTGCCTTCGTGCGTGGGTGTTGCCTTCGGCGTTTTGTATTGCCTTCGGCGTTGTTTGCTTTCGGCGTTTGTTGTGTGTGCTTTTTAAGGTGCATCGAAACGCGCTACATACAAACGAAAACACAAACATCCACACCGGATCGGGCAGAAACATAAATGCGTTTGTTGTTGCCTTCGGGTGTGTGTTGCTGCCTTCTGGCGTGTGTTGTTTTCCTGTTTGTGGATGGTCTTGTGTGGTGGGTGGGCTGGGGGTGTTGTAAATTTTCGCCACAGAAATTTTGTTTTGCTGGCTTGGTGTAAAGTAACTTTGTAAATGATTGTAAGTAGTTCATGGTTTTGTTCTTGCCGGCCGGATTTGGTTCTTCCTGTTTGATAGTGTCCGTTTCAATGCACTTAAAAAGCACACAGTTCAGGTCTTCGACGAGAGCAGACGTGTTTTCGTTTCGTTTCGCTCTCGTCGTTTTGCCGTGTTCAACCTTTACCACTGCGATAACATTACTGTTAATTACAACAGTGACTATTTGCCTGAGTAATTTGTGTTCTTACTGTATCTTACGATTAGTTTTGGTAAAATAAAAATACAACTGATTTTTTTTTTAGTTTTTTGTTTCGCTTGCCGCGAGCCACACAAACTGCTGCTATGCCCGGATGTCGGGATAGCACATTGTTAAGTTGGAGTTTTTCGTCTGGGTGTGTGTCCCCTCCCCCCACAGGCGTTTACTGTGTTAAGACAATGGTGTCTCAAATTAAAGACATTGAGATGTTGCAGGCGCTTGAGCCCGCAACACGTATGACCTTGAAGTTTACGTCTGATGTTGCCCTTGTTAAGGGTGTGTCATGCCTGAAGGGGGTAGAGGGCTCATTGTCACCCCATATGATGTCTTCTGTGGCGGTGACGGTGCTTTTATGTACCTTCCTTCGAGGTCGAGTCAGCGCCTGGTTGTCGAGGGTTTCTTATGTCAAGAGAGGAGAGGAGGTACGGCACTGTCTCTGAATGTGCTGTGGTGTAAATATACGGGGTGAGTTGAAATGTATATTTAATGCAAGAGACAGTTCCGTAGGGATCTAGTGAGGGACATTCCATCCTTCCTCGTCATAGGGGGTTTCCAAGGCCCACATTATGTTAATTTTGCCAGCCCCGTACCTGTTTTTTAGATGTGGAGAGGAGGGGCACGAAGCCAAGTCGTGTCCCAACAGACGTTGTGGGAAATGGCTTGCAGTTGGGGCACAGCAAGGCGTGTCCCAACGAGGTACGGTGCGCCCTCTTTGGGGAGGAGGACGTGTTTGGTGCCTGTCCCCGCTCGTACTCCTGCTTCATGTCAGTGCCGGATGTGGGGGTCGGCACCTGAACCCTCGCAAACGGGCCCACAATTTCAAAATTCAGAATTGAGGAGTGCGGCACAGGGGTAGGAACAGGACCTGTCCTGCCTCCAAGCAGTGTGAAGGGGGTACCAGAATACTGATGTATGACTCTCCGCCCATCCTTGCATTACAACGGCAAAACCCAGTCCAGGTTGGCATACGACATTAGGCGGAGGACCTCGATCTTTCCTCAGAACTCATGTCGGATGGCGGTGAGCTGCCTCAGAGCCTCCTCCACCGTCAGTCACGTTCGTCGGTCGACTGTATGGATACTCCCATAATTCGCCAGAAGTATTCCAACTGTTGCCAGACCTGAAAGACATTGTTTGAGCACGTAGATCACGTTCTCATTTTTGGACTTTCTCCAAAGAAAGTAACCTTTCAGGGAAGTTTTGGGGGACCATGACTCCCGCATTTGCTTTTGTATAGACATTTTTGGATTTTACCAAATGTTTTTCCTTTTTAGTTTTACCTTTTTCATCTAGCTGACACTACATAACACATTTGTGTTGATGTGTCGTTAAATCCCATCTAACTAACTAACAGAGCCTCCTCCAAAGGATCCACCTTCGGGGGAGGGTTGGTTTGATTTGTGTGAGGGGGAGGGGCCAGAACCTGCACTAAAGAGGTCGGCCTCGGGCGAGGTGTTAGACAGGAGAAACCCATCACTCTGGGACCGCCGGTACAGAGCCCACGATTAAAAAAGATAAGGTCCTGCAGCCAGAGTTTGGTGTGAATGGTTTTGCCGTTTGCCCCGGTTTGCCTTGGGTTTCTATTCGTTTGTATCTGTGTGTTCTTCCTTCTCTTTTCAAATGCGCACAAACGCCAGACAGGCTTCTCGTGCTCATGCATGCTACAAGTTTGTTGTTCAGTGTAAATAAATTTTTCCTTTTGTTCCAACATTAGGTCCGTCCGGCCTACAGCATGTGAAAAGCACATCACATTGTTAGTATTGTACATAGTGGGGTTGTCCACATTGGAGTTTGTTGCTGGCCTGGTGTATTAGTTGTCCTTGTGTTTCATGTTACGAGTCCGGTGTTTTGTAGGACTTTGTGACTGCAATCCGGTTTGTAAAGGCTTGTTTGAGCGTGGGATGGTAGGGTTGCCCTTTGCCGCGGCTTGCCTCCCGGGGAGAACCCAGTTTGGGCGGGGTGCACCTGTGGTTTGCCCTGTGCTTTTTGCGTGTTGTTGCCTTCTGGGCGTGTTGTTTCCTTCGGGATGTTGTTTCCTTGGGCGTTGTGTCGTTTAGCCTGCCGGGCGTTGTGTGGTCCTTCGGGCGTGTGGTAGCCTTTGGGCGTGTGGTTGACGGTGAGAACATTGTTTGGGGTCGTTTGTGTTGTGGGCTGGGGTTGTTGTTTTGGGTGTTGGCCTGCAGTGGCAGTTTTCTGATCTCCGTAGTAAAAAAAATTCTTATGTTAACCTTTTGCATGGTTTTGTATAGTTTTGTTTGGCATTGTGTTTGTGATCCGACAGGGTTTTTTGTTTACATTTGGGGTTCTTTAGTTTTCCTCAGTGCCTGTTTCTACGTACTTAAAAAGTTTTGGTTCAGGAGCACGTCCGTTCCCGAGCACGTAAGGGTACCTCAGTTTCCGAAAAAGCCTTATACAGACTGCAACGTGAACAATCTGTGAGTGTACATGGGTATTAATGATTTTTGCCTTGTGAGATTGTAAATAGTCCAGTGTGACTGGCGTGGGTGCTGTGTGGTTATACATAGTTTAACACAGAAATTTTTGTTTGCTAGCGCAGTGTGGGGATTGTTTGTTAACTATTTCACTGTTATTTTTTGTCCGGCCGGTTTCTTCTTTGAGTTCTTCTGTGTTCCGGTTGTGGAGCTTGTTAAAGCGTGTGGACAATGAGGTTACCCTTTGCCCACAACCCCAATCTGGGGCACCCTTGGGCAAGTGCACTTTTATTTGCCCCCCGGTGCTTTTTAGTGCTGTTCCCTTTGCGCACTTGCTGGCTTCCATCTGGGACAGAGGACTGAGGATGAATTCTTAAATGTGCTGAAAATAAGGAAAATGATTAATTAGACATGGGACTAAAAAGATGATCCTATCAAAGTGATAGCCATAATGCTGTGTGGACACCACACATCTGTAGCTACAAAACTGCAAGGAATACAGGCGTTCTTTGCTTAAGCTAATGCCTATGAGACAGTGGACACCCAGTGGCAGAATTTGCCTTTTAAAGGCAAACTGTATACCATTTATCATGACTTTCATTAGAAATAACAGAACATAGCATCATTGCTTACCCTTGCCATAATGAAATATGGAAATCTATGTTAATTATTCTTGAAAGTTGTGCGCCGGGATATGTTCAATGAAACTGTTTCTTGTCCAAAGTAATACTTATCACTTCCCCAGTGATAAGTATTACTTTTGCTCAAAGAAACAGTTTCATTGAACATATCCCGGTGCACAATGACTTTCAAGAATAATTAACATAGATTTCCATATTTCATTATGGCAAGGGTAAGCAATGATGCTATGTTCTGTTATTTCTAATGAAAGTCATGATAAATGGTATACAGTTTGCCTTTAAAAGGCAAATTCTGCCGCTGGGTGTCCACTGTCTCATAGGCATTGATCTTACGCAATGGCGGGCCTGTATTCCTTGGCAGTTTTTGTGTAGCGACAATGTTTGTGTCCACACAGCATTATGGCTATCACTTTGATAGGATCATCTTTTTAGTCCCATGTCTAATTAATCATTTTCGTTATTTTCAGCACATTTAAGAGTTCATCCTCAGTCCTCTGTCCCAGATGGAAGCCAGCAAGTGGCCAAAGGCAACACGCACTTAAAAAAGCACACGGGGAAAATTACAAGTTGCACCTTGCCCAAGGGTGCCCGCAGAGGGCAGTGTGTGGCAAAAGGGTAACTTCATTGTCCCCCACGCTTTTAACAAGCTTCCCAACCGGAAACACAGAAGAACTCTAAAGAAGAACCGGGCGACCAAAACATAACAGTGAACTATTGTACAAAATTCCCCACACCTGCGCTAGCAAACAAAATTTCTTGTGGTTAACTATGTAATAAAACCACCCAGCAACCCAAGCCAGTCACACGGGACTATTTATAATCTCACAAGGGCAAAATCACATTACATACCTCCATTTACATCAACAGATTGTCACGTTGAGTCGGTATAAGGCTTTTGTCGGAAACCTGTAGGTATCCCTTACGTTGATCCGGGAACGGGAAGTTGCTCCTGAACAAAACTTTTTAAGTACGTAGAAACATGCACTGAGAAACTAAAAAGAACCCCCAAATGTAAGCAACAAAAACCCTGTCGGAATCACAAACACAATGCCAAACAAACTATACACAACCATGCAACATGGGTAAAAATAAGAAATTTTTTATTACTAATGCGATTCAGAAACTGCCACTGCAGCCAACCCCAAAACAACACCCAGCCCAACTAAACCAACAAACCGACCACCAAAACAAAGTCTAAACCGTCAACCACACGCCCAAAGGCTAACACACGTCCCGAGGACCACACAAACGCCCGCAGGACTACGACACAACGCACAAAGGAAACAACATCCCTCGAAGGCAACAACAGCCCGAAGGGCAAAAACACCGCAAAAAAGCCACAGGGCAAACACAGGGTGCACCCCGCCCAAACTGGTGCCCCGGAGGCAGCCAGCGGCAAAGGGCCAACCATACCATCCCCACGCTCAAACAAGCTGTACAAACCGGATGCAGTCCAAAGTCCTACAAAAACACCGGACGTAACATGAAACACAGAGAAAAACATATATACACCAGGCCGCAACCCAAATACTCAAATGTAGGCCAACCCCCCACTATTTACAATACAACAATGTGTGATTGTGCTTTTCACATGCTTGGAGCGGACTGGACCTAATTTGGAACAAAAGGAAAAAAATATATTTACACTGAACAACCAAACTTTGTAGCATGCAGGAGCACGAGATAGCCTTGTCGGGCGTTTGTGCTTGCATTTGAAAGAAGAAGAAGAAACACAGATACAACACAGAATAGAACACCCAAAAGCAAAACCGGGGCACAACGGCAGAAAACCATTCACACCACATGTAATCTGGCTGGGGACCTTATCCTTTTAATCCGTGGGCTCGGTACGGCCGTCCCAGAAGTGATGGGTTCTACTGTCTAACACCTCGCCCGAGGCCGACCCTTTAGTGGCAGGTCTGGCCCATCCCCCTCACGAAACCCCCAAAAAAAAAATTCTGCCAAAAAAACAACCCTCCCACCCGCAAGGTGGATCCTTTGGAGGAGGCTCTGTTAGTTAGTTAGATGGGATTTAACGACACATCAACCACAAATGTGTTATGTAGTTGTCCCTAGTTCCTAGATGAAAAAAGTATATAAAACTAAAAAGGAAAAAACATTTTGGTACAAATCCAAAAAATGTCTATACAAAAGCTAAATGCGGGAGTAATGGTTTCAAAACTTCCTGTAAAGGTTACTTTCTTTGAGGAAGTCCAAAATGAGAACGGGATACTAGCGTGCTCAACAATGTCTTCAGGTCTGGCACAGTGTAGTATACTTCTGGCGAATTGGGGAGTAATCTAACAGTCCGACGAGAACTGTGACTGACGGTGGAGGAGGTCATCTGAGGCAGGCTCCTCCGCCATCCGACATTGAGTCTGAGGACAGATCGAGGTCCTCCTTCTACTGTCGTATAATTTTCAACCTCGACTGGGTGCCGTTGCTAAGGATGGCGGAGAGGGTCTACCTCAGTAAGTTCTGGATACCCGCCTTGCACTACTGCGTGGAGGCAAGGAAGTCCTGTTCCACCCCATTTGCCGCCTCCTCCTCTAATTTCCTGAATTTGAATATTGTGGGACCGTTTGGCGAGGTTTCAGGTGCCGACCCAATCAAATCGGCACTGACATGAGCATAGTACGATGCGGGGCAGGCACAAACACGTCCCCATCCTCCCCACAGGAGGTTGCACCGTACCTCGTTGGGACACTGCCTTGCTGTGCCCAACTGCAAGCATTTCGCCACAACGTCTGTTTGGGGACACGGACTTTGGCTTCGTGCCCGGGCTCCTCTCCACATCTAAAACAGGTACGGGGCTGGCAAAAGTACCTAATGTTGGCCTTGTGAACACCCTATGAAGAGGAAGGATGGAATGTCCCTCACTAGTTCCCTACGGAACTGTCTCTTGCCATCAAATATACCTTTCACACTTCACCCCAGTATATTTACACAAACGCATTTCAGAGACAGTTCCGTTACTAGACTTAAGAACCCTCGCAACCAGAGCGCTGATCGACCTCGAAGGGAAGGTAAAGCACCGTCACAACCGGCGGGCCGACAGAGCCATCATATGGGGTGACAATGAGCCCCTCTACCCCCTTCAGGCACTGACACACCTTAACACGGGCAACATCAGACGTAAACTTAAGTCATACGTGTTGCGGGCCTCAAGCGCCTTGCCAACATCTCAAATTTCTTTAATTTCGACACCATTGTCTCTTTACACAGTACACGCCTGTGGGGGAGGGACACTCACCCCAGACGAAACTCCCAAATTAACAATTGTGCTATCCCGACCTCCGGGCATAGCAGCAGTTTGTTTGTGTGGCTCGCGGCCAAGCGAAACACACAAAACTAAAAAAAAAAAAATCAGTACTTTTTATTTTACCAAAAACTAATCGTATAAATACAGTAAGAACACAAATTACTCAGGCAAATAGTGCACTGTTGTAATTTAACAGTAAGTTATCGCAGTGGTAAAGGTTGAACACGGCAAAACGACGAGAGCGAAACGAAACGAAAACACGTCTGCTCTCGTCGAAGACCTGAACTGTGTGCTTTTTAAGTGCATTGAAACGGACACTATCAAACAGGAAGAACCAAATCCGGCCGGCAAGAACAAAACCATGAACTACTTACAATCATTTACAAAGTTACTTTACACCAAGCCAGCAAAACAAAATTTCTGTGGCGAAAATTTACAACACCCCCAGCCCACCCACCACACAAGACCATCCACAAACAGGAAAACAACACACGCCAGAAGGCAGCAACACACACCCGAAGGCAACAACAAACGCATTTATGTTTCTGCCCGATCCGGTTTGAGTTTTTGTTTTCGTTTGTATGTGCCGTTTCGATGCACTTAAAAAGCACACACAACAAACGCCCGAAAGCAACAACGCCCGAAGGCAACACAACACGCCCGAAGGCAACACCACGCCCGAAGGCAAGACCACGCCCGAAGGCAACCCCACGCCAAAGGCGACCTCTCGCCCGAAGGCAACACCACGCCCGAAGGCAACTTCACGCCCGAAGGCAACTTCACGCCCGAAGGCAACTTCAAGCCCGAAGGCAACAACGCGTAAAAAGCACAGGGCAAATACAGGTGCACCTTGCCCAAGGGTGCCCCAGAGGCAGTTGTGGTAAAGGGTAACCTCATTATCCCCACGCTTAAGCCCCACAACCGGATGCAGTTTAAAGTCCTACCCAGGACTGAACTGTACTGATGTACCGCTTTTTAAGTGCATCGAAACGGCACATACAAACAAAAAACAAACTCAAACCGGATCGGACAGGAACATAAATGCAAAACTATCCACACACCACCAAATCAAACAGAAAGTTATGTTCATTACAACAATAGAACCACACACACACTGGACAACACCCAATACCCCAACACACCAACCACCCCCAGCCCAACCTACAGCAATAATACTACATAACCCCAACAACAAAAAAACCAGACACCACCAACAGCGGCCACGAGGGGACCGGGGCGGGGTTCACCTGACACGAGGGGTCCGGGTGGGAAGTCAGTAACTTGCTATATTTACACTATGTACACTTATATACATATTACACTATTTACACAACACACAAAAAACTGAACAAAACTGGGCCAAAAATACAGGCGCACCTTGCCCAAGGGTGTCCCGGAGGCAGTTGTGGCAAAGGGTAACCTCATTATCCCCACGCTTTAACAAGCTCCACAACCGGATGCAGTTTAACGTCCTACCCAGGATGTACCTGAACTGTACCTGATTTACCTGAACTGTAAACTGATGTGCCTATTTTAGCGTTTAAAACGCCAAAATGGCAACCATGATTTGTGTTGGTGTGTCGTTAAATTTCATCTTACTCTCGCGCTTTTTAAATGCTTAGAAACGGACACGAATGATAAGAGAAACAAAACAGAACCTAACCTGATCACGACACACTCCCACAATACCGCATTTTACGTGCTAAAAACGGACACAACCAAATACAAAACACAACCGTGTCAAAGGTGAACACAAAGGCAAAACAATAAACAATTACAAAACAAACAGAAAAGTGCTTTTTAAGTACTAAAAAACGGACACGGCGACCAGCGTAAAAAGACTGTCTTGCCGCTAACCGAAAAAAAACGAACACTAACATTACATTTCCAAACGAAATCTCAAAGACTGCTCCCGAAGAGCACAACTACCAGAAAACATAATTTTCTGTTTGATTTGGTGGTGTGTGGATAGTTTTGCCTTTATGTTCCTGTCCGATCTGGTTTGAGTTTTTGTTTTTCGTTTGTATGTGCCGTTTCGATGCACTTAAAAAGCACGCACAACTACCAGAAAGGCACCAAAACGAAAAAGTCGAACACAAACCAACTATCAAATAACTGCCCCGAAGAGTCGTTCATGTAATTATGTACAGTTACTATGGAGTTTAGTCCAGGTCTTCGACGGAAGTGGACGTGCTTTCGTTTGACTCGTGCCATTTGCCGTGCTCGGTTTACATCACTGTGTAATAACGTTACAACAAATAGTAGGATGGAGACCCGTATTTTCGTGCAGTTAGGCTAGCCGAAAATAGATGTAGGCTTAACGATATATGTACGTGCTGCACGAAAATAGGGGATGCACGAAAATTGGGGAACGCAGTATATATAGTTTTATAAACCATTATATTGTGAACGTTTTCTCGTATTTTGAAAGTTGGATTGGTGGTGGTGTTTTATCGACAGGAAGTGTTTTTTTTTTTACCACGCCTGGTGTGACCGAGTGTAGTAGGACTTTAAACTGCATCCGGCTTGTTTAAAGTGTGGGGATAATGAGGTTACCCTTTGCCACAACTGCCTCCGGGGCACCCGTGGGGAAGGTGCACCTGTATTTGCCCAGTTGTTTGGGTTCCCAAGGGGAGTGGACTTCCCCGATCCCCCGCCGGGCTCGTTTGATCTCTTGCCATCACCGACATTAAGACATCCAAAAGTTTCATTAGTTCATTACCCTGTTCCCTGTCAATGTCATTATTAATCGTGCCCGTCCTGCATTGTTTATTTTCAGGACTGATTCGAATGTCGCTAACCCCGAAAAAAGGTTCTTCATACGGGAATGAACAGGACATGTCCATGCACGAGTTTGACACACAGTAAGTGCTTTATCAAACAGGCTGCAATGTTCATAGCATTCAGTCGGCATACCCTCTCCTCACGTGGTGGTATTGCCACGGGCAGGACTTAAAACTGCATCCGGTTGTGGAGTTTGTTTAAATGTGGGAGTAATGAGGTTACCCTTTGCCACAACACTGCCCGCTGGGTGGCACCTTGGGCAAGGTGGCAACCCTGTATTTGCCCCGGTGCTTTTTAAGTGCTGTTGCCTTTGGCGTAGTGTGTTGCCTTCGGGCGTGGTGTTGCCTTCGGGCGGTGGTGTTTGCCTTCGGGCGTGGTTTTGCCTTCGGGGCGTGGTGTTGCCTTCGGGCGTCTGGTGTTGCCTTCGGGGTAGTGTTGCCTTCGGGCGTGGTGTTGCCTTCGGGCGTGGTGTTGCTTCGGGCGTCAGTGTTTGCCTTCGGGGTGGGTGAGTTGCCTTCGGGAGTGGTGATGCCTTCGGGCGTGGTGTTTGCCTTCGCGGCTTGGTGTGTCTTTGGGTGTGTGTTGGATTTGGGTAGTGTTGGTCTTTGTAGGGCTTTGTTTTTAGTGTGACCGGGGGGAGGTTGGTCTGTGGGGTCTCTTGTGGGTAGTTGTCAGTGTGTGTGTGGTTCTATTGTTGTAATGAACATAATTTTCTGTTTGATTTGGTGGTGTGTGGATAGTTTTGCCTTTATGTTCCTGTCCGATCCGGTTTGAGTTTTGTTTTTTGTTTGTATGTGCCGTTTCGATGCACTTAAAAAGCCACGGGCAGGATTCGTGTTCATTGAAGAATTGCTTGTACCTGTTTCTGACCGCTACAGCACCATTTCCCCCACGGTACCCAACAATGTTGGACGTCGCGAAGACCCTCGGCGTTCGACAGGTCCGGAGCGTCATGCAGCAAGGTGGTGACCATAGCAGGCGTGCTGCTTCTCTGAAGCATATTGTGTAATACACAGGCAGCTTTAACAACGGCGTTAGCGTTTTTGGCGACACTGCCATTAAAGAAATACAGATGTTGCAGAACGAAAAAGGCAGAAGCGGTGATGGCGCGAAAGCTAAAGTGAAGTGGCCATTCTGTGAAATGTTAATGTTCCTCAACGACCACACTGCTGAAGGTAACGAGTGAGTACCCCTTTATCATCGATCCATACACTTCAGCAGGGTTGGTGTAAAATAGTTTAGTCTATTTTGGACATGTGAGAACATTGTCAGTTGTACAACAACATCCGGTTGTGGAGTTTGTTTAAACGGTGGGAATAATGAGGTTACCCTTTGCCACAACTGCCTCCGGGGCACCCTTGGAGCAAGGTACACCTGTATTTGCTTAGTGCTTTTGCGGGCTGTTACCATCGGGCGTGTGGATAGCTTTGGTGGTATGTTTGTCATCCGCTGAGTTTTGTTTGGTTGTTTTCGATCGTGTCCGTTTCGAAACACGTTCAAGGAAAATAAAAGTTTGCGTTTAGGTTGTTTCCATGAGCTTAAAGGTAGGCCAGTCTCTATAACTCAACATTTGTCGAGCTGTAAAAACGTGGCTTTATTTTCTGTCCTACAATTTGTTCCTCTTTGTCATCCGGCAGGTCACTAGGTGTACACAGGACTTGAAACGAAATAATCTAGTTGAACAACTATATAACACATTCGTGTTAGTGTGTCGTTAAATATTATCTAACTCACAAACGCAATTTCGGAATGATTCGAATGTTGGCATGGTAAGAGGATTGTTATTCTCTGATCTAGGCGGTGGGCCAATGGTCTAAAACTGCTCTATTTCTTGACTTCCGTAGTCCCCCCTAGGGAAGTACTTAAAAATGACCTAGATACATTGGGAACGATGTCCTAAGACATACTTTACATGTTCCCACTTTCAAAGTTGCACATTTATGAGTAATCATGGGAAATATGCTATTTTGGTTGCTAGGGAAATTGTTCCCTAGCAACGGTAGCTTATGAGCAGAATAAACACAAAATCCAAACTTCTAATGATCGGAAAACAGAAAAAATACCACTTTTCAAAAGGAGTCTCATTTGCATATTTTCCTTTGAATTATAATGAAAAACACACATTTTGGGTTGCTAAGGAACATTTTCCCTAGCAACAGTAGTCAGAAAGCAGAATAAACAAAATCTAAACTTCCAACTATGAAAATACAGAAAAAAATGTCATTTCCCTTCCAAAAACTAAAACAATTCATTCACATGTTTGAAATTAGCATAAAAAATACTTTTTTTGGTTGCTAAGGAACATTTTCCCTAGCAACAGTAGTCAAAAAGCAGAATAAACACAAAATCTAAAATTCCAATTATGAAAATACAAAAAAAATGTCATTTCCCTCACAACGTGAAAACAATTTATCCACAATATTTGACCGTCCTGGGTATGACTTTAAACTGCATCCAGGTTGGGTGAGGAGGTGTGTGTGGCGAGTAGTTTGCTCCCGACTATCGCCTACAAAATGCACACAAAAGACCGTTATTACTCATGCTACGACTGGCGGGTTGTCGGCGCCACAAAACCGAGCATGCCCCTCCATGGTTGTCCCCCTGTGGGCTGGGGGTTGTAGAATATGCCCACGGTATTTCCCGCCTGTCGTAAGAGGCGACTAAAGGGAAACCAAACTTGAACCTGAACCATACTTGAAAATTAATTTAAACTTTGAACTTTTTATCGAGTTGACTGACACTATATGACACATGGGTGTTGGTGTGTCGTTAAGTCTCATCTAACTAACTAACTAACTAACTAACTAACTAACTCCACAATATTTGAAGTTATCATGAAAATTCACTATTTTGGTTGTTAGGGAAAATTTTCCCTAGCAACGGAAGTCAAAAAGTAGAATAAATACAAAATCCAAACTTTTAATTATGAAAATGCAGAAGAAATATAATTCACCTTTAAAATAAAAACAATTTATCCACACTTTTTGAAATAATCATGAAAAATACACCTTGGTTGGAAACCTTGGAATATTTCCCTAGCAATGGCAGCCTAAGCCCTGGGAAATGACCACAAGATGCAAAATCCCAATTGTAGGCGTGAACGATAAATTTCTCCACCTTCAAGTTTCCAGAGAAATCAAGAGAAAACACCTCAAATGACAATGTTTCAATGACATTACACTGCTTGGTTGCTAAGGATAACTTTACCTAGCAAAGAAAGTGTAAGCACAGAATGAATACAAAGTGAAAGCCTCAAGTTATGCGAATAGGTATTTCAGGGAATAAAGAAAACAATTTTTGTGACTTTTTAGAGAAATCTGCCAAAATGGTGAGGATCCAGAGAATGGTTGGTTGGCATAATTTTCCACAGCAACTGAAGTTACAATACTTACATGATAAAAACAAATTGTAACTGATGTTAACAAATAATTTTAGTTCACTAAAATTTGAAAATATCAACATCTCTTATAATAAGGTTGAATATGAGATGCAACTACACAAATGATGGTAGGAACATGCAAATTTAACCAATAATCACTTCACAACATTGTTCTACATCATTGATCTACTAGCCTTTCAGCAGCCTCTTTTATATACTTCTTAAAGTAAATGATGAAGCTTTAAAAACCTTCAGACAATCCCATTGAACCTTGGTTGTAACCTTCCATTTCCATATGTACATTAAGTGTAGAGGGTCTAATACCAGAATGACCCAAATATGCTATTCCCCCTCCCAAACACATTCTCTCAATCAGTAACAGCAATCAGCTACTCTGCTTTCTTCAGAGGCTGCCTAGTTCCATCCTCATGCTGACCCTAACTAAAACATGAATCTTAACAAGCAGAGCTTCAAGCTGAATTGATAGGTCTCCAAGGATTATTACAAGTAGTGTCTAGACTTGTATTCCTACAGATATCCAGCCTCAACTCCACCTACCCTTTACTCATAAAAGAACTGCCCATACAGTTAATAACTTACATAACAAACTGTAATGTTCATGGCCATGTGGATTTTAAAAAAGGATTATATAACAATCACTTGTTGACTGTTGCCTCGTATTTTCCAGTCCAGCAAGTTTTCCTGAAAGATACTCTCATATACTGTGCAAACTGCAGCTTTTTTCATTGATACAGTATATGAGTACTTATGAGTGCCATTTCTACACAGTAGTTGGTGGATTCTAGGAGTACACCATGACCATCGAAACATACTACAGTACCAGTCTTGAGAGGGTTTTCATTGTTTTCACTGCTTCATATTTCACCA
The DNA here is from genome assembly GCA_029531755.1 of Holothuria leucospilota. Classification (NCBI taxonomy): domain Eukaryota; kingdom Metazoa; phylum Echinodermata; class Holothuroidea; order Aspidochirotida; family Holothuriidae; genus Holothuria; species Holothuria leucospilota. Next base: position 40,358,324 of record CM055964.1, read on the forward strand.
ATTGAAAGCATCTCATCTTCACATCATCTACAGAAGTATATGACTATATCATGGCATCTTTGAGTCCCTAAGGTCCCCAATACTTGAAGGCAAATGGTCCCTCTTCAAATCTCAAAGCAGATGGGTACAAAAGGATGAAATATAAATAGATCATGACCGAGCCCTCCTTCTTACATACTCAAGTGGTTGCTCACTTGCTACTGCTTTTTACGTGCTAGGAACGGACACGGCCAGACCGGCGAAAGGATCACTACATATGGCCAACAACTAATAAACCAAACACCAACAACACAAACCACCGAAATCGCCCAGAACACCAGACCGAATCCCTCGACCAGCGAGGACATTCCCGCTCCGGTACGGCTTCATGGAGTCTTTGTTACCACCAACAGAAACCACCACCACACCCACCACCAACGACCCCACAGAGCTTTTTAAGTACGTAGAAACAGGCACTGGCAACTAAAGAAAAATCCCAAACCCAAACAAAACCATGACGGGTCACAAACACAAATGCTAAACAAACTATACATACAGTGCAACAGGGAACAAAAGAGTCTTTGTTACTGCTAAACTCCAGTAACTGCCACTGCAGCCAACCCCAAAACAACTCCCCACAACCACATACCACCCAAACAAATTCCGCCCACACGCCCTAAGGAAACACCACGCCCGAAGGCAACTCTACACCCCACGGCAACAACACGCCCGAAGGCAACACTACGCCCCAAAGGCAACACCACGCCCGAAGGCAACACTATGCCCCAAAGGCAACACTACGCCCGAAGGCAACACTACGCCCAAAGGCAACAGCACTTAAAAAGCACCGGGGTAAATACAGGTGCACCTTGCCCAAGGTTGCCCCGGAGGCAGTTGTGGCAAAGGGTAACCTCATTGTCCCCACGCTTTAACAAGCTCCACAACCGGATGCAGTTTAACGTCCTACTCACTTGCTACACTAGGCATTTCATTCCCAGCAGGTGTTTCGGCTTCTGAAGCTTCAGTTAACAAAAATTGTCAAAGGTCAATCTCCAAACTACAGTTACTTGAAGCAAAGACCTAGCTTATGATTAAAATTTATCTGACTCTTGATTTACCACATTTCTCGAAACTGCAAAAGTTAAAGGAGCACCCATTTGAATTGGTATCTGTCAGACGGCAGCTGCTTAACCCCCCTTCATAAAATTTTGTTGTTGTTTATAGATGCATGGAAACAGACTATCAGTCAAAGGCTAGTCTGTGTAATCTGCTCTTTACTTTGCAAATGGTAGCTGATATATATGCCTATGAATCCATGTAATACATCAGTATAACCTTCAAGGAAAACTTGCCATCATGCACTGATCAATGTTTACTTTGACCAGCCTTTTATGTCTCAGTGAAAGACATTAACAAACATGCAGCATTGGATTAGAAGTGGGTCTTTCAGAAAGCCCAGTCTTTGTGCACTTTAACGTGCAATGTTTTACACACTTACAGTAATCACATTTTCACAGTTACCAGGCCTGGGAGTTACTGTAATTACTGGGTCTGCCTAAGGCAAATTATAGCCTGAAGGTAGCCCATCCTCAGCCTACACAATAGCATTGCATTATCATGCAATTCAAGTATTACTAGTCACTGAACGTGACCATATAAACCTTCTAGTCACTCCCTAGAATTGGAGTGTATAGTATGGGAACGTAATGCTGGGCCTGTTCAAAGGCTAGATATTACATGCACCACCTTGACCAATGATAGCTTTACTTCAACAACTTGAAAAACAAAAATGGAGTAATGAAAAATGAAGCTACAAAATCTGCATCTTCCAAGACATTTAGCAGTACAGCTCTCAGACTGGGCTGTGCATTAGATGTTACATGGACGTCACAAGGCACAAGCCTAGGTATAGGGCCTGGGAAGCTCAGCAACTAGCTATGGTGGCAATGTTCTTTCAGACTAGCTTAGCACCGCCTATCCTTAAGCAGTTAAAATTGTATATTTCATCTTACATTTAAAAACAAACAATTACAGAAAACCCCATGAGAGACAGCTGTTTTCTAATTGGCTGCATGCACAGTCACTGCACATCCCTGTAGCCCCTTTGAGACAATTTGCTATGACTGCATACCTATGCAGTCTCTATAAAACAACCATAATTCTGTATATCTTTGAGCCTCTCAAAGAAAAGTTAACCTTCATAGGCTACACATAGGATGCTGCCTCAAATTTTTCATGGTGATTCCCTGTAACTTCCCAAATATACTGTGAGGGAAACTGAACATTTGCTGAGTGTCTCACAAAAATAGTCTTTTGACTGCATATCCTCGTATAGTGGTATGGGAATCTAGTCAGAAACATCGATGCGAGTCATTTTCCAATAACAATTTTGCCTTGAATCTGTCACGTTACCATTTCCCAAACAATTTCATATGCGGGGTATTCTGCAATTAGGCTGCTCCCATTTAAATACACTGAGAAAGTCAACTTACTTAACTGAACAGGATATGTCTCTGCCTTCTTCTCCACTGGGTTGGGTTGTTGTAAGTGTGTGTGTGGTTCTATTGTTGTAATGAACATAACTTTCTGTTTGATTTGGTGGTGTGTGGATAGTTTTGCATTTGTGTTCCTGTCCGATCCGGTTTGAGTTTGTTTTTTGTTTGTATGTGCCGTTTCGATGCACTTAAAAAGCACCCTCTTCTCCACTGCCCTCTGAACGTTATACTTTATAGTGAAGAGTGTATCGCACTCACTCACTGTATACTGTAGGCTGTAATAAACAGACCATGTTCTAGCAATAGGTGTAACGGTTACGTGTGCTTTTTAAGTGCATAGAAACGGACACTCTCAAACAGGAAGAACCAAACCCGGACCAGCAAGAACACAACCATGAACCACCCATAATCATTTACCTTACACCAAGCTAGCAAAACAAAATTTCTGTGGCCAACATATACGACACCCCTAGCCCACCCACCACACAAGACCATTTACAAACAGGAAAAACAACACACGCCAGAAGGCAGCAACACACACCCGAAGGCAACAACATACGTACGAAAGCAACAACGCCCGAAAGCAACACAACACGCCCGAAGGCGACCCCACGCCCGAAGGCAACACCACGCCGAAGGCAACTTCACGCCCGAAGGCAACTTCACGCCCGAAGGCAACAACACGCCCGAAGGCAACAACACGCCCGAAGGCAACAACACGTAAAAAGCACAGGGCAAATACAGGTGCACCTTGCCCAACGTTACGTACTGGTTTAGCGAAATGACTGGCGAACATGACAATGTTCTTAGTTGCTACGGTATCACTGCAGGTCAGATCCTTTCAAACAGAAATCCGGTACTCGACTTTTTCCAGCAGGCTTGGAAATGGGCACAGTTAAAACCCCAAAAGTAAGCTCCAAGCATCCCATCTTTAAAGTTTTTACGTACAGAATCTTGCGAACTAAGAGAGTTCAGTGACTGTGTTAGTGCGGGTGTATGTACATATTTCCGTAATATTTACATCCATCAAGGTCATGTGGTACTCTTAATTGATAGACTATTGGTTGCTGACACGAAGTCTTGCGCAATCTTACGGCACGTTAATGAACAGCTATGTTTAAAAATTTTGGCTCATATTTCATTTAATATCTACAAAATGTGCAACTTTTGCGCGTGGGAACATGTAATTTCATTTTAGTTATATATTTTTACGATTTTTGAGCTATTTTCCAAGTACTTCCCTGAGAGGGATCACGAAACAAGCGAATTTGGGGCTTCGGCCCACCGTCTAATCCTCTATCAACGGTAAATAGCACGTGTTACTTCTAGGCATTTAGGTTGTTTGCATAAGTTATTTAATAGGCCAGTCTGAAATTCAACATTTGTCAAGCCGTAAAAAACGTGGCTTTGTTTTTTGTCTTACAAGTTGTTCCTCTTTGTCATCCGGCAGTTCACTGTGCACACAGATACTGATTCTACAACGACGATGCAGTTGCTCACAAACGCAATTTCGGAATGATTCGCATGTTGGCATGGTAAGAGGATTGTTATTCTCTGATCTCTGAAAACTTTATTTGAACAGACAGATCCTTCCCTAATTTTGGACTTTCTGAAGGAAAGTAAACTATATAGAAATTTTTGACATGACTTCCGCATTTGCCTGGACTCATTAGTGGAGTTTGACCCCGCCTTTTCCAGTCAATTCTACCCCAGCATTGCACCTTTTTGTTTTCTTTATGATACTATATAACACAATCGTGTTGGTGTGTCGTAAAATGCCATCTAACTGAGCTTGACTTCGGGCGTGAGGTTGCCTTCGGGCGTGGGGTCGCGTTCTCTGGCGTGGTGTTGCCTTCGGGCGAGAAGTTGCCTTAGGGCGTGGGGTCGCCTTCGGACGTGGGGTCGCCTTCGGACGTGGTCTTGCCTTCGGGCGTGTTGTGTTACCTTCGGGCGTTGTTGCTTTCGGACGTTTGTTGTTGCCTTCGGGTGTGTGTTGCTGCTTTCTGGCGTGTGTTGTTTTCCTGTTAGTAGTCTTGTGTGGTGGGTGGGCTGGGGGTGTTGTATATGTTGGCCACAAATTTTCTATTGCTACTCTGGTGTAAGGTAACTTTGTAAATGATTGTAAGTAGTTCATGGTTGTGTTCTTGCCGGTCCGGATTTGGTTCTTCCTGTTTAATAGTGTCCGTTTCTATGCACTTAAAAAGCCAAAATGCCATCTAACTGATCTTTATCAACGGTAAATAGCACGTGTTACTTCTAGGCATTTAAGTTGTTTGCATTAGCTATTTAATAGGCCAGTCTGCAATTCAACATTTGTCAAGCCGTAAAAACGTGGCTTTATTTTCTGTCTTACAAGCTGTTCCTCTTTGTCATCCGGCAGTTCACTGTGCACACAGATACTGATGCTACAACGACGATGCAGTTGCTCACAAACGCAATTTCGGAATGATTCACATGTTGGCATGGTAAGAGGATTGTTATTCTCTGATCTCTGAAAACTTTATTTGAACAGACAGATCCTTCTCTAATTTTGGACTTTCTGAAGGAAAGTAAACTATATAGAAATTTTTGACATGACTCCCGCATTTGCCTGGACTGTTTAGTGGAGTTTGACCCCGCCTTTTTCAGTTAATTATACCCCAGCATTGCACCTTTTTGTTTTCTTGATGGCACTTTAAAACACAATCGTGTTGGTGTGTCGTAAAATGCCATCTAACTGATCTTTATCAACGGTAAATAGCACGTGTTACTTCTAGGCATTTAGGTTGTTTGAACTAGCTATTTAATAGGCCAGTCTGCAATTTAACGTTTGTCAAGTCGTAAAATCGTGACCTTACTTTTGTCTTGCAAATTGTTACTCTTTGTCATCCTACAAGTCACTTTGTACGCAGATACTGATGCTACCACGGTGAAGTTGCTCACAAACGCAAATTCGGAACGATTCGCATGTTGGCGTGGTGAGGGAATTGTTATTCTCTGATCCCTGTATGGACAGTTAAAAACACGTTAATGTTTGCATTTAGGTTGTTTGCATGAGCTTACTGGTAGGCCAGCCTCTGGAAATCAACATTTCTCGAGCCGTAAAAACGTGGCTTTATTTTCTGTCTTATAAGTTGTTCCTCTTCGTCATCCGGCAGGTCACTGTGTACGCAGACACTGATGTTACCACAATTTAGTTGCTCAAAAACACAATTTCGGAATGATTCTCATGTTGGCATGGTAAGAGGGTTGTTGTCTCTGATCTCTTTCAACAGAAAATAGCGCGTGTTACTCTTGGCATTTAGGTTGTTCGCATTAACTAATTAATAGGCCAGTGAGCAATATGTTCCTGTCCGATCCGGTTTGAGTTTTGTTTTTTGTTTGTATGTGCCGTTTCGATGCACTTAAAAAGCCCCCGCCAGTGAGCAATCCAACTTTTGTCAAGCCGTAGAAACGTGACTTTATTTTTGTCTTGCAAGTTGTTCCTCTTTGTCATCCTGCAGGTGACTTTGTACGCAGACACTGATGCTACCACGGTACAGTTGTTCACAAACGGGCTTTTTGATTCCTTGCCGAAGGCAGGCAAGGAATCTATGCGATGGTGATGGCGTGTGTGTGTATGTGTGTGTGTGCGTATGTATGTGTGTGTGACGCTGCTTGTAAACACATTATCTCAAGTGCGGTAACCCCGGGTAATCTCATACTTGGCATGTAGATTGCCCATATGGAGTAGATGAACCCTATTGTTTTTGGTGCAGGTCAAAGGTCATTTGGGGTCACCAGAGGCAATTTAGTGAATTTCTTTTAGCAGCTGTAACTCGGTGTCCGTTGTTCCAATTGAGTCATAACTTCAGGATAAGATAGACTGGTAAGAGGTGGAAATATTGTAATATGATCCGCATTAATCTGAAAGGGTCAAAAGGTCAGAAAGTGATGTTTTGTTGATATCTCGCCAACAAAACATTTTAGGGGGATGGTGTAATGGAAAGTTGTGTTCATCTATGTGAAATACATGTGATGACCTACTTTGACCTCAGTTGACCTCATTTGACCTTTGTGGCTTTTTTGTGACCCCTGGATTTATCTTGTTGAGACAAACCAAAAAGGCAATTATAGTACCCTCCTACAATGTTCCTAACTCTAGTTATTGACATTTAAGTGAAATGTTAGGAGTGTATGTGTTATATGCATTGGAATGCGAGGTATGTGGTGTGATAACTCAGTAACCAAGTGCCATAGGAGGATGGCATAATGGAAAGTTGTGTTCATCTATGTGAAATGCATGTGATGACCTACTTTGACCTCAGCTGACCTCATTTGACCTTTTGACCTTTGTGGCTTTTTTGTGACCCCTGGATTCATCTTGTTGAGACAAACCAAAAAGGCAGTTATAGTACCCTCCTACAATGTTCCTAACTCTAGTTATTGACAATTAAGTGAAATGTTAGGAGTGTATGTGTTATATGCATTGGAATGCAAGGTATGCAGTGCGATAACTCAATAACCAAGTGACATAGGGGGATGGCATAATGGAAAGTTGTGTTTGTCTATGTGAAATGCACGTGATGACCTACTTTGACCTCAGTTGACCTCATTTGACCTTTGTGCTTTTTTGTGGAGCCTGGGTTTGTCTTGTTGAGATGAACCAAAAAGGCAATTAAACTACCCTACCATGGTGCTCCTGACTCAAGTTACAGACATTTTAGTGAAATGTTGTGATTGTGTGTGCATAATGCATTGGAATGAGGGGTGTGGTGTGATAACTAGTAATAACCAAGTGATAAAGGAGGATGGCATAATGGAAAGTTGTGTTCGTCTATGTAAAGCACACGTGATGACCTACTTTGACCTCATTTGATCTTTTGACTTCTGTGGCTTTTTTGTGATGCCTGGGTTTGTCTTGTTTAGACAAACCAAAAAGGCAACGATGCTACTCTTCTATAATGCTCCCAACTCAAGTTATTGACATTTTAGTGGAAGCTAGGTCATGACTGTGTGTGCATGTTACTCATTGGAATGCGATGTATGACAGGGGTCGAAATAAGCCTTCAACCTTTGTGGGCCTGCCGGGCCCCTAGCCTATGGAATCTAGGGGCCAAATGAGAAATCAAGGGGCCCAAAACTTACAAATAAAAAAGGACTGATAAAGTGTATGGGTGCTTTTTACGTGCTTGAAAATGTTTGGTATTGGTATAATTAAGGCAAGTTGAGGCTGAAACTAGCCTGAAACCAATCTGTCCACACCCTCTTAGACCATGTTGCATGTAGGCTAGTATACATTTTCAAAATTTTCTCGTAACTCCGGAAGATATTACCCGGTAAAATGAAGGGCACTGTTCAATTCCCACTTACCGTCTTCGTCAGTTGATCTTGTGAGGCTCCGCCTACATTACTTGTGACTGACATTGGTGTATGTCTGCGTGAGTGATGTGATAAAGCAGACTCGATTAATGATGTGAACTGATTTCAGAAATAATGTTTGTTTTGCAGGTTTTTAGTGACTGTTAGCATAGGAATGCACAGGCTGTGCGAAATATAAGATCGTTGAGTTGTGGATGGAGAGGTTCATGTGCAGACTGTACAATTAGACTTGAAATATTTAGGAGCCAACCGGGCCCCTTTCCCTGTAGATGTTACGGGCCCAAGCGAATTTCTAGGTGCATCAGGCCCACGGGCCCCCTTTATTTCGAGCCCTGTATGAGGGTGCGATTTCTAGAACTGAGTAATAAATTTTTTATTTGAGTCACAAAAGGTTGACCTTATTAACATGATGATATCTTAAGTATGATAACTGTGAGGGATCTCATGCTTGTCATGTAGGTGATTCATGTTTGTAACAATATATTATATGGCAAGGAATCACTAAGCCTTTTGGCTTTCTGGTTACGTGCTAAAACGGACACGGCCAGACCGGCGAAAGGATAACCACATATGGCCAACAACCAAACAAACCAAACGCCAACAGCACCGTCACAAACAAAACAAAACCACTATCACCGCAAAGAATACCAGATGAACCCTTCGACCATCGAGGACACTCCAGCTCCTAAAACAAACGACCAATAAGAAAAGCTCGAAACAACACGCACAGTTCTGGTCTTCGGCGGGTGCAGACGTGTTTTCGTTTCGCTCTCGCCTTGGCTTACTCTATACTACTATATTATATACCTTTACGTTCCTGTGGGCGGACACGGCCAAGCGGTATAACGTTTATTTCTTGTGTGTGTGGTCTTGTGTTGGCGAGGGTTTGGTCGTGTTGGTTTCTCCGACCACGCCTGGTTTTTCTGTGTAAGTTGTGTTGGGTTCCTTTTCTCTTTTCCTGTACATTGTTAATTATAGTTTTGAGGTTTTTTTGCTTGTGTTCGCGTGGCCTAGTGCCACCCCCCCCCCCCTTTGCTGCTATGCCCGGAGGTCGGGATAGCAGCATCGTTAAGTTGCAGTTTGAGTCGAGGGGTAATGTCACACCCCAGCAAGTTTTCAATGTGTTGAAGGAAAATAAAGTAGAGGTCAAGGATATACAGATGCTGCAGGCCCTCGCAGCCCGAAATACATACGATTTGAAGTTCCGGAATGATGCTGCTCGAATCAAGGGGGTTTCCTCCCTTAAGGGAGTGGAGGGTCTCACTGTCACCCCATATGATCGCTCTGTGGTGGTGACAGTGTTGTACCTCAATTTTGAGGTAGATCAGGGCCTGGTGGCGAGGGTTCTAGGGCAGTACGGAACTGTCTCTGACTGGCGTTGGGTAAGGTACAATGAGGGTGAATTGGCCGGTATTCTCAACGGAAAGAGACAGTTCCGTATGGAGCTAGAAAGAGACATTCCCTCCGTTTTATTCATTGGGGGTTCAAAGGCCCACATCAGGTATTTTGGCCAGCCCCGCACCTGTTTTCAGTGTAGAGAGGAGGGGCACGAGGCCAAGTCATGTCCCAACAAGCGTTGCGGCCGGTGCCTGCAGTTGGGACATGACAAGGCAACGTGTCCCAATGAGGTGCGTTGTAACCTGTGTGGGGAGGAGGGACATGTCTCCGGTGCCTGCCCTGCATCATACTCTGCACGTGCCAGTGCAGATGTGGAGCCGGCAGGTGAACCCTCGCAGTCAGGCCCAGAACCAATGGTGGAGGAACCCAGGTCCCCTTCACCTGATGAGGTGGCGCATCAGGTGTAACAAGATTTCCTAGCTGCCAAAGAATGTGAAGTGGTCTCTGGGAATCCTGAGGTGGGCCCTTCCGTACCCTCCCCATCTGCACCTGAGGCACCCTCCCCATCAGCTCCTGGGGAGGCCGGAATTTCGACAGTGGAGAAAGACCTTAACCTCTCATCGGACTCTGAGTCTGACACCACCATGTCAGATGTGGGAGGGCCTGCCTCTGAGCCTCCACCAAAGGACCCACCAACCGGGGAGGACTGGTTTGATTTGTGTGACGGGGTTGAATCAGATCCTCAGTTAAAAAGGTCGGCCTCAGGCGAGGTGTCAGACCAGGGAGTCCATCCTTCTATGCCACCAGCACCAAACATAAATAAAAAGGCCAGGTCAGAGACCGTTTTGTAGTCACACATTACACATGCTATCATGACTGGTCCTCTGTCCCTCATGACACTAAACGTTAATGGAATGAGGGACAGTCGGAAGCGATCAAGAATATTCCCAATTTTGCCAAATCACTAGGTGTGGACTTCGTTTTCCTCCAGGAGACTCACATTGTTAATGAAGACGACGTCTACGCCTGGTCCTATGAATGGGGTGGGGGTTTGCACGCTTCCCTTGGTTCAGTGTCTTCCTGTGGATCTGTTATTTTAGTTTCACCCAGATGGACTTCCCTGGTCGGAAAAGTTGATCATGATCATGAGGGCCGGGTGATATGCATCACCATAAAACATCCTTGCGGGAGCTTCATCCTATGTAATGTTTACGCACCCAATCAGCCTACAGACAGAAGGATTTTTTTATTACCCTTCCATCCTTCGTTCCTGGCTGTGCCCTTTGTATCCTAGCCGGAGACTTTAACTGTGTTCCCGACACACAGTTTGACAGAATGTCTACATGCACATCTTCGAGCTGTGGTGTCGGCATTGCGGAATTGGACATGTTCACAAAGAATCATGACATGGTTGACGTTTGGAGAGTGCAACATCCCGGCTTGGCCGTGTTCACTTGGCACTGCCCTGATGGCACGGACGCCTCAAGGTTAGACCGGGTGTACTCTCCACCTGCTCTGTCACCGAGTAATTGTGAAGTTGTAGCATGTCCAATTTCGGACCATGATGCAGTTACTGTCTCCTTCCAACCCCCAGAGTCATGGCCAGCAGGGAGGGGGTTCTGGAAAATGAACACAGATATTCTAACGGAGGCTGATTATTGCGAACAGTTTTAAGGCCAGGTACGAAGGGTGGCGAACATTGAGGCCTGCCTTTTTCAACGGATTTAGAGTGGTGGGACGACGTGAAGTCCCGCATCAAACATTTTACAGTTGAATACTGTGTAGCAAGAGCTCGTCGAAGAAGGGAGGAGTTCCTCTCGCTCTGCTCTAGGGAGAGGAACGGGGACCCCTCCGCACTCACGCAATCCAGCAGTATCTTGATAAGAAACTACACGGGGCCCGCGTTCGTGCTCGCGTGCATTGCGTGGAGGCGGAGGAAAAACCAACCATCAAGTTCTACCGGGACGTCACAAAGTATGCCATCGATCGCCGCATAAAAAGAGTCCGTGACGTCCACGGTGTGGTACATAAGGACCCTCTCGACATCGTAGAAGTATTTAAAAGCTTCTATGAGCAGCTATATACTCAGGCAGATGTCGATGAAGGCTTTCAAAAGTCCCTGTTAGATAATATTGATAAGACCCCATCTAGAGATCAGAACGATGAACTTGGTTCCCCGTTGACTGTCGACGAGCTCTGGAAGGCAGTGGCGAAGATGAAAGGCGGAAAGGCGCCTGGGTCCGACGGTATTCCGGTAGAATTCTATAAACGCTTCTGGGGTACCGTTGGACAAGATCTCCGCGATGTATTCGTCTCTGCATTCTTTGCTGGCACATTGAGCCCCTCGCAGCGCACAGGCGTGATAACTTTGTTGCCCAAGTCAGGAGACCCCCTAGAACCGAAAAATAAACGGCCAATCACCCTGTTAAATGTAGACTACAAGATTCTGGCGAAAGCCTTTTGTAACAGGCTAGGCACAGTTATGCCGGATCTTGTACGGTCCTTTCAGACGTGCGGTGCGGGGACACAGTATTCAGCAGAACCTCTGGTTAGTGCGGGACTTAGTTGATTACGTGATGGACCGTGATCTTCCATGTGCGCTTATCTCCCTCGATCAGGAGAAGTCCTTCGACATGGTTGATCACGGATTCCTCTTTAAAATTTTGCAGAAGTTTAGTTAGAATCCAGTTTTTGTTAAATGGACCTCCCTATTGTATAATAGCGTATACAGTCGGGTTATCGTCAATGGCCTACCGTCGGACCCCTTCAGAGTCCATCGTGGGGTACGGCAGGGGTGCCCCCTATCACCTCTACTCTATGTATTGTTTAGTGAATCCCTTGCAAGAGCCTTCCAAGTTGAGCCTTTGTTTCTACCATTTCACATACCTGGTGGTGCTGAAGTTAAGTGCCTTCAGTATGCTGACGATGTCACATGCGTAATCTCCGACCTAGCTTCCTTCAGGGCCCTTACTGGCACGTTGTCTAACTTTCAAAGAGCCACAGGTGCCAGACTGAACCCCGCTAAGACCAAAGGACTCCGTCTAGGTAGGTGGCGGTCAAAAAAACTGCCCTTCGCGGCATCATGGGTAGACGACGCCATAAAGATCAATGGCATATGGTTTGGTTATGGTTCACCCGAGTTACTTACCTGGAATGAGAAAGTGGACCTAGTGGAGGCTAGGTTGAAGGACTTCGGCGATCGCCACATCAGCCTGTTGGGAAAGGTAACAGTTATCAATCGTTTTATTTACCCTCTCTTGTGGTATCCGGGCACTGTTCTTGCTGCTCCAGAGGGTGTCTTGGCACGACTCGAGAGGGCTGTGTTTAGTTTTTTATGGTCAAGGGGGACGGAGCTGGTTAGAAGAGGGGTGGTATACCAGGATTAGGCGCGGAGGGTTGGGCCTTGTGCATTTTCCTTCCAAGCTCCGTTTTCTCCTGACCAAGTGTGTTTACAGTGCTGTGGACAGCAGAATGCCTTTTGCCTATTTTGTCCGTTATGGGGGGGGGGGGGGGGATTATCATTCCGTCGGTTCTTTGCCTCCCTGTTTAGTAACAGTGAACCCCACAGCTGGAGACCCACGGGGGCATACAGTCAAATGAGGGAAACGCTCCGTATTATGTCAACAGTGGGGGATGTTTCGCAGTCAAGTGCAAGGTACCTATACCGGGCTGTTTTTGATGAATTGGTTGGCCAGGTCCAATCCAACCACTTTGCTTCAGGGGCCAGAAGTGTGGCGTGTCAGTCCACAGCAGATTATTAGCATTACCGCAGGCGAGACCTGTTGTGGCGAATCGCACATGACCGCCATTGTCACTAATCTCAAGCGCCTTCGTGGCGTCGTGGAGATGGCATTTGCCCCGCACTAGTTGCACAAAGTGGGAGAGTGTGTCACATGTGTTTTGCAGTGTGACTATGTGGCACCTATTCGGAGGAATGGTGTCAAGTCCTGACTGACCGCCTAACGTTGTGTAAACACCTGGCGGTCAGCCATGACTATGCTTTGTATGGTCTTTCACCTCCGCCATGCAATACAAGTGTTCAGGACATACTTACTTGTTTCGGCTTCCATAAAAGCTGGCCTTATGGAGAGACCGATGTAACATTGTATTTAGGGGGGTGGGGAGGCCTGCTGATTGTCGTCCTGGCGTCGGTGAGGGCGGAGGTTAAGCTGAGGTGGAGTCGGACTTCGTTCGTTTGCCAAGGTCGGCGTTCGGTAGGCGATGGGGTCCACTTGTTTCAGTGAGGGCGGACCGGGTGGTAGTTAACTTGTAAATACTGACTTTGTTTGTAAATATGGAACTACTGTAATTTGTAAATGGGACTGTGTTTGTGCATGTGTGGCTTGTGAGGTGCTTAGTTGTAGATATGTTGTAAATATGTGTATGTGTGTATATGTGTGTGAGTATCTGTACATATAGTTCTATTACTGTAATGAACATAATTTTCTGTTTGATTTAGTTGTTTGTAAATAGTTTGCATTTATGTTTCTGCCCGATCCGGTTTGAGTTTTTGTTTTTGTTTCTATGTGCCGTTTCGTTGCACTTAAAAAGCACACTCGAAACAACACAACCAAAGGCAAGAAACACGCCCAACGGCAACTAACACGCCCGAAGGCAACACACACGCCCAAAGGCAACCACAAGCACAAGGGGAGACGGGGGCCAATCGTTACATTTAAATCCCTATTTACAGTCTATTTACACTATGCACAACTATTTACATGTAACGCAGACAAAACACAAACGCAATTTCGGAATGATTCGCATGTTTGAGCGTTGGTGACGGGATTGTTATTTCTTGATCTGCCGACAGTAAATAGCAAAATGTTTAAACTTGACATTAAAGCACGTTCTGTTGCAATCAGCTTATTGGTATACCAGATTCTGTAAATCATTTCTTGTCGAGGCCCGTTAAAAAGTGGCTTTATTTTTCAGGTGTTCACAAAGTTGGTTGCTGGACAGGTCAATTTGTACGCAGGATACTGATGCTACTGACGATATCAGTTTCTCAAAAACACGATTTTCGGAATTGATTCCCATACGCTCGGGTGTGGTGAACTGGATTAGTTATCTGATCTCATCAGCAGCAAATACCATATCCCGTGTTGAAACTTGACATTTGGGTTAGCATCAATCTTATTGGTGGGGCCAGCCTGTGTGCGCATCAACATTTTGGTCGAGCCGTAAAAACGTGGCTTTATTTTTTGGTTCTTGCAAGTTGTTTGTTCCTCCCTTGTCATCCGGTAGGTTACTTTGTACGGCAGATATGCTGATTGCTACCACGATAAAGTTGCTCGACAAACGCCCCACTTTCGGAATGATTTCGAATGTTGGCTTGGTGAGGGCGATTGCTTATTTTTCTGATCCTGTATTGATTATAAATAACATATCCTTAAACTTTGAGAGGCGCTTTAGCGTTTTTTTCCCAATCAGGTTATTGGTAGGGCCAGTCTAAACGGATCAAACATTTGTCTAGCACGTAAGAAACGGCTTTTAACTTTTTAAAAGTAGTATCTTGCAAATTGTTTCCTTTGGTCAGCCGCGCGGGTCGCCACAAACATATACACCAGATACTATTGACTACGAAGGATACAGTTGCTCACAAACCCAATATGTCAGAAATGATTCAGCATTGTTGGCATGTTGAGGGGAAAAAAAAAAAAAAAAAATTTTTTGGGGGGATTGTTTTTCTCTGATCTCTACCGAACACACAGGACCCTTCTCTCATTTTGGGGCTTCTTCTCCAAGAAAGGAACCGTTACAGGAAATTTTGACATGGCTCCCACATTTGCTTTTGTCTAGACATTTATTAGTAGAAATTTTGGCCCACACAAAATCCTTTTTTCTTTTAGCTGTTTCCTTTTAGGTTGATTTCCACCTCGACCATTATCCATTTCATCTATAGCAGACACACTATTTAACATAATTCAGTGTTGGTGTGTCGTCAAAACCCTTATCTAACTGAGGGTCTACCGACAGTGAATAACATATTTTAGAGATGTTTGCATTAGCTCATTGATGGGCCTTTCTGGCAAATCAGCATATTAGTCGACCCGGAGTAGAAACGTGGATAGTACTTTTTTTTTTTTTTTGCCTTTCCGAGTTGTTCCTGTTGTGTAATCCGGCAAGGTCACTGTGTAAACGCAGATGACTGATGCTTACCAACGTTGCAGTGATGAATCCACCAAACGAACAAACGCAAATTTTTGGAGTTCATGTGATTGGCATGTTGGGCATGGTGAGGGGATTGGTATTCTCCCAGATCTCTGTATGACAGTAAATTAGCCACATGGTCAAACTTGGCATTAAGAGTTGTTTGCATTAGTAAAACATTGGATGGTGCCACGAGGTCTGGGTTGGCCCCCCAAATGAATATGTTGTCGAGCCGTATAAAATGTGACTCACGATTTTTTTCCTGCAAGTTGTTCGTCTTTGTCATCCGGCAGGTCGCCTGACGCAGAAACTGATGCTACCACGATACAGTTGCTCACTGTAGGACGTTAAACTGCATCCGGTTGTGGAGCTTGTTAAAGCGTGGGGATAATGAGGTTACCCTTTGCCACAACTGCCTCCCGGGGGGGGGGGTGTTGGGGTGGGGGGGGGGGGGGGACACCCTTGGGCAAGGCTTGCGCCTGTATTTTGAGCCGACAGTTTTGTTCAGTTTTTTGGGGGGGGGGGGGGGGGGGTTTTTGTGTAAAATAGTGTATATAGTTGTACATACTGTAAATATAGTACAAGTTGAACTGACACCCCGGACCCCTCGTGGCAGGTGGACCCCGCCCGGACCCCTCGTGGCCCCTTAGGGCAGTTGTGATGATTGTTTGGCCTGGTGGTTTGGTTTTTTGGTTGTTGTTGGGTGGTGGTGGTTTGGTCTGGTGTTGTATTTCGTTGGCGGTACGTTAGTAATATTTCGGTTTGTAGCGGTGGGCCGGGCGGGAGGTTTGTTTGTGGTGGTGTTGGGTTGGCCAGTGTGTCTGTCCATCGGAGTGTTTGTGTGTGTGGTTCTATTGTTGTTAATGAAACATAATTTTCTGTTTGATTTGGTGGTGGACTATTGATTTGGTGGTGTGTTGCCTTATGTTCTTTTGTCCACAGCATCCGGTTTGAGTTTTGTGATTTTTGTTTGTTTATGTGCCGTTTCGCTATGCACTTAAAAAGGCACGATCATCAGTTGCTCAGCAAACGCAATTTCCGGTATGATTGTTTGGTAATTTTAGCGTGGTGAGGCGGATTGTTATTCCTGTGATCTCTGTTTTGACAGTAAATAACATTCCCCGTCCACATTATCTGCAATTGCTGGGCCTTGCTAATGGTTTTTATATATGGGACAATTCCGTGGTATTTCATTGTTAGTCATGGGACATTTTACAGAACATTTTTGGCTCATAAAATGAAGTTGAACAGAGTGACAACCGATGAAATGGAATCAATTATAGTGTGTGACTGCCTCTACCAATAATACAAAGTAGGAATCAAAGTCGATTATATTTATTAAATTAGTGAACCGTTAGTCATGGGACAGTTCTGTGACATTGGTTTCTGGATACAGTTTAGTCCCAAACTGTGCCATTAAGGTTGGGTTCTCACTGATATTGCTATTTTCTTTGTTTTTTCTGGTGCCAAGAACGGACACGTTTAGACATTGCTTATTGTAAAACTTTTTTGCACAATACGTTGTTAGTCGTGGGACATTTTTGGGTCACAAATGCTTTACATTAAAAAATGCAGTGGATTAAAATGTTGTCTCAAATCCCTTTACCTCTTTTGACTCCTACAATTACATATTAAATTAAGATTTGATTGTTGGTGATGCTTCCATTATCACAAAAGCCTCAACGGGGGGGTGGGGGGGGGGGTGGGGAGGAGAAGACTTTGAGGAATGGTCCAGATTTCGGTCTTCAAACATAAGCCCACTGGTCCTACAGTACTACACCTAAATAACATCAGATTCCATACTTGAATACAAACTCGCGTTCACTTTAGAACTTGTTGGGCTGTAGAACCGGTTCTGCCCTAGGGGGTGGGGGGTGGTGTTGTCCAACCCCACCCACCCAACCCTCTTAGAAAAAGAAAAACAAACACGTAATAATTCATTTTTGTCAATTTTGGCCACTAAACTACTTGACAGACAAAAATTTCTCAAAGGAAGGAGTTTCCCATTCCACCCCCCCCCACCCCCTCAGATACAACATTCCGATTCCCTTCAACCATACAAAAATCATACAAAACATTCACTTCATCAGTTTGCCCCGGATTAGTGCTTACAATTTTGCATTCAAGCCCCTCATAACATATTTTTTCCCATGGGCCCGTGTTGCCCCATCTCCTTAGACAAAACCAATTTAAGAAACAGTAGTAATGAAGAAATTAAAACGAAACAAGGATAGTTCCAAGATATGTGACAAAGATTCTGCACAGTAGCACTAGTATTTTTTTTTTTTTTTTCGCTTCCAAAATCCTTACAAAAAAAAATCTGACAAAGGGGAGGGGGCCATCCCCTTTAGATAGCTCCTAGCTCCCCCTACCCCCAAGCTGGGGCACTCCCATACATTGGTGACAAGCAAACCTTCCTTGGATGCGAAGTATCACGGTATGTCCCAGTAGAAGGAAAGAGGGTCTTAAATATAAATTTTGTCCCAACAGACCATGATGGTCACCTTGTTATTTAATACATTGGCAAGAAATAAAACAGTACTCTAAGAAGCCTGATTAATGTAAGGTGTATGCATTTCAAAAGTGTTTCATCCCATTATCCAATACACACCGATGCCCAATGGAAACCCCCTCCAAGAAAAACCCAATTGCACGAAAACTTCATTGAACAGAGTGATTTTATAAACTATTGAGAGGAAGTTCACATTGATTAGACCATTGTCAGGACAGGGATATTCTGTATGAGGATTTGTTTATAGTATCCCTAATAGTCCTTCCAAACTAACTTTAGTCAGAAACTCATACACAAATGTGCCGCATGCTTGCAAACAAGGGTAAAACCCGTAGCAACTAACATGTCATGCGTGGTCAGTCTTATTCCTGTAACAGTATATATGGGACTCGTCACCACAACTAACCAGTTTTGTTTTAATTTAATTTTATTGAAACATTTTTGTTTGAAACCATACAGATGTGAGGGTTTAAACAAAAATGTTCAAAAATTTAAAATTAAAACAAAATTGTTAGTTGTGGACGAAGATGTCCCATTGATATAACTGCTTACAGGAAGACTGACCACGCATGACATGTTAGTGCCTACTGGTGTTTTACCCTTGTTGCAAGCATGAGGCCATTTGTGGTATGGAGTTTCGTGCTAAAGTAGTTGTGGAAGGACTAGTAGGATTACTATTAAAACAAATCTTCCTACAGAAGTATGCCTTCCCTGCCCATTTGTCTAATCAATGTGATACTTCCTCTCAATAGTTTATAAATGCACTTCTTTCAACTAGGTCTTTCTGTCAATTGGGTTTTTTCTGGAGGGGTTCCATTTGGCCATCTGGTGTATTGGATAATGGGTTCCTGAACACTTTTGAAATGCATACACCTTACATTAATCAGCTTCTTATACTGTTTTATTTCCTTCCAATGATAAACAAGGTGACCATCATGGTCTGTTGGCGACAAACTTGTATATTTCAAGTACCCTCTTACTTCTCACTGACATACCTTGTGATTACTTCGCTACCAAGGCAGTTTTGCTTTGTCACCCATAGTATGGAGGTTGCCAGCTTGGGGTCAGGGGGAGGCTAGGAAAGCTATGTAAAGGGGATGCCCCCGAGTCCTCCTTTTCCAGAATTTTTTTGTAAGGAATTTTGGAAGCAAAAAAAAAATATACCTTAGTGCTACTGTGTCAGACTCTTTGTCAAATCTTGGGAACTATCCTTGTTTCGTTTTAATTGTCTCATTACTACTGTTTTCTTAAATTTGGTTTTTGTCTAAGGAGATGGGCACCACGGGTCCCATCTGGAAAAAATATGTATGTGGGGCTTGAATGCAAAATGTTAGAGCACTATCCGCAGGCAACTGATGAAGTGAATGTTT
This sequence comes from Holothuria leucospilota, assembly GCA_029531755.1. Taxonomy (NCBI): domain Eukaryota; kingdom Metazoa; phylum Echinodermata; class Holothuroidea; order Aspidochirotida; family Holothuriidae; genus Holothuria; species Holothuria leucospilota. Next base: position 40,377,511 of record CM055964.1, read on the forward strand.
TGTAATGATTCTTGTATGGTTTGAAGGGGGACACGGCATGTTGTCCTGATGGGGGGGGGGGGGGGGATGAAACTCCTTCCTTTGTAGAAAATTTTTTGTGTGTCCAAGTAGTTTAGTTTGCAAAATTGACAAAAATCGAATTATTACGTGGTTTCTTTTTCTTTTTCTAAGAGGGTTGGGTTGTGGTGAGGGTTTGGAACAACACCACCCCCCACGGCCGCCTAGGGCGAAACTGGTTCTACAGCCCCGACAAGTTTCTAAACGATGAACGAGAGTTTGTATTCAAGTAATGATACTGTTGTGATTTAGGTGTCGTACCTGTATGGACCAGTGGCTTATGTTTGTAAGACCGCACATCTGACCCATTCCCTCAAAGTCCGTCGGGGGGGGGTGTTTCTCCCCCCCCCCCCCCCTCCCCCCCCCCCCCCCCGTTTGAGGCTTTGTGATAAGGGAAGCATCACCAACATCAAATCTTAATTGAATATGTAATTGTAGGACGTCAAAAGAGGTCAAGGGTTTTGAGAAACATTTTAATTCCACTGCATTTTTATGTAAGCATGTGCCGACAAAATATGTCCCACGACTAAACAAAGTATTGTTTCAAAATTGCAGAAAATGGGGATGATTTTTTTTTTTTTTTTTTCAAAAAAGTGTTTTTACGCAATAAAGCAATGTCTAACGTGTCCGCCCTTGCGGCACCAGAAACAAAGAATATAGCATATATCAGTGATAAACCCACCTTAATTGGCATCAGTTTTTGGGACTAAACTGTATCCAGAAACCAATGTCACAGAAACTGTCCCCAGACTAACGGTTCACTAATTTAATAAATATAATAGACGTTTGATTTCCTACTTTTTTATTATTATTTGTAGAGCAGTCCCCACTATAAACATTTCTATTCCATTTCCATGGTTGTCACTCTGTCAACTTCATTTTTATGAGCCATAAAATGTTCTGTAAAATGTCCCAATTGACTAACAATGAAATACCACGGAAATTGTCCCCATATATAAAACCATAGCAAGCCCAGCAATTGCAGATATGTGGAACTGGGACTGTTATTTACGGTCAAAACAGAGATCACCAGAATAACAATCCGCCTCACCACGCTAACATACAAATCATACCGAAATTTTTTTGCGTTTGTGAGCAAACTTGTATCGTAGGTAGCAGCAGTTTTTTTTTTTTTTCTGCGTCAGGAGCCGACCTGGCCGGATGAACAAAGACGAGAACAACTTGCAGGAAAAAAATGCGAGTCACATTTATTACGGCTCGACAAATATTCATTTGCAGACTGGCACCATCCAATTTACTAATGCAAACAACCTTAATGCCAAGTTTGGACATGTGCTATTTACTGTAGACAGAGACATCGGAGAATAGCCAAATCCCCTCACCATTCCAAACATGGCCAATCATTCCAAAATTGCGTTTGTGAGTATCTGCAAAACGTGTGTAGCCAGCATCCGTATCTGCGTACACAGTGACCTGCCGGAATTACAAACAGGAACAACTCGAAGGGGCAAAAAAAACAAGAAGTACTATCACGTTTACTACTCACGGGTCGAACACATGCTGATTTGCAGAGATGGCCCATCAATGCAGCTTAATGTCAAACATTCTAAAAATATGTTATTCACTGTCGGTAGACATCAGTTAGTATAGCGGGTTTTGAACGGACACACCAACACTGAATATGGTTAAAATAGGGTCTGTCTGCTAGATGAAAATGGATAATGGTGAGTGAAATCACCTAAAAGGAAAGGAAAAGAAAAAAAGGATATGGGCAAAATTCTACTAAAATGTCTAGACAAAAGGCAAACTGTGGGAGCCAGTGTCCAAAATTTTCCTGTAAAGGTTCCTTTCTTTTGAGAAAGCCCAAAATGAGAGAAGGTCTGTGTGTTCGTTAGAGATCATCAGAAAAACAATCCCCTCAACAGCCAACATGCGCAATCATCTGCTGAAATTGGGTTTTGTGAGCAACTGTATCCTTATGGTAGCAATAGTATCTGGGTATAGCTGGACATCCGCCATCGGCGGTGACAAAGGTGAAACAAGTTTGCAAGGAGACTACTTTTAAAATAAAAGCCGTTTTTACGTTGCTAGACAAATGTTGAATTTTTAGACTGGCCTAACCCAATAACCTGATGGGAAAAACCTAAGCCGCCAAAGTTTAAGATATGTTATTTATAATCAATACAGGGATCAGGAAATAGCAATCCCCTCACCAAAGCCAACATTCGAAATCATTCCGAAAGTGCGTTTGTGTGAGCAACTTTATCGTGAGTAGCATCAGTATCTGCGTACAAAGTAACCTACCGGATGAACAAGGAGGAACAAACAACTTGCAAGGACAAAAAATAAAGCCACGTTTTTGTTACGGCTCGACAAATGTTGATCGCACAGAGCCTGGCCCACCAATAAGATGATTCCTAACCCCAAATGTCAAGTTCAACACGTGTTATTTGCTGCTGATGAGGAGGATCAGAGAACAATCCAGTCACCCCACACCGACATGGAATGTCATTCCGAAAATCGTGTTTTTGCAGAAACTGTTATCGTAGTAGCAACTCAAGTAATCTGCGTACAATTGACCTGCAGCAACAACTTGGAACACCGAAAATAAAAGCCACTTTTTAACGGCTCGACAAGAATAGATTTTACAGAATCTGGTATACCAATAAGCTGATGCAAAAAACGTTAAATGTCAAGTTTAAACATTTGCTATTTACTGTCGGCAGAGTCAGAGAATAAACAATCCCGTCACGCACCGCCAACATGCGAATCATTCCGAAAATTGCGTTTGTGTTTTGTACTGCGGTTACATGTAAACAGTTGTGCATAGTGTAAATAGACTGTAAATAGGGATTTAAATGTAAAACGATTGCCCCGTCTCCCCCTTGTTGCTTGTGAGTTGCCTGTTTGGGCGTGTTTTTTTTTGTGGTTGCCTTCGGGCGTGTTAGTTGCCAGTTGGGCGATATTCTTGCCTTTGGTTGTGTTGTTTTCGAGTGTGCTTTTTAAGTGCAACGAAACGGCACATAGAAACAAAACAAAAACTCAAACCGGATCGGGCAGAAACAATAAATGCAAACTATTTACAAACAACTAAAATCCACCCAGAAAATTATGCCTTCATTACAGTAATAGAACTATATGTAATAGATACTCACAACACACATATACACACATACACATATATACAATATTTACAAGAAACATATCTACAACTAAGTCACCCTCACAAAAGCCCACAACATGCACAAAGGCACAGTCCCATTTACAAAATTACAAGTGTAGTTCCATATTTTACAAACAAAGTCAGTATTTACAAGTTAATACTAACCGACCCGGTCCGCCCTCACCTGAAACAAGTGGGACGCCCATCGCCTACCGAGACGCCGACCCTTGGCAAACGAACGAAGTCCGACTCCACCCTCATCTTAACCTCCGCCCTCACCGCGCCAGGAATCGTACAATCAGCAGGCCTCCCCACCCCCCTAAAAACAATGTTACCATCGGTCTCTCCATTTAAGGCTACGCTTTATGGACGGCCGAAACAAAGGTAAGTATGTCCTGAAACACTTGTATTGGCATGGGCGGAGGTGAAGAGACCATACAAAGCATAAGTCCTGGCTGACAGCCCCAGGTGTTTACACAACGTTTAGGCGGTCAGTTCAGGACTTGAAAACCATTCCCATAATAAGGGGGGGCTCTACATAGTCACAGACTGCCAAAACCATGTGACACACTCTTCCACTTTGTGCATCTAGTGCGGGGAGCGCAAATTGCCATCGTCCAAGACGCCACCGAAGGCGCTTGAGATTTAGGTACAATGGCGTCATGTGCCGATTCGCCACAACAGGTCTCGCCTGCGGTAATCTAATAATCTGCTGTGGACTACACGCCACAACTTTTCCGGCCCTGAAGCTAAAGTGGTTGCGATTGGACCTGGCCAACCAATTCATCAAAAACAGGCCGGTATAGAGTACCTTGCACTTGACTGTCGAAACATCCCCCACTGTTAGGGACATAACTACGGAGCGGTTTCCCCCGCTCATGTTGACTGTAATGCGCACCCGTGGGGTCTCCAGCTGTGGGGTTTCAACTGTTACTAAAGCAGGGAGGCAAAGAACGACGGAATGATAATCCCCCCTTACCCCCCCCAATAAATCAACGGACAAAATAGGCAAAAGGCATTCTGCTGTCCGACAAGGCACATGTAAACCACACTTGTCAGGAGAAAACGGAGCATTGTAAGGAAAATGCACAAGGCCCAACCCTCCGCGCCTAAGATCCTGGTATACCACCCCTTCTTCTAACCAGCTCCGTCCCCCTTGACCCATAAAAACTAGGAACACAGCCCTCTCGAGTCGTGCCAACACACCTCTGGAGCAGCTAATGAACAGTGTCCCGGATACTACAAGAGAGGGTAAAATAAACGATTGATAACTTTTACCTTTCCCAACATGCTTATGTGGCGATCGCCGAAGTCCTTCAACCTAGCCTCCACTAGGTCCACTTTCTCATTCGTAACCAGGTAAGTAACTCGGGTGAACCATAACCAAACCATATGCCATTGATCTTTATGGCGTCGTCTACCCATGATGCCGCGAAGGGCAGTTTTTTTGACCGCCACCTACTAGACGGAGTCCTTTGGTCTTAGCGGGGTTTCAGTCTGGCACCTGTGGCTCTTTGAAAGTTAGACAACGTGCCAGTAAGGGCCCTGAAGGAAGCTAGGTCGGAGATTACGCATGTGACATCGTCAGCATACTGAAGGCACTTAACTTCAGCACCACCAGGTATGTGAAATGGTAGAAACAAAGGCTCAACTTGGAAGGCTCTTGCAAGGGATTCACTAAACAATACATAGAGTAGAGGTGATAGGGGGCACCCCTGCCGTACCCCACGATGGACTCTGAAGGGGACAGACGGTAGGCCATTTACGATAACACGACAGTAAACGCTATTATACAATAGGGAGGTCCATTTAACAAAAACTGGATTCAAACTAAACTTCTGCAAAATTTTAAAGAGGAATCCGTGATCAACCATGTCGAAGGACTTCTCCTGATCGAGGGAGACAAGCGCACATGGAAGATCACGGTCCATCACGTAATCAACTAAGTCCCGCACTAACCAGAGGTTCTGCTGAATACTGTGTCCCCGCACCGCACGTCTGAAAGGACCCTACAAGATCCGGCATAACTGTGCCTAGCCTGTTACAAAGGGCTTTCGCCAGAATCTTGTAGTCTACATTTAACAGGGTGATTGGCCGTTTATTTTTCGGTTCTAGGGGGTCTCCTGACTTGGGCAACAAAGATATCACGCCTGTGCGCTGCGAGGGGCTCAATGTGCCAGCAAGGAAAGCAGAGACGAATACATCGCGGAGATCTTGTCCAACGGTACCCCAGAAGCGTTTATAGAATTCTACCGGAATACCGTCGGACCCAGGCGCCTTTCCGCCTTTCATCTTCGCCACTGCCTTCCAGAGCTCGTCAACAGTCAACGGGGAACCAAGTTCATCGTTCTGATCTCTAGATGGGGTCTTATCAATATTATCTAACAGGGACTTTTGAAAGCCTTCATCGACATCTGCCTGAGTATATAGCTGCTCATAGAAGCTTTTAAATACTTCAACCATGTCGAGAGTGTCCTTATGTACCACACCGTGGACGTCACGGACTATTTTTATGCGGCGATCGATGGCATACTTTGTGACGTCCCGGTAGAACTTGATGGTTGGTTTTTCCTCCGCCTCCACGCAATGCACGCGAGCACGAACGCGGGCCCCGTGTAGTTTCTTATCAAGATACTGCTGGATTGCGTGAAGTGTTCATTTTCCAGAACCCCCTCCCTGCTGGCCATGACTCTGGGGGTTGGAAGGAGACAGTAACTGCATCATGGTCCGAAATTGGACATGCTACAACTTCACAATCACTCGGTGACAGAGCAGGTGGAGAGTACTTTTTTTTTTTTTAAAAGTCCCCTGACTCTCAGGTGGAGAGTACACCCGGTCTAACCTTGAGGCGTCCGTGCCATCAGGGCAGTGCCAAGTGAACACGGCCAAGCCGGGATGTTGCACTCTCCAAACGTCAACCATGTCATGATTCTTTGTGAACATGTCCAATTCCGCAATGCCGACACCACAGCTCGAAGATGTGCATGTAGACATTCTGTCAAACTGTGTGTCGGGAACACAGTTAAAGTCTCCGGCTAGGATACAAAGGGCACAGCCAGGAACGAAGGATGGAAGGGCAATTTCAAAAAAAATCCTTCTGTCTGTAGGCTGATTGGGTGCGTAAACATTACATAGGATGAAGCTCCCGCAAGGATGTTTTATGGTGATGCATATCACCCGGCCCCTCATGATCATGAATCAACTTTTCCGACCAGGGAAGTCCATCTGGGTGAAACTAAAATAACAGATCCACAGGAAGACACTGAACCAAGGAAGCGTGCAAACCCCCACCCCATTCATAGGACCAGGCGTAGACGTCGTCTTCATTAACAATGTGAGTCTCCTGGAGGAAAACGAAGTCCACACCTAGTGATTTGCAAAATTGGAATATTCTTGATCGCTTCCGACTGTCCCTCATTCCATTAACGTTTAGTGTCATGAGGGACAGAGGACCAGTCATGATAGCATGTGTAATGTGTGACTACAAAACCGTCTCTGACCTGGCCTTTTTATTTATGTTTGGTGCTGGTGGCATAGAAGGATGGACTCCCTGGTCTGACACCTCGCCTGAGGCCGACCTTTTTAACTGAGGATCTGATTCAACCCCCTCACACAAATCAAACCAGTCCTCCCTGGTTGGTGGGTCCTTTGGTGGAGGCTCAGAGGCAGGCCCTCCCACATCTGACATGGTGGTGTCAGACTCCGATGTCCGATGAGAGGTTAAAGGTCTTTCTCCACTGTCGAAATTCCGGCCTCCCCAGGAGCTGATGGGGAGGGTGCCTCAGGTGCAGATGGGGAGGGTACGGAAGGGCCCACCTCAGGATTCCCAGAGACCACTTCACATTCTTTGGCAGCTAGGAAATCTTGTTCCACCTGATGCACCACCTCATCAGGTGAAGGGGACCTGGGTTCCTCCACCATTGGTTTCTGGGCCTGACTGCGAGGGTTCACCTGCCGGCTCCACATCTGCACTGGCACGTGCAGAGTATGATGCAGGGCAGGCACCGGAGACATGTCCCTCCTCCCCACACAGGTTACAACGCACCTCATTGGGACACGTTGCCTTGTCATGTCCCAACTGCAGCACCGGCCGCAACGCTTGTTGGGACATGACTTGGCCTCGTGCCCCTCCTCTCTACACTGAAAACAGGTGCGGGGCTGGCCAAAATACCTGATGTGGGCCTTTGAACCCCCAATGAATAAAACGGAGGGAATGTCTCTTTCTAGCTCCATACGGAACTGTCTCTTTCCGTTGAGAATACCGGCCAATTCACCCTGGGTAGGACTTTAAACTGCATCCGGTTGTGGAGTTTGTTTAAACGTGGGAGTAATGAGGTTACCCTTTGCCACAACTACCTTCGGGGCACCCTTGGGCAAGGTACACCTGTATTTGCCCCGGTGCTTTTTAAGTGCTGTTGCCTTTGGGCGTAGTGTTGCCTTCGGGCGTGGCGTTTGCCTTCGGGCGTAGTGTTGCCTTCGGGCGTGGTTTTGCCTTCGGGCGTGGTTTTGCCTTCGGGCGTGGTGTTGCCTTCGGGCTTGGTGTTGCCTTCGGGCGTGGTGTTGCCTTCGGGCTTGGTGTTGCCTTCGGGCGTGGTGTTGCCTTCGGGCTTGGTGTTGCCTTCGGGCGTGGTGTTGCCTTCGGGCGTGGTGTTGCCGTCGGGCTTGGTGTTGCCTTCGGGCTTGGTGTTGTCTTTGGGTGTGTGGTGGATTTGGGTGTGTGGTGGATTTGGGTGTGTGGTCTTTGTGGGGCTTTGTTTTTAGTGTGACGGGGGGAGGTTGGTCTGTGGGGTCTTTGGGTTGTCAGTGTGTGTGTGGTTCTATTGTTGTAATGAACATAATTTTCTGTTTCATTTGGTGGTGTGTGGATAGTTTTGCCTTTATGTTCCTGTCCGATCCGGTTTGAGTTTTGTTTTTTGTTTGTATGTGCCGTTTCGATGCACTTAAAAAGCCCCCCCCCCCCAATTCACCCTCATTGTACCTTACCCAACGCCAGTCAGAGACAGTTCCGTACTGCCCTAGAACCCTCGCCACCAGGCCCTGATCTACCTCAAAATTGAGGTACAACACTGTCACCACCACAGAGCGATCATATGGGGTGACAGTGAGACCCTCCACTCCCTTAAGGGAGGAAACCACCTTGATTCGAGCAGCATCATTCCGGAACTTCAAATCGTATGTATTTCGGGCTGCGAGGGCCTGCAGCATCTGTATATCCTTGACCTCTACTTTATTTTCCTTCAACACATTGAAAACTTGCTGGGGTGTGACATTACCCCTCGACTCAAACTGCAACTTAACGATGCTGCTATCCCGACCTCCGGGCATAGCAGCAAAGGGGGGGGGGGTGGCACTAGGCCACGCGAACACAAGCAAAACAAACCTCAAAACTATAATTAACAATGTACAGGAAAAGAGAAAAGGAACCCAACACAAATTACACAGAAAAACCAGGCGTGGTCGGAGAAACCAACACGACCAAACCCTCGCCAACACAAGACCACACACACAAGAAATAAACGTTATACCGCTTGGCCGTGTCCGCCCTCAGGAACGTAAAGATATATAATATACTTTTTTTCCAAAAGTCCCCTGACTCTCTGGCGAAGAGCCAGGGGCGAAAACCAAACAATACTCCCGAAGGAGTTCTGCTCCCCGAAGGAGTAACAACGTCCCCAAGGGACAAACTTTGACTTAACTGACACCACCTGACAGTGACTTTGAACACCAGAAAACAATGTTTAAGTGCTCCATGAATTAGAATATAGTAGTATAGAGTAAGCCAAGGCGAGAGCGAAACGAAAACGTCTGCACCCGCCGAAGACCAGAACTGTGCGTGTTGTTTCGAGCTTTTCTTATTGGTCGTTTGTTTTGGGCTTTTTACGTGCTAAAAACGGACACGTCCAGACCGGCGAAAGGATCACTACATATGGCCAACAACCAAAAAACCGAACACAAACCACCAAAATCGCCCAGAACACCAGACCGAATCCCTCGACCAGCGAGGACACTCCAGCTCCGGTACGGCTGCTTGGAGTCTTTTTTATCACCAACGGAAACCACCACCACACCCACCACCGACCCAACAACACAATCTCAAAACAACACACGCCCAAAGGCAACAAACACACCCGAAGGCAACAACACGCCCAAAGGCAACCACAGCGCAGGGGTACATGGGGGAGGGGTCCACTTGTCACATTAAAATCACTATTTACAGTTTACTTACAGTTTTTTAAGTGCATCGAAACGGCACATACGAACAAAAAACAAACTCAAACCGGATCGGACAGGAACATAAATGCAAAACTATCCACACACCACCAAATCAAACAGAAAATTATGTCCACCACAACAACAGAACCACACACACACTTACAACAACCCAAACACCCAACAGACCAACCTCCCCCCGGCCAACCTAAAGCAATAATACTACATACCGCCAACAACCAAAAAACCAGACACCAACAACAGGGGCCACGAGGGGTCCGGGGCGGGGTCCACCTGCCACGAGGAGTCCGGGGTGGAGTCAACTTGCTATATTTACACTATGTACACTATATACACTATTTACACTATTTACACAAACAAAAAACTGAACAAAACTGGGCCAAAAATACAGGCGCACCTTGCCCAAGGGTGTCCCGGAGGCAGTTGTGGTAAAGGGTAACCTCATTATCCCCACGCTTTAACAAGCTCCACAACCGGATGCAGTTTAACGTCCTACCCCTACTATTTACAGTGGGGGGGGGGGGGCTTTTTAAGTGCATCGAAACGGCACATACTATTTACAGTTTACTTACAGTATATACAACTATCTACACGTAACTAAACAAAACTTCCCAAAGAGATCGAACGGGGGCTTTTTAAGTGCATAGAAACGGACACCAACAAACGGGAAGAACCAAATCCGGACTGGCAAGAACACAACCATGAACTATTTACAATCATTTACAAATGATTCGAACGAGCCCGAACGAGATCGAACGAGCCCGGCAGGGGACCGGGAACGTCCACTCTCTTCGGGAACCCAAACTGAACTGGTCGTTTGTTTTAGGAGCTGGAGTGTCCTCGATGGTCGAAGGGTTCATCATGTATTCTTTGCGGTGATAGTGGTTTTGTTTTGTTTGTGACGGTGTTGTTGGCGTTTGGTTTGTTTGGTTGTTGGCCATATGTGGTTATCCTTTCGCCGGTCTGGCCGTGTCCGTTTTAGCACGTAAAAAGCCCGTTTGTGAACAACTGTACTTAAAAAATAGCCGACATTACTTTCCATCATTTTGAGAACGAAATTATACCCTCTCTAATCACATTATTCGTTGGTTGAGATATAGAGATGACATTTCTTCTCTTTTTGACGGTTCTGAAATTGAACTTAAATCTTTTGTGGATCATATCAATACCCTTCACCCTACCCTGAAATTCACATCTGAATCATCATATTCCGAAATCAACTACCTCGACATTAATATTTTTAAAGGTAAACGTTTCCGCACGTACAAATCACCTAGACACCCGCACTTATTCAAAACCGAGCGAAACTTTCCAATATTTATCACGTGACTCCTGTCACCCCGAAAGTTGTTTTCAAGGGCTTATTAAAGGTGAAACCCTCAGACACCTTCGTCTCTGCAACAACCGCCATGACTTCACCGAAAAAGTCAATTTATTTAAGGAAAATCTTACTCGGCGGAATTACTCAGACGACTTTGTATCTAAAATCGTTTCCGAAATTCATTTCGAGGAACGCTCCTCACATCTATTACCCAAAAGTAAAGATTCCACACCACCCCTAGTGTTTAAGTTTTTGTACTCACCTCACATCAAAACTAAAGATCTGAAGAATTGCCTTCTAAAACATTGGCATTTTATCACAGAGCACCCGACACTTAAAATTCTGTTTCCGACACCCCCGCTTATTGCCTACAAACGGGCTACTAATTTAAGCGACTCACTAATTCGGGCTAATTTTACCTCAGAAACAGATACCAACAATGATTTAAATAACTTTGACCTTTCTTTAGTTGAAATCATGAGTGATTTATTATCCGAATAACCGGACAATATTTTGTGACAACGGCAATTATTGCTAATTTTACTATTTGCTACTGATGAGACCCCAAAATTATCTTTGCGGTCGAAACGCGTCTAGCAATAGCACACATGCTATGACTTGCTATTATGCAAGGTCACAATACTCTGTATCAATCCACATTCAAGCTTATATAGGGTTTCTTGATAAATATTAAAATACCATTTCTTCTCAAAATTACCCGGGGTACACCGCCCCTCATTTCATACCCTATATCACAGCTCAAGGGCTTACTTAATCATCCTACTACCCCTTACCGGGCATTTTAGTTAAGCGAACACGTCACTGAGTTTTTGGAGAGTCGGCCAACCCCCCTTTAAATGTTGATTGCTTCTCCATCTTTAAAATGATGTGAGACGGCCTTGACTGGTACATTTTGAATCCCAGACGATCCTCAGGTTGTGCTCCCCTTCTCCGTGTTACCCGGGGGAAGGATTTTTCGCTAACTTTTGTGCTTGCCATTTACACCGGCTACACCCATACTACTAGCCCTGTCGTTTGTTAACGTGCACCCACTAGCACACACTAACATCACTGTGTGCTTCCTCTAAATTTTGAGATTATTTTACTATTTCTCGCGATTACGGTCCTATACCCTATTTTACCTACTCCAATATTATCAACCCAACTTTGTTACCAATATTCGTTACCTTATTGTAATATTTTGTGCTAATTTTACCCTCAAACGGGTACATTTTCTATCCAAAACTAGCACAACTTCATCCTAATTTTAGTTACACACGAGTAGGCCTCCGTTTCTTTTGTCCGTGACAACCAATGAGAGTTTAGTTTGAGCGATTCTCTTAGCAGTCCGAACTTGCTTATAACAATGGCTCGCTCAAATAAACCAAATCTCACCCTCAACCCATTATAGTAACCGGAATAGCACAAGACGCCCTTAATAACCCAATCAAATTAGCTAGACTCATTGAAAAAGAAAAGCCAAATGCTACAATTAGAGATATAAAATCAACAAAAAACAAAGCCATTCTCATATTCCCAATCGACCCTCACTCAGCAAACATTCTCCTTCAGCCGTGGACTCAAAATTCAGAACTAGGAAATCCAAAACCCAGAATAACTCAACAAAAAGATGCCCCAACCATTGCAGTTGTAGTCTGTGGAATCAACCCAGCCATATCTGATCAAGAAATTGCATCAGAACTAAAAGACCAAGGTTACAACCCTAAACTTGTCAAAAGACTAATCAGTAAAATTACCCAACAAAAAACATGGAAAATAAAAATAATTCTCGAAGATATCTCTGAAAAAACTCAGCTAATGAAAGAGGGACTCATTTTAGGATATCAAAAACATCGTGTTGAAGAATATAGAGAGCCACCGACAGTAATACAATGCTATAAATGTCAATCTTTCGGGCATACCTACCATAATTGCTCATCCATTCAAAAATGCCTCAGATGTGGCGAGGAACACAACATCAAAGACTGCAAAAAAGAAAAAATCCAAAAAAAATGTGCTAACTGCCAAGGCGATCACATTGCTATGTATAAAGGATGTCCTGCCTACCAAAAGGCTAGATCAGAAGCAAAAGAAACTCAACCAAAAACCTATGCAGAAGCAACCAAAATTCAAGTTACTAATAAACTCCCCAAAAGTGAAAAAACAAACATAATCTTATTCTGCGCTGAATTAATAAGAGCCTGCCTAACTAAAGCCAATATTTCGATTAGATCCTCTGACATACTGGCATACGCCTCACATTTAGCGCTAACACACTTTAACATTAACGTAAAAGGTGAAGAACTATTTGAAATACTAAACCCCCCCCCCCCCCCTTAGACGAGGCTGTAGAACGTGCAAAGAGGGACACTAGAAGCCACTAATGGCTGACCAAACCCTAATTGGCATCTTACATCTTAATGTAAACAGTGTAAAGAACAAAAATGAACTTTTGCAGTTCCATATCTCTAACTTAGATCCTGATATAATCCTTCTTAATGAAACCAAACTTTCCCCCACTACTCCCTTTAATTTAGAAGGTTACAGGGTTTACAGACATGATATTTCTGTCAACCAAGGAGGAGTTCTCATAGCTACCAAAACAAATCTACCTGCTTGTATTAATTTTACTCCCCATATTACTGACCAATGTATAAGTATCTCTATCCCCTGGTCTAACAATAACCACCCTCTCCAAATTATTGCTTATTATAACCCCCCTAACTCCCACCCTAATGAGGAAATTTTGAAACTTTGTAAAGATTGCACGTTACTCATTGGCGACTTAAATTGCCCCCATATCTACTTTGGTTGCAATAGAACTAGTGCCCAAGGAAAAAGACTTAAACACTATATTGACAAGTATAACTTAACTTTACTCAACCCAGGTATTCCTACTCGTCGTAATCCCATAAACTACTCCACTGAACTTTTAGACCTAGTTTTAAGTACAAATGATATTACGAAATTCCATGAGACCACTTACAGCCTAGAAGACTCCCAAATTAGTGATCACTACCTTGTTTATACTAAAATAAAAGCCCAGCACACCTCCATTATTATCCCTGATCTTACTAGGAACCCCGCAAATTGCGACTGGATCAATTTTCAAAATGACATAAATGATGAAGTAAAAGATCTTACCAGAAACCTACTTACTAATCACAACCAAACCTTCTTTGATGATTACGCCCTTTCCCTTTCAAGTTGCATTGTCAACAAATTCCGTGACAATTGTCCTTTAAAAAGTAAACGAAGAAATAACTGGAAACTTATCAAACAAAATACTAATGTTAATAAAAGCTAAAAGGAAATTAAGACGTACCTTCATTAGAACAAGGGATCTACGCATCAAATTTCAAGTTAACAAATTGAAATCCGAAATAAAATATGAAATCAACCTTAAAAGAAACAATGACCTAAACAAGTATTGTAAGAATTTAGACCACGAAAAGGACTCCAAAACGTTCTGGAAAAAGCTTAGAAAGTATTCAAATGAACCAACAACCAAAACGAAATTCCATCTGTCCTCTACAATGATAATAATGAAAAGGTCATCGGTATTAATGACCAACTTAGTTTACTGGCCAATACTTTCACAAATATCTTCCAAACTCCGAACAACCCAAAATTTGACAATGATCATAAAAGAAACATAGACGAGTTTGTCAAAACCCAAAATGAAATGTTATCTCCTGACTTTAAAGCCCCCTATAATGATCATCCTCTTACTACTAAGGTTATCCCAAATGATATTAAACTAGCCCTTAAAAACACTAAGAACGACTCTTCCCCAGGACTAGATGAAGTCACTTACCTTCAACTTAAAAGATGTCCTGATTCTTTTTTAGCTCTACTTTCCATTTTCTTTACCCTATTATTAACTTATGGCTATTTCCCTAAGCCATGGAAAATAGCCAAAACTATTCTTATCCCTAAGCCAAACAAAAACAGAACAAACCCTAGAAACTATAGACCTATTAGTCTCCTTTCTTGCCTAGGAAAAATTTTTGAAAAGATTATAACTAATAGACTTAATCCCCATCTACAAAATTGCAACTTCTTTACCAATAATCAATGTGGCTTCAGAACAAACAAAAGTACTTTTAATCACCTCTTTAAACTAATTGAAAATACTAAGAATGGGTTCAAAGGCCGTAAGTTAACTTCCGCAATTTTTCTAGACGCCGAGAAGGCCTTCGACCAACTTGTTATAATGGTCTAAAAGTAAAACTAGCAACCCTTAATATCCCTACTAACACCCTAAAAGTCCTTTCTTCTTTTCTTGACGATAGAAAAATGCAAATTTATTATAGAAACAACTACTCCCCTGTGATTAATCTCCAGGCTGGAACCCCCCAAGGATCCATACTTAGCCCTTTACTCTATATTATCTATGTAAATGACATTCCCACTAGTCCAGAAATTAATGTAAGCCTAGCCCAATTTGCAGATGATATAGCTTTATGGACCACTTCTTCTAGCGCAAAAATTAATCAAAACAACTTGCAAAAGTCTCTAACTAAAATTGAAAATTGGTGCTGCTCCTGGAGGATAAAAATTAACCCGACAAAGTCAAAATACATAATTTTTAAATATTCCCATAATTGTAAAGTACTTATAACCCCAACTATTAAACTGTTTGACAATAGGATTCCCTACACTAAGGAAGCTGATTTCCTAGGAGTAACTCTCGATGATAAACTTACCTTTTCTTCCCACATTAAAAGAATTTTAGGTAAAGCATGGGCCAGATTAAATTCGCTTAATCCAATTTTCAGAAATAGCGCCATCTCCTCAAATACAAGCATCCGTATCTACCAAACGCTAATACGACCAGTACTAGAGTACGGAAGTATTGCTTTCTTAGCCTCCCCTTCATCTAATCTTCACAAACTTGAAAACTTTCAAACAATCGCCCTTAGAAAAGCTCAAAAAATCCCAAATTACATAGCAAAAAAATTAGTACTAAATGCTTCAAATCTACCCTCCCTCATTGATAGGATGAAAACTCTTAATACTAATCAACTTAAAAAATTATTGCAAATTGACCCCTTAATACGTGATACATTCCTATCTTACCTCTCTATACACAATAGGATCAAAGTAAAGTCGCCCCTTGACATCTTGGTCGCTACTAATTGGGTCGAGGTGGAGTTACTTACTGAGGGAGAGGGGAGGGGGGGGGGGGGACCAAGTTAGGCCTAAGTACCTCTGGCTAGAGCTCCTGCGAGTAATTAGCTGTTTTTTTACAGTGAGACGGGGCAGCCAGAGGGTGGGTGTTCTTTTTTCTTATACATTCTAGGACCTCAAGGGTTTCCCTAAGCTTTAATCTAGTAGGTTTTCTCCATCTCACCCTACCCCCTTTCTATAACCCGGCTCTGGTTTAATTCAAATCATTCGTGTTTCAAAGGCTCCCTTGGTTTTTCAGCCCTGTGTTTCATGACATTATTTTCGGCTCCCTCTCTAAGTTCCGTAGACTCCCACCACCTGCAGCATTTAGTCAAAAAAAAAAACCTAAGATGGCCAACTCAGAAACAAAAGACTCTCACTTCACTGAAGGGGCGTAAGCCCGAGCAGTGACCTAAACTGAACAAATCCGAAACTATCATCTTTAGTCTACCAAAATGAATCAACCAACAAGTGTACCTCAACGTAAGAGTTTGTCGAAGAAGAGAAAGCCTGAGAGTGCATCTGCTGAAGAAACAACTATCAGCGACTTTAGTGACTCTGGCGAGGAATCTATACCACCAACAACGAAAGCTAAGAAGCCGAACCTACGCCTCACAGATCCGACTTACCACAAGCTCCAGGAGTTCTTGGCTCGAATTAGACAACTGCAGTCCCCGCTGTATACCCTTGAACAAAGGGTCCGTCACCTTCAGAAAGAGTTGGAATACGACACCCCACCTCGGTTCACTTCTCTCAACAGGCAGCCCCACCCGCTGCCTCCACCCCTCATATTTGAACCGACGTGCTTTTTAAGTGCATCGAAACGGCACATACAAACAAAAAACAAAACTCAAACCGGATCGGACAGGAACACAAAGGAAAAACTATCCACACACCGCCAAATCAAACAGAAAATTATGTTCATTACAACAATAGAACCACACACACACTGACAACCCAAATACCCCACAGACCAACCTCCCCCCGGCCACACTAAAAACAAAGACCACACACCCAAAACCACCACACACCCAAAGACAACACCACGCCCGAAGGCAACACTACGCCCGAAGGCAACACCACGCCCGAAGGCAACACCACGCCCGAAGGCAACACCACGCCCGAAGGCAACACCACGCCCAAAGGCAACACCACGCCCAAAGGCAACACTAAGCCCGAAGGCAACACCACGCCCAAGGCAACACTACGCCCGAAGGGAACACTACGCCCAAAGGCAACAGCACTTAAAAAGCACCGGGGCAAATACAGGTGCACCTTGCCCAAGGGTGCCCCGGAGGCAGTTGTGGCAAAGGGTAACCTCATTACTCCCACGTTTAAACAAACTCCACAACCGGATGCAGTTTAAAGTCCTACCCAGAACCGACGTTCCTTAGTGAGTGGCATAAAACATTATCCAAGGCATCAAGGAAACTGGCTAGGCTTACTATAGCCGAACTTCAGACCCAGTCAGTTCCCTTGAAGCGAGATATCGCCAAAGAACGGCAAGCCGCATTCACTTACATCGACTCTATTACCGACGGCGAGGAGAAACAGAAGGCGGCGACATTGTTCCCGAAGCTGGTAGATAGCCAGTATAGAAGGTTCGGGCGCAGACCAACTCAACCCCCCAGTAAGAAGAGGGAATTTTAGAGCACCGTCTCACATACCCAACGGCTCTTTTTAGGGCCACCAAGTATACCCGAAAGAGTGGTTTCCTCTCCTTTGCTTACATGCTTTTGTGTCATTTCATTTTTATTTACTGTTATCATTAGTTATGGCTCCACGACGTTTCACCAGACCCACTCCTGGTATTACCCGACCCAAACGTCCTACCCATTTTTTAAATAAGTCACGACATACCCGTTCTACCCGTAATCAGACCCTTAAACAGGATGAAATTAACACCTGCCTTAAATTTATCAAGAACCTGTCGACCCATACCCTGTCGGACCCAGAGATACTTCTCCTGGGGAAAGGCTTAGGATTTATACCCACGCCCCAAAGGCCTAAGAGATATTCTCTATTACAAGCTATTAACCAGCTCACCCGTACCATGAGAATTAAATATTTTATGCATAATAAATCCTCCAGACCATACCATAAGTTCCGTCTATCCTCCACCTGGACACCGAGAGTTACCCCCTGCACTGCCCTAGAGGACTACCTCTACAACACGAAGGCCTCACTTGCTAAAATTCCGATTCACCCCGCGGAATCTAATATCTCTATATCTGAACGCTCTGCCATACGCTCACTGCGCAGTGACAAAACAATTGTCATTAAAAAATTTGATAAAGGCAGAGGCGTCGCAATTATGAATAAAAGTGACTACAAGAAAGAACCACTTAGGCAATTATCGGGGCCCCAGTACCGACAACTCACATCGGACATCACCATGGAAACCGTAACCATGGTCAAAACTCTCGTATCCTACCTCTTCCAAAATAAGGAGATTTCTGAGAATATCTTTGATTACCTCAATCCTAGTAACCATACTATCCGTACACCCCTCTTCTATATGCTACCTAAAGTCCATAAAAAACCGCCCGAGGGCTCCATTTTTATCGGTAGACCCATTATCTCTGGCTGCGGAGGACCTACACAACAAATATCGGAATTTTTAGATTTTTTCCTCCTTCCTCTGGTTCAAAAACAACCAACTTACGTGAAGGACACAAATCACATCCTCGATTTAATTGAAAATCTAAAATTACCAAATAACGTTTTACTGGTTACGCTGGATATAGTTGGTATGTATACCAATATACCTCAAAATGATGCTATTCAAGCTTGTACTGATGCCTACGCATCGTCCGATAACGGCTTATACTCCTTACCTAAAATATCAACTGAGGCCTTTCGACAGATTCTAGAGCTTATTATAAAACGTAATTGTTTTAAATTTGATACAAACTACTACCTACAAACAGTAGGAGTAGCAATGGGCTCTGAATCATCACCCGAAATAGCCGACATTACTTTCCATCATTTTGAGAACGAAATTATACCCCTCTCTAATCACATTATTCGTTGGTTGAGATATAGAGATGACATTCTTCTCTTTTTTGACGGTTCTGAACTTGAACTTAAAACTTTTGTGGATCATATCAATACCCTTCACCCTACCCTGAAATTCACATCTGAATCATCATATTCCGAAATCAACTACCTCGACATTAATATTTTTAAAGGTAAACGTTTCGCACGTACAAATCACCTAGACACCCGCACTTATTCAAAACCGAGCGAAACTTTCCAATATTTATCACGTGACTCCTGTCACCCCGAAAGTTGTTTCAAGGGCTTTATTAAAGGTGAAACCCTCAGATACCTTCGTCTCTGCAACAACCGCCATGACTTCACCGAAAAAGTCAATTTATTTAAGGAAAATCTTACTCAGCGGAATTACTCAGACGACTTTGTATCTAAAATCGTTTCCGAAATTCATTTCGAGGAACGCTCCTCACATCTATTACCCAAAAGTAAAGATTCCACACCACCCCTAGTGTTTAAGTTTTTGTACTCACCTCACATCAAAACTAAAGATCTGAAGAATTGCCTTCTAAAACATTGGCATTTTATCACAGAGCACCCGACACTTAAAATTCTGTTTCCGACACCCCCGCTTATTGCCTACAAACGGGCTACTAATTTAAGCGACTCACTAATCCGGGCTAATTTTACCTCGGAAACAGATACCAACAATGATTTAAATAACTTTGACCTTTCTTTAGTTGAAATCATGAGTGATTTATTATCCGAATAACCGGACAATATTTTGTGACAACGGCAATTATTGCTAATTTTACTATTTGCTACTGATGAGACCCCAAAATTATCTTTGCGGTCGAAACGCGTCTAGCAATAGCACACATGCTATGACTTGCTATTATGCAAGGTCACAATACTCTGTATCAATCCACATTCAAGCCCATATAGGGTTTCTTGATAAATATTAAAATACCATTTCTTCTCAAAATTACCCGGGGTACACCGCCCCTCATTTCATACCCTATATCACAGCTCAAGGGCTTACTTAATCATCCTACTACCCCTTACCGGGCATTTTAGTTAAGCGAACACGTCACTGAGTTTTTGGAGAGTCGGCCAACCCCCCCTTTAAAAGCGTTTATAGAATTCTACCGGAATACCGTCGGACCCAGGCGCCTTTCCGCCTTTCATCTTCGCCACTGCCTTCCAGAGCTCGTCAACAGTCAACGGGGAACCAAGTTCATCGTTCTGATCTCTAGATGGGGTCTTATCAATATTATCTAACAGGGACTTTTGAAAGCCTTCATCGACATCTGCCTGAGTATATAGCTGCTCATAGAAGCTTTTAAATACTTCTACGATGTCGAGAGGGTCCTTATGTACCACACCGTGGACGTCACGGACTCTTTTTATGCGGCGATCGATGGCATACTTTGTGACGTCCCGGTAGAACTTGATGGTTGGTTTTTCCTCCGCCTCCACGCAATGCACGCGAGCACGAACGCGGGCCCCGTGTAGTTTCTTATCAAGATACTGCTGGATTGCGTGAAGTGCGGAGGGGTCCCCGTTCCTCTCCCTAGAGCAGAGCGAGAGGAACTCCTCCCTTCTTCGACGAGCTCTTGCTACACAGTATTCAACTGTAAAATGTTTGATGCGGGACTTCACGTCGTCCCACCACTCTAAATCCGTTGAAAAGGCAGGCCTCAATGTTCGCCACCCTTCGTACCTGGCCTTAAACTGTTCGCAATAATCAGCCTCCGTTAGAATATCTGTGTTCATTTTCCAGAACCCCCTCCCTGCTGGCCATGACTCTGGGGGTTGGAAGGAGACAGTAACTGCATCATGGTCCGAAATTGGACATGCTACAACTTCACAATCACTCGGTGACAGAGCAGGTGGAGAGTACACCCGGTCTAACCTTGAGGCGTCCGTGCCATCAGGGCAGTGCCAAGTGAACACGGCCAAGCCGGGATGTTGCACTCTCCAAACGTCAACCATGTCATGATTCTTTGTGAACATGTCCAATTCCGCAATGCCGACACCACAGCTCGAAGATGTGCATGTAGACATTCTGTCAAACTGTGTGTCGGGAACACAGTTAAAGTCTCCGGCTAGGATACAAAGGGCACAGCCAGGAACGAAGGATGGAAGGGTAATAAAAAAAATCCTTCTGTCTGTAGGCTGATTGGGTGCGTAAACATTACATAGGATGAAGCTCCCGCAAGGATGTTTTATGGTGATGCATATCACCCGGCCCTCATGATCATGATCAACTTTTCCGACCAGGGAAGTCCATCTGGGTGAAACTAAAATAACAGATCCACAGGAAGACACTGAACCAAGGGAAGCGTGCAAACCCCCACCCCATTCATAGGACCAGGCGTAGACGTCGTCTTCATTAACAATGTGAGTCTCCTGGAGGAAAACGAAGTCCACACCTAGTGATTTGCAAAATTGGAATATTCTTGATCGCTTCCGACTGTCCCTCATTCCATTAACGTTTAGTGTCATGAGGGACAGAGGACCAGTCATGATAGCATGTGTAATGTGTGACTACAAAACCGTCTCTGACCTGGCCTTTTTATTTATGTTTGGTGCTGGTGGCATAGAAGGATGGACTCCCTGGTCTGACACCTCGCCTGAGGCCGACCTTTTTAACTGAGGATCTGATTCAACCCCCTCACACAAATCAAACCAGTCCTCCCCGGTTGGTGGGTCCTTTGGTGGAGGCTCAGAGGCAGGCCCTCCCACATCTGACATGGTGGTGTCAGACTCCGAGTCCGATGAGAGGTTAAGGTCTTTCTCCACTGTCGAAATTCCGGCCTCCCCAGGAGCTGATGGGGAGGGTGCCTCAGGTGCAGATGGGGAGGGTACGGAAGGGCCCACCTCAGGATTCCCAGAGACCACTTCACATTCTTTGGCAGCTAGGAAATCTTGTTCCACCTGATGCGCCACCTCATCAGGTGAAGGGGACCTGGGTTCCTCCACCATTGGTTCTGGGCCTGACTGCGAGGGTTCACCTGCCGGCTCCACATCTGCACTGGCACGTGCAGAGTATGATGCAGGGCAGGCACCGGAGACATGTCCCTCCTCCCCACACAGGTTACAACGCACCTCATTGGGACACGTTGCCTTGTCATGTCCCAACTGCAGGCACCAGCCGCAACGCTTGTTGGGACATGACTTGGCCTCGTGCCCCTCCTCTCTACACTGAAAACAGGTGCGGGGCTGGCCAAAATACCTGATGTGGGCCTTTGAACCCCCAATGAATAAAACGGAGGGAATGTCTCTTTCTAGCTCCATACGGAACTGTCTCTTTCCGTTGAGAATACCGGCCAATTCACCGTCATTGTACCTTACCCAACGCCAGTCAGAGACAGTTCCGTACTGCCCTAGAACCCTCGCCACCAGGCCCTGATCTACCTCAAAATTGAGGTACAACAGTGTCACCACCACAGAGCGATCATATGGGGTGACAGTGAGACCCTCCACTCCCTTAAGGGAGGAAACCCCCTTGATTCGAGCAGCATCATTCCGGAACTTCAAATCGTATGTATTTCGGGCTGCGAGGGCCTGCAGCATCTGTATATCCTTGACCTCTACTTTATTTTCCTTCAACACATTGAAAACTTGCTGGGGTGTGACATTACCCCTCGACTCAAACTGCAACTTAACGATGCTGCTATCCCGACCTCCGGGCATAGCAGCAAAGGGGGGGGGGGGGTGGCACTAGGCCACGCGAACAAGCAAAAAAACCTCAAAACTATAATTAACAATGTACAGGAAAAGAGAAAAGGAACCCAACACAAATTACACAGAAAAACCAGGCGTGGTCGGAGAAACCAACACGACCAAACCCTCGCCAACACAAGACCACACACACAAGAAATAAACGTTATACCGCTTGGCCGTGTCCGCCCTTAGGAACGTAAAGGTATATAATATAGTAGTATAGAGTAAGCCAAGGCGAGAGCGAAACGAAAACACGTCTGCACCCGCCGAAGACCAGAACTGTGCGTGTTGTTTCGAGCTTTTCTTATTGGTCGTTTGTTTTAGGAGCTGGAGTGTCCTCGATGGTGAGCTTTTTAAGTACGTAGAAACAGGCACTGGCAAACTAAAGAAAAATCCCAAACCCAAACAAAACCATGACGGGTCACAAACAAATGCTAAACAAACTATACATACCGTGCAAAGGGAACAAAAGGTTCTTTGTTACTACTGAACTCCAGTAACTGCCACTGCAGCCAACCCCAAAACAACTCCCCACAACCACATACCACCCAAACAAATTCCGCCCACACGCCCAAAGGAAACACCACGCCCGAAGGCAACTCTACACCCCACGGCAACAACACGCCCGAAGGCAACACTACGCCCCAAAGGCAACACTACGCCCGAAGGCAACACCACGGCCTAAGGCAACACTACGCCCGAAGGCAACACCACGCCCCAAAGGCAACACCACGCCCCAAAGGCAACACCACGCCCCAAAGGCAACACCACGCCCGAAGGCAACACTACACCCGAAGGCAACACTACGCCCAAAGGCAACAGCACTTAAAAAGCACCAGGTCAAATACAGGTGCACCTTGCCCAAGGGTGCCCCGGAGGCAGTTGTGGCAAAGGGTAACCTCATTGTCCCCACGCTTTAACAAGCCCCACAATCGGATGCAGTTTAACGTCCTACCCAGGACGAAGGGTTCATCTGGTAATCTTTGCGGTGATAGTGGTTTTGTTTTGTTTGTGACGGTGCTGTTGGCGTTTGGTTTGTTTGGTTGTTGGCCATATGTGGTTATCCTTTCGCCGGTCTGGATGTGTCCGTTTTAGCACGTAAAAAGCCCGTTTGTGAACAACTGTACCGTGGTAGCATCAGTGTCTGCGTACAAAGTCACCTGCAGGATGACAAAGGAACAACTTGCAAGACAAAAATAAAGTCACGTTTCTACGGCTGGGTAGGACTTTAAACTGCATCCGGTTGTGGAGTTTGTTTAAACGTGGGAGTAATGAGGTTACCCTTTGCCACAACTGCCTCCGGGGCACCCTTGGGCAAGGTGCACCTGTATTTGCCCAGGTGCTTTTTAAGTGCTGTTGCCTTTGGGCGTAGTGTTGCCTTCGGGCGTGGTGTTGCCTTCGGGCGTGGTGTTGCCTTCGGGCTTAGTGTTGCCTTCGGGCGTGGTGTTGCTTTCGGGCTTAGTGTTGCCTTCGGGCTTAGTGTTGCCTTCGGGCGTGGTGTTGCCTTCGGGCGTGGTGTTGTCTTTGGGTGTGTGGTCTTTGTTTTTAGTGTGGCCGGGGGGAGGTTGGTCTGTGGGGTATTTGGGTTGTTGTCAGTGTGTGTGTGGTTCTATTGTTGTAATGAACATAATTTTCTGTTTGATTTGGTGGTGTGTGGATAGTTTTGCCTTTATGTTCCTGTCCGATCCGGTTTGAGTTTTGTTTTTTGTTTGTATGTGCCGTTTCGATGCACTTAAAAAGTCCACGTTTCTACGGCTTGACAAAAGTTGGATTGCTCACTGGCGGGGGCTTTTTAAGTGCATCGAAACGGCACATACAAACAAAAAACAACACTCAAACCGGATCGGACAGGAACATATTGCTCACTGGCCTATTAATTAGTTAATGCGAACAACCTAAATGCCAAGAGTAACACGCGCTATTTTCTGTTGAAAGAGATCAGAGACAACAACCCTCTTACCATGCCAACATGAGAATCATTCCGAAATTGTGTTTTTGAGCAACTGAATTGTGGTAACATCAGTGTCTGCGTACACAGTGACCTGCCGGATGACGAAGAGGAACAACTTATAAGACAGAAAATAAAGCCACGTTTTTACGGCTCGAGAAATGTTGATTTCCAGAGACTGGCCTACCAGTAAGCTCATGCAAACAACCTAAATGCAGACATTAACGTGCTTTTAACTGTCCAGACAGGGATCAGAGAATAACAATTCCCTCACCACGCCAACATGCGAATCATTCCGAATTTGCGTTTGTGAGCAACTTCACCGTGGTAGCATCAGTATCTGCGTACAAAGTGACTTGTAGGATGACAAAGAGTAACAATTTGCAAGACAAAAGTAAGGTCACGATTTTACGACTTGACAAACGTTAAATTGCAGACTGGCCTATTAAATAGCTAGTTCAAACAACCTAAATGCCTAGAAGTAACACGTGCTATTTACCGTTGATAAAGATCAGTTAGATGGCATTTTACGACACACCAACACGATTGTGTTTTAAAGTGCCATCAAGAAAACAAAAAGGTGCAATGCTGGGGTATAATTAACTGAAAAAGGCGGGGTCAAACTCCACTAAACAGTCCAGGCAAATGCGGGAGTCATGTCAAAAATTTCTATATAGTTTACTGTCCAAAATTAGGGAAGGATCTGTCTGTTCAAATAAAGTTTTCAGAGATCAGAGAATAACAATCCTCTTACCATGCCAACATGTGAATCATTCCGAAATTGCGTTTGTGAGCAACTGCATCGTCGTTGTAGCATCAGTATCTGTGTGCACAGTGAACTGCCGGATGACAAAGAGGAACAGCTTGTAAGACAGAAAATAAAGCCACGTTTTTACGGCTTGACAAATGTTGAATTGCAGACTGGCCTATTAAATAGCTAATGCAAACAACTTAAATGCCTAGAAGTAACACGTGCTATTTACCGTTGATAAAGATCAGTTAGATGGCATTTTGGCTTTTTAAGTGCATAGAAACGGACACTATTAAACAGGAAGAACCAAATCCGGACCGGCAAGAACACAACCATGAACTACTTACAATCATTTACAAAGTTACCTTACACCAAAGTAGCAATAGAAAATTTGTGGCCAACATATACAACACCCCCAGCCCACCCACCACACAAGACTTTACTAACTGTATTTGCCCCGGTGCTTTTTAAGTGCTGTTGCCTTTGGGCGTAGTGTTGCCTTCGGGCGTGGTGTTGCCTTCGGGCGTAGTGTTGCCTTCGGGCGTGGTGTTGCATTCGGGCGTGGTGTTGCCTACGGGCTTAGTGTTGCCTTCGGGCGTGGTGTTGCCGTCGGGTTTGATGTTGCCGTCGGACGTGGTGTTGCCTTCGGGCTTGGTGTTGCCGTCGGGCGTGGTGTTGCCTTCGGGCGTGGTGTTGCTGTCGGGCGTGGTGTTGTCTTTGGGTGTGGTGTTGCCTTCGGGCGTGGTGTTGCCTTCGGGCTTGGTGTTGTCTTCGGGCGTGGTGTTGTCTTTGGGTGTGTGGTCTATGTGGGGCTTTGTTTTTAGTGTGGCCAGGGGGAGGTTGGTCTGTGGGGTATCTGGGTTGTTGTGAGGTTGTGTGTAGTTCTATTGTTGTAATGAACATAATTTTCTGTTTGATTTGGTGGTGTGTGGATAGTTTTGCCTTTATGTTCCTGTCCGATCCGGTTTGAGTTTTGTTTTTTGTTTGTATGTGCCGTTTCGATGCACTTAAAAAGCCCCCCCCCCCCCCCACTAACAGGAAAACAACACACGCCAGAAAGCAGCAACACACACCCGAAGGCAACAACAAACGTCCGAAAGCAACAACACCCGAAGGTAACACAACACGCCCGAAGGCAAGACCACGTCCGAAGGCGACCCCACGTCCGAAGGCGACCCCACGCCCTAAGGCAACTTCTCGCCCGAAGGCAACACCACGCCAGAGAACGCGACCCCACGCCCGAAGGCAACCTCACGCCCGAAGTCAAGCTCAGTTAGATGGCATTTTACGACACACCAACACGATTGTGTTATATAGTATCATAAAGAAAACAAAAAGGTGCAATGCTGGGGTAGAATTGACTGGAAAAGGCGGGGTCAAACTCCACTAATGAGTCCAGGCAAATGCGGAAGTCATGTCAAAAATTTCTATATAGTTTACTTTCCTTCAGAAAGTCCAAAATTAGGGAAGGATCTGTCTGTTCAAATAAAGTTTTCAGAGATCAGAGAATAACAATCCTCTTACCATGCCATCATGCGAATCATTCCGAAATTGCGTTTGTGAGCAACTGCATCGTCGTTGTAGAATCAGTATCTGTGTGCACAGTGAACTGCCGGATGACAAAGAGGAACAACTTGTAAGACAAAAAACAAAGCCACGTTTTTTGCGGCTTGACAAATGTTGAATTTCAGACTGGCCTATTAAATAACTTATGCAAACAACCTAAATGCCTAGAAGTAACACGTGCTATTTACCGTTGATAGAGGATTAGACGGTGGGCCGAAGCCCCAAATTCGCTTGTTTCGTGATCCCTCTCAGGGAAGTACTTGGAAAATAGCTCAAAAATCGTAAAAATATATAACTAAAATGAAATTATATGTTCCCACGCGCAAAAGTTGCACATTTTGTAGATATTAAATGAAATATGAGCCAAAATTTTTAAACATAGCTGTTCATTAACGTGCCGTAAGATTGCGCAAGACTTCGTGTCAGCAACCAATAGTCTATCAATTAAGAGTACCACATGACCTTGATGGAATGTAAATATTACGGAAATATGTACATACACCCGCAATAACACAGTCACTGAACTCTCTTAGTTGGCAAGATTCTGTACGTAAAAACTTTAAAGATGGGATGCTTGGAGCTTACTTTTGGGGTTTTAACTGTGCCCATTTCCAAGCCTGCTGGAAAAAGTCGAGTACCGGATTTCTGTTTGAAAGGATCTGACCTGCAGTGATACCGTAGCAACTAAGAACATTGTCATGTTCGCCAGTCATTTCGCTAAACCAGTACGTAACGTTGGGCAAGGTGCACCTGTATTTGCCCTGTGCTTTTTACGTGTTGTTGCCTTCGGGCGTGTTGTTGCCTTCGGGCGTGTTGTTGCCTTCGGGCGTGAAGTTGCCTTCGGGCGTGAAGTTGCCTTCGGCGTGGTGTTGCCTTCCGGCGTGGGGTTGCCTTCGGGCGTGTTGTCTTGCCTTCGGGCGTTGTTGCTTTCGTACGTTTGTTGTTGCCTTCGGGTGTGTGTTGCTGCCTTCTGGCGTGTGTTGTTTTTCCTGTTTGTAAATGGTCTTGTGTGGTGGGTGGGCTAGGGGTGTCGTATATGTTGGCCACAGAAATTTTGTTTTGCTAGCTTGGTGTAAGGTAAATGATTATGGGTGGTTCATGGTTGTGTTCTTGCTGGTCCGGGTTTGGTTCTTCCTGTTTGAGAGTGTCCGTTTCTATGCACTTAAAAAGCACACGTAACCGTTACACCTATTGCTAGAACATGGTCTGTTTATTACAGCCTACAGTATACAGTGAGTGAGTGCGATACACTCTTCACTATAAAGTATAACGTTCAGAGGGCAGTGGAGAAGAAGGCAGAGACATATCCTGTTCAGTTAAGTAAGTTGACTTTCTCAGTGTATTTAAATGGGAGCAGCCTAATTGCAGAATACCCCGCATATGAAATTGTTTGGGAAATGGTAACGTGACAGATTCAAGGCAAAATTGTTATTGGAAAATGACTCGCATCGATGTTTCTGACTAGATTCCCATACTATTATCTAACTCCTAACTCAAGATATTGCGTTAACAAGGTTTTCAGAGTTTGACCCCTGGTGACCTCAAATGACTTTCGACCTCCACCAAAAATAACGTTCTATCTGTTACCATAAGGCATCTACATACTAAGTATGAAATTTATCCAAGCTTCCTACATTGAGGTGTCATGTTAACAAGGTTTTCAGGGTTTGACCCCCAGTAACCCCAAAGGACCTGTGACCTCCAGGGAAAACAATAGGGTACTTTCTCTCACCATAATGCATCTGCATATTAAGTATGAAATTCATCCAAGCTTTCTATCTTGAGATATGATGTTAACAAAGTTTTCAGTTTCAACCCTGGTGACCCCAAATGAGACCATAATGCATCTGCATATTAAGTATGAAATTCATCCAAGCTTTCTATCTTGAGATATGATGTTAACAAAGTTTTCAGAGTTTCAACCCTGGTGACCCCAAATGACCTTTGACCTCCAACAACCAGAAAGCCCAAAGGCTTAGTGATTCCTTGCCGAAAGGGAATGCTTTGTTACACAGAGGTTCATCCCTCAAATTTATACCTCTGTACTACATCATTTTTTATGATGTGTTCACAACTGGACCCCTGCTGACCTCAAATGAACTTTGAACCCCACCAAAATTTGAAAAACAGAAAAATGAAACCAGAATGGAAAAATGCATTGAGGTTTTGATGATATATGTTCTATTCCAAATAATGCCATGATGTCCAATATCTTTCAGTCACTGGTCAAATGCTATCTTAACATGATGGAAAAATACAGTTTTGTGTTCCTATTTAATCTTGGGAATTCTTGGGAAATTTGTGTTTTGACCTCTGGTGATCCCATGTAATATTCTTGGGAATTCTTGGGAAATTTCGCTTTCTGATCTCTGGTGACCCCAGATGACCTTTGACCTCCCACTAAAAACAACAGGGTTCATCTTCTCTCTGTAACACATCTATATACTAAGCATGAAATCTATCAAAGCTTCCTGCCTTGATATATCGTGTTAACAATGCTTTCAATGTTTGACCCCTGTGGACCCCAAATGACCTTTGACCTCCACCAAAAATGATAGGATTCATCTTCTTACCATAATGCATCCACGTACTGCGTATGAAATCTATCCAAGCTTCCTGCCTGGAGATATCGTATTAACAAGATTTTCAGAGTTTGACCCCCAGTGACCCCAAATGACCTTTGACTTCCACCAAATATAATACAATTCTTCCTCTTACTATAAGGCATCTACATACAAAGTATGAAATTTATTTAAGCTTCCTACCTTGAGATATCGTGTTCACAAGGTTTTCAGGGTTTGACCCCAGATGACCTTTGACCTCCACCAAAAACAATAGGGTTCTTCCTCTTACCATAATGCATCTACATACTAAGTATGAAATTCATCCAAGCTTCCTACCTCAAGATATTGTGCTAACAAGATTTTCAGGGTTTGACCCCCGGTGACCCCAGGTGACATTTGACCTCCACCAAAA
The DNA here is from genome assembly GCA_029531755.1 of Holothuria leucospilota. NCBI lineage: Eukaryota > Metazoa > Echinodermata > Holothuroidea > Aspidochirotida > Holothuriidae > Holothuria > Holothuria leucospilota. The sequence continues at coordinate 40,407,380 of CM055964.1, forward strand.
ACAACAGGGTTCTTCCTCTTACTATAATGCATCTACATACAAAGTATGAAATTCATTCAAGCTCCCTACCTTGAGATAGTGTTAACAAGGTTTTCTGGGTTTGACCCCTGGTGACCCCAGGTGACCTTTGACCCCCACCAAAAACAATAGGGTTCTTCCTCTCAATATGGGGCATCTATGTACCAAGTTTGAGAACTGTCACAGTTTCCCTTCTTGAGATATCGTGTTAACGAAGTTTTCAGGGTTTGACCCCCGGTGACCCCAGATGACCTATGACCTCCACCAAAAATGATAGGGTTCTTCCTCTTACCATAATGCATCTACATACAAAGTATGAAATTCATCCAAGCTTCCTACCTCAAGATATTGTGTTAACAAGATTTTCAGGGTTTGACCCTTAGTGACCCCAGGTGACCTTTGACCTCCACCAAAAACAATAGGGTTCTTCCTCTTACTATAATGCATCTACATACAAAGTATGAAATTTATTCAAGCTTCCTACCTTGACATATTGTGTTAACAAGGTTTTCTGGGTTTGACCTCTGGTGACCCCAGGTGACCTTTGACCCCCACCAAAAACAATAGGGTTCTTCCTCTCAATATGGGGCATCTATGTACCAAGTTTGAGAACTGTCACAGTTTCCCTTCTTGAGATATCGTGTTAACGAAGTTTTCAGGGTTTGACCCCCGGTGACCCCAGATGACCTATGACCTCCACCAAAAATGATAGGGTTCTTCCTCTTACCATAATGCATCTACATACAAAGTATGAAATTCATCCAAGCTTCCTACCTTGAGATATTGTGTTAACAAGGTTTTCAGGGTTTGACCCCTGGTGACCCCAGGTGACCTTTGACCCCCACCAAAAACAATAGGGTTCTTCCTCTCAATATGGGGCATCTATGTACCAAGTTTGAGAACTGTCAGTTTCCCTTCTTGAGATATCGTGTTAACGAGCAAAGTGTCACAAACACACATACACACACACGCACATACACACATACATACACACACACACGCCATCATGATGCATAGATTCCTTTGCCTTCGGCACGGAATCAAAAATGATAGAATTCTTTGACTTACCATAATGCATCTACATACTATGTATGAAATTTATCCAAGCTTCCTACATCAAGATATCGTGTTAATAAAGTTTTGAAGGTTTGACCCCCAGTGACCCCAAATGACCTTTGACCTCCACCAAATACAATAGCGTTCTTCCTCTCACTATAACGCATCTACATACTTAGTATGAAATTAATTCAATCTTCCTACCTTGAGACAGCCACATGGAAATTTTATGTAAATAGTTTTGCTTTTGTGAGATTGTAAATGGCCCTATGTGATAAGCTTGGGTTCCGGGTGTTGTTTTCTATTGCTGACACAGAAATGTTGTTTGGTAGGAGAATTCTGTAAATTGTTCGCGGTTATGTTTTTGTCCGGCCCGGTTTGAGTTCGCCTTTGTTTCGCCGTGCCAGTTTCTATGTACGTAAAAATGAAAACTCCAATGTGGCCAACCCCACTATTTACAATACTAACAATGTGATGTGCTTTTCACATGCTTGTAGCCGGACGGACCTAATGTGGAACAAAGGCAAACCTATTTGCACTGAACAACCAAACTTTGTAGCATGCATGAGCACAGATACAAACAGAACAGAAACCCAAAAGAAAACCGGGGCACAACGGCAAAACCATTCACACCACATACTCTGGCTGGGACCTTATCTTTTTAATCCGTGGGCTCGGTACGGGCGTCCCAGAGTGATGGGTTCCCCTGTCTAACACCTCGCCCGAGGCCGACCTCTTTAGTACAGGCTCTTGCCCCTCCCCCTCACACAAATCAAACCAACCCTCCCCCGAAGGTGGATCCTTTGGAGGAGGCTCTGAGGCAGGCTCCCCGCCATCCGACATTGACGAGTCTGAGGACAGATCGAGGTCCTCCTCTACTGTCGTTATTTCAACCTAACTGGGTGCCGTTGCTAAGGATGGCGGAGACTCTACCTCAGGAGTTCCGGTACCCCCCTCACACTGCTTGGAGGCAAGGAAGTCCTGTTCCACCTCAAGTGCCGCCTCCTCTAATTCCTGAGTTGAATATTGTGGGCCTGTTTGCGAGGGTTCAGGTGCCGACCCCACATCGGTACTGACATGAGCAGAGTACGATGTGGGGCAGGCACCAAACACATGAGGTTGCACCGTACCTCGTTGGGACAATCTGCCTTGCCGTGCCCCAACTGCAAGCATTTTCCACAACGTCTGTTGGGACACGACTTGGCTTCGTGCCCCTCCTCTCCACAGCTAAAACAGGTACGGGGCTGGCAAAAGTACCTTATGTGGGCCTTGGAACCCCCTATGAAGAGGAAGGATGGAATGTCCCTCACTAGTTCCATACGGAACTGTCTCTTGCCATTAAATATACCTTTTAACTCACCCCCAGTATATTTACACCACCGCATTTCAGAGACAGTTCCGTATTGACTAAGAACCCTCGCAACCAGGCGCTGATCCACCTGGAAGGGAAGGTTAAGCACCGTCACCGCCACAGAGCCATCATATGGGGTGACAGTGAGCCCCTCTACCCCCCTTCAGGCATGACACACCCTTAACACGGGCAGCATAAGACTTAAACTTAAGGTCATACGTGTTGCGGGCCTCAAGCGCCTGCAACATCTCAATGTCTCCAATTTCGACACCATTGTCTTTTAACACAGTAAACGCCTGTGGGGGAGGGACACTCACCCCAGACGAAAACTCCAACTTAACAATTGTGCTTAGTTAGATGGGTTAGATGGGACTTAACGACACATCAACACTAATGTGTTATGTAGTGTCATCTAGATAAAAACGGTAAAACTAAAAAGTAAAAACGTTGGGGAAAATCTTGAAATGTCTAGAGAGAAGCAAATGCGGGAGTCATGTCAAAACTTTCTGTAAAGGTTACTTTCTTTGAGAAAGTCCAAAATGAGAGAGGGGTCTACGTGCTCAAACAATGTCTTCAGTTCTGGCAGTGTAATACTTCTGACGAATATGAGAGTATTCATAGCAGTCGACGAGAATGTGACTGACGGTGACATCGCAATCACAGGGGATACAATATGGTCTCTCTTCCCCTTGGAGCAAATAAGCATGGGTGAGGTAAGTGTGGCCGATTCGTGCCCTAGTCAGTACCAAATCATCTCTTCGTTTTCTGGGGGTTGCATTACCCACAGTCCTGACGTTGGTTTGACCTGGTAAAGTTTGTTCTCTGGGAAAGAATCCCACAGTTCCTGCCATTTTGATTTTATATAGCCGTTGATGTTAGGGCGATAATCAGAGTGGGGTACTTGGAGGTTGGTTATGTCCATCTGCAGGGCCTCCTTAGCTAGCGTGTCTGCCTTTTCATTTCCGTGTATGCCCACGTGACTCGGAACCCACGCGAGCACAACTGACTTCTGCAGTCTCACCAAACTGGAGTAAATTTCACGGAGAGACATCACACAAGGGTGTTTTTCCTCATGGCCTTGAAGAGCTAAAAGGCTGGATAGTGAGTCTGTGAAGACAATGAACTGGCGGTCGTGCGAGGTTTCGATCAGCTCAAATGCCATCTTAAGTGCCTGGAGTTCGGCGGTAAATATCGATGCATCATCGGGCAATCTGACTTGCAAGAATGTATCTCGGCCTGCTGCTGCAGCTGCCACCTTGTTCGTGGCTTTGGAACCATCGGTATAGATTGCCCGATAACGACGGTACTTATTTCTAAGTTCATTAAAGCTGGCACGGTACACCAGTTCATTGGTTGAGTTCTTGAGATGTTGTCTCAAACTAAGGTCAATAACTGGTTTGACTAATTTCCAGGGGGGAGTGATTGAGAAGGTAAGCTGTGCTACAGAATCGGGGTTGGTACATACCTGTGATAAAGCTCCACCAACGCGAATAGCAAAAGGAGGGATAGCTGATGGTTTCCTCGTGTATATGTCACCAAACTTATGGCTGAAGGCCGTCTCAAAGGTCGGGTTTTGTCTATGACTCCTTAGTTTGAGGGCAAACTGGAGTGACAACTTTTTCCATCTTATATGGAGGGGTGGCTCGTTCGCTTCAATGTAAAGACTCTGCATTGGGGAGGTACGGAAAGCTCCCAGGCAGATCCTAAGACCTTGGTTTTGTATGGGCAGGAGTTTCCTGAGGTATGACTCAAGTGCAGAGCTGTAAACAACACAACCATAATCAAGTTTGGACCTCACTAGAGATCTGTATAGTCGAAGCAAAACGGGGCGATCAGCGCCCCAGTCCATCTTTGAGACGACCTTCAACAGGTTTAATGCTCCCTGACACTTCCGCCTGAGATGGTCGATGTGGGCTTTGAAGTTGAGCTTACTGTCGAGTATTAGGCCAAGAAACTTGGTCTGTGGAACAACTGGGATGTGGACACCGTTCAAACTCAAGTCTGGGTCGCAATGGGCACCTCTCCGGTTGCAAAAGTGCATGCATACAGTTTTGGTCCGAGAAAAACGGAATCCGTTTCTGTCAGCCCAACGCTGGATGTTAATCAGGCAATTTTGCATCAGTCTCTCTATAGATCTCATGTTCCGTGAGGAACAGGTAATAGTGAAGTCATCCACAAATAAAGACTTTTCAATCCCAGGGTTCACCACATTGGCGATGCTATTTATTTTCATGATGACAAGAGTAACTGACAAGATGCTACCTTGGGGAACACCCATTTCCTGATTATGTACCTCTGATAACAAGCTCCCCACACGTACACGAAACACACGATCTTTCAGGAAGTCTTGAACGAAAAGCGGCATTCGGCCCCTCAGACCCGCACTGTGCAAGTCTTTCAGAATGCCGTATTTCCAAGTGGTATCGTATGCCTTCTCCAAGTCAAAAAATACCGAAACAACATGGTGTCCGCGAACAAGACCGTCACGAACTGTAGATTCCAGACGCACAAGTTGGTCAGTTGTACTGCGGCCACGCCGAAAACCACTCTGAAAACTAGTTATGAGATTGTTGGTTTCAAGAAACCAAACCAGACGGGTATTTATCATTCGTTCAAATGTCTTGCACAAACAGCTAGTAAGGGAAATAGGGCGGTAGTTTGTAGCCTTTGTTGGATCCTTACCTGGCTTAGCGATGGGAATGATGGTGGCTTCCCGCCAAGCAGATGGAAAGTTGCCATTTTCCCATATACCGTTGAAAATATCTAATAACACCACTAAGGAGTTATCTGGAAGGTGTTTGAGGAACTGGTAGTGAACTTCATCTGGGCCAGTGGCAGTGTCATTGCTTCTCTCGAGAGCAATGCGCAGTTCCTTGATGGTAAAGAGGTTGTTGTAGTCCTCAGAGTTGTCCGAGGTGAAGTTCACTTGTTGTTTTTCAGCGGTACGTTTGGACACCTGAAAAGTTTGGGAATAGTGGTTGCTTGAAGAGTTACATTCAAACTCGTTAGCAAGCAAATTGGCAATATCTGCCCTTTCTGTGCATTTATGACCGTCTGGTTTGGTTAGGTGTAGAACCCTAGAGTTAAGCTGCTTCCCACTGATTTTTCTAACCATGTCCCATGCTTTTTTGACAGGTGTGGAGGAACTAAGTTTAGAAATATATTGTTTCCATGACTCCCGCTTGCTGGCTTTAATGATGCGCCGTGCTTTGGCACGGGCATTTAGATAATTACTAAGATTAACATTGTTTGGAAACAACTTAAAAATATTAAGGGCTTTTTTGCGATCTTTGATCGCTTGTTCACAATCCGTGTTAAACCACGGCTTGTGTTTACTACGTGGATTTCCAGAGGACTTAGGGATAGTTCTGGTGGCAATATTCACCAAAAGTTGTGTAAAATGGGAGATCTGGTCTTCAATGCCATCAAAAGCATCTCTGACGATCTCGTTTTGACAGAGATGGCTAAATTCTGACCAGTCGGCTTTTTGGAGTTGCCACCTGGGAACTCTCTCTTCGGGCATAGGGTAGACAACATCTATTAAAATGGGGTAGTGGTCACTGCCACATTGGTCGTCGTGTACTCTCCACTGGAGGTCCATCAGAATTGCCGGAGAGCAGATTGAGAGATCAATTGCTGAACGAGATCCAGAGGCTGGATGAATGTAGGTACAAAACCCATCATTCAAAAGGCATAGATCCGAGGCAGCCATCACGGATTCAATCAATCCACCCAACTGGTTTGTATTAGTGCAACCCCACATGTCACTGTGTGCATTAATATCCCCCAGAAGTAGAAATGGTGTGGGCTGCTGGTTAACTAGTATGTCCAAGTCATCTCGTTTCAGAGCTTTTTAAGTACGTAGAAAGAGGCACTGCAAACTAAAGAATAATTCCAAACCCAAACAAAACCATGACGGGTCACAAACACAAATGCCAAACAAACCATACACACCGTGCAACAGGGAACAAAAGAGTCTTTGTTACTACTGAACTCCAGTAACTGCCACTGCAGCCAACCCCAAAACAACTCCCCACAACCACATACCACCCAAACAAATCCCGCCCACACGCCCAAAGGAAACACCACGCCCGAAGGCAACACTACGCCCGAAGGAAACACCACGCCCGAAGGCAACACTACGCCCCAAAGGCAACACTACGCCCGAAGGCAACACTACACCCGAAGGCAACACCACGCCCGAAGGCAACACTCAGCCCGAAGGCAACACCACGCCCGAAAGGCAACACTACGCCCAAAGGCAACACTACACCCAGCCCGAAGGCAACAGCACTTAAAAAGCACCGGGGCAAACACAGGTGCACCTTGCCCAAGGGTGCCCCGGAGGCAGTTGTGGCAAAGGGTAACCTCATTATCTCGTTTCAGGCTGTACCTTGGTGGGATGTACACCGAACACACAGTAATGGTGCGGTGTAGTGTAGCTCGAATTGCCACAGCTTGCAAGGTAGTGTTCAGATGGATGGTGGAGTGTGGAACTGTGTTTTTAACTAGTATGGATGATCCCCCAATAGCTCTGTTGTCAATGGGGGATACAACAGTTTTATTGTACATGTCGTAACAATTGTGCTATCCCGACCTCCGGGCATAGCAGCAGTTTGTGTGGCTTGAGGCCACGGAATGAAATGAAAAAGACTCTGACCAGGTTTTACAAAAGACAAAATTTAGGATGAAGCACACAATAAGGTTTTAAGCACAATTGCAACAAGCAGCAAAGCTATCACACAGTGACAAAAGTTGAGCACGGCAAAACGGCGAGAGCGAAACGAAAACACGTCTGCTCTCGTCGAAGACCTGAACTAAACTCGTTATCATGCCATCTATACCGACGGCTCCAAAGCCACAAACAGGACTGCGGCCGCGGCGGTAAGCCGGGACATATGTTCGTTAAGCCCGTTAGTAAGCCTGTCCGTCAGTCAGTCCGTCCGTCACCAACACTACACACCAACACGAATGTGTTATATAGCGTGCTATATAGTCCTGCAAGTCAGACTACCGGATGACGCATCAATATTTACTGCCGAACTCAGGGCACTTAAGATGGCTTTTTAAGTACGTAGAAACAGGCAATAAGAAACTAAAGAACCCCAAACCCAAACGAAAACCCTGTCGGATCACAAACAATGCCAAACTATACACATGCAACAGGGAACAAAAGTGTGTTACAACTGAGGTATGGAAACTGCCACTGCAGTCAACCCTAAAACAATACCCTAGCCCAAGAACCACAACCACCCCCAAAACAGTCCCCCCCCCCTCCCCCGCCCCATCCCATCAATCAACCTGCCACAAAGGCCACCGCGCCCGAAGGCAACATCACACTTGTGGGATTGCAGCAGTGACGTTTGACCACTCGAGAGAAAACAGGTGGCGAATCAAAAGTTAGGTTCGACCCATGTATTGGACTCTCACATATATGAATTAGTAGTTTAACAGTATGGCAGACATCTTCGCGAAGTTGATAATGAACACAATAACTGATGATACGTAGTTGATTAACAGGCGTAATGACGAATTAATAATTTGAGTATGCCAAAGATGACTCAAGAATTGATCATGTAGCGAAGAGCGAATTTACGAAAGTGGGCGAGTGAATGAGTGCGTGAGGTGAGGTGAGGTTCAATCTGTTATTATAAAGAATACAGATATAGGCTAATAATTATCACAAACTTACTTACGTAGTCAAAATATAATGGTGCCTACTGCAACAACTACTTACAAAACACAACTAAACTTGGAAGACAAGAATAAGTTAGTTCATGTCCTTCCTATCAAGTAAAGAAATTATGAGTTGGAATAAGGGACGATTTACGCAGTCATAACTAGTCAATATCGGTACATATCATAGTGCATGGGGACCGCCCTTCCGTACAATCGGTTAACTACCGGGTACATGCTATACTACCTTTCTACGATTAAATTATCAAAGGGTAAAGACACTGAAAAGTTTACAAAATTAACTTGTGACGAATATCTTCGTTCTAATGCAAACAAAAAACAGTAATAAACGGAGATCACTCCTTACAATTTACTGTGACGGGTGACGGGTATCGTAGCTAGTGTCGTAATGAATAAATGCACAGGGTTGTGTCTTACTATCTGACCCATTCATGACATTTGGGAATAGACAAAAAAATAGATAGAAGAAACAGATTTATTGCCAGTGACGTACATACGTACATCAAGGACAACCGCCCTCAACTTAAAGAGAGTTGGGTTAGCTCCGTCCGTAACATACCGGCCCCTTAATGTGATTAAACATTTACAAAAAAAGGGGGGAAACTAAAACCATTCTATTACAATACTTTCATAACTAGAGTTATACAAATTCAAAATTACTAACTTTAACAACTACTTTTGAGTATATTCAACACAAAATGCCAACAGGCATCTATAAGCATGTATATACTACACTACGGAGGTGTCATAAACTTAATCTAAGTTATTATCTTCGACCCTCTCTACTGCTTCTAACAAGCATAACTTCTTGACAGGTCTAACCAAGGTGGTTGTCTTCGTCTTAACCTTAGCGCTCCTGACCAAATTGTCCTTTCCATAATACACCTCAAGAATTTTACCCAACACTCACACATTACGTAGTAGGTTTTCGTCCACTACAACTACGATATCGCCCTCAGACTGTCAGAAATATTCCTACGTGGTTCTATCCACTTTTGTCGCCTTTGGAGGGTCGGTAGATACTCTCTTGTCCACCGCCTCCAAAATACAGAAGCCAGGTACTGAACCTGTCTCCAGCGCCTTTTGCTATAATTGTCTTTCTTATCTACGTTATCCTGAGGTACGACCGGACTCCCTCTGAGGAGTAACAAATGATTGTTCGTCAATGGCTCATTGTCACATGGATCTCTTGACACAACTGTAATAGGCCTACCATTTACTATGGACTCCACATGACACATCAGTGTACATAAGGCTTCATCATCCATTACCTGCTCCCTACAGAGCGACCTCATCAATTTGCGCACTTTTCTTATTTGGCGCTCCCAAGCACCTCCCATGTGAGACGCTGATGGGGGATTAAACGCCCAACGAATTTCCTTCTGCAGGAGAAATTCGTGAATTACCCCTTGTTTCCAGTTTTGCAGAGTTTGTCGCATCTCTCGCTCTGCACCGACAAAATTCGTTCCATTATCCGACCTTATGAGTTCAGGTTGTCCCCTTCTACACATAAAGCGCTGCAGAGCGTTAATAAATGAGTCAAAAGTCAAGGGAATGAGCAGTCTCTGTGTGTATCGCCCCGATCGATAGGCATGTAAATAAACATCCGTACCGCTTCACGCGGATTCGTCCCCTCTTTACCCGGAAAGGGGCCAAAGTAGTCTACGCCATCATATGTAAATGGCGGCTTACCCGGCGTCACTCTATCTGCCGGTAAATCACACATTTTCTGATCTGCTGGAGTCGCTAACAGTCGCCTACAATTCGTGCAGTCTCTTGCAGCCTTACGAATAGCGAGCCTTGCCCCTATTAACCAAAACTTCTGCATCAGAAGCGACAAAACATGCTCACGCCCCGAATGTCCTGATCTGTTGTGCGATTCGGCAACTATCAATTCGACCACACGGTGGTTCTTAGGCAGGACTATGAAGAAGCGAGCCTTATTGGAAATTGGAGAATTTGACAAGCGACCTCCTACGCGCGCAAGTCCGTCCTTAAGTATGGGGCATAATTTATACAATGGGCTTGTCCTCTTAATGCGTGCTTTGCCGTCACCAGTGGCTTCCGATTCGGCTTTACGTAGCTCAGCGATTTCAGCGTGAAAGGCTCCATCTTGCACGTACGCGCAAATAGCTTTTTCAGCTAATGATACTTCCTGGACAGACAATCGATGTGTTAATCCGGCAAGGCGTGACCTTTGATCGTAACCAATACTTTACTCTCAACAAACATGCTACGCTACGCTACGCTTCAAACTGTACCAATACGAAAGCTTCTCGAATAGACTGTCTAGCCCGACAGCATCTACATTAATACATGATTAAACATGATTGTGCAGTCGCTTTAGGTACCTTAATTTCTAAGTCGTCATGCGCTATATCCTTAATAACAGGGTCGTCGGGCCAGTGGCGTTCGTCCAAGCATAAAAACTCTGGACCGTGTAACCACCTTACGCTTTCTAACAGGTCATCGGCCGATAATCCTCTTGATACATCGCAGGGTTCCTTTTTGTATCAACATGTCTCCATTGTGGGGATCAGATCCTTCACGGATAACCGATATTCTGTTTGCTACAAATGTGTGGAACCTCTTATCCACATTCCGTACATACTGCAGTACTAGCGTGCTGTCAGTCCAAAATACCGAGTCTACCAGAGGAAGGCTTAACTCGCGCCGTATCATGTCATCCATTTTGACCGACAACGTAGGAGCAGAAAGCTCTAATCGTGGTATTGTCAACGTTTTGATCGGTGCTAGACGTGACTTTACCATAACTAAGCTCGCGTGTACTTCGCCTTTCGAATTAGTCATTCTTAAAAACGTTATCGACCCGTAGGCTACTTGAGAAGCGTCAGCAAAATGATGCAACTGATATTCCGACACCTCTCCAAAGTCTCGCGGCTTTACGCAACGATTTACCTTGAAGCGCTCTAACTTAAGCAACTCCTTCCACTTTTGCCACTCTTCGAGCAAGTCGACCGGGATAGTGTCATCCCAGCCAACCTTTCTCCTACTCCTCTTGGAGGAGCAACTTAGCCTTCAGTACGAATGGGCTTACAAAACCTTGTGGGTCATACGTGGAGCTGACAATACTCAAAACCCCGCGCTTCGTTAAGGGATTTTCTTTGGGAGATATTCGGAAGCTAAAACAATCTTCTACATCCCAAAACACACCTAATTCCCTTTCTGTCGGCATAGTTTCGAAATTGAAATCAAGGCCTTTAACTTCATGAGCTCTATGCTCAATAGGTACTGACTCAACCACCTTTGGGACATTGCTGAGCCATTTCGTCAGACAAAATCCACCCTTTGCCAAAATTTCGCGCAATTCTTTGCCTGTGTCATCGCTTTCTCTTCCGTGTCTACGGAAGTGAGGCAGTCATCTACGTAAAAATCATTGAGCACTGTCTCAACTGTTTTAGAAACAAACAGATTCCGATTCTCCATGGCTGTATGCCGTAAGGCAAAACTGCAACAGCTGGGGCTCCAGGTCTCCCCGAACAAATGTACTGTCATACCGTATTCATCAGGTGTACATGCTAAATTACCATCAGGCCACCAGAGGGAACGCAGAGCATCTCTTTCTCTCAGCGGCACCTTCACCTGGTGGAACATGGCCCTTATATCGGCTATTAATGCTACCGATTCCTTCCTTAACCTAAGCAATACACCTATCAACTTGTTGGTCAAGTCCGGACCCTGCATTACTTCATCGTTCAAAGAAGTGCCTTTATGAACGGCCGCGCAATCGAAAACGATTCTTAATTTATCTGGTTTCCTTGGGTGAAATATAGGATGGTGTGGCAAATACCACACTACCCGATCAGAATTGTCCCTCTGCTCACGCTCTACGCGCTCGGTGTGTCCTTGTTCTATTAACTCACGCATGCCATCAACGTATTGTGCGAGCATGTCAGTATTCTTCTGCAAGCGCCTTTTCAACAAGTCTAGCCTGCGCTGGGCCATGGGCTTATTTGGCGGGAACCGTGGGTTATCATGCTTAAAAGGAATTGACACCTCATAGTGCCCATCCTTCAATCGGATAGAGTCTTCCCAAATCTTAAGCGTTCGTTTATCGTTTGCAGAATAACCCCTTAGGTCGTCATGCGCTCCATCACATGAGTCTAGCTTCCAAAACGCTCTAATTGACTTCAAGTGACCTGTTCACCTCTACAAAATTCACCGAGACTCGGCGCCTTGTCGACTTATCCATCGGCCCATTTATTACCCATCCTAGCTGGGTCCTTATAGCAAAGGGGGAACCTTTTGGACCGTTCCTGATATCCAGAGGCATCAACGCCTCCGGACAATCTTGACCTATCAAAATGCTGATATCATCGATATTCACCTCGGGTATCGTCAAGCCGGCAAGATTCGGCCATATGTCCTCATCCGCTTGAGTGGGAATATTCGAACCATCGATATTCAATTCGTCTCTTGTATAAACCATTGGGAGTGCAATGGTTGTGCCCCAATCGATTGCCCTTACGTCTAAGCACACTACGGAAGTAACTGTTGACGCATCTTTGCAATCTAAAGTATTAAGGTCTATCCTCGTTATTTGACCGCGCAATCCAAATTGAGAGGCCAATCTATCTGTGCAGAAGGTGCTGGTTGAACCAGTGTCTAACAAGGCGTAAGTGATAATTGCCTTCTGTTTATCAGGGGACTTTACTTCTACCGGAACTACCCGTAACGCTGTTCTAGAAACCCCGGCCCCAGTGACACTACAAGTCACGTTCGTATTCGAGGTGCTTGTAATACCGTCTGGGGAATTCCCATTTTCTGGTGCGTTATCAACCCTAGCTGGCTTAACAATGTGCAGGAATTTTGTGTGTTTCCTTCCACATCCTTCCACAGTACACGTTCTATGTATAGAACAATTGCCCGACACGTGTCCCGGCTTTAAGGTGAAGGTGTCTTCTCCTTAAACTCCTTACACGAGAACAACGAGTGGTCACCTTTACACATTGGACACGTCCCCTGCCCTTGGGCACCACTGGTATTTGCAGACGTGTTATATGCAGCTTTGGAAGGATATCTACCTCATGTATGAGACGCCTCCTGGCCGTTACCAGGTTTCTTTAAATATTTGCCCCGACCAGCAAAGGTAAGTTTACCGTATACTGGATCGGTAACTTCTTCCGTAACGTCTTCTACGTAACTAATGAGATCATCGATACCCGGTGACCTCTTGTTCTTTCTTATATCCCTCACATTTCTCACCCATCTATTCTTCAAATAACCAGGTAACCTCTCTACTATAGACACCAAGTTCGACTGAGTATTAATTTCACCCTCGAATCCCATTGCCTTCAATGTTTCTCCGTAACTCTTTAGGTCATCAGCAAACGCCCCAAGTGATTGCTTATCATTAGAGTTAATTGGCGCCCCTTGGACAACCCCCTTTGTAACCATGCATCGTCTATTATGTGGTTGTCGCCAAATCTCTCTTTCAACAGCTGAAGGGCCTTCTTATAACCTTCAGCCGGGTCCATTACAGAACAGAATTGTATGACCTGTCTGGCATTGCCAGTACAATACTGCAATAGCTTAGTTAACTTAGCATTATCATCTAACATAGAATTATCGACATTGTTCTGAAATGATCTGAGAAAAACCCAAAATTGGATAGGGTCACCATCGTATGTCATTAGTTCGGCCCTTGGTAGTTGCAAAACCTCCAGAAGTCGTCGTTGCCCTTGTTGGGCATCTTCGAGGACCTTCAGTATCGCTGTATCCGTCGTCCCTTTCGACTTGTCTTGCCCCACTGGCATCTTGTTATTGTTTTCGCTTTGTCCTTGTTTTGGTGTTGTCGCTTTTTGGCGAAATTTGGCTTAGCTGCGATTGTTGCGATATCTGAGAACGCGTTCCCATCGTTTTCGCTCTGAAGACCGCTTGCTCAGCTTCAGCGGCATTAATCTTTGCCTTTATTTCCAGTGTTTCGCGTCGTTGTTTTAAGCTCAACTCCTCAAGTTCTAGAGCTTGCCGTTCTCTCAATAATTCCTCTTCCACCGCCAAGGCCGCCTTTCTTGCCTCTGCCTTTTATATTATCTTAGATGATGCCGTAGATGATGACATCCCTGACCCCACGTGGCTAGCCGAGTCGCCAGGGTTCAAATCATTTGTATTATCGTCCATCCCTATTTCTTCCACCCACGTATTCGCCTTATTCAAAACTTCGCTGGTGGTACTCTCGACGGCCACGAAATACAGGTCGACTTCCTCCAGTTCATAATCATCCTGTAAGAGCGATTTTATGTTATTGTTCACAGCCTTAATCTCCTCTAGTCCTGCAACAACTGCAGTTACCTTGACTTTGACCGTTTCAACGTTACTTTCCAGCAGCATTAATTCTCTAATCGAATTACACAACTTGGTTATCTTCGACTTTTTCCCCGCGCGGGATTTCTTCAAGTCCTTAATGACCTGCATTCCTTCACCTTCTGACATGGTGTTTAGGCAATTGTCATTGAACTTTGTGTGGCGAACAATAAATCAACCTTAACCCGGGATTGCAGCTATGACGTTTGACCACTCGAGAGAAAACAGGTGGCGAATCAATGTTAGGTTCGACCCATGTATTGGACTCTCACATACATGTATTAGTAGTTTAACAGTATGGCAGACATCTTCACGAAGTTGATAATGAACACAATAACTGATGATACGTAGTTGATTAACAGGCGTAATGACGAATTAATAATTTGAGTATGCCAAAGATGACTCAAGAATTGATCATGTAGCGAAGAGCGAATTTACGAAAGTGGGCGAGTGAATGAGTGCGTTAGGTGAGGTGAGGTTCAATCTAATTATAAAGAATACAGATGTAGGCTAATAATTATCACAAACTTACTTACGTAGTCAAAATATAATGGTGCCTACTGCAACAACTACTTACAAAACACAACTAAACTTGGAAGACAAGAATAAGTTAGTTCATGTCCTTCCTATCAAGTAAAGAAATTATGAGTTGGAATCAGGGACGATTTACGCAGTCATAACTAGTCAATATCGGTACATATCATAGTGCATGGGGACCGCCCTTCCGTACAGTCGGTGAACTACCGGGTACATGCTATACTACCTTTCTACGATTAAATTATCAAAGGGTAAAGACACTGAAAAGTTTACAAAATTAACTTACGACATTGGGTCTTCTCTGCAATCCAATTACCGAAATGTGACGAATATCTTCGTTTTAATGCAAACAAATAACAGTAATAAACGGAGATCACTCCTTACAATTTACTGTGACGGGTGACGGGTATCGTAGCTAGTGTCGTAATGAATAAATGCACAGGGTTGTGTCTTACTATCTGACCCATTCATGACATGTGAGAATAGACAAAAAATAGAAGCAGATTTATTGCCAGTGACGTACATACGTACATCAAGGACAAGCGCCCTCAACTTAAAGAGAGTTGGGTTAGCTCCGTCCGTAACAACACTCCCAAAGGCCACCACACGCCCGAGGACAATACCACGCCCAAAGGCAACATTACGCCCGATGGCAACACTACGCCCAATGCCAACAACACTCAAAAAGCACTGGGCAAATACTGGTGCACCTTGCCCAAGTGTACCCCGGAGGCAGTTGTGGCAAAGGGTAACCTCATTACTCCCACGTTTAATTAAACTCCACAACCGGATGCAGTTTAAAGTCCTACCCAGGACCTTAAGATGGCATTCGATCTGATCGAAACAGCGCACAGCCACCAGTTCACAGACTGACTATCCAGCCTTTTAGCACTTAAAGGCCATGAGCAAAACACCCTTGTGTAATAGCTCTCTGTGATGCTTACTCCAATTTAGTGAGACTACAGAAATCAGTTGTGCTTGCTTGGGTTCCGAGTCACGTGGGTATACGCTGGAATGAAAGGGCCGACACACTAGCTAAAGCCCTACAGATAGAGGTTAACAACCTCCACTTGCCCAACACTGATTATTGTCCTAAGATCAATGACTACATAAAATCAAAATGGCTTGGAGGTATGAGGTTATTAGAGGTCTTGTGAGGTCAGCATAGGTCAAAATGTGAAAACAGAAATTGATACAGTCAAATAAATTTGAAGGATTAGCTTCATACAGTGCAACAAATCACCCCCTTTTGGCAAGGAATCACCAAGTCTTTGGCTTTCTGGTTTAAAATAATCATGTATTCAATGAAAGTAGTTCTTGCTGGCATGAGTAGGGTTTTAAAGCAACTTTTAGTCCTGATTTTCCCTCAGTATTGATTTTATGGAATATAATGAACTCAAAATTCCCACCTTAAAAAAGTGCAGCTTACAAATTCCAGAAAGTGCTTAACGTTGACATTTTTGACAAGCATTTCCTTGGTGGGTTCCAGTACGCTACAGGACAACTGATGGTGACATATACTAGTGGCAAAGTAGGAGGGAGCAGTCCTCACCACATTGGGTGTAGCTTGGAGTGTATCGGAATCATTAAGTGAGAATTCATGCAACATATAGCCATTTAAAGCCTTTGCCCAAAGTACGCCCATAATCGGTCAACACAAGCTTCAAAGCAGTTATAACCATCTGCACATACATTTGTTTGCTTCTTGATGCTTTATACGTGTAGTTTATATAAGCCAGTAAGCCATCCTTTGGTTAACATTTGTGAAAAGTGAGCACAAAGCGCAAAAAATAGCAGGGGCGGATCTAGGGTCTTTTCTGAGGGGGGGTCCAACATAAAAAGGGCACATTCATTTTTTTTTAAATTTTGGTTCCCATAAACGTCAGCGATTACACAACTTACCGCATATTGACAAAGAAAGGATAAACCAAGAGACATGCAAAAACTGGAATAAAAACCTGGAATCTAAACGGTGAAATTACAAAGCGCGCGAAGCGCGCGAAAATTTTTTGGGTAAGCCTACACTTATAAGAATTTGTACTAATTTAAAGCTTATACAGAACTATTGAGCGGACAGTTGGGGCCTATCGGGCATAACTTTATTGTACTTCTCTCCTCGAGTCACTAGTCGTACCGTACGACGGACACAAGTGAACGTTAACCAGGTTTAGCGAAATGCGATTCAATTCCCGACATTTACATAAATCCATGTATTCTACTTATTAACTTGAAAAGGTGGAGAGGTTTTGTACTATATTTACCTATAAGTATAACTGAACTGAGGAAGAGTGGACAAAGCGTACCCAAAATTTTGGGTTTTATCCCAGAAATTACCCTTATGAAAGCCAAAAGAAGTAAACTGACCATGGGTGGCGGCAGAATTTTTCCAACAGGGGGCCGGGCCATGTCAGCCACCCCAAGTTCCGACATTCCCTATTTCGAGGGTATGATGAGAAGGGCAAATGTGGGAGCCTCATTATCCCATGCAATTGCAGGCATATTTTGCATTATATCACTTAATACTTCATGATCCGAGTTGCGCATTGTTAGTGTTCTTTGAATCTGGATCGTGAAATTGAAAAGCGCGCGAAGCGGGCGAAATTTTTTGATAGGCTTACACATAAAACATATGACGAAACAATAAAAAGAACTGTAGGGTTTGTACACCGTATCGGGTGTTACATACATTGTATCGAAACCACCTGGACTACACGATGAAATAGCCAAACTTTGCTCCGTAAGTCGCTCACCAACTGACTGTACCGCATGACACACACAAGAGAACACCAACTAGGCTTTGCGATATGGAATGAAAGTTACGACCTTTACATAAACTATGTATTCTGCCCATATGTTACTTGGTAGAGTGGACAGGACTTGTGCTATCCTGCTATGTGGAATGGAACTATTGAAAAAATAGAGTGACCCTACAGCGCGCGTAGCGCGCCGAAAATTTTGGGCTCTTGTTACAGAAATTATCCTCTTGAGAGCAAAAAACAGGTAAACCGTCGATTAGTTGTCGTCAGGGACTGCGTACTTTCGACTAAGACTCCCCTACGAAACTGTAAAACTTCTCCGATAGGGGGCCAGCCTTCCCCGACGGGGAACATAAACCCTTCCCCCACCTGGCGCTACCGCTATCTCGACTGGGGGAGGAGGTTAAAATACTGTATGTTGTGTTCCCTATATAGTTGCGGCGCGACTATCAAAAACACTCTGTCAGAATAGATGACTGAAGTCGAATGTTTGCTTTTCATTTGCGACAGCAGACCGGTCATCGGTCCAAAGACGTCAAAAAGTGAACCGACTGACATTGCGTTATTTGACCTGGTGGTGATTTTATATAGTAATTTTAAAATGAAACAAACACCGATTTGTCTATTGTGACTTTTGGTCAACTCTTGGCTGTGGACTTTACCTAAGACTGGCTTTTTATTCCCATCACTAGGGCAACACTATAAAAGAAGAGAGTAATTCCAGACTATAAATATCATAGCGAAACGTATTTAGCCTACCTACTCTCTCTTGTTCACGAGAGGATGGATACTAGAGGGTGGAGGGAAGGTTTCGTAGATGTAGCGTTTATGGAGTGTGAACAGATCATTATTTTGTAAGACCAAAAGACTAGCAGTGACCTTTTGGAATCAATATTTAAAACCCAATAGTAATACGTTGCATATAGCTAGTGAGTATGACGTAATATCTGCGTGTTTTGTATTACTCTGAATGCCCAAGCACGCCACACGTGGTTCCAAGCGAAAAGTGATTAGAATGCCTGATTGTCACGCAGACATACTGTAGTCACATTCTCTGTAAAACGATTGCACTGTTCGGGTTTCGGGGCGGCCAATATAGGCTACCGTAGTCAAATATATTGCCGAAAGTTTCTGCGATACATGGCTAGACTTTTACGAGTGGATTGATCGATACTGGATGGGGGTAACCAAAATGTCCTCGGAATTGGACAACACTGTCATCACCTGTGAAACTGTCTCGTTTTTTTTTTTTTTTTTTGTTTTTTTTTGTTGGTGGTGTGAAAAAAAAACATTTTTTGAAAAAGGGCACATTGGAAAATTTGAGGGGGGGTCCGGACGCCGGCGACCCCCCCCCCCCCTGGATCCGCCACTGAATAGCGTTTTCGAAGGTATGTTATAACTGTTCATTTCTTTTGTTTTACATTGAACACTTTATCAATTTTATAACTAACCCATTCATGGGAGGGCGAGGGATTCAGTTTCCTGATATCCACCGGAACTAGCAAAGTGACTACAAAATCAGGCTCATCAATTTTCCTTCTACAGATGGATGTGGCAGTCCACCCCTGTTGTTCATGTAGCAAGTGCACCTCTTGTAGTATCGAGGTTTTGCACCTGGTGTACGCGTATTAAAAGATGCGATATACAGTGCATGCTGCTTTGTGTACACTGTTGGATTTATTAGGTCTGCTACCAGAAACCTGCTCAGTTCTGTCGTGTTGTGTACTCACACCTGAATAGTTATCCGGAAAATTGATAGCAAGGAATATGTTGGGTTAACACATTAATAGTTGTATATCATATGCTTCTGAAGTGGCATTTATAAATTGCGAAACCAGATCAAAAGGTCTCCCTAGACCGTTCTTTTTTAGTATGCTATCATTTCCTTACCCATTTTCAACTTCACCCTTCCATTACATCTACCCGTGAAATCCACTTGCTATCAAAGTATTTAACGTAAAATTCTTCTGGGGTCCCATCTTGGAAGAGCTGCAAAATAAAGGTCAGGCCTGATTGAGAATATTTTGGGTCCTTCGGAACTCTCAACAAAATATTGGTTGTCCAGAATTTTGGTTTGTCTGACTGAAACCGTGTACCGTGTATATGCCCAGTGCTTTTGTTATGCTGTTGCCTTCGGGCGCGGTGTTCCCTTCGGCCGTGTGTTGCCTTAGAGCTTGTTTTTGCCTTTCGAGCAATTTCGATCTGTAAAAATCGACTTAAAATGAGCATTGTATTTCATCAGAGACGTCCGAAAGCACCTTGCATCAACAATATTTGGGTCTGATGAGACCCTTATTTTGAGATTTGAAGGGCACTTCAGGACATGTCAGAAACAACATTTGACCTGCAAATATTTCCGTATGTCAGAAACATTATTTGACCTGCAAATAATTCCTTAAGTGTTCTTACATTGTAATTCCGATGTGCAAAATTGACTTAAAATCAGCATTATATGTCGTCAGAGCCGTCCAAATACACATTGAATCCCCACAATTTGGGTCTGTTAGATGAAATTTAACGACACACCAACACAAATGTGTTATATAGTGTCAAGTAAAGTTTAAATACGGTGCAAGTCCTCCCCTTTAGTCGCCTCTTACGACAGGCGGGGAATACGTGGGCATATTCTACAACCCCCAGCCCACAGGGGGCCCAACAATGGAGGGGGAGGGGGCTTGCTCGGTTTTGTGGCGCCGTCAACCCGCCAATCATGGGATGAGTAATAACGGTATCATGTGCACAATTTATAGGCGATAGTTGGGGCAAACTACTCGCCACGTTCTACCTCCTCATCCCACCTGGATGCAGTTTAACGTCACGCCCAGGACAAACAATTTGGGTCTGATGAGACTGTTCTTTTGACATTAGAGGTGCACTTCGGGACATGTCCCAAGCCGTTCCATTCACATGTTCCTCTCTATCAAGCACTAGAACAAGTTTTTCTCATGTATTGTACCCTGTTAAGTTGGAAGCCTATCAACCTGGACACATGTGGTATCATCACATCCGTGGCTCAGATTATTTACATCACCTTATTGCTAGTTTGTTCTCATTTCAATGAAGTAATATATTAATTATACCTAACATGAGTTTACCGCTTCGTTTGGGGTCCATTTGGGGGCTGTAATCCTTATCGCCAACATTGAGTTCAATGATATGCCTTTTTCAGGATTGAGAAGTGATACACTGCAGGCAAAGGATTATTATTCTCCGCATGTCTAAGGGTCAAAGAGATAGTTCCAAGGCCCTGAAGATGGAAAAGAAATTAAGAGCCCCAGAAAAGGCCAGCTTAACCAGAATAACCAGAAATTTGTTACACCGGACTACAATGCAAGCCTTCTAGTGGCTGATTGTACCAAAGCTTTAGCTGGTTTGTTGGAGCAACATGCTCCTCTACTCCGTAAACGCATTACAGACAAACGTAAGCCAGAATGGTTGACAGATGAATTGCTCACTCTTAAAAGGTCTGTGAGAAAAGCAGAGAAACTGGCGAAAAACCCCAAATGACAGAAACAGAAATGCTCTGGATATTCTTCATCAAAATTACCGCAAACAGATTAAGCAGTCCAAACGGTTTCAATATTAACACTATTATTGCCAATTGTGGTAGGGACACAAATAAACTGTTTAATACTGTCAACAAATTGATTGGGAGAGAACATCGCAATCCAATGCCGGAAAGTGAAAACAATGTCTCCTTAGCCAATGAGTTTGCTCAGTATTTCATAGCAAAAATTCAAGCAATCAGGGACGACCTTAAAGACTGGCCTTTGTTTGATCCCCCTATTAGAGACTGTACGGAGTTATCTGCCTTTCGTCCGCTGAGTGAGAATGAGGTTCGAAAACTCATTCAACAGGCAAAACCTACTTTTTGTCCAACCGATCCTTTCCCTGCTAGTCTTATTAAAGCTCACTTAGATGTGTTTCTCCCATTGATGATGAATATTGTGAATAATTCCTTAACCTCAGGAATTTTCTCATCTGTGGAAAACGTCAGTTGTGTGTCCACTATTGAAAAAACCGGGACTTCACTTAGTTATTGCAAATTATAGGCCCGTGAACAACTTACCATTTAGCTCAAAAATTGTTGAGAAAGGGATGCTTCTCCAGTTAAATGATCATATCAGTAGCCAAAATTTGTTGCCCGATTACATAAGCGCATACCGAGAGTTCTATAGCACCGAAACTGTATTGATAAAGCTTGTAAATGACTTGCTTGTCAACATGGGTAAACAAATGGTTACACCGTTGTAGCTCTCGACCTTTCAGCCGCTTTCGATACAGTTGATCACGGTGTTCTTCTAAAAGTACTGAAACATCAGCTTGGGGTAAAAGAAACAGCTTTAGACTGGTTCCGCAGTTACTTGCAAGAAAGAAAAATGAAGATTCGGGTGGGGGATTCATTTTCCGAGGAAATTGACATAACTTTTTCAGTACCACAGGGTAGCTGTGCAGGTCCGGTCGCTTACAATTTATATGCAAGTACCTTGAAGGATTATATTTACTCCAACATAACACCCGGGCATGGGATGATCTCCATAGTAGGATATGCTGATGACCACTCTTATTACAACAGCTTCACAACTGATAACCCCCTTGATGAAATACGATGCATCAATCTCTTGGAGGATTGTGCCAATGTTATCAAAAACTGGATGAATGTGAATAGGCTCCGCTTGAACAGTGCAAAAATCGAATATATTATTTTTGCTAGTAAGGGTCAACGTAAATAGTGTTCTTTTAATGGTATTAAAATCAATGATGCTCACATTGAAGAGAAGATTTGTATTAAGTATCTTGGTGTTCTACTGGACAATGAACTATCTTTTCGGCAACACATAAATGAAAAATGCAAAACCGCTATGTATACTTTATTTCGAATTAGGCAATTACGTTGTCATTTAGACAGAAAGTCAGTGGAACAATTGGTACATTCGTTGGTCATATCTCAATTAGACTACTGCTGCACAATATTATATGGGTTACCTAAAACTGTTACATGTAACTTACAAAGGGTACAGAATTTTGCTGCTAAAATAATTTTACATAAGAAAAAATTTGATAGTGCATCAAGTTGTTTGAGGGAACTTCATTGGCTGCCAATTGAATCAAGGATCTTGTTCAGGTTGTTGTGTATGTCTTTTAAGTGTGTTCATGGTCTTGCTCCAAAGTATTTATTGGACATGTTTACAAAATTGGATTGCAATTATTCCCTGAGATCTGGTGGACAGTATAAAATTCCTAGAACAAACAGAAAGACACTTGGGGATCGCCCTTTTTCGGTGGTAGGGCCGAGGGAGTGGAACAATTTGCCCTTGACATTAGATCTTGCCGAACTTTTCCCACCTTATAAAGTAAACTTAAAACACATCTGTTTCGTTTGGCTTTTAGGTAACATTTGATCTTTTCTCTTTTTTCACTACTTTATTTGTACCTTACTGTGTTGTAATGATTGTAAAGCGCCGCTGAGTACTCTTTGGTAGAAGTGAGCGCTATAGAAGTGTTACATAATAATAAGAATAAGAACAGTAACAGTAACAATAATAATACAAAATCAAATGAAACTGCCAATTATTGATCCGCCTAATTTGGACTCGATTGCAAAAGTGACGGAACAGGAAGCAAAGTACACAAATTATTTGGAAGATCTGAAGGTTGCCAATTCTAATTTAGAGCTCGGCTTACAGATGAGGACAATGTCCTGGGTATGACGTTAAACTGCATCCAGGTGGGGTGAGGAGGTAGTGCGTGGCGAGTAGTTTGTCCCCAACTCTCCTATAAAATCGCCTATAAAATGCGCGCATGATACCGTTTTTACTCATCCCATGACTGGCGGGTTGTCGGCGCCACAAAACCGAGCAAGCCCCCCCCCCCATGGTTGGGCCCCCCGTGGGCTGGGGGTTGTAGAATATGCCCACGGTATTCCCCGCCTGTCGTAAGAGGCGACTAAAGCGGAGGACTTTAAACGAATTCATCTAGTTGACACTATATAACACATTCGTGTTGGTGTGTCGTTAAATATTACCTAACTAACTACAGATGAGGACGACAAGAGTGTTATGTTTATTTATGGGAGGCAGAGAGCTCTGCAAGAGAACTAGTTGTCAATGAAATCATTCATAGTACTGAAACTACACTTGTGCTTGGTGCTCGGCAAAAGCATTGGAGTAGGGGAAACAAGCCAGTGAGCCACATCTGCTAAAACCAGTTGGTACGAAAATGAGTCGTAAAACCTCATTTTACTCTAACGTTATACTTGGGCTCCATAAAAGCAGGATATCGCTGCATGTACAAGTTTACAAAATGTAGGATATTTCAATTTTTCTGCAACTACATCCACCAGTGGTCAATTCCGTGTTCCTTTGCTTCTCCATTAAACCTACCACGTAGTGAAAAAACTTCTTTTGGTAACAAGTCCTCTTCATCATCTGTCAGCACTGTTGTTAGCTGCTTGGGCAATTCTTTTAGCCAACTGAGTGTCACAGAATACCGGTCCAGGGCTGAGAATGTCTCAAGAACAGAACTGTCACGTGGTAGCTTCTTCTGCATGTACTGTGCACATTGCACATATGCTGTTTAACTTCGTAGTTACTTTTCCTCAGTTTTGCAATGAGTTTTCTAACCTTTTGATCCACACAGCATATCCTCTGGTCTTACGATATTCTCCTGCTTATTTAGGTCAACAGATTTGAGCAGCCCTGCACTATCACCTCCTAACACCCCTGGCTTGAAAAAAAAAAACATTCCATTACCGTTTTGAAGCTATCACTCTGTCTGTCATTCAGTGTGAGTACCAGTGATGCCTTGGACTGAACCAGAATGCAAAAATGCATTCAGGTTTCGATGATATATGTTCTATTCCAAATAATGTCATGTCCCATATCTTTCAGTCATTGGTCAAGTGCTATCTTAACGTGTTGGGAAAATAGTGTTAGATCCATATTTGCTCTTGCGAGTTCTTGGGAAAGTTTGCATTTTGATTTCTGGTGATGTAAGATTTTGATCTTAGGAATTCTTGGACAATCTGGACTGCTGGTGAACCCATGAGGCGATCTTGGGAATTCTTGCTCTTTGACCGCTATGACCCCAGATGACCTTTGACCTCCACCAAATACAAAAGCATTCATCTTTTCACCACAATACATTCACATAATAAGTATGAAATCTATCAAAGCTTCCTTTTCAGCATTTGACCCCAGTGACCTCAGATGATCTTTCCTCCAAAAATGATAGGGTTCGTCTTCTTACCATAACGCATCCACATACTAAGTATGAAATCTATCCAAGCTTCCTACCTGGAGATATCGTGTTAACAAGGTTTTCAGTGTTTTAACCCCGGTGACCCCAATGACCTTTGACCTCCACCAAAATGACAGGATTCATTTTCATATCATAACGCATCTACACACTAAGTATGAAATCTTTCCAAGCTTTCTAGCTTGATATATCATGTTAACAAGGTTTTCAGCACTTGACTTTGTGACAGCTGAGCATTCACCTCCACCAAAAATGATATTTTTTGGTTCATTTTCTCACCATAAATGGTTTGTTAGTGAAATGGGGGTTTAACGACATACCAACACGAATGTGTTATATAGTGTCAGCTAGATAAAAGGGCGATGGTGGGGTGAAATCACCTAAAAGGAAAAAGATTGGGCAAAATTCAACTAAAATGTCTAGACAAAAGCAAATGCGGGAGTCGTTTCAGAATTCCCGTGAAGGTTACTTTCTTTGAGAAAGTCCAAAACGAGAGAAGGATCTGTTTGCTCAGACGTCTCCAGGTTTGGCACAGTGTACTTCTGACAAATATGGGAGTATTCATAGCAGTCAACGAGAACGTGACTGACGGTGACAACACAGTCACAGGGGATACAATATGGTCTCTTATCCCCGTGGAGCAAATAAGCATGGGTTAGGTAAGTGTGACCTATGCGAGCCCTAGTCAGTACTAAATCATCTCTCCGTTTTCTGGGGGCTGCATTACCCACAGTCCCAATCCTTGGTTTGACATGGTACTATTTGTTCTCAGGGAAAGAATCGCGCAGTTCCTACCAATTTAGGTAGTCGTTGATCTTAGGACGATAATCAGTGTAGGGCAGGTGGAGGTTGGTAACGTCCATCTGTAGGGCTTCTTTAGCTAGTGTGTCTACCCTTTTCATTTCCGCATATGCATACCAAAAATGGAAGGATTCATTTTCTCCCCATAACGCATCCACATACTAAGTATGAAATCTATCCAAGCTTTCTGGCTTGAGATATCGAGTTAACAAAGTTGGACCTCCAGTGCCCACAAATGACGTTTGACCTCTACCAAAAACAATAGGGTCCTTCCCAAGTATGAAATTTATTCATTGCTTCGTACCTTGAGATATTATGTGAACTAGGTTTTCAGAGTTCGACCCCCGGTGACCCCAGATGAACTTTGACCTCCAAAAACGATAGGGTTCTTTCCTCTTAATATGGGGCGTCAATGTACCAAGTATGAAAATCATCAGTTTCCCTTTTTGAGATATCTTGTTAACGAGCAGTGTCACAAACAGTGTTGTTGCCTTTGGGAGTAGTGTTGCCATCGGGCGTGATGTTGCCTTTGGACGTGGTGTTGCCTTCGGGCGTAGTGTTGTCCTCGGGCGTGTGGTAGCCTTTGGGCGTGTCGTGTTGCCTTCGGGTTAGTTAGATGGGGTTTTACGACACACCAACACGAAGGTGTTATATAGTGTCACCTAGATGAGAAAAAAAGTGCTATATTGGGTACAATAAATAAACCAGAAAGCCATTCCTTGACACTGTCATATCAGTTGAGTGCTGTGGCTTGAAGTTGACACTTTTTCCATAGTGAAGCCCTTCTTGCTTTTAGTTTTGCCATATCACATGCTAGCAGAGCTCGAAATAAGAATCACAAGGGCCCGATGGGCACTATGGTTCCTTGCTGAATGTAATGACACTAAGCCATGAGAATACAAACAAAATATTAGCTAATGTGAAGTTTGCCTGTAACTCTAGTGTCTGAGCTACTGTACATGACCCCTAAAGTTGTTGGCAGTGAATGCTGACATCATCTACCAAGTTTTCTCTGAGTCCACAACTTGACCTCAAAATGACCTCCGATAACCTCCAAATGCCCATCCCCAAGTATGAGGTTTCCCTATCAAGTTATCATATTTATTCCATAATATGACCTGAGATGATCAATAAATGAGCACATACGTCAATGTTCTACTGAAATGTTGCATCCTCCTTACAGACGTCGGTTCAACGTGACAAATATTGGATTGTCACTTTTGGGGTTACATATCATTAAAAAGCAGTATTTGACACAGGTTTTCATAATAGCAGAATTAAGAGTACAAATCGTAATAATTCCACCTAAAATAGAGATACTTGGCATCTCTGCAAGATGTCCTATTTCCTTCAGTCACTGGTTGAATGTGATCTTAATGTGCTGGAATGATACAGTTTTGTGTTTATATTTGACCTTGGGAATTTGCTTTTTGGCATCTGGTGATTTCACCTCTGACATCCGACAAAACTGGTATGCGTTTTCTGCTGGATTAAATGGAACACCATGTGAAGTATAAAATCTATCCAAGCTGCCTACATTGAGATATCGTGTTAGAGGTTTTCAGCTTTTGACCTCCAATGACCCCAGATGACCTATGACCTCCATCAAAAATACAAGTATTTTGCCCGCCATATGGCATCCACGTACTAAATATGAAATCTATTCAAGCTTCCTACCTTGAAATATTGTATTAAAAGCAAGGTTTTCAGTGTTTGACCCCAGTGACCTCGATGACCTTTGACCTCCACCAAAAAGAACAGGATCAATCTTCTCACCATTATGCATCCACATACCAAGTACACAATCTATCCAAGCCTCCTACATTGAGATATTGTGTTAACAACATGTTTTCAGTGATTGACTGCCCCGGCAACCCCAGATGACCTTTGACCTCCACCAAAAGCAATACCATTCATCTTCTTACCATAACACATCCACATACTATGTATGAAATCTATCCAAGCTTCCAACCTTGAGATATCGTGTTAACAACATGTTTTCAGTGTTTGACTGCCGGGCGACCCCAGATGACCTTTGACTTCCACCAAAAGCAATACCATTCATCTTCTTACCACTACGCATCCACATACCAAGTATGAAATCTGTCCAAGCTACCTACCTTGAGATATCGTGTTACTTACAAGGTTTTTAGCGTTTGACCCCGGTGACCCCAGATGACCTTTGACCTCCACCAAAAATCATCTGGCACACCTTCTTACTATTTTGGATCCATATACCAAGTTTAAGCTTAGTCCAACTTTCCCTTGTTGAGTTACAGCACACCCAAGCATGTGTCACAGACACACAAACACACATACACACGCATGCCAACCTGACTACATAGGTTCCTTTACTAAAGCAAGGAGCCAAAAAGGGCACAGCCAAATGACTATCACTTTTTGTTAATTTTAGAGGGCAACATAGCTATTGTAAAGGGCACCACAGCCAAATATAAAACAAATGGGCACCCATAGCCAATTGTATTTTCAAGTCAAACTCCCCAAGCAAATTTCAACAGTGCCAGTTTTTGCGAGGTCCAAACATTCTACCGCAAGATGTGAGTTTTGGCAAAAACATGTTTATAAGCACTGGTAACATGTACCAAAACGACCACTGGTTGACCACTGACATTTAATTTCCAACACCCTTAAGGAAGCAGTTACCAAAGTTATATCACAATGATTAACACCCAAGACTGTCACTGCATAATCCTTGGGAAAAACATTTTTCCAATTCATAAAATAACCTCAAAATGACCCCTAGATGACCCTTGACTCCAATTTCCTAACCACCACTGATAACCCATTATCAAAAAAATATTGAGTCCAAGTTTGATTAAAATTTGTTTAAGTATGTGCTCATGGGGTAAGTCTTGATTTTTTGATACTCAGTCGTAACACTAATATATATGGCTAATAAAACAAAAGTTTAATACAAAAAATTTACCCGAGCAGCAATGAAATCATATCATTCATTAGACTTTGTGTCCATAATAAAATTTTGAAGAACAAATGTGGCAAAAAAATGCAAGAATCACTGTTGAAAGGTTTTAAGAATGGTCATTTAGCACCAGAAGTAGACCTTGCACAGTAGATGAATTGGCCATGTGTAGGTTAGGTTCTAGATGTCATATGTACTACATGTTAGGCAATGGCAAAAGTGCTAAGTCTCTGTGGAGACAGTTGCCCGGCTGAGAACGACCTTCGCACTGAAGCTTGCGAAAATATTTCAGATTGTTATCTGGGACGCTTCTGCACATGTTAGGTCCATGTTTTGACCATATTTTTGACGAGTTACATTATTTTGGATCTTACGTTGCTCAATCCTATAACTGAGTAACTGACACACAGTAAACAGTGCAGACTTTCATGAACAAAGCTGAATGTACATTTGCAACCCAACCATGAATTTCAGGTCTAAAATCTCTGCCTTTTGGATGACAAAATTAATGTTTGTATAATTTACAGATTACCCAAACTATCAATGCTTGAATTTTTAACATTTCTTAATTTTTCAATCCATTTTGAAGTAATGTGGTTTTGATTGAGACTGCTGGTTTCAATTAGTAGCAAAGTTTCTTGTTTGAACTAGGCTATGTGTACGGCACTTGCAAGACACCCAGTCTGCATTTCGCGCACTTCAATTTGAAGATCTTAAGCGTGGAGTTGGCAATTTCCTTATGTTTTCTATTGTTTTTCTTGGCGTATCTTCGGTGTGGACCTGACATGGAATGCACTTTGGCAAGACACGCATTAGCCTAGGCTTTAGGCCCTAGGCCTATCTTATGATGCACATGCAACAAAATGTTTCATGGTCCTCGCCTCCCATCGTTTAAAATTATGTAAAGAACACGCATGATATTTCAAATCTTTGAATTGCTGGGCACTAGGCCTATATTTTTGCAAAAACCTGAAGAACTGACAGAAAATCAGCAAAATCATATTCTTCTTTTAAGAAACCGATCACCGTGCACACAAGGCACTGCAGCAGTTTTGGCTTCCAGTTAAGGTTAATTTACAAGAGACAGCGCTGCCATTGCCGTCGGTTCTTTCAACCCCTGTGCTAGATATAAGCCGTGGTCGTCTCGACTTGAACCAATCGGTTGGAAACTGGAACGTTAAAACCTCATCTAGGCCTAGGCCTAACTATCATGCTTACCGTTAGTCTAGGCCCAGGCTAACGTTAGGCATATAGGCTAGGACCTAAGCTATACTAACTTTATACTAAGTCACTATGTGTTCAGTCTAGGCTAAGTTTAGAAGCACCGTTGCACAACCGTCGGAACGAAACAAAACCATACAATGGCTCTTTGTAACAGGAACTCACCTCGATCACAATTCTTTGTGAGGTTAAAAAAATCTGTAACCATCAAGGATCTTCAAACTTTAACAAAGAACGTTCTCAAACAAGAAGGCTTTTTAACTACAAACTGTAGGCGAAACCGCTGAATTTCTGCATGCCCTGAGTCTTAATTTTGCGGACGAAGTTAATGTACGTACGTACATACGCCGCACCCATCGTGCGATTTCCCGAAGTTTATACAGCTTTCCATTGGGTCGATGCACGGTGTGCGCAAGCGTTATTTTTTATGCAGCCCACATAAGCAGACATAATTTTGAACTATCTGTTCTGCAGAAAAAAAATGCGGTGCACACCGACCCAATGATGGCGTACATAGCAAAACAACTACGTACTTCAATTTCAATGTGTACAATGCATTCAGTACAACATGCGCACGTACACTGACCTACTGCGCGAGGTGGAGTCTAGACAATATCCCTCGACTAAGCAACAGATAATGTAATGAAACCATGATCAAGCACTAGCTCACTAACAATTCAAATATATTTGCTGAGTAAAATGGCAACTACATAGCGACCGACACTTTCTTCTGTTTACCAACCGTTCTGTATTTTAGTTCAGTGGTCTAGTCATATGTTTTGATTGAACTTTACAATACGGATACCAATGGGGTACGCTTAAGTTTTACATCGCGTGTAGTAACTAAATGTAGATGTTATGACATCATTGGATCTGAATGGTCAATCTAGGCTACCATAGAATGACCTTCAAAGAAAACGCCAATTTTGACCTCAAATGACTTTTAATCTCTATGAAATTTTGGGACAAATATGTACTAAATAAAAGCAAGCTACACAGCAATTTTCAAGTGGAACCAACTTTCACATTCACAGATATTGTGCTTGGAACATTTTGACCCTTTTGACCTCTGGTGACCCCAAAATACCTCTCACCTGTACCAAAAACAATAGGGATCATCTTTCTTATATGGGCCATGCACATGCCAAGTATGAAATTCCTGGATGTTACCTATCTTGAGATAGAGTGTTTACAAGCAATTTTTAAAGTATTTACCGTTTGACCTCTGGTGACCCCAAATGACCTTTGACCTTCACCAAAAACAATCGGGATCATCTACTCAATAAGGGGTATCTACATGCCAAGTATGAGATCCCTACAGGTTACCCTTCTTGAGGTAGAGTGTTTACAAGGAAAGCGTCACATACACACACACACACGCACATACACACACACACGGCATCACCATCGCATAGATTCCTCTGACTACGTCAAGGAATCAAAAAAGGGGGAGGGGGTCAAAAGCGTCAAATTCCACGAAAAAAAAACTTCAGGTTTCACAAAAACATCCAAGCAAATGCTGGAGTGATGTAAAAAACTTCTGTACAGTTTACTCTCCTTGAGAAAGCCCAGAATATGGGAAGAATCTGTTCGCTCAAATAAAGTTTTCAGGTCTGGCACAGCGTAATAATTCTGACGAACATGGGAGTATTCATGACAGTCAACCAGAATGTGACTGACGGTGACAGCACAATCACAGGGTATACAATATGGTCTTTCGTCCCCGTGAAGTAAATAGGCATGGGTAAGGTAAGTGTGGCCGATGTGAGTCCCAGTCAGGACTATATCATCTCTCCGTTTGCTGGAGGCTCTATGTCCCCCAGTTCCAGCCCTCGGTTTAACTCGGTACAGCTTGTTTTCGGGGAAGGAATCCCACAGTTCTTGCCATTTTGATTTTACAAAGCCATTGATCTTAGGCCGGTAGTCAGTGTGAGTCAAGTAGATATTGGTGACGTCCATCTGTAGGTGTTGCCTTCGGGCGCGGTGGCCTTTGTGGGCCGGTTGGTTGACGGGTGGGACTGTTTTGGGGTAGTTTGTGGTTGTTGGTCTAGGGGGCGTTGTTTTGGGGTTGGCTGCAGTGGCAGTTTCTGGTTAGGTTAGATGAGGTTTAACGTCCCAGTTTCCAACCAATTCTGAACCTCACTAGTAACAAAGACTTTTGTTCCCTCTTGCATGGTGTGTAGTTTGGCATTGTGTTTGTGATCCGACAGGGTTTTTGTTTGGGGGTTCTTTAGTTTCTCAGTGCCTGTTTCTACGAACTTAAAAAGCTCTCACAAATAAACATACGCGCACACATGCACACACCCATACTCACACTCGATGCCTTACGATGCCTTACTGGCACAGGACCCCGTAGGGAATGCAAGGGAATTTCCCAGCAGCAAAGCTGCCCGCGAAGGCGCCGAGTAGAGGGACGTGCTTGAGGGCAGGCTGCGCTCCAAGGCAGACACGTGCAGCCGCGCGTGACTTCTCTTCGCAGTGACCGAATTTTCGGTCAGCTACGCCAGTTTCGAGCCGCGCGTGAGCTAGGAAAGACGTGCGAGAGCAGAGCCCTCGCCCGCTGTGCCGGTACCCGCTAAGGCCACGTTGGCGAGCACACACACACACGCCAACATGAATGCATAGATTTCTCTTATCATCGAAACCAAAACGGCACATACTGCTTCAAGGTTTCCAACCCAAACAAATAAAAGTGAGACACGAGTTGAGTAAAGTTCCTTTTAAAGACGACCTTCTCACAAATCCTCTTTTTCCTTTTATAACTTTATTTGTAATGCCTTAACAGTTTCCCTGGCTGGTAGAGACACTTCCTGCAAAATTTGCTGCATTAAATCTTTGTAAAGAACTATTTTTTCTTGAGGAATGAATAGTAAAGCAGCAAGGAAGCAAGGACTGCCCACTATGCCGAAGGTTCACAAGACCGAACGTTTGCTAGGCCGAAGATTGCCTCAGACAAAAATCTATTTAGGGTTAGAAGTAGGGTTAGGATTTAAATAAGGTGTAGGATTATCCTTGGGTATGATAGGGTAGGAGTAAGGATTATTGTTAGGGTTAAGAACAATGGAAAGTTACGATCTTCAGTCTTGCGGCGAACCCCACTCACAGGATATGCATTGTCGTCGCCGCCGCCGTCATTTGCTTTTATAATATAGCGCTTTACACTAATGATAAGCCTCAAGCGCTTTACAAATATTGCCCCTGCTCAACAATACACCATCCCAGAGACAATACCTCCAGTGTTCAAACAGCTCTAATGTAAAGATTAAACTATGTAGTTACGGGAACCATAACTACTGTTTATGGAAGAGATTCGTACTTATACAGTACTGGCTATTTTCAAGATGACGTACTGGCTTTTTCCGCCTTTATTGAAGCAGAAACATGTGAAATGGTCGGTAAAGATACGCTAAGCTAGGCTGCCCGAGTAAACTGATTACAAAAAAAAAATGCCCTTGAATAAAATTGCCGATATTAAGCTCAACCCAAGCTTACACAGTCGTTGCTTGCAATTCTGGGAGTATATGCAAATGCTGAACAGGCTGCACTGCACATTAGGCCAGATTATTGGCCTACACAATACGATAATACAGAACCAAACTGTGGCAGAAGTTGTAGGCCTAAACAAGTTTCTCGTAGGCTACAAGCAGCCTCTGTAGGTATACAACGAGAGTATGGGCCAACAACACAACTAAGTGGAGATTACATTACATATGCATCATTTGACCGAAGAGGCTCACGTTAATATTCTTAGGCCTACAACGTTATTTCGTTTACTTGTATCAGCAACTGTGGGGGTCACTTTAAACGATGGCCTACTGATTTGGTGAATAAACACTGCTTGTTTAGGTTTTGGCTGAAATAGCGGATTTAGTACGCAATATCAGGCGCATTAGGGTGATCCGGGGAACAAATTCGCCCGAAAGAGTGGTCCCGGGCCCGTCTACGAATATAAGACCCCTATATCCTGCATGCACTTGGTCGTTACTAACGGGTTAACATACGACTACGCACAAAATTGGTGTGTGTTTCGTGCTTCGCGGTTCGGTCTACAGTGACGCTTGGGAATTCTATATTCTAGATTCTTGTCTGCACATTATACTCAAGGATGTCCAAAAGGTGAGGGTATTCTGATAGTTCCGAAAACCCCCACGATCCCCACACCCCCGCACAACACAACCACACCACGACCAGCGAATCGTAACACAGCCTCAGCACAAAGTCGTGGGTCTGGGGACTTACGGGTTTTAGGTACAATTTAGTATATGATTTTTACTAAAACCCACACCACCCACGACCTTAAAACGTTGTCTGCGAATGGACCCTACTTTACAAAAGTTCGTTGGGTCGTGCTG
This sequence comes from Holothuria leucospilota, assembly GCA_029531755.1. Lineage (NCBI taxonomy): Eukaryota > Metazoa > Echinodermata > Holothuroidea > Aspidochirotida > Holothuriidae > Holothuria > Holothuria leucospilota. Next base: position 40,441,691 of record CM055964.1, read on the forward strand.
TTAGGGGTTTTTAGACATTTAGTATATGCTCTTTTTCTAAAGCCTCCCCACACCCACGACCTCTAACTTTATGTTCGCGAATGACCACTTTTACAAGAAACGTCGTGGGTCGTGGGTGGGTTTTGAATTTATTATATGATTTTTTCTAAAACCCCCACACCCACGAACCCTAAACTCTTTCGAGAGAGGTGACACCTTGTACTATGTGTTGGACCGATTCATTCGGGCATATCCGGTATTCTTGATTCAAGGACTAACGTTTAGTTGTATTGTTATGTCAATGCTATAACGACTATTAGTACGGTAGCTGTACATCGTGCAAGCGGCTTATCGGTGGATCTGCGTGGTGTTGTGCTTCTAACTACGTACTTCTGCATTATCATAGGGCCACTAGGCGCGCAGGCGGCTAGGCACGGGACATAGCAAACATTACGTGCGTACGTTAACGAGTGGTTACGAAGTTTCGATGTCGAATTTTCTTGTCAACGACCGCAGAACCGACGGCCAGGGTCATAGGCTTAGATTTGATCACATTCCCAGTAACGTTTGTGAAGTTAAGTAAATGTTCGTGACCTTCTGTCTCTAATTTATTCACCTACGAGCGAAGATGGAATTCCCCCCACCCCCCCCCCCCCCCACCCCCCCCCCCCCCCACCCCCCCCCCCCCCCACCCCCCCCCCCCCCCACCCCCCCCCCCCCCCACCCCCCCCCCCCCCCACCCCCCCCCCCCCCCACCCCCCCCCCCCCCCACCCCCCCCCCCCCCCACCCCCCCCCCCCCCCACCCCCCCCCCCCCCCACCCCCCCCCCCCCCCACCCCCCCCCCCCCCCACCCCCCCCCCCCCCCACCCCCCCCCCCCCCCACCCCCCCCCCCCCCCACCCCCCCCCCCCCCCACCCCCCCCCCCCCCCACCCCCCCCCCCCCCCACCCCCCCCCCCCCCCACCCCCCCCCCCCCCCACCCCCCCCTCCCCCCACCCCCCCCCCCCCCCACCCCCCCCCCCCCCCACCCCCCCCCCCCCCCACCCCCCCCCCCCCACCCCCCACCCTCCCCCCACCCACCCCCCACCGCCCCGGACCCCCACCCCCACCCCCCCCCCCCCCCACCCCCCCCCCCCACAACCCAAATACCCCACAGACCAACCTCCCCCAGGCCACACTGAAACAAAGCCCCACAAAGACCACACACCCAAATCCACCACACACCCAAAGACAACACCACGCCCGAGGGCAACACCACGCCCGACGGCAACACCACGCCCGAAGGCAACACCACGCCCGAAGGCAACACGACGCCCGAAGGGAACCACGCCCGAAGGCAACACTAAGCCCGAAGGCAACACTAAGCCCGAAGGCAACACTACGCCCGAAGGCAACACTACGCCCGAAGGCAACACTACGCCCGAAGGCAACACTACGCCCGAAGGCAACACTACGCCCGAAGGCAACACTACGCCCGAAGGCAACACTACGCCCGAAGGCAACACTACGCCCGAAGGCAACACTACGCCCGAAGGCAACACTACGCCCGAAGGCAACACTACGCCCGAAGGCAACACTACGCCCGAAGGCAACAGCACTCAAAAAGCACCGGGGCAAATACAGGTGCACCTTGCCCAAGGGTGCCCCGGAGGCAGTTGTGGCAAAGGGTAACCTCATTACTCCCACGTTTAAACAAACTCCACAACCGGATGCAGTTTAAAGTCCTACCCAGGACGTGAGAAGCTGCGCTTCCATAAACATAACAAGAACTTACCTGTTTGCAGTTTGATCTTCATTTTATTTAGAGTGGTGAGTGAGTAGTATAATGGGAGAATCCCGCTCGCCTCATTTTTTTTCCCACGAGGTTATGGGCAAATCTGATTTTCCAAAATTTTTCAAATTTGTTTGTAAATCATAGTTGGGGTTATTGCTAAAGTTAGGGTTACGTGGACTGGGGTTATTTCGCCTGTTCTTTCATAATCCGGCGTCAGAATTACAAAAAAATGGTTCAAAAGCTGTCATTTTGAAATTAGGGGTGTGGCCTATTTCCAAGAAGCTGATTGGTCCATTGGCATGATTTGCCCATAACCTCGTGGGAAAAAATTGCGCATCCCGCTCAGCAACGTTAAGTCTTTACAGCGGATGAGGACTTTAAACTGCATCCGGTTGTGCAGTTTGCTTAAACGTGGGGATAATGAGGTTACCCTTGGGCAAGGGACACCTGTATTTGCCCAGTGCTTTTTGGGTACTGTTGCCTTCGGGCGTGTGTTGTTGCCTTCAGGCGTGGATTTGGGGTGGTTTTGGTTTGTGGTTGTTGGGAGGTTTGGGTGTCGTTTTGGGGGTTTGGTGTAGGATCGAGGCGGTGGTCGCTGTCGGCGGCGGGTGTTGGTGTTGAGGGCGGTCGTTGGTGATGGGTATGCTAGTGGTTTCTGCTTATTAGTGGTAACAACGACTCGTTTTTTTTTTTTTTTTTGGTTGTCATCCGTCGACTTTTGTTTGATTTTGTTTTCGATCGTGTCCGTTTCGAAACACGTTAAAGGAAAATAATACAGGATGAGTACAAGTACACCACATTGTAATGTTATCTTTCACTGAAAAGGGTGGGAGTAGTGGGCACATTATACCACTCACTCACCACTATTCATGAATTGAAGATCAAACTGCAAACAGGTAAGTTCTTGTTTAATCTTTACATTTCATTACATAGTGTTCGTTCCCGGTCTAATGTGAGATCTTCAAAGCAACTATGACCTCATCCTAGAACCACTCCTGTAGTTCTACAAAGTGAAAACTTGTGCTTACCTGCTTTTAATTACTTCAAAGAACAATGGTGTGTTAGACAAACGGAACTTCTGTAAATTGTTTCAAAGGTCCAGACTGTCTCAACAGTTCGAAAGGTCGACACATAGCCTATTGTGAACCTAAAACTTTAACAAAAAAAAGAACAATGTACAGTACATTTATGAAAGAGTCAGATTCATTCTTTCAAAAGTGCCCTTTTCGAGTTTCCTTCAACAGGCTTATTATAATATCTCTGGAAGTTCTGTTCATTTTTCCACCCAGCTCTCGCTATTATTTCCGATATAGGCACAAATGCAGAATGAGCTTTAGTTAGAGGCTCTACAGGATGCTCTACAGTAATGCGGTTTAAACAAATTCACATTTACTCCTGCTCGTTGCATAATTGTTCTAAGTTTCCTGCCAACTGTAGACACAGAAACCCGTGAATGAGGCTTCTTGTAACTAACAAACAAGGTTGTCTCCTTGCCTCTACGTTATTTTAGTTTTGCAGGGCTGTCAACTCTCACGCATTAAGCGTGAGTCACGCATTTCGGCGCAATCTCACGATAAAGCAATTTTCTCACGCACGTCTCAGTATGGTGTAAAAAATTCCACTTACAACGCAAACGATGTGTCAGGTGTCGGTAAAACGCCTGCTATCACACTGCCTGAGTTCCGTCCAACTGATCATAGCCTGCAGTAACTGCTAACAGTAGTGCAAATATACATACCGGTACGGAATTTCCATTTTTACCTTGGCCTATTTATAATGTGAACAAAACGTCTCTTTAAGATTTTCCAGGAACATGAAAAATCTGAAAACTGGCAATTCTGGGCATGCAGTAACGAGGCACAGGAAGTGTCATTTCCCGCAGTCTAGGGTATTTTTTTTTTTTGCAAGAAGACCCCTTGGCGGGACGCTCCGCGCGAACCGATGGTCGCACTCTGCGTCAGTAGTCTCCCAGCGAATCTCTCTCAACATTCACTAAAAGTTGACTGCCCCAAGTTCTGTTAAGATACTCTACTAAATAACTATAAACACATAGTCTGCGATCTGGCGGATAAGCAGAAAGATCTATCTTCAGTCCATGGTTAATGGGTTTGCTAGCCTTCAAAAAGTTGCTGACATAAAATACTAATTTATTCCTGGTAATTGTCATGTCTTGTATATTGAAAACATGAAATGTTTGCTGTCTTTGTGCTGTCAAACGGGCTTTAAGAATACACGTTTTAAGAGTTGTCTTGCGATCGTAACTTCTGGGAAACAATGCTTAGAACCCACACTATCTCTGTATCGTGGTAATGTGGTGTATTGAAATGCCATGCATATTCAGAAGCGTTGCTATTTAATCGAAGCCCACAGCTTCGATTGTTGGATTTGCACGCTTTGTCAAGTTGATCCATGCCTTCGTGCTGGTCGGCGTAGGAATTTTTTTAAGGGTGATACGTATACATGTTACGAGATAAGCGCAATCGTACCTGCAAAAATCATCTGCCACGCAGTTATTTTGACTATTCCTTTGAGTGGAAATTTTGCCCATTTCCCCGATTTCACATACTGAGCAGCGCTGCGAAATCATACAATAAACCTTATTTGCTAGAAAGTAAACCACGTTTCCAAGAACGATAGCCTGTTACGGAGTTATGTACGTGTAGTGTATGTGCCGTACGTTTCGTACGCAGTGGCCGACTAAAGGTAACGATCGACCAGTGTTTCCACTCTTCCTGAAATAACCCGAAATTCGGGAAATCTGGGTGCTCTTCGGGAAACTTTCGGGAAGGGGGATAATTTCGGGAATCTGGAAATGGCGTATGTAAATGACATAGCCTATGGCTTGACAGGCTGAAATCCTGGATCAGCCATTTAAGTAGTATAAAAGAAGCGTTATTGAAAATATCAGGAAATACCAAGCCGATTTCAGGAAATCTTAGATTCCATTCAGGAACCAGAAAGCCAAGAGGCTTAGTGATTCCTTGCCATATGGATATATTGCAATAAGCATGAATCACCCACATGACAAGTATGAGATCCCTCACAGTTATCCTACTCGAGATATCATGTTAATTGGGTCAAAAGCTTTTGAAATCCTGTGACCCAAAATGACCTACTTGCCAAATATGAACAATCCACAGGCCAAGTATGAGATCCATAACAGTTACCCTCCTTAAAATATCATGTTTTCTAGGTTTTGACCTTTTGTGACCCCAAATGACCTTTGACCTGCACCAAAAATAATAGGTATCATCTACTCAATAAGATCAATCCACATGTCAAGTATGAGATCCCTCACAGTTACCCTTCTTAATATATAGTGTTTACAAGGTTTTGAACTTTCAGCCTCTCGTGACCCCAAATGACCTTTGACCTCTACCAAAATTAATAGGGATCATCTACTGAATATGGGCAATCAACATGCTATGTGTGAGATCCCTCACAGTTACCCTTCTAGAGATATCGCGTTTACAAGGTTTTCACCTTCTGTCCTCTGGTGACCCCAAATGACCTTTGACCTCCACCAAAAACAATAGAGATCATTTACTCAATATAGGAAATACACAAGCTAAGTATGAGATCCCTCACAGTTGTCCTTCTAGAGATATCGTGTTTGCAAGGTTTTGACCTCTGGTGACCCCAAATGACCTTTGACCTCCACCAAAAATACCAGGGTTCATCTACTCAATATGGGCAATCCACATGCTAAGTATGAGATCCCTCACAGTTATCCTTCTTGAGACATAGTGTTTACAAGGTTTTGACCTTTTGACCACTGGTGACCCCAAATGACCTTTGAACTCCACCAAAAACAATAGGAATCATCTACTCAATATGAGCAATCCACATGGTAAGTATGACATCCCTCACATTTATCCTTCTGGAGATAACGTGTTTACGAGCAATTTCCAGCGTATTTACAATTTGACCTCTTGTGACACCAAATGACCTTTGACCTCCACCAAAAAGAATAGGGGTTATCTACTTAATACAGGCAACCTACCTACCAAGTATGAGATCCCTCGGAGTTACCCTTCTGGAGATATTGTGTTTACAAGGTTTTGATCTTTTGACCCCTTGTGACCCCACATGACCTTTGACCTCCACCAAAAACAATAGGGATCATCTACTCAACATGGGCAATCTACATGCCAAGTATGAGATCCCTCGAAGTTACCCTTCTTGAGCTATCGTGTTTACAAGCAAAGTGTCACATACACACATACACACATACACACACACACACACACACACACACACGACATCACCATCGCATAGATTCCTTCGGCCTTCGGCAAGGAATCAAAAATGAGTTTAGAGTGTGGAAGCATCCATAGGTTAAGTATTGTACGGCGTGCTTACACCAGGCAATTACGAAAGTTTAGGCCGGCTTTTAGACCTAGATTCAGGATTTAATTTTAAGTGAGGCATGTCGTCGACTCTGACGTTCTGCAGTGTAGCCTGTAGGCCTAGCTTACGTTAGGGTACCACAGTCACGCCACGGTGTAGTGGCTCAATGCAATTTTCAGGGGCTTCGATGTGTACTTGCCTGCAGGTGCAAGTCTGTCTAGTCTTACCTTTGGTCTTTGTAGACATGCCAGTGCATTTGGGGGTAGCAGAATTGAGCAATTGCTCCAGACCCTCTTTACTCGCAACCGGTATTGTTCTGCTGCAAGTAGATCGGCGAGGTTACGACCTGTGACCCGTTTGCGTATTGTATTGTAAGGAGAGGGTGTTATTTTATTCAATGCACTTCCGCTGGTAAACGGGCCCCTGCACGCCGAGTCGAACCTCGTGTTTCGGCACTCGTACTCCCTGACTGAACGCTGCTGAGAGAGGAGTCCGGTCGAGTGGTGACCGAGATTTAGCACGGTTTTCAGAAGTATTTGGTGAGTTATGACCTTGAACCTTTTTGTAATATTAGTTAGATAATCTGTCCCTAAAATGATAATTGCATGGGTTTGTAATAATTTGGAATTCGCATGTTGGGTTTTGCTGTTCATTTCGCATCCGTATTGATTGCGTGGTCACCGAACCCTGCGCTCGGCGCTACTACTATATATTGATAGGGAGAATTGCACACGACTTAACTGTGAATAATCTGAGTACCTTTCAAAGGGGTGGGTTTGGTGTAAAGTTTCGATTCGACCTAACAGTTAAACTTGAAAGCTTTATTGAAGGTTGATTGTGGAGGGTTCGTTAGTACGTTCGTTCGTTCGTTAGGTAGGATTTAATGAAACATCAACACAAATGTGTTAAAGAAATTCAAGTGTTGAAAGTTAAAAGTGTAAGAGTAGTAATGAGAGCACCTTCGTTGCATGAACTTACGATCAGCAAACGTGGTTGGTGTATGTACGCAACGTTACATGTGTGTAATTAGATTTGTGAGTTAAATTCGTTAATTCCGACTTATGTCAGTATTACACAAGGCGTGTGTAAGGCCTAAGGGCACGCATTGGACAAATGTATTTGCTGTGAGGTTTAGCAAATCGCTAGAGGTGTTAAATTGACATGCTTTTGAAATAAATTGTGAAGTTTCGGCCATCGAAGAGTTTACAGGGTATATTTTGAAGAGGTGTTATGCAGATGTGTTACTCTATTTCAGATTAAGTTTTGGCATGTCCTTGATAGCCTAATGGGTGAAGTCATGCCTAGCTTTATAGGCATTACAGAACTGCACCTTCGTAGTTTTAAAAGGATTTATACATGTTTATATCATTGTATTGTAAAGGGTTCTGTGCATCTTCATATTCATTTAGGTGTGCAGACTGTGAGTTGCAGTACTGCTGGGCTGAAGTACTGTCAAAGTTCTGGTAGGCGTTAAAGAGGCTGGTAACCTGACTGAATATTTCTGCCTTGGTCTTGGCCGACAGATGGGTTGGTGAGTTAAATAACCATTCTAGTTGCCCCTGCTGGGTTAATTGGTAGGGACTGGGACATGGGTCATGGGTGTAATGTGGGTGTTGGTGCACCATGTGGTCATCACATGGCAGACTTCCCATAGTCACATGGATGGAGGTAGATAGAGGACGCCAGACCACATTCACTGTTCATTGTGGATTGTACAACTTAAGTAAATCAAGGTTGATATTGACAAGGTCCATCAGTCATGCTAAAGTACCCCAGTTTGTAGTAATGCTTATTCTGTTAAGGTCAAGCACATGTTCAAGGTCAAGTGCATGTTAAGGAAACCTAGCTCATAGGTTTATCAAGGTCGATTGCATGTTGAAGCACCCTACCCTTATGTAAATATTTTTCTGCTTTTTGTGTTACGTCATTTTATTACATTGTTCGACAGTTATTACTAGGAAAGCCGTCCAGTATTCCTCATGTTGTGCATCTAATTTAGGATGATGTGGGTTGAAATGTTTTTAGGAAGGGTAATGCCAGCAGAAGCCTGGGTAGAAATTGATGTGTTGAAATATTATAATGATCATATGTTAGTGACCTTGGAGATCTAAGTAGAGGGCTTAATTGCATGTATGTACATTGTGTGAGTTTATTCAAGCTTATGTTGAGCTATGGTATTCATTCCAACGAGGGTAACATGAGTTGATCCTGGTTGTGAAAGGGTTTCAAATTCTAGTGATGTATTACCTGAAAGTTGCAAGGGTCAAGGTCAGAGGTGTAGATGTCATCGGGTCATGTCCGCGCCTATGCAGGGGGGGTGAATTTGACAAAGGGGGTTTTGGAGGAATTACCCCTAGCGGCAGTTGGTTTTGGGATTATCTCTGTTATTGTAATTGTAACTCTTGAAATAATGTATAATCAATATGCTCACTGTTTCTGTGTGTGACGGCTCTCTGGTTGAGGTCACCTCGGTGGATCCCTGGTTGAGGTCACCTCGGTGGATCCCAGATCTGTCCCCAGTTACTTTGGGTGTATGTCCTCACATGCTGCATTTTCACTGTTCTCATATTATGATCATCGGCCCTGTGTATAATGGATGTGTGTCATCCCTGGGCTGATAGGTGTAAGGCTAAGATGAATTCTCTACCGTAAAGTGACTTTTGCAATTGGTTAAGAGTTGTTGGGATTGTGAAATGATGCCTCCTGAGAGTGGGTGGAAGAGATTACCAGGGCATTAGTGGGATTAGTGTATGTGTTGCTTAGGTGTATTTGTATTTTGGTTACCTGGGGATCGTCTGTTCCTCGTACTTGCATTGAATTTGACTGTATTGACCGTTTTAACGATATATCTTGTTCAGCCATTGCCAGGTGAGATGCCCGGAGAAGACCACCGTGTGACTTCATTTGACGTGATGCTACGGGCTGGGGTTGGGTAAGGCAAACTGAAGGAAGTTGTAGGAGTTAAGCTGTATTTCTCCTACTAATGGGATGTTGTTTGTATTTCTCCTTAGAGGTTGTTTTTCTTGGCCGTGTTTCCTTTTGGGGCTGTTTATTCTGCTTACTCAAACCTTATCATTCCTGTACTGTGACGCTACTGGTGCAGTGATAAAACAGAGAGAACTGGCCAAACTGATGTCAAGTGCTTTATTTTAGTCTTGTCACCGCCTCCACGGGTAGTGGTCTCCGTGTGTCCGTATCGCGCGCATCCCGACTCGCTACAGTAAGGAGGGTTTAAGATTGAAGACTCCTTTAAAATATTTCATGATCAGAGTATGTTATGTTATAGTCCTGGGTAGTAAACTGCATCCGGTTGTTGAGTTTGTTTAAAGGTGGGAGTAATGAGGTTACCCTTTGCCACAACTGCCTCTGGGGCACCCTTGGGCAAGGTGCACCTGTATTTGCCCAGTGCTTTTTAAGTGTTGTTGCCTTCGGGCGTTGTGTCGTCCTCGGGCGTGTGGTAGCCTTTGGACGTGTGGTGGGACTATGTTTTGGGATGGTTTGTGTTTGTTATGCTAGGGTGTTGTTTGGGGGTGGGCTGCAGTGGCAGTTTCTGAACCTCAGTAGTTAAAAAAGACTGTTGTTCCCTGTTGTATGGTGTGCATAGTTTCTTTGGCATTGTGTTTGTGATCCGACGGATTTTGTTTGGGTTCGGGGTTCTTTAGTTTCTCAGTGCCTGTTTCTACGTACTTAAAAAGCTCTCTCTCGCTATCAAATGTAACTACTGCTGACAATGCTGCTCTTGCAAGCCGTATTCAGAGCTTTTCTTTTTACGAGCTTGGAAACGGACACGAACAGAACACAAAGCACTAAACAAAAAGCAGGACCAGACTTGAGCACATGGCAAACTACATTCAAAACGGCAAAGGAAGAGTTTTCCATGTAATAGTAAGAGTTTTCCATGGGTATGTAAATAGTTTTGCCTAGTGAGATTGTAAATAGTCCTGTGTAACTTGCTTGGGTTCGGGATGGATTTATACAAAGTTAACACAGAAATTTCGGTTTGGGTTTTGTTCCTCAGTGCCTGTTTCTATGTACTTAAAAAGCTGCTAACCTGTAGTTTTGCGTGAATAAATTTGTAAATTGTCTTATGTAATTAACATTTGTATATAGTCCTTTGTTCATAGTAACACAATTTTATGTTTGTAGGTGCATGTAAATATTTTGCTGTTGCGTTTTTGCCCGGTCCGGTTTGGGTTCTCGCCCTTTGTTTCTAGTGCCCGTTTCTGCGTACTTAAAAAGAAAGTAAGAGTTTTCCATGTAATAGTTCAGTTCTGTCAGGTCTTCGACGAGAGCAGGCGTGTTTTCGTTTCGCTCTCGCCGTTTTGCCGTGCTCAACTTTTGTCACTGTGTGACAGCTTTGCTGATTGTTGCAATTGTGCTTAAAACCTTATAGCGTGCTTCATCCTAAATTTTGTCTTTTGTAAAACCTGGGCTCTATTTCATAAAACTTACGAAGATTCGTATCTCAGACTTACGAACATTAATCATTCCTAAGTCTGAGAATTGTTCTTAACTTTACGAACATTCGTATCTTCTATTTCATAAAACGACTTACGAAGAATTCGTTCGTATCTCAGCACTAAAATCGTTCGTAACTTTACGCATGATCGGTAGCATACTTAAGAAGTTTCTTAAAGGCATTGTCTGGTGGCATTTTGTAGGGGTCTTATATGAAAGATAAAAATTTTTCATTACATGTCATCCAAACCCCATATCAAAACTCCATTCCTAACTCAAGATATCTCTTCCTAAAGATTGGTTACTTTAAATAAGAAATACCTCCAAGTTTCCTCAAGGTCACAAAACGTGATCCAAAGTGGGCAAATTGCCTCAGATTCCTTTTGTTATTCTTTATAATTGGCTACCTTGTTTGTCCTTGAAATTTGATACCGTTGGAATGTTTAGATGTTTTTCCGTGTAGATATAGAGAAAAACTGTTCCATACTTATGGTACAGCAAATAAAGTTATGGAATATTCAATATAGTGATATCAACAATATAAAGAAATACAAAAGCTACATCAAATCCATTTGCCCAGATGACATCACAGATTTCCCATCATGCACTAGGGAAACTGACAATGTAGTATTTCTTCAAAAATTTGTATCTTCCGAATGCAAGATGCTATTGAGATGGGGTTTTCACTGCCTAACACAGAAAATTTTTGTACTTTTTTTGAAAGCATCAAATTTGGTCACCAGACCATACTTTTAAGTGACAAAAGAACGTTCGTAAGTGTCACATGTCCGATTTGGCGGGAATAAAGTTTTCAATCAAAACAACATTTCTAGTCAAAGCAATGGCGGTATACATGGCGTTCGGATTGCTGGAATGGGAAAATCAACGAGCCCGAAGGAGAGAGAGGGTATTTCGGGACAGGACCAATCCGTTAGATTTATGGACCGACCAGCAGATGTATGCCAAGTACCGTTTCAGCAGACTTGCGTGTATTAACATCATTGATATGCTGCAAGATGAACTCGAGCACCGGACTAGACGAAACCACGCCCTGCCACCATCATTACAAGTCTTCATTGCCTTACGTTTCTTTGGGCATGGATCAGTAACAGACGATTCCGGTGCCGAACCCATGGCGTAAGCATACCAACAGCATGTCGAGCTGTCCGAAGAGTGACCAAAGCTTTATGTCGAAGACAGAACCAATTCATCAAGTTCCCCACCACCCCGGAAGAAGTTCAGCAGAAACAACGAGACTTTATGGCCATACAAGGCTTTCCTCGTGTTGTAGGAGCAATTGACGGGACACATATTAGATTAACCAATGTAGCTCTTGGCCCTACGGAGTACGTCTACGTCAATCGCAAAGGTAAGTTTGTCAATCCTGTACATTGTTAGGGTTATGAAGGTTTGTCAGCTCCGATCCATGCATGGTCAAATTAAGTCAACTTCAGAATGATACTGGTGCGGTGAACGAATTTTGTTTTGACCCCATATGCCACTGACACTAAATAGTGGATGTGTTTAACTGCTTACCAGAGTGTTAATAACACACCGTTGTATTCGTTTCTATAGTAATACGGCCGTTGGAGATGCAGTTCCACGAAACTTAACATTATAGGGCCTAAGCCTTGTATAAATTATGGTCGGGCCTATAAATTATACGTGCGCTAGGGTAAGATTCATGGCATCGCTACATATATGGGACCTTCATTGATATGTGTGCGTCTTGTCATTGGAAAAAAAAAACAACTTGTTATGCAGCACTGAAATTAAAACAAGGTATTAAAGGCTGGCCTAACTGCGGTTAATGTTAAATCTGGGCAGTATGATGTAGCAGCTAGCCTTCAGGTAGGCTATATCTTGCAATTGGAAAAAGACTGAATGCAAGTTCGAAGTATCCAAGTAGCCTACACTTCAGCAGACCTGCTGAGGATTAAATAAGGCTATGGTTATTTATATCGGAAATTTGTTGTTTGATTAATGCCATGATATGCAGATCCGACTTTTTGATCTTGTTCTTGATCGTTGTCCACACAAATCGCCCAAAGGGCTGTTGACGTGTGGACTTCTACGGTGCATACAGACTGAGCAGCCCAGCTGAGTTCCCAGGCTACCAGCTTCCTGGAGGGAAACATACTTTTTGAAATAAGTGAGCCAGGCTATAGCTAGCTATATGACTACTGTAGCTCATAACCTAAGCCTTAGTCAGTGATAGACTTGGCCTGGGCAAGTCCTACTTCCCTTGATTTATCCATATTTGTGCAAATGTGAAAAATGTTACCTATTGTCTATCCTACCAGTCTATATTATGTCTTGTTAGTCACATTCATGTTTAATATCAAAGTTCATCATATAGTACAGTGCAGTACATTTCAATAATTTTAAAGATAGTTGGTTATTATTTCTGTGCAAGTGAAAGTTTTGCTCACACTGTCACTTATTCCCCCTTACTTTTATTCACTAGTCTATTGATAAACACACATGTATATATACACTGCAGTTTGTGCTAAAATGTAAATTCATGCAGGTTAGCTAGCATTAGTGAGATCAACCTTTGTGTACTGTTGGTACCTTTTTCGTCATGGCCATTATAAGCTAAAGCAGGGTCCACTAGATTGAAAGTTGCCTATACCTAAGATCTGCCTTTTACCTGTGAGCACATATTGTGATCCTTATCATATGATTAATCTTAACAGTTAACACTAACCCTAAACATCTTTATCCTTATTCTATATCTGGTGAACCTTTTGTCTGTGGGATTTCGCCATTACCCATAAGTACCTGACTACCTCAAATGAACAATATTTATAATACTTTATTTTTTTAGGATTTTACAGCATTAACGTTCAACTGGTCTGCGATGCCAAGTACCCAATTCTGAATGTAGTAGCAAGATGGCCTGGTAGCACACATGACAGTCGAATTTTGCAAGAGAGTCGTCTAGGCCATGCTTTTAGAGATGGACAACTACAGGGTATACTTCTGGGAGATTCTGGCTATGCTCTTAAACCCTGGCTGATGACACCTTTCCTCATCCCTCAAACACCAGCAGAGCAAGCTTACAACAGGTAATTGTAGGGCTTCATATTACAGGAGAGATAAAGTGTAGCTGAGGTTAATCTGCTCTGAATGGGAATGAGTACTGTAGCATCAATTAAGGCAGGGCTCTACATTAACACTTGCCCAATTGCCCAAGAAAGGGCAAGTAAAAATTTTCCAGGGCAAGCTCTCTCTTTTTCCATCTTCTCCGAATGGGTAAGTAGGCCTTGCAACTCATATCTCAAAATTTGAAGTGCAAAGAAAAGATACTTTCCCACAGTAAGAAGGAAATGAATTAAAAAATTAATTTTAAAAATCACACCACTCTTGAAAAAAAAGCTGAGGGACCCCAGACCCTTGGTTTGAGAACCCTTAAATTAAAGAACAGTTTAGTACTGTTAATGTGGAAAAACTTTTCAACTCAAAGATGGGAGAAGTTTGGAACTTAATAACTGTCAAGATTTTCAAGGACTGTTGTCACTGTGTGAATGTTAACAACCATGTGGGGAATCAACATTTTGTCTGCCCAACCCCAAGGAGCCAGTAAAAAAATGCCAGGGCAAGTGGATTCCAGTGGTTGCTTGCCCGACTTGGCAAGTGAGTTTAAAAGTAAGTGTAGAGCCCTGCATGAAGGAGACAAATTTTCAACTGTACCCTCTCCTCTGTGTATGTACAGCGTGCACACAGTATGCATGCATAAACATATAGGGCCTATGTTCTCAATTGAAAGCCTGCTGGTTGTTTGTGGCCCTCAACATACTCTAGGATGGCCAGCAAAACATCAAAGACTGACAAAGAGCCTCAGCAAAAAATGAGAAAGTTAAATTATGTAATTCAGTCTAGGCAACTACAGCTGGTACAATGTAAAAACTCATGAAGAGTGACCTTAAGAATCCCCCTACTATACTATAGAGCAGGAGCTTGCACAGCCTGAAGGTTGGGGGTTCGAATCCTGACCCGGTCATACCAAAGACTTAAAAAAATTGAACCTACTGCCATTGTGCTTGGTGCTCAGCATAAGCAATGGAGTAGGGAATACAAACCAGTGAGCCACAACTGGAAAAAAGGCTGTGGCCGGCCCGACTTAAACCATTTGGTTACAAACTGAGCCATAAAACCTCATCTAACTAACTAACATAGTCACGCTGTTAGAAGGAAATTTGGCATCCCAAAGTCTTTAGAACTCTCCGTCTACCATGCTTGGGTCACTGGTGTGGGAGATTGTTTCCTATAATATAACATGTGGAAGATTGTATGAATGAGAAGATATAGATACAAGCTGTTGAATGCATGTTTTTTTTTTTCTCATTGCTTCTGCTCAGTGCTCACAGAACCACCAGAGCCTTAATTGAACACCTAAATGGGCTATTGAAAAACAAGTTCCTCTGCCTAGGTGGTACTGGTCCGAGGGTTAGAACAGCTGAGAAAGTGTGTGACATCATAACAGCCTGCTGTGTGTTGTTTAATATCAGCAAAGATGACCACATTCAAGAGCCATACAACCATATGCCAGATGATGACAACCCAGCCCCTGAAGCTGCAGCTGATGATGACGTACATGGTACTGCAGTCCGGAATGACATCATTCGCAACTTTTTTACCCAAGTTTAGTACATTTTTCTTTTTGTTCAGTTTCTAGTGAATTTTCCTCTTCAGGTTTTGTTGCTTACTAGTCAAGGTTTCAGTGGTGGGACTGGTCTGTAATATTGTCAGAGGGGGCACTCATTCCCCCTGCCCTTCCCTTGTTCTATGAAAGAAAGTGCTGTTATTGCATTGTTATAATAATGAATAATAATAAATAATTGTGCATTTGTAAAGCGCCATCTATCTATGTAAACATAATCCGAGGCGCAAAAGGACCGTATTGGATCAATAAAAAGAACAAGAAATAATAACAAAGTATCACCAGTGAAGTAGAAATTAATTATAAGCAACAGTGAACAAGTGAGTTTTAAGATTATTCTTAAAGGTAAGTAATGAATTACAACAGCCAATGTTCAGTGGAAGAGAGTTCCATAATTTGGGAGCAGCTACAGAAAAGGTCTTATCTCCAGCAGCTGTGGAAGTCCTTGGGATGACTAGAAGATTTTTTCCTGCAGACCTTAGTGTGCGACCTGAGGAATATCGTATTAGGAGTTCTTCAAGATATACCGGTGCTTTGCCATTTAGCGCTTTCCATGTGAGAAGAATTATTTTATAGTCAATACGATGCCGGACTGGAAGCCAGTGAAGATGTTTCAAGATAGGTGTAATATGATCATGTTTTCTAGTTTTTGTTAAAATCCGGGCTGCTGCATTCTGAACACACTGAATCTTTCTGACCAACTTATCAGGAATACCATACAACAGGGAGTTGCAATTGTCAAGCCTGGATGTTATAAGGGCATGAACAATTAAAGCCGCTGAATCATCAGGCAAACATCTACGAATACTATTAATGTTCCTGATATGAAAGAAAGCAGTTTGGCAGAGCTTCTTAACATGAGATTCCATGGACAAGGTATTGTCAAAGATTATACCAAGATTGCGAGCAGCAATAGAAGGCTGAATGATGGAATTACCAATTTGCATCTGTTTGGTTTGAATTTTAGTTTGATTGTTTCTAGAGGTGACAACAAGAAGATCTGTTTTCTCATCATTCAGCTTCAGTTTATTTGTGGTCATCCAAGATTTTATGTCTGACACACATTTTTCAATGCATTGACGGGTGGAATGTTCAGCATTAGGATCATCTAAATTAAAAGAAAGATATAACTGTGTGTCGTCAGCATATGAATGTACATTAAGCCCGTGTTTCTGAGCAATAGCAATGACTGGTCTAGAGTAGATAGTGAAGAGTATGGGGCCGAGGACCGAGCCCTGTGGTACACCAAATGGAAGATGAACATTCGATGATAATGTGCCATTGATACTTACGGCCTGAGTTCTGTCACTTATATAGGATTTAATCCAGTCCAGAGCTGCACCTTTGACACCAATAGAACAAAGTCGAGAAAGAAGGATTCCATGATCTATGGTATCAAAGGCAGCAGAAAGATCAAGGAGTACCAAAAACACACCATGTCTGCTGTCAATGGCTCGAAGAATGTCGTTTTTCACCCGAAGTAACGCGGTTTCAGTTCCATGATGTTTTCTGTATGCAGACTGAAATGGCTCATATAACATATTTTGTGACAAATGGTCATGAAGGCGTGAGGCTACAACCTTTTCAATGATCTTAGACAAAAAAGAAAGGTTGGACACAGGGCGGAAGTTTTTAAGACTTTCGGGGTCCAGCGTTGTTTTCTTCAAGAGTGGCGTAACATGAGCATTCTTGTAGGGTGAAGGAAAGGTCATGGTGGTCAGGGAGAGATTAACAATCTTAGTAATAACAGGAACAATCAGAGTGAGGTGTTTCTTAAGTAACCATGTAGGAATGGGGTCGATTTCACAAGATTTGGAAGGTGATGATAAAATAATTTTCGAGATTTCCTCATCAGTAGCAAGAGCAAGTGTTTCAAGTGGGACGACATCTGGATGAAGAATTTCAGGGTCCACCAAATTAATATAAGAAGAATCTGGTTCATCGAGTTCGGTACGCAGTTTCAATTAACATAATTTAGCAGTGGTATAGTATTCGTTGAAGCCAGGTTTGACAAAATGCTTGAATGGCAGCCATCGTCAGCACTTTATGATAGTGGGAAGTGTCATCTATAGTGATCTTGGTATTTTAGCCAAAAATTGTCCAAGTGCCATGTTCCAACCTATGATTACATTTCACTTGGGTAATTGCTTTTCAACATGGACCATGTTCCTGTGGACTTGATGGGAATTAAATACCTTGGGCAAAGCAGTGAAGAGAGGGGGAATCTAATCTGATGAAAAAACATATTTTTCTGTCTTGTTCATTGTGACAACTGAGAATGTTATATGATCATAATTACTGGTTAGTCCTTCCAATTGTGCAGTGGCCGAAATGAATATGATTTCCTTCAAAGAACCTTTTTGAGGGGTGGGGAGGGGTCTGGGGGATTCCACTTATATTGATTGCCATGAGTTTGCATCTAGGAGTATACTGTTGTATTTCCAAAATTTCTCTGGCGCACAAACATGCCTGCACACCTTGAGATTCATGCAGTTGACTTAAACAAGTTAAATCCTCACCCTTAAAAAGTAATTGTAGATTGTAACCACATGGATTAAAATTAGGTGAATTTTTATGCCTCTGCACTAGTATGTGAAAGGAAAGGTTTGAAAATATATTTGTTATGGAAATGGGAAAGCAATTTTCACACAGATGGAAAACTTTAAGTAGTAATGTTGAGAATTGGTAGCTTTGTTTAATAACGTTGGGTTTTTGGATATCTGTCGCCACTCTAAATTATAAAGTGACCCTGAAGACAATTCTCACTCCCTCTGACTAGACACATAGCATTGCCACTGCCAGGTTTGTATGGAATTTTCTACATAACTTTGGATAAGTTCTAACTTAAAAGTATTATGTCTATACCAGAGTTTAGCAGTTACAGTGTTTCTTTTTATCCTGTGTACTTGTGTATTTTCCAAATGATTAGATATTTTCCTACAACATGAAATATTCAAGTATGTGATGCACCTTTGGCTGTATTATATTGTCCTCAGTGTATACATGCAAATGACACAAAGTTACTTCAAATATCTTTTTATCTTATGTTATTGAACTTATGTGACTTTGCCTCAATCTTTTCAATTCACAAAGGCAAATATGATTTTTCATGAGTATACAAAATGCCCCAAAAAACGAAAAAAAAAAAAAAAATGAAAACAAAAAATGCCTTTTGTGTACCATTTTAAACTCAGCTCATGATTGTCATGAACAGTTTATGTGATCTGCCATGGTGCCTTTGCATATTTGCCATTTGTGTTCTTTTTTCATCCTTACAATAGTTTTTTACCCTTTCAAATATTATTAAAATGATACAAATTACTTATCACATACTAATGTTGCATGTAGAATTTTAGAATCCCCATAAAATAGGGCTGACGATCAACGGCCTGCTAAACAAAATGCTGCAACAATGGTTTCCCCATTTCTCAATGGCCCAATAATTTTACTTATCTTATTATTTTAAGGACTTTTTCACACAAACGATAAAAAAATTAAATGCTTGAGGTAAGCTTTATTTGAGTAATATTTATAATAAATCAAATGTTGAAAAATTTCGAAAGAATTTTTAGTTGTCTGGTAACATTCGTCTTGCGTTCGTACAACTTAAAAGTCAGTACAGTAATTGTTTGGCTGCTACAACTTTAAACTGACAGCTACGGGTTTGCTTGAGGTTTTTGTACAACTTTGTGTTGCTACGATGGAAAGGAAGGGGCGGAAAACTCAAAGAGGTCCATATAAGTTGTAAGTCTCTTTAAGTTTCATAAACTGTACTTTAAACCTGAGAGATAAATATAGAATATTTAGTTTACCGTGCCTCTGAGTTTGGTGCGGCCCGTATGCTGTTTATTATAAACTTAGGCCTTGGCTAGGCTAGGCCTGCGTTGTATAAATTGGCAACGGTAGGCTAGTCTACCGTATGTTCAGGTTACCAGATTTCTGTAGTTCGTTCACTTAATATTTTTTGGTTTAAAATCACACGTTTGGTTAAGAAATCACGCATGCAAACTGGAGTGTCACGCATGCAAACTGGAGTGAGACTAAAACGTTCAAATATGCAACAGATAAAATTCAACAAAAAGGCAACAACACGTAAAAGCATAGGGCAAATACAGGTGCACCTTGCCCAAGGGTGCCCCGGAGGCAGTTGTGGTAAAGGGTAACCTCATTATCCCCACGCTTAAACAAGCTCCACAACCGGATGCAGTTTAAAGTCCTACCCAGGACGGAGAATGTGTTTCTTTCTGTCCTTGATGGCAAAATGTGGAGAGAAATGACTTGAGTTGATTTTACATTTTACATCAGTTCCATGTAATAAAAGGATCCCTCAATAAAAGAATTACCTTGGAGGCAGCAAAACGAAGAAAGAAAACAACACGAGGCAAATCATTTTACAGGGCTTGAATAAGCTTGAAAAAGGACACAGCCAAAACGAGCAAATTGCCTGTCGGTCTATGTTATTTCATAGAACATTGACTGAGGGGTACCACGGCCATCAGTAAGTGCCCAATAGCCGTGGCTGTCGGTGCTACCAGTTATTTCAAGCCCTGCATTTCACATTTTTCCTACAAGAAGTTATCATCATTTTCAATTTCGTATTGTCTTGCAAAACAAATTATCAAGATAACAATCATTTTTGATATATCACCCAACCTCACTCACAAAAACTGATTTTGAGGTGAAGGCATTAAGAGCAACCTTTACTGCTACTTTGATTTTTTTTTTTTTTTTTTGGAGGGGAGCAAGGTTATCATCAAGGGATACAATGGTATCTATGCCATTGATGCCATGTCTTGCTCTGGTTACAGTAATGTGGGGTCTTTCTGTTATCAAAATACTGTACCTCACTATAAAGTGCTCAGATGGGTTCTCAGATAATTTTTCTTGACTTTCTCTCCAACGACTTAGTGTTTGTTTTGGAATATGCTTTTCTGTACTTTGCAGGTACCTGTCAATGAAAAACAACAAATGCAATAATGCATGTACATGTACACTTATGGAAGGGAACCAAACATACAATGATGTCACAATGAACACCTCTAGAAAACTTTCTTATACATGGCACAATTTCAGCGATATATATTCCCCACCATCTTTTGATGTGGTACAGGCCTGTTTACACCATGTACCCAAATAACTCCTACACAGTCCTTTCAGGACAAACCAGTCCATACATTCTGTGCCACTAACCAGCACCATGTGATTGATAACAGCCTGTAAACTATACCTATTACGATGGTTGTTTGAATTCCAGTCAGCAATTGCGCAGGTAGGCCTAGGCTATAGTCAGCAATTCGTTCACTCAACTTCACTGTAATTGTGTTGTGCATTTAGGAATGTAAATTTGTTTGAAAAAAGCTTAAATTAGATTTTAAACGTTAGCCTTGGGTTCCAACTTCTCAGTTCAAAAAAAAAAAAAAAAAAAAAACAAAAACAAACCGGATCGGACAGGAACATAAATAGACACAATAGAAAACGTAAGGAAAATGCCAACTTTACTCTGAACATCTTCAGATCGGAGTGCATGGAATGCACCCTGGGTGTCTGGACTTTCTCTGAGCTCTAAGGGGCCATGAACTACTGATTGGTAATTTACTAGCTGTGGTTCAAATGCTTGCATAGTAGCATGGAGGGACCGGATTTCGTTCACCCTAACATTTAAGTGCCTTCCAACCTCGCAAAAACTGTAATATTGCCAGAATTTTGTTAAGGTTCTCAAAAGAGTGTAACACCGCCTTGTTACCGACAGTATTACAGGAAAGGGACTTGAATTGAAGTGGCTGGTTGAATTCCAGTCACCAATTGTGCAGGTAGTCCGCAATTCCTTCACTACAATTGCATTGTGCATTATGGAACATGGTTCCTTTGAAAAAGCCCAAAATGAATTTTAGAACTTCGCGTCAGCTTCCAACTTCCCAATTCAAAGAAGAAAAAATGTCAGGATCTTACTCTGGGCTTTACAGGGCCGTGAACTTTAGACTGTGGTAATTTACTAATTGTGGTTGAAACGACATCATAGAATAGGGGAATTTTCGTTATCTGACTCATTGTGTCCTTGTAAGTTGCCTTCGGGCGTGGGGCCGCCTTCGGGCGTGGTGTTGCCTTTGGGCAAGAAATTGCCTTCGGGCGTGTTGTCGCCGTCGGGCGTGTTGTTTCCTTCGGGCGTGGTGTTGCCTTCGGGCGTGTTGTGTTTCCCTCGGGCGTTGTTGCTTTCGGACGTTTGTTGTTGCCTTCTGGCGTGTTGTTTTCCTGTTTGTAAATAGTCTTGTGTGGTGGGTGGGCTGGAGGTGTCGTATATGTTGGCCACAGAAATTTTGTTTTGCTAGCTTGGTGTAAGGTAACTTTGTAAATGATTGTAAGTAGTTCATGGTTGTGTTCTTGCCGGTCCGGATTTGGTTCTTCCTGTTTGATAGCGTCCGTTTCTATGCACTTAAAAAGCACACACATTCACAGTCACGTACGGTACAGGTCTCTTATGTATGCAAACACTGATACTTCAGGCTATGTCCGTGTCAGTTCAGGTCTTCGACGAGAGCAGACGTGTTTTCGTTTCGCTCTCGTCTTTTGCCGTGCTCAACTTGTATCACTGTGTGATAGCTGTACTATTTATTGCAATTGTGCATAAAACCTTATAGCGTGCTTGTGTTGTAGTTAATAAGTAGGTCTGGTCGTGTCCATTTGTTTGCGACCTCACCTTGTTTCTGTGTAGCTTGTGTTTCTTACTTTATCCTATTTTTTGTCCTTTTGTAAAACTAGTTCTGAGGTTTTTCCTCTTTTCATTCCGTGGCCTCGAGCCACACAACTGCTGCTATGCCCGGAAGTCGGGATAGCACAATTGTTAAGTTAGAGTTTTCGTCTGGGGCGAGCGTTTCTCCCTCGCAGGCGTTTGCTGTGTTGAAGAACAATGGTGTGGAGGTAAAAGAAATAGAGGTGTTGCAGCCGCTTGCGGCTCGCAACACGTACGACCTAAAGTTCAGGTCAGATGCTGCCCGAATTCAGGGGGTGTCTCGCCTTAAAGGGCTGGAAGGGCTTACTGTCACCCCATATGATCGCTCTGTGGTGGTGACAGTTCTGTACCTGAACTTTGAGGTCGATCAGGGCCTGGTGGCGAGGGTTCTCAGTCAGTACGGAACTGTCTCCGATATGCGGTGGGTCACCTACCAGGAAGGTGAGCTGAAGGGCATCTTGAACGGAAAAAGACAGTTCCGTATGGTACTGAAGAGGGAAATACCGTCCTTCCTCTTCATAGGGGGTTCCAAAGCCCATATAAGATACTTTGGGCAGCCCCGCACCTGTTTTAAGTGTTCAGAGGAGGGGCACGAAGCCAAGTCGTGTCCCAACAGACGTTGTGGCAAGTGCCTGCAGGTGGGGCACGAAAAGGCCGAGTGCCCCAACGAGGTGCGGTGTAACCTCTGTGGGGGGGGGGGGTGGGGGGGTGGGACATGTTTCTGGTTCCTGCCCCACTTCGTACTCTGCCCGTGCCAGTGCGGATGTGGGGCCGGCACATGAACCCTCGCAGTCAGGCCCAGAACCTATGGTGGAGGAACCTAGGTCCCCTTCACCTGATGAGGTGGCACATCAGGTGGAGCAGGATTTCCTTGCTGCTAAACAATGTGAAGGGGTCTCTGGGACCCCTGAGGCAGGCCCTCCATCGTCCTCCTCTTCAACACCTGGGGAGGCTGGATTATTAACAGTGGAGAATGACCTTCAACTCTCATCAGACTCGGAGACTGACTCTGCCATGTCAGATGCTGGGGGACCTGCCTCGGAGCCTCCACCAAAGGAGCCACCATCGGGGGAGGGCTGGTTTGATTTGTGTGAGGGTGTTGAAACAGAGTCCAAATTAAAAAGGTCGGCCTCAGGTGAGGAGTCAGTGGAGGGGATCCATCCTTCTGGTCCACCACTACCGAGTCCATGTAAGAATAAAAAGGCCAGGTCAGAGACAGATGTGTAGTTACCTATCCCACCATGACTGACCCCCTGTCCCTCATGACCCTAAACGTCAATGGCATGAGGGACAGTCGGAAGCGGTCAAGAATATACCATTTTTGCTAGGTGTGGACTTCGTTTTCCTCCAGGAGACTCACATTGTTAATGAGAACGACGTCTACACCTGGTCCTATGAATGGGGTGGGGGTTTGCACGCTTCCTTTGGTTCCGTGTCTTCCTGTGGATCTGTTATTTTAGTTTCATCCAGATGGACTTCCCTGGTAGGAAAAGTTGATCATGATCATGAGGGCCGGGTGATATGCATCACCATAAAACATCCTTGCGGGAGCTTCATCCTATGTAATGTTTACGCACCCAATCAGCCTACAGACAGAAGGAATTTTTTTACTACCCTTCCATCCTTCGTTCCTGGCTGTGCCCCTTGTATCCTAGCCGGAGACTTTAACTGCGTTCCCGACACACAGTTCGACAGAATGTCTACACACACATCTTTGAGCTGTGGTGTCGGCATTGCGGAATTGGACATGTTCACAAAGAATCATGACATGGTTGACGTTTGGAGAGTGCAACATCCCGGCTTGGCCGTGTTCACTTGGCACCGCCCTGATGGCACGGACGCCTCAAGGTTGGACCGGGTGTACTCTCCACCTGCTCTGTCACCGAGTGATTGTGAAGTTGTGGCATGTCCAATTTCGGACCATGATGCAGTTACTGTCTCCTTCCAACCCCCAGAGTCATGGCCAGCAGGGAGGGGGTTCTGGAAAATGAACACAGATATTCTAACGGAGGCTGAATATTGCAAACAGTTTAAGGCCAGGTACGAAGGGTGGCGAACATTGAGGCCTGCCTTTTCAACAGATTTAGAGTGGTGGGACGACGTAAAGTCCCGTATCAAACATTTTACAGTTGAATACTGTGTAGCAAGAGCTCGTCGAAGAAGGGAGGAGTTCCTCTCGCTCTGCTCTAGGGAGAGGAACGGGGACTCCTCCGCACTTCACGCAATCCAGCAGTATCTTGATGAAAAACTACACGGAGCCCGCGTTCGTGCTCGCGTGCATTGCGTGGAGGCAGAGGAAAAACCAACCATCAAGTTCTACCGGGACGTCACAAAGTATGCCATCGATCGCCGCATAAAAAGAGTCCGTGACGTCCACGGTGTGGTACATAAGGACCCTCTCGACATCGTAGAAGTATTTAAAAGCTTCTATGAGCAGCTATATACTCAGGCAGATGTCGATGAAGGCCTTCGAAAGTCCCTGTTAGATAATATTGATAAGACCCCATCTAGAGATCAGAACGATGAACTTGGTTCCCCGTTGACTGTTGACGAGCTCTGGAAGGCAGTGGCGAAGATGAAAGGCGGAAAGGCGCCTGGGTCCGACGGTATTCCGGTGGAATTCTATAAACGCTTCTGGGGTACCGTTGGACACGATCTCCGCGATGTATTCGTCTCTGCTTTCCTTGCTGGCTCATTGAGCCCCTCGCAGCGCACAGGCGTGATAACTTTGTTGCCCAAGTCAGGAGACCCCCTAGAACCGAAAAATAAACGGCCAATCACCCTGTTAAATGTAGACTACAAGATTCTGGCGAAAGCCCTTTGTAACAGGCTAGGCACAGTTATGCCAGATCTTGTAGGGTCCTTTCAGACATGTGCGGTGCGGGGACACAGTATTCAGCAGAACCTCTGGTTGGTGCGGGACTTAGTTGAATACGTGATGGACCGTGATCTCCCATGTGCGCTTGTCTCCCTCGATCAGGAAAAGGCCTTCGACATGGTTGATCACGGATTCCTCTTTAAAATTTTGCAGAAGTTTAGTTTGAATCCAGTTTTTGTTAAATGGACCTCCCTATTGTATAATAGCGTATACAGTCGGGTTATCGTCAATGGCCTACCGTCGGACCCCTTCAGAGTCCAACGTGGGGTACGGCAGGGGTGCCCCCTATCACCTCTACTCTATGTATTGTTTAGTGAATCCCTTGCAAGAGCCTTCCAAGTTGAGCCTTTGTTTCGACCATTTCACATACCTGGTGGTGCTGAAGTTAAGTGCCTTCAGTATGCTGACGATGTCACATGCGTAATCTCCGACCTAGCTTCCTTCAGGGCCCTTACTGGCACGTTGTCTAACTTTCAAAGAGCCACAGGTGCCAGACTGAACCCCACTAAGACCAAAGGACTCCGTCTAGGTAAGTGGCGGTCGAAAAAACTGCCCTTTGCGGCATCATGGGTAGACGACGCCATAAAGATCAATGGTATATGGTTTGGTTACGGTTCACCCGAGTTACTTACCTGGAATGAGAAAGTGGACCTAGTGGTGGCTAGGTTGAAGGACTTCGGCGATCGCCACATTAGCCTGTTGGGAAAGGTAACAGTTATCAATCGTTTTATTAACCCTCTCTTGTGGTACCCGGGCACTGTTCTGGCTGCTCCAGAGCGTGTCTTGGTGCGACTCGGGAGGGCTGTGTTTAGTTTTTTATGGTCAGGGGGGACGGAGCTGGTTAGAAGAGGGGTGGTATACCAGGATCTTAGGCGCGGAGGGTTGGGCCTTGTGCATTTTCCTTCCAAGCTCCGTTTTCTCCTGACCAAGTGTGTTTACAGTGCTGTGGACAGCAGAATGCCTTTTGTCTATTTTGTCCGTTATTGGGGGGGATTATCATTCCGTCGGTTCTTTCCCTCCCTGTTTAGTAACAGTGAACCCCACAGCTGGAGACCCACGGGAGCATACAGTCAAATGAGGGAAACGCTCCGTATTATGTCAACAGGGGGGGATGTTTCACAGTCAAGTGCAAGGGACCTATACCGGGCTGTTTTTGATGAATTGGTTGGCCAGGTCCAACCCAACCACTTTGCTTCAGGGCCGGAAGTGTGGCGTGTAGTCCACAGCAGATCATTAGATTACCGCAGGCGAGACCTGTTGTGGCGAATCGCACATGACGCCATTGTAACTAATCTCAAGCGCCTTCGGTGGCGTCTTGGAGATGGTATTTGCCCCCGCACAAGATGCACAAAGTGGGAGAGTGTGTCACATGTGTGTTGGCAGTGTGACTATGTGGCTCTATTCTGGGAATGGTTTCAAGTCCTGACTGACCGCCTAACGTTGTGTAACACCTGGGCTGTCAGCCAGGACTATGCTTTGTATGGTCTTTCACCTCCGCCATGCAATACAAGTGTTCAGGACATACTTACCTTTGTTTCGGCCTCCATAAAGCTAGCCTTATGGAGAGACCGATGTAACATTGTTTTTAGGGGGGTAGGGAGGCCTGCTGATGTCGTCCTGGCGTCGGTGAGGGCGGAGGTTAAGCTGAGGGTGGAGTCGGACTTCGTCCGTTTGGCAAGATCGGCATTCGGTAGGCGGTGGGGTCCGCTTGTTTCGGTGAGGGCGGGCCGGGTGGTAGTCAACTTGTAAATATTGATTTTGTTTGTAAATATGGAACTACTGTAATTTGTAAATGGGGCTGTGTTTGTATGTGGGTGGCTTGTGAGGTGCTTGGTTGTAAATATGTTGTAAATATGTATATATGTGTATGTAAGTATCTGTACATATAGTTCAATTACTGTAATGAACATAATTTTCTGTTTGATTTAGTTGTTTGTCAATAGTTTGCATTTATGTTTCTGCCCGATCCGGTTTGAGTTTTTGTTTTTGTTTGTATGTGCCGTTTCGATGCACTTAAAAAGCTCTCTATGTCCGTGTCCTGCACATAATTCAGTTGATACAATGCACATGTAGGTCCATAAGTGTATGCAGAACAGGCAAACCAATTGTATGCACAGGTGCAGGGGCAATATTTTTCCTTATTTTTCATCCAGCAAGTACCAATGCACACAGGGTTCACAAAACGGCAACAAACATGAATAGAGACACTGATTATTCTTAACCCTGAATATTCCAGTATGATGGAACTCGCATGGAAATTGTCTAAGGAAAATTATCATGATTATTGGATTATCCTTGTAATTTTCTGTTAGCGCGATGGTCAAAAGTCAGTATTGCCCAAACCTATTTCTGAGTCATTTTGAGGCCAGCTTTTTGTGTTTGAATTACACAGAAGTTGAAACATGTATGCATTCTGGTGAAAATGAAATGTTCAACTCAAGCAAGGATGTGTGACATCAAAACCTCTCATGAGAGAGCTCCTCCATGTTTTTCATCAAA
Organism: Holothuria leucospilota; assembly: GCA_029531755.1. Taxonomy (NCBI): domain Eukaryota; kingdom Metazoa; phylum Echinodermata; class Holothuroidea; order Aspidochirotida; family Holothuriidae; genus Holothuria; species Holothuria leucospilota. The sequence goes on from CM055964.1 coordinate 40,469,022, forward strand.
GTTCTCAACAGAATTTGCCCTCTGTTATCTTAAGTTCTAGGAATATGAATGCATGATTGCAGCATGTCATTTCTGAAAACTTTAAATTCTCAATTTCAGCTCATATTGCTTTTGACCTTAAAGGTCAAGCATCCCATGGAAAGCAAAGGCAACAACAAAGCATTGACCATCATACAAGGAAGTTAAATCGCAGACTGTTTGAGTGTGAATTGCCTAACAATTAAGCTTTTACTAGGGTTTCTATGCTTTTTGTTTCTAATAGGAACTGGATATCCCCGTCAGTCACCATGCTAGTTATGAGGAAAATAATGGCATACCCGACGATGGAAGGAAATCCAGAGTCAGCAACTGATGATGATTGCAACCCAGATCATCAAGATTCTGTAAGTACTATATTTTGCTGCTTAAAATGTACTTTCCCCATTTCCCCAAGTCTCCCTCTCAGGCCTCTTGTACTGCACCGCTGCCAGCACCACAGTTTCTCACACTCCCTGCTTTCGACACCGAGTCATTGTAATATCGCTTTACACTGTGCTACCCATATCAACCAACACCCAGCCAACTGGGCTTGCCGGTGAGAGACTTGGTCTTGCTGATGTCACAGTTTGAGCTAGGTTTATTCAAACAAGAAATTCACGAATTTCCTTAACCAATGAAATGTTTTCAGTATGTTAAGAGACTTCTAGCAGATGAATATCCAGCTTATTTCATACAATAACCAAGCTTATTGAATTATAACAGTTAAATATCTTCAAATGTATTCATCCTTAATTCTGGATGAAGAAAACAATGAACAAGTTTAAAATGATGACATCAAAAGAACCAAAAGCTGCAAGTCTCTCACGGCAAGCTACTTGATTGAACAGGCTGCTCAAGTAACAGTAGGTTATGTGTGTGTGTGGGAGCACAAGACTCATCGGAAACAAGAGTCACTGTGACAGTATGAACATGCATAACATAAGAGGTGGAAGGAAATAACATTTGAGACTTGGTGCGAGTCTAATTGAAATATTAAAGCTGTGGAGAGTATTCTGCAGTGCCTCCCAGTGTGATGTGGGCAAATTAAAGGATGTAAATTCCTATACTTTTAGCCCTTTATGGCCCAGCTAAATTTTCAGAAAAATTGGTTGTTGTAACCATACTACATTCTAAGAGCTATAATTTCATAGACATGCTATGAAAGTTTACATAACTGTATTTTTTTTATAAAGCTTATACATGACGAAATATTTTAAAAAATGTTCTTTCTGAAATTGCGGCCTTCATGTAGTTGCTATGGCAACCAGAAATTTGAAAATCTGTGTTCTAACTTCTTTCTACATGTAAGCTAATCTCACCATGTTCAAATTATTCTGAGCTTATGCTACTGCTTTTTCTGAATCATTTGATACATAGAAACCCCATATTGGTATGCAAGTGAGGTCATGCATAACATAAAAAAGTAAATTTTGAGTCTGGCAAATTCATGTAAACAACTAAATTTTGAGTTTATCACACCAAATGAAAGTCTGTTACACATATTTCATGCACTGTGATGGGTTATACAAGGCATTGTAGGTGTAAGGCTGTCTTGAAAGTCCTTCACAAAACTTATATCCCATAGTAGAAGGTTATTATACCGTAAATTTCACCTCAGTATGACAAACTTGGTTGTCCTGTTACTTCCAGAATCCAAATTTACATTTTTTTTCAAATTTGACCTCTTCTGAACCCACTTTCTCAAATATGAGGTGAAATGATGTAAAACTAATACATACAGTGCTGCAACACACACTTACACCCTTGTGCCCTGTGTTCGAAAATTTTACTTCAAACAGTACAGTGACAACTGTGTCCTGCAATGACAGCACATTAGCCATGTTCATGTAAATGATTGTAAGTAGTTCATGGTTGTGTTCTTGCCGGTCCCGGATTTGGTTCTTCCTGTTTGGTAGTGCCCGTTTCTATGCACTTAAAAAGCCCCCCCCCCCCCCCATTAGCCATGTTCGGTCAAGTCCCTTTTTGGATTTTAAAAATATGCATGCAGCTGATTCCATTCATATTGTCTGTGCTAAATAGTATTTCGCCTAAATATGGTGATAGGTTGGGACGGAATTAGTGTTCTCGTTTCAGCTTATGTGACTAGTGTTTCTTTTTTCTCTCATTTATGCAACAGGTGGCTGAAGATGATGACTTTGATGTCTTCTATGATACACTTCCCCCACACCCTGATGAACCTGATAGTTGGCTATATGATGGGGCACCGATTACAAAGGCACAGAGCTCTACAATGATAATGGCATTTGTTATTAGGCACGGTCTCACAGGTTCTGCTGTTCAAGATCTGTTAACCTTGCTGAATGAGCACTTACCATTCCCAAGTGTTCCTCCGGGCAATTATCTCCTGCGTAAGCACTGCATGCCAAACATTGGTGAAAATGATATTGTTTATCATGGATATTGCAGTAAGTGTGCAGCTTATTTAGGGGTCGGTGAGGAGTTGGCCTGTACAAATTGTGAGACCATAACTTCCAAATCCAATGTGATTAAGAATGGAGACTTTTTTGTATCTCTTTCAATCAAGTCACAATTGAGGAATTTGCTGGAAATGCCATCTGTGTACAGTATGATCGGACAGCCCTTCAATTATGAGGATGGTACCCTTGAAGACATTCAAGATGGAAAGTTGTACAGAGAAACAGTACCACCAGGCAGTTTTCCTTTATTATTCAACAGTGATGGAGTTTCAGCTTTCCAGGCATCTACTGGTAGTGTTTGGCCAATTTTATGTACATTAAATGAGCTCCCACCAAAAGAACGGAAAAAAACATGTCATGCTTGCTGGGATCTGGTTTGGGGCTGTGCTTTTTAAGTGCATCGAAACGGCACATACAAACAAAAAACAAAAACTCAAACCGGTTCGGACAGGAACATAAAGGCAAAACTATCCACACACCACCAAATCAAACAGAAAATTATGTTCTGGTTTGGGGCTGGGAAACCTAACATGCAGGTATACCTCAAAGGTTTTGTTGAGGAGTGTGACTCAATGGCTAGAGCTTTTTACGTACGTAGAAACGGGCACGAAGAAACGGGCACGAAGAAACAAAGGAGAACTTAAACCTGACCGGACAAAATTACAAAGGTGAACTATTTACAGAATTCTGTACATTGCGCTAGCAAACAAAATTTCTGCGATAACTATGTACAAAACCACCCCGAACCCAAACTAGTTACATAGGACTATTTACAATCTCAGTAGGCAAAACTATTTACATACCCATTTACATCAACAGAAAAGTGTTCAGGTTGAGTCTGTTCAATGCTTTTTTGTAACTATGGGTGCTCCGGAACAAAACACCGGACGTGACATGAAACACAAGGACAACTACATACACCAGGCCAGCATTCATGTGGTCAACCCCCACTATTTACAGTATTAACAATGTGACGTGCTCTTTACACGGGCGGACCTAATGTGGAACAAAGCGAACCTATTTACACTGAACTACCAAAAAAACTTTGTGGCATGTATGGGCACAGACACAAACAGAACAGAAACCCCAAAAGAAAACGGGGACACAAAGGCAAAACCATTCACACTAAATACTCTGACTGGGACCTTATCTTTTTAATCCGTGGGCTCGGTACGGGCGTCCCAGAGTGATGGCTTCCCCTGTCTGAACCTTCGCCCGAAGCCGACCTCTTTAGTGCAGACTCTGGCCCCTCCCCCTCACACAAATCAAACCAACCCTCTCCCGAAGGTGGATCCTTTGGAGGAGGCTCTGAGGCACGCTCCCCGCCATCCGACATCGCCGAGTCTGAGGACAGATCGAGGTCCTCCTCTAATGTCATTATTTCAACCTGTCCGGGTGCCGCTGCCAACGATGGCAGACAGTCTGCCTCAGGAGTCCCATTGCCCCCCTCACACTGCTTAGAGGCAAGGAAGTCCTGCCCCACCTCAAGTGCCGCCTCCTCTAATTCCTGGGTTGAATATTGTGGGCCTGTTTGCGAGGGTTCAGGTGCCGACCCCACATCGGCACTGACATGAGCAGAGTACGATGTGGGGCAGGAACCAAACACGTCCCTCCTCCCCACAGAGGCTGCACCGTACCTCGTTGCAAACATTTCCCACAACGTCTGTTGGGACACGACTTGGCTTCGTGCCCCTCCTCTCCACATCTAAAACAGGTACGGGGCTGGCAAAAGTACCTAATGTGGGCCTTGGAACCCCCTATGAAGAGGAACGATGGAATGTCCCTCACCAGCAGTGGCGGCGCTACGGGGGGGGGGCATGAGGGGGCATTTGCCCCTCCAGATTGTTTCCTTGCCCCCCAGTTGCTCTCACCCTTCCCAATCAGATCTTGTACTCATCCAAAATTAATTTAATCACAAAACTATGTATTGGCATATGACTGAATAAGAACAGCTTTCGGGGAACCAAGATTGATAAATGCCTAATTTATGTTACACAGGCTGCCAGTTTTCATATCCAGCTCGTAGCCACTTCAACAGTAGGCCAGCCTGGTCAGACCAATTTTCTCTGGAATGTTTACCGTCCAGCATAAGGGAAGGGCGGGTAGGTGGTTGTTTTCCTAAATATAGGAATGTCGTTGTTTTCCTAAATATAGGAATGTCGTTGGCAGTTGGCTGCATCATAATAATTGTGTTAATAGTAGGCCTCACTTTTTATTACTAGTAGAAAGTAAATTATATAGTGAAATAAACTGTAGGCCTATTTAATTACCTGTACAATGACCACAGTTATTTTCACTAAAGTTAAATACCCTCCAAAAATAGAGGAGTCCACATTCCTCAATCCAACAAGCCTTCACGTTTAGAGCTGCGTCCTTGAGCGCGTAAAACTGCTGCGCAGAGGAACATTTATGTTCCGTTATGCACTTGTGAGCATGAACTGAGACGAGAGTTTGTGCGGTAGGCCTACACGTGTGTGCTTTGTGTGATTGTCATTTTTTATAATACTTTCACTACTGAGTCACTGTTGGTTGTTTTAAGTTCTATCACTAACGTATATACGGGCCCGTACCGTTGTTGTTTGGAACATTAACTTCGCCTAAAGTGTTGCTCTAGGCCTTCTTGTGATCAGGAAAATGGATATCAGAAAATTTTGCTCAAGAGCACGTAACACGCAGCCTGCTCAGGAGGCAAATGGAAGCGGAGAAAATAAGGAATTTATAGAACCTCCGGAGAAACGTAAAAGGACAGATGATGACAACACCAGTGTCACGAGTGTCAGCGGTATGGGTGATGGAGGACCCGGGGCTTTATCAATCGCAGAACAGGACGAACAAGGTAATATTCTTGGTGCACCAGCTGACAATGGTAATGGACAGTCACAAAAGCCCAGTACCAGCTGTAAAACCAGAGTAAGTAATCCCATGTCCAAACTTTGTGGTCCAGGTGATTTATCAAGTAATCCAGATAATGGCCCCACCCGTCCTGGCTTTGGAGAACCTTTTAACTTTCCGAAAACAAATGGACGAAAATTTATACCAGAGTGGTATAAGACTTATCCCTGGCTAGAATATTCGGCATCCACTGACAAAGCATATTGTTTTGTTTGTCGGCACTTTACGACTAGCGTTATGCACGGTCCGAGCGAGAAAGCGTTTCTAACAGATGGGTTCAACACATGGAAAAAGTGTAGTGGAAGCGGTAAAAACAATAGTTTACTTAAACATAAAATGTCTTGAGAGTCCTATATTCAGTCGAAACTTGAACAGAAAACGATCGCCGATCATATTGACGAAGCTCATCGCCAGCTTGTGGCTAAAAACCGTGAGTACATGAAGATTCTTGCAGACATATTACGACTTACAGCCATCCAGAACATAGCTCAGAGGGGTCATCAAGAAAATGAAACGACTGAAAATAGAGGAAACTTTTTAGAAATATTACATTTTCTTAGTAATTATTCCCAAACCACGAATGAAAGACTTTCGGAAGGGCCCCAAAATGCCAAATATACCCATCACAGTGTGCAAGATGCCATCTTGGATATTTTAAGTGACATCATTCTGGATGAGATTAGGGCAGAAATCGTTGAAGCCAAGTACTTCTCCATATTAGTTGATGAAACTAAAGACCTCTCAAAAAAGGAGCAAATGAGTTTGGTAGTGCGATACTTTTACGATTCAGATATTCACGAAGAAATTTTAGGCTTCAAGGTTGCGGATGAGCTTGATGCAGAGTCACTCTCAAAATATATTTTAGAGGAACTCAAGGCAAACGGACTAGATGTAGCTAACATGGTAGGCCAAGGATATGACGGCGCAGCCGTCATGAGTGGAAAGTGTTCTGGGGTTCAACAGAAACTTAGGCAAATTGTACCTCAAGCATTATACATCCATTGCTTTTCTCATCGTCTAAATCTAGTTATCGTGGACAGCATAAAATCTGTTACTTCTGTGGCTGATTTCTTTTCCATACTTCAAACATGCTACAACTTTTTAAGTGGGTCAAATGTCCATTCACAGTGGCTGGCTTTTCGAAGAAGAGAAGATATGTTTCCAAATGAAACCCCCATAGAATTCAAAACGTTGTCAGATACACGCTGGGCTTGTCAAATCAGAGCTGTAAACGCAGTTTTGAAAAGATTTGACTGTTTAGTGGCATTCCTCCGGCATGTTGACACAACTGACAACAATCGCGATCGTGCATTCACTGCTCGATCAGTTTTAGGGCAACTTGATCAGACTTTCATTTATTGTACAATATTTGTTAATGACATTTTGGGTGAAACAAAAGGAGTGTCGGACGTACTGCAAAGTTCTAGAATCGATTATTTGAAAGCAGCAGATCTCATCGAAAGTCTTCTGGTGGAATTACAAACTTACAGATGTGATGAGAAGGCAGCATATTACTTTCAACGCTCATGTGACCTTGCTAACAGAAACAGCCTAAAATGTTGCCCTCGGCAGGCTCAGCGCCAAAGGTCAACATTCTCTAACATGGATGACTTTGTACTGCTAAGTTCACTTGGGAAAAGAGATGTTGTAAAGGATTCTGCTGACTTCAAAAGAGCAATTTTGTTTCCCACTTTTGACAGTTTTCTTGGAGAACTAAACAGAAGATTCAGTGGTGAAAACCTCAAAATAGTCCGCTCCCTATCAGCAGCTGATCCAAAATCTAAAGCTTTCCTTGACTTTCAAACTATAAGACCTCTTGCAGCTCATTATAATCTAAATGAAGAAGATATCGAAATGGAAATGCGGCAAGCAAAAAGGATGATTGAGCGTTCCGGTGATAAATTCGAAACAGTTGAGGAGTTTTCAGAACACCTGGCACCACTGTTTATGGCCTTTTCTGAACTTCTCAAATTATTGAACATAGCTATTACCCTTCCAGTGAGTACGGCGGGCTGTGAAAGAACTTTTAGTAAGTTGAAGTTGATAAAAAACCATCTAAGAACCACAATGGCTGACAAGAGACTGAAAAATTTAACAATAATTAGCATGCACCGTGAACGAGCCCTTGCCGTTGACCTCAATGAAGTTGTCGACCGATTTTCTGCCAAGTACCCAAATGCCAGGATAACATTACTTTAGGACTAAAGAATATTGGTAAGTACTGCACATTTTTATAGAATAAAGTGACTGGAATGGAAGTGTATGTAGCCTGTGTGTGTGTGTACTCGGTGGCACCACGTAAATGTGAAATGGTACTCTCAAAGAAAAAAGTTGGGAACCTTGGAGTACGGTCAACCGAAAAAATAAATAATATAAAAATAAATAATATACCCCTCCTGGGACTTAATTTTCCTCCCAGAGATATGCTAAAACCTCAGAGCTTCCGGGGGCTTCGCCCCCTGGACCCCCACCGGGGCTTTGCCCCTGGACCCCACCAGGGGCCCTAAGGCGGGCCCCTGGACCCCACCCGCACGGCCTCGCGCTTGGTTTCGCGCTGCGCGCGAAAATCTTTGCCCCCCCAACATTTTCCTCTGCCCTCAGTTTGCCCCCCCAAGTCTGACATTCTGGCGCCGCCACTGCTCACCAGTTCCATACGGAACTGTCTCTTGCCATTAAATATACCTTTCAACTCACCCGCAGTATATTTACACCACCACATTTCAGAGACAGTTCCGTATTGACTAAGAACCCTCGCAACCAGGCGCTGATCGACCTCGAAGGGAAGGTAAAGCACCGTCACCGCCACAGAGCCATCATATGGGGTGACAGTGAGCCCCTCTACCCCCTTCAGGCATGACACACCCTTAACACGGGCAGCATCAGACTTAAACTTAAGGTCATACGTGTTGCGGGCCTCAAGCGCCTGCAACATCTCAATTTCTCCAATTTCGACACCATTGTCTTTTAACACAGTAAACGCCTGTGGGGGAGGGACACTCACCCCAGACGAAAACTCCAACTTAACAATTGTGCTATCCCGACCTCCGGGCATAGCAGCAGTTTGTGTGGCTCGAGGCCACGGAATAAAAAGAAAAAACTCTGACCAGGGTTTACAAAGGACAAAACTTAGGATGAAGCACGCTATAAGGTTTTAAGCACAATTGCAATAAATAGTATAGCTATCACACAGTGATACAAGTTGAGCACGGCAAAACGACGAGAGCGAAACGAAAACACGTCTGCTCTCGTCGAAGACCTGAACGGAACCTCAATGGCTAGAGATGGACTGGAATGGCAAAATCCCACAACGCATAATGACATGAAGAGTAAGGTGTATGCCATAACTTGTGTATGCGATTCAGTCAGCTTTTTGCGTACGTAGAAACGGGCACGAAGAAACAAAGGAGAACTTAAACCTGACCGGTGTATGCGATTCAGTTGCACGATGTCAGCTCCAAGGGCTAGTACAGTTTAATGGATACTCAACCTGATGGGTAGGACGTTAAACTGTTGGGCCTTGTGCACTTTCCTTCAAAGCTCCGTTTTCTCCTGACCAAATGTGTTTTTAGTGCTGTCGACAGTCAGATGCCGTTTGCCTACTTTGTCCGTTATTGGGGTGGATTATCATTACGTTGGTTCTTTCCTACCCTGTTTAGCAACAGTGTACCTCACAGTTGGAGGCCAACGAAGGCATACTGTCAGATGAGGGAAACACTACGTATTATGTCAACTGTAGGGGACGTTTTGCAGTCCAGTGCGGGGGACCAGTACCGGGCCATTTTTGATGACTTGGTCGGTCAGGTCCAACCCAACGACTATGCGTCAGGGCCGGAAGTGTGGCGTGTAGTCCACGGCAGGACACTCGATCACCGCCGGCGTGACCTGCTGTGGCGCATCGCACACGACGCCATCGTAACGAATCTCAAGCGCCTTCGGTGGCGTCTTGGAGATGGCATTTGCCCCCGCACTGGATGCACAGGGTGGGAGAGTGTGCCACATGTGTTTTGGCAGTGTGGCTTTGTGGCCCTCCTCTGGGAGTGGTTTCAAGCTCTGGCTGATCGCCTCACGTTTTGTAACACGTGGGCGGTCAGCCAGGACTACGCTTTGTATGGTCTGTCACCCCCGCCATGCAATACAAGTATTCGTGGGATACTTACGTTTGTTTCGGCCTCCATAAAGCTGGCCTTGTGGAGAGACCGGTGTAATATTGTGTTTAGGGGAGAGGGGAAGCCTGCGGACGTCGTCCTGGCGTCGGTGAGGACGGAGATTAAGCTGAGGGTGGAGGCTGACTTCGTCCGTTTGCCAAGGTCGACGTTCGGCAGGTGTTGGGGTCCACTTGTTTCAGTGCGGGCGGGCCGGGTGATAGTTAATTTGTAAATATTGTAAATATTGAAATTGTAAATAGTCCTTCGTGATTGGCTTGGGTTTGGGGTGGTTTCGGACATAGTTAGCACAGACATTTTGTTTGCTAGCGCAATGTACAGAATTTTGTAAATAGTTCAGAGTTATGTTTTGTCCAGTCAGGTTTAAGTTCTACTTTGTTTCTTCGTGCCCGTTTCTACGTACGTAAAAAGCAAATAAACTGCATCCGGTTGTGGAGCTTGTTAAAGCGTGGGGAAAATGAGGTTACCCTTTGCCACAACTGCCTCCGGGACACCCTTGGGCAAGGTGCGCCTGTATTTTTGGCCCAGTTTTGTTCAGTTTTTTGTTTTTGTGTAAATAGTGTATATAGTGTACATAGTGTAAATATAGCAAGTTGACTCCACCCCGGACCCCTCGTGGCAGGTGGACCCCGCCCCGGACCCCTCGTGGCCCCTGTTGTTGGTGTCTGGTTTTTTTGATTGTTGGCGGTATGTAGTATTATTGGTTTAGGGTGGCCGGGGGGAGGTTGGTCTGTTGGGTATTTGGGTTGTTGTCAGTGTGTGTGTGGTTCTATTGTTGTAATGAACATACTTTTCTGTTTGATTTGGTGGTGTGTGGATAGTTTTGCATTTACGTTCCTGTCCGATCCGGTTTGAGTTTGTTTCTTGTTTGTATGTGCCGTTTCCATGCACTTAAAAAGCCCAACCTGATGGGTAGGACTTTAAACTGCATCCGGTTGTGGAGTTTGTGGAGTTTGTTTAAACGTGGGAGTAATGAGGTTACCCTTTGCCACAACTGCCTCCGGGGCACCCTTGGGCAAGGTGCACCTGTATTTGCCCCGGTGCTTTTTAAGTGCTGTTGCCTTTGGGCGTAGTGTTGCCTTCGGGCGTGGTGTTGCCTTCGGGCGTGGTGTTGCCTTCGGGCTTAGTGTTGCCTTCGGGCGTGGTGTTGCCTTCGGGCGTGGTGTTGCCTTCGGGCGTGGTGTTGCCTTCGGGCGTGGTGTTGCCTTCGGGCGTGGTGTTGCCTTCGGGCTTGGTGCCTTCGGGCTTGGTGTTGCCTTCGGGCGTGGTGTTGTCTTTGGGTGTGTGGTCTTTGTTTTAAGTGTGGCCGGGGGGAGGTTGGTCTGTGGGGTATTTGGGTTGTTGTCAGTGTGTGTGTGGTTCTATTGTTGTAAAAAACATAATTTTCTGTTTGATTTGGTGGTGTGTGGATAGTTTTGCCTTTATGTTCCTGTCCGATCCGGTTTGAGTTTTGTTTTTTGTTTGTATGTGCCGTTTCGATGCACTTAAAAAGCCCCCACCTGATGGGTTCGGGGTGGTTTTGTACATAGTTATCGCAGAAATTTTGTTTGCTAGCGCAATGTACAGAATTTTGTAAATAGTTCACCTTTGCAGTTTTGTCCGGTCAGGTTTAAGTTCTCCTTTGTTTCTTCGTGCCCGTTTCAACGTACGTAAAAAGCTACCTATGGATACTCAACCTGAACACTCTTCTGTTAATGTAAATGGGTATGTAAATAGTTTTGCCTAGTGAGATTGTAAATAGTCCTGTGTAACTGGCTTGGGTTCGGGATGGATTTATGCAAAGTTAACACAGAAATTTCGGTTTGGGTTTTGTTTCTCAGTGCCTGTTTCTATGTACTTAAAAAGCTGCTAACCTGTAGTTTTGCGTGAATAAATTTGTAAATTGTCTTATGTAATTAACCTTTTTATATAGTCCTTTGTTCATAGTAACACAATTTTATGTTTGTAGGTGCATGTAAATAGTTTGCTGTTGCGTTTTTGCCCGGTCCGGTTTGGGTTCTCGCCCTTTGTTTCTAGTGCCCGTTTCTGCGTACTTAAAAAGAATGCAACTGGTGTTTGCACCCTTCCGAAAGATTTGAGGGAGTCAAGCATGTGTACCCGAGTAATGAGCTTTCACATGAACTTAGGACACGTGAACATTTTGTAGAAAAGGCTGTCCTTGCAAGACGGACAGGGCAGAACCAGTATGGTGTGAAGCCAAATCCCTCACAATTGTTGCTGTTGCTTAAGTTTAACATTGTTTCAGGCTTTGCAGTGGATTATATGCATGCTGTTTGTGAAGGGGTAGTGGAAAAGTTGGTGTCTTTGTGGTTTGACTCTTGCCACAGTCAAGAGCCATGGTATATTGGGAGGCGAGTGAAGGAAATAGACGAAAGGATTGAAGGCATTGTCCCACCATCAGGTCACTCGCTTGCCTGCCTCCCCATCAAAAAGAGCCTTTTGGAAAGCATCTGAATTCAGGTGCTGGCTACTTTTTTATTTTCTTCCAATTTTGAATGGCATCCTTCCTAGAAACATTTGGTACTGTTGATTCACAGTATTTGGCTTCTAACCAAATCAAGAATCAGTCTTGCTGACATTGAAATGGCAAATTCTTGTCTAACACTGTCATGAATTGGGGTCCACTGTGGGCATCGTCTTGTTTTTTGTTTGAAGGTTATAATAGAAAATTGAAATCTCTGTTTCACGGTACAAGAGGCGTTGCTCATCAAATTGTGAATAACTTTGTGATGGTTCAAGGTCTAACCAAAAACTTGAACATGATGGGAGAAGGCACTCCACCACCTGTAACTGAATATATAAAAGCAATGCTTAGAGGCTACCCTTTGTTACCTTCAGTTACCAAAGTTGAAAATGATGAGGATATCCTCTTCCAAGGTAAAGGAAACCTGTTCCAGTGTGGTAATCAGGAGGTCAAAAGGCGCTTAGGCAATTATTTTGAAGCACAGTTTTGTGACTTAAGGATTTCAGAATATGAAAAAAACTTTCATAGTTGGAGCGAAGTACGAAAAAGCGAAATGTAACACAAAGTAAACGATCTGATAGTTTGGTTGTTTATGGGTCCAACAAAATTGGAAAGATATTGAATATTTTGCATGTCCAACAACAATATGTGATTTTTGTGGTACAACCCCTTTTGGTTGAAAGCAATGAAATTGCTGTTGACAATGAAACAGGAGCATGTGCTGAACACATTCTCAAAGTAACAAATGAACCTCTCCTTCCACCACTTATTTTGCAGGCCTCAGCAAACTTGGCAAAGTGTGTAAACATTTCTGTGAATAGTGTAAGGTAATCCTGTATATTACCAAATATGGTTGAATTAGACTAAGGTATGATTATTTAAGATAATGCTATTGCTGGCGTTGCACAGATATGACTATTTTCATTCTTACGGAAACTCATGTGGCCTAGCATGTAATGCTGTAGTTATCAATGCGGTTATGGTTCAGCAAGTGATATGTTTTTCAATACTGGTGATTTTGTAGTATGTGCTTTTGGCTGCATGCAAGGTTAATGTAGTGGGTAAATGCTTAAGACTGCTATGGATTATCAGTTTCTATCAGTCATGTGCTCCCACTATTTTAATGTTACTGCGATAGCAGAATACTTTAAATAGATTATGTGCAAAGTTCAATGCCTATATTCTTTTACTCTCTTTAAGTTTCTCTTGAATCTTTTCTCTATACAGAGCCATTTGCACTACTTGAGCATATATACTGCACTAAAATGTAAGTTACTTGATCCTGTCTGAAGAGGCACAAGGAAAAATGGTCTCTCAATTGGATGTGAGCATACAGCACCTTGCCCCGCAAGGCAATGCATTGCCTTTGCTCATTTACTTTTGTGTTCTTATAGCATTCTCATGAAGTCTCCTTTATTCTCACAAGTCCGTACATGATATTCTCATATGCTTGCTGGTGTTCTCGTGAGGTTGCCATACAACTCTCCCACAGTCTTCGCATACTCTCGCGAGTTCTCGCAATATTCTCTTGAGTTCATGTGTTGTTCTCGCAAGTTCTCATAATATTCTCATATGTTCTCGTGAGTACCCATCTTGTTCTCACGAGTTATGGGAACAAGTTTTACGAGATCTCATATTCTCCACGAGATCTCGTACAATTCTCACGAGATCTTGTGAGGTCTCGCAAGATTCTAGTGAGATCTCACGAGAATTGAATGAGAAATTTTTATAAGGGTTGCGCTAGCAAAGAAAATTTCTGCGAGAACTATGTACAAAACCACCCCAAACCCAAGCCAGTTACATAGGACTATTTACAATCTCACTAGGCAAAACTATTTACTTACCCATTTACATCAACAGAAGAGTGTTCAGGTTGAGTCTGTTCAATGCTTTTTTGTAACTATGGGTGCTTCTTACGTGCTCGGGAACGGACGTGCTCCGGAACAAAACACCGGACGTGACATGAAACACAAGGACAACTATATATACCAGGCCAGCATTCATGTGGCCAAACCCCACTATTTACAATATTAACAATGGGGGGGGGGGGCTTTTTAAGTGCATCGAAACGGCACATACAAACAAAAAACAAAACTCAAACCGGATCGGACAGGAACATAAAGGCAGAACCATCCACACACCACCAAATCAAACAGAAAATTATGTTCATTACAACAATAGAACCACACACACACACTGACAACAACGCAAATACCCAACAGACCAACCTCCCCCCGGCCACACTAAAAACAAAGACCACACACCCAAAGACAACACCACGCCCGATGGCAACACCACGCCCAAAGACAACAGCACTTAAAAAGCAATGTGATGTGCTCTTCACATGCTTGTAGCCGGACGGACCTAATGAGGAACAAAGCAAACCTATTTACACTGAACTACCAAACAAACTTTGTGGCATGCATGGGCACAGACACAAACAGAACAGAAACCCCAAAAGAAAACCGGGACACAAAGGCAAAACCATTCACACTAAATACTCTGGCTGGGACCTTATCTTTTTAATCCATGGGCTCGGTACGGGCGTCCCAGAGTGATGGGTTCCCCTGTCTGATACTTCGCCCGAAGCCGACCTCTTTAGGGCAGACTCTGGCCCCTCCCCCTCACACAAATCAAACCAACCCTCCCCCGAAGGTGGATCCTTTGGAGGAGGCTCTGAGGCACGCTCCCCGCCATCCGACATCGCCGAGTCTGAGGACAGATCGAGGTCCTCCTCTACTGTCATTATTTCAACCTGACCGGGTGCCGCTGCAAAGGATGGCAGGAGAGTCTGCCTCAGGAGTCCCATTGCCCCCCTCACACTGCTTGGAGGCAAGGAAGTCCTGCTCCACCTCAAGTGCCGCCGCCTCTAATTCCTGGGTTGAATATTGTGGGCCTGTTTGCGAGGGTTCAGGTGCCGACCCCACATCGGCACTTACATGAGCAGAATACGATGTGTCAGTTAGTCAGTTAGATAGGGTTTAACGACACACCAACACGAATGTGTTATATAGTGTCAGCAAGTAAAAAAAAAAGTAAAAGTAAAATTTGGGAGAAAGTTAGCTAAAAAGGGCAAGGATGGGGCAAAATCTTATCTGAAATGTCAACACTAAAGCAAGCGCGGGAGTCATGTCAAAACGTCCTATTAAGGTTACTTTCCTTGAGAAAGTCTAGGATGAGATAAGGGTCGGTCTGTTGAAGTAACGTCTTCAGGTCTGGCACAGTGTAGTACTTCTCACGAATATGAGAGTATTCACAACAGTCTACGAGAATGTGACTGACGGTGACAGCACAATCACATGGGATACAATATGGTCTCTCATCGCCATGAAGTAAGTAGGAATGGGTAAGGTAAGTGTGACCGATACGAGCCCTGGTCAGAACTAAATCATCTCGTCGCTTTCTGGGGACTGCATTACTCTTAGTCTCGACCGTCGGTTTAACTCGGTACAATTTGTTCTCGGGGAAAGAATCCCACAGTTCCTGCCATTTGGATTTTATGTAGCAGTTTATATTAGGACGATAGTCAGTGTGGGGTATGTAGAGGTTGGTAACGTCCATCTGTAGGGCTTCTTTAGCTAGGGCGTCGACCTTTTTATTTCCCCGTATGCCCACGTGACTCGGAACCCACGCAAGCACAACTGATTTCTGCAGTCTCACGATGTGGGGCAGGCACCAAACACATGTCCCTTCTCCCCACAGAGGTTGCACCGTACCTCGTTGGGACACTGCCTTGCCGTGCCCCAACTGCAAGCATTTCCCACGTCTGTTTGGACACGTCTTGGCTTCGTGCCCCTCCTCTCCACATCTAAAACAGGTACGGGGCTGGCAAAGTACCTAATGTGGGCCTTGGAACCCCCTATGAAGAGGAAGGATGGAATGTCCCTCACCAGTTCCATACGGAACTGTCTTTTGCCATTAAATATACCTTTCAACTCACCCACAGTATATTTACACCACCGCATTTCAGAGACAGTTCCGTATTGACTAAGAACCCTCGCAACCAGGCGCTGATCGACCTCGAAGGGAAGGTAAAAGCATCGTCACCGCCACAGAGCCATCATATGGAGTGACAGTGAGCCCCTCTACTACCTTCAGGCATGACACACCCTTAACACGGGCAGCATCAGACTTAAACTTAAGGTCATACGTGTTGCGGCCTGCGGGCCTCAAGCGCCTGCAACACCTCAATTTCTCCGATTTCGACATCATTGTCTTTTAACACAGTAAACGCCTGTTGGGGAGGGACACTCACCCCAGACGAAACAATTGTGCTATCCCGACCTCCGAGCATAGCAGCAGTTTGTGTGGCTCGAGGCCACGGAATGAAAAGAAAAGAAAACTCTGGCCAGGGCTCTATTTCATAAAGATTACTAACGAATCTTCGTAAATAAAAGTTCGTAACTGACTTAAGAAGCATTCGTTCGTATCTTAAGAAGAATTAAAGTTCGTAAGATACGAACGATTTAATAATAATAAATTAAAAGTTCGTATCTTTATTGACTTTGGAAGAGGCTGAAGTGACCTTTGACCCGCTTCTCCAAACTTTTGTCGTCTGCCAGTTGTAATACTTGAAGCAACGGGAACTAAAAATGGCAAGTATATTGCTAGAAATCATTATCGTTAGATAAACATTCTGAATTAAGGAGGAAGCTTCTGAAGCTTTTTTATTGCCACCATCGAATTTTAGGGAAAAAGCCTCTAAGTGGTGTATGCATAGTAAACTTTTTGGTGTTTTTTGGTTTCGATGGTAAGAGAAACCTATGCATTCATGATGGCGTGTGTGTGTATGTATGTGTGTGTGTGTATGTATGTATGTGTGTTTGTGACACTTTGCTCGTTAACACGATATCTCAAGAACGAAAACTGCAACAGTTCTCAAACTTGGTACATAGATGCCCCATATTGAGAGGAAGAACCCTATTGTTTTTGGTGGGGGTCAAAGGTCACCCGGGGTCACCGGGGGTCAAACTCTGAAAACCTTGTTAACGCAATATCTCACGGTAGGAAGCTTGGATGAACTTCATACTTTGTATGTAGATGCGTTATGGTAAGAGGAAGGGCCCTATCATTTTTGATGGAGGTCAAAGGTCATCTGGGGTCAACGGGGGTCAAAACCTGAAGACCTTGTTAACACGATATCTCAAGAAGGGAAACTCTGACAGTTCTCAAACTTGGTACATAGATGCCCCATATTGAGAGGAAGAACCCTATTGTTTTTGGTGGGGGTCAAAGGTCACCTGGGGTCACCGGGGGTCGAACTCTGAAAACCTTGCTAACACAATATCTCACGGTAGGAAGCTTGGATGAATTTCATACTTATTATGTAGATGCGTTATGGTAAGAGGAAGAATCCTATCATTTTTGAAGGAGGTCAAAGGTCATCTAGGGTCACCAGGGGTCAAATTCTGAAAACCTTGTTAACACGATATCTCGAGGTAGGAAGCTTGGATAAATTTCATACTTTGTATGTAGATGCCTTATAGTAAGAGGAAGAACCCTATCGTTTTTGGCGGAGGTCAAAGGTCATTTGGGGTTACCGGGGGTCAAATGCTGAAAACCTTGTTAACACGATATCTCAAGGTAGGAAGCTTGGATAAATTTCATACATAGTATGTAGATGCCTTATATTAAGAGGAAGAATCCTATTATTTTTGGTGGAGGTCAAAGGTCATTTGGGGTCACTGGGGGTCAAACTCTTAAAATCTTGTTAACACAATACCTCCAGGTAGGAAGCTTGGATAGATTTCATACTTAGTATGTAGATGCGTTATGGTGAGAAGATGAACCCTGTTGTTTTTGGTGGAGGTGAAATGTCATCTGTGGTCACCAGAGGTCAAAATGCAAATTTCCCAAGAATTCCCAAGATTAAATAGGAACACAAAACTGTATTTTTCCAACATGTTAAGATAGCATTTGATCAGTGACTGAAAGGTATGGGACATCATGGCATTATTTGGAATAGAACATAAACCATCGAAACCTCAATGCATTTTTGCATTCTGGTTCATTCAATAAGTTTGCACTTGTATCGTACAAATTAACTTCGATACAATAACTGTGTGAAGTACCATAGGGGCCTAACATAGCGTTCATAACATTAGGCTCAGCTAGGGGTGTTTCGGTCAAGAAGTGGACTGTCAAACAATAAATTGGACCGCCAAACGATAATGGCTGGCCCGCTGATATTTTCGTGTTGTGGGGCGTACGTATTGGGCCCCGGGCTAGGCCTACGGTTAGCCAGAGGACCTCAGGCCGAGACTTAGCCAACGTTTAGGCATTTAGGCTGGCCCCTAACGTTACTCAACTTACTGTTACAGTGCTAGGCCTAGGCCGATTGAACCTACGGAGTAGACTAGGCCTAGGCCTAATGATACGGGAAAGAAAATAGGCCGAGCCTGGACCTAACTGTTGCTGTATTACCTAACTGTTGTAGTATTACCAACGTAGCCTAGGCCTAGGCCCATGGCCTAAATTAGGCTAAGTTACCAGTAGGCCATATACCACTTGCACAACTAGTCTAGGACTAGCCTAGGCCCTAAGCCCTAACTATTGTCATATGGTTTCGTACCTAATATTGTGAGCTTAGCAGTGTTCAATTTTAAGGGTAGTCCTATCGCCCGAGACAACCAGAAATTCTGCAAGACTACCAGTACCAGATTTTGCGAAAATAGGTGTGTAAGGTTGTCCGTCAGGACAACCAAATCTTTCGAGGAGAGTGATGTTGCATCAAAAGATTTGCAGCAGAGTGCAGTGATCATGCACATTCACCACAACTTCCCACAGTCATTTTATCAAAATGGGTATAGCACAATCACGACAAAATATGTGCCCCAAACAAACTCCACTAGTACAGTAGGCCACTAGGCCTGCACAGTACACAGAGAAGCTGAATTCCTTGGTGCAAGCTACGAATTCGTAGTGCTGATGTTGCAACACCAGTGCTTTCAATCTAGAGATGTTTAATTTATTATCCCGCAATGCGAACATCAAAACATTAACTATGTAGTATGTCCACAATGTACTCTAATGCACGCCACGAGACATCACTACTCTTATACAGTAGATATCTGTTTTTGTTTTTTTTGGTGGGGGGGAGGGGGGAGAGGGGGTTGTCTAAAAGTGAAAGCCACTTTGGAAGACTGGTGATAATAGGGCATTATAAATTCCATGGTTGCAAAATGGTTACACTTGGGACTACTAGGGCTGTGAACGTTTAGCAAAATTACTAAACGTTTAATCGCAATTAATCGCAAGCACCTATGATCAACATAGAGACTTTAAACGTGCCCGTGAATATAATGAATATGTAAAATGCGTTAGTGACGTCCGGGGGACATAGTTTCCATGAGCCTCAAACACGGATCCTCATAGAACTAGAAGCTCAACTTTGATGTTGTATGTTTACGTGTGAGCCATTTGTATAATTATGTATTTATTTTTTTCAAAAAGAGTTCAAGTGAACATCTACTTTTCTGTAATGACTGCAGATTGTTTTTTATTTAGTACGGAAAAACAGGTTTTGCGATTAATCGCTGGTGGCTTTGTACTTAACGTTTATTACACATGCGATCGTTTAGCGATTAATCGCTAAACGGTCACAGCCCTAGGGACTACCTCATTTTGAGCAGGACAACCAAATTTTACAATGTGGTAGTCCTTCGGACAACCATTGCTAATTCCTTAAAATCGAACACTGCTTAGGCTAGGCCTAGGCCTACAGTATAAGTTACTAGTTAGCCCAGGCCAAAGCCAAACCGATTTATTACCTTTAGCCTATGCAAACAAAAGTCCGGTCGACGTTAGGCCAGAGGACCTGCATAGTAATAGTATTGTGGCCATAGGCCTAGGCAAGGTTAACCAAGGCTAAATAAACCACTGAATGTTATGTTCTAAGGTGGTGGCCCATGATGTGCACTTATATGGCCCACATAAGATTCCAGCAAGGCGTAGACAGTGCCTAATAGTTATTCTAGGTCAAGGCTCATGAGGGTAGTGAATGTGTAACAATATCCCCTATAAGTCTTTCTTAATTTCGAAAAATATTTAATACAAGGTTAACTGGATTTTTTTTTTTTAGTTTTTGTGCATTTTGGATTTCCATGCTGACAGATTGTAGGTCATTCAGATGTTGATGGCACTCAGATTCCAACGTTTCTGTCTTTAGGGTGTTCAGAATTCAGTTCAAGCTCTATCACAGTTTGAAAGTTTTATATTATAGGAGGTGGCCTCATGAACCATCTATTGCTTTGTGGGTCTGATCCTGTGTAACAGTTCACTGTTCGTACCCCTTCTGTTGTCCAGCCACCACTAATGTACTATGTAATTTTATTCTTCTCAGGCTGCCCAAGAATCAACAAAAAATCGAAGAGAGCCAAATTTCTCTGAGGAGGAGAGACTGTGCCTGTTGAACTTTGTCCAACAACACAAAATCAAACTTCTTGGAAAGGCAGGTCGGCCTAGTCATGGCGATGACAAAGTATGTATTGTTAACATGTAAACTTTTTAGCCTAACTTTATAAAATCTTACGTTTGTCCAAGGCTGAAAAAATGTGTATTTCACTAGGAGCAAATCAGTTTTGTCATTTTGTACATTACTATATAATTTCCCCCTAATTGACAAGTTCTCCAGCAAGGATCATCCGATATTTGTGTTATTCTATACCACATTCATGATGTGTGTATGACATCTGGGTAGTGGAAATCTGAAGGTGACTGCTTGGTCTGGCTGAGAATATCAACTCCAAACATGAGAGAGCAAGGAGATAATTATTAGTGTTGGACCGATGTTGCAAATAGCTGATATTACTAATGCCAGTATTTTCATTCTCAGTGTAGGCCAATACCTGTCCGATACTGATATTTGAGAAATGAGTGTTCTGTACGATAAAGTTAGTTAGTTAGTTAGTTAGTTAGTTAGTTAGTTAGTTAGTTAGTTAGTTAGTTAGTTAGTTAGTTAGTTAGTTAGTTAGTAAAAAAAAAGTCAAAAGTGTCAAATTCCACTAAAAAAACTTTTCAGGTTTCACTAAGAAATTCAAGCAAATGCCAGAGTCAAAACTCCCTGTACAGTTTACTCTCCTTGAGAAAGCCCAGAATAAGGGAAGATTCTGTTCGCTCAAATAAAGTCTTCAGGTCTGGCACAGCGTAATACTTCTGACGAATATGGGAGTATTCATGACAGTCAACCAGAATGTGACTGACAGTGACAGCACAATCACAGGGTATACAATATGGTCTCAGAGCTGCCAAGTCTTCCGGATTTGCCGGAAGACTTCCGAAAAATGCAAATATATTTTCTGTTCCGACAGAAATCACAAATCTTCCGGAAAACATACTTTTACCAACTTGGAAAAAATATGTCTCCAAAAGATGCATAAAAAATAAAATATAAACTCCTCTTAAGAGTGCCCTTTCCCGTTTTCTGTTTTTTCATGTTTACGAGTACGCACGTACTACATAACTGAGCCAAAAGATTGGAAGACATGCTGCATTTCACGTATACTGATTTCGCTTCGTGTCATTGGCACGAACGTTCCAAGCACGTGAAGAAGCATAAACATACGTCCTCTCCACTGTGTAAGTCAATGTAACATTTCCAGGGCATTTTGTTCAGAGTAAGGCCGTGCACCGCACGTTCTTACTAGCCCGCGGAACGATTCTCTTTCTTCTGCCCCTCCGTCACGGCTTCCCAAACCAACAGTGTAGTAGGTATCCTACACAGTTTGTTACGTAGGCAACTGCGCTACCTGTTAGGCTCGTAGCGATCGCTAACATACCTGTAGGCTGTTGATTTCTATATGTGCCTATTGTCGTATACGATGCGAACGACTGTTGCCAAAGTCTAGTCGAAATCGTTTTGGTTACGTTCAGACACGGACTTCGATCGATATACATATATACATATACTTGTATATAAGAAGTCCGTGCGTTCAGATCACAATGCATGGTTCTGGTAAATCATAACTGAACATAGCCTAACGTTAGGCCTAACCCACGATGTGTGTATGCATCCTTACGTACGGTAGCACTGTTAGATCGCGGCGATCATCGAGTCACTCTAGCTAGCAGTATTAAATTGAAAGTGGTGTAAAATGACGACGAAGAAGACAAAGTACTACTACCAGAAGTTCAAAGAAGAATATCACAAAGAATGGCCTTGTGTCCGGCGATCAAGTAAGGGAGAATTTTACGCATTTTGCACTATTTGTAGTACTGATGTGAGTGTTAAAAATGGCGGTCGCAACGATGTTATGCGTCACGTTGCATCAGATAAGCATAGGAATACTGTGAAAGAACGATCAAGCACACGCGGTATTGATGGATACTTTAGGCAGGCAGGAGAAACTGAAAGTATCATTAGAGCAGAAACGTACTTCACGGGATTTTTGATAGAACATAATTTGCCAGTTGCATCAGCAGACCATGCTGGGCCTCTTTTTCGTAAGATGTTTCCGGACTCAAAGATCGCTGCTAAGTACTCCAGCACTCGTACTAAAACATCGGCAATAATTGATGTCATGAGCAAAATTACAGCATCTACAGTGGCTGAGAAAGCACGTATGTGTCCCTTCAGTCTGGCACCTGACGGGTCTAATGATGGTGGAGCTGAACAGCTTTATCCAGTTTTGTTAAATTACTATGATGATGGGAATGGGAAAGTTGTTCAGTCATTGCTTAGTTTGCCAGCCCTTACTGATGGTAATTCTACAGGGGAGAATAAATTCAAGTTACTGAATCAGGAACTTTTAAAAGAAAAAATTCCCTGGAGTAACTGTATAGCATTCGTAGCTGATAATGCATCAGTGATGCTCGGTAAACACAAAGGCGTGGCTTCATTTATTCAGAAAGAGCATGATCAATGCTACGTGGTGGGATGTCCGTGCCACATGTCACATAATACAGCTGAAAAGGCAGCCAAGTCATTACCAATAGCTATCGATGAATTACTCATTGACATATATTATTACCTAGACAAAAGTAGCAAGCGTCTGAAGGCCTTAAAGTCATTGCAAATTTTGTGTGATACTGGTGTAAGGAAAATTTTAAAGCATGGATCTACTCGATGGCTGTCCTTGGGAATATGTATTGACAGACTTTTAACACAGTGGGACCCACTGCAGATGTTTTTCAAAAAGGAAATGAAGGGTAACCTACCTGTGAAACCTGGAAAGTTTCTGAAATCTGTACAAAAACAAAGTTCATCAAAAGTAGCAAAGACCTTCCTCCACACCTGCACCTGCCACAGTGAGACCAAGTTCATTAGATGACAAGCCTGTGGAGACAACTGCCAAGGGAAGAAATTCCACTGCCTTCTGCAGTTGCTCTAGGGGGACAATGTCAAAGTTCTTCAAGCCAAAAAACAAAACCAGTACCAAAACAACACTTGCCATTAACCGCTGGGACAACAGTCAAAGGGATTTCGTCATCTGCAGGTACTTCTAAGTGTAGTAAGACTGGGAAAGAAGGGAGTGCTTTAACCAAGTCAAGTATGCCTAACCCAAATAAAAGGAAATCAACAGACCTTAAAAGTCAACCCCCAAGCAAGCGGCCATGTAGGCTTTCTGACTCTACACATTCTCCACTTCTGTTACAAGAATCACGTCTAGCCAGGATACATCGTCTGATGTTCACACCCCAGACAAAGTTGTACTGCCTTTTTCTTAAGTACTCTAACAAGGTTTTTGATGAAGTAAACCTACTGCTTCAGAGAGAAGAGACTTGTATACATATTATCCATAGAGAGTTAAATAGAGTCTTTCAGGATTTGCTTGTAAGATTTGTTAAGCCAAGCTGTATTTCAGTATTTCATCCGATCTTAAGAAAGTGGACTTTGAAGAGAAAACAGAAAATCAAAATTGTGATGAGCAGCTCATGATTGGAAAGGAGGCCAAGGATTACTTGACCAAGAACCATAGTAGCAAGGAAAAGGAGTCAGATACCTTATGCTTGACAAAGCAGGATGTGGACCAGTTTTATCTATCAGTTAGGACCTATTACAAATCAGCTTGTGATTACATTTTGAAGACATGGCCTCTTGATGTTCAATTGCTAAAGGAAGCTGAAGTAGTTGATGTTTCTTTGAGGGAGACAAAACCCTTTGATTCAGTACAGTATTTTGTAAAAAGATTTCCACACATTTTAGATAGTGAAATTCCTGATGTATTTGATAAGCTCGAGGTGGAGTATGCAAATACCAAGTGGAACATTTCAGGGAGCAACCTGATGTTCTTGATCCTATAAAAAGAGTGGACCGAAAATGGGATGCTATTTCCAGAATGAAGGACGCAAAGGGTTTGCAAAAGTTTTCTGTACTTAGCAAAGTAATGAAGGCAATACTTGTGATACCACATTCTAATGCAGCATGTGAGAGGGTTTTCAGTGTAGTAAGAAAGAACAAAACTGATTTCAGGGGATCCATGAGCAACCGAACATTAGAGTCTTTGCTTATTGAAAAAATCAGTAATTTTGCTGATGAACCATGTCATCAAAGGCAGCTTTCCAGTGAACTCCTTACAAAAGCTAAAAAGGCTACCTACAAGCACTTGCAAGAAAGGAGTGCATCCCACGTCACAGGTCCTAGTACATCCCAGACTTGCTCTCCACGTAGGCAGTAACCCTTTGGTAAGATTTTTCACTATTAAGTTGATGCATCGGAGCATTTTCAAGGTGCCTGTAGGTTGAATGGGTATGCAAAATGGGAAAAGATTTTTTTTCTAAAAAATTAGAGAATTTTACTACAAAAGGATAGGCCCCCAAACTTAAAAACATAGCACCATTTTGCATCTAAGACCCCCAATGAAAGCCAAAATTTTCCAAAGGGGAGGGGGACACCCCCTCCCCCAGGCCGGCATTTACAAAAATCTTCCTGATTAATACCATCAAATGTTGGCAGCTCTGTGGTCTCTCGTCCCCGTGAAGTAAATAGGCATGGGTAAGGTAAGTGTGGGCGATGTGAGCCCTAGTGAGGACTATATCATCTCTCCGTTTGCTGGGGGCTCTATGTCCCCCAGTTCCAGCCCTCGGTTTAACTTGGTACAGCTTGTTTTCGGGGAAGGAATCCCACAGTTCTTGCCATTTTGATTTTACAAAGCCATTGATCTTAGGCCGATAGTCAGTGTGAGGCAAGTAGATATTGGTGACGTCCATCTGTAGGGCTTCTTTAGCAAGTGCATCCACCCTTTCATTTCCTTGAATGCCCACATGGCTAGGAACCCATGCTAGCACAACTGATTTTTGTAGTTGAACCAAATTAGAGTAAGCTTCACGGAGATCTGTCACTGAAGGGTGCTTTAGCTCATGGCCTTTCAGTGCTAAAAGGCTTGATAGTGAGTCTGTGAACACAATGAACTGGTGATTGTCTGTTCTGTACGATAAAACATAAGTTTTTGAGCACTACTGCCACAGGAGGTTTTGTGTCATTTTCATGAGGAAAAATGTTGGGTCTCACAGACTGACATGCCAAAATGATGTTAACATTCCAATGACTTATACAACTAGAAACATCGGTCACATAGCATTTAAGATAAATTTTTACTTATACTGATAAAGGATGTCACTCGTGGATATTGGCAGTATGGATATTGAATACTAATAATCGATACAACAGCGCTAATAATTAGGGGTAAGCTGAGAATTTAAGCATCATGAAGAGGCACAAGGCAAACCTCAGTCAAATTTGAATTTCAGAAATACGTCTATTTTTCTCAGGAATTTTTCAGCCATGGTGATATGTCACTATAACAAAAACAACATGCATCAGGGCATAAACTGTCTGTCAAGTTTGGAAGAAAGTTTGTATGTGCTTGTTTTAAAATTCTTGCCCTTAAGAGTCACTTAGATTGGCTGTGTATCCCACCTAATTATAGTTGGCATTAGGATAACATTAGACCTAGTTTCACTTAATATGAAAAGTAGGTATAGTAGTGAGTTTTGTACAAAAAAAAAGGACAGCTATTAGATTTAACAAAAATATTTCAGATGGCTGTTTGAGAGTCTTCTACATGTGTCTTTGACACTTGTGGAAATTTATGCCAATTTGTTTGTTTGTTGTCTTCTTTTTCATTTAGGTTGAAGAAAGAAAGGCCAAATACTGGAAGCTCTGTGCCCAGTCTATAAAGGCAGCAGGTGGAAGAGAGAGAGATTGGAAGAAAGTGCGGAAGCAATGGTTCGACCTGAAAGATAAGGCAAAGAAGTTAAAGAGTGAGATGGGTGTGACAGGTAATTGATCTTAAAATAGTCAACTAAATACTACAGGAGCTTTCTCATGGTTTTATGTATAATCAGTGGTCATAATATCCAAGTGACTAAGACACCAAGAGGAAATATTGTCAACAGGACTCATTTTTGGATTTTTAAAGAAAAATCCATGGAACCTTCCCGATGTACATGAGATGAAACTTAGATATGCTGAAAGCTTACAAATTTCTTGTCATATTGTACATGCCCCATTGTTTCAAGAAAGCCCCAAAATTCAGGTAACCCACCCTTCTCCCCCAGTCCACGTGGTCCCATATGCAAATGATTACTACTGAATTTTATGCCACTTTCCCCAGTCACAAAGTCCCCTTAAAAAAAATGTTTATACCATCCTAGAAGAAAATACAAATTTATACTACTTAATGGTAGAGCGGAAGCCACAAAAGGCAAAACTTTATAACACTCTTCTGTTATTAACTTGCAAAATGTCACATTGGTATACATGTACATCTCAAGTTCATTTGTGCTTACTATGTTTAACAGAAAAGACAAGTCATCTGAAATTATGTGCCAGTGCTCGGTGCGAAAGGGCCTTTGCCTCCTGAAATCCAGAGCTACTGTAAACTAAGGTCAGAATTCGCCCCCTAGTGGGGTGAGTGTACGTATAAAATAGGTTTGACAGTTATAAATGGTTGTTCGAGCGGGAAGATGAATAATTTTGATGGGAGGGGGTCTTTTGGATGTTGCTGGAAGGGAAGTATTGGTTTCGGATATGTGGCAAAAAGACCCACAAGCACCTTTCTGAAGGCCTGAGAGAAGCTCCCATTGAGAATGGCCTCGATTACAGACGGTTCTGCGTGTGACTGAAGTGAAAAAATAGTCATCTTTGCACAGCTAGGTGGTACATGCTAATTGTGCAGGCTCTATACACCAGCCTTTTCGAAGTGATTATGTGTAACAATTTGAATTTATACCATCTAAATAAATACCTGAGCCCAAGGGCATCTGTTTCAAACAATGTTGTATCTGCATCGATAATTATGACATGTTATTGGCGTCTCTCGCAAATAAATTATCTCCCAAAACTGAACCAAACTTATTTAAAAAGCCTCAGTGATTACTTCATGTGCAATTCCACCCTTTAAGTGTTGGGACCCTGTAAAGGGTACAAGATTCTTATTCCCTAAGTGTTTCACCAATACATTATATAGAGATATAAGGGCCCAATATAATGGTCAATCCTTTGCTCTTCTGGACCCAATCACGGTACATACTAGGTCAGAGGTTGAACATTGTTCAATTTTTCATTAGTAATGATCACTATACTGGAGTAATGAGACAGCCTTAAGATAATGAAATTTTCCCCAGTTTCGAAGAGAGTTTTTCATGGCTTACATTTCTTTTCACAGGAATGGGAGGTCCCAAACCCTTCCATCCTCAGCTTCTATGGAGACTGGCCATGGAGGTTTGTGGCTCGTGAGACCTTTGGCCCAACCAGGGATCAGGGAAGAGGGCAACAGAAGTTGACCCAATGGGTCATGCTTCTGTTGAAATGTCACAGGTACGTACACTGCAAAACATAATAGTTCTTATTTCTATCTAGTAAAAGGGAATAAGCAGGTGCCTTAAATTTGATTTGAAAAGTCAGCCAACTTTTTGACAAATCTCCTCTTATTCACCATATTCCTCTGATTGATGTTTATGAAACAAATTTTACAAATGAAAAGGTAAAAGCAAAGAGTAATCCCCTGATTTTAAAAACAATTTATAGTAACAAAAACGTCACATGATTTAAAAGCAAGGCCACTTGTGAATTAGGATATTAAGGGTATATATTTGTGTTGAGTTTGACTGACTGATTTTTCCCCAGAGTATAAAATAAAAATTACGAATTGCTCCAGTCCTTAGCTGAGGGTATAAAAGGATCAACTCTCATGTAGTCAAAAACAAATCTCTCAGTAGGATTTTTTCTTTGGACAAAGACCCTCATGGCGAGGGAGAGGTCAAAGGAGAAACAGGAAATCATATGCCGAAACGTTTGCATCTTTAAGGTGGCAAGTAAAAGTTGTTGCTACTTTTGGTATAGCTTTGAAAAGATGCCTTCAGGTGCCAAAAGTGACCTACTGCCATGTCTGGGTGGCTAGCTTGCACTAAGGGTATTTACACCAATGGTAGATTACTGCCAATAAGTAAAAGTCTTCTTAGGTAGTGTTGGAAGTGCCGAAACAATACGGGTTACAAGAATAAGAAAAATAAATCAACGTTTTTGTATATTAGATTATACTTCTTTCTTTGTATTAACCTCCATAGTATAAGGACATAGGGTTTAATACTCCCTAGTAGTAAAAACTGTGCAGCAGGACTTATCCTCCTTCCATGTGATCCCACAACAAAAAACAAGATCCGCTCTTATACTGATTAAACAATAACCCTGAATGTGATGGTTTGAGCGAGCCTTTAACAAAGGTGCCCATTGCATTAGTACAATTTCCTGCCAGTGCTTCCTCAAGTTGACCATTGTTTGCTAAGCACACTAGCCAGCCCAAGTGTGTAAATAAGATTCTCTTGTGCTTGATTTGGTTTTGACTTCCTGGACCCGACCCATGGCCGATACAAATGCAGGGTTTTTGTAAACGTGCTGTATGAGCTACTGGGAGAGAAAAAAACGGTAATGAATCCTTGTTATTTCGTGATTGTTTTTACAATTTCAAGCACATATGGGCCAAATGTTAATAAGCTTTGAAAGGAAGCTTCCTACCATTATGCAAAGTTTTTTATCAAAAATCTTTCATAAACTTGTTAATTAAAAAACCCCCCCCCCCCCACCCCCCCCCCCCCCCACCCCCCCCCCCCCCCACCCCCCCCCCCCCCCACCCCCCCCCCCCCCCACCCCCCCCCCCCCCCACCCCCCCCCCCCCCCACCCCCCCCCCCCCCCACCCCCCCCCCCCCCCACCCCCCCCCCCCCCCACCCCCCCCCCCCCCCACCCCCCCCCCCCCCCACCCCCCCCCCCCCCCACCCCCCCCCCCCCCCACCCCCCCCCCCCCCCACCCCCCCCCCACCCCCCCCCCCCCCCCCACCACCCCCGCCCTCCCCCACCCCCCCCCCCCCCCACCACCCCCCCCCCCCCCCCCCCACCCCCCCCCACCCACCCCGACGACCGCCCCCCCGCACCCTCCCACGACCCCCCCCCCCCCCCCCCCCCCCCCCCCGACCCGCCCCCCCCCCCACCCACCCCCCGCCCCCGCCACACCCCCCCCCCCCCCCCCCCAACACCACCCCGCCACCCCCCCCCCCCCCCCCCCCCCCCCCCCCCCACCCCCCACATCCCCCCCCCTACTTGTCTATCTACCCACCCCCTGGTCCTGTCTCCCTACCTGGTACCATCAACCTCCCTTGTAGCACTCTCATCAACGCAGACCTAATCAATTTTCTATAGCTAAGCCCTATTTCTTGAAAATACCCCAAGACAAATTCATCAATATACACAATACCTTCTATAAGCTACTGCATATATGACTTTCTGTGTTTATTATGCGGCACCCCTCACGTAATATGCATGAAATAAACAGTGCTTATACTTCTGGACGATTTTTTATTTTTTTTAATTGACATTAACATCTATGCAAATTTAATACGGCGCGATATCTTCAAGTAGTCTTAATGAACTTTTCGATAATAATTAAGCTCTAGACAACAATACGCTTTTTTTTATTTGTTGAGTGTATTTTTTCAGCGCGACTATGAGCGAAAATACCGCAGGCGGTCGCTAACCTACTATTGGATAATACGCGCCATCTTTCATTGCAACGTAGAGCTGCATAATCTTGACCAAGAAATCATGATCAACGATGAGCTTCTTCCGTGCACAGTAGTGTATAGCTGATTCTCAGTCTACACTGTTTATCTTAGTACTGTTTGGGAGCATGCTACACTAAAGAAGACTCGTTATAGATTTTTCTTAACTCATGCAAATCGAAATACCGCCGAAATAAAACAAAAAGCTGACTACATAATATTAGTAGTCGTCTGCCCCACTTGTTTACGTTCTTATGCCCCGTAGCTCATTAATGAGGTCATGACGCGTACTATAAATATGTCATATTCCGCGCCTGTCCTTAGTCTAGCGCTCTACAGCAGCTTTATTAATAGTCAACACTAGCATATAGCTGACGAACATACGTGCCAGAAACGCCCCGGCCAAGCAGGAAACAACAGCTAGAACCTAAACCGCACCGCGACAAAACATAACTGAGCTGAAACTAATTTACAGGAATTCTCGTACATTGCCGACTCTTTAACAAAATGTCTGTGAATAACTATGCATACAGCAAACAACTTCACAGTCACTCGGTGACAGAGCAGGCGCGAGAGTACACCCGCGTACACCGGCATACGGTTGTGCGAGCTTGCTTTAAAGCCGGTGGGCTAATGACGGCTAACCACTTGCCACAGCCTGCCTCCGAGGCCACCCTGGGCAGGATGCGCCTAGTATTTATTTGGCCCAGTTGTCTGCTGTTCAGTTGACGTTCCAGAAGAGAGTGGACGTTCCTCATCCCCAACCTGGGCCCGTTCCGATCTCTTCGGCAAGTTTTAGTCTGCAGTCACATGATAAATAAGTTGTGCATAGTCAAGGAAATAGACTGTAAATTAGGGATTTAAATGCCTAACGATTTGAGCCCCCTGATCCTCACCTTCGTGCTTGTGGTTGCCCTTTCGTCCCGTGCTGTGATGTGACACCTTACGGCGCGTATCCAATAGTTAGCATGCCGTCTGAGGCGTGTTTTTATCGCCTTCTGGGTGTGCTTGCTTAGGCCTATTTGCTTATTGCGTCGTTATGTTTTAAGATGCTGGAATCAGTCCTCGATGAGCTCGAAGCGGATCTTTGATCTGGTATTCTTTGCGCGCTGAATAGTTAGCCCTTTTATAAGTACGTAGAAACAGGCACTAGGAAACTCCCCCCCAACAAAAATCCAAACCCAACAAACCATAGTTTCTCTACACAGGCGCACAAACACAAATGAACAACTAAAAACAATCGTATAATACCGTCCGCCAACAGCGAACAAAAGAGTCTTTGTTACTACTGAACTCCAAGTAACAAATGCCACTGCCAGCCACCAAACCCCAAACAACTCCCCACAACCACATACCACACCAAACAATATCGCCCACACGCCCCAAAGGAAACACCACGCCCCGAAAGGCCAACACTCCGCCCAAAGGCCAACAATACGCCCGACGGCAACATACGCCCACGAATGAGCCCAACACTATGCCCCAAAGAGCAACACTACGCCCGAAGCAACACTACGCCCGAAAGGCAACACTATGCCCCAAAGGCAACACTAAGCACTGAAGCGCAAACACTCACGCCCAGAAGGACCAACAAAACACTTAAAAGCACCGGGGACGCAAATACAGTAGCACCTTGCCCAAGGCCGCTGCCCCCGAGAGAGGCCAGTTGTGGCAAAGCGGCTAACCTCATTGCTCCCCCACGCCTTAACTAAGCCTCCAACAACCGGATGCCAGTTTAACGTTCGACTAGCACCTTTTTAAGTGTATCGAAACGGCACATACAAGCAAAAACAAAAACCAACCGAGATCGCGGGCAGAACATAAATGGCAAACTATTTACAAACAACTAAATCAAACAGAAAATTAATGTTCATTACAGTAACTGAACTATAATGTTACGATGATACTTACATACAAATATTATATACAATTTACAACATATTTACAACAAAGCCCACTCTCACAAGCCACCCACATACAATCACGAGCCCCATTTAAAATTACCAGTAGGATTCCATATTTACAAACAAAATCAATAATTACAAGTTGACTCACACCGACGCCCTCGCCCCTCACCGAAATTAAGCGACCCCACCAGCCTACCAATCGCCGATACTTGGCAAACGGGACGAAGTCCGCTACCACACCTCAGCTTAAATCCTCCGCCCTACACCGACGCCAGCGCACGACATCAGCAGGCACTCCCCACCCCCCTAAAAAACAAATTGTCTACATCGGTCTCCTCCATCAGAGCTTAAGCTTTATGGATGGCCGAAACAAATCGCGGTAAGTATGTCCTGAACACTTCGTATTGCATGGCGGATGAGTGAAAGGACCATACAAAGCATACAGTCCTATAGCTGGACAGCCCAGGTGTTACACACAACGTTTATGGCGACGATCAGTCAGGACTTGAAACCATTCCCAGAATAGAGCCACAATAGTCACAGCTGCCAAAACACATAGTGACACACTAAACTATCCCACTTTGTGCATTGACTGCTTGTGCGGGGGCAAATACCATCTCCAAGACGCCACGCCGAAGGCCGCTTGCAGATTAGTTACAATGGCGTCAGTCTGTAGCCGATTCGCACACAACAGGTCTCGTGCCTGCGGTAATCTCATGATCTGCCTATAGCCATGCGACTACAACGCCACACTTCCAGGGCCCTGAAGCCCAAAGTAGGTAATGCGGTATGGACCTGGCCCAACCAACTTCATCAAAAAACAGCCCGGGTCGGTATATAGCGTCCCTTGCACTTGACTGTGAAACATCCCAACAACTGTTCGACATAATACGGAGCCTCCTATTAAGCCTGAGCGTTTCCCTCATTTGACTGTATGCCCCCCGTGGGTCTCGCAGCTGTGCTAGCGGGTTCACTTGGTTTACTAAACAGCGGAGGGAAAGAACCGACGGAATGATAAATCCCCCACCCAATAACGGACAAAATAGACAAAGGCATTCTGCTGTCCACAGCCACTGTAAACACACTTGGTCAGGATGGAAAACGGAGCTTGGAGGAAAATGCACAAGGCCCAACCGCTCCGCGCCTAGATATCCTAGGTATATACCACCCCTCTTCTAAACCAGCTCCGTCCCCTCTGACCATAAAAAAAGCTAAACACAGCCCTCTCGAGTCGCACCAAGACACGCCCTCTGGAGCAGCCAGAACAGTGCCCGGATACCACAAGAGAGGGTAATAAACCGATTGATAACTGTTACCTTTCCCAACAGGCTAATGTGGCGATTCGCTCGAAGTCCTTCAACCTAGCCACCACTAGAGGTCCTTCCACTCTTTCTCATTCCAGGTAAGTAACTCGGACTGAACCATAACCAAACCATATAACCATTGATTCTTTATGGCGTCGTCTACCATGATGCCGCAAAGGGCAGTTTTTTCGAACGCCACTCACCTAGACGGAGTCCTTTGGTCTTAGTGGGGTTCAGTCTGGGCACCTGTGGCTCTTTTTGAAAGTTAGACAAACGTGCCAGTAAGGGCCCATGAAGGAAGCTAGGTCGGAGATTACGCATGTGACATCGTCAGCATACTGAGGCACCTTAACTTCAGCACCACCAGGTATGTGAAGATGCGTCGAAACACAAAGGTCTCAACTTGGAAGGCTCTTGCCAAGGGATTCACTAAACAATACATAGGAAGTAGAGCGTGATAGGGAGGGGCCACCCCTGGTCGTTACCCCACGTTGGACTCTGAAGGGGTCCGACGGTAGAGCCATTGACGATAAACCCGACTGTATGACGCTATTATACAATAGGGAGGTCCATTTAACAAAAAATCGCGAAATTCAAACTAAAATCTACCTTCTGCAAATTTTAAAGAGTGAATCCGTGATCAACCATGTCGAAGGCCTTTTCCTGATCGAGGGGGACAAGCAGCACATGGGAGATCACGCGTCCATCACGTATTCAACTAAGTCCCCGCACCAACCAGAGGTTCTGCTGAAATTACTGGTGTCCCCGCACCGCACATGTCTGAAAGGACCCCTACAAGATACTGGCATAACTGCTGCCATAGCCTGTTACAAAGGGCTTTCGCCAGAATCTTGCTAGTCTACATTTAACAGGGTGATTGGACCGTTGTATTTTTCGGTTCCTAGTGGGGTCTCCTGACTTGGGCAACAAAGTTATCACGCCTGTGCGCTAGCGAGGGGCTCAATGAGCCAGCAAGGAAAGCCAAGAGACGAATACATCGCGGAGATCGGTGTCGCAACGGTTAACCCCAGAAGCGTTTATAGAATTCCACCGGAATACCGTCGGACCAGGCGCCTTTCCGCCATTCATCTTCGCCACTGCCTTCCAGAGCTCCGTCAACAGTCAACGGGGAACCAAGTTCATCGTCTGAATCCTACTAGATGGGGTCACTTCATCAATATTGTCTAACAGGGGACTTTTGACGGCCTTCATCGACATACTCTGCCTGAGTATATATAGCTGCTCATAGAAGCTTTTAAATACTTCTACGGATGTCGAGAAGGGTCCTTATTTACCACCAAACCGTGGACGGCTCACGGACTCTTTTATGCGGCGATCGATGGCATACTTTGTGACGTCCCGGTAGAACTTGCATGGTTGGTTTTTCCTCTGCAGCCTCCACGCAATGCACGCGAGCACACACGAACGCGGGCTCCGTGTAGTTTTTTCATCAAGATACTCCTGGATTGCGTGAAGTGCGGAGGGGTTCCCCGTTCCTCTCCCTTCAGAGCAGAGCGAGAGGAACTCCTCCCTTCTTCGACGAGCTCTTGCCTTACACAGTATTCAACTGTAAAAGTGTTTGATTTACGGGACTTTACGTCGTCCCACCACTCTAAAAATCATGTTTCAAAAGGCAGGCTTCAAATGTTCGCCACCCTTCGTACACTCGAGCCTTAAACCTGTTATTGCAATATTCAGCCCTCCGTTAGAAATATCTGTGTTCACTATTTTCCAGAACCCCCTCCCTGCTGGCCATGACTCTTGAGGGGTTGGAAGGAAGACAGTAACTGCATCATGAGGCTCCGAAATTGGACATGCCACAACTTCACAATCACTCGGTGACAGAGTCAGGTGGAGAGGTACACCCGGTCCAACCTTGAGGCGTCCTTAAAAAGCCATCAGGGCGGTGCCAAGTGAACACGGCCAAGCCGGGATGTTGCACTCTCCAAACGTCAACATGCAGTCATGATTCTTAGTTGTGAACATAGTCCAATTCCGCAATGCGCGACACACAGCTCGAAGATGTGTGATGTAGACATTCTTATGTCGAACTGTGCTGTCGGGAACGCAGTTAAAGTCTCCAGCTAGGATACAAGGGGGCACAGCCAGGAACGAAGGATTGGAAGGGTGTAGTAAAAAAAAATTCCCTTCTCTGTCTGTAGGCTGATTGGGTGCGTAAACATTACATATAGGATGAAGCATCCGCAAGGATGTTTTATAATGAGTGATGCATATCACCCCGGCCCTCCCTCACGATCATGATCAACTCTCAACTTTCCTACCAGGGAAGCTCCATCTGGATGAAACTAAAATAACAGATCCACAGGAAGAACACGGAACCAAAGGAAGCGTGCAAACCCTCCACCCCATTCATAGGACCCAGGTGTAGACGTCGTTCTTCATTAACAATGTGAATGTCTCCTGGTGAAAACGAAGTCCACACCTAGTGATTTGCAAAATTGCGGAATATTCTTGACGGCTTCCCGACTGTATCCCTCATGCCATTGACGTTCTAGGGTCATGAGGGACAGCAGGGGGTCAGTCATGGTGGGATAGGTACTACAAACATCTGTCTCTCTGACCTGGCCTTTTTAATTCTTACATGGACTCTGCCGTAGTGGTAGGACCAAAGGGATGGATCCCCTCCACTGACTCCTCACCTGAGGGCCGACCTTTTTAATTTTGGACTCTGTTTCAACACCCTCACACAATCAAACCAGGCCCTCCCCGATGGTGGGTCCTTTGGTGGAGGCTCTGAGGCAGGTCTCCCCAGCATCTGACATGGCAGAGTCAGTCTCCGAGTTCTGATGAGAGTTGAAGGGTCATTCTCCACTGTTAATAATCCAGCCTCCCCAGGTGTTGAAGAGTCCGAGGACGATGGAGGGCCTGCCTCAGGGGTCCAGAGACCCCTTCACATTGTTTAGCAGCAAGGAAATCCTGCTCCAACCCTGATGTGCCGACCTCATCAGGTGAAGCGACGGACCTAGGTTCCTCCACCATAGGTTCTGGGCCTGACTGCGAGGTGGGTTCATGTGCCGGCCCCACATCCGCACTGGCACGGGCAGAAAGAGTACGAAGTGGGGCAGGAACCAGAAACATGTCCCTCCCCCCCACAGAGGTTACAACGCCGCACCTCGTTTGGGGGCACTCGGCCACTTTTCGTGCCCCCCACCTGCACCTGCAGGCCACTTGCCACAACGTCTGTTGTGGGACATGAGACTTGGCTTCGTGCCCCTCCTCTCGACAAACACTTTTTAAAAAAGGTTGCGGGTGGGCCTGCCCAAAGTATCCTTGATAATGGGCTTTGGAACCCCCTATGAAGAGGAAGGACGGGTATTTCCCTCTTCAGTACCATACGGAACCTGTCTCTTCTCCGTTCAAAGGATGCCCTTCAGCTCACCTTCCTGGATAGGCGAATCCCACCGCATATCGGAGACAGTTCCGTACTGACTTGAGAACCCTCGCCACCAGGCCCTGATCGACCTCAAAGTTCAGGTACAGATACTGTCACCACCACAGAGCGACATCAAGTATGGGGTGACAGCTAAGCCCTTCCAGCCCTTTAAGGCGAGACAACACCCCTGAATTCGCGGCAGCATTGACCTGCAACTTTAAGGTCGCGTACTGTTGCGAGCCGCATAGCCGGCTGCAACATTCTCTATTTCTTTTAACCTCCACAGCCATTGTTTACTTCAACACAGCAAAACGCACTGCGAGGGAGAAACGCTCGCCCCGCGACGAAACTCTAACTTAAACAATTGTGCCTATCCCGACTTCCGCGTCATCAGCAGCCCAGTTGTGTGGCTCGAGGCCACGGAATGAAAAGAGGAAAAACCTCAGAACTAGTTTTACAAAAGGCCAAAAATAGGATAAAGTAAGAAACACAAGCTACACAGAAACAAGGTGAGGTCGCAAACAAATGGACACGACCAGACCTACTTAATAACTACAACACAAGCACGCTATAAGGTTTTATAACATAACATAACATAACAGGTTAAAGGGCAAAGGAGGGCTAAGGCCCCATTAGATGCCCTGAAGTCCAAACAACCATAACTGAAAAGAAAGAACCAACCAATACCAAACGAGCCCAGCACAATTA
This sequence comes from Holothuria leucospilota, assembly GCA_029531755.1. NCBI lineage: Eukaryota > Metazoa > Echinodermata > Holothuroidea > Aspidochirotida > Holothuriidae > Holothuria > Holothuria leucospilota. Next base: position 40,506,303 of record CM055964.1, read on the forward strand.
GATTCTACCGCACTTATGGAAGAACTTGTCAATGTTAACCTTAAAGCAGTGCACAGATGTGGAGTTAACTACCCACTCAGGCAGACTATTCCACTCGTTAACAACTCTATGAGAAAAGCTGAACTTCCTAATGTCGAGCCTTGCAAAATTCTTAACCAGCTTCTTACAATGGCCTCGAACCCGAGAATTACATTGAACCTTTAAATAATTGCAAGAGGACAAAGGATTCCTTTCAAAGAGAAATTTGTACACCTGAAGCATGTCCCCCCTAATCCTTCTCAACTCCAGGGTGGTAAGCCCAAGATGCTTAAGTCTAACATGATAAGGTAGGTGTCTCACCTCGGGTATAAGGCGAGTGGCTCTCCTCTGAACTTGCTCTAAAAGAAGCTTGTCCTTTTCATAGAAGGGACTCCAAGCCTGGGCTGCATAGTCGAGGTGGGGTCTTACCAACTGCTTATACAGATTTAGTACAATTTCTTTACTAAAACTACTGAAATTCCTCTTGATCAATCCAAGCACCCTATTAGCCCTAGCAGCAGCAGCTGCACACTGTCTAGATGGCTTTAAATCACCTGTAATAACTACACCCAGATCCTTCTCAAAAGTCACATCACTCAGAATACTACCATTCATGTTATAATCATAGCTGAAATTTTTAGGACCAAAGTGAAGGACTTTGCACTTATCTGCATTAAAGACATTTGCCAAGTCTGAGACCATGAAAATAACCTATCCAAGTCTTTTTGCAGTAATGAGGCATCATCCTTATCACTAACCTTCCTATAGAGCTTAGTATCATCAGCGAACTTACTAATACTAGATGTGAGAGAGCTATCAATATCATTGATGAAAATTAAGAAAAGAAGCGGGCCAAGAACAGAACCCTGTGGAACTCCACTTGTAACTTCTTTCCAAGAAGAGAAATTACCATTAACAACAACTCTCTGAGATCTACCATTGAGCCATGAATTTATCCAGTCAGCACAACTGCCCTTGATGCCTAACCTATGCAGTTTAACCATAAGTCTACCTAATGGAGCTTTATCAAAGGCTTTTGAAAAATCAAGGTAAATGACATCAACACTGTGACCACAGTCAAGAGATAAGGAAACATCTTCAAGAAAGCTCAGTAAATTAGTAACACAAGATCTACTCGGTAAAAAACCATGCTGTGACAGATTGAGTAACCCATTATCTAAAAGATATTTAAGCAAACAATCCTTGATTACAGATTCCATAACTTTGCACACAACACTGGTTAAACTGACTGGCCTATAATTGCAAGGCAAGCTCCGATCCCCCTTTTTGAAAATTGGAGTAACATTAGCAATCCGCCAGTCAGCAGGTACAAAGTTTGAATCCAGAAACTTCTGAAAAATAATGCAAAGAGGAACTGACAAAATCTTGGAGCATTCATGGAGAATGACAGGATGGATCCCATCAGGCCCAGGGGCCTTACTAGCTTTTAAACTCTTCAACTTATTACAAACCACCTCTTCAGAGAAGACAACATCACTAACTAAAGAAGAATTATCAGAATCCCTACAAGTCCCCAAAACAGATGATTCCTTGGTAAAAACAGATACGAAATAATCATTTAACAAATTAGCCATATCCTGATGATCAGTAACTAGTGTGCCTTCATTACCTTGGAGAGGCCCAACACCCTCCTTAACCTTCTGCTTAGACCTGACATAGGCATGAAAAGATTTTGGATTTACCTTAACCTCCTTGGCCAATTGCTTTTCAAACTTAGCTTTAGTGTCAATAACCAAATTTTTAACTAAGAGTTCCTGCTTCTTGTAGACTGCAAAGTCATCAGAATTCTTACTGACCCTATATCGACGCCAGCACTTACGCTTCTTCCTGGCTGCTCTAAGTACCTCTCTAGACATCCAGATTGGCCTATTTTTTAACCACAGCTTTCTTGAGTGGGATACACAACTTTGTAGTGTCAGTAACTATATTTCGAAAGACACTCCATGCTTCAGTAGGACCTAAGTGAGACAAACGTGCAACCCAATCTATGGTAAGAAGCTCTTTAGCATGATTAAAGTTAGCCTTGCTGAAATCTAAAACAGTTTTTGTCACTACCTTGAAGTTTGCTGAAACAAAGTAACTCAAAACTTATGAGGTCATGGTCACTAGATCCTATCTTACCACCACTAGCTACATTTCTAACCATGTTTTTCGTCAGTACTTAGTACCAAATCCAGACAATTGTCCTCACGAGTGGGAAACAGAACATGCTGGGTAAAGAAACCATCAGACACTGCCTCGAGAAAATCCCTCCCATGTGACCCACTAGTACATGAATGCCAATCAATATCAGGAAAGTTGAAATCCCCAAACACAACTGCCCTTTTCGAAGAAACTATCCTAAAACTTTCGAACAAACTTTGATTATTATCAGCACAAGAATTTGGTGAACGATAAATAATACCAACAACTAAAGGAGTGCAAGACTCATTGCCAAAACTAATTTCACACCACAAGCAGTTAGAAAATCCTGAAGAAAACTTGTTGGTGACATCAGCACAATTTATGCTATCCTTAACATACAGTAAAACCCCTCCACCCCTACCACAGACAGTATCAGCCCTATCCTGCCTGAAAATTTTGTACCCAGGAACCTGAATTTCAGAGTTGTTGATATCACTGTGGAGCCAAGTTTCAGTAACCCCAACTATGTCTGGATTGTCTATGGAAATATGAGCAAGGAACTCACTGAACTTATTGAAAAGGCTGCGAACATTGGCAAACATGACCTTCATTCCACAAACTGCCCTATTTACATGTTTCCCCTTGTTACTAACACAATCACTCTGAGCACAATAAAACTCAGAAACCCCCCCATCCTTGGCTGACCTCACCCCTGCACAATTGCAATAAATAGTACAGCTATCACACAGTGATACAAGTTGAGCACGGCAAAAAGACGAGAGCGAAACGAAAACACGTCTGCTCCCGTCGAAGACCTGAACTGAACCTACCCAGGACGATAGTGGGTGATAGTGGTTTTGTTTTGTTTGTGTCGGTGTTGTTGGCGTTTGGTTTGTTTGGTTGTTGGCCATATGTGGTTATCCTTTCGCCGGTCTGGCCGTGTCCGTTTTTAGCACGTAAAAAGCCACCTTGAGGCGCCGTGCCATCAGGGCGGTGCCAAGTGAACACGGCCAAGCCGGGATGTTGCACTTTCCAAACGTCAACCGTGTCGTGATTCTTTGTAAACATATCCAATTCCGCCATGCCGACACCACAGCTCCAAGATGTGCACGTAGACATTCTGTCGAACTGTGTGACGTTCAGTTCAGGTCTTTGACGAGAGCAGACGTGTTTCGTCGAGCTCTGGGTAGGACGTTAAACTGCATCCGGTTGTGGAGCTTGTTAAAGCGTGGGGATAATGAGGTTACCCTTTGCCACAACTGCCTCCGGGACACCCTTGGGCAAGGTGCGCCTGTATTTTTGGCCCAGTTTTGTTCAGTTTTTTGTTTTTGTGTAAATAGTGTATATAGTGTACATAGTGTAAATATAGCAAGTTGACTCCACCCCGGACTCCTCGTGGCAGGTGGACCCCGCCCCGGACCCCTCGTGGCCCCTGTTGTTGGTGTCTGGTTTTTTGGTTGTTGGCGGTATGTAGTATTATTGCTTTAGGTTGGCCGGGGGGAGGTTGGTTTGTTGGGTATTTGGGTTGTTGTCAGTGTGTGTGTGTGGTTCTATTGTTGTAATGAACATAACTTTCTGTTTGATTTGGTGGTGTGTGGATAGTTTTGCATTTATGTTCCTGTCCGATCCGGTTTGAGTTTGTTTTTTGTTTGTATGTGCCGTTTCGATGCACTTAAAAAGCACCGTCGAGCTCTCGTTGCTTTGCCGTGCTCAACCTTATCACTGTGTGATAGCTGTACTACTAATTGCAATTGTGCATAAAACCTTATAGCGTGCTTGTGTTGTAGTTGATAAGTAGGTCTGGTCGTGTCCATTTGTTTGCGACCGCGCTTTGTTTCTGTGTAGCTTGTGTTTTTCTTACTTCCTCTTTTTTGGCCTTTGTAAAACTAGTTGAGGTTTTTTTTCCTCCTTTCGTGGCCTCGAGCCACACAAACTGGTGCTATGCCCGGAAGTCGGGATAGCACAATTGTTAAGTTGGAGTTTTCGTCTGGGGTGAGTGTCCCTCCCCCACAGGCGTTTACTGTGTTAAAAGACAATGGTGTCGAAATTAAAGAAATAGAGATGTTGCAGGCGCTTGAGGCCCGCAACACGTATGACCTTAAGTTTAAGTCTGATGCTGCCCGTGTTAAGGGTGTGTCATGCCTGAAGGGGGTAGAGGGGCTCACTGTCACCCCATATGATGGCTCTGTGACGGTGACAGTGCTTTACCTTCCCTTCGAGGTAGATCAGCGCCTGGTTGCGAGGGTTCTTAGTCAGTACGGAACTGTCTCTGAAATGTGGTGGTGTAAATATACTGGGGGTGAGTTGAAAGGTATATTTAATGGCAAGAGACAGTTCCGTATGGAACTGGTGAGGGACATTCCATCCTTCCTCTTCATAGGGGGTTCCAAGGCCCACATTAGGTACTTTTGTCAGCCCCGTACCTGTTTTAGATGTGAAGAGCAGGGGCACGAAGCCAAGTCGTGTCCCAACAGACGATGTGGGAAATGCTTGCAGTTGGGGCACGGCAAGGCAGAGTGCCCCAACGAGGTACGGTGCAACCTCTGTGAGGAGGGACATGTGTTTGGCGCCTGCCCCACATCGTACTCTGCTCATGTCAGTGCGGATGTGGGGTCGGCTAGTTAAAATAGGTAGGCGGTAGCATTATCTGATACTACGTAGACAGTCCCTTGTGTTAAAACTTTTTCAAAACAAGTGCTCTTAACGGACATTGCGTCTTTTAAGTAGACTAATGGCATCTATGTGCTGTTGGATTACATTAAAGACCGCAGATGCTTTGTAGCTCTGCTATAATAGGTTTTTTTACCTTTAACTAGACATGTTTCTGCTCTTGGTTTTAGATTTTGAGCTTCATCAGTAGTAGGACTTTTTAGTTCGTCCGACCTGGTCTTGATTCAAAATAAAGAAGATGCTCTTTCAGAGCGCCTCGATAAAAGCATCGAGATAGCAGTTTCAACCTCGTGACTTGTTTCCAGTTCAACGTTACTTTCCAATCTAGATTTAACTAGATAAACTTTAGGGTTGGACGCCCTTTTCTAGGCTAGTAACGGTGGTTTTGGAAAACTTTGACACAATATCCCTGACAGCACACAGCACGGGAGCCCCGCTAGGCCAATGCAAAAATAACCGTTGACAACGGCCACCAAAACATCAGCCCACCGCAACGCAAAGCACTGTGCTCCATCTGGAAATCGGGTGTCCCGATAATGCGTGCCAATGTCACAGCCGAGTTTCCTAAGCTCTGTGCAGAGTCTATCGTATCCTCATTCTTAAAAAATAATGAGTCCTTTTAGGGCTCTGAGGATTGATATTCTGTTGTTTTAATGGGGGTAGCCATGAAGTAAAAGCCCCCACAGAGCTGTTTTCTCTGTGTCCGACTGTATCGGAGAGGTTTTTAGTGAAATGTTCGGTTTGTTCCGCCTTCAGACTATTTCCGGTAGTTTTAAATCGGCCTTTCATGGCCGTACACTTCCTTTGAACTCTTTGAGATCTTACACGAAGTTTTTTCCTTTTTCCAGGGATCTCGAAAACTTCCTACTTTTCGTAGAAGAAGGGATATTTTATTTCAGTATCCTATTATACCATTTTTCGCCTTTTACAGCGGGTGATGCTTTTAGCAGGTTGGCAAGGATTACCTGTAGAGCCTTCTAAGTAGGTTTTGTGTTTACCAAAATTACTCTTTCGAGAGTGCTGTTTGAAGATTTTTAGTCTTCAAGAGTTTCTGAGATACCTTCTGTTATTAGGCTAGCTCAGAACTGAGAGGTGACAGCAGGACGAGGTTCTAATAAAGCCTTTGCGGCCAGTGTTTATAAACAGAATCCCGTGTGAGCCAATCAGAGAAAGGCAACGGGATGCATCCGGTGTGTGTAGCCACGCTGCTCTAATTTTGAATTTTGAAATTTGGAGGTCGCGGGGAAAGCGACCATTCACAAGAGAGCAGCGTTACACATGCGCGGAAGCTATGTCTTGGAACCTGATCGGAAATTTCTAGAAAGGAAAGGAAGATCTCAAGGAGCGGGGTAGTAAAAATACCGCGCACTTTTAGTGTATCTAATGAACGACTTAGTCGAGGACTAAAACAAGTACCATCCGTCGGCACTGTTTTTCCGGTGTGTTAACTGGAAAGGTGTCCGTTCGCCACTAGGTTGTTCCTTATTTCCTATTTTGGATAGGAAAAGAAGTGATATACAGGTGTCACGAAGCAAAATGTTTTGGCTATGAAGTATGTTTGTACTTTTGAAAGAAAAGACCGCAATACAGTTGTGGTGTATTGCTAGGCAAGGTTTTAAAACCTACTTATAATCATAGAGACTTCTGAGAGCCCACATTTTGGAAGAAATGTATCCTTGTTCTCGATGATTTTGAATAAGATCGAGATATGCCTTCAAAGAAGCCTCGAAAATTCCGGCTAACGGGAGAGGAATAGTTGAAGCAGAGTAAGTCCTATAAAGGGGTTGAGGAACATTGATGAGCGGGTTTACTTGAAACCAAGTTTTACACCTTTATGGGATTGACGTAGAAGCAACCGACAGAGGGCGCCTTTGCTATAGGGCCGTAAGTTAACTTGACAATTCCGAGTTGACGTGTTCTCACGTAACTTTTAGGCTTTGCGCCTCTGCTTCAGAAAATTTCTTCCGCGAACTCTTTTAGAGCTTCATTTTAAATATAAGGTATAGTTCCACCATTTAGAGTTTCTGATGTGTAATCAGAGGTCCCTTTAACTGGGCTAGGGAGGGTGATACCTTTTGACGTTAGGGGAGTATTACTCCGTTAAGTTTAAGTCGGAAAGGCCTCATGATATGAAGAACCTAATGACCGTTAAATAGTGCGTAAAATCGCCTTTGGAGGCTAGTGCACTGGAACCCTTTTAGGGTCGTGAAATAAAACTAAAGATCTCTAATTTTTTGAAGCAATAAGAACGGGCGGCGTTCTCTTTAATCTCCTTTTCGGCTACATCCAGCTTTCCTTTTTCACAAAGAGCGTGCTTGCCAATCACTGATCCAAACCAACCGAGATCTCGCCACTCCCTCCAGAGGAAACCAATCCAAAGGGTCAGGAGGTTCTCCGAGAAGGGGCGGAAGCACGGAGGTCTGGGAGGCTGTCGCCTCAGTCTTAGCGAAGTGTCTTAGCACCGAGGGATTGACAACTGTCCTTTCCGGAGCTTTCGGCTCCGTCCCGCTGCAGTTATTGGACTGCCTGCCCTTGTTTAAGAAGGGCGTCCCTGTAGAGGGAGACCAGCTGGTTTGTGGTCGCTTTTAAAGGATGGATATGACCATCTTTTTTGGTTCATGCTGGCAGTTTTACTCCTGCTCTCTAGACGGCTATATGACTGTATTGCTCTTTTTTCAGAGGCGAAAAAAATCCTTCTCTGGCTTTATTAGAACCTCGTCCTGCTGTCACCTCTCAGTTCTGAGCTAGCCTAATAATAGAAGGTATCTCAGAAACTCTTGAAGACTAAAAGTCTTCGAACAGCACTCTCGAAAGAGTAATTTTGGTAAACACAAAACCTACTTAGAAGGCTCTACAGGTAATCCTTGCCAACCTGCTAAAAGCATCACCCGCTGTAAAAGGCGAAAAATGGTATAATAGGATACTGAAATAAAATATCCCTTCTTCTACGAAAAGTAGGAAGTTTTCGAGATCCCTGGAAAAGGGAAAAAAACTTCGTGTAAGATCTCAAAGAGTTCAAAAGAAGTGTACGGCCATGAAAGGCCGATTTAAAACTACCGGAAATAGTCTGAAGGCGGAACAAACCGAACATTTCACTAAAAACCTCTCCGATACAGTCGGACACCGAGAAAACAGCTCTGTGGGGGCTTTTACTTCATGGCTACCCCCATTAAAACAACAGAATATCAATCCTCAGAGCCCTAAAAGGACTCATTATTATTTTTTAAGAATGAGGATACGATAGACTCTACACAGAGCTTAGGAAACTCGGCTGTGACATTGGCACGCATTATCGGGACACCCGATTTCCAGATGGTACACAGTGCTTTGCGCTGCGGCGGGCTGATGTTTTGGTGGCCGTTGTCAACGGTTATTTTTGCATTGGCCTAGCGGGGCTCTTGCGCTGTGTGCTGTCAGGGGTTTTGTGTCAAAGTTTTCCAAAACCACCGTTACTAGCCTAGAAAAGGGCGTCCAACCCTAAAGTTTATCTAGTTAAATCTAGATTGGAAAGTAACGTTGAACTGGAAACAAGTCACGAGGTTGAAACTGCTATCTCGATGCTTTTATCGAGGCGCTCTAAAAGAGCATCTTCTTTATTTTGAATCAAGACCAAGTCGGACGAACTAAAAAGTCCTACTACTGATGAAGCTCAAAATCTAAAACCAAGAGCAGAAACATGTCTAGTTAAAGGTAAAAAAAAAAAAAAAACCTATTATAGCAGAGCTACAAAGCATCTGCGGTCTTTAATGTAATCCAACAGCACATAGATGCCATTAGTCTACTTAAAAGACGCAATGTCCGTTAAGAGCACTTGTTTTGAAAAAAGTTTTAACACAAGGGACTGTCTACGTAGTATCAGATAATGCTACCGCCTACCTATTTTAATTAATCTACTCAGGAAGGCTCATTCCGGTCTCGCTTTGCGAAGCACTTCTGCGTCGGGCCTTCCCCTTCCTACTTGTCACTCCAGAGAAGGATTTTTTCGCCTCTGAAAAAAGAGCAATACAGTCATATAGCCTTCTAGAGAGCAGGAGTAAAACTGCCAGCTTGAACCAAAAAAGATGGTCATATCCATCCTTTAAAAGCGACCACAAACCAGCTGGTCTCCCTCTACAGGGACGCCCTTCTTAAACAAGGGCAGCCAGTCCAATAACTGCAGCGGGACGGAGCTGAAAGCTCCGGAAAGGACAGTTGCCAATCCCTCGGTGCTAAGACACTTCGCTAAGACTGAGGCGACAGCCTCCCAGACCCCCGTGCTTCCGCCCCTTCTCGGAGAACCTCCTGACCCTTTGGATTGGTTTCCTCTGGAGGGAGTGGCGAGATCTCGGTTGGTTTGGATCAGTGATTGGCAAGCACGCTCTTTGTGAAAAAGGAAAGCTGGATGTAGCCGAAAAGGAGATTAAAGAGAACGCCGCCCATTCTTATTGCTTCAAAAAATTAGAGATCTTGAGTTTTATTTCACGACCCTAAAAGGGTTCCAGTGCACTAGCCTCCAAAGGCGATTTTACGCACTATTTAACGGTCATTAGGTTCTTCATATCATGAGGCCTTTCCGACTTAAACTTAACGGAGTAATACTCCCCTAACGTCAAAAGGTATCACCCTCCCTAGCCCAGTTAAAGGGACCTCTGATTACACATCAGAAACTCTAAACGGTGGAACTATACCTTGTATTTAAAATGAAGCTCTAAAAGAGTTCGCGGAAGAAGTTTTCTGAAGCAGAGGCGCAAAGCCTAAAAGTTACATGAGAACACGTCAACTCGGAATTGTCAAGTTAAACTTACGGCCCTATAGCAAAGGCGCCCTCTGTCGGTTGCTTCAACGTCAATTCCATAAAGGTGTAAAACTTGGTTTCAAGTAAACCCGCTCATCAATGTTCCTCAACTCCTTTATAGGACTTACTCTGCTTCAACTATTCCTCTCCCGTTAGCCGGAATTTTCGAGGCTTCTTTGAAGGCATATCTCGATCTTATTCAAAATCATCGAGAACAAGGATACATTTCTTTCAAAAATGTGGGCTCTCAGAAGTCTCTATGATTATAAGTAGGTTTTAAAACCTTGCCTAGCAATACACCACAACTGTATTGCGGTCTTTTCTTTCAAAAGTACAAAGATACTTCATAGCCAAAACATTTTGCTTCGTGACACCTGTATATCACTTCTTTTCCTATCCAAAATAGGAAATAAGGAACAACCTAGTGGCGAACGGACACCTTTCCAGTTAACACACCGGAAAAACAGTGCCGACGGATGGTACTTGTTTTAGTCCTCGACTAAGTCGTTCATTAGATACACTAAAAGTGTGCGGTTTTTTACTACCCCGCTCTTTGAGATCTTCCTTTCTTTTCTAGAAATTTCCGATCAGGTTCCAAGACATAGCTTCCGCGCATGTGTAACGCTGCTCTCTTGTGAATGGTCGCTTTCCCCGCGACCTCCAAATTTCAAAATTCAAAATTAGAGCAGCGTGGCTACACACACCGGATGCATCCCGTTGCCTTTCTCTGATTGGCTCACACGGGATTCTGTTTATAAACACTGGCCGCAAAGGCTTTATTAGAACCTCGTCCTGCTGTCACCTCTCAGTTCTGAGCTAGCCTAATAATAGAAGGTATCTCAGAAACTCTTGAAGACTAAAAATCTTCGAACAGCACTCTCGAAAGAGTAATTTTGGTAAACACAAAACCTACTTAGAAGGCTCTACAGGTAATCCTTGCCAACCTGCTAAAAGCATCACCCGCTGTAAAAGGCGAAAAATGGTATAATAGGATACTGAAATAAAATATCCCTTCTTCTACGAAAAGTAGGAAGTTTTCGAGATCCCTGGAAAAGGGAAAAAAACTTCGTGTAAGATCTCAAAGAGTTCAAAAGAAGTGTACGGCCATGAAAGGCCGATTTAAAACTACCGGAAATAGTCTGAAGGCGGAACAAACCGAACATTTCACTAAAAACCTCTCCGATACAGTCGGACACCGAGAAAACAGCTCTGTGGGGGCTTTTACTTCATGGCTACCCCCATTAAAACAACAGAATATCAATCCTCAGAGCCCTAAAAGGACTCATTATTATTTTTTAAGAATGAGGATACGATAGACTCTACACAGAGCTTAGGAAACTCGGCTGTGACATTGGCACGCATTATCGGGACACCCGATTTCCAGATGGTACACAGTGCTTTGCGCTGCGGCGGGCTGATGTTTTGGTGGCCGTTGTCAACGGTTATTTTTGCATTGGCCTAGCGGGGCTCCCGTGCTGTGTGCTGTCAGGGGTTTTGTGTCAAAGTTTTCCAAAACCACCGTTACTAGCCTAGAAAAGGGCGTCCAACCCTAAAGTTTATCTAGTTAAATCTAGATTGGAAAGTAACGTTGAACTGGAAACAAGTCACGAGGTTGAAACTGCTATCTCGATGCTTTTATCGAGGCGCTCTAAAAGAGCATCTTCTTTATTTTGAATCAAGACCAAGTCGGACGAACTAAAAAGTCCTACTACTGATGAAGCTCAAAATCTAAAACCAAGAGCAGAAACATGTCTAGTTAAAGGTAAAAAAACCTATTATAGCAGAGCTACAAAGCATCTGCGGTCTTTAATGTAATCCAACAGCACATAGATGCCATTAGTCTACTTAAAAGACGCAATGTCCGTTAAGAGCACTTGTTTTGAAAAAAGTTTTAACACAAGGGACTGTCTACGTAGTATCAGATAATGCTACCGCCTACCTATTTTAATTAATTAAACGTACCGTGTATCGTGGTCAATTTTACTTAATGTTAATTGCAAAATCATTTGAGATGCTTTATGGAAAATGAAATAATTTAACACCTTGTCTTTGGTTGTACCAGCATGTATTTATAATGGACAGATCATCAAAAGGAATGGACATTTTAAATCAAAAGAGGAATAAAAACATAACTTTCGTTGAATACAATGAAACAGTTTCTTGTATGGTAATTGAGCTGTTTAATAGATGAGAGCACTAAACACTTTGTTGTAATATATGTATATATATATATATATATATATATTATATATATATATATATATATATATATATATATATATATATATATATATATATATATATATATATATATAAACAGTCCACCATGGGCCTTGGTTAGTTAGATTAGTTAGTTAGTTAGATGAGATTTAACGGCACACCAACACACACACTAGCAAGCGGGAGGTCCCGAGTTCGAATCCCGGTGGAGTCAACATTGCTTTTTCACCTCGCCCAGATTTTTCAGTTTTACCGACTCAACTCTACATACATCGCAGTTGCCGCAAGTGTTTATTCACCGTCAACTTTGTGCTATCACACGTTTCTGTATCTCTTCGGAGATCCGCTGGCGGGTTGACAATTGTGTTCGGCTGAATTGCATCAATTCTGATCTCTGGTAGGGCTTGCATCAAAGGAGAACTAGTGCTGTTCCCAAAATAGGTGCCTGCTCAGGAGGTGAATTGCGAGTGCTCCATATGGGGTTTGAACAAAGGCCAAACCATCTTGGCTTCATGGCTCAGTGGTTAGAGCGTCCGCACTAGCAAGCGGGAGGTCCCGAGTTCGAATCCCGGTGGAGTCAACATTGCTTTTTCACCTCGCCCAGATTTTTCAGCTTTACCGACTCAACTCTATATTTATATATATATATATATATATTTATATATATATATATATATATATATATATATATTTATATTTATATATATATATGTATATATATATATAAAAAATGAGTGATGGTGACATAATACTTTAATGGATGTAAATTTTCTTTGGCAAGTATCAAAAGCAAGCATATTGTACCACGGCAAGCCATTTGTGAATTAGTATTGAATATTTGCAGATATAATGGAATGAACTTCTGTTGCTCGTTCAACGACATCTGAATGGTTAGTTACCCGCTCTTCAGTTTTACTGCTGCACGCGATGACCACCTCCTACCCCTATCCCTTTAAACAGTACATTGATAACATAACTTTCTCACATTATAGTAAGGTTATGATTTTGTATAGTTACTTTCTGTTTAACATTAACTGTAGGAAGAATTGCAATATTTCACCAAATGGACCGTACAGTCCACCATGGGCCTTGGTTAGTTAGATTAGTTAGTTAGTTAGATGAGATTTAACGGCACACCAACACAAACGTGTTATATAGTGTCAACAAGTTTAAGTACGTTTCAAGTCCTTCCCTTTAGTCGCCTCTTACGACAGGCGGGAAATACCGTGGGCTTATTCTACAACCCCCAGCCCACAGGGGAACAACCATGGAGGGGATGGCTCGGTTTTGTGGCGCCGACAACCCGCCAGTCGTGGGAGTAAAAACCATGGGCCTTGGACCCAAAATTCCTGAGCACACCTAATTTACCCCTGACAAACTAACATTATGACAACCAATCAACATGGCACAAGAGTAAACGTAGGAGGGGAAGCATTTTTGCAGAATGTAATAAAATGGGCCATGCATGTGGGACATTGGACCAAAAAATCAATGAACACCCTAAATGGCCCACAATCCATTGTACATTGTGTCAAAGTTTCAAGCAAATACATGGAAGCAAACAGGGAGGAGCAGCATTTTGAACAAGTGTAGACAGATATTTAGATAGGGTGACACTGATGACAACATCTCACCAGCTTGCTGGTATGAGCTAAAAATAAAAAGGAGGTAGATATGGATGTGTTGTCCAAATTTGCCTACTGGCAGGTTGGGCATTTCCATTTGTCTGATTTGGGGGCTCGGGTGAGGTTCGCACAAGCCCTGCATAAAGGAAGAAACAAAAAAAAAATAAAAAATAAAAGAAATTAAGATACATCATGACCAAGTTCTATGAAGATTGATAACATCTCTCTGATGAGCACATCTAATATATCTGCTTACACCGAATTGATTTACATCTTAATCAACATCGTCACATAGATTCTGATTACTGCGAGTACATGACGTGAGATAGCAATCGACTGGTGGCAGTGATAGTAGGCCTAACCACTTAAGGCTTAGTAGTAGGCTTCCTGCCACTGTTCATGGCACTGGCCCTCTGCATGTTACATGCCTGACCAGAGTGTATACTCAGTCTTGTTGCTCGCACTGTGGGCTGGGGGTTGTAGAATATGCCCATGGTATTCCCCGCCTGTCGTAAGAGGCGACTAAAGGGGAGGACTTGAAACGAATTTATCTAGTTGACACTATATAACACATTCGTGTTGGTGTGTCGTTAAATATTATCTAACTAACTAACTAACTGCTCGCACTGGACAATTATTGATCTGAGATTCTGACATCATGGATTGTCACTCTCCAATTGGAGTAATAATCAGCAAATAAGTTCCAAATTCTTTCCTGTCCAAAGTGTTTGCGATGAAAGAACCTTCCATCACATTAGAAATCAAGATTCTTCCCATGGTAATGCATAACAACTGATCAACACTTCTCGTGTGAATGAACTGATCATGCATGCAAGAACGGGATACTACACTACATCGAAATTATTAGGAAATAAGGAAATAAAATTGCTGAACGATTACATTAATTGCACATGTTTGTGATTAAATAGTGACTTTATTATATGGCCACATCCATATTTCCCACACATTTCTTCTTAAAAATATGCAACTTAGATGCCTTAGGTATAATATTGTATTATCAATCTTGAGAATTAAATTTCCTCTTTACCAAAACTTTGATCTTCCATTTGTCATTTCTGTTTAAACATGACTTGTTTAACGATATCAATGTTGCATGTCGTCAACTTTTAATACAAGCAGTATATTTCATACATAATTTCTTTTTATTCAATTTCAGCGTAAATATTAACATATTTAAAATGATGATTAATAAAAAAAAAAATTGAAAAACATTAAGACATTGAATTTTGACATAATAGTACTACGACAAAAGTCTTATAGTTAAACCTGTAACGTTTGATCTAAATGTTCAGCTGAAAAAACATTGTAACTTAATACCTCACTGACACACTGGACAGTGTCTGTCAAAAGGATTACTGAGGTGTATTATATTTTTTCCTGCAATGCTTGTTACTTCGGGAAGGGAACACATCAACTACATCATTGAGTACTGCACATATTTTATTTTTTATTATCTTTAACAGAAGAACAGTGACTAGATGACCTTTAAGCTAAAATACCTGAACACCATATGTGTACTATCAGTCCATGATAATACAGACCAAATATCATGATAATCTAACTCAACCTTCAAGGGAACAAACTTTCTATGTGTTTCTGTAAAATGGCTGTAATTAACCCTGATGACATTTGACATCCAACTTCATGATCATCCCCATCTTCTTCACCTGGTGAACATTGTGGTAAGTTTAACATTATTGCCCAAAGCCTCTCTCAGAAGAAGCAATTTGAAAATTGTTGGCAGACAGATGGATAGATAAATACATAGAATAGGCAATGTGTGATGCAACAACACAACCAGCACAGCTGGTTTGGGGTAAAAAGTAAAAATGAGTAAACACTTATATCTAAACATGTATTTCAAAAAATGTGCATAAAACATACCAGTGCCACCAATTGTTACATGTGTCACATGCAACTGAGTTCTGTGTTGTTGTTGGTGGTGAATCCACACATGTTTTCTTACAATGGGGACACTTATAAACCTTATGGAAAGAAAAACAAATAATTTTGTAACATTAGCTTACTGGATGAATATACACACCAGTGTACACATGGCTGATGAGCAGGCATTTTGGCCATCTGCATAACGTAAACAACCATTTCATATGTGTCGGTGACTGTCTACGTGGCAGCCAAGCTCAGTGCCAGGCTGAGAACATAAAGAGTGTATTTGTCTCTTGGTTACATGCCAAAGAGAATTCTACACATTCCCACCATTCACACTTTGTAAATACGAATGGCTACCATAAGTAATGTTTATTAATGGTATCATCATTGGAAGTTATGTTATTCAAAAGGAATAATCCCTTTTTGAGGCCTTTGCATTTTTACCTTTGGTGACCTCAAATGATGTTTGACCTCTACACAACATGTCTTAACATGACAAATCTATATACCAAATATGGAAAGTTTAGGTCATTCATATCTTAAAATGTGCTTACAAGCTAAGCATCACACACACACACCCCTACATACACATGCCATCGTGACCGAATAGACTTCTTTTATCATCGAAACCAAAAATGAGCAGAAATGTGAGGGCGGTGCTTTGTTGCACTAGGGTTTATCCCTTAAATTTAACTTTCATGACTACATCATTTTTATGCTGTTTTAATAATCTGACCTATGCTGACCTCATATGACCGTTGACCACCACTAAATATAACCAAATGTAAAAGGGAAGGGTCTTGAACGTAATCAAAGGCGGGTTGTCTTTATAAGAAACTTAACACTTTCCACTAAGCCATGAACAAACTCGTTATATAAATGGTATTTGTATTCATGCAACAGTCACATCCTCCCTTACACATGTAATTCAGTACCTAACATTAGAATTATTACTGTTTAACTTATACTTGTGAAAAAACAATTAAAAGTTTGCTTTTTGACCTCTGGTGATCCCTGATTACAATCTTGTGAATTAATGGGAAATCTTGCTTTTTGACCTCTGGTGACCCCAGATGATGACTTTGGGAATTGTTCAGACATTTTGCACTTTGACCTTTGGTGACACCTGATGACCCCATCGGACGAATATTGGGAATTCTTGGAGAATTTTGTATTTCGTCATCTGGAACCGTACGTGACATTTGACTTATACTGAAAACAATGGGTTTCGTTTCTCGACACAACAAATCAGTATACCTACATTGAGATATCATGATTACAAGGTTTCAGTCTTTGATCTCTAGACACCCCAACTGACCTTTGACCTTCATAAAAAAACAACAGGGTGTTCATCTCAATATGACAAATATACATACCAAATGTGAAGTGTCTGTCATTGCTATCTTGAGAAATCATGTTTACAAACCATTAGCAAGGTTTTCCCATTTACAGGGAAGCTCGATAGTTCATATGCCTGTGTTAAGGGTTAGGGTTTAGCTCGTACCTTGTGTACGCACGTATGTATCTGTGCAGACTACAGTACAAGTACAGGTCTCTTTGAACAAAAATTTTGGAAACCCTTTAAAATTTTGGGGGACGCTCCAAATAGAAAGCTGAGTTTCGGAACTCTTGAGATTGGATGCCAAATGAAAACCTGTTATTATACCTTACCAACAGGGCTACCTTATGATATATAAACTGAATTTTCATCGTTATTAAGTACTTTTTAGGAAACAGCCTTCTTTCGTTTCGTGTCACCCCCCATGATTTCGGGGGAACAGGTGTGACATACAAGAATTATGAAGAATACAAGTTGAATTTATCTGAAAAACATTTATCATGGATTGAATTGATTTGCCTATTTACTATAGTAATCATATGACAAAGCATTCACATTTCCAAAATACCAGTATTATTGCTTCACCCAATTTTCCAAACAGAACCATAAAACATTACCTGACCAACATAACTCTTTGGTGTCCCCCACCCCCCTAGTTATGTTGGTTTACTAATGTCTTTTTTACCATTTGTATAAATATGGTCATTCTCAGATAACAGAAGTTCACTTGATGTAAGAATTAGGTCAAACTCTTTTGGAAAGAAGCACATTTGTAAAGAACTAATCAAAACAAAGCTGTTCAAGGCATCATACGACATCCTAATCAACAAAATTTTGGTGTCCCCCTTGATAAGTTATGTTGGTAAACTTTAATGATTCATCATTTGCACACACCACTACATTTTTGGGTGAGTTAAGTCACATGAAAAGTGGATATCAGAATGTTACCAGAAAACATCATCTCCAGTCTTTTGAACCATGTATTTAACGCATCACGCTGATGGACATTTGATTTTTTTGGTGCCCCCCATGAAGCCATAGTTATGTCCGCCTTCTCGATGTATGACAAACAAAAATTAAATGAAAACTGGCGCTTTTGACAAAATCTTATTACTGAAAACAGTGGTTTACATTGCACTTGAAAATTTCCAGGTCAATTCAACATTTAAAAATTAAACTGTTACCGTTTGGAAATTTACATGTTAGGTGTAATGGAAACGCCAATTCTTGGTGTCCCTGTTACACGCGACAGTCTTAATAAAGTTAAAGATCTTGCAAATACCACACATGTCCATAAATTGATAGAAAATAAAATACCAAATGGCAATTCTAACAATCTATGGGTGTCAAGCAGGACAATTTAAATAGTTAAATACCATTTACTACCTGAAAACAGTCAATATTGTATAAAATATGTAAAAGTGTAGACCTTTGACATGTGGAATTGTTGACAAAAATGAAACTTTTTTTCAAGTTTTGGAGAATTCTTTCAAACTTCCATGTTGTTGTTAAAAAGGGTTCTAAATCACACTCAGCTATGAATTTCCAACCACTAAGGATTTTTGTATATTCTTCTAAAAGGAACTTAAACCCCTGCTTTGGGGCCCCGTTATGTTAGTCAATTTACTGGTATGTATATGTTTGAATGAGTGTCCTCATGTGTACACAAGGCTGTATGTTCTCTATCATGAGTTATAAATTCAATCAATAAAGATGATTTTTAAATTTTGACTTTATGTCCCACCATTGGTACCCTAATTTAGAGAAAGACCCATAAACACTTCTGTATAGTTAACTTTATACACATAGTCTATAAAGCATTGACCCCTTCCTTTGATCGAGTAAAAAACCTGTCATCAATGATTCTGTTTAGAGTAGTTTATGGTCATGAATTGAATTCTGATGCTAATGTTATGTTTTGCTGTCAATCACACAAAACTGAAGCTGGAATCCACAAAGACAGAGGGAGTAGTGTGACTGCTGCATGATTCAGCATGAATGAATGTTTACCATGAAAGCAAATTGGTGATACCAGAATAATACTTGTAACTTATGGTGAAAGTGGATAATTTTCAGCTTTTGATATTGCTAATATTACCACTTTTTGCAATACTGTCAAACTTATAAGCATAACATTAGCACATAATAAATGCACTCCACTAAAAAAAAATGGAATGTATTCATACCCTTTCATGATAAATTTATAGCATCTACCTGTCTGAAGCTAACATAATAGTAAGGGAGGCAAATATCCATGATCTGTCACCTCACTTGACTAGGTAGGGTTGCTGTCAAGAATACGTAACGTCTGCAACATTGGCTTTTTACGTGCTAGAAACGGACACGGCCAGACCGGCGAAAGGATCACTACATATGGCCAACAACCAAAAAAAAAAACCGAACACCAACAACACAAAACAAGTAAAATCGCCCAAAACACCAGACCGAATCCCTCGACCAGCGAGGACACTCCAGCTCCGGTACGGCTTCTTGGAGTCTTTGTTACTACCAACAGAAACCACCACCACACCCACCACCAACTGTCTTGGGTAGGACGTTAAACTGCATCCGGTTGTGGAGCTTGTTAAAGCGTGGGGATAATGAGGTTACCCTTTGCCACAACTGCCTCCGGGACACCCTTGGGCAAGGTGCGCCTGTATTTTTTGCCCAGTTTTGTTGCTTTAGTGTAAATAGTGTATATAGTGTACATACTGTAAATATAGCAAGTTGACTCCGCCCCGGACCCCTCGTGGCAAGTGGACCCCGCCCCGGACCCCTCGTGGCCCCATGGGGCAGTTTGTGATGATTGTTTGGTCTGGTGTTTTGGTTTTTTGGTTGTTGTTGGGTGGTAATGGTTTGGTCTGGTGTTGTCTTTCGTTGGCGTTATGTAGTAATATTGGTTTAGGGTGGCCGGGGGGCGGTTGGTTTGTGGGGTATTTGGGTTGTCAGTGTGTGTGTGGTTTTATTGTTGTAATGAACATAATTTTCTGTTCGATTTGGTGGTGTGTGGATAGTTTTGCCTTTATGTTCCTGTCCGATCCGGTTTGAGTTTTTGTTTTTGTTTGTATGTGCCATTTCGATGCACTTAAAAAGCACCCACCACCAACGACCCAACAACACAATCTCAAAACAACGCACGCCCAAAGGCAACAAACACCCGAAGGCAACAACACACCCCAAGGCAACCACAGCGCTGGGGGACATGGGGTAGGGGGGTCCACTTGTTACATTTAAATCACTATTTACAGTTTACTGCAACATTGTAACATTAGCACACACTTTTTCAAAATTTTTTATCCGAACCATTATAAAACACATCATATTTATACTTTTTTTTTCTAAGAAATCTTACACGTGCTGAATTTGTAAGACAAAATACCAATTTGTTCCCTTTGCAAACAAGGGCTTGCCTAATGTTTGACACCCTGTGTTAATGTTGCTAATGTAACTATTGACAGCATTCTGATGGGAACTTAACACTAACCCA
Source organism: Holothuria leucospilota (assembly GCA_029531755.1). Classification (NCBI taxonomy): domain Eukaryota; kingdom Metazoa; phylum Echinodermata; class Holothuroidea; order Aspidochirotida; family Holothuriidae; genus Holothuria; species Holothuria leucospilota. The sequence continues at coordinate 40,526,492 of CM055964.1, forward strand.
GTTAATTTCATTTGGACGAAGGAAACGCACAAGGAGTTGTATCTCCTTTTTATTTTTTACTGAAAATTGGACCTGAATGCATCAAACTAAGGGAGCTTTAAGCATTATTGGCAATTTTTATTTTTTCTCCATTGTGAGAACAGATTGGAACAGTAATTATGAAAATGTCAAAAGTTCTTAGAGGAAACACTGGCCAGCAGTTACAGAGTTTTATCATTTAATGCCAATTCATGCGTCCTTCCGAAACTCCGCATGCTGCTGTTACTGTAAGTCCCTAATTCCAGGAGTGGAAATTTGTCAAATCTTTATGGAGTTAATGGAGTGCCATGTATCTCATACGTACTGTAACTTCCATCTAATAGCTTTTGCATTGCATGAAAGGTCAAAATCAAGTTCCCATATTCATGAGTTTTATAGCTCACTACCACTTAAAACTGAACAGTTCACAGGTGTGCTACAACACTTCCATCTACTACAAGAGATGGATTTAGAGAAAAATACAGTAACATACTGTACCCTAGACATGACTGTAATTCACAGAGCCTCTTTCAAAAAATAACACCGTCTGTGACTTCTACATCTTCCCTCTCATCATAAAATCTCATGCCATCTTTTGGCCTTCCAAACTTGCTGTATGTGTAAGTCAGTTCACAGTGACTACATTTTAGCGACAACTTAAGTTTCTCCTTCACACCTTCCAAAGAAACGTATCGCACTTTGCACCGTGTCTTTAAAACAAGTTCACGCTCACATTCTATGCAATGTCCAACTGGTGGTGCAAAAACGTGGCTATCACCGCAAAAACAATCAAGTTTCCCAACAGCTTTAATGGTATTGGTGTCTTCCACGGTGAAATCAAAAAATTCCACCAGCAGCTTTGCTCGGAGAGTGGGGGGAGGGGGGAGTTCTGGCGGGATGCAGTTCATCGCACGTTTCACTCTCGTCACTTTTTTGATGTCACCACTGATTGATTTCAATTTGTTTTCCTGTTCCTCTTCTGCCTTTACTACCTCAAGCAGAGCCTGAATGGAAAATTTTGGCCTCTTTGCCATTGGCACCTACAGTAGCAAATTAAACAATACAAAGACAGAGTCAACATATTTTATAATATGACATGGGAAAATAACGACAATGACGACAAACACAACCACAACGACAATGACAATAATAACAATAATAATTATGATACTACTTATAATAATTATAATACTAATATCAACAACAAAAATGATAACCAAAATGCAAAATGCATTGAGGTTATTAATGCAAATTAATGCCATGTTATCCCATTTCTCTCAGTCAATGATCAAATGCTATTTTAACATGATGGAAAAATACAGTTTTGTGTTCATATTTGATCTTGGATATTCTTGCCTTTGGGCATTTTGGAAACTTCACATAATCATCTTGGGAATTCTTGGAAAATTTGGCTTTTTGACTGTGATGATCAAGATATATATCTTGGAAAATTTTGCTTTTTCACATGTGGTGTGACCCAGATAAAGATCTTGGGATTTCTTTGGGCTTTTTTTTTGTGACCCCAAATAATAAAGATCTTGGTTTTCAGTTTGACCCCTGTGTTCCAGGATAACAGTCGACCTCAACGAAAATCTAAATGATTCTTAGTCTCACCGAAACACATCTGCATACCAAGTATGAAATTTATCCAAGCTTCCCTTCATCAAGAAATCGTGTTAAAAAAATTTCCACTGTTTGACACCAGTGACCCCAACAGATAGCCTTTGAACTCTACCAACCAGACAGCCCAAAGGCTTAGTGATTCCTTGCCGAAAGGGTGCTTTGTTACACCAATGGTCATCCCTCAAATTTATACTTCTGTACTACATCGTTTTTATGATGTGTTCACAATTTGACCCCTGCTGACCTCACATGACCTTTAAACCCCACCAAAACTTGAAAAACAAAAATATGAAAAAAAAATCTTAGAAGGGATCTCTCTGTGCTTTCTCCTCTCAACATGACAAATTTAAATTTATATATAAAGGATGAATAGTGTCGGTTATCCAAGCTTCCTACCCCGATCCTTGACCTCCATCAAAAACAATAAGGTTCTTCCTCTCACCATAATGCATCTGCATTCTACCTTGAGATATGGTGTTTAACAAGGTTTTCAGAATTTCACCCCTGGTGACCCCTAATGACCTTTGACCTCCAACAAAAACGATGGAATTCTTTGCCTTACCATAATGCATCTACATACTAAGTATGAAATTTATCCAAGCTTCCTACATCAAGATATCGTGTTAACAAACTTTTCAAGGTCTGATCCCTGATTTTCCTCTCACTATAGGGCATCTACACAATAATAAGTATGAAATTTATTCAAGCTTTCCTAACTCAAGACCGTCCTGGGTATGACGTTAAACTGCATCCAGGTGGGGTGAGGAGGTAGTGCGTGGCCAGTAGTTTGCCCCCAACTCTCGCCTATAAAATGCGCACATGATACCGTTATTACTCATCCCATGATGCAGTGTTCTCCACTAGCTGTTTTGTCCGGGGGCTCCGCCCGTACAAAATCTTCCACACTACTTTAGCGCCCGGACAAAACTTTGCCGCCCGCACAGAAAATTGACCCGCCCGGTCAAGTTGTTTTCTGTACTCTCAAATTCAGGGTTGCCATATTGGCGTTTTAGACGCCAAACTAGGCAAATTTGGCGTTTTTTTACCTCTGTCGGCCGGTAAAATTTGAAAGTGCACGCCAAACGGCATTTTGGCGTTTTTTTGGGCCTAATGCAAATAAAAATAAAACACCCTTTTTTCACGAAATTTTAAGAAAAACCCTTCTTTTTTCCCCGATTTTTATAGTCACCCGAGTGAGACGTAAAGGGTTTACAATTTACACTCCACCTGTAACAATAATAGATTGAGTATGTAATGATGTATATCGTATTACCGTATGTTGACAAAACCAATCACGACTGAAACTCTCCAGACGGTCAGGGAAGTAAAGAAAGCGGGAAGCGCGCGGTTTTAGAGAGAACCGCTGATAAGGTCTTCCAGAGGATGATGCTGCAAAGTGCAAACCACAATTTTTTCTCTCTCTGGTGGGGAAAATGACAGCCCTTGTAGTTCATTGTTAATTAGGCCGGGTCGCATTTTTTGGAAACAAACAGTTGCCAGGTTCAAGGTGATGGGCACAGGAAACACGTGACAGGAAATGAAGATGAAGAACTATCAAAGCTTAGACGAAGCATTGTAATTGTGGGAGGTGGGAAAGGAAGATAAAGAATAGACACCTAGGTGTTTGCAAATCACAATTTTCAATCACTTTATTCGCTTTCACATTCGTGGTCTTGAAGCACCTTTTTGATAGTGCACACCTTACGGTTTGTGAGTGTCCCTCGTGAGAAAAAGCTTGATTTTGTTTCATATTGTAAAGCTAAAGGGAACGACGGTGAATAACTTCAAATCACAAAATGTCGAAGTGGAATAAAAATCATGAGAAGGGACGAAAACACAAAGTTGAATGGGAGAAAAAATTTGCTTGGGTGTCAGCATCTGAAGAAGGAAGCAATAAAGCTTAATGTAAGTTGTGTCACCGATCAATGCTAGCCAAACGCGATTCACTTATTCAGCATGAAAATTCAACTGTCCACAAATCACACGTTCGTAGAGCTTCAACAAGCAAACCCTTAGTAGATTATTTCCAGAAATGTGCAAAAAAGGAAACGCAGGAAAAAACAGTGTGTTCTCAAACTTAAATTACATAGAACCAAATGTACAAATCTGATCACGGACGTTATTGGGCCGGTTTTCAAGGAGGATATGGTGGAAGATGTTAAGGACAAAAACTTCTCATTGATTATTGATGAGACTACTGACATTTCCACAGAGAAGGAGCTTGCTATCATCATCCGGTATTACAGCCAGAAAGCTCAAAAGATCACTGATAGTCTATTGGAACTTATTCCGATGTGTACTGCCACAGGTGAAACCATCTTCAATGGGATAACAGAGGCTCTCGCAAAATGTTACCTGTCTCTAACAAATTGCATTGGGTTGGGTTGTGATGGTGCTAGCACAATGGTGGGACTGTACAAACTCTGTTTGGTCGAGAGTGCATGAAAAAACCCAAACTGCGTTCTCATGAGATGCATCTGTCACTCCTTGGCATTGTGCATACAACACGGGTTTGACAAACTGCCGAGTTGTGTAAGTTACTTGTTGCAGGAAATTCCTGGTTCGTTTTCCCACAGCAAAGTGTGCAGAGAAGATTTCAAAGCCCTCTATGAAGAAATGGATGATCGCAGCAGTTCTGAAGTGCCATTTATTAAACTATCGCAAACCCGGTGGCTCTCAAGGGGGAAGGTTATAGGACGAATTTACAAAAACTGGGTTGCGCTGCAGAATTATTTCTCGACTATTAATGCAGACCACCAAAAGTTGAATGGACCCCAAAGGTACAAGGCAAGAGAAATTTTGAACATGCTCCTGGATAAAGCGAACTATCTGTATTTGACATTTGCATTGCCGATCGTTACAGAATTTGAGCGTGTTAACGCATTCTTTCAAGCCGACAAGGCAGACCCCAGTGCAGCACTGGATGAGCTTAACTTACACTTCCAAAGTTTGAAAAGTCGAATGTACGAAACTTTTGGTAATCAAAAAGCAACCTCCCTTGTAGACTTTGGAGCAAATTTTGTTTCGGAATCTGCTGAGTTTTTGAAATCCTCCACTGTTAATGCTCTGGCAGCTGTCAAACAAAGGTGCTTGGAAATGCTGAACGAGTGCATCGCACAGGTAGAGAAAAGACTACCCGAACAAAAGAACGCGTTCGTGGGCCTTGCAACCCTTAGCCCTGGTACTATCCTCAGTCAAACGATTCGTTGTCAATTTGTGAACCTACCATTTCAACATTTACTTGGTGAAACGTGAACAAAATTGAGGAGCAGTACCGTCAAATTCTTCACATCGACTGGAGGGACCACTTTCCCGACAATAAGATTCCAAACGAAACTGAGGCATTCTGGGCTTGTGTATGTCGATATGAGGATGCTGCAGGCAACAAGAAATTAAGGGAATCATCCATGTACGCTCTGTCCTGCTTTACCATCCCCTTGAGTAATGCTGTAGTTGAGCGTCTATTCAGCTCTGTTACTTTCGTGAAAAACTCATTCCGGAACAGGATGAGCATTAAAACACTAGACGCCATTACACGGATCAGGGGTGTGTGCTTTTTAAGTGCATCGAAACGGCACATACAAACAAAAAACAAACTCAAACCGGATCGGACAGGAACATAAAGGCAAAACTATCCACACACCACCAAATCAAACAGAAAATTATGTTCATTACAACAATAGAACCACACACACACACTGACAACCCAAATACCCAACAGACGAACCTTCCCCACGTCCACCCTAAACCTACACGGATCAGGACCACACTCCATTTTCAATCAAAGTGCTGCAAAGACTTCATTCCTACGGAAAAGATGTATAATACCCTGTTCAACTCCAGCATGTATGAAACAAGACCGAAGCAAGACGATCGGCCACAGCCACACGACCTTCAGTCTGAAGAGGAGAGGGAACTGTAGGCCATTAGGCGTATAGGTACCCGCTTGAGAGTTCAGATAGAAATCCCTCGTGTTCATATTTATATTTTGACTGTACTAATTAACTGACTAAACTATCACCAGGAGAAAGTCTTTGTGTTACTTTTTTTTTTTTGTCTTTTGAAGACTTGTAACAGTTTCTCACTGAATATGTTTCGTTGTGCACAGTTTGAATGTGAATAAGACTCAGAGATGCTGACAAATGACAATAGTTCCCAACCATTAGACGATGATGGCCTGTATCGTGTTGTGGCATCGGTAAAGATATCTTTAAATTTTCTCTCATTTTGTTCGAAATTGTAAGCCTTAGTTATCCAAAACTGTGAAAACTAAAAACGTTGACACGTGTAATATATACTGTACATAAATAAAGGGTCATTTTCCTCAAGTAGGTGGTTGTTCTGATTTGGCGTTTTTTCATGTGATTTGGCCGGTTTCGCCACAGAAAATCTGGCAACCCTGCTCTCAATCACAAACACCACAACTTAGTCGTTTAACTGCCTTTTATATTTGATTTCAAATACTCATGACAAGCAATGTATAATAAAACATCGGAGATGCAAACCCAGCTCACTTGCACCTGAGCTCTTATATCGTTCAATATGTACTTAGGCTACTGCGTTTCTTTCGTATGTTTCCAAAGTAGAAATCCGTTACCATCAAACTCATACACTAAACGAAACCATTCAATTGAACTGTCCCCTAGGTTTTCCGATTTTCACACGAAATTTCCATTAAAATCAACTGGAGCTTCAGATCTGCAAGTCAAATATATTTAGAAAATGCAATTTGCAAAAAAACGACCTCGAAATGCCCAGATTTGAACTCATAGGGAAGGCTAAGAACATGGCCGTAGATTGCACCATTTGCGATCTAAGCCCTCCTAAATTGTCAAAATTTTCCCAAAGGGGACGGGATGTCCCCCTCTCCTTAGACCCCTCCCCAGGACGGCGATCACAAGAGCCCCCGGACAGAAAACAGACCAGTGGAGAACCCTGTCGAGTTGAACATTTCTACGCCATTTTCACCAGAATGCATACATGTTTCAACTTCTGTGTAATTCAAACACAAAAAGCTGCCCTCAAAATGACTCAGAAATAGGGTTGGGCAATACTGACTTTTGACCATCGCGATAACAGATAATTACAAGGATAATCAAATAATCACGATAATTTTCCTTAGACAATTTCCATGCGAGTTCCATCATACTGGAATATTCAGGGTTAAGAATAATCAGTGTATCTATTCCTGTTTGTTGCCATTTTGTGAACCCTGTGTGCATTGGTACTTGCTGGATGAAAAATAAGGAAAAATATTGCCCCTGCACCTGTGCATACAATTATTTGCCTGTTCTGCATACACTAATGGACCTACATGTGCATTGTATCAACTGAATTATGTACTTTTTCAAAAGTCCCCTCGACACTCTGGCGAAGAGCCAAGGGGCGAAACCAAACAATACTCCCGAAGGAGTTCTGCTCCCTTCTGGAGCTACGTCCCAAATGGACAATACGTCCTCTAGAGGACAAACATGTGTGGTCCTGCTCTAAACTGGCTGAATAGAACAGACGCCGCACGTACCTGGATGCATTGTATCAACTGAATTATGTGCAGGACACGGACATAGCCTGAAGTATCAGTGTTTGCATACATAAGAGACCTGTACCGAACGTGACTGTGAATGTGTGTGCTTTTTAAGTGCGTCCTGGGTAGGACGTTAAACTGCATCCGGTTGTGGAGCTTGTTAAAGCGTGGGGATAATGAGGTTACCCTTTGCCACAACTGCCTTCGGGGCACCCTTGGGCAAGGTGCACCTGTATTTGCCCTGGTGCTTTTTAAGTGCTGTTGCCTTCGGGCGTAGTGTTGCCTTCGGGCGTAGTGTTGCCTTCGGGCGTAGTGTTGCCTTCGGGCGTAGTGTTGCCTTCGGGCGTAGTGTTGCCTTTGGGGCGTCGTGTTGCCTTTGGGGCGTCGTGTTGCCTTCGGGCGTGTTGTTGCAGTGGGGTGTAGTTGCCTTCGGGCGTGGTGTTTCCTTTGGGCGTGTGGGCGGAATTTGTTTGGGTGGTATGTGGTTGTGGGAGTTGTTTTGGGGTTGGCTGCAGTGGCAGTTACTGGAGTTCAGTAGTAACAAAGACTCTTTTGTTCCCTGTTGCACGGTATGTATAGTTTGTTTAGCATTTGTGTTTGTGACCCGTCATGGTTTTGTTTGGGTTTGGGTTTTTTCTTTAGTTTGCCAGTGCCTGTTTCTACGTACTTAAAAAGCTCTTTTTAAGTGCATAGAAACGGACACTATCAAACAGGAAGAACCAAATCCGGACCGGCAAGAACACAACCATGAACTACTTACAATCATTTACAAAGTTACCTTACACCAAGCTAGCAAAACAAAATTTCTGTGGCCAACATATACGACATCCCCAGCCCACCCACCACACAAGACTATTTACAAACAGGAAAACAACACGCCAGAAGGCAACAACAAACGTCCGAAAGCAACAACGCCCGAGGGCAACACAACACGCCCGAAGGCAACAACACGCCCGAGGGCAACTTCACGCCCGAAGGCGACAACACGCCCGGAGGCAACAACACGCCCGAAGGCAACACCACGCCTGAAGGCAACTTCCCGCCCAAAGGCAACACCACGCCCGAAGGCAACTTACAAGGACACAATGAGTCAGATATCGAAAATTCCCCCTATTCTATGATGTCGTTTCAACCACAATTAGTAAATTACCACAGTCAAAAGTTCACGGCCCTGTAAAGCCCAGAGTAAGATCCTGACATTTTTTCTTCTTTGAATTGGGAAGTTGGAAGCTGACACGAAGTTCTAAAATTTATTTTGGGCTTTTTCAAAGGAACTACAGCTAGTTAATTACCAATCAGTAATTCATGGCCCCTTAGAGCTCAGAGAAAGTCCAGACACCCAGGGTGCATTCCATGCACTCCGATCTGAAGATGTTGAGCGTAAAGTTGGCATTTTCCTTATGTTTTCTATTGTTTTTCTTGGCGTTACATCGGTGTGGCTTGACACTTTTTTTTTTTTGAACTGAGAAGTTGGAAGCCAAGGCTAACGTTTAAAATCCAGTTTAAGTTTTTTCAAACAAATTTACATTCCTAAATGCACGACGCAATTACAGTGAAGTTGAGTGAACGAATTGCTGACTATAGCCTAGGCATACCTGCGCAATTGCTGACTGGAATTCAAACAACCATCGTAATAGGTATAGTTTACAGGCAGTTATCAATCACATGGTGCTGGTTTGTGGCACAGAATGTATGGACTCGTTTGTCCTGAAAGGACTGTGTAGGAGTTATTTGGGTACATGGTGTAAACAGGCCTGTACCACATCAAAAGATGGTGGGGAATATATATCGCTGAAATTGTGCCATGTATAAGAAAGTTTTCTAGAGGTATTCATTGTGACATCATTGTATGTTTGGTTCCCTTCCATAAGTGTACATGTACATGCATTATTGCATTTGTTTTTCATTGACAGGTACTTGCAAAGTACAGAAAACCATATTCCAAAACAAACACTAAGTCGTTGGAGAGAAAGTCAAGAAAAATCATCTGAGAACCCATCTGAGCACTTTATAGTGAGGTACAGTATTTTGATAACAGAAAGACCCCACATTACTGTAACCAGAGCAAGACATGGCATCAGTGGCATAGATACCATTGTATCCGTTGATGATAACCTTGCTCCCCTCCAAAAAAAAGTGTCCTGGGTATGACGTTAAACTGCATCCAGGTGGGGTGAGGAGGTAGTGCGTGGCGAGTAGTTTGTCCCCAACTCTCGCCTATAAAATGCGCACATGATACCGTTATTGCTTATCCCATGACTGGCGGGTTGTCGGCGCCACAAAACCGAGCAAGCCCCCTCCCCCATGGTTGCCCCCTGTGGGCTGGGGTTGTAGAATATGCCCACGGTATTCCCCGCCTGTCGTAAGAGGCGACTAAAGGGGAGGACTTGAAACGAATTTATCTAGTTGACACTATATAACACATTCGTGTTGGTGTGTCGTTAAATATTAACTAACTAACTAACTAACTAACTAACTAACTAACTAACTAACTAACTAACTAACTAACTAACTAACTAACTAACTAACTAACTAACTAACTAACTAACTAACTAACTAACTAACTAACTAACTAACTAACTAACTAACTAACTAACTAACTAACTAACTAACTAACTAACTACTAACTAACTAACTAACTAACTAACTAACTAACTAACTAACTAACTAACTAACTAACTAACTAACTAACTAACTAACTAACTAACTAACTAACTAACTAACTAACTAACTAACTAACTAACTAACTAACTAACTAACTAACTAACTAACTAACTAACTAACTAACTAACTAACTAACTAACTAACTAACTAACTAACTAACTAACTAACTAACTAACTAACTAACTAACTAACTAACTAACTAACTAACTAACTAACTAACTAACTAACTACTAACTAACTAACTAACTAACTAACTAACTAACTAACTAACTAACTAACTAACTAACTAACTAACTAACTAACTAACTAACTAACTAACTAACTAACTAACTAACTAACTAACTAACTAACTAACTAACTAACTAACTAACTAACTAACTAACTAACTAACTAACTAACTAACTAACTAACTAACTAACTAACTAACTAACTAACTAACTAACTAACTAACTAACTAACTAACTAACTAACTAACTAACTAACTAACTAACTAACTAACTAACTAACTAACTAACTAACTAACTAACTAACTAACTAACTAACTAACTAACTAACTAACTAACTAACTAACTAACTAACTAACCCTCAAAAAAAAATCAAAGTAGCAGTAAAGGTTGCTCTTAATGCCTTCATCAGTTTTTGTGAGTGAGGTTGGGTGATATATCAAAAATGATTGTTATCTTGATAATTTGTTTTGCAAGACAATACGAAATTGAAAATGATGATAACTTCTTGTAGGAAAAATGTGAAATGCGGGGCTTGAAATAACTGGCAGCACCGACAGCCACAGCTGTTGGGCCCTTACTGATGGCCGTGGTGCCCCTCAGTCAATGTCCTATGAAATAACATAGACCGACAGGCAATTTGCTCGTTTTGGCTGTGTCCTTTTTCAAGCTTATTCAAGCCCTGTAAAATGATTTGCCTCGTGTTGTTTTCTTTCTTCGTTTTGCTGCCTCCAACAAAGTAATTCATTTATTGAGGGATTCTTTTATTACATGGAACTGATGTTAAATGTAAAATCAACTCATTTCTCTCCACATTTTGCCATCAAGGACAGAAAGAAACACATTCTCCGTCCTGGGTAGGACTTTAAACTGCATCCGGTTGTGGAGCTTGTTTTAAGCGTGGGGATAATGAGGTTACCCTTTACCACAACTGCCTCCGGGGCACCTGTATTTGCCCTGTGCTTTGTACGTGTTGTTGCCTTTTTGTTGAATTTTATCTGTTGCATATTTGAACGTTTTAGTCTCACTCCAGTTTGCATGCGTGATTTCTTAACCAAACGTGTGATTTTAAACCAAAAAATATCAAGTGAACGAACTACAGAAATCCGGTTAACCTGAACATACGGTAGACTAGCCTACCGTTGCCAAGGCCTAAGTTTATAATAAACAGCCATACGGGCCGCACCAAACTCAGTCAGAGGCACGGTAAACTAAGTATTCTGCATTTATCTCTCAGGTTTAAAGTACAGTTTGTGAAACTTAAAGAAACTTACAACTTATATGGACCTCTTTGAGTTTTCCGCCTCTTCCTTTCCATCGTAGCAACACAAAGTTGCACAAAAACCTCAAGCAAACCCGTAGCTGTCAGTGTAAAGTAGTAGCAGCCAAACAATTACTGTACTGACTTTTAAGTTGTACGAACGCAAGACGAATGTTACCAGACAACTAAAATTCTTTCGAAATTTTTCAACATTTGATTTATACTTTTATTATAAATATTACTCAAAGCTTAGCTCAAGTATTTAATTTTTGTATCGTTTGTGCGAAAACTTCCTTAAAAATAAATAATAAGATAAGTAAAATTATTGGGCCATTGAGAAATGGGGAAACCATTGTTGCAGCATTTTGTTTAGCAGGCCGTTGATCGTCAGCCCTATTTTATGGGGATTCTGAAATTCTACATGCAAAATTAGTATGTGATAAGTAATTTGTATCATTTTAATAATATTTGAAAAGGTAAAAACTATTGTAAGGATGAAAAAAGAACAAAATTATTTGAAGCAAAGGATCGAAAATGTAACATAAGAATTACCTTTTATAAACAAACCCCCTCAAAAAATGGTACAGTCAAGCTTCCGCCAAGATTTGAATCATGAAGAGCAGCTGAAGAAGTGTATGTGACAGCAATACAATATAGCACCCACTACAGGCTACGTAAATACGCTAAACATTAGGCCTAGCCTAGCCTAGGGTACCTAGGCCTAGTTCTCACGTACACTTTGCTCCCTGAACTAGGCCTAGGCTATTGCAACACAAAGTTTTTTCCCGCGTTATTACTGTGAGAGTAATATCGTCTGCGTGTGTTTCTGCACTGATTGTTGCTACATACACGTATGTGCGTACATGATCGTAACCATAGCTATGAACTATGTCAACATTGAACTGCAGTGCGTGCTATATAGCATACAATAGTGTGAACGTCCTAGTAACAAGATTTAGAATGTTTTAAAAAACAAAACAGGATCGTTTGTATAAATCAAAATTTTTGGTCTTTTTGGAGACTGAGTGCTAGTATCCTTAAAATGATGGGTCTTAAACATATAAATGACCCATAGAGGTCATTTACCTCGGAGTATATGTGAATTTGAGGAAGATTGAGACCATTCAAAATTTTTGAAGGTGCGGTAGCCCAATTTTGACAATGGGTATATTGCTGACCTAGTATGGGAAACCCCATACTAGGTCAGCAGACTGCGGACTAGGCCTAGCCTAGCTAAATGTATCTCTACAAAATTTCGAAATTATCCATCGCTTGTTATTAAAAAATTCTTCCCAAAAATGGCTGAATGCTATGCAGTTGTCCAGTGGACGTCGGCAAAAGTAACGAGTTTGGGAATCATCGCCGAAAGCGAATGTCAGAGTGGAGAGTTTGAAGTTGGTGCATCATTCCAGACAAATTACCGAAGCAGTGTGTATGAGGCGAAAATTTTCTTCATCGGAGGTGAGAAACGAAAATATTAATTAGGATTGTGTAACTGAAAATGTTTCAAATTTGCCTCGATTATTTGACGTTATAGAGAACGAAATGGTAAAAACTTGGGTGGTTTTCTTTAGTCTGGCAAGTGAATTTCCAGATTAGGCCAGCCTAATGTTAGGCCTTGTTAGTAGGCTCACGTTAGGTCTTGTTAGTAGCCTAACGTTAGGCCTTGTTAGTAGCCCAACGTTAGGCCTTAGTGGGGATTCGGCGTAAGTTATAGTGCTCCCGTTATTATAGTGTATCATATAGTGAGCCTAAGCCAACGAAGGTAGGCCTAAATATTACATTAGGCCAGCCCAAGCCCAGGCTAGGCCAAGCCCAGGCTAGGCTGTCATGCCGATTGTATAATAAGTTCGTAAACCCCAACGTTGGGCCTACATTTTTAGCCTAATGAGTGTACCTTTTTCTGCATTTGGTAGTAAAACTGACAATAGGGCTAGGCTAGGCCAAGTAAGCCTAGCCTAGGCCTATGCCTACGTGCGTTTAGGCCTACACAAGTCATTATGATGGTGGTACCATGAGTCAGTCGATTAAGGGATTTTTTCACTAGAAAAATACACATAAGGTAGTAATATGTAATTTAAACTTGCTCATGCAGGAACATGTTTTCTCTTCCTGACAGTTAAGAGTGAATTTCGTTGGCAAACTTTCAAGAGACCTAGAAATTCCCACCACAACTTAGTTTCAGAATGATTTAGGTTCAACTTTGGTACCTTGTGTCGGTTACCCAAACATTATGACAGTCATCAAAACATATTCCATGAATGATATCTCCTTTATTAAAACAAATCATAAGCTGAATCAAACATCTTCTGAAAATGGGCGTAATTCTTATTTTGGACAGAGGAGGCGAAATTGAGTTGTTGTCATGTCGTGCTGGAGTTTATTTGCTGCCATATAGCCTATGTTTACTTGTTGGCCATAGCGCACCTGTCCTACAATTTGTATGCAGTGACTGACCCAAGGTATACTCGCTGCAGAGGTTTACCATGCAGCATACAGTACGGAAAAACGTGCAAGTCTGACCATTGGCGTACGGCCCTAGGTGAAAATTTCTGGGGAGGGGGGGGGGGCGGGATAATTTTTGCCCGAATTTGGAATTTTGGACCAAGTTGCCCAAATTTTGATACTGCTGTGTCATTTGTCATGGCACACAAAAAGAAAAAAAAGGCATTTGACACACTGCCCCTGCCTCGTACACCTATAAGTCTAACAGAGTTCAGTTGATCACGGTTGGAGTGTGGTTGCATTTACATGCTAATTAGCCAAACTATATGGGGATTTTTATATTCATGGCATGATTTATCAAAGATTAGGATATATGCAGAGGGAGGGAAGGGGAGGCCATGCCATTCAGCCATAGGTACTTTCCGCCATAGAAAATGCGTTCATTTGTTTAATTCGTTTGAAAACGTGCCTTCACGCCATGGTTGTGAGTATTAAAAACTGTGGCGGAATGGATGTTATTTGTCCATTATAAAATGATAGGACAGGTTGGAAGTTTTCAGTTTTAAAGGTTTGATGTAGGTGCTTCACAGTTGAATGAAACAGTGGATTGTATAGAGTTTCCTTCTAAACATGCAAGTGTAAGTCACAGTGCTAACTGTATGTTGGATTGCCAATAATCACGTAATTCAATCTATTCAGCCACTATTTCTACATTTGGAATCGATGCAGCTTTTCTCCATGCACAGCTTAAAATTTAGTAAATTTAGTAATCAAGTAGTACATGTTAAGAATATTTCTCACTTTCTCAAGCCTGCTTTACACTACCAATCAATCAATCCAACAAACCATGTCTATTTACCTCTATTTGTGGTCTGACCTATGGAGCCCTAGTCTTCTTAAATGTTTTGGTACTACAGTAGCAAGGAAGTGTCTTTCCGACATAGGTTTCACGGCGGAATGGTGCGAAACCTATGGCCGAATAACGCAGTATGTTCGCATACAAGCTATGCAATGTGCTTCTTGTGGGAAAAACTGTTCCATGGATGGACCAATGGCTTTTGAAAAGTTAGTGTTCTGGCGCGAAGAGCAGTGTTCTCGGAACAGGGAGAATTTCGACCTGCACTGTCTTCAGACATTCAAGTTAGTTAGATAATATATAACGACACACCAACACGAATGTGTTATATAGTGTCAACTAGATTATTTCGTTTCAAGTCCTCCCCTTTGGTCGCCTCTTACGACAGGCGGGGAAAACCGTGGGCATATTCTACAACCCCCAGCCCACAGGGGGCCAACCATGGGGGGGGGGGTTTGATCGGTTTTGTGGCGCCGACAACCCGCCAGTCATGGGATGAGTAATAACGGTATGATGTCCGCATTTTATAGGCGAGAGTTGGGGACAAACTACCCAGACATTCTTCAAATTATCCAAGGAATTTATTTAAAAGTTACTGCAAACCATGGTAGTAAATGATCTACTCCCACCATTTAACCATTCTTTTGTAGCTTAAAAATATTGTTCATTGAAAAGATTTTGACATCACATTTACTGTATAGCCTGCTCATAATGTTTTGGTGACGGACTCAAAGTGTAGTCTTGTTCCTAAGGCTCATTTCTGACTCTTTTCTATTTTGGTTACTCATTTTACATGCCACTCAATTCTGCATATTTTTTCTTCACTTCTCTCACTTTTTTTTTAAAGTGTTGGTTATTTTTATTCCACCATGTTGCTACTGTGGCATTCCTCTTTGCGTTTATTGATAAATGCATGTGAACACCAACTGTAAATCAGTCCAGTTTTTAAGTCCTTTCTTTGGGGGCGGATGACTTGCCTTTTGTAGCAACTGGTAATGTAGTGGGGTCAAATAACCCAGTACCCGCTGTGCCAAAAAATGGGAACATTTGGAAATTTAAGAAACTAACAATTCAAGTAGCAATTAATGAGAGAAAAGTTGACATTCTCGCAACGATACAAATTTGGTCTAGCTTGCAGAGAAGCCAGCATATTGTTCCATATTGGCAGACAAGGATATATGTCATACAAATTATAGACATATCTTGGTAGACAAATTGAGGTGCTGGGTTGTTTTCATAGAGCAGTTTGTTTCTTTTTTCTCTCTCTGTTTTACAAGTTTTATTTGTTTGGTAAACTTTCAACACTGAAATTTAGTCCTTGGCCAGAAAATCATGGTGAGGCATGTATCTTGTTAGCATTTTTGAAATATGTCTTGTTAAAATTTTCAA
This sequence comes from Holothuria leucospilota, assembly GCA_029531755.1. Lineage (NCBI taxonomy): Eukaryota > Metazoa > Echinodermata > Holothuroidea > Aspidochirotida > Holothuriidae > Holothuria > Holothuria leucospilota. The sequence goes on from CM055964.1 coordinate 40,542,496, forward strand.
AATATATTGCTTTCCATAATTAGATTTGATGAGCCACAAGTTGACATCTTTGAAGTCCAGCTACAAGCCATCTTCAACAAATTCACCGCGTGGCAGAGGGCATAGGACAGTGAAGAAGAAAGTTCCAGAAGACTTCATTCAACCTTCTGACGCATTGTCAAAAGTGAAAGAAGAAAAACAGACAAGTTCAGTAAGAAGACACAGGTATGTAACCACTAACAAGTCAAAACATCCCTTTACTGGAGCAACCTGTAACAAAGCTTTCATGTACATGCTGTTCCTTTGAAAAGTTAGCTTTCAGTAAGTAAACTAGGGGAACTAAATGCAGTTCTGAAATGAAGAGCCTGCCCAGATGTGATTTATGAGTGCTTCAACAAAAAATTTGAACCAAGGCCAAACCAGGGCTTTACTGCTAGCCCTTATGGCATTTTACTAGCTTATTCCACTAGCCAGAAGGATGGTGCACCAGCCTTTAAATGCATTAGCTACAGTACAACTTACTGCACAACTGTACAGCATTTGTACTAATTCATGCAGCTTACTGTAGTTAACCTGACACTAGCCCTAGTGAGGTTACAGATTAGACTTATAGTGTGGACTTACATCTTTGTTAGCTTTGGGTCAAACCATTTTTGCATCAGGGCTGATTAAAGGAAGCAAATTCATGTGTGAGAGAGGAACTAAATCTACACAGTTTGGTGAAACTTCCATTCAATCCGGCATGGAGTACTCGAGGTATCAGCAAATGAAATTAGTACATTTCACATTTGTGACCCAAAGTGAGCTAGAGGCAAGCAGGGGTTACATCACATCCCCGCATTGATGAGAAATGCTTTGTTTCCTTTGTTTTTTTCAGTCTGCTGTGTTCACCTTGAAGTTAGTAGTGATAGGATCTTCCAATAGGGAATGTGACTGCTCATTAATGTGAGGTTATGATGTCATATGTGCTTGCTTCAAGTTCACTTTGTGTTGAAAATAAGAAAGTATCTTGAGATCCACACATAGGATTTCAATGCAAATTTCACCATAATGCTTAGAATAGGCACCCCAATAACATATCAAAAGTTAATTTGAGCATAGACCTTCTTTTAAGAACATCTTCACTAGCTAACCGGTCCTAGGTTCTAATCCTGATGGAGTCAACTTGCATTTTACCCAGTCCATATTTTCAGCTTTACTGATTTTATTAAGCAAATCTGCTACGACCAGACCGTAATAGCTATGGCAGTTGGGTCTGTTGACAGTGAGAACGTCCACATGAATTCGAAATCTTATAGTAAGAGTGCAGGAAACCTCAAAAATTTAACATTTCTTTTGTTCTGAAATATTCCACAGAATTCCTTGAAAAGAAAAGCAACAGATGACACAGGTGATGCAATTATTGCAAAGTTGATGTGTCAGGAGTCTGAGAGCTCTGGAGATGAATTTGCAGATGACGTGGAGGCACTAGATTATGAGGAAGATTTTGTTGCAACTTTGAAGAGGGAATTAACTTCTTCCAAAGAAGAAATAAGGAGGCTGCAAAAAAAAAACCATATCAGAGCTAAAAGAACAGAATGATTTGTTGCAGAAAGGTCAATCAAAACAATTTTCTGCAAGAACAGGTGGAATATTTATGAGTTTGACTTTGAAAATCTTGGCCAACTGTGCTGTGACTTTGCAGTTACTTCATATGCCAAATTAAAGTGTACCTAAAGTCAAGAATTACAAGGATATATATTTTCAAGGTGGGCAAATGAATCACAATCATTCAAGTTCCATATCCATGGCTTCCTTCATTGCTGATATATAGAATGATGAAATTGTTCACATAATTTCAATAAGTCGCTTGCACAATAATTTGTGATGTCCTTCTTTGTACAACTCACATTCCCTACTTTGGTTTCGTTATGAAATTAAAATCTTTATATGCCCTTGAAACATTTACTTAGCACTTTTTTCTTGCTTAGTATGCTGTGTGGAGAGGCTTATAATGTCGAAACATTTAGTTAAAGTAAGACAGTAATTTAAGTAGTACTGTACTACTGTACAAGAATGACATCACTAAGCTTCAGCATTTTATATCTCAGCTCAGGAATGTCCTGTGAAGTTTCCAGTTGGACCATTTGCATTCCTGCTCAAACTTTGTAACATGTTTTGAAATGTTAGATGCCTTAAATATACTTTAGCTCTCTTCCTGTTTAATACAACTACATGCCTTGAGTAACAGCTAGGAGAGTAAAGGCACACATAATTTACTTGCAAATTTTGATTCTCCAGTGTGATATTACCTAATGTTGTGTCCTGACTTTAGGACAGATATTATTTGTTATTAAAGCGATTTTCCAGAAAATCAATTTGGTGACTTCAAAAATTGGTACTAGCCTAGATCAGCGTTGCAGAAACTAACACCAGCGTCACAAAGTGAATAAATTTGTTCAACCATCTAGATAAAGGGCCAATTGGGGATGTTTTTCTGCAACAGGATTTTTTTTTTTTTTTTGAACAGGATAGTAAACTTGGAACTAGGTGCAGAAACATTAGGTGGGTACACATGTAACCTGTGCGAAAAGTAGTCATGTGAAACGCTGCAGTTGTGTTTTGAGGTACAACTTGGTAATTGTCTTGAACTCTCTTGGTTTGTACATTGGAGAGTAATTGCGTAAGTTCATATTTCTTTCAGGACTCCCAGATTTAGCTGTGCAACTTCAAGCAGCCATCTCCACACTAGGGAAGGTTTCAATGCCTAGCCATTCTGTGCTTGCCATACCTGCTACCCCCCGTAAAACCCCTCCAGCTTTGAAATTACCTGTGACTCCTCCATCTACCACACCTGAGATAGTCTTGTCAGATAGTGAGGTATGTGAATACCATTCTCATTTTATTTCATAAATTGCATATAGTAGCACTGCATGAAGCACACCTCATTTTAAAGGAACCAGGATATATCATGCTGAGGTTTTTTCCGCTTGGTGGATGTTTATTACTCCTGCACCTACCTTGGCTGCATTGGTAATGCCAATGCATGCAAACTTTTGCAGTTCTTTGTCGAACTGCGTGAAAAGTGTATGCTATTAACTGTTTATATATATGATCACAATTCACAACACAAATCATAAATATTCACAAAAAGCAACTAAAAGCAAGTTGATTACCATGCAGTTTTCACCACCAAAATCAGTGGGGTTTTAGTGTGTGATTCTTCTTGCTTGAAGCCCACTCAAAGAAAGTCCTATTAACTTACTTTGTAAATGTGAGAATCTCATAGAGCAACATTATAGTTGAAGTTTTGTCGTGTAATATGAATATACATATCAAAACCAGTCAACAGTCAAGTGGTAACTTCAAATTAAAGGCATCCTCCATTGGATTTTCACAAGGGTCCCATGTGAAAGTGAAAAACATTTCAGTTCATACCCTCTAAACCCCATAGTAATACTCTTTTCAAAACTCCAGATATCTAATACTAAAGACAATTTACTTTTGTCAAAAAACACCTCCAGTTCTCATCAAGGTCACAGGATGTTATGTGAAGTGGGCACATTGCCTCAGATTTCTTTTTTTCTCCTTATAATTGTATGTCCTGTTGTCCTTGAAATTTGATACTGTTGCAATGTTTGAATATCTTTTCAGATGGGTTTAGCATAAATCCACACCATATGTATGGCAAAAAAAAAGTTGCTAAATATTCCCTACAACAGTGTCAATATCATAAAGAAATTCAATGCTTTGTCAAGTTAATGTGTCGCGATGACATCACAGATTTCCCATATTGCACTTTATCTTAACAAAATATGCATTTCTTTCAAAATAAGTATCTTTCAAACGCTACAAGCTATTGAGATTGCGGTTTTCACCTCCTAGAAGAGAAAATTTTTCTGCACTTTTTGAAGTCATTGATTTTTGTCACTGGCAAATCCCTTTAAGCTCATGAATATAGCGAAATTGGACGATCTGGGGTCACCAAGAGTCAGACTCTTAAAACTTTTTTAACAGGATGCTTCATGGTAACAAGAAGAACCATGTCCTCTTGGTGGAGCAAATGTCATCTGGGGTCACTGAAGGTGAATGAGCAAAATTTCCCTGAATTCCCAAGGTCATTTTTAAACAAAAAACAGTACTTAATAATTTGGGATTCATGTTATCTATTAATCATTTAACCATAATGCATTTTTGCAATTTTTACAATGTTTTTCTTTTTTCTGTAACAGAATGGTTTCATCATTGATGAAGAGATTCTCAGAAGGGCAGGAGTGCCGTCTTGGGTTGCACTAGTGTGCAACCTCATGAGTGCCCTCTTCAAGAGAGAGGAGATGGCGAATGCATGCCTGAAGGAGAAGCAAGCAGCAAAGACTGGCAAGAGAGCTTTGCCTGCTGACATGGGTCGACGCAGTAATACCTGAGTGTACTGTATATATACTTGGAGTTCCAAGCTGGAATGTATTTAAACTTGGCACCTAAACCATTAAATACTTTCAACAATATAAAGAAACTTATATAGGGTGAACAGTTCCATTCAAACTAGGCGAATCATTCAATTAAAATGGCATAGCAAAAGTCATAAAATAATTCACATAAATGTAAAATCAAGCTTGTTTTGAAGGTTTTATAATTTGGATATTTTCTGGTTTTGCATATATATATAAGCACATTATACTTGACTGGCCACCGCCTTTGCTGGACATGCCATAGCCGAATTCAGGAGATTATGATTATTTCCTAGTGTCATCATGGTTTACCAGTTTCAAGGAATTTGCATGCATGTACTGCTGTAGTTCTTCCACATCTTAAAACTAAAACATGCAATACTTGCTTATCTGGCTCAAAGTCAAACTGCACAATTTAATCCTCATGTAAAAAATAAACTTTTCTGGTGCATATTTTTGTATCACGATAAAATGTGTCCCTTTCCTCTTCCAGAGCATGTCCTGAAGACATACCGCAATTCGGATGTTGCAGCCATCAGAATTAAAATGTCCACAAAGCTGCGAGATGAAAGGAATGCCTTCCAGGGCTGAATTAAGCGTTTTCTTTTAATTTTTCATATCTTTGTTGGTGATGGGTTGTAAATGTGGTGTAATTCAACATGAATTTAATAATAAATATTTTAACTCTTACATAGCTTGTTCATTTCATGATTCTGAGCCCCAGTTGTCCGTATGGGAATTGTTCAGTCACGACTATAGAGGTAGTTCTAACCATTAACATGGTAAAGTACTTAAATAGTGGAAACAATATATCGTTTTTGCATTATGCAATAGCCATTCATAACATCCTTTGGAAGATTTTCCCACATGGGGCTCTTTTTGTATGTGTTCTCATAAGGATTTTCTCTCCATTCTCTCTTTCTTATGTTCTCATAAGAATTTCTCGCGAGCTTCTCATGTTCTCATAAGAATTTCTCGTGAGTTTCTCATTCTCGCATGCATGTTCTCGTAAGGATTTTCTCTTGAGTCTAATTCTCGCATGCATATTCTCGTGAGAATTGCTTTTTACGTGCGAAAAACGGACACGGCCAGACTGGCGAAAGGATCACTACATATGGCCAACAACACAACACAAACCACCAAAATCGCCCAGAAAACCAGACCGAATCCCTCGACCAGCGAGGACACTCCAGCCCTGGTACGTCTTCTTGGAGTCTGTTACCACCAACAGAAACCACAGCCACCACCAACGACCCAACAACACAATCTCAAAACAACACACACCCAAAGGCAACAAACACACCCGAAGGCAACAACACGCCCCAAGGCAATCACAGCGCAGGGGGACATGGGGGGGGGGGCCACCCGTCACATTAAAATCACTATTTACAGTTTACTTACAATATATACAACTATCTACACGTAACGAAAACAAAACTTCCCAAAGAGATCGAACGAGCCCGGTAGGGGATCGGGAACGTCCACTCTCTTCGAGAACCCAAACTGAACTCTTTCTCGCGAGTGTCCTGTTCTCGCAAAGGCCTCCTCGCGAGTTCTATGTGCGGTCCCAGTTTCTCGTACCATTCTCGTGAGGAATCTCGCGAGTTATAAGGGAATGTACAGAATTCTGTAAATTCACCTTTGTATTTTTGTCCGGTCAGGTTTAAAGGCAGTAGGCAGTCACCCCAAACAGAGTGAGTGTATCCTGTCACTCTAGTTCATGAATGGCCTATTTTGATCATGTGACAATATTTTTGTTAGTGAATTGTGGAATTCAAGGAGAATTTCTCCTTGCTTTACCTATTGTTTGTAATAGTTATGTTCAAAACGTCTTCAGAGGTGCTTGTAATGCAATATGGAGGAGATTTGCAAGAATTTACTGATTTTTCAAATAAAATTTTGGGGCGACTGCCTACTGCCTTTAAGTTCTCCTTGTTTCTTCGTGCCCGTTTCTACGTACGTAAAAATCTGTACAGAATTCTGTAAATAGTTCACCGTTGTGTTTTTGCCGGTCAGGTTTAAGTTCTCCTTTGTTTCTTCGTGCCCGTTTCTACGTACGTAAAAACCTTGGGCAAGGTGCACCTGTATATGCCCTGTGCTTTTTACGTGTTGTTGCCTTCGGGCGTGTTGTTGCCTTCGGGCGTGTTGTTGCCTTCGGGCGTGTTGTTGCCTTCGGGCGTGTTGTTGCCTTCGGGCGTGTTGTTGCCTTCGGGCTTGGGGTCGCTTTCGGGCGTGTTGTTGCCTTCGGGCGTGGTCTTGCGTTCGGGCGTGGTGTTGCCTTCGGGCGTGTTGTGTTGCCTTCGGGCGTGTTGTGTTGCTTTCGGACGTTTGTTGTTGCCTTCGGGTGTGTGTTTCTGTCTTCTGGCGTGTGTTGTTTTCCTGTTTGTAAATAGTCTTGTGTGGTGGGTGGGCTAGGGGTGCCGCATATGTTGGCCACAGAAATTTTGTTTTGCCAGCTTAGTGTAAGGTAACTTTGTAAATGATTGTAAGTAGTTCATGATTGTGTTCTTGCCGGTCCGGATTTGGTTCTTCCTGTTTGATAGTGTCCGTTTCTATGCACTTAAAAAAACCCCGTAAAAAGCACATGTAATAGTTCAGTTCAGGTGGGACTTCTGTGCTTTTTAAGTGCATAGAAACGGACACTATCAAACAGGAAGAACCAAATCCGAACCAGGTGGGAATTTGTTTTGAGGTGGTTGTACTTTTTAAGTGCATCGAAACGGCACATACAAACAAAAAACAAAAACGCAAACCGGATCGGACAGGAACATAAAGGCAAAACTATCCACACACCACCAAATCAAACAGAAAATTATGTTCATTACAGCAATAGAACCACACACACACTGACAACCCAATACTCCACAAACCAACCTCCCCCCGGCCACCCTAAACCAATAATACTACATACCGCCAACGAAAGACAACACCAGACCAAACCACCACCCAACAACCAAAAAACCAAAACACCAGACCAAGCAATCATCACAAACTGCCACGAGGGGTCCGGGGCGGGGTCCACCTGCCACGAGGGGTCCGGGGTGGAGTCAACTTGCTATATTTACAGTATGTACACTATATACACTATTTACACAAAAACAAAAAACTGAACAAAACTGGGCCAAAAATACAGGCGCACCTTGCCCAAGGGTGTCCCGGAGGCAATTGTGGCAAAGGGTAACCTCATTATCCCCACGCTTTAACAAGCTCCACAACCGGATGCAGTTTAACGTCCTACCCAGGACACAAAAAATTGTGTGGCTGGCTGTGCTGGTCTACAACGTGAATGTGGTTGTTGGGTTAGGGTGTTGTTTTGGGGTTGGCTGCGGTGGCAGTTTCTGAATCTCAGTAGTAACAAAGACTTGTTCCCTTTTGCATGGTGTGTATTGTTTGTTTGTTTGTTCAGTTTAGGTCTTCGACGAGAGCAGACGTGTTTTCGTTTCGCTCTCGTCGTTTGCTCGTGCTGAATTTTAGTACTGCGCTGTGCTAGCCTACTTTATCATACTATACTATTATTATACTATACTATCTCTGTGTGTGCAGGCTATATCGTTGGGTGTGGTCTTGTATAGATAAGGACTTGGTCGTGCTTGTTTTAAAGCACGTCTACCTGATCGCAGTAATTTGCGTTGGGTTCTCTTTCTGTTTCTTACATTTCGTTTTAGAAAAGAGTACTGAGGGTTTTTCTCTCATTGTTGCGTGGCCTAGTGCCACAAACCACTTGTTGCTATGCCCGGAGGTCGGGATAGCACAATCGTTAAGTTGGAGTTTTCGTCGGGGGTGAGCGTTTCTCCCCCACAGGCGTTTACTATGTTAAAGAACAATGGTGTAGAGGTAAAAGAAATAGACATGTTGCAGCCGCTTGCGGCCCGCAACACGTACGACCTTTAAAGGGTTGGAAGGGCTCACTGTCACCCCATATGATCGCTCTGTGGTGGTGACAGTTCTGTACCTGAACTTTGAGGTCGATCAGGGCCTGGTGGCGAGGGTTCTCAGTCAGTACGGGACTGTCTCCGACATGCGATGGGTCACCTATCAGGCAGGTGAGTTGAAGGGCATCCTGAACGGAAAGAGGCAGTTCCGTATGGTACTGAAGAGGGAAATACCTTCCTTCCTCTTCATAGGGGGTTCCAAAGCCCATATAAGATACTTTGGACAGCCCCGCACCTGTTTTAAGTGTGGAGAGGAGGGGCACGAAGCCAAGTCGTGTCCCAACAGACGTTGTGGCAAGTGCCTGCAGGTTGAGTGTCCCAACAAGGTGCGGTGTAACCTCTGTGGGGAGGAGGGACATGTCTCTGGCTCCTGCCCCACTTCGTACTCGGCCCGTGCCAGTGTGGAGGTGGGGCCGGATCATGAGCCCTCGCAGCCACGCCCAGAACCTATGGTGGAAGAACCTAGGTCCCCTTCACCTGATGAGGTGGCACATCAGGTGGAGCAGGATTTCCTTGCCTCTAAACAATGTGAAGGGGCCTCTGGGACCCCCGAGGTAGGCCCTCCATCATCATCCTCTTCGACACCCAGGGAGGCCGGATTACTAAAGGTGGAGAATGACCTTCAACTCTCATCAGACTCGGAGACTGACTCTGCAATGTCAGATGCTGGGGGACCTGCCTCAGAGCCTCCCCCAAAGGATCCGCCCATCCGGGGAGGGCTGGTTTAAGTTATGTGAGGGGGTAGAACCAGAGTCTAAATTAAAAAGGTCAGCTTCAGGCGAAGAGTCAGACCAGGGGATCCATCTTTCTGGGCCACCAGCACCAAGTCAATGTAAGAATAAAAAGGCCAGGTCAGAGACAGACGTGTAGTTGCATATTCCACCATGACTGATCCCCTGTCCCTCATGACCCTGAACGTTAACGGCATGAGGGACAGTCGGAAGCGGTCCAGAATATTCCAAATTTGCAAATCACTGGGTGTGGACTTCGTTTTCCTCCAAGAGACCCACATTACGAATGAGGACGATGTCCACACCTGCTCCTTTGAGTGGGGTGGGGGTTTATATGCTTCCTTTGGTTCAACAACATCGTGTGGTTCAGTTATTTTAGTTTCGCCAAGGTGGACTCCCCTGGTCGGAAAAGTTGATTCTGATCATGAGGGCCGGTTGGTATGCATTACAATAAGACACCCTAGCGGGAAATTTTTCCTGTGTAACGTGTATGCGCCCAATCGGCCTTCAGACAGAAGGGACTTTTTCATGACCCTGTCATCCTTCGTTCCTGGCAGTGTTCCTTGTATCCTGGCCAGAGACTTTAACTGCGTCCCCGACACACAGCTTGATCGAATGTCTATACGTACTTCTTTGAGCTGTAGTGTCGGCATGTCGGAACTGGACATGTTCATAAAGAATCACGACATGGTTGACGTTTGGAGAGCGCAACATCCCGGCTTGCCGTGTTCACTTGGCATCGCCCTGATGGCACAGACGCCTCAAGGTTGGACCGGGTGTACTCTCCATCTGCACTGTCACCGAGTGACTGTGAAGTTGTGACATGTCCAATTTCGGATCATGATGCAGTTACTGTCTCCTTCCAGCCTCCAGAGTCATGGCCAACAGGGAGGGGGTTCTGGAAAATGAACACAGATATTCTAACGGAGGCAGACAACAGTGAGCAGTTTAAAGCCAGGTACGAAGGGTGGTGAACATTGAAGCCGGCCTTCTCATCAGATTTAGAGTGGTGGGATGACGTAAAGTCCCGCATCAAACAGTTTACAGTTGAATACTGTGTAGCAAGAGCTCGTCGAAGAAGGGAGGAGTTCCTCTCGCTATGCTCTAGGGAGAGGAACGGGGACACCTCCGCACTTCACGCAATCCAGCAGTATCTCGACCAGAAATTGCACGGGGCCCGCGTTCGTGCTCGCGTGCATTGCGTGGAGGCGGAGGAAAAGCCAACTATCAAATTCTACCGGGACGTCACAAAGTATGCCATCGATCGCCGCATAAAGGCAGTCCGTGACGTCCACGGTACGGTACAGAAGGACCCTCTCGACATCGTGGAGGTATTTAAGACCTATGAACAGCTTTATACGCAGGCAGATGTCGATGAGGGCCTTCATCAGTCCCTGCTAGATAATATTGACAAGACCCCCTCTAAAGAGCAGAATGATGGACTTGGTTCTCCCCTGACTGTCGACGAGCTCTGGAAGGCGGTGGCGAAGATGAAAGGCGGAAAGGCGCCTGGTTCCGACGGTATCCCAGTGGAATTTTACAAACGCTTCTGGGGTGCCCTCGGACACGATCTCCGTGATGTATTCGCCTCTGCCTTCCTTGCTGGCTCATTGAGTCCCTCGCAGCGCACAGGCGTTATAACATTGTTACCAAAGTCTGGAGACCCCCTAGAACCGAAAAACAAGCGACCAATTACCTTGTTAAATGTAGACTACAAGATTCTGGCGAAAGCCCTTTGTAACAGGCTAGGCACGGTCATGCCGGATCTTGTAGGTTCGTTCCAGACATGTGCGGTGCGGGGACACAGTATTCAGCAGAACCTCTGGTTGATGCGGGACTTGGTTGAATATGTGATGGACCGTGATCTTCCATGTGCGCTTGTCTCCCTCGATCAGGAGAAGGCCTTCGACATGGTTGATCACAGATTCCTCTTTAGAATCCTGAAGAAGTTTAGTTTGAATCCAGTTTTTGTTAAATGGACCTCTTTACTGTATAATAGTGTATATAGTCGGGTTATCGTTAATGGCCTACCGTCGGATCCCTTCAGAGTTCAACGCAGGGTACGGCAGGGGTGTCCCCTGTCACCTCTACTCTATGTATTGTTTAGTGAATCCCTTGCAAGAGCCTTCCAAGTTGAACCTTTGTTTCGACCTTTTCACATACCCGGTGGAGCTGAAGTCAAGTGCCTCCAGTATGCTGACGACGTCACATGCGTAGTCTCCGACCTAGCTTCCTTCAGAGCCCTTACTGGCACGCTGTCTACCTTTCAAAGAGCGACAGGTGCCACACTGAACCCCACCAAGACCAAAGGACTCCGTCTAGGTAAGTGGCGGTCGAAACAACTGCCCTTCGCGGCATCATGGGTAGACGACGCCATAAAAATCAATGGCATATGGTTTGGTTACGGTTCACCCGAGTCACTTACCTGGAATGAGAAAGTGGACCTGGTGGAAGCTAGGTTGAAGGACTTCGGCGATCGCTACATAAGTCTGTTGGGGAAGGTAACAATTATCAATCGTTTCGTTTACCCTCTCTTGTGGTATCCGGGCACTGTTCTGGCAGCTCCAGAGGGTGTCCTGGTGCGACTCGAGAGGGCCGTGTTTAGGTTTCTTTGGTCAGGGAAAACGGAGCTGGTCAGAAGAAAAGTGGTGTACCAGGTTCCTAGGCAGGGGGGATTGGGCCTCGTGCACTTTCCTTCAAAGCTCCGTTTTCTCCTGACTAAATGTGTTTTCAGTGCCGTCGACAGTCAGATGCCGTTTGCCTACTTTGTCCGTTATTGTGGTGGATTATCATTCCGTTGGTTCTTGCCTACCCTGTTTAGCAACAGTGTACCTCACAACTGGAGGCCCACGAAGGCATACTGTCAGATGAGGGACACTTTCCGTATCATGTCAACTGTTGGGGACATTTCGCAGTCCAGTGCGGGGGACCTGTACCGGTCCATTTTTGATGACTTGGTTGGTCAGGTCCAACCCAACGACTATGCGTCAGGGCCGGAAGTGTGGCGTGTAGTCCACAGCAGGTCACTCGATCACCGCCGGCGTGACCTGCTGTGGCGGATCGCACACGACGCCATCGTGACAAATCTCAAGCGCCTTCGGTGGCGTCTTGGAGATGGCATTTGCCCCCGCACTGGATGCACAAGGTGGGAGAGTGTGCTCCATGTGTTTTGGCAGTGTGGCTTTGTGGCCCTCCTGTGGGAGTGGTTTCAAGTCCTGGCTGATCGCCTCACGTTTTGCAACACCTGGGCGGTCAGCCAGGACTACGCTTTGTATGGTCTGTCACCCCCGCGATGCAATACAAGTGTTCGCGGGATACTTACCTTTGTTTCGGCCTCCATTTTGCCCCATCCTCGCCCTTTTTACCTAACTTTCTCCCAAATTTTACCTTTTTTTTCTTGCTGACACTATATAACACATTCGTGTTGGTGTGTCGTTAAACCCTATCTAACTAACTAACAAATGGTTTCGGCCTCCATAAAGCTGACCTTATGGAGAGACCTGTGTAATATTGTATGTAGGGGAGAGGGGAGGCCCGCGGACGTCCTCCTGGCGTCGGTGTGGGCAGAGATTAAGCTCAGGGTGGAGGCTGACTTCGTTCGTTTGCCAGGGACGACGTTCGGCAGGCGGTGGGGTCCACTCGTTTCGGTAAGGGCGGGCCGGGTGACGGTTAACCTGTAAATATTGTGTTGCTTCCATTAGTTTTTCCTTTGTAAATAGTCCTGTGTGGTGGGTGGGCTGGGGGTGATTGTACATGTTAGCCACAGAATTTTTCGTTTGCCAGCTTCATGTAAAATAGTTTTGTAAATAGTTCACAGTTGCGTTTTTGCCGGTCCGGTTTTGGGTCTTTCTGTTTGACAAGTGTACGTTTCTATGCACTTAAAAAGCACAGTTTGTTTGGCATTGTGTTTTGGTCCGATACGGTTTGTGTTTGGGGTTCTCCTTTAGTTTCTCAGTGCGGGGGGCTTTTTACGTGCTAAAAACGGACACGGCCAGACCGGCGAAAGGATGACAACATATGGCCAACAACCAAACAAACCAAACGCCAACAACACCGTCACAAACAAAACAAAACAAAACCACTATCACCGCAAAGAATACCAGATGATCCCTTCGACCATCGAGGACATTCCAGCTCTTAAAACAAACGACCAATGACAAAAGCTCGAAACAACACACCCAACGGCACCTAACACGCCCGAAGGCAACACACACGCCCAAAGGCAACCACAAGCACAAGGGGAGACGGGGCCAATCGTTACATTTAAATCCCTATTTACAGTCCATTTACACTATGCACAACTATTTACATGTAACGCAGACAAAACTTCCCGAAGAGATCGAACGGGCCCGGTTGGGGATCAGGAACGTCCACTCTCTTCGGGAACTCAAACTGAACCAAACTGGGCCAAAAAATACAGGCGCACCTTGCCCAAGGGTGCCCCGGAGGCAGCTGTGGCAAAGGGTAACCTCATTATCCCCACGCTTTAACAAACTCCACAACCGGATGCAGTTTAACGTCCTACCCAGTTTCTCAGTGCTGTTTCTACGTACTTAAAAAGCTCAGTTCAGTTCAGGTCTTCGAAAAAAAGCAGACGCACTTTCGTTAAACTGCATGTAAATATTTTGCTGTTGCGTTTTTGCCCGGTCCGGTTTGGGTTCTCGCCCTTTGTTTCTAGTGCCCGTTTCTGCGTACTTAAAAAGAACTGCATCCGGTTGTGGAGCTTGTTAAAGCGTAGCAATGGGGAGGGAACCGCGTACCACCAGCGTGTGAGTCTTATGCCCTATCCAATGCGCCAACAGGAACAATTGAGTCGCCAGATATTTTAATAATATATAAACTCTTTAGAGCACCTTGCGAGAATAAATGCTAACAAATGTGATGAAGATATGCATCTAGTGGAGGATTGTCTTTTATGTTATTGGCTTTAACGATGGGTGCTCACTCGAAAGGAGGAAGGTTAACTGGGGATCGTTCAACAGTTCAGCAATCACCCTTTGCTGGCGATGAACGACACTGAAGGCCTAAGTACTGTGGATAAATTGAAGTTTATAAAAATGACAATATTGTATAAGAAGTGCAGGACATAACAAGACAAGAGAAATGTCACCATATTGGACCTAACGACTGTTGCAAGTCAAAAACACGACAGATATACTTCGCTATTCGCTCGCAATAATAGACTATCATTACTCCAAGTCCACAATTAACTGTATCAAATGTCGGGTCACGTAGGAACCGGCAAAGCAAGCACCTATTTGCAAGGGAAATTCAAGTTTCAGAAGAAACTCCTGTGCCAGAAGATAACTACGCAGTTAGTATTGCGCAATTTTTTCATCCGGGACACTTCGTTATGTTATCCGTTCACTGTGTCATAACCTACTGGAAGTCTTCAGTTCCAAAGAAAATAAAACGTAACTCTGTAGTTTGTCGTTCTTTTTCCAAGTATGTTTGATCTATTGTAAGGAGAGTTCACTCGTACAATTTGTTGCCCACAATAACACATAAACTTTTACTTCAACAGATCGCTCAAACGTTTCAAAATATGAGCAGATAAGGGTGTACGTCCTTTCTAATATAACAGCTGTTGACAAAAACCATAGAAAGGCCGTTTAAGAACGTGATACAATCGTTCCAGGAACCGTAAAATTAAAATATCTGTCACGGAAAATGCCTCAAAGTGTAGTAAAGCTAGAGACACCCTAAATAAATCTACTCTATTACTAACATCCATTAATCTACAAACACTTATAGATTAACAAAACCAACAAGACACAGAATGAAAACACTGTGACAAGTCCATAAAGCGACTGCTATACTTCGCATTCGCTCGTAAAAAGGGCTGCTGATAGACGAGTTGGGAAATTCGGTACTTCCGGTCGGGTCACAAGGTCAAGTGTACCAAGACAACGGCAAAGTGTTTAGCTCTTGCGTGCACAGCATGCAACACCCGCATGGGACACTGTAAGCGTGGTACACTTCACCTTTGACACATTACCATAATGCATTGCGTGGAAACATTTCCCAACTCGTCTATTATCTCACAACGACCCCGCCTAATGTCAGAAGATATGGATTGTAGATAAGAGATGAAAAGTATTTGTTTCCTACGCAAATGAGTCAGAAATTAGCAGTGTTGAGCCACGAGCATCTCGATTTTTGTGGCCTGATTGGTTGCCGTGCCCATTTTTAAGCACATGAAAAGCACCCAAGCGGGAAGTCATAATTAAGGTCATAATTTAGGCTAGGCGTTATCCCCTGTTCATTCATGTTGCGTTATTATTATCTTTGTGGCTATTTGCCCGACAGTCGGGAAAATTAGAGGTTTAGTTTTCTTATTTTCCCGACGGCAATTGGCCAATCATATCGCCACAACGAAGTTGCGAACGTGTGACGTAAGAGATGCTCGTTAGCGCGCGCGGTACACGTACGTACGTGTGGCCGTGGGTACTTCCTTCGATGTCAGGATGGAGTTCGATAACTTCAATGAGTTATCGGACTATATCAAAAAGAAGAAACGTTTACAGTCTTCAGCATTGTCGACTGCAGAACTGTAAAAACAGCTAACAAAGGCGTCAAAGCAGAAAACAAGAAATACCACGAGAAATTTAGATATTCTTTCGTGAAGTTCGGTTGCAAGCACTTAATTGGCAGTGGGAAGAGCCACAGTGCAGGAGTCCGGCCTAACCAAAGGTAAAGGCCATGGTAGGCTATGCATTTAAGCTTATTTGCGTATGAAAACCCCATTTAATGCTAATGTAATGTTGTGAATATATCAGTTTCTTTTTAAGAACGCAGAAACGGGCACTAGAAACAAAGGGCGAGAACCCAAACCGGACCGGGCAAAAACGCAACAGCAAAATATTTACATGCACCTACAAACATAAAATTGTGTTACTATGAACAAAGGACTATATACAAAGGTTAATTACATAAGACAATTTACAAATTTATTCACGCAAAACTACAGGTTAGCAGCTTTTTAAGTACATAGAAACAGGCACTGAGGAACAAAACCCAAACCGAAATTTCTGTGTTAACTTTGTATAAATCCATCCCGAACCCAAGCAAGTTACACAGGACTATTTACAATCTCACTAGGCAAAACTATTTACATACCCATTTACATTAACAGAAGAGTGTTCAGGTTGAGTCTGTACAATGCTTTTTTGTAACTATGGGTGCTCCTTACGTGCTCGGGAACGAAAACACCTGACGTGTCATAAAACACAAGGACAACTATATACACCAGGCCAACAACAAATTTTTATGTGGCCAACCCCACTATTTACAATATTAACAAGGTGATGTGCTTTTCACATGCTTGTAGCCGGACGGACCTAATGTGGAACAAAAGCAAACCTATTTACACTGAACTACCAAACTTTATAGCATGCATGAGCACAGATACAGACAGAACAGAAACCCAAACGAAAACCG
The DNA here is from genome assembly GCA_029531755.1 of Holothuria leucospilota. Taxonomy (NCBI): domain Eukaryota; kingdom Metazoa; phylum Echinodermata; class Holothuroidea; order Aspidochirotida; family Holothuriidae; genus Holothuria; species Holothuria leucospilota. The sequence continues at coordinate 40,559,005 of CM055964.1, forward strand.
GGCACATACCATTCACACCAAATGATCTGGCTGGGACCTTATCTTTTTAATCCGTGGGCTCGGTACGGGCGTCCCAGAGTGATGGGTTCCCCTGTCTAACACCTCGCCCGAGGCCGACCTCTTCAGTGCAGGCTCTGGCCCCTCCCCCTCACACAAATCAAACCAACCCTCCCCCGAAGGTGGATCCTTTGGAGGAGGCTCTGAGGCAGGCTCCCCGCCATCCGACATTGCCGAGTCCGAGGACAGATCGAGGTCCTCCTTTACTGTCGTTATTTCAACTTGACTGGGTGTCGATGCTAAGGGTGGCGGAGAGTCTACCTCAGGAGTTTCAGTACCCCCCTCACACTGCTTGGAGGCAAGGAAGTCCTGTTCCACCTCAAGTGCCGGTTCCTCTAATTCCTGAGTTGAATACTGCGGGCCTGTTTGCGAGGGTTCAGGTGCCGACCCCACATCCGCACTGACATGAGCAGAGTACGATGTGGGGCAGGCACCAAACACATGTCCCTCCTCCCCACAGAGGTTGCACCGTACCTCGTTGTGAATATATCAGTGCGTTACCCGCATGTTCGCACCAAGGTGTATAAATTCTTGGCATTGCCGAGAAGCCGTATATATAGACGGTAGGCCGGCCTGCTGGAATGTTATCAATGGTATGTGAACAGTTGTGAGAAAGACAGTTCCAGGAAGTGTGTTGATTGACATTTCAATACAGGATAGGGTAGGACTTTAAACTGCATCGGGTTGTGGAGCTTAAGCGTGGGGATAATGAGGTTACCCTTTACCATAGCTGCCTCCGGGGCATCCTTGGGCAAGGTGCACCTGTATTTGCCCTGTGCTTTTTACGTGTTGTTGCCTTCGGGTGTGGAGTTGCCTTCGGGCGTGAAGTTGCCTTCGGGCGTGGTGTTGCCTTCAGGCGTTGTTGCTTTCGGACTTTTGTTGCTGGTTTCTGGCGTGTGTTGTTTTCCTGTTTGTGGGTGGTCTTGTGTGGGGGGTGGGCTGGGGTGTCGTGTGTGTTGGCCACAGAGGTTTTGTTTTGCTAGCTTGGTGGAAGGTAAATTTGTAAGTGATTGTGGGTGGTTCGTGGTTGTGTTCTTGCCGGTCCGGGTTTGGTTCTTCCTGTTCGGTGGTGTCCGTTTCTATGCACTTAAAAAGCATTGACATTTCAATACAGGATATTATCATGCATTTTTGTTAGTAGTCTTTAAGATGACAATGAAGCAAAAGTTGACACTCACAATCATGTCATTGGACAGGAAACGCAGAGCCAAATCTGAACGGGTGGAGGGCTCCTATATTATTAAAGTTGGCCCAATATGTTCCCGAAAATAAACCGCCCCAGTTTACAGTGGTCGAAAAAAATGCCCACAGAAAAAATGGTGGGGGGGGGGGGTAATTAACTTCCCCAGACTCCCAATTCTGCAGCCATGTGTTCGAGTGGAAATCAAGCCAGGAGAATTAGAAAATTTTATGGTGCTCATTGCTTTTGATAACGATTTTAATGGTCATTTTTTTTATGATAACATGATAAGAGAAACATGCACTCATGACGGCGTGTGTGTATGTATGTGTGTTTGTGCATGTGTGTATGTGGGTGTATAGTGTGTTTGTGAAACTTATCTCAAGAAGGGAAACAGACACTTCTCAAAGTGGATGCCCCATATTTAGGGTGTGGAGTGGATGAGTGGACGCGAGGTTTAACGTCCCAGTTTCCAACCAATTGGTTCAAGTCGAGACGACCACAGCCTTTTTTCCAGTTGTGGCTCACTGGCTTGTTTTCCCTATTCCATTGCGTATGCTGAGCACCAAGCACAAAGGCAGTAGGGGAAGAACCCTATTGTTTTGTTGGGGTCAAAGGTCACCAGGGGTCAAACACTGAAAACCTTGCTAACATGATACCTCGAGGAAGGTAGGAAGCTTGGATGAATTTTAAATGTAGTATGTGGATGTGTTATGGCAAGAGGAAGAACCCTAGTGATTTTGGTGGAGGTCAAAGGTCATCTGGGGTAACCCGGGTAAAAACCCTGAAAAGCTCGTTAACAGGATATCTCAAGTTAGGAAGCTTAGATACAGTAAATTTCATGCTTAGCATGTAGATGTGTTGGAAAGAGGAAGAAGTTACCCTGTCATTTTTTGGTGGAGTTCAAAAGTTTATCTGGGGTCACCCGTGAGCGGGGTCAAACCTCGAAAACAAAACATGATACATTATCTCAAGGTACGAAGCTTGGATAAATATCTTACTTTGTATGTAAATGTCTTATAGTGAGAGGAAGAACTCTATTGTTTTTGGTGGAGTTCAAAGGTCATCTGGGGTCACCAGAGGTCAAACCATGAAAATCTCGTTAAGATGGCATCTCAAGTAAGGAAGCTTGAATAAATGTTACACTGAATTTGTAGATTCCTTATGGTGAGGAGAAGAACCCTTTTGGTTTTTTGTGGGGGTCAAATGTCGTCTGGTTTTACCAGGGGTCAAAAGCTGAAAACCTTGTTAACATGGTATCTTGAGATAGGAAGCTTGGATAAATGATACCCCCTGTGGGCTAGGGGTTGTAGAATATGCACACACGACATCACCATCACATAGATTCCTTGCCTGCCTTTGTCAAGGAATCAAGATAAAGAAGAAAAACAAAACTAAAAAAGGCAGTTTTGAACATATAGATACAGTGCATGGCAAGTTATTGCTCGCTTGGGTACTGTAGTTGATGGAAGCATGTTAGGAAATAGCGATACTAAAATAATCCCCCAGTGCTTAAATACTGCACATAATAAAAAGTGCAAACTTCACAACAGCTAATTCGTTTTCGGTCTCGTGGACCTTAGGTCTCGTGTGCTGTGTGCTGTAAACCGTGTGAGTTATTGTGATCTTGCATGGAGTAATGAAACACATTACTCCAAGATTGTGATCATGAATGCAGTGTCACTCTATACACATGCAAATCATCGGTTTGTTTAAAACTTGGACACGATGTTACTTGGGTAGTGGGTCAATTTGAATGTTTAGGAATTTTTTGGTCTTAGGTCCCATCTGGGCCCTACGGTCCATTTTATGAAATTCTGCAAAATACTTCACCTCCATCAGTTCAGATTCTCATGCACAATGTTGATGGTTTGTCCCAGTGATAAGTGTTAGCGGTATACCTTCAGCTTCAGGGTGTTCATGAACTTGTGGCCCAAGGCCCAAGATGGGTCATAGGGTCCATGTTGTGAAATATTGCAAAGTGACTACTGTGTCGTCCAATTAATGTTTAACAGACTTCTGGGCCTGTCAAAATTATGCTTGGTTAGTGATCTACGTATGGTATTCTGGAATGTTTACTCCAAGGTTCCATGTGGGCCATATGGCAAAATGTTTCTTCATCTGCAGATTCTCATGTACAATTTATGAAGTTGATGGTTTGTCATTTATGATACTTGTTGGTGATATACCATCATGGTGTACAGAAATTTTGGGTCTACTGCCCAAGATGGACTGTAGGGTCCATTTTGTGAAATATTGCAAATATTGGTTAACCCCTCCTCCAGTTAATGGCAAATGCAGAGTTGGCCTGTCGTGATTTTCTGGTACAGTAGTTTTGACTAAAAAGGAAGCCCTATATGACCCATTTTTGGTTTCGATGAAAAGAGAAACCTATGCAGTCATGATGGCGTGTGTGTGTATGTATGTGTGTGTGTGTGTGTGTGTTTGTGACACTTTGCTCGTTAACACGATATCTCAAGAAGGGAAACTCTGACAGTTTTCAAACTTGGTAAATAGATGCCCCATATTGAGAGGAAGAACCCTATTGTTTTTGGTGGGGGTCAAAGGTCACCTGGGGTCACCGGGGGTCAAAACCTGAAAACATTGTTAACACAATATCTCGAGATAGGAAGCTTGGATGAATTTCATACTTTGTATGTAGATGCGGTATGGTAAGAGGAAGAACCCTATCATTTTTGGTGGAGGTCAAAGGTCATCTGGGGTCACCGGGGGTCAAACTCTGAAAACTTCGTTAACACGATATCTCAAGAAGGGAAGCTCTGACAGTTCTCAAACTTGGTACATAGATGCCCCATATTGAGAGGAAGAACCCTATTGTTTTTGGTGGAGGTCAAAGGTCACCAGGGGTCAAACCCTGAAAACATTGTTAACACAATATCTTGAGGTAGGAAGCTTGAATGAATTTCATACTTTGTATGTAGATGCGTTATGGTAAGAGGAAGGACCCTGTCATTTTTGGTGGAGGTCAAAGGTCATCTGGGGTCACCGGGGGTCAAACCCTGAAAACTTCGTTAACACGATATCTCAAGAAGGGAAGCTGTGACAGTTCTCAAACTTGGTACATAGATGCCCCATATTGAGAGGAAGAACCCTATTGTTTTTGGTGGAGGTCAAAGGTCACCTGGGGTCACCAGGGGTCAAACCCTGAAAACATTGTTAACACAATATCTTGAGGTAGGAAGCTTGAATGAATTTCATACTTTGTATGTAGATGCGTTATTGTAAGAGGAAGGACCCTGTCATTTTTGGTGGAGGTCAAAGGTCATCTGGGGTCACCGGGGTCAAACCCTGAAAACTTCGTTAACACGATATCTCAAGAAGGGAAGCTCTGACAGTTCTCAAACTTGGTACATAGATGCCCCATATTGAGAGGAAGAACCCTATTGTTTTTGGTGGAGGTCAAAGGTCACCTGGGGTCACCAGGGGTCAAACCCTGAAAACATTGTTAACACAATATCTTGAGGTAGGAAGCTTGGATGAATTTCATACTTTGTATGTAGATGCGTTATGGTAAGAGGAAGGACCCTGTCATTTTTGGTGGAGGTCAAAGGTCATCTGGGGTCACCCGCGGTCAAAACATGAAACAATTTATAACACGATATCTCAAGAAGAGAAGCTCTGACAGTTCTCAAACTTGGTACATAGATGCCCCATATTGAGAGGAAGAACCCTATTGTTTTTGGTGGAGGTCAAAGGTCACCTGGGGTCACCAGGGGTCAAATCCTGAAAACAATGTTACCACAATATCTTGAGGTAGGAAGCTTGGATGAATTTCATACATAGTATGTAGATGAGTTATGGTAAGAGGAAGAACCCTGTCATTTTTGGTGGAGGTCAAAGGTCATCTGGGGTCAAACCCTGAAAACTTTGTTAACACGATATCTCAAGAAGAGAAGCTCTGACAGTTCTCAAACTTGGTACATAGATGCCCCATATTGAGAGGAAGAACCCTATTGTTTTTGGTGGAGGTCAAAGGTCACCTGGGGTCACCAGGGGTCAAACCCTGAAAACATTGTTAACACAATATCTTGAGGTAGGAAGCTTGGATGAATTTCATACTTTGTATGTAGATGCGTTATGGTAAGAGGAAGGACCCTGTAATTTTTGGTGGAGGTCAAAGGTCATCTGGGGTCACCGGGGGTCAAACCCTGAAAACTTCGTTAACACGATATCTCAAGAAGGGAAGCTCTGACAGTTCTCAAACTTGGTACATAGATGCCCCATATTGTGAGGAAGAACCCTATTGTTTTTGGTGGAGGTCAAAGGTCACCTGGGGTCAGCAGGGGTCAAACCCTGAAAACATTGTTAACACAATATCTTGAGGTAGGAAGCTTGGATGAATTTCATACTTTGTATGTAGATGCGTTATGGTAAGAGGAAGGACCCTGTCATTTTTGGTGGAGGTCAAAGGTCATCTGGGGTCACCGGGGGTCAAACCCTGAAAACTTTGTTAACACGATATCTCAAGAAGAGAAGCTCTGACAGTTCTCAAACTTGGTACATAGATGCCCCATATTGAGAGGAAGAACCCTATTGTTTTTGGTGGAGGTCAAAGGTCACCTGGGGTCACCAGGGGTCAAATCCTGAAAACAATGTTACCACAATATCTTGAGGTAGGAAGCTTGGATGAATTTCATACATAGTATGTAGATGAGTTATGGTAAGAGGAAGAACCCTGTCATTTTTGGTGGAGGTCAAAGGTCATCTGGGGACAAACCTGAAAACTTTGTTAACACGATATCTCAAGAAGGGAAGCTCTGACAGTTCTCAAACTTGGTACATAGATGCCCCATATTGAGAGGAAGAACCCTATTGTTTTTGGTGGAGGTCAAAGGTCACCTGGGGTCACCAGGGGTCAAACCCTGAAAACATTGTTAACACAATATCTTGAGGTAGGAAGCTTGGATGAATTTCATACTTTGTATGTAGATGCGTTATGGTAAGAGGAAGGACCCTGTCATTTTTGGTGGAGGTCAAAGGTCATCTGGGGCCACCGGGGGTCAAACCCTGAAAACTTTGTTAACACGATATCTCAAGAAGAGAAGCTCTGACAGTTCTCAAACTTGGTACATAGATGCCCCATATTGTGAGGAAGAACCCTATTGTTTTTGGTGGAGGTCAAAGGTCACCTGGGGTCACCAGGGGTCAAACCCTGAAAACAATGTTACCACAATATCTTGAGGTAGGAAGCTTGGATGAATTTCATACATAGTATGTAGATGAGTTATGGTAAGAGGAAGAACCCTGTCATTTTTGGTGGAGGTCAAAGGTCATCTGGGGTCAAACCCTGAAAACTTTGTTAACACGATATCTCAAGAAGGGAAGCTCTGACAGTTCTCAAACTTGGTACATAGATGCCCCATATTGAGAGGAAGAACCCTATTGTTTTTGGTGGAGGTCAAAGGTCACCTGGGGTCACCAGGGGTCAAACCCTGAAAACATTGTTAACACAATATCTTGAGGTAGGAAGCTTGGATGAATTTCATACTTTGTATGTAGATGCGTTATGGTAAGAGGAAGGACCCTGTCATTTTTGGTGGAGGTCAAAGGTCATCTGGGGTCACTGGGGTCAAACACTGCAAACCTTGTTAGTACGATATCTCAAGAAGAGAAGCTCTGACAGTTCTCAAACTTGGTACATAGATGCCCCATATTGAGAGGAAGAAACCCTATTGTTTTTTGGTGGAGGTCAAAGGTCACCTGGGGTCACCAGGGGTCAAACCCTGAAAACATTGTTAACACAATATCTTGAGGTAGGAAGCTTGGATGAATTTCATACTTTGTATGTAGATGCGTTATGGTAAGAGGAAGGACCCTGTCATTTTTGGTGGAGGTCAAAGGTCATCTGGGGTCACCGGGGGTCAAACCCTGAAAACTTCGTTAACACGATATCTCAAGAAGGGAAGCTGTGACAGTTCTCAAACTTGGTACATAGATGCCCCATGTTGAGAGGAAGAACCCTATTGTTTTTGGTGGAGGTCAAAGGTCACCTGGGGTCACCAGGGGTCAAACCCTGAAAACATTGTTAACACAATATCTTGAGGTAGGAAGCTTGGATGAATTTCATACTTTGTATGTAGATGCGTTATGGTAAGAGGAAGGACCCTGTCATTTTTGGTGGAGGTCAAAGGTCATCTGGGGTCACCGGGGGTCAAACCCTGAAAACTTTGTTAACACGATATCTCAAGAAGAGAAGCTCTGACAGTTCTCAAACTTGGTACATAGATGCCCCATATTGAGAGGAAGAACCCTATTGTTTTGGTGGAGGTCAAAGGTCACCTGGGGTCAACAGGGTCAAATCCTGAAAACATTGTTAACACAATATCTTGAGGTAGGAAGCTTGGATGAATTTCATACATAGTATGTAGATGAGTTATGGTAAGAGGAAGAACCCTGTCATTTTTGGTGGAGGTCAAAGGTCATCTGGGGTCAAACCCTGAAAACTTTGTTAACACGATATCTCAAGAAGGGAAGCTCTGACAGTTCTCAAACTTGGTACATAGATGCCCCATATTGAGAGGAAGAACCCTATTGTTTTTGGTGGAGGTCAAAGGTCACCTGGGGTCACCAGGGGTCAAACCCTGAAAACATTGTTAACACAATATCTTGAGGTAGGAAGCTTGGATGAATTTCATACTTTGTATGTAGATGCGTTATGGTAAGGAAGGACCCTGTCATTTTTGGTGGAGGTCAAAGGTCATCTGGGGCCACCGGGGGTCAAACCCTGAAAACTTTGTTAACACGATATCTCAAGAAGAGAAGCTCTGACAGTTCTCAAACTTGGTACATAGATGCCCCATATTGAGAGGAAGAACCCTATTGTTTTTGGTGGAGGTCAAAGGTCACCTGGGGTCACCAGGGGTCAAACCCTGAAAACATTGTTAACACAATATCTTGAGGTAGGAAGCTTGGATGAATTTCATGCTTTGTATGTAGATGCGTTATGGTAAGAGGAAGGACCCTGTCATTTTTGGTGGAGGTCAAAGGTCATCTGGGGTCACCGGGGGTCAAACCCTGAAAACTTCGTTAACACGATATCTCAAGAAGGGAAGCTCTGACAGTTCTCAAACTTGGTACATAGATGCCCCATATTGTGAGGAAGAACCCTATTGTTTTTGGTGGAGGTCAAAGGTCACCTGGGGTCACCAGGGGTCAAACCCTGAAAACATTGTTAACACAATATCTTGAGGTAGGAAGCTTGAATGAATTTCATACTTTGTATGTAGATGCGTTATTGTAAGAGGAAGGACCCTGTCATTTTTGGTGGAGGTCAAAAGTCATCTGGGGTCACCGGGGGTCAAACCCTGAAACTTCGTTAACACGATATCTCAAGAAGGAAAGCTCTGACAGTTCTCAAACTTGGTGCATAGATGCCTCATATTCAGAGGAAGAACCCTATTGTTTTTGATGGGGGTCAAAGGTCATCTGGGGTCACCAGGGGTCAAACCCTGAAAACCTTGTTAACACAATATCTTGAGGTAGGAAGCTTGGATGAATTTCATACTTTGTATGTAGATGCGTTATGGTAAGAGGAAGGACCCTGTCATTTTTGGTGGAGGTCAAAGGTCATCTGGGGTCACCGGGGGTCAAACCCTGAAAACTTTGTTAACACGATATCTCAAGAAGAGAAGCTCTGACAGTTCTCAAACTTGGTACATAGATGCCCCATATTGAGAGGAAGAACCCTATTGTTTTTGGTGGAGGTCAAAGGTCACCTGGGGTCACCAGGGGTCAAATCCTGAAAACAATGTTACCACAATATCTTGAGGTAGGAAGCTTGGATGAATTTCATACATAGTATGTAGATGAGTTATGGTAAGAGGAAGAACCCTGTCATTTTTGGTGGAGGTCAAAGGTCATCTGGGGTCAAACCCTGAAAACTTTGTTAACACGATATCTCAAGAAGGGAAGCTCTGACAGTTCTCAAACTTGGTACATAGATGCCCCATATTGAGAGGAAGAACCCTATTGTTTTTGGTGGAGGTCAAAGGTCACCTGGGGTCACCAGGGGTCAAACCCTGAAAACATTGTTAACACAATATCTTGAGGTAGGAAGCTTGGATGAATTTCATACTTTGTATGTAGATGCGTTATGGTAAGAGGAAGGACCCTGTCATTTTTGGTGGAGGTCAAAGGTCATCTGGGGCCACCGGGGGTCAAACCCTGAAAACTTTGTTAACACGATATCTCAAGAAGAGAAGCTCTGACAGTTCTCAAACTTGGTACATAGATGCCCCATATTGTGAGGAAGAACCCTATTGTTTTTGGTGGAGGTCAAAGGTCACCTGGGGTCACCAGGGGTCAAACCCTGAAAACATTGTTAACACAATATCTTGAGGTAGGAAGCTTGGATGAATTTCATACTTTGTATGTAGATGCGTTATGGTAAGAGGAAGGACCCTGTCATTTTTGGTGGAGGTCAAAGGTCATCTGGGGTCACCGGGGGTCAAACCCTGAAAACTTTGTTAACACGATATCTCAAGAAGAGAAGCTCTGACAATTCTCAAACTTGGTACATAGATGCCCCATATTGAGAGGAAGAACCCTATTGTTTTTGGTGGAGGTCAAAGGTCACCTGGGGTCACCAGGGGTCAAATCCTGAAAACAATGTTACCACAATATCTTGAGGTAGGAAGCTTGGATGAATTTCATACATAGTATGTAGATGAGTTATGGTAAGAGGAAGAACCCTGTCATTTTTGGTGGAGGTCAAAGGTCATCTGGGGTCAAACCCTGAAAACTTTGTTAACACGATATCTCAAGAAGGGAAGCTCTGACAGTTCTCAAACTTGGTACATAGATGCCCCATATTGAGAGGAAGAACCCTATTGTTTTTGGTGGAGGTCAAAGGTCACCTGGGGTCACCAGGGGTCAAACCCTGAAAACATTGTTAACACAATATCTTGAGGTAGGAAGCTTGGATGAATTTCATACTTTGTATGTAGATGCGTTATGGTAAGAGGAAGGACCCTGTCATTTTTGGTGGAGGTCAAAGGTCACCGGGGGTCAAACCCTGAAAACTTTGTTAACACGATATCTCAAGAAGAGAAGCTCTGACAGTTCTCAAACTTGGTACATAGATGCCCCATATTGAGAGGAAGAACCCTATTGTTTTTGGTGGAGGTCAAAGGTCACCTGGGGTCACCAGGGGTCAAACCCTGAAAACATTGTTAACACAATATCTTGAGGTAGGAAGCTTGGATGAATTTCATACTTTGTATGTAGATGCGTTATGGTAAGAGGAAGGACCCTGTCATTTTTGGTGGAGGTCAAAGGTCATCTGGGGTCACCGGGGGTCAAACCCTGAAAACTTCGTTAACACGATATCTCAAGAAGGGAAGCTGTGACAGTTCTCAAACTTGGTACATAGATGCCCCATGTTGAGAGGAAGAACCCTATTGTTTTTGGTGGAGGTCAAAGGTCACCTGGGGTCACCAGGGGTCAAACCCTGAAAACATTGTTAACACAATATCTTGAGGTAGGAAGCTTGGATGAATTTCATACTTTGTATGTAGATGCGTTATGGTAAGAGGAAGACCCTGTCATTTTTGGTGGAGGTCAAAGGTCATCTGGGGTCACCGGGGGTCAAACCCTGAAAACTTTGTTAACACGATATCTCAAGAAGAGAAGCTCTGACAGTTCTCAAACTTGGTACATAGATGCCCCATATTGAGAGGAAGAACCCTATTGTTTTTGGTGGAGGTCAAAGGTCACCTGGGGTCACCAGGGGTCAAATCCTGAAAACAATGTTACCACAATATCTTGAGGTAGGAAGCTTGGATGAATTTCATACATAGTATGTAGATGAGTTATGGTAAGAGGAAGAACCCTGTCATTTTTGGTGGAGGTCAAAGGTCATCTGGGGTCAAACCCTGAAAACTTTGTTAACACGATATCTCAAGAAGGGAAGCTCTGACAGTTCTCAAACTTGGTACATAGATGCCCCATATTGAGAGGAAGAACCCTATTGTTTTTGGTGGAGGTCAAAGGTCACCTGGGGTCACCAGGGTCAAACCCTGAAAACATTGTTAACACAATATCTTGAGGTAGGAAGCTTGGATGAATTTCATACTTTGTATGTAGATGCGTTATGGTAAGAGGAAGGACCCTGTCATTTTTGGTGGAGGTCAAAGGTCATCTGGGGCCACCGGGGGTCAAACCCTGAAAACTTTGTTAACACGATATCTCAAGAAGAGAAGCTCTGACAGTTCTCAAACTTGGTACATAGATGCCCCATATTGAGAGGAAGAACCCTATTGTTTTTGGTGGAGGTCAAAGGTCACCTGGGGTCACCAGGGGTCAAACCCTGAAAACATTGTTAACACAATATCTTGAGGTAGGAAGCTTGGATGAATTTCATGCTTTGTATGTAGATGCGTTATGGTAAGAGGAAGGACCCTGTCATTTTTGGTGGAGGTCAAAGGTCATCTGGGGTCACCGGGGGTCAAACCCTGAAAACTTCGTTAACACGATATCTCAAGAAGGGAAGCTCTGACAGTTCTCAAACTTGGTACATAGATGCCCCATATTGTGAGGAAGAACCCTATTGTTTTTGGTGGAGGTCAAAGGTCACCTGGGGTCACCAGGGGTCAAACCCTGAAAACATTGTTAACACAATATCTTGAGGTAGGAAGCTTGGATGAATTTCATACTTTGTATGTAGATGCGTTATGGTAAGAGGAAGGACCCTGTCATTTTTGGTGGAGGTCAAAGGTCATCTGGGGTCACCGGGGGTCAAACCCTGAAAACTTTGTTAACACGATATCTCAAGAAGAGAAGCTCTGACAGTTCTCAAACTTGGTACATAGATGCCCCATATTGAGAGGAAGAACCCTATTGTTTTTGGTGGAGGTCAAAGGTCACCTGGGGTCACCAGGGGTCAAATCCTGAAAACAATGCTACCACAATATCTTGAGGTAGGAAGCTTGGATGAATTTCATACCTAGTATGTAGATGAGTTATGGTAAGAGGAAGAACCCTGTCATTTTTGGTGGAGGTCAAAGGTCATCTGGGGTCAAACCCTGAAAACTTTGTTAACACGATATCTCAAGAAGGGAAGCTCTGACAGTTCTCAAACTTGGTACATAGATGCCCCATATTGAGAGGAAGAACCCTATTGTTTTTGGTGGAGGTCAAAGGTCACCAGGGGTCAAACCCTGAAAACATTGTTAACACAATATCTTGAGGTAGGAAGCTTGGATGAATTTCATACTTTGTATGTAGATGCGTTATGGTAAGAGGAAGGACCCTGTCATTTTTGGTGGAGGTCAAAGGTCATCTGGGGTCACCGGGGGTCAAACCCTGAAAACTTTGTTAACACGATATCTCAAGAAGAGAAGCTCTGACAGTTCTCAAACTTGGTACATAGATGCCCCATATTGAGAGGAAGAACCCTATTGTTTTTGGTGGAGGTCAAAGGTCACCAGGGGTCAAACCCTGAAAACATTGTTAACACAATATCTTGAGGTAGGAAGCTTGGATGAATTTCATACTTTGTATGTAGATGCGTTATGGTAAGAGGAAGGACCCTGTCATTTTTGGTGGAGGTCAAAGGTCATCTGGGGTCACCGGGGGTCAAACCCTGAAAACTTTGTTAACACGATATCTCAAGAAGAGAAGCTCTGACAGTTCTCAAACTTGGTACATAGATGCCCCATATTGAGAGGAAGAACCCTATTGTTTTTGGTGGAGGTCAAAGGTCACCTGGGGTCACCAGGGGTCAAACCCTGAAAACAATGTTACCACAATATCTTGAGGTAGGAAGCTTGGATGAATTTCATACATAGTATGTAGATGAGTTATGGTAAGAGGAAGAACCCTGTCATTTTTGGTGGAGGTCAAAGGTCATCTGGGGTCACCTGGGGTCAAACCCTGAAAACTTTGTTAACACGATATCTCAAGAAGGGAAGCTCTGACAGTTCTCAAACTTGGTACATAGATGCCCCATATTGAGAGGAAGAACCCTATTGTTTTTGGTGGAGGTCAAAGGTCACCTGGGGTCACCGAGGGTCAAACTCTGAAAACCTTGTTAACACAATATCTCAAGAATGGAAGCTCTGACAGTTCTCAAATATAGTACATGCATGCCCCATATTGAGAGGAAGAACCCTATTGTTTGGTGGAGGTCAAAGGTCACCTGGGGCCAAACCCTGAAAACATTGTTAACACAATATGTTGAGGTTGGAAGCTTGGATGAATTTCATACTTAGGGTGCAGATGCGTAATGGTAAGAGGAAGGACCCTATCATTTTTGGTGGAGGTCAAAGGTCATCTGGGGTCACCGGGGGTCAAATCCTGAAAACTTTGTTAACACGATATCTCAAGAAGGGAAGCTCTGACAGTTCTCAAACTTGGTACATGGATGCCCCATATTGAGAGGAAGAACCCTATTGTTTTTGGTGCGGGACAAAGGTCACCGGGGGTCAAACCCTGAAAAATTGTTAACACAATATCATTGAGGTAGGAAGCTTGGGTGAAATTCATACTTTGTATACATTTGCGTTATGGTAAGAGGAAGAACCCTATCACTTTTGGTGGAGGTCAAAGGTCATCTGGGGTCACACTCTGAAAACTTTGTTAACACGATATCTCAAGAAGGGAAGCTCTGACAGTTCTCAAACGTGGTACATGGATGCCCCATATTGAGAGGAAGAACCCTATTGTTTTTGGTGGAGGTCAAAGGTCACTTGGGGCTACTTGGGGTCAAACCCTGAAAACCTTGTTAACTCAATATCTTGAGGTAGGAAGCTTGGATGAATTTCATACTTATTATGTAGATGCGTTATGGTAAGAGGAAGAACCCTATCATTTTTGGTGGAGGTCAAAGGTCATCTGAGGTCACTAGGGGTCAAACTCTGAAAACCTTGTTAACACGATATCTCGAGGTAGGAAGCTTGGATAAATTTCATACCTTGTATTTAGATGCCTTATAGTAAGAGGAAGAACTCTATCATTTTTGGTGGGGGTCAAAGGTCATCTGGGGTCACCAGGGGGGTTAAACCCTGAGACAGAGCTGCCAACCAGCACGGATTTTCCATATTCAGTACGGAAAATCATTGTAAATATGGGAATACAGATTTTTCCATGATAATCCGAATTTTGAATGAGTAAATAGGTCCTTTCACGAACTTTATTATTCTTTAACCAACATATCAAAGGACTGAGAATAGACTACAGTATTTCACTTGTCTGTACAGTACTGTAGTGTATTTATTTGAGCCCAGTAATCTATGCTGTTATGTTATTGGTTAAATTTTTGTCAACAAGTTGATGTTAAACCAATCAGAAGATAGTTTGCAGCAGATCCATGACATTCCATAAGCTACCATATCATTGGTTGATCAGTTGTAAACAGATCCACTTTCAACCAATCAGAAACTGTGTTAAAAGCTAGTTTTTGAGTGCAGTGACGGACTATCACACATGCCCTAGTTCAATGAAAGCCACAGCCAGCTAGCTTGATTGTCGAGGTCGCATTGTTAACAATACAATGCAGGTAGCATACACGTAACTACAGATAGTGTAGCACAGTTCAGTAGAGTCTTACAAGGAGTCATGAAAGTATTAGAACAAACACAACCCCAACTTGGCATATTTGAAGAGGCGGCTGCAAAATGCGTCCGTTCTCTTCAAATCCAAAACAAGCACTGAGCTTGGCTATCCAATCTTGCAATCTCATGGAATTCCGTAATGAATGGAATAGGCGAGGTAGAATCACACATAGCCTGCCTGCCAAGGTCTGTTGAGCTGGCTGAGTAGCCCAACGTTAATGTTAGATTTGACTGTAACTGAATTGGAAAATTAGCAACAAGAAATGGAATTATCAAACTTACAGCAGGAATATCACAGTATGTTGTAATATGGCTCCTCTTCAGAGCAGCATGGTAGCAGAGTAGCATGAGTAACTTTAGTGGAAAATTTACCAGGCAGATCAAGTTTTAACGTAGGCCTAGGCCTAACAGTTAGGGCCTAGGCCTAGGCTAAGTGTTGTTACAGAACCAATAACAAACATTAGCCTACACACAGAATAACGTTAGACTCAGTACATAAATCTAATGCAGAGTTCCAGGTTTATGGGCTAGGCCTAGGCCTAGACAAAGTCCTAGTCCTGTGACTAAGTCCTAGCCTAACTGCCACAGTACGGGCTAGCCTAATTGTAGTACAGTATGTATGGGCTGATATTAGAGGTAGCCTAGGTTACTGTAATAGCTATGGCCTAGGCTAGGGCTAATCAAAGCAGTTATTGCGTCAAATGTTGGTACCCATCATCTAAGTTTGTAGTATTTACAGAGAGATTTCTGTGACCAGCTGTGCATAGGCCTAGGCTAGGTTTATACTTATAGCTAGGCCTAGGCTAATGTTACTTAGGGCCTTGCCAAGTATTTAGCATAGCCTCTAGGCTATACTGTAACATTAGGCCTTGGGAATACTTGGGATATTTTGCTTTTTGTCCTTTGGTGACCCTGATGACTATCTTGGGAATTCTTGGGAAATTTTGCTTTTTGACCTCTCGTAACCCCAGATGACAATCTTGGGAATTCTTGGGAAATTTTGACCAGTGACTGAAAGATATGGGACATCATGGCATTATTTGGAATAGAACATATATCATCGAAACCAATGCATTTTTGCATTCTGGTTATGAAATTCTGCATGTGGAGTGGAGTGGACCATAGTCCGAGGAACAAATTATTCTCTCGTTTATAATGGTTTTCGTTGGGCATCATTCCACCTCCATTTATCAGGATATATCTATATTCGATTTTAGGTCGTCACCGGAAGGCCTTGGAATTTCCACTTTCTAGGGCTTATTTACATTGTGAACAAAACAGTTTCCAGGAACATGAAACATTTGAAAACTGGATATCCCGGACAAGCAGTAGAGGCACGGAAAGTGCCATTTCCTGCAATCTAGGGGTATTGTAGGGAAAAAGTCCCCTGGCGGGACGCTCCGCGTGAACTGATGGTAGAGCTCCTTGTGAGTAGTGAATCTCACTCTCACCAGTCACTAAAAGTTGACAGCCCTGTGACAAAGTGACAGCAAATCCGCTTAACTAATTAAACAATAACCATGGATGGGTTGTTTGAACAAGCTTTAAGAAAGGTACCCATTGTATTGTTATCTCTTGCCAGTGCTTCCTTAAGTTGACCATTGTTTGCATAAACACACTGGCCAGCCCAAGTGTGTAATGAGATTATCTTGTACTTGAGTGGTTTTGACACATTTGGACCCGACCACGGCCATACAAATGCAGGGTTGTAACATGCTGCATGAGCTACTGCGAGAGAAAACGGTATGTAGTCCTATAGTCAAAGTGGCAGCCTGATCAACTAGGAATCCATTTTCATCTGGATTCCTAGTCCTATAGTCCAAGTGGGGCTAGGACTGGGAATCGGATGACCAGTAAACATCACCGAGGCGGGGTATTCTATAGTTGTACCTTAGCAACATAGAAACCATGCAAAGTCACTTTTACTTAACCACACCAACTTAGGTGTGGAATACCTGTAACAGGCAGATGGTTAACAAAACATACCCCCGCATATAAAGTTATACTATAGGCCTAAATGCTCTTTTTAAGAGCCCTAGCTGCCAGTATATCCATAATCCTTTAAACTGCGGTTGTGGCAGCGTATACTTTTCCAGTCTACTTTAACGGTCGATCCGCGTGACAGAATGCAACCATACTGTAGATGTAATTAATATAGCTCCACTGATAAAAACAATATGCGCATTGATCGAGCCAGGATTCCTAATAGCCCAGTGGCAGATCCAAGGGGGGTTTAGGGGTTCAAACCCCTCCCCTGAGTTTTTAAAATAGCATATTTTTGCATATTTTTTTTATTAATTTGCTACCCGGGACGGCCACTACTCTTTCAAAAGTCATCGTCAACCCCCCCTCCCCTTACAGTAAACCCTGGATCCGGCCCTTGTTTTTATCTCAATACATAACATGTATTGAGATATTGTCACACTAGTTGGTGGTTGAAATATCTTTAACCCAATACATTGTCCCTTGATCTGTGGTCAATGTCTTTCAGAGTTTGAGAGCATGCCCTTGGAGTTCAGGGCAGAAGTTATCCATTTTGGTGTGACAAAAGTGATGGTTTCTAAGTGTTTTTACGTTTTTTGTGCAAATTTTGGCCCAAAACGCTCAGTTGTCAAGGTAAGCGTCCATTTCTTTGCGCACGGCACATTTGGTTGCTAGGCACATGTTTTTTCCTGCAAAACAAAGGAGACAAAGGTTTGAACTATTTGTACCGCATTAGTACCACAGAAAAAAATTCGGCAAATGCACTTCACGAGCTCAGTCACGGCATGTGTTAGATTCAAGGTGTCTCATTCCTAAGTAGGCGGTACAATGCGGGGCTTTATTGATTTTTAGGCATGTTATACTGCCCGGATGAAATGAAATGCCTTGAATATAAACAGCCGTCCAATCACAGCTGTATACCGTGGATGGAACCTTCTGTTTTGGTTTTGGTTTTGTCGGCCGTTCGTAAAGTTAATGTATCAGTTAAAAATAAGTGGAATTATTCATGGATTGAGAAGAATATTTCAACAGATATCCAAAACATATTGCCTGAAACTGGAAACGTGGTGCAATTGTGAATCATTTCAGCGATTTCTTCCAAGTTCAACTTCAAGGTGAACAACTTAGTAACGGCATAGCCTAGCCTACTAACGTTAACGTTAGGCCTAATGTTATACCATATGCATAACCTATCGTAGTAACGTTAGAGCTAGCCCACGGTATGAATCGCGCCATCTAACTTACAATAACTTTCTAATTGGGGTTTAGGGACTCGCGACCACCGAGACATGAACATGAAGAGCCCCGAAACAACTCGGCACCTGAGACAATTAGGCTCATTGGACAACTCGACCACTGGGAACTCTTTGTAAATTAGCCTAGCTTAGTGTTAATAGTCTTGTACTCATTTTTCATTTTTTTTTTTTTTTTTTTTTTTTTTTTTTTTTTGCTTGATCTGGTCGATAAAAGATTGATTATACAGTAATTACGGTCATATTGGATCATGGCCACTAGGCCTACACTGTAGCCTTTGCCTTGACTGGGCGCCTAGGCCTAGGCCTAAATTAAGTTAGGGCTAGGCCTGGCCTAGCCTAGGCTGGGCCCATTTATCAGGCAAAATAACTTTGATGTTGGCCGTCATGCCCGCCCAAGTTGGATGCACAATATTCTAAGACCATACAATATCAGAGAATAATTTTTCATTCCACTTTTTTCCATCGAGAAGAAAATGAATTCGTGCAGGTACTAATTGTATATTTTTTATAGGCCTAGGTCTGTAATGTATGCAAACTCCGATAATGTACGACATGTCCGTGTTCTGTACAGAAGTTCAAGTGAAGCACTATGAAAGCGCAGCACAGTTAAGTGCATGTGTAGATCCGTAACTGTATGCAAACACCCATACATAGGCTACACACCTGCTCCGTAGAGAAGTTCACGTACATCGCAAGAACATGTCCGGGATGGGACATGATAATGGAAGTTCAGTATTTTTTCGATCACTGCTTGTGCCGATTAATTTCCAGTTGTTAGCTAATATGCAGCAGTAGCAATGGTGGGAGACTTTTATATATAAAACATGCATGTTAATTTGTGTGGTGGTGAAAGTGTACCTTGTACATTTTATGATTTATGAAAACAAAAAGGTGTGAGCCCACACCCTTTCAATGTACAAGTAACACACGCTACGATGGTATGAAATAGCCAAGTAGCTACATTGAAATACTGAAGGCTTCGAAGTATTTACGTTTATACTTGTGTGAGAGACTTTGGTTACAATGACGGTCTAAACTGGGAAGAAATAAAATTGGCTAGGGGTGTGGCGGCAGTATTTTTACTTATCTTATCAGTTCTACCCAGCATACAGTATTTTTCTGCATGAATGTCACACAAGACATAAAATACGTCATACAAAAATCATTAATTCCATGATTTTTGCGCACGTAAAAAATAAGAGAAGGGAAGACTTGACTCACAATAAGAACAGAAAGATGTGAGAATTGTTAGATTGCATGGTCTTGTCGTGTGCTTTTTACGTGCTAAAAACGGACACGGCCAGACCGGCGAAAGGATCACTTACATATGGCCAACAACCAAAAAACCGAACACCAACAACACAAACCACCGAAATCGCCCAGAACACCAGACCGAATCCCTCGACCAGCGAGGACACTGCAGCTCCGGTACGGCTTCATGGAGTCTTTGTTACCACCAACAGAAACCACCACCAACGACCCTACAACACAATCTCAATATAACACACGCCCAAAGGCAACAAACACACCCAAAGGCAACAACACGCCCCAAGGCAACCACAGCGCAGGGGGACATGGGGGGGGGGTCCACTTGTTACATTAAAATCACTATTTACAGTTTACTTACAGTATATACAACTATATACAACTATCTACACGTAACGAAAACAAAACTTCCCAAAGAGATCGAACGAGCCCGGCAGGGGATCGGGAACGTCCACTCTCTTCGGGAACCTGAACTGGCTTGCATGGTCTTGTCACTGCCATTTTCCCGACTGTTGGCTTCGGCCCGACTATGTACTATTGAAAATGGAATATTGGTACATGGATGTCAGTTAATGGTTCCTTGGACCCTTATTGGCAACATTTCATGGAGTGGCCCCGCCATACGTTACCCCGCACTTGGCCCAACCTGTGTCCACTGTGGTGGTATGGTAGAAGGGAATAGAGTGCCAACTCTACCCTTAAGGGTGCCATGATGTTGCTTATGGGGTTTGTGGCAATTGTGATGCAGTCATTTTCATTTTTCACTGATTTATAAACATCAAAACATGTTGTCAGATCATGACAAAGCTGTAGGCAGGTGTTTTCATAGGTAATTTGTTATATATTGTTGTAATCCTTCATTGGTTAATAATATTTTCTATGGTAGTTTTAAGTTTAGATGAGTTACAAATAAAACACAAAGCTGTTTGCAAACTTGGTTCTCCTTCAAGTTAAAACAAACATCACCAGTGTCCTCATTAATCATATAGGATAGCAGTTAAAATTTGCTTTTTCCCAGGTGAAAAATTTGTGACTGAAATGGTGGAAAATGATTATCAAAAGAACATTTTGTGTTTATGTTTTAATATAAAACAACACAAGGCAGGTTATCTAATGAGTATAGTATGCCTATTTATATTTCAGTTTATCATTTCATTCAACTGTAGTATTTTTAAAGATATTTTCGGGGTACCGTAGGGTGCAGTTCTCGGCGATACTTCGGTACTTTATAATTGGTGATATGGTACCGTATCAGTACAGGTACATGCAGGCCGCATACAAAAATACTGTGAAACCTAGTACTGTTATCAATTGATTTTCATCTCTTGCCTGGGTGCCCTGCCATACAAAAACTTTTTGCCTTGGTGCCCTACCCGATGGCCTTTGTGCCCTCCAAAATTCATGAATGACCAAGGCCAAATGGCCGTACCCTCTTCCAACCTTAATTCCAACCCTGTAGTTGTATAAGTTTTCTTAAATAAGGTGATTTATAGCATTTTATTTGCTTGTTTATTGTAGCGATTGACTCAAGATTCCTTGAAAAGCATTGTTGCATGTACTGCCATCTACATTTCAAAATTTATTTTCTACAAATTACGCAATACGAACAACACCAAAATATAGCACAATGAGGAAGGTATACAACAAAATTTTCCAGCAAACTTTTATTGATTGATTTTTGTAAATGTTTAAATATTTTTGTGGTCACAATGTTCCTTAAGTAATCGACTCATGATAAGCCCAGTACAGGGCTTCCGCCAGAAATGCAAAAAGGGGGGGGGATTAATTTCTCCTAAACCCCTACTCCAAATTGATGCTGTCCCTGGCTTAAGTTACCAGTGGGTTCAGGGGGACAAAAGCTTGCTTCAAGACACCTGTAAGGTGCATTTTTAAAGGACATTTACTTATGAAAGTCCAAACATTGCTGCAAAGGTGTCCTCTTCTTAAGTAAGAAACCAAGATATGGACAATTTTTTTTAAGTTTTATGGAAAAGAAAAGGGGGGATTTTACCCACCTTCTTCTGGAAAGGAGGGGGGACAAATCCCCCTTTCCCCTTTGGCAGAAACCCTGCAGTATACATTTCTTATGATAATCATTTTGAACATAAAATGTATCAGGACACTAACTTTGCATAATTTCTTAATACAAGTATGATTTGAAGGACCATACCACAACAATTGTCCTAACCGCACATATGAAGCTCATGATGAAGGACAGAATTTATACTTTGAATGGCATCAGCAATGGTATGGAAATTGTCTTATGTTATGTTTCACTTTCATGTCATGCTACCAGTTCATCAAAACAATGTTTTTGTTGCATCATACAGTGACAGACTCAGGGTTTTCCCTGGGCCTTTTGAACGTCGCGGCCCGCGACGTTCAAACTTCAAAAACAAGAAGGCCGCGACGTTCAAAAAACAGCCGCCATGTTAAAAAATTCCTCCGCTACCCTGAAAAATGTTACTTAAAACTTTGTCAACGATCGCCTTTTTGATTCCTTGCCAAAGGCAGGCAAGGAATCTATGCGATGGTGATGTCGTGTGTGTGTGTATGTGACGCTTGGCTTGTAAACACGATATCGCAAGATGGGTAACTCCGAGGGATTTCATACTTGGCATGTAGGTTGCCCATATTGAGTAGATGATCCGTATTGTTTTTGGTGGAGGTCAAAGGTCATTTGGGGTCACAAGAGGTCAAAAGGTCAAAACCTTGTAAACACGATATCTCAAGAATGGTAACTCCGAGGGATCTCATACTTGGCAGGTAGGTTGCCCATAATGAGTAGATGATCCCTATTGCTTTTGGTGGAAGTCAAAGGTCATTTGGGGTCACCAGAGGTCAAATGGTAAATATCTTGGAAATTGCTTGTAAACACTCTATCTCAAGGTGTGTAACTTCCAAGAATTTCATACTTGGCATGTGCATGGCCCATATGAGAAAGATGATCCCTATTGTTTTTGGTAAAGGTCAAAGGTCATTTGGGGTCACCAGAGGTCAAAAGGTTCAAAATCTTTCAAGCAGAATATCTGTGATTGTAAAGCTTGGTTCAACTCGAAACTTGTGGTGTAGCTTACTTTTATTTTGTGCATATTTGCCCTAAAATTTCATGGATATTAAAAATCATTTGAGCTCAAAATTGGCATTTTCTAAACACGGTCATTCTACGGTAGCGTAGATGGACCATTCACGTCAAATGACGTCATAATAATCTATGTAGACTTACTACACGCGCTCTAAAACCCCTAAAACATAATCGTACCCATGGACATCCGTATCCGTAATGCTGCTTTATAACGAGATCTGTAAGCGCAGTACATACGTACGTGTATTTCGTACGTGGTACGTACAGTTGCATGGTGGTGCCATGAGTCGATCACCTAAAAATTGTCTGTGTTGTATACGTTTTGTGTTAGTGACCGACTCGAGGTACCGACCTACCCAAGGTACAGTACAGTCACTATACATCTGTAGCGAGCGCAGCTGAATCGAAGAAAATAGGAACAACAAGCCGTACATAGGCTGCGTACCATTTGACAGGTGAATTCACCACGTCTGTCTTTTTCCTGCAGCACATAGCTCAACATTTTGTCAGCTACTTCGTACTGCAGAAAAAATGCAAGGGACTTTGGAACAACCTGAAAATTGAAGTAGACTGGGGCCTACAGTACTGTAACGTTACAGTACGGAGTAGGCCCTAGGCCTAAACGTGAAGTTAGGCCTAGCCTAGGTAACGCAGTACTACGTAGTCTAGCCTAGGCCTTCTGCTGCTTGTTGCGTTTTAAGAAGTGTGTTGCATATCCAGTTGAGGCATAGCCTACTCTTTCACAAAGGTTTTTGATCGATGTGAGCTGGTGTTACCAACAAGGCAGCCTAGGCTAGGCCCTAGGCCTACGCGCCTAGGCCAAGGCTACTACTAGGCCTAGCCTATACTTTCATATTAGGTCTAGCCCAGTGCTTCTCAACCGGGGTCCAAGTGCACCCCCAGGGGTGAATTCGAAATGCTCGAGGGTGAAATGTTCTAACGTTAGTTTTTAGTTTTTATTAATTTGATGTTTTATAGTACTAGGGGTGGATGGTGGAAAAAATTTTTCCCAAGTGGGGAAGTGGATCATAAAGGTTGAGAAACACTGGTCTAGCCTAATATAGTGCAGGCCTAGTCCTCAGTAAAGGCCCGTGTATAGCCGGTCGCCGATAGCTCCCTATACACGGTCCTTACTCCGACTCATTGAAAACCCGGGGTCTTCGACCAGCACAGTGCTGGTCGAAAGTGATTTTCTTCTTATTGCAAAGTTAGGACCTAAAGTCTTAATAAACTACCATAACTTTTCCTTTCTATGTCTTACACTTATATTGCAGTTGTTTTTTATCACTTTAAACCTCGGAAAAGTTCCGAAAATTTGAAATAAAATCATCAACTTGGCCGTTTCTTAACAATTTACTGTAGCGCTCGAAATATTTGTTGACATCTGAATGCCGTATGCGTAACATTGTGATGTCACGCACAACATTTTGATTACTGTAGTTCCTATGCATACACATGGCAACTGCCTCTGCAGGCATTCTATACAGACGTCACGACGTAGCTCATTAGCATACTGTTGTAAACAAAGTTCCAAAATCGCACAGTAAATTTTACAGAGCGAAAAAGTTGCTGATTTCATTTCATATTTTTGGCACTTTCCGGAAATTCTCGGTGATCCAGAACAGCTGCAATACTCTGATAAGATCTGGAGAAGAAAATTCCTGGTTGTAAATTAGGATTTTTCTTTCAGAATTTGCTGTGAGAACAAAGAAAATTTCAACCATTGCACAGACGGCAGATCCCCCCGCTATTTTCAATGGTTGGTGTAAGGACTGTGTATAGAGAGCTGTAGGCGAACGACCACAGTCCTTTACTGAGGACTAGTGCAGGCCTAGTTCTCAGTCTCACATAGGCCTACATTTTGTTCCCTGAACTAGGCCTAGACCATTCACGATCAAAGATTTAGCAGTTTGATAGAATATTTGAAAAAAAAACAAGATCACTTGTAGGCCTAGGCTGAACCAAAATCTATAGATATTTTTGAACACTATTGTTACTGTTATGAACTTCAAGGGTCACGTTTGGTTTCGCCCCTTGACGCTTCGCCAGAGATTGGAAGGCACTTGGGAAAAAGTAGGAAAGTAGGGAGTATAACCAAGGCCCAAAGCTCGGCCTAGCCTATGTGTACTGCAGTAGCCTAGGCCTGCAGCTGTTTGTTGTGTTGTAAGAAGTGTGTTGGATATGTAGCCTACATTTAAGCCTAGGCCCTGACAGAGGTTTGTTATTGATGTGAGTTTGTGTTACCAACTTATCGGCTGTTTCGGTTTGGCTGGTTCTGCTGCAACATGGGTTCTCGTAGGAGTGTAGGACCCACAGACATTCTATCATATGGCCTAGGCCTACATAGGCTATTAATACACTTTTCATGTATAAGTTAGGCCTAATGTAGTGCAAGGCTAGTCCTCAGTCTCACATACACTCTGTTCCCTGAACTAGGCCTAACGTTAGGCCTAGGCTATTCACGATCAAAGGTTGCATGCATGTTTCAGAGAATAACATGTCTAGCCTTCATTTATTGCTGGAGTGATTGTTGCTAGGGCCTAGGCCTAAATTTGGAGCCCTGATTATTGCAAGTATGAACATAACCATATCTAGGCCTATGGGTATACTACGTCACAATCTAACAGCAATACTTGCTATTTATTTTAGCATACAATAGTGTGACCACCCTTGTAACAAGATCAAGCGGTTTGATAGAATGTTTAATAAATACAGGATCGCTTGTATAAATCAAAATTTTACACATTTTTAGAACATTACTGTTAGGAACTTCGAGAGTAACGTTTGGTTTCGCCCCTTGGCGCTTCACTGGAGAGTCGAAGAGACTTTGGAAGAAGTATTTAAGTATGCATGGAATAGGTTCTAGGCCTAAAGT
Organism: Holothuria leucospilota; assembly: GCA_029531755.1. Lineage (NCBI taxonomy): Eukaryota > Metazoa > Echinodermata > Holothuroidea > Aspidochirotida > Holothuriidae > Holothuria > Holothuria leucospilota. Next base: position 40,584,278 of record CM055964.1, read on the forward strand.
TAGGCCTAGCGTAGGCCTACAGCTGTTTGTGGTGTTTTTATAAGTGTGTTGGATATGTACATTTAAGCCTAGGCCCTGACAGAGCTTTGTAGGTACGTTATGATTGCCACAGATGGAGGTTTGTGGTCTGTGAGTTCGTGTTAGCGGCTGTTTCGTTTCCGCTGGTTGTGCACTGTGGGTTCTCGTAGGAGTGTAGGACCCACAGACGTTGCATCACATAGGGTCTACATAGGCTACTAATCACTTCGTAAGTTAGGCCTAATGAAGTGCAGGTCTAGGTAGGCCCTAGCGTAGCCTAGGGTACCTAGACCTAGTTTTGTATGTGTCTGTGTGTGTTTGTGATGCTCTACTTGTAAACAGCCTCTCAAAAAGGGTAACTGTGAGGATGTTACTAAATACATTATATTGAATAGATGATCCCAATTATTTTTGGTGGAGGTCAAAGGTCCGCTGAGGTCATGAGAGGTCAAGCAGTGAACACCTGGCAAACATGAGCTAGGAGTCATTGAACTAAAATTATACCTTGCAGGCAAGGAATCACTAAGCCTCTTGGCTTTCTGGTTGTTAATACAATGTGCCGTGAAACCACAAGCTTATTTGCGAAACCTTGTCACGGCAAAACTACGAGCCATGTTAGTACTACCTTCGCGGTAGTACTGTCATGCTCATACCTACGGTAATACACGCAAGTCTCAAGATGCAAACAGAAAGCTAAGCGTTCGGTATGTATGCATGCCACACACGTACACAGAGTTCAGCAAGCCCTCTTTCATTCACACGTTGCCCGCTCGGCGGACAGTCTATACTGTCTGCACTCGTGATACCACATGTAAACATTTCAAGGTCGGGCCCTATACCAGAGTCAGCGTGGATGAACACCGGCGAGATTCGCCTTCCAACACAAACCTGGTGAACAATTGAACACCTCAACCAGCTGACCTGCCCAACCCTTTGAAAATCCTGCATTTCATATCTTCATGGTCACAAAGAATAAAGCCCCGCCTCGGAATGCAACTCCAATGTAAAACAGAATCTCGGATGCACAGAATTTGCGTGTCTTTCATTAAAAATTTCATAGTATGAACTTTTGGATGTGTTACTTCTTTTTCTTCGTGGTTTTTGACGGAAGCCCGTCGAATTTAGTAGTGTTTCCATCGGGTACCCGATCGATGCTGTTACTACCCAGGTAGCGTTTTTCAATCTTTTCCTTTTAATCTTCGCGAAATAGGATGGTTATTAGTCAGGTGGCTTAGCAACAATTTTCAGGAATAACGTTACCGGCCGGACAAAAGTACCAAATTTGGCATGGAGTTTCTTTTCGACCTATCTATTGATTTTATCCGTGGAACCCACTTGATCGGCTTCGATTTTCCAAGATGGCGGCCAAAATCCAAGATGGCCGCCAGAAAGGAAAAGAAATGTCATATATCTGCCTATAAAAATCGGAGATGAACAAATGAGGGGTCAATTCAAGTGTTTCCGGGATCACTGAAACAGATGCTGGTCATGGCATGTTGCTTGGGTAACCCACTTCCAAGACGGCGGCCAGAATCCAAGATGGCCGCCTGGAAAAAGGACAATTTCATATTAGACCTTGGGCCAGAGGCACTTCACGGGCACCCACCCCCTCACAACTCTCCGACCCAATACTTTTTGGAAACTTTAGGATCCCCTTAACACAAAATCAAGTGGTAACAGTAGAAATATTGGGTCCTACTCATTCAAAATGGCCACCAAACACAAAATGGCTGCAAAAATTATGAATATTTTGTAATAAATAATAATAAAGAAAATATTCTTAAAAATATTTTTGAGGCATCAACCCTTCAAATTTTGTCATAATTAATAACAGTATTTCCAAAATTAATTTTTGGGACTGTATTGGCGAGATTCAAGTTAACCAAGATGGCGGAAACAACAAAATGACCGTCAATATAACGATCACAATGTATAAAAATAATATGAGAAATAATTATTAGAAAAAACTTTTGACACAGTTGCTCTGAATATTTGGCCATATTTCATGCCAAATAGTCCCAAATGCTTTTTCAAAGTACTTTTTTTGGATTCAGGTCAACCAATATGGCGGAAAATGCAAATTGGCCGCAAATGCAACAATTATGTCAAGATATTTTAATAATATGAAAAATAATCATAAAAAATATTTTAGACACAGTTAGGCCAAATCTGTGCCCACTTTATTTCGTAAATATTCTAAATGTATTTTCTGGACATTTTTTGCGTCATGTGGGTCAACCAAGATGGCGGAAACAACAAAATGGCCGTCAATATAACAATCATGGTGTATAAAAATAATATGAGAAATAATCATTAAAAATACTTTTGACACAGTTTCCCTTAATATCTGACCATTTTTCATGACAAATAATCCGAAATGATATTTTAAAGTACTTCTTTTGGATTCCGGTCAAACAATATGGCAGAAAAAGCAAAATGGCTGCCAATGCAATAATTATGTCAATATATTATAATAATAGGAAAAATAATCATTAAAAATACTTTTGACACAGGTAGACCTAATCAGTGCCCACATTATATAGTATATATTTTAAAAGTATTTTTCTGGACATTTCTTGCAACATCTGGGTCAACCAAGATGGCGAAAATAGCAAAATGGCTGCTAATATGAAAATTTCAATAAATTACAATAATAGGGAAAATAATCCTTAAAAAATATATTTGTGACAGTTGCTCTTTATATTTGGCCATATTTTGAGCCATATGTGTCAAACATATTTCTCAAAACATTTTTGTTGCAATTCAGGTCAACCAAGATAGCAGAAATAGCAAAATGGCCGCCCATGTATACATATTACAATAATTACATGGGCGGCCATTTTGCTATTTCTGCCATCTTGGTTGACCCAGATGTTGCAAGAAATGTCCAGAAAAATACTTTTAAAATATATATAAAATATTATGGGCACAGATTAGGTCTACCTGTATCAAAAGTATTTTTAGTGATTATTTTTCCTATTATTATAATATATTGACATAATTATTGCATAGGTGGCCATTTTGCTTTTTCCGCCATATTGCTTGATCGGAATCCAAAAGAAGTACTTTAAAATATCATTTGGGATTATTTGTCATGAAATATGGCCAGATATTGAGGGCAACTGTGTCAAAAGTATTTTTAATGATTATTTCTCATATTATTTTTATACATTGTGATGGTTATATTGGCGGCCATTTTCTGGTTTCCGCCATCTTGGTTCATTTGGGGTCTGGCATAAAATATTAAAAATCATGCTTTGAATTTTATGTACAATCTGCTGTAAAGATATTTAGAGTTTTTAATCGAAATATATTTTTTATGATTATTTTGTGAGATTTTTCTGCATTTTTTTTTTTTTTTTGAGGGAATTTTTACTGTATTGTTTTTACTTCTTCGGTGCTTATCCGCCATATTGGCTGTCAAGTACTCTTGTGCCAAGGATTGTACAGTTACGTCTTATATATAAAACATTAGTTTACATCATTATGATTCGGGATTGTGTGAAATTTGCAATGTTTTTACACAATTTTTGGAAATATTTCATTCAACTTGGGTGCCATCTTGAATTCTGACCGCCATCTTGGAAGTGGGTTACCCAAGCAACATGCCATGACCAGCATCTGTTTTAGTGACCCTGGAAAGACCTGAATTGACCCCTCATTTGTTCATCTCCAACTTTTACAGGCAGATATATGACATTTCCTTTTTTCTGGCGGCCATCTTGGATTTTGGCCGCCATCTTGGAAAATCGGTGCTGATCAAGTGTGTTCCACGGATAAAATCAATAGGTCGAAAAGAAACTCCATGCCAAATTTGGTACTTTTGTCCGGCCGGTAACGTTAAATTTGCTAAGCCACCTGACTATATTGCAACCAACAAAATGTATTTACCCTCATCTCATTCACGTTTATGTTGACATGCAGTTGCTTTTGTCTGTTTCCGTACCATGCTTTTGTTAAATTGCACGAAACAAGCCCCGCGATGCGTGTTCTAACATAAGCCTCCCTATACTAGATAACGAAACAACATAGGTCTACAGTACTATACTGTATGCCTAGCCTATTTCTAGAAATGAACGTAAAAAGACAGCTCATATACACTTGCACGCAGTGCGTGTGGATGGTTACCGTTCCAAATTTCAGACCCAGAAGTAGCGCGAAAGACCTACTAGAAATTTTACACATATCTCTGCTCTATAAACACATGTACCCAAATGGATATATGGTACGTGGTTCGACTTTCGATATTGCTAGATTTCATACTTGTCAAGTTATCACTAATATTAACATGACGTGATTTCATGGTCTAAAGGTAAATTTTGGTAATACAGTTATGTCTACATAAGGTATGCACTTATTTAAACCACAATAATATTCTTTTGTCTCGAATCAATCGCCAAAACTTCGTATTTTTGGTGGAGAAACTTTTTCTGAAGCAAAATTCACTCCATCAGATTTAAAATCATACACATTCTTTCAAGGTGTATTTTTCGCTGTGTGCCCGCGAAAAATATCTTCTTTCCTGTTACTTCTATACTGGTTCTACCTTACATACTAAAATGATTCCCATCTTTATGTTGCTCGTAATTTTTTATTGCTATTCAAACTACTTGCAAAATTTTTACGTCCAAAGTTTCCTAAATACATGGCAAAAAGAGCAAAATATTTTCCCAGTATTTTACGTATCCCCCATTCACGAAAAGTTGAACGTGCCAAAGTCATGTGCTTTGCTCCAATATGCACAACATGTCAGACAGAGAGAGCACCCAGGACGGCAACGAACGAACGAACGTGCACGGTGTCTGCCGTATCTTACCGTACATTTTTAACGGTACTGTGCGGGTGAAATCTCGGCCAGGAGATCCATTAGAAAGATTTTTACTGTCATTATCACGAAGGTACAGTAGGTAGTGGATTTTTCATAAGAGTAACAAGAAAGCAGTTTACGAGAAATTTGAACACATGGTTGAGGTACAGTCATAGAAATAAAAGTAAGTTACTTTTATTTCTATGGGTACAGGTACAGTACAGAAGTTGCAGTGACAAACAAACTGGAAGTGTTTTTTTTTTTCTTTTCTTTTCTTTTTTTTTTGGGGGGGGGGGGTTCCGATGCACACTTTACGGCACACTTGGACACAAAGCCACGGAAGGTAATGATAGGACTTGTTTAAAATTTGCACTAAAGTATATGGTCAAATTAGTAGTTCCCGTCCGATTTTAAACTTACGACATTATGAACCAACGGCACATTGTAGATATAGAAAAATGTGACGTTTTGTTTTCAAGAAATCGATCCGGCCAGAGATAAAGGGCCAATGGGTGGAGTAATTGTATTTGCATACCTGCATGCACTAAATTTTGGCTAGATGATGCAAGGTTTACGGTCGGCTACCAGGGTACCGGGGGGTAATGCGTTTCGGGTACCCAGGTACGAATTTTCTACCCGGTGCAAACACTAGAATTTAGTATCACGTGTTTGAATTCCGCTATTCCCTGTGAGGCAATTATTTGCGCCCATGTCATGTGCCTATCACGGCTAATGTAAAATTAACGAACGTTATACGTGCGTTGTATACGTACTTGCAAAAGTACTGTGTGCTCTCTGACGTACCTGAACTGTGCTGCATTAGAAATTGCGGTAACTACTACAATAGCCAATGATCGCTTTCATTTGGAGAAGTTAAAATATTACGAGTTTGTGAGCACCAATGGTGAATATTTTGGCGGAAACTTAAAGAAATTCTGTTGACTGATTCGCCTCAAAAGTGCTACCATTTTGCGTTTAGACACTTCTAAAATTCAAAAAATTTCGAAAAGGGGAGGGGGCACCGTCGGACGCGGCAGACCCGCGACGTTCAATTCTAAACCCAGGGAAAAGTATTATACTTTGATGCATACAGGTACTTTTCCTTCAACATTACCCTTCATAACATTCACACAAAGTATTGAGATTCTGCAGCATAGCTGCTCTAGTTTGATTCCTTGCCGTAGGCAGGCAAGGAATCTATGCGATGGTGATGTGTGTGTGTGTATGTGTGTTTGTGACACTCCTTGTAATCGCGATATCTCAAGATAGGAATGACCGATACTTTTCATAGTTGGTATGTAGGTTTGTCATGTTGAGAGGAAGAACCCTATTGTTTTTGACAGAGGTCAAAGGACATTCGAGGTCACCAGAGGTCAAAGTCCAAAAACCTTGTAATCGCAATATCTCAAGATAGGAATGACCGATACTTTTCATATTTGGTATGTAGATTTGTCATGTTGAGAGGAAGAACCCTGATGTTTTTGGCAGAGGTCAAAGGTCATTCGAAGTCAGCAGAGGTCGACGTCAAAAAACCTTGTAATCGCGATATCTCGAGGTAGGAATGACCGATACTTTTCATAGTTGGTATGTAGATTTGTCATGTTGAGAGGAAGAACCCTATTGTTTTTGGCAGAGGTCAAAGGTCATTCGAGGTCACCAGAGGTCGACGTCCAAAAACCTTGAAATCGCGATATCTCCAGGTAGGAATGAACCGATACTTTTCATAGTTGGTATGTAGATTTGTCATGTTGAGAGGAAGAACCCTATTGTTTTTGGCAGAGGTCAAAGGTCATTCGAGGTCAACAGAGGTCGAAGTCCAAAAACCTTGTAATCGTGATATCTTGAGATAGGAATGGCCGACACTTTTCATAATTGATATGTCGATTTGTCATGTCAAGAGGAAGAACCCTATTGTTTTTGACAGAGGTCAAAGGTCATTCGAGGTCACCAGATGTCAAAGTCCAAAAATCTTGTAAACATGGTATCTCGAGGTAGGAATGGCCGACTCTTTTCATAGTTGGTATGTAGATTTGTCATGTCAAGGGGGAGAACCCTATTGTTTTTGGCAGAGTTCAAAGGTCATTCAAGGTCACAAGAGGTCGAAGTCCAAAAACCTTGTAATCGTGATATCTTAAGATAGGAATGACAGACAGTTTCCATAATTGGGTATGTGGATTTGTCATGTCAAAAGAAAGAACCCTGTTGTTTTTGGCAGAGGTCAAAGGTCATTCGAGGTCACCTGAGGTCAAAGTCCAAAAACCTTGTAATCGTGATATTTTGAAGTAGGAATGACCGACACTTTACATAGTTGGTATGTAGATTTGTCATGTCAAGGGGGAGAACCCTATTGTTTTGGCAGAGGTCAAAGGTCATTCAAGGTCACCAGAGGTCAAAGTCCAAAAACCTTTTTTTTTTTCATTTTTTTGGTTATTCAAGTTTTGGTTCAAAGGTCATGTGGCATGAGCTGATGTGAGCAAGGGTGAAATTGTGACCACATCATAAAAAACGATGGAGAGAAGTATAAATTTGATGGATGAACATTAGTGTAACAAAGCACCCCCCTTTCGGCAAGGAATCACGAAGCCTTTTGGCTTTCTGGTTTTTGGTTTCGATGGTAAGAGAAACCTATGCATTCATGATGGCTTGTGTGTGTGTGTGTCTGTGTGTTTGTGACACTTTGCCCGTTAACACGATATCTCAAGAAGGGAAACTGACAGTTCTCAAACTTGGTACATAGATGCCCCATATTAAAAGGAAAAACCCTATTGTTTTTGGTGGGGGTCAAAGGTCACATGGGGTCACCAGGGGTCAAACTCTGAAAACCTTGTTAACATGATATCTCCAGGTAGGAAGCTTGGATGAATTTCATACTTAGTATTTAGATGCATTGTGGTAAGAGGGAGGACCCTATTAATTTTGGTGGGGACAAAAGGTCACCTGGGTAGGAAGCTTGGATGAATTTCATACTTAGTATGTAGATGCGTTATGGTAAGAGGAAGGGGTCAAAGGTCACCTGAGTCACTGGGGGTCAAATTCTGAAAACCTTGTTAACAGGATATCTCGAGGTAGGAAGCTTGGATAATTCTCATACTTAGTATGTAGATGCCTTTCCGTGAGAGAAAGAATCCTATCATTTTTTGGTTGAGGTAGGAAGCTTGGATAAATTTCATACTTTGTATGTAGATCCTCCATGAAAATAGAAAGAACCCTAGTGGTTTTGGTGGGGTTCAAAGGTCATCACTCATTTGGGGCCACCAGGGGTCAAAACCTGAAAACATTGTTAACACCGTATCTTGAGGTAGGAAGCTTGGATAGAATTCATACTTAGGATTCAGATGCCTTATGGTGAGACTAAGAACTCTGTTGTTTTTGGTGGGGGCCAGCGGTCATCTAGGGTCGCCGAGGTCAAACTCTGAAGAACCAAGATTGTAGTCTGGGGTCACCAAAGGTCAAATTGCAGAATTTCCCAAGAATTCTCAAGATCAAATATGAATACAAAACTGTGTTTTTCCAATACGTTAAGATAGCATTTGACCAGTGACTGAAAGAAATGGGACATGGCATTATTTGGAATAAAACATGTATCATCGAAACCTCAATGCATTTTTGCATTCTGGTTTTTTCTGGGTTGTCAACTGAGCATATGATGTTCTCAAGACTTTTCATTGGTTCGGTGGGAGTATTGAATTAGGGGATAAATGCGAGGGTGCCCGGTCTTAAATGTGATTCGAGACCGACGATGACATCATCATAGAGGCTGAGCGGACTGAGGCGACAGCCGAGGTCCGCTGCCTCTGTGATGACGTCATCGGAGGTCTCGAATCACTTTTGAGACCGGGCACCCTGCTTTTATCCCCATTCATAAACACTCAACATTGAAATGTTGGATGACTAAAACATTGAATTTTCGACAAAATTTTACAGATCAAATTTTAATTCTCCCAGCTAACTTAGGAGCTATTATGACGTCATGTTTAGTTTCTTGCGATAGTAGCAAACAACTTAAAGCCAAAAGAAAGTGGACAACCACGCAAATATTTCCACTTAACATATTGATTGGAATCTCAATTCATCGAACGAAATTTAACTGGATTAAGTTAACGCAAAATTGTTTATCTCTGAATTATGATACATCGTTGTAGAGATGAGGCTGAGCATTATAACAAGGAAACTAACTTCTAGCTGGCTATTGTTTACAGTGAAGTTCTACACCACGAAAGTTTTACAATACACATAACACAGTGCTGTGCAGATACGGTGTACTGCAATATACTGTGTGCAGTGCAGCATTCAACGACATGCATGCGAACATTTGACTGTTAAGTAGTTAACGCACTTGCGTTCAAGATCCAAAGTAAGACGGTGATTTAAGGTGTCTTTAGCCTCTTTGGAAGAGGATTATAGTGTTGGTAACTTTGAAAATGTGTTCAAGTTTTTAATATAGATTATGCAGGCCTAACGTTAGGCCTAGCTTAAACTATTTACAACATTAGTTCAAAAGAAGCCTAGCTCGGCGTAGAACTAGAAATGAAGACTGTGCTGGCCTGTTATGCCTCTTAGTGTTAGCGGAATTGGTTCAAACGTAAAAACCTGTCAGTGACACTGTCAGTAAAACCTGTTTACCATTGGCTTTGCATGTCATAGTTAATAACACAGGCCCCATGCTGGCATTAGCAGCACAGAGACCAAATTCACTTTTCTTTACCATGCAGTCCAACTTAGGAAAATTAGGAGTGGAATATTTGTAACAGGCAGACCGTTCGTTAACAAAATGTACCCTTGGCATATACTGTAAGGTTATACGCTCTTTTAGCCATACCACTGCCAGTATCCAAGAAGATGAATATGGTTTTGCTAGCATTCATTCATGGGATGAAATGAGCATTATGCTTTGGAATGGTTATAGCTACAGGGGTGCTAGGCTTAACAGTGTAATACTACAGTAGTTTACAGTAATTGGTTTTCTTACTCAGATGTTATGGTTTATGTTGCTATGGTAACACATCATGGACAAAGCATAGTACACAGTGCAGTAGTAACAGTGACATTCAATTCACCTTGAAAAAGTAATTCTAACTGGCAAAGGCCAGTCTCGAATCGCGATTCGAGACTGGTCTCGAATGGTTTTCAGCCAATCAGAATGCAGGAAATCAATAAAGGTGTTTATGAATGAATTGTTTTTGTTCCCTGCAGGACATTTAAGACTGGATGCACCTGCTTCATGCATCTGTTGATCGTCAGAAAGATAAATTTATCATCATCAATAGTGACATGAAACAACCATGAAACCAGCAAGGAACTGTATATGTGTTATCCAGAGCAAAGGAGACTTGCTGATGACCAGAAGAGATTGATCAAAGAATTGCAAGAGTTGCATGTTCCTCCAGGGGCGATTTGTCAATATTTGAAGCAGGTTCAAGGCAAAAATTTAACTGTAAAAGACATACAGAACATTAAAAACAAAGGCAAGCCTTGTGATGACATAGCACAAATTCTCGAAGTGTTGGAGGAGTTCTGCGGTGAGGATGAGGGTAACACTGCCAACATCGAATTGGATGATAATATTGAAATGTGTGGCATTTGGCTTTAGGCCAGGGAACAAAAAGAGATTCTACAACAGTTCCCAGAAATTATTCATATAGACGGAACATATAGAGTCAACAATCGACGCATGTCTTTATATGTGGCGCTTGTAGAGGACGGAAATGGAAAGGGGTGTGCAGTGGCCTATGCACTGTTATCAAATGAACACAAGGAAAGCATTACTTTTTTCATGGACTCTTTAAAGAAGGTAACTCCAGTTATGGAGACACATACAAAGTGCTGCATCATTGACAAGGACTTCTCTCAAATATCAGTTATAAAGTCCCTCTTTCCCAATGCCAAAATAATTCTTTGCAGATTCCATGTGCTTAAGACGTTTCGTCAAGAAGTGAGCAAGTTGAAGGTTGATGAAAGTAAGAAGAATGACATTCGACAATGTCTGCAGGCCTTGGTGTATGCAATCACAGAAGAAGCATTCGACAAGATACTTCATCAGCTCCAACAAACTGCTCCAGAGGACTTTCTGTACTTCCCTGAAAACTGGGACAACTGTAGGCCTCTATGGGCACCTTTCATTACAAAGACCTACAATCATTTCAATACAAACACTAATAACAGGCTCGAAAGGCATAATTAAGAATTGAAAAAAACACTTAATAGTCATTTTACTGTCGCTGAGTGTATTCGACGAATTCTGAAGTGCAACAAAGAATGTTTTTCAAGAAAGGACCTAACAGCAACACAGTATGCCGCAAATATAACTATTAAGCAGTACATCAAGTCAAAAGAAATGGACTTTTTACGTACGTAGAAACGGGCACGAGGAAACAAAGTAGAACTTAAACCTGACCGGACAAAAACATAACTCTGAACTGCTTTTTAAGTGCATCGAAACGGCACATACAAACAAAAAACAAAAACCCAAACCGGATCGGACAGGAACACAAAGGCAAAACTAAACACACACCACCAAATCAAACAGAAAATTATGTTCATTACAACAATGTGCTTTTTAAGTGCATCGAAACGGCACATACAAACAAAGAACAAAAACTCAAACCGGATCGGACAGGAACATAAAGGCAAAACTATCCACACACCACCAAATCAAACAGAAAATTATGTTCATTACAACAATAGAACCACACACACTGACAACCCAATGCCCCACAAACCAACCTCCCCCTGGCCACCCTAAACCAATATTACATACCGCCAACGAAAGACAACACCAGACCAAACCACCACCCAACAACCAAAAAACCAAAACACCAGACCAAGCAATCATCACAAACTGCCCCAAGGGGCCACGAGGGGTCCACCTGCCACGAGGGGTCCGGGGTGGAGTCAACTTGCTATATTTACAGTATGTACACTATATACACTATTTACACAAAAACAAAAAACTGAACAAAACTGGGCCAAAAATACAGGCGCACCTTGCCCAAGGGTGTCCCGGAGGCAGTTGTGGCAAAGGGTAACCTCATTATCCCCACGCTTTAACAAGCTCCACAACCGGATGCAGTTTAACGTCCTACCCATGAGCAACAGTACACTCTGCAAATTCTTTTTGAATGTGAATGTCTATCAAAGAGCGGAACCGGGGGCTTTTTTAAGTGCATAGAAACGGACACTATCAAACAGGAAGAACCAAATCCGGACCGGCAAGAACACAACCATGAACAACTTACAATCACTTACAAAGTTACCTTACACTAAGCTAGCAAAACAAAATTTCTGTGGCCAACATAAACGACACCCCCAGCCCTCCCACCACACAAGACGATTTACAAACAGAAAAACAACACACGCCAGAAGGCAGCAACACACACACGAAGGCAACAAAAAAGTCCGAAAGCAACAAAGCCCGAAGACAACACAATTCTCCCGAAGGCAACACCACGCCCGAAGGCGACCCCACGTCTGAAGGCAACTTCACGCCCGAAGGCAACACCACACACCCGAAGGCAACTTCACGCCCGAAGGCAACTTCACGCCCGAAGGCGACCCCACGCCCGAAGGCAACAACACGCCCGAAGGCAACTTCTCGCCCGAAGGCAACACCACACCCGAAGGCGACCCCACGCCCGAAGGCAACTTCACGCCCGAAGGCGGCAACACGCCCGAAGGCAACAACACGTAAAAAGCACAGGGCAAATACAGGTGCACCTTGCCCAAGGGTGCCCCGGAGGCAGTTGTGGCAAAGGGTAACCTCATTATCCCCACGCTTAACCAAGCTCCACAACCGGATGCAGTTTAAAGTCCTACCCAGGACTATAGAACCACACACACACTGACAACCCAATACCCCACATAACTCTGAACTATTTACAGAATTCTGTACATTGCGCTAGCAAACAAAATGTCTGTGATAACTATGTACAGCTAGCTTTTTACGTACGTAGAAACGGGCACGAAGAAACAAAGGAGAACTTAAACCTGACCGGACAAAACTGCAAAGGTGAACTATTTACAGAATTCTGTACATTGCGCTAGCAAACAAAATTTCTGCGATAACTATGTACAAAACCACCCCGAACCCAAACCAGTTACATAGGACTATTTACAATCTCACTAGGCAAAACTATTTACATACCCATTTACATCAACAGAAGAGTGCTCCTTACGTGCTCCGGAACAAAACACCGGACGTGACATGAAACACAAGGACAACTATATACACCAGGCCAGCATTCATGTGGCCAACCCCCACTATTTACAGTATTAACAATGTGATGTGCTCTTTACATGCTTGTAGCCGGGCGGACCTAATGTGGAACAAAGCAAACCTATTTACACTGAACTACCAAAAAAACTTGTGGCATGGATGGGCACAGACACAAACAGAACAGAAACCCCAAAAGAAAACGGGGACACAAAGGCAAAACCATTCACACTAAATACTCTGACTGGGACCTTATCTTTTTAATCCGTGGGCTCGGTACGGGCGTCCCAGAGTGATGGGTTCCCCTGTCTGATACTTCGCCCGAAGCCGACCTCTTTAGTGCAGACTCTGGCCCCTCCCCCTCACACAAATCAAACCAACCCTCCCCCGAAGGTGGATCCTTTGGAGGAGGCTCTGAGGCACGCTCCCCGCCATCCGACATCGCCGAGTCTGAGGACAGATCGAGGTCCTCCTCTAATGTCATTATTTCAACCTGACCGGGTGCCGCTGCCAACGATGGCGGAGAGTCTGCCTCAGGAGTCCCAGTACCCCCCTCAACCTGCTTGGAGGCAAGGAAGTCCTGCTCAACCTCAAGTGCCGCCTCCTCTAATTCCTCGGTTGAATATTGTGGGCCTGTTTGCGAGGGTTCGGGTGACGACACCAAACACATGTCCCTCCTCCCCACAGAGGTTGCACCGTACTCTGAACTATTCAGAGTCAAAAGAAATGGACACTGCATTGGTGGCTCAGCATGGACCGCACAACTGTACAGTTTCTGAGCATGAGTTTCTGAGTTCAGTTCAGGTCTTCGACGAGAGCAGACGTGTATTCGTCGAGCTCTCGTCGTTTTGCCGTGCTCAACTTGTATCACTGTGTGATAGCTATACTATTTATTGCAATTGTGCTTAAAACCTTATATATAGCGTGCTTCATCCTAAATTTTGTCCTTTGTAAACCCTGGTCAGAGTTTTTCTTTTCATTCCGTGGCCTCGAGCCACACAAACTGCTGCTATGCCCGGAGGTCGGGATAGCACAATTGTTAAGTTGGAGTTTTCGTCTGGGGTGAGTGACCCTCCCCCACAGGCGTTTACTGTGTTAAAAGACAATGGTGTCGAAATTGGAGAAATTGAGATGTTGCAGGCGCTTGAGGCCCGCAACACGTATGACCTTAAGTTTAAGTCTGATGCTACCCGTGTTAAGGGTGTGTCATGCCTGAAGGGGGTAGAGGGGCTCACTGTCACCCCATATGATGGCTCTGTGGCGGTGACGGTGCTTTACCTTCCCTTCGAGGTCGATCAGCGCCTGGGTGCGAGGGTTCTTAGTCAATACGGAACTGTCTCTGAAATGCGGTGGTGTAAATATACTACGGGTGAGTTGAAAGGTATATTTAATGGCAAGAGACAGTTCCGTATGGAACTGGTGAGGGACATTCCATCGTTCCTCTTCATAGGGGGTTCCAAGGCCCACATTAGGTACTTTTGCCAGCCCCGTACCTGTTTTAGATGTGGAGAGGAGGGGCACGAAGCCAAGTCGTGTCCCAACAGACGTTGTGGAAAATGTTTGCAGTTGGGGCACGGCAAGGCAGTGTCCCAACGAGGTACGGTGCAACCTCTGTGGGGAGGAGGGACATGTGTTTGGTTCCTGCCCCACATCGTACTCTGCTCATGTCAGTGCCGATGTGGGGTCGGCACCCGAACCCTCGCAAACAGGCCCACAATATTCAACCCAGGAATTAGAGGAGGCGGCACTTGAGGTGGAGCAGGACTTCCTTGCCTCTAAGCAGTGTGAGGGGGGTACTGGGACTCCTGAGGCAGACTGTCCGCCATCGTTGGCAGCGGCACCCGGACAGGTTGAAATAATGACATTAGAGGAGGACCTCGATCTGTCCTCAGACTCGGCGATGTCGGATGGCGGGGAGCGTGCCTCAGAGCCTCCTCCAAAGGATCCACCTTCGGGGGAGGGTTGGTTTGATTTGTGTGAGGGGGAGGGGCCAGAGTCTGCACTAAAGAGGTCGGCTTCGGGCGAAGTATCAGACAGGGGAACCCATCACTCTGGGACGCCCGTACCGAGCCCACGGATTAAAAAGATAAGATCCCAGTCAGAGTATTTAGTGTGAATGGTTTTGCTTTGTGTCCCCGTTTTCTTTTGGGGTTTCTGTTCTGTTTGTGTCTGTGCCCATGCATGCCACAAAGTTTTTTGGTAGTTCAGTGTAAATAGGTTTGCTTTGTTCCACATTGGGTCCGCCCGGCTACAAGCATGTAAAGAGCACATCACATTGTTAATACTGTAAATAGTGGGGTTGGCCACATGAATGCTGGCCTGATGTATATAGTTGTCCTTGTGTTTCATGTCACGCCCGGTGTTTTGTTCCGGAGCACGTAAGGAGCACCCAAAGTTACAAAAAAGCATTGAACAGACTCAACCTGAACACTCTTCTGTTGGTTATCGCAGAAATTTTGTTTGCTAGCGCAATGTACAGAATTCTGTAAATAGTTCACCTTTGTATTTTTGTCCGGTCAGGTTTAAGTTCTCCTTTGTTTCTTCGTGCCCGTATCTACGTACGTAAAAAGCTAGCTGTACATAGTTATCACAGACATTTTGTTTGCTAGCGCAATGTACAGAATTCTGTAAATAGTTCAGAGTTATGTTTTTGTCTACTTTGTTTCCTCGTGCCCGTTTCTACGTACGTAAAAAGCTCTCTGAGCATGAAATTGACATGGAAAAGAATCCGAATTGCAGCTGCAGCTTCTTCTCATCAATGGGCCTACCATGTAGACACATTTTTCTTGTAGTGCGTAAGAAGGGATATGAGTTTCATGATGGTTATGTGGCTGTTCGTTGGGGAAAGGCTTATCAGTGCCAGCCTGTCCAAGCCATGGGTCAGCATGATTTACAACATGTTTCAAAGAGAACTCCGAGAAAGCTGTCTCGAAAGGAGAAGTTCAATAAACTGAAACAAGTATTCATGGAAATTTCAGATCTAGGTTCAGAGGTGTCGAATGAAGAATTTGAACACAGATTGTGTCAGGTGACTGAACTAAGGAATGCATGGGCAGCTGGACATTTGGTTAGTATTACAGCTGTAGATTCTTGCAGCGAGACAATTGCAAGTGCTCAGAGCAAAGTGGAAGATGAGACAAAAGACCTTCCTGTTGTAGGTGCAGCCAATCATACCTTGTTGGAGGAAGGAAACCCAAAACATGATGCGGCATATATTACAGAGGACATAAAAGAGAAAACCTCCGTGGAAGAAGATGGGTGTGGCACGCTTAACTCAAACACAAACTTTGTAAGAAATTCAAATGAAAGTTTTGCATCTGACATTATTGTTAGCAAGATCATTGAAACTGAAAAGAGCAAGTCTGACATCGGGACTAAAATCAACAAAAGTTTTGGTGGAAAAAATAAGCCAGACCCACCCAGAAGAAAATAGTGTGAAAGAACAAAGAAAGGATGGAATTGGGTTGAAAACCAAGACTATGAATGCTTGCAAAGTGCCAAAATCTGATGGACCTGAGCAGGCAGGATCTGGTAAAGTGACTGATATTGGTGGAGGAGACACTGGCAGGCCAGTTTTCTTGCAGAGAGCTTCTGACATCGGGGCTAAAATCAACAAAAGTTTTGGTGGAAAAAATAAGCCAGACCCACTAGAAGAAAATAGTGTGAAAGAACAAAGAAAGGATGGAATTGGGTTGAAAACCAAGACTATGAATGCTTGCAAAGTGCCAAAATCTGATGGACCTGAGCAGGCAGGATCTGGTAAATTGACTGATATTGGTGGAGGAGACACTGGCAGGTCATTTTTTTTTTTTGCAGAGAGCTTCTGTTGCAGAAGGTGAAGAGAGGCTGAACAGTACGTATACACAAAATCTGTTGCAAAACATAAAAAGGAATGATGTAGGTTTTAATCACCCAAAGAAGAGAAAGAAAGTATCGTTTAGAGATGAAATAGACACCATTCACTTGCCAAAGGTGCAAAAGGTACGTGGGAGACCGAAAGGTTGCAACACATCAATAGTGGGTCTTCCATTGAAGAGGAAGGGATGTAGGCAAAATACTGCTTTGAAACACCAAAGCCCATTTCATAAAAATGTTGAATCATATAAGGACAATAACAAGTTACTTGAACTCATTCAGTTTCTGTCGTCAGTCAAGTTTGTACCCCCCAAACAGGCGGAACAGTGTGTAAAGTTGCTGCAGACTGAATCATTACCTCCAGCCAACAGTATTATGTATGAGGCCAGTATGCATGATGATAAGGTGGACTATGCAACAGACACACTGACGCTGTCAGCTTCAGAGTTCATCAGGAATGAATCTTTAGAGAGACGTGTTGACATTTTCCAACATTGCATTGCCACAGTAGTTGTCGCATCTGTCAACAATCTCCAAATAGGTGACATCAAAGAGACATACAAGAGCAAACCCGGGCACTTGGTCGATGTCTCCGATAGTCCGCCTCCAAGTAGCGGCAAGCTGCGAGTAGGGAGTACAACTCTCAGTCATGGCGACCTAGGATGTCTAAGACAAGGAAGATGGATTAATGACCAGGTACATTAACATTTCATGTCTGATACTGTACCATTAGTGAAAGAAGCAACAAATGAACTTGTGTATGGTGTCTTTCATATACAGGCCATTGAAGCTTTTATAGATGACCCGTGGGTGGGGGGATGGTGTGGGGTGTTATTTTCATTAATGGAAGGGGGACGTTATTATACTCACAAGTTCTGTATTATGTTAATTAGTACTATGTTTCAGTATATCGATCTGGTTTGTATAATGTATTTAACCGTTTTCTCTTCAGATTATTCATGCCTACCTGAACCTGTTGATGCTGGAACATCAAGGGAAAGTGTTCATCCTACCCTCGGCCTGAAGTGGGAGTAGTCAATCTACAATGAATGGTTGTACAAGAAGGTATGTATGGTGTTGTAATTATCAATCAGTTATTATTTAATTGTAATTGGGTAATTCAATAGAAATGTAAACCTGATGGTCAAAATTTTATTCAAGTAGAATTAAACAGAACTTTGTTGCATTCAAAATGTAAATGACTGAAGTTGCACAAAAAGTATTTTTTATTTTTTTGAAGGAAACAAAATGTGTATTTATGAGAAACATGTGGAGATGTAATGCCATGGTTCGAAGTTAGCACTCGCCCGCTGGCAAATTGCAACCGAAAAATCGGCGGGCAAGTGAAAAGCTGACCCTCCTCCTGGTAGTCTAGTTGGCTAGTTTAAAATCCTGACTACCTCCTATCCACAGTTAAAAATTATTTATTGCAACACACAATCAGATCTATTTATCACTTAAAGAATGATCTGAGTTCCAGCACAAATATAAATATTCAAAAGACTAATTTGAATTCCCATAGCTTTGCGTTGCCTGTGATCCGTATTCACTGTTGTTCTACTTCCTGAACTCTCTCATATTGAACAAAAAAGTAAAAGCATCGAAGCCCTCACCAGGTGATTGCCTCAAGTTGAAAGAAGTAAATGAACACCCATCAAATGTCAACATGTTTTCATAAGGAAGTAGTGAATTAAAGAAATTGTTATTTTGCTCTTTGAAGATGAAAATATGTGGGCTAGTGAAAATACTGTATCTTGCAGAACTATCCAGAATTTTGGATCAATAGTCCAGCTGACAAGTGAACAAAAAAAAGTTAAGGGAAATCCATGAAAGCCCACTGTGCCTGAAGTTTGTCATTCTGTTTTGTATTTCTTCCTATGTGACAGGTTGATTTCTTGCAATTCAGATGGTTGCTGATGCCCATCTATAGAAATCATCACTGGGCCCTGCTTGTGGCAGACAATCTGGACAACACTGTTGGTGTTTTGAACTCCATGGAGAATGAAGATTTGGAAAGAATCTACACAGGCCATTGGCAGTAAGTAGCAACAGTTTCATTTAAATTACATTAAGGTAGTCAATATGTAGGAATATTAATTTCTTCAGGCGTTTAGGGATGGTCGCTTTCAGCCTGAGAGCAAATTTGCACCGGGACTGGATCCAGGGGGTGTGAGGGGCATATGCCCCCTATTTTTGCGGAGTAATGTATTTTTTTGTAATTATTTGCCATAAGCATAGTCATTGGCCGTTAGGTATATGCCCTGCATTCTTTTCTTTCCCATTGGTAAAGGCATTCCTGGTGGGATTGTGAGGATTGCAAATTTTAATGTTTCCGTCATGGGTATACTCTATGATGTCATCTGTTCCTGTATCAAGACACCTTTTGTTTGAAAGTTAATCACAAATATAGATAAATTAAATGCATTTTCTGCTCAAAGTATGTGTCCCCTTACATCAAAACATTTTGTGTAAAAATTGTCTTTTGTGATTATAGTGTGGTATTTATCTCTTCCCATTGTTTATGTATTCAAAAACATGCTGTGTATCTTATTAAGTTCTTATTAAGTTCTTCCTTTTGTTTTCATAGGAAGTTCATTGATGCAAGAAATGAGGTCATAAACAACAGAGTTCCACAATTCAAGCAGGTGTCTCTTGTTGGGGGCAGACAGTTTGATGGCCATAGTTGTGGTGTTTGTATTGATGGTAAGTGAAATAAAACTTTAGCATGGAAATTTGTCATATTGAAAGGACCACTTTTCTTCTACGTTAAGGTCATTTTATACAGCTTTTCATGTCATACTTAGAGTGCCAGATCTTGCAATGATATGTGTTCATTGATACAGTGGCCATTGTATGGGTTCACTTACATCATTATCAATAATGGTAGATGCAGTTGGTAAAACATGCATACCCCATCCCCCTCTCCATTGGCCTCATATCCAAAAAAAAAACAGTCATCTCTTTAACCATGACAAGTGCTCAGATGAAGGTAGTAGGCCTGCTTCCAATTAACTGTGGATCATTCACCAGTTCGGCAATCACCCTTTGGTGGTCATGAACTACACAGTGTGGAGGCTTCTGCAGTATAATGGATGGCATGGATGTATGCTAATTAGCCAGTATTGAGGCTTTTCTTCATCTCAGTGAAAGATATTCCTGTGTGTTAGCACAGAAAGCATGATATACAAACATGCTCTATGCCATAGCATATCACAGTCATGGTATAAGATACTATTTGAAACTGAAGCAAGTCAGTTCAGCACTCGCACCGTACGTCATTCAGAATTATGCATCATGGGTGTAAGCCTGTTTTCAAAATTCCCACGACCATCTGCCTAAAAGTCCCAAGATTTCGAAAAGTTGACTAAAGCATATACCCAAACTGCATGCTTTGTACTATGTTAACAGCATCATGTAGCAATGAAAGAGAAGAAATTTCGTTCAAGCATAAAGAGGGCCATGTGTGCATGAAAATTACCTGTTAACTTATGATGTAATCAATGAGGTTATACAAGGGCAAAATGTTTGAAGTTGGCTCTTATTCACAAGATATTCTGTCTAAATTCAATAGTAAATTCTCCACATTCCCAAGTTATCTACTCCAATTCCAAAGTTTATCAAGTCAGTCCATTGATTGCCAACATCTTGGAAAAATTCCAAGCGCTGCTATCACTGATACGAATACATGGAATTATTGTTACGGTTGCGTAACCTACATCTTAGAAAACCATATTTTGTGACTACTTGATTTCATTTTAATAATTAACTTGCACCACAGTATTTGTGTTCACAGGATCCTTTGAAACTACTCACTTGATATCATTACTTAGTTTTCAATCTAAAATAGTACTGTTTAGGGAGAGTGAGCAATTTGTGTAGCATAGCAGTCTGGAAAACGACATAGCAACAAGAAAAGGGTAGTTTTTTCTTCATGTTATGTACAATCCTATTCTTGTCACTTAACGAACATAGATTTTGGTTTAAAAAAATACAATATGTGCAAGAGGTACAAGATAGAACAATACAAGAGAAATGTCACCATATGAGACTTAATGACTTTGGCAAGTCAGAAACAAGACACCTATACTTCGGTAGTCACTCGTAAAAGGAAAAGTTGTAGAATATATAACCATTTTGCAGTCTACTTGGATTGGCTGGATGTAAATGCAGAAATCTTTTTTAGTCCAAATCATATCAATATGGCTAATTTTCTTTCCTACAGAATTCAGAGGCTGTGCTGTCGGGTGTCAACCCAGGTGTCATGAGACAACACCACGCATCATTTTATCGGAAATGTGTCAAACAACATCTCCTTGGCAACTCACGATCAAACAATGACATCATGTGTGACCTACCATTTTGTTTGAAGCCAAGTGGCACCATTAAGTGGGTAATGTGTGATACATGTTCAAGGTGGTGTCATCATAGATGCTGTTTTCTGGATTATACTCCAAAGGGTGATTACAGTTGTCTGTTATGCAAACTATGTGGTGCTGCTAGGTGCAGTTAAAAGTTCTACCTCATTTTGCCCATCTTAGTCAGTGTAATATCAGATGTTGATTATTTTTTTTTTTTTTGATTCCTTGCATAAGCAAAAGGTATCTATTCGATGGTGATGTCGTGTGTGTGTGTGTGTACGTGACGCTGCTTGTAAACACGATATCTCAAGAGTGGTAACTGTGAGTGATCTCATACTTGGCATGTGGGTATCCCTTCCTTATTGAGTAGATGATACCTATCGTTTTTGGTAGAGGTCAAAGGACATCTAAAGTCATCAGAGGTTAAACTGCAAAAACCTTGTAAATGGCTTGTAATCACAATATCTCAAGATAGCAATGACAGACACTTTTTCATATTTGGTATATATAGATTTGTCATGTTGAGAGGAAGAACCCTATTGTTTTTGGTGAAAGCCAAGGGTCATTTGGGGTCACTGGAGATAAAAACTGAAAAGCTTGTAGCCACAATTTCTCAAGATAGGAATGAAGGACACTTTTTATATTTGGTATATAGATTTGTAATGATGTAAGGAAGAACCCTATTGTTTTTGGTGGAGGTCAGATGTTATCTAGGGTTAGCAGAGGTCACAAAGCAAAATTTCCAAAGAACTCCCAAAATTGTCATCTGGGGTCACCGGGGTCAAAAAGTAACATTTCCCCAAGAATTTGAAAGATTGTTGTATAGGGTTTCCAGATGTCAAAAAGCAAAATTTCCCAAGAATTCCCAAGATAATCATATGGGGTCACTAGAGGTCAAGAAGAAAAATATCCCAAGTATTCCCAAGAACATCATCTGGGGCCACCAGAGGTCAAAAAGCAAATTTCCCAAGAATTTCCAAGATCGTCATCTTGGGTCACCAGAGGTCAACAAGCAAAATTTCCCAAGAATTCTCAAGATTGTCATCTGGGGTTATCATAGGTAAAAAAGCAATATTTCCCGAGATTCCCAGGAGCGTCATCTGAGGTCACCAAGGGTCAAAACGCAAAATTTTCCAAGAATTCCCAAGATTGTTATATGGGGTCACCAGAGGTCAAAAGCAAACTTTCCCAAGTATTCTCAAGATCATCATCTGGGGTCACCAGGGGTTAAAAAAGCAAAATTTCCTAAGAAGTTTTAAGATCCAAGATTCATTGGATTTGAATCCCTTCCAACTTAGACACGTCCATTTTTCCCTTCTTGTTATATTTGGTGGGGTTCAGAGGTCATGTGAGGTTAGCAGAGGTCAAATTGTTAAAACATCATGAAATAATGTAGTCAAGAAAGATAAATTTGAGGGGTAAACCTCAGTGCAACAAAGCATCCCCATTCCCCAAGGAATCACTAAGCCCTTAGGCTTCCTGGTTATTTTAATATCCGTTCAATGTTCCCATTAGGTACTGTATGTGGTATAGTTTCTATCAATGTGTGTTGCGGGTTGAAATAAAAACTAAATTGGGACATTTGCCGGTATTTTTCCCTATAGTACTCATGTGTAATAAATAATTCATTCCTTCGGATTTAATTGCCTGGTACATGTCAATAAGTGGTAGGTTTCAGTATCAGTTTGTTCTATGTTTAAATCATCTAAACTGTGAGAATCAATTAGAGCATGATAGAATATTGCGTACAGTACAGTACAAAAAAAAAATGATCAACCTCTTGCCATTCTTGATGTATAGGTCAAATTGAACAGTCTTTTGCATAGATTTAATGAGAAATCTAAAGCTATAATCAGCAACCATGATACATTGGCACTGGGCTAGTTGCAGTTAAACCTAGTGTTGGTCTTTTCTTCAACTTATTTTTTTTTTTTTTTAACATTCTGTTTGTCAACTTTTATAACGCCTACATGTTACAACTCTATTTATCATAACAGAGATTTGCAGCAGTCATTTGTAACTAGTTTACAGGTTGAGATGTCACCAACAAATTTTATTTTACAAGGACCGATATATTTGAAGTACATGTGTTCTTAGTAAGGCTATTTCAGCATTCCCATTGTACCATTATATACCTTGTCCCAGTATTCAGATATATTCACATTTCTTATGCAAAGATTTTACGAAAAGCTTTAAGTGTAAATGATGTTCATTTGATCCCATGTCTTTCATGTGCAACACAACCAACTACCATATTTCCATCACCTGAAATTAATGAAAGTGTAACCATTTGCCATCCATTACACTCCATCTGCATATATTCCGTCCACTTCAGCGACTTTTCCTCTCGTGGCGCTTCAACTTTTCCCTATCGTTATTGTTCTTTTCTTGCTTAGACATGTAGAGCGTTATGTATCAGCTAAATTTAATTTGTATGTTGTATCAGTTGATGACTCTTACCTCCTTATGTTTAGTGCATGAAACTTGGTTGTTTTCAGGTGTAAAAAATGATGTGCTGGAGGTGAATTTTATTTTTATGAAAGTGTATTTACATCTGCTATTTGTAGACATGTGAGAAGTCTTGTTTTGTTGGTGTTGGCACAGCAGGATTTTACTGTAGGCTAAAGGCCTGTAGTAGGTGTTAATTATGATATTTAGAAACCTTTTTCTAAACACATGCTTGCACTGTAATTTGCATCTCAGTGGTAGTAGACAACAACCCCTCGGTGGGTAATTCACCCAGCAGTGAACTGAAAACTGTCTGGGTTGTCATCTGTGTTACACATTTTAGTTCTATGTGTATACACAATTGAACAAGCAGCATGTCTCTGATGACTGCCAACCGGCCCCATTGTAGAATGCATGGTCCCCATGATGGCCAATGCAGCCCATTAAAGATTTGCCCTGAGATTCATTGAGGGTGTAATAATTTGAGTAAAATAACTACGAAAAGTGCTTCCAGTGGTAGGATTTACCCTCGGGTGCACACAGATTGCACCCAGCCATGTGTGATTGTAGACATACTGACCAACTGTACGAGCTATTTTTAGTGCATGATACAGTGTATGCTATTGTGAACATCTGTAGTCTACTAGCTTTGGAAGTCAACTGGTGGTTATGTAAGAACCAGTTTTTGCAGTAGAGTGTTCAATGAGGCTAATATGTTGCAAACTCAGGTAGATATTTAATCTCCCGTTTTTGGCCGAAAACATGGGGTCTCGGGTGGTATTCCTTATGGGCTGAGAAGATTGTAATGCAAAATTCAGTGAGGGGGTAATAATTTGACACTCCGTATAGTAAACTAACTTGCAGAAGTACTGCCAGTAGAAGGGATAACAATTGAGTAATACAGTATATAGTTAATCGACCCAGCCACTGTTGATAGCAGAACTCCTTCGGGAGTATTGTTTGGTTTTCGCCCCTGGCTCTTCGCCAGAGAGTCAGGGGACTTTTGGAAAAAAAAAAGTTAATCGACCCAGCCACTGTTGATTGCAGACACGTCTGCTCTAATACTGACAAACTGTACTATCTATAGTGATTGTGTATCAGTGCTATTTGAGCACTGTTGTACTCCACTCTCTTACTAATTGGTGGTTACTTTACCCATTCGTGCAGTAGAGCATTCAATGAGGCTAATGATAACAAACTCAGGTAGATATTTAATGTCCCATTTTTGGCCTAAAACGGTATTTCTTCAGTGAAGATCCTAATGTCTAAGTTCTAGAAGTGAGAATTTGTACATGGGCATTGATAATAAATAAGGTGTTTAATTAAATCAAAGAAAATTGAAATTAACATGTTTAACTTGTCTGTTTATTTGTCTCTTTGACACTGAGTTATGCACTTATATACTTTTGTTTTTATTCTCGTATTCCTTCAACAATTTAGCAGTCAGTAGCCGATAGTGCATGCTATAGCTTTCAAGTTTGAAGCTTCATCCTATGTTTACGCATTCATGGTGTTATATACCCACCGTACGGAGTTGCTAGTGGCCGTAGGCCTATTTATAAACAAATCTGCTAACTGCTAACAAAACGGAAGTTTGGTTACAAGATATAGGCTAGTCAACTTTTCTTCCATCTGCAGATCTACGTACAGTTCGCTATTCTCACTGGACAAAAAAAACTAACAAATAGCAGACTTAAATAGTACATGTCAATGATCGAGATAGGCTGACAAGACACTCCCACACTAACACAAAACGTTTTTTAAACGTGTAAAGTGGTGTTACAAAGCCCTCCCCACAAGTGGCATTGTGGCATGCACAAAGGGGCCCGGTCCCCCCCCCCCCCCCACAGCCATGACCAGTCGGTGGAAATAACTTGGTCAGGGGAAATACTCAGTGGGATATTAAAGGAGGTATGACATATCCATCCCCCAAATATTTAAGTATCCCCGTAGTTCTAGATGCAATTGGTGACTGCATGTACTTTGACTGGCGTTCGTTCAAATCATGAATAATAGCACCCGTACTGACTCGGAATTGGTACTATTGACTTGGGAAGTCCGTTGCATTCGGGATAATGTCTATAGCCCTGGCAATCTCAATGGTTCCCTGTCTAGTTGGTCCCCGCGTCACAGTGACACTGGCTAGTCCCTCGTCTCACTTGTCCCCGTCTCCCATGAGTCCCCAGTCTCATATGGTGGACCAATGAGACGGGGGACTTGAGACAGAATAATGGGGTGTTAGATACTTCGAATTCAGTTTGGCCAGTCATCTGAGGGTCGCTTGTTATTAATTTGGGAGGTAACAACAGAAGCTTGCAATTAATTTATTTTCCTCTGACTTTCAATTCCAATATTTTTGGAGGCTACAAGTTAAGAAGAACACCACCACTTTCGGCCACAGTCGGGAAAATAAGGAAGAATGTCCTGTAATTTTCCCGACTGTCGGGAAAATAGTATTTTATCTTATTTTCCCGATATACTGTTCAAGTATTTTTAGTGGCTGCAAATTTAGGATAGCGCCATGACTTTGGCTACAATCGGGAGAATAAGGCAGGAAAGTCGCGTTATTTTCCCGACTGTCGGGAAAATAGTATTTTATCTTATTTTCCCGACATACTCTTCAAGTATTTTTAGTGGCTGCAAATTTAGGATAGTGCCATCACTTTGGCTACAGTCGGGAGAATAAGGAAGAAAAGTCGCGTTATTTTCCCGACTGTCGGGAAAATAGCTTCCACCTATTATTATACCTCGTGTTTTGGTTTGTGGAATTGTCTTTTCAATTGCATTGCAGTGGAGAAATCCAGGAAATTCAAGAATTCGATTTCTCCACTGCAATGCAATTGTAAAGACAATTCCACAAATCAACACACGAGGTATAATATTGAGTTAATAATAACATAACATGAATGAACAAGGGATAACGCCTAGCCTAAATGTGGCTAAATTATGACCTTGATTACGATTTTCCGCTGCGGTGCTTTTCATGTGCTTAAAAATGGGCATGGTCAACCAATCAGGCCACAAAAATCGAAATGCTCGTGGCTCAAACTGCTAATTTCTAATTGCGTAGGGAACAAATACTTTTCATCTTCTATCTACAGTCCATATTTTTCTGACATTAGACGGGGTCGTTGTGAGGTAATCAGCAGCCCTTTTTACCTTAGTGCGCAACATTACGACGCTTTGTATGGTCTTTCACCTCCGCCATGCAATACAAGTGTTCAGGACATACTTACCTTTGTTTCGGCCTCCATAAAGCTAGCCTTATGGAGAGACCGATGTAACATTGTTTTTAGGGGGGTGGGGAGGCCTGCTGATGTCGTCCTGGCGTCGGTGAGGGCGGAGGTTAAGCTGAGGGTGGAGTCGGACTTCGTCCGTTTGCCAAGATCGGCATTCGGTAGGCGGTGGGGTCCGCTTGTTTCGGTGAGGGCGGGCCGGGTGGTAGTCAACTTGTAAATATTGATTTTGTTTGTAAATATGGAACTACTGTAATTTGTAAATGGGGCTGTGTTTGTATGTGGGTGGCTTGTGAGGTGCTTGGTTGTAAATATGTTGTAAATATGTATATATGTGTATGTAAGTATCTGTACATATAGTTCAATTACTGTAATGAACATAATTTTCTGTTTGATTTAGTTGTTTGTAAATAGTTTGCATTTATGTTTCTGCCCGATCCGGTTTGAGTTTTTGTTTTTGTTTTTATGTGCCGTTTCGATGCACTTAAAAAGCACATTACGACACTCAAAAGATTTGAAATCGCTCAACGTCAGCTGTAAAAAACGTGGCAAAATTTTCACCAAATCGTGCTGATCACCAGAAATTCGCAAGATAGGTTACAGAAAAGAAATGCACGAGTTGATAACCGTGCCTTTTTCGATTATTTTTCCCTTTGTCTCTGCAATCTTCAATATTTTGCTTAAGTGCGCAACATTCCAAGCCTCCATGCAATAACACATTCGTGTTGGTGTGTCGTTAAATATTAACTAACTAGGCCTACAGTCTGAGTACGATTGCATGTTTCACATGCACTTGCACCGATCATTTGGACCAGGGAGCTGCAAATAACAGCTCCCTGTTTGTACCGTACCGTAATATTTTAAGTGCATCGAAACGACACATACAAACAAAAAACAAAAACTCAAACCGGATCGGACAGGAACATAAAGGCAAAACTATCCACACACCACCAAATCAAACAGAAAATTATGTTCATTACAACAATAGAACCACACACACACACACACACACACACACACACTGACAACCCAATGCCCCACAAACCAACCTCCCCCGGCCACCCTAAACCAATATTACTACATACCGCCAACGAAAGACAACACCAGACCAAACCACCACCCAACAACAACCAAAAAAACCAAAACACCAGACCAAGCAATCATCAAAAACTGCCCCAAGGGGCCACGAGGGGTCCGGGGCGGGGTCCACCTGCCACGAGGGGTCCGGGGTGGAGTCAACTTGCTATATTTACAGTATGTACACTATATACACTATATACACTACCGTACCGTAATATACTAACACGTTCACGTGCATGTGCGTACCTACACAGACTGTACATGTGCAGAGCCATTTAGCCTATATGGCTTTGTACATGTACACCAGTCGGCTGAAGTTTCCTTCGTATGAATTGTGACGACAGATAGGCTTATTCATACGAAAATTTTCGTATGAATAGTCACAACGAAAACGGTGTTACGTAGCCCCACAGGCTACGTCCCTGGAATTGTCCTACAGATTTTCCGTGATTTGTCACGCACGAAGATACAAATGCATACACTTCGGGGGAAAATAACTCCTTTTCGCACACGATCTCCATAAAGCGGATTAATACTCGACGACTGCAACTGATTTCCGAAATTTTACTTCCCCGTGATTTGTAATTATCACAGAGACGTTCTATAATGTTCATGATCGAAAACCATCAAGGACCAAGACAAGGTGTTGTCAGCAATCAAAGCATAGATTGTGACTTTGTGCAATAAAACTTAGCGACAGTTTCGACAGGATGAATTTTTGTTATGCATTTATGAAGATGATTACGATTAACGCTTACAATCTAGCTTAATTTAAATAACTTTTAGATGATACATGCGCCGAGTAAAACGATTAAAGCTCAGCGTCATGGCTGTCATTTTCTGTTGCACGTGACCACTTACCTGCTTTAGGTGTTCAGCTCGTTCACCCAGTGCTTCCATGGATCTGATTCCATGGTAGACGAGACGATTTAGTTTTGACCAGGGCTCGTATCGGTCACACTTACCTTACCCATTCCTACTTACGTCATGGTGATGAGAGACCATATTGTATCCCATGTGATTGTGCTGTCACCGTCAGTCACATTCTCGTAGACTGTTGTGAATACTCTCATATTCGTGTGAAGTACTACACTGTGCCAGACCTGAAGACGTTGTTTCAACAGACCGACCCTTATCTCATCCTAGACTTTCTCAAGGAAAGTAACCTTTATAGGACGTTTTGACATGACTCCCGCGCTTGCTTTCGTGTTGACATTTCAGATAAGATTTTGCCCCATCCTTACCCTTTTTAGCTAACTTTCTCCCAAATTTTACTTTTACTTTTTTTTTACTTGCTGACACTATATAAAACATTCGTGTTGGTGTGTCGTTAAACCCTATCTAACTAACTAACTAACTCCATGGTAGAGGTCAAAGGTCATCTGAGGTCACCAGAGGTTAATCTGCGAAAACCTCGTAAACGGCTTGTAAACACGATATCTCAAGATAGCAATGACCGACACTTTTCATGTTTGGTATATAGATTTGTCATGTTAAGAGGAAGAACCCTATTGTTTTTGGTGAAGGTCAAAGGTCATTTGAGATCACCGGAGGTGAAAAGCCAAAAGCTCGTAATCGCGATATCTCAAGATAGGAATTACCGACACTTTTCATATTTGATATATAGGTTTGTCATCTTGAGAAAAAGAATCCTATAGTTTTTGGTGGAGGTCAAAGGTCATTTGAGGTCACCAGAAGTCAAAGACCGAAAACCTTGAAATCACGATATGTCAAGATAGGAGTGGTCTGTATAGATTTGTCATATTGAGAGGAAGAACCCCATTGTTATTGGTAGAGGTCAAAGGTCATCTGAGGTCACCAGAGGTCAAAAACCGAAAACCTTATAATCGCGATATCTCGTGATAGGGATGACCGACACTTTTCATATTTGGTATATAGATTTGTCATGTTGAGAGGAAGAACCCTATTGTTTTTGGTGAAGGTCAAAGGTCACTTGAGGTCATTGGAATTAAAAAGCCGAAAAGCTTGTTAATCACGATATCTCAAGATAGGAGTGACTGACACTTTTCATATTTGGTATATAGACTTGTGATGTTGAGAGAAAGAATCCTGTTGTTTTTGGTGGAGGTCAAAGGTCATTTGAGGTCACCAGAAGTCAAAGACCGAAAACATTGAAATCGCGATATGTAAAGATAGGAATGGACTATTTAGATTTGTCATGTTAAGAGGAAGGACCCTTTTGTTCTTGGTAGAGGTCAAAGGTCATCTGATCGGGTAGACACAGCCCCGAGAGGTACAAAAAATCTGGCGAAAAAAACCTTATAATCTCGGACTGATTCTCGATGATAGGGAAATGACCGGTACAGACTTTTCATATGCCTTGGTATATAGGATTTGTCATGTTCGAGAGGAAGAACCCTATTGTTTTTGGTGATAATGGTCGAAAGGGTTCACTTGATTGGTCATTGGAAAGTAATAAAGCCGGTAATAAGCGTGTTTAATGCGCGGAAATTAGTCTCAAGATAGGAGTGACTGACACTCTTTCATCTTTGTATATTAGACTTGTGATGTTGAGAGGAAAGAATGCCTTGTTGTTTTTGGTGGAGGTGCATAAGGTGGCATTTTGATGTGCACCAGAGTCAGAAGACCGAAAACATTGAATCGCAGATATGTATAAGATAGAATGTACTATTTAGATTTGTCATGTTAGATGAGGAATGGACCTTTGTTCTTGTAGAAGGTCAAAGGTCTCAGAAGTCGACCCGAGGTTAAACTGTAAAACATCGTAAACGTGGCTTGTCTAAACTACGATAATTTTCGATAGGCGAATTGGACCGACACTTTTCTTATTTGGTATGATAGATTTGTCATGATGTGAAGGACGAAATTCTTATAGTTTTTGGTGGGTGAAGGTCGAAAGTGCATCTTGGGTTAGGCCATTATGTCTAAAAAGCAAGATTCCAAGATTCTCATCTGGGGTCAGCTGGGTCAAAAAGCAACATTTCCGCAGAATCCCAAATCGACCCCCCCCCCCCCCACCCCCCCCCCCCCCCACCCCCCCCCCACCCACCCACGCCCCCCCCCACCCCCCCCCCCCCCCACCCTCCTCCCCCCCCCCCGCACCCCGCCCCGCGCACCCCCCCCGCGCCCCCCACCCGCCCGCCCCCCCCCTCCCCCCCCACCCACCCCCCCCCCCCCCCCCCCCCGCGACCCCCCCCCACCCCCACCCTCCCCCCCCCCCACCCCCCCCCCCCCCCACCCCCCCCCCCCCCCACCCCCCCCCCCCACCCCCCCCCCCCCCCCCCACCCCACCCCCCCCCCACCCCCCCCCCCCCCCACCCCCCCCCCCCCCCACCCCCCCCCCCCCCCCCCCCCCCCCCCCCCCACCCCCCCCCCCCCCCACCCCCCCCCCCCCCCCCCCCCCCCCCCCCCCCCCCCCCCCCCCCCACCACACCCCCCCCCCCCCCCACCCCCCGCCCCCCCCCCCCCCCCCCCCCCCCACCCCCCCCCCCCCCCCCCCCCAACTCCAACGTTGGACCAACGTTGGAAACAGTACATTGGACCAACATTGGCCCAATGATTGGCTTAATGTTGGCATGGTGTTGGATAGACGTTGGACTAAGATCTATTAACTGTAGGAGCATGCACTGACTGTTGGGGACCTGTGCATATGGTGACATAGCTATTTAAGTTCAATTGAAGCATTAAAAGAGTTCACTCATTCTTAATGCTTAAATACAAATTTCATTCAAGTAGAAGATACAGGATGACAAATAAATGTCTGCATGATTAATTGCTGATTGTTTAAGTTATGTTGCTTCTCTTAAAAATAACTATAGCAGCCCTACAACTGACATCCACTTTGCTGAGAAAAGATGAACATATAGTCCTTTTCTTTGTATTAGCAGTAGCACATTCAGGCAGCTGCATGCATGCATTCAGTTGTCACTGCAGTTTAAAATTACTGCATAACCTGACATGACAATATTGTAAGTTGTATGGTTTAACTTTAACAGAAAAGATAGTCCAGAGAAAATTGAAGCTTCAATTAGGTTATCCAGTCAATATGTCAGATTCTTCCAGTCTCTAAAGAATATCCCAAAGAAATAAACTACAGAATCAAATGGTTCCATAACACTGATTTTTGGATACTGCAGTCCAGAGCTGTTTTACAGCAAATGTTTTCTCCAGATTTTAAACACTGAGTGTCCAATACACAACCTTCTTTTACTACAACTACAGAGTAGCCTGCATCATGTACCACTACTGTCAAGGAGTCTGTTAATACACTAATGCAATATAACACTGCTTAAGCAGGCCCACACCACATACAAAGTCAAATCCATGGCTTCACACAGCACACTGCACATGCAGAGGAAGCATTTCAAAAGCCCTTTGTTGTGACACAATTGACTTTGCTGATCAGTCACAATGGAGTTGAACCCGCCTCCATGCATCCACTGCATGAAGTAGACAGTATGTTGTGAATACACTCTTAATTCCTACAGGAATGATCGAGTCTTTCCTGAATGGGAAAGTAACATATTCTTGTAGTTAGTTTGTTAGTTAGATGAGGTTTTACGGCTCAGTTTGTAACCAATTGGTTTAAGTCGGGCAGGCCAAGGCTTTTTTCCAGTTGTGGCTCACTGGTTTTTTTCTTACTCCATTGCTACTCCAACAAGTTCCTGTAGGATCCTTACAAGAATATTGCTGGGAATTTTTTGGCGGCTGCATATCCATCCTGCATTTTTATTTAAAAAAAAAAAAAACTAAAAAAGATGAGTACTACTGAAAAGTCGCTCAGCTCCATGTAAACGCCCCGCTGGTTCGACGTTGGGCCAGTGTCGGAATTCCACCGTTGGGTGGTACATGTTGGTACAACGTTGGGCCAATGCATTTCTACCAACGGTTGGACACCTTACATTGGCCCAATGTTGGCCCAATTACCATCAGCCAACCGCGACCACTGCCAACGATCGCCAACCATATGACAATGTTGGCCCAACGTAAGTGTGCTATCTGGGTTAGTGGCCGAGGCTATCTCTTTAGGCGAATAGTTTCTTGTAAGAAGTTTCTCTGCAAAGGAGTTTCTTTTATCTAGAAAATCGTTCTTGTTACTGCAAGTTCTAGCATACAGTATCTTAGTACTTCACCCTTTAACAAGCCTTTAAAAGTGGCTAGTGGGTGTGCATAATTTCGATTGAGGTATTGAAAGGTTTCGGTGGGCTAAGTCTAGACTTTTGTGTCAAGAATGCCAGTAGACTCAAATTTAGTACCTTTGAAGAATTTTAGATCTAGGCACATACAGGTAACCTTGTTGTCAGAGACTTCCATGGTGAATTTCTGAGAATAAATTTGACTTATTTTTGCCACCAAACTCGAAAATTCAAGTATCATTCCCTTATAAAGCATTTCTGTAGAATGTCATCCTTGTAACAAAGCAATTTTGAATCTGTCAGTATGATTTTATTTTCAGTTACTCTATGCATGACAATATCGCAGATTTCAGGTGAAGATTGGCTGCCCATAGCGCCATCCAACTTTTTGTAGGAAAAATTGGCCATTACACTCAAAACAGTTCCTTTCAAGGACGAGTTTTTTGAGAGCGCAAAGGGAAGTAGGGGATATACAGTAGGTTTAATCCAGTACAGGTTTTTAGGTGCTTTTTCAAAGGCTTCTTGGGATGAATTTAGTGCCTCTTCTTGTGGAGTATTTGTATACATGAATATCCTCAGCATGGATACCACAACCTACATAAAGCAATTGTCTTGAAGACTATCTTGACGCTACGTTAATTGAAATAGCAAGTCCACCCATCAGCAATGCTAAAAGCAACATAAGCAAAGCGGAATTACTGTACATGTGCTTAAAGCAATTTGGAACAATTGTTTCCTAGTACTTAAGCCATTTGACAAAGGCAGAGGTATTGCTATTTTTAATTATTCAGATTATAAAGTCTAAATCGAAATGCCAATTGCAAAGTCACCATTATGAAAGACATCTTAGCCCATGGAACCACAAAATCCGTACCCCAGTTCTATGTGTGATACCTAAACGTCATAAAGCACCACGAGTTAATTTCAAAATTCGCTGGAAGACCTAGCATTAGCGGGAATGGATCCCCTACCGAAAAAATATCCAACTTCGAGTACTATTTTCTGCTTCCTGTTGTCTTGCAACAAAGCACTTATGTAAAAGACACCAACCATATTTTAGAAATATTGGAAGCCATCCCCCTTCCCAGAGATACACTTCTTGCAACACTCAACGTGGTATCCATGTATACAAATATTACACAAGAGGAGGCACTAAATACATCCCAAGAAGCCTTTGAAAAAGCACCTTAAAACCTGTACCAGGCAAAACCTATATCCCCTACTATTAATTAACTACTATAAATTAATCTAGTGGTATTCTTGACACGAAAGTCTAGACTTAGCCCACTAAAACCTTTCCATACCTCGATCGACATTCTGCACCGTGACCGGACAACTCCCACCCGGACAATTCCCACCCGGACAACTCCCACCCGGACAATTCCCACCCGGACAATTCCCCCCGGACAATTGCCAACCCGGACAATTCCCACCCGGGCAATTCCCACCCGGACAATTCCCACTCCGGACAATTGCCAACCCGGACAATTCCCACCCGGACAATTCCCACCCGGACAATTACCATCCCGGACAATTGCCAACCCGGACAATTCCCACCCGGACAATTCCCACCCGGACAATTGCCAACCCGGACAATTCCCACCCGGACAATTCCCACCTAGGACAATTCCCATCCAGGACAATTCCCACCTTCACAATTCCACATACCGATTGGCTCCCAACCATGGCAATTGCCCTAAACAATGCCCAGGACAATTCCCCCAATAAAATTGCACTAGACTGTGTGACCTAAAGTGCAGGCTGAAGGTTCTTTAGGATATGTCTAGCAAGAATGGTTTGAACTGCTTTTAATATCAAATTTGTTGTTTCACACTTAAATGTTATATCTGAAATCGGGCAAAATTATATAACATTTTGACAGAAATTAAAAATGACAAACAAATATACCTTAAATGCCCTCCAAAGGGATTGGGCAAAGACACTCTTTAAAATGTTGGATTGCTTTGCCTAACTCAGGCGCGGACGCAGAAGACGGGTTTGGTTCTACCCTTTCCTTTGAAATCGAACCACATTTCGAACTACATGGGTGGTTCGTCTTATATTTTCCCTATCCTTAGCAGTACTGTCTGCAAATGTAACATAGGCTTATACCATATGGACATTTGTTCTTGTTTTATCATAGTAAGTATAATTACGCCATACTGAGTACCAAAATCGCTCGCTTCGTACGCGATATTATTGACCTGGGTTCTTTCGATGTGGAAGTTACGTAATACTTCTGTACAATTTGCTCTTCTTGTACACCTAGGCTTATGAAGGTCGTAGCCTGCAGGGTCACTGGCGAGTCTGCCTCCTGAATTTTTACACCCTGAATAAAAGTGGTTTACTTGAAAAGTGATGAAAAATTGTTATTTGAAAGCCTTCAGAACGTGGGAAATCACATGGGTCTATTAAGCAGCGATAAGGTATTTTTCCTGAATTTTACCTCCACCACAGACTCTTATGCACGGTCCCGTCCTTACGAATGACTAACCCTACTTCAAAAGATTGGATCGGCCCGACTGATAATGGATGTTGATGCCCAAACTACATGATGCACTGGATAGTGCAAACACCTGTATTCAGGCTAAAAACTTGTAGCCGTGTCTCACAACCTGGAAGAAAATTATAATCCGGGCTAATAAGCGTATTTGGGTTGATTATCAGGGGCGTCACTACCGGGGTGTGGGAGTGCTTAACCCCCAATAAATTAGCAAAGTTCGATCTGTCGGAAAAATTTTGAGGTCCCTCAGGGAAAAAAAAATTGACACTTTCTTTTGCAATTTATTTACATGGACAGGAATAAATCTTTTAAGGCTACAGAAATAACGGAAAATTTTACGAGCGCAAAGTCTTACTTAATGTGAGTTATTGCCTGATGGATATATTTCTTTGGATACAGTTAACCAGAGAGAGGTGACCCCTTGCAGATATAACTGTGTTGGGAAACTGTTTCGTTTGTCTGGAAATTATTATATATTTTTAGGAAATTTACCACAAGCCGAGGGTTGTATGTCAGTGATCCCTACTACACACACTATTCGAGAAGCCATTGCTTTTGACGAAATCCAGACTGTCCGGAAAATAGTAATATAGTACATAATTGCATGTCTGCCATGAAATTGTCACCGTGTCCGACACTGTAGTATAAAAGTTATTTGGAATGTGAGTCAACTCAGCCTGACTGATCGTCGGGGATAGGTTGTAGGTAATCGTGGTCAGTTGCATTGGGTAGCAGTCTGTTTGTAGGTTACCCACGAAACTCAATGTCGGCATTGATATCAGTCTATCTACTTTTCATCAATCACGAGGGCGACCACGTTCACTTTCTGCAACCGTGATCTGATTTCGCAAACCCTCCTTTGTTGACCAATTCATAAAAAATGGGTGGCAGTTGGGTAGATGACAGTTGCAAATACCACTACTTTACTCAACTGCGACGCGACCCCCCCCCCCTCCTCGACTCAACTACGAATATCAAACAGTTTGATATCAAAAGGGACCGAAAGTCGGGTAGAAAACAAAATTTGTAACACACTTGACCGACCCATCTGCCACGCGACTGGTTTCAGCCGTCCGGTTATAGTTGGGTCGATGCAGTGTGGGTTGGCTTTCTACTTAGTCAAATCGTGAAGTCGGAGCACTTTTGTGTTTGCCGTAAACATCTGAAAGTGCGCACACTTTGTATTGCGGTTTGGGAAGGAGGCTCGCTATCCTATACTCCTTTTGTAGATGCAATGCCTAAAAACGTTTGTAAAATCCCTTAAAATCCTATTTTTCAGCACGCTCGCGCGCATCCTTCATCCGCTAATTTATTGTCCAATTAATAATTCAAGTAACACGGAACGTGCGTTGGATTATTGCAAAACTCCGTGCAACCTCCGTGATTGCTCGTCCTAGCTGCCAACTCTCAAATTTGCTGCATCACTAAAGAAATGTAATGGAATGGCTATTATGAAACAAAAGCGCTTAATGCAATGTTTAGGTCTATCTAGTGCGTATTTTGTGCAATTTGTAGATAGGTAATTGCTTTGTAAAATGAAGACAAACATTACTGTCCTCAAAAG
The DNA here is from genome assembly GCA_029531755.1 of Holothuria leucospilota. Taxonomy (NCBI): domain Eukaryota; kingdom Metazoa; phylum Echinodermata; class Holothuroidea; order Aspidochirotida; family Holothuriidae; genus Holothuria; species Holothuria leucospilota. Next base: position 40,621,473 of record CM055964.1, read on the forward strand.
TGTTATTTTCCGGCGCATTTATATGTACTCTTGTATGTATTAAGACTTCCCATACAAAAAAGTGAGTACAGTTATTGCAAAACTCTGTGGAAACTCCATGACCCTCCCCACTGTATGACCCTGCCCACCGTAGGAACTCTATGACCCTCCCTAGCACCAATCCCGCTGCAGCTTGAAGAAGTCGACCAGCGGTTAGTCCGAATTTTGCTGTTTTGTTAAAGATGTAGACAAATTGTTATTGTATGGCCTGTTTAGTGGATACTCGATGTCTTTTGTAGACAGCAAAATGCTTTATTCTAGTGCCTGCAATCGTGCTAATACTTCAGAGCTTCGGGGGACTTCGCCCTCTGGACCTCCACAGAAGGAGCAGGGCCGTCGCGACCGGGGGTGGGGTGTGTGTCCCCCAAAGTTCGTCAGAGCGACGATAGTCGAAAATTCTGAATACCAGTTGGAATTTTTGATATCTCAGGGTAGCGCACTTTTCCGACTGAGCCTATGTCAACTTTGTATATATTTTCCAACTTGATCAAGTGGGAATAGTACCCAACGTTATTTTCCTCACGTAAAGTCGAATCATCATCCTTTTCCACGGAATATTTGTGTATTTATGTGTGTGATGGATCTATTAAAATCATTTTCTATCACAAATCTTTCTCAAACTATCAGAATTTTCCCAAAACAATTGCAACTATGAAAATTTTCCGCACGCTTCAAACCTTACCACAATGTTGTTCTCATTATCAATATCTTCCAATAACAACTCCCGAAGGAACACAGCAGCGGAAGTTGCAAGCTGTTTGCGAATTACTAGGTAAAAGACTGGCGCTTTTTGAGTGGCATGCAGGTTTGTTGGGCAATTGAAAGTGTCTCGATGCAGATTCTGAATGCAGGTTTTGTCATGGATATCTTATTTAATGAAAAATTTCGGCCCGCTTAGCGCGTATGAGTCACTACTTGCACTCATGCCATGGCCATTATTAAGATAAATATACCAGGCGTGTTTCACTACGAGGGGCTGGGGTTTCCTAGCTTCCAAAAATTTCGCAAAATTTTGAATAGACTAGTAGAGGTGAAACCATAGATATGTTCAGAAAATATTCCGAATGGCTATTTATCAGGCCCGTACCCAGTAAGTTGTGTAACGAAGTTCTTTCTATAACTTCAAAAAATTTTCGAGCGCTACACGCGATTTCATCTTTACTTCTATCTAGTGGTAACGCCCGCCATTTCAAACATATTGGATTCTAGAGATACACGAAAATGCATCGTTGCGAAGTTCTGTCCTCTTTTTTATAACTTTGGAAGATTCTTTTTTCAGGATTGCAATCGTGGCAAACATATTTTGTAAGAAAAAAAATTTTTCAGTTTCGTAGAGGAGCCTTAATGGGTAAGATAAAGGATGTAGTCCCCGACGACTACCGTTCAGTCTCCCGAACAAATCTCTTAGTTTTGCTCTTAAGTAGGGCAGATTCTTCAATAATGAAACAAGAATGTGAAACCTTTTTCAATAAAACCCCGAATTTGTCGGCGAGCCTTATATTTCGAGTTCGGCAACCCATTGCATCTTTCAGGGCTTACCGTAGCTGGCCTCCAGTCAGGGCACTTGGCCCCAATACCAGCAAATCAAAGCACAACCTGGCTGAGCCTGCATGCAGGCTTTTCCTTTTGGCATTGAAGTATACCCCAAATTTCGGCGCGCTTTGAGCGCAATCCTCACAATCCACGTTGTATCACTTATGAACATTATACGCACAAAAGCACAAGTAAACTTTTCTAGCATAAACTAGATGTACTCTTATGCTGAATCATCCCCGGGGTTTTATGGTAGCCCATGGCAGCATGGTCCCCTCACCGTCCGAAAAGCACTCAACTCTTCATCTACGCTTGCGAATCTGAAGCAGCACCATCAGAGCCTTGTTCCGTTTACTTGTGAGACGCCAGGGAGGGGGAACTTTTTGCGCACTTAGCGCGCACGTTCATAAGGAGGCCCGATTTCTTAAGCTATGATCCTTGTAGGACTTGAAATATCAACCCACGTGGTTCCCGCAAACTCCTATCATCTATTGGCACCACTAGCTACAAAGTTAACATAGTCTCCTTCCGTGCCCACTTTTGCGGTACCGGAGTCCCCTATGTCAGAATTCCTGACCACGGGCCTTCTCTTTATCCGGTTTTACCAGGGCTAGTGGCAACATAGCCCCCCCCCCACTATATCCCTACAACCTCGCCTGAATTATACATGGAACTATTCTGGTCACAAAACATTCCGAAAAACAGACTGAGATACATCTCCAAACATCTGTAGGATCTCACATCAATATGGGATCTCTCAATCTAATTTGTAGCAGATGTGGAAGGTCTAAAGTACGTTGTTGCCGTTATACATTTTTCGAAAATTTTCAAGGACCTCTTTGGGCGCAGCCATTATCGATATAGATGGTGATTGTTAATGCACTTTCGACGAAAAAGCATTCTGAAACGCGCTTCTTAGTCATTTACCCCTTTTGCTATACCTATCAGGGAAGACTAATATCACCTTCCTGCACCTATACTCTCCCTCCCGCCCATTTTCCATTGCTGGGTTTTTGGTCCGGATTTTTGTTCAAAATTAGTAAAAATACGATAGATGTACACTCTTAAAAAAGTTTCACCAACACTGGTCACGAATGTCAAATTACTGAAATTGGTTAAATTTTCCCCAATAATTGTTGATTAATGGGTAAACTATCAGGTAAGTTAACACTTAAGTGGGTAACCAGCCTCTACGGTTAGCAAATAAACAAGAAATATAGGGGGAAACTTTACCCAATTTCAGTAATTTGACATACGTGACCAGTGTTGGTGAGTTTTTACCCAACTTTTTTTTACAGTGTAAAGTGCTTAACGTCTTACTCTATACTATCATTTGGATGTCAGGTAATAAGCATTATGTCATTGCCCCATTTTATTGATTCCTTGCCGAAGGCAGGCAAGGAATCCATGCGATGGTGATATCGTGTGTGTTTGTATGTGTGTGAATGTGACGCTTATCTTGTAAACACGATATCTCCAGTTAGCAATGGCCGACACTTCATATTTGGTATACAGATTTGCATGTTGAGAGGAAGAACCCTATTGTTTTTGGCGGAGGTCAAATGCATTGAAAAACACGATATATCGATTCAGGGGTGTTGGATACTTGCAATACTTGTAAATTTGAGGGATAAGCCTCAGTGCAACAAAGCATCCCCATTCGGCAAGGAATCACTATAGCCTTTTGGCTTTTTGGTATAATTGATACTGAGCTTCCAGGAGACCCTATACAGGTATCTGTCAGCTTTAGATACCCTTTTATAATGCACAATGGAGGAAAGGAAAATTTCCGTAATAGTCCAAGAAAGTTTCTGTTGACTCCATGCACGTATTTGTGCGTAAAAAGTTTGCCCAGTTAGAAAAGTAGCCGGGGGGGGGGGGGGGCTTCAGGAGGTTTTTTGACAACGTATTCTTCTCTTAGACAACATTATTCTCTGCCTTCATCTAACCAAAAAATTAAACTTAACTAAATTATGCATATTCCAGCTATGCTGCATATTATCAGCTCCAAAAACACCCCAAAGATAACACCATTTTGCATCTAAGCAACCTTAAATTAACAACAAATTTCTTAAAGGGGAAGGGGAATAAAAGGAGGTGGTGTACACCTCCCTCTTAAAAATTTTTGAAAAGTTAGGTGTCCTCACATGCAATCTGGTGCCACGCATGCTACCTTTTGAAGTAAAATTTGTGTTAATGAATTTACGTATTTTAAGCACCAAAATTAAAATCGGCATCAGTGGGGGGGGGGGGGATGGTGGGAGGGATGGCCCAATTGATCCCTAAATACGCCACCGGTTGTCAACAAACCTCCTGAAGCCACCCTTTTGGCTACTTTACTGTTTTCTGTTAGGGGAAAGTTTTTACCCAAAAATACGGTCGTGGAGTCCACAGAAACATTCTTGAACTATTACGAAAATTTTCCTTTGCTTCATGTTTGCATTATAAAGGGTATCTAAAGGCTGGCAGACACCAGAATAGGGCCGTCTGAAAGCTCTGGATTAATTATATGTATCAGGTGTAGGCCTACCGCACTCTCCTCTTCTTCTTTCTTTTTCGCTTCCTCCTTTCTTCTCTTATGTTTTCTCCTTTCCTTCTTTTCCCTCTTCGTTCTGGTTTCCCCTTTTCTTGCAAATCATAGGGGGCGATCGCCCTCCCTGCCCACCGTGGTACCGCCCCTACCTAGCCATAACACAGATAAATAAAAACAGGTCCACCAAGATCAAATTGACATTGCCTAATGTTAAACTGCGTTAAACTGCGTTTTTTGCTTATCTTGTCCTCCCGTTGTACTTAAATTTTACATCTTGTACTTTTTGCAAAGATTTCCTCAAAACGAGGGTTACTAGTCTGCTAGTTAACCGTTTTTGACACATCTATCTTGTCGGAAATGAAACCCTCTTTTGTCTGGAAAAGGCCCGACATCCACCCACTCATCGATCCTTAGGGACGTCCCTGTTGACACTTTTGTGGTTGACACAAAAATTATTAGTTTAGGCGTTAAATTTAGTCTACATACCGAACAATTTAATTTAAATTTACATCAAAATGTTGCAGAAAATATCACCAAACTGCACGTAAGCACCTACACTTACGAGGAAGTTTTCAAAGGGGAAGGACATACATCTTTGCCTTAGATCCATGCAGACGGCATGATAAAATCTACGGCGCTGTGGCCCATGTGAGATTATGCGCAAAGGATAGAAAACATTTTTATAGGCGGGATTACGGGGTACAAGGAGGGGCACTCCCCCCGCCCCGCTTTTGCAGAGCTTAGAAATAATAAAATAATAGAGAAAAAACATGAGCGAAAAGAAGCGAGATCACAGAAATTATAAGAGGATTTTCAATAGCCTATGATGTTAAAAAATTGCAATGTTCAATGAAAGAAAACAATATCAAATACCATAAAAATGCTAATAAGATTTTTCTTGCCTCGCTTTGCGCGCATCCCCAGAAGAGACTGAGTGACTAAATACAATTGCAAATTTTGTGTCTTGTCATAAAATTTCTTTCAAAACGTGGTCTTCGCCTACGCTGCACCCTACTGTGACTTGGAGTTCTGAAATAAGGGTCACTGAAAGTGCTAATGTACGTCATTAAATGCACCGTGGTCCTTGCAAACAAAACCCCAAACCCAATCATGTATGGGGAATCGCTGATCTCGATAAATTTTTTTTTCGGCGTTCCTCCGATGCGCCTTATACAAATCGATGACTCATTAGTACTTCTAAGCTGCTGTGGGTAGGAAACCTTTGGTGAAATTGCCTCGTTAGTATTATAAGGTGTAGGACAGCTTGACTAAATTGCTAATCCCAAAATCCCAAAATCTTGCTATACATCTCTCGCTGTTCACTTCCCCATCCTGAGCAAATTGACTGAGGGCAGAACTACCTTAAATTTGGGATCACCATAAGGAAAATATTTTCATTAGAATTTCATATTACACCTGGGGGAAACAGGATTTTTTCAAGAGTGGTCCAGAATAATCGCAAAAGCAGCCATATTTAAGAAAACTTACTTGGGGAGGACCCACAGTCCCCACCCTCCGGCTCCGCGACTTCAGCACTCGCGGTTAAAGCCTTCGCCAGCCACAAGTTCCCAAAATGCAGCTCCAATGAAAATGACTTCCCTGGCACTTTAACTACCGATGCCCTTGGCCTTGTCCATGTAAAAACTACCCATAAAAAATTTCATTAATTCTTAATAAAGTATAATTTACTTCAAAATCGACACTTCCTTATTTTACACACTAATAAAAATGTTAAGGGAATTTGTCCCAGACCATCGACAAACATAAAACATGGAAGAAAGAATCTTGGAGTTTTTGAAGTGCCAAATTTTTCTGACCTCGGTCCCATCCGTGGCTGGGATAAAGTCGGCATAATCCCATGCGCCGTTCCTCTTAAACCGCTCTAATCAATTTATCTTGGCCTCTGTAAGGAATGAGCCTAAAATGTGATCGGACATTCGCGGCCAAGAATGGGTGCAAAATGCGTCTCGGTACTAGATGACTTACGCGATGAGGTGTGAAACAAATGTGTATGATACCCTCTTCACCACTGGCGGAAGCGATCCACCCCGCTTGCTTCAGTGTCTCCCGTGGTCTTTGAACGTTGACACCGCCATTAGCCGCAATGTAACCAGGTCCGTAAACGGGGAGGGGGGTTTCTAGTGCATCGTCAATGGGTTCGTATTTCAAATCAAATCCTCTTTATAATCGAACCCTCTTGTGAACTAGGGGTGGTTCGTCATTACTTATGATTTCTCTCTCCCGCTTGCAATGTAGAAACTGACATGGTTACAAATTGAACACATTTCACATGAATATTAGGATAACATAATAAGCATGATTACATCATTATCCCATAACACCTTTAATAATTCGCGGACGTCGCTCAGAACCATTGGTTAGATTCCCCTCTATGTTCAAAAAGAGATTAGGCTATATATACATAACATTTACTTTTTTTTGCACACCCATTCTCTTAAGTAATGACTGAGCTGGTCCTATCTGATTGAAATTTCCAAAAATGGCCAGTATGGTTTTATGTTTATTAATATTATAGACCAGTAGGTGACTAACTTGAATGGGGCGATTGCGGCGCCTGCTCCTATGAACCCTGATTTCAATACAGTGTCCCTTTCCACCATATTTAGCCCCACGCATAATAGACCGCTTTGAACTAGAGTGAAATTAAAAATATCATGCTTAAGAGCGCAACTTCCCTCAAACCAAAGCGTGATGCCAATTTTCTCTCACACTTCGGAACTCATGTATGATAGACGAGAAACTCTGGTGACAAAGTTAGTATTTTAGAGTGTAGTTTGCTGTAATATTTGGCCATGTACAATGCTAAATCTATCTCCTACTGGTTACCGATGTATGACAGGGGGCGGATTTGGGGGGCGGCTCCTCCCCCTTCTGGAAAATTTTGATTTTTTCCCTTTCTAAAACTAGTGAATTTGAAAGTGAGGCAGGCAATATGCTTTTGTGTTTTCCCCTCCTCAGAAATTAACATCATCCCCCATTTGTCATTCCAAAACATGTAAAATGTATTGCTTAGTCCAGAATGCCAATCGATCTATGGTTGTTATAAGCCACCGTAGCTAAATAGGCTCTGGTACTCGTGCTGAGTCAGTGTCTTTTTCATAAACTTTGGGAACTTTATTGACGAACTACTCTGAAAGTCCAACTTTGCGTATTTCAACAAAATGGCCCAAATTGACCCCGAGCTGTCCTTTGACGTCAAATCAACGAACACCTTGTAGGCACCATTTGTCAGTGATAAAACTGACCAACTGTAGGAGGAGAAGCATTTTGTGTGTTTCAACATTATGCCCCCAATTGACCACTAGGTGATAATTGACCTCAACTCCCTGAACATCGGTGACCCCGTAGGCACCATTGGTCAATGATAATGGGTTACTGACCTACTCTGGTGAGAATCCAACTTGATCTGTAGGAGAATTTAGCATTTTGATTGTTTAAAAAAAAACATGACACATGACCCTTGACCCAAACTTCGCAAACACCCCAGACCCCTCACTTGGTGATCATCTTGGGATTCTGTTTGTGAATGCTATCGGCCAGTCCCAAAGTTGATATTTTTATTAGGTTAGAGAACCAGGAAAAATCGCAAAAGATTGCACAAATTGCATCTTCATAGCTTAAAAGTCTGAAAAATCCCAAAGGGAGGGGCACCCCCTCCTCTTAGACCACTCCCCATGTCACTCTCATGTACAGGTCAGTCTCGAAGCGCCCCCCCCCCCTTTGGCTACATCCTAGATCCCCCACTGTAGGATACAAGAAAATTTACAATGTTTATAGCCAATACCGTCTAAAACGTATCAGCATCATTCAAGGTTTATGCGTGATTAAGGAGGAATATAACGTTGTACATTGGAAGACAGATTCATGAACATCATCATTGCCCTCTCGGTAGATATGTTTTGCTTGGAAATTGAGAGTCTCTGTGCAAAGTGTGGATGCAACTGTAGTAATGAAAAATGGTATTTTTTCAAAATTTCGTCACGATTTACATCTTGCATTAAAAGGGCAATAAAGTACAAGGAATATTCTCTGGAAAACATTTCCAAAATAGAGGTACATCTTCAAACCCAGTGGACGCCGGGCATTAAGAGGGCAACATGAACCAACCGAATATCAAGAGACCGATAACATTCGTAGCACAATGTACACAGTGGGTCAGTACTCTTCCGTTCACTTTCAACCAGGGTTTTTAAACCTTAACTGTAAATCTCTAAGTCATGAGACCTCCAAATAAGAAGTGCATTTTCAGATGGAACATACAAGGCATAAAAAGTGCCGTTTTGCAGCTTGAAAGATATTTTGGGAAAACGTCCCGACATGTTACTCGCTAACTGGTGGTGCTCTCCACTGAGATATTTTCATGATTTGTTTTGTTTCAAACCACTAACCTTCACTTTTGAACTGAAAAAAAAATCCTCAGAAAGGACCTGCTTCCTACGACTCTGGAGGGGTTGTGTCACTAGGACGAGCAAACTTTTCACCTGCGTCCAGCGCATATGCAAATTTCGACGATGAAGCTATCTGAGAAAAGTGTATGACATTCTCTGTGGGGCCAGCCTATGGCCAACCCCTTGCATTTCCCCTGCAGATGAGGATTCAATGTAACCTGTAGACCCATTTTATCAACGCCACATTTCTTTGTTATGGAAGAACAAGCAGTCATTTTGAGGCCCGGAATAAGCGAGGCGCAAATGTGCTTACGTATTCAAATGGTAAATCAGTCGAAGTCTGGCAGTGGTGCCACATGTGCGTGTAAAATATGCCGCACATGCAGGGAAGTGTACGCAGTTATGCGGTAGTGTACAAAAGTGTTTGTTCCACTTGTGCCCTAAACAAAGCCACGTCATATGTCGAGGTCTATTCTAACCCGGCCTGGTAACCAACATCTCTCACTGCGTTATTATTTAAAGAATTCGAAATGGCCCGTCTTCAAAGAAGCGTGACACGTAGAAAATGATGATTGTGTGAATTAATCACCCTACCCAGTGTACACTGTTAACGAGGAAGCTAGTCCTTTGATCGGTAATATTGAAGTATAATAATAAAGATCACTTGATGGAATAGTTTATCGAAATTCATTAGCCGGATTGTAGTAACCTGCAGTAGGTCATTAACATTGCATTTTTGCAGCGTGAAATGAAATAAAATATCTTAAAGGGAGTAACAGGAACCATCTTCTCCTATTAAAATATGAAATATTGCAAGAGGTTGCGAGAACTTCTCACAAACCCACCGGGGCTCCGCTTCTGAACCCCATGCATGCAAACTCACCCTTCGTCATCGTTGTGCATCTGAGCTTGACCATCGTGGCCCACCCCTTTGAAAATTCCTTCTTAGCCTACTCAAGAATTGTGTTGACCTGTATCTTCTCATTCCCAGATTGTAGGTCTATATCTAACTGTGATAACAGTCCGGAGTGGGAATTGCCCGGGTTGGCAATTGTCCGGAGTGGGAATTGCCCGGGTTGGCAATTGTGCGGGTGGGAATTGTCCGGGTGGGGGTTGTCCGGAGTGGCAATTGTCCGGGTTGGCAGTTGTCCGGGTGGGAATTGTCCGGGTGGGAATTGTCCGGAGTGGGAATTGTCCGGGTTGGCAATTGTCCGGGTGGCAATTGTCCGGGTGGGAATTGTCCGGAGTGGGAATTGTCCGGGTTGGCAATTGTCCGGGTGGGAGTTGTCCGGGTGGGAGTTGTCTGGGTGGGAATTGTCCGGTGGCAATTGTCCGGGTGGCAATTGTCCGGGTGGGAGTTGTCCGGCAACCTTCTGCACACCCACTAGCTATGTTAAAGGCTTCTTAAAGGGTGAAGTACTAAGATACACTAGAATATGCAGTAACAAGAATGATTTTCCAGATCAGTGGTTCTTAACCGGTGGGTATTTACCCCCTAGGAAGTAATTTTGGTATCTCAGGTGGGTAATTATTGACCGCCCATCCTGTCCAGTATCCTTTTTTTTAACTATTCCAGTTCTGTATTAAAGATTACTCTCGAGTCCGACGATATGACACTGTGGTGAAGGGAAGTACTGAACAGTAGTACGACAACGGTGCCAGACCATTTTAGTGTACTCACATATTTGGGCGATGACTGAGTTCTTAGGACCGCTTTATGGAAAAGTAAAGAACTATTCATTGGAACATTGTCTCCAGATTAAAGTTAGGGTAATGTAGGAAAACAGGTTAGGGTCTGTTTTCCAGGGATATTGGGTATGTTCTTTCAGTGTCATCAAGTTATTACCAGGTTATGACCATAAAGCGGTCCTAAAGGTCATTGTCATTGTCCACAGGTATTCTCTTTGCTATGAATGTGAACTATGGAGAAAGCCACTATTGATATATATTAGGAGGGGGAAATACATACGGTGGCTGATTGGAAAGGGGGAATGGGACGGGGTGGCTGACTGGAAAAGGGGGAATGGGATGCAAAAGGTTAAGAACCACTGCTCTACATAAAAGAAACTCCTTTACAGAGAAACTTCTTACAAGTAACTAATCGACCACAGAGAAAGCCTCAGCAACTAAATGGCATTGATTATAAACAAAAAATAGATCTCTTTGCAGCTAAAAATATGCCAACAGCACCACCACTCGTTTTCAAAACAACCTTCACTCGACACATCAAAACTAAGGCACCTAAAGCAAGCTTTAATAAATATAATTACAGGTGACCAGCAACTGTCCTGTCTGTTTTCAGACCATCCTACTTATAAGCCCATAACCTATACAAGGGCACCAAATCTCAAAGATTTACTTTTAAAATCAAGGTTTTCCCCAGACCAGGAGTCAACCAAATTAGAAGAAAGTTATGGTGATATCTAGCTTGATGCACTCATAGCTGCATTATAAAACTTAACAAACCCTGCCTTGGTATTTAAAGGCTACTACTGATGACGTTCTGCCGACAATGCGAAGAACAGAAACCGGTCTAGTTGGTTTTCATAAAACCTCTTAATTGGCAATCTCAGAACAACTCACATTCCTCGAAAAGAGTGGAATTCCACACAGCTTTTGCTTGTATCATGTATAACATTACTGGGTAATTTTCCCTACAAACTATATTACAGTTCGCCGACTTGGTAACGTCAGATAGTGAACCGCCTAACCCTCTTTCACAATGTTTATTGCATATTACTGTAACATTTATGAAGTCCCTGAAATATGGGTGAATGTTAACCATGATGCTTTTAAAAACATGTTTCAGAAAGAATATACTGTATGTTTATTCTGTTGTGATTATAGTAAAATTTTCATTATTGTTAGCAGCAAATTAAAGTTTGATTTTATTCACTATTTTACCTCAGTAATGGACAACATATAGTGTGTTAACAGTTATGAAGTCTCCGAAACATGGGTGAATGTTAACCTTGGCACCTTTGAACATGCGTTCCAGAAAGAATATGCTTAGTCTGTGGCATTATGATTAGTGAAATTGTAGTACTGAGTAACTTTAATGGTTAACATGCTGACATTGCCATAAATGGAATTACCCATTCATTGCAATTGTTGACTGCTGCTAACAATCAAGAAATGTGTTGATACAGTAATAAGTAACATGTAATTTGTTTGTAACAAATGTTGAAAGTGTTGAGTTTATGATATAATATGTTTTTGAAAGTTAAGTTAAATTTTATTGGTGGTCTTTTGACTTTTGTACCATGTTAACCATTTTGAAGCCTCCGAAACATATCATATTGTTAACTGAAGTCTCCCAAAACACTTTTGTTATATCACCTGCAAGGAAGTTACGAGAGTTGTGACTAAATATATAAAAGTCTGCAACAAAGAAACTTATAATGCTCAAGGTTTGGCACAGACAAAGTTGGCCACTTCCCCCTTTCCATCCCCTCATCATACAGTAACTCTTTTCTTGTGAGATTGAAAATTCCATTTTCTGACGAGTGTTCTCCAAACACTTATGAGACAATTACAACTCTCTCCACCTACCCCCCCCCACACACACAATTCCCCTCCCAAATCCCCCTTCCCACACACACTTTCTATTTCCCGCATACGAGATATGTCTATGCTGTTTTCACCAAACACACAAGAGTTAGACAAATTTTCAATGTACTACTTACAGGACTTGTGACACTGGGTTCAAACCATTTCTGTGTCAGCTATTTTAATCTCTATGCACAGTATGTACAGTGTAAAAAAAGTTCCTTCAAAGTGTCCAGATGAACTAAACAAAATGGAAATACTGAACCCTTCTCGGATTCTAAAGCCACATTCACACTACAACGAATTCGGATCGGATTCCGATCCAATTTTTGTCAGTTTTCATTAAAATCTTCTCCATTTCGGGTCGGAAAGAGCCCAAAATTCGCCAACCAGTGTAAATATATGATTTGCATCAGAGGTCTATGAGAATAAAATGTTAACTGATTTTTTTTGTGACGTCACACCGACAGACAGCTTTTATCGGACACGCGTAGTCCGATAAAAGCTGTCTGTTGGTGTGACGTCACGAAATATTCGTATAAATTTAAATTTCGTAGTCCTGCGATAAAAATCATATAAATGCACAGGTTGGCAAATTTTGGGTTCTTTCCGACCCGAAATGGAGAAGATTTTAATAAAAACTCACAAAAATCGGATCGGAATCCGATCCGAATTCGTTGTAGTGTGACCGCGGCTTAAAAGTCGTAAATCCAGGAACGTGTTATAATGAAGTACATAATACTGATAATCTGTGAAGGTACAAACATATATATATATGGGGCTACTTCCAATTTTGGGGGGTGGGGGCTGAAGCACATTTTCCCAAAATATTAATACTTGTTTGCCCAAAAATAGCATATATATTGAGGTGAAGGTAGCAAATTTTGTGCAGAATGGGGGCTACATCCCCAGTTGCCTGCCACCCCACCCCACCCCCCTCAATTCACATGCCTATTACAGCATACAAATTGCACCTGCTGAAAATGCTAACAATTTTACATTTTAGGTACCGAAGCATTAATATTCTTTAGAATGCTATTTAGTAATTCTGCCAACTTATCTCCTGGAACTTTTAAAGTCCAAGTATCATGGCTAAAATTAAGCCTAAAGAATGTTTAATGGGTCTAGGAAATGATGTCTGACACAATCATTTTGCAAAATGAAAATTTTCTCTAATTTTTGGAGGTGTTTTGGTAAACATGGATTTTCAGCTTTGTCTTGCTTTGTTGGACACTTTTGGAAATAAGATTTGCGACATCATAAGTGGAGTAAAGACACTCCCACACAACTGTAAACAGACTGTAAGCATAAGTTGTGCACATGTGCAAGCTAACCATCTTCGCTGGCCAGGAGTAACGGCAACTGCTGCTTGGACAATTGAAAGGAGTGTTCATGTTTTGTTTGTTACAGTAATGAAATTTCACCTTGAAACTTAGCTTATTGCATTTTTGCTTGGTTTAAAGCTACTTATACTCCCTAAGCTACACAATTACATTAATAGCACCTATAGTTTTTCAGTTTTAGCGATGTATACTCCAGCAACAGAATACAAACATTCCTGTGTGATCGAAGGTTCCGTTTACCATGAATAGGCTACATTGTGCTATTTGTACAATAAGTCTACTGCTAGGCCTTTCAGCATGAACTTTGCCCGAAAGATGATGGTACTTTTTTGAGCATTTTCCCTTTCTCTTAACAGTCACAAGGGTACTTACTTTTGTGGTGCAAACCTCTGCAGATAATTTCTGAATGTTAATCCAACAAATAATATGTCACACGAGTTGGCAAATGTGCAGACTCGTCCCATAGTTTTCAGTGTTATAACAACGAGACACAAGTGTTCAAGAATTACCACCTAGCGCTGGCCGGTACATGCACTGTATAAGGTATAGCTCATACACCAACTTACGATGAGTGCAAATGTATGTACGTAGATGAAGTTTCAGTAATTGTTTAGTATGAGTGTGGTGTACGTTTATACTAATTCTGTGTTTTAGTCTGGCTTGATGACTCAGCCAATCAGAAGAAATAGGCACTACTGAAAATCTCTGTGACAAGCTTAAAAGCAGACTTTTGATTGGAAGAGGTATCATACAATGCTGAAACTGTGTTTGTTTACCACTCTTGATTCATCACAATTTGGCCACAGTTCTAATTCTAGCAATATTTTACTGCTTCTTATGGCATTTTGTGACTTTTTCTGCCTATTTTAAACAGTGGCTTTTGCACCTTCTTTTGGATATAATGAACGTGTCTGTGGACACTTAGGATTCTAAAGCCATTTTGTGGGTTAAAACACTAAGTAAAAATGACTAGTGTCTTCACCACTGAATGTTTGTGAGAATCATAGAGCAGATCTTATATCCTGCTGTATGGTGAGAACCAACCGTCCCCAACTCCACTTATGACGTCATACATAAGTTTGGCACTTTGTAGCTTTTCGGAACTGATCGTGACAGATCCTACCCCTTTTCAGTATGTATGAAGAAATTTGGGTTTTCCTTCAATTTTTTGTGTAATTATTGTGGGGGAATATTTAACCACCAAGAAAGAGGAAATAGGAGCCTTTTTAATCATTACTGGGTGATAAGCTTAGCTTTAATACTAGATCTTTAAAGAAAAGTGCAATCACCTCTCTTAACAGAACCTATCCCTACAAAATATGAGGTATTTTCACAAAACCATATCCTACAGTTCACAAACAGACCCTAACCATATCCATAAGGCACATATGTTAACTCTAAACCTATGAGGAATTTGAATTTAAACCAATCTGTTAGACAATGAGCCATAAAACCTCATCTAACTCTAACTCAATTACCCCCATCTCCAAGTCCTCCCCAACCCCAAAGGAAAGCCATTTGTGCATGAGTTCATGAAAGCTGTAAACTGTACAAAGCCCCCTTTACCTTTCTCAAATGCAAGATAAGAAAAATCTCTTCCTAGTAACAAACCACAGAAGCATTTTACAGAGATGGCAAAGAAAAAACCTTTCCAAGAAGTGAGTCAATATCACACAAATGTTTACATATTTAAATTTCACTCCAACTTCTAAACTCTTCCTTGAAATACCTAAATTTCCTTCCAAGGAGGTTCCCAACTTGCCCATTTTTTCCATCTATGATATTTCATTTGGTCTGACAGCTTACTTCAACTGTGCTGTTTGGCCATTTTACAGTACCATCCAAGCTCCACAAAAAGTGCTTTCACTGAAAGTGAATGTCACATAAAAGGTAAGATCCTTGTTGTATAACATCCTGTGACCCACTACCCCATTAGGATAAGCCACGTGGGCATACAAGGAAATGAAGAAGTCAATGCCCTTGCTAAAGAAGCCCTACAGATGGATGTCACCAATCTCTACTTGCTTCACACTGATCATCACCCTAAGATCAATGGCTTTGTAAAATCAAAATGACAAGAACTGAGGGATTCCTTTCCCGAAAACAAATTGTAGAGAGTTACACCAACGGTCAGTACTGGGGGACATGGAACCCCCAGTAAACAGAGAGATGATTTAGTTCTGACTAGGGCTTGTATTGGTCACACTTATGCCTACTTACTTCACAGGGATGAGAGACCGTATTGTATCCCCTGTGATTGTGCTGTCACCGTCAGTCACATTCTCATATACTGTTGTGAATACTCCCATATTCGCCAGAAGTACTACGCTGTGCCAGACCTAAAAACTTTACTTGAGCAGACAGATCCTTCCCTTATTCTGGGCTTTCTCAAGGAAAGTAAACTGTATAAAATTTTTTGACATGCCCACTTTTGCCTGGACATTTTAGTGAAATTTGACCCCCTCCCCCCTTTGTTTTTACCTAACTGTACCCCAACATTGCACCATTTTCTTTTCTAGGTGACACTATATAACCCATTCGTGTTGGTGTGTTGTAAAAATCCCATCTAACTAACTAACCCATTAAGCTGAGTGTGGTTTTATAAGCCTGGGGCCTTCTATGGTAAGAAGGCCTATGCAAAAATCTGCATGTAGGGTTGGAAAATGTAGGTTGGGATGACCCTGACTTAACACAGCCTAGGACCAGGCTGGTGGATGATCCATCACTGATTGCCCCATATTCCCCACTTTCAAAAGTCACTGACTCCACGACAGCAATGGTCATTCTTCAATCTGAAACCATTCAGCTTGTTCACCATTCATACCTTGTTCTTTCAATGCCGCAATCTGCTTCTTGAGATTCTCGACGTAATTCATCAGCATTTTCTGTTTCTCACGAATCAGGGCCTGCTCTTCTTGAGAAGGGTGTGAGCCCACAGAACCTGGACCTCTTCCAGCACTACTGGGGCTGGGAGCTGAACCCACAGAGGAAGGATTACCTACAGCACAAACAAGACAAAAACATTGGGATTAACTTCACAAAATGCTGCTTTTGCTTGAAATTTCACCTGATTCACAAAAACATGTACACAAGCAACCAAGGAATAAGGGTCATCCATGAAAGTGGATGTGACCTGTTCTCCCAAAACAACTTTAGCAACAGTGAGTTGTTTTGCACAGAGTTTCCTACTTCTTTCTTCCTCTTTTTTTCTTCTTTTTTCCCGAAAGTGATACATCTTAAATAGTCCATTCTATACCTGCTGGTATATAGCATTCAAAACAGTAGAATTATTAGATAATAAATCATATCCACCAGAAAACTTTCATTTTCAACATTGTTTCAAGTTTTAAAATTGATTTCATCCACTGTTTATTCATTTAACTACTTCTACATAAATGACAGTTTAATTATATCATTCTAATTAGTGTTAACCTTAGAAAGTAACATGAAAGGAGAATAATCTCCTTTCACAAAACATGAAAGATTTTAAAGAGAGGGCAAGTTTTTACATTTCTTTCACGTTACGTAAGTGCCTCATCTAAACTAGCCAAATCATTGATGGAATTTCAACATAAGTTTGTATCCTCTGCAGAATGTTGCCAGAAGGTGTGGAAGTCCTGCAACTGAGTGTCCCAATGCAAACAAAGCAATCAAGGGTCTGTCATCTTAAGACTAACAGAATGCTGTAACTATACCATGGCATTTTATGACCAAATTATGTAAAATCTGTGATCTAGCTCACCAAAGATCTTGGGTACCCCCCTCCCCCCCCCCCCGAAAAAAATGCCTACTGCCGTCCCAAGAAGGAGGAGGAGGAAAAGGAAGAAGTGGAGGAAGAGGAAAAAGGAGGAGGAGGACAACAACAAGGAGGAGGACCACAACAACGAAGAAGAAGAAGAAGAAGAAGAAGAAGAAGAACCACAGCACACGCATTTAACACCATGTTGCATGGTTTTAACAAAATACTGACTTTTCCATGAATGTTGTCATTTTTTCACATTGCCATGGCTTTTCCAGGTCTGGAAAGTGTAAAAACATAACTTTGCCAAGACTTTTCTAGGCCACAGGGTCTCAACATACCTCTTCCAATAATTATCCCTGTCATACTATTTCTCTCAGCATCTCCCTTACCTGGAGTGTTCAATGAAGTAGAGGGTGATGGCACACTTGCCCTGTGGATGTTAGAGACAGGTGATGGCATTGACTGTGCTTGTTGTGGTGATGGGGAAGGCTGCATATAGGTTGCTGGGGACAGAACAGGCTGTGATCTGAGAGAGAAATAATACAAAATTATTACGGCAAATTTTACTCCCATCACAGTTTAAATGTGCCAATCCTGAAAAGAAAAGTTGGCAAAGGTTACAAATAAAGTTCATCAAATTCAAAACTGAATCATAAATAAAAAGAAATGCAAAATACTCCTGAAAAAATCTAAAACATCTTTTTATGCATCACATTTCAGAAACTTATATTAATTGATTTAAATGGACAGGAATTCGGGGCTACAACTGTGATTCACGAAGGCTTCCAGAGTATTTCTGCCAAAATTAAAAGAAATGGGATGATTCAATTCACTGAAAAATAAACATTTAATTTACAAGGCAATCAATACCTAACAGAATCTTTATCACATGCAAAAGCACCTTTCTGGAGAAACTGAAAGCCGCTAAAGTATGTCTAAGTAATAAGTTTACTTAG
Source organism: Holothuria leucospilota (assembly GCA_029531755.1). Classification (NCBI taxonomy): domain Eukaryota; kingdom Metazoa; phylum Echinodermata; class Holothuroidea; order Aspidochirotida; family Holothuriidae; genus Holothuria; species Holothuria leucospilota. Next base: position 40,639,577 of record CM055964.1, read on the forward strand.
TTCCAAACTAAACACTTGGGTGGAGAAAGTCATGCATTACAAAGCATCTTGCCAGAGGATACAACATGACTAAACTGAGTGAGAATTGAACCAGCAATAATGTGATGGAAAGTTCAACTCTTTGCATCACCTATACATTATATTATTGTCATACTGCAGGGAAAAATCAGCCTAAATTAAAACATTCAAAAATCTATAATCAGTTTACCCTGGTTGAGGTCCAGCTGGTGACATCTGTTGTGCAAAGGCTGGAGACGGTACCATGCCAGGCTGTATACAAAACACAGTTAAGATATATAACTAACCATGACAAAAGATGCACACATTACACACATGGATCATGAAGATACTGCATCTCCACTAAGTCCCATTCACATTTTTGAAAAGTCCACAAAAATGAATTGTAATGTGTTAGTGGTTACAATGCAGAATATCAAATACCAGGGCAGGAAGAAATGCTTCCTTTCTAGGAAGAATGTCCAATTTTCCACACTTTTTCTACATATGAATGTATTTTCATGTACAGTATAAACAAGCTTACTTTCACTCTGAATGCCAAAATTTCTTTCCAAATACCAAAATTTCTCTGGAATGAGCCTCCCCATTTTCCAAATTTTTCCACATATGTCAAACACACTTCAGACATTAATTGATGGGGATGTAGCTTTTTAATGAGTCAGTGATGAATGAGGAATAGGCTGCTAGTCGTACATAGGTACCTGGTTTTGGGGTTCACTTGCCTGAAATCTTGGCCATACTGAAGTAAAGCTCTATGTGCTATTTGATTTGCTTCCAGGAGCTCAATGAAAGCCTACCGCTCAACACACTGGGGCAGACTTGTCTTCCCCAACTTTGTAAATAGATCCATACCCCAGAGTACAAATGAACTGAAGTCTTATGTACTAAAGAAATGACTTCACAAATTCAGGTGATCAGACGTCAGCAAATGTTTTCGTTTTCTTAAACCATGCAAAGTTAAACAAGGTGAGCAAACAAAGAAAATTATAAAATGCAACTTTAAAAAAAAATTTGAACAATATAATAAGAAGTAGGTAACATGCAATATTTTATCAAATATGGATCATTTCTAATCATGAAAAATATCAAAATTGGAAATATTTGAGCGGAAAAACAAAAACTGTTTACTTTGTCTCAAATGTGAAATGACAAAAGGAGAGGGAAGAAAGGGATGAATCATAAATTCTGTTACCTGAAGAAACTCATTCCAAATGACTCTCTTATTGCAGGTACAACTGAATCATTGTGATGTACAGTGGACATAAATTGTTACTTTGATAAAGTTGTGAAATGTCCTGACAATCAGCTTTCAAAAAAGCTTGAAAATATTCACTACATCCAGACAAATACACCGTACTAGTGCTTAACATAGCCAGTAGGTTAGCACAATATTTAATCCAATTAAAGTAGAAACTATGTAGCTATAAAGTTGTACATATGGTTACTGACTTTAACTACTCTAGGTAGCAATGCACACCCAGCTTTTCAACTAACTTGTGATACTAAATCATGTATGATATAACCTTCTTGTTAAACATGAGCAGATACTGCAGTACGTAGCCCTAAACTTTGAAATGTAATCTCTATATGAGGCTACCACATTTGTGTATAGGGAGCTTACAATTGATGTCACAGGGTCAAATTCAGTGATGCACTTTCATCAGCCTGGTGCAATAACTGCATGTATGTACACCGGGCACATCCCATTGCATACCTTACTGTAATCTAAAATGCAATGAATACTGTAGGCGTATTAAAGGGCAACAAATCTCATTTCAGACAGTGAAAATCCTCCCAAAGTTCACTTCAAGCTCCCACCTTCTCCACTTTCAAAGAGACCTGTCTAGTGCACTGCCATTGTGCTTGGTGCTCAACATATGCAATGGAGTAGGGAAAACAAGCCAGTGAGCCACAACTGGAAAAAAGGCCGTGGCCGGCCCGACTTAAACCAATTGGTTAGAAACTGAGCCATAAAACTTCATCTAACTCTAACTCTAGCACTTTCCAGATAAAGCAAAACAGTCTGTACTGAGTTTAAATTGCTCAAAGCCATATCCACATAGGCTGTGTGTAGGCTGTCTGGGTACATTATCTGTACAAGTCATCAGTGACAGACCAATCAGAGTGATGCTAATGGTTGAATTTATGTCAATAAAAGTGCAGTCTCCATTTGTATTTAGAACTGGGGCTATCCCTTAATATGTTTGTAGGGATGCTACAGACCCTTTAATACATGCATGGGTTTGTTTGCCCTCCATCACTTGGTTGCCATGTAACAATTCCATAACCCATGTAACTGTGCAAGATCCAAGTGCAGTGCTGCTTACAACAGTACTTGTAGAAATAACCAACCAGTCTGATAAATAAATGAAGAACATAACTCCTAACATCTTTGGTTTGTACTAGTCATAAACGTTAAACAGGAACCTCAAATCATATATGTGCTAATACTAATTGTATAAGACATGTAGGTGTCAAATTCTAAATTCAGTGTGATGCCTTGAATGGAGAAAATATCCCTTAACTTTTTAAACACTGTGGTAATACTTCCTGCAGAATGTATAGCCCTTAGATGGGTGTTTCAACAGATGGAAATCCAATTCCTTGAAAGAACTGCAACATTTCAGTTGAATCTCTTAAAAAAAAACTTACCCCCCCACCCCACCCCCCTCCCCCCCCCAAAAAAAAATCAGAAAAATTTCCTTGAAAGTGGAAGCAATATCTGTAATTTCTATTGTGTTAAAAGGTAATGTAGGAATCCTAGCCCTCAAGGTCTGTGCACTATGCACCCTGCAACAGTCATCCATTTAAGAATGTTTAATAGCATCAACTACTGTTCAAAAAGTCACTATAGAAAGTCACACAACGTTCACTGAACTCAACAATCTTTATGTCTGTCTCAAGCACCTTGTAAACAAATCTGTTACAAAGTTTATGATGCCATGAGTACTGTACCCTTTAAATATCTACTTATACCTCTGGTTAATAAACAGTTTGAACAAGGCTGGATGAATTTATAAACTACCTTGCTACAAGTCCTATAAAGTTTATTTTTACCTGAAAAGAAGGGTCTATAAAGCTCAAACCAAGTATTGATATGTTAGGGGGTTACTTATTCTAAGCATTCTGGTGAAATTTGCATTGAAATCCAGTGTGTGGTTCTCAAGATATTAGCAGTTAAAGTTGTCACATTTTCAACACAAAGTGAACTTGAAGTAAGCACATATGACATCTTAGCCTCACATTAATGACCAGTCGTCTGTTTTTTCTTTAAACTTTACAACAAATGTTCTCCTCCACAATACCATGTTATCAGAATAAGAATGCATGAGAAGCATAAGAATTTTACAAACTTTACACTCCACATGGGGAGATATTACGCCTATTTACTTCAAGGTCAGCACAACAGACTGAAAAAAACAAAAGAAACAAAGCATTTCTCATCAATGTGAGGAAGTGATATAATCCCTGCTTGCCTCAAGCTCACTTTGGGTCACAAATGTAGTAACTTCATTTGCTCATATCTCCAGAACTACATGTACAATTTGAATGTTAAGTTTCACTAAATTGCGTACATTAGTTCCTCTTTCACAATATGAATATTAATTTTTTGATTAAACTCTTCCTTTAATAGTTATTCTCACATCAGGAGTTACTCCTTCATGATTAATTCTAGAATTCAACTGACCAATTGCTGACAATGAGGCATGCACTTCTCCATAATAACCAAATGATGATGGTATGTTTAATACAGGTGAGAAGGGTGAAAACGGGTGGCTAATATAGTCTACATGTAGAGAATGTCCAGAAAATGCAGAAAAATTGTCCTGAAACTGTTCCATAGTGATACAATACATGTTGTCAAGAGCAAAGATAGAGGGGTGCTTTCTCATGCACTAATTCAAGGGAAAACTGGCAGCTAGGGCCCAGTGGAATGAAAAGAAACCTGACACTGCTTCCTAAATACCAACAACACTAAACAGTGTTTTCTGGGCACTGATACATTCAGTACTACCAGTATATTCCACGTGAAAAATTTTGTCAACCTATGTCAACAAATGCTATTAAAAGTACTGAAGTACTAGGTAATTTTGCACAACCCTCTGGTCATGTTCATCACACACATAATGTAAAATTATGGAGGTATTGCAAGGAGCTCTGCACTATGTAAGGCCTTGAAACCTTGCTGTACTTACAGAGTATTAAAGACAGGTTTGCATCACCCCAAGTATGACTTTTAGTTGGGGGTTAGCAAAAGTCTCAGTTGGTGACTACTCTTTGATTGACATCAGAGTTACAAAATTCAAAAGATGCAGAGCAGCTCATATTACACAGCATGCACAGAGAATGTTTTGATTACACATGGGGTCTTTTATGCTCACCAGGATGTGGCCTTGAGCAGTGAACTCTTTGTGTCTGCACAAGGAGAAGCAGTAAAGACAATTATGGGCGGGGCTTACCACCAAGTAAAAGTCATACTTGGGGTGATGCAAATCCCTCTTTAAAGGTTTAGTAAGTAGCGTTGTACTGATAATACAAGTTTAGCCCATATAAATGTTGCTGATTTTTCAATGATTCATTTTATGAAGTACAGGATGAGAAATATCTGTTAGGTAGTATCAGGGTTTTAGGTTAAATTCACTGATACCGATACAGATGGAAAATGTGGAATACTGGCCATTACGGATATTGAATACCCATAATAAAAGTGAGCAATCAATTCCTGGCTTGAAGGGCAGTACTTCTACAGCACAACACAAAGAGACAACAAATAGGGAGAAACACTAACCCTTCAATTAACAGTTTCTCTAACCAGCCCAAAAGCAGCTCAATAAGTTTAAGTTTGGTTCCTTTTGCACTTGGAATGCTGTACCTCTCTCCCAAAAAATTAAAAGGGGGGGTGGGGTGGGGGTGGGGGGTGGGGGGTGTGGGGGAGGTAGATGAATAGGTGGGGGTGAAATTCTGGCTTATCTTAATATTTTAGCAAAGCTGAAATAAAGCTCGAGCCCTATCATGAGAATATTTTGTCTTTTATTTTTGTGGACTTCAGCTGTTGACAGGATCCCAAAATCTTGTGTCATAATAGGGGATCATGCCGGACGCTGAGTTGAGCTATGCAGTGCCATGCTGTCCTTAAAAAAAGTTAAACACGATGGATATGATAGGGGTGATCACATTTTTGCAGTGCAGTGCCAGTACGGCCACCTTTAAGTAATTCCTTACATTTAACTTTTTTCCAAGCAGAACGCGGCACGGCCGCGCATGGCACAGTACAATGCAGCACGGCACAGCGCAGCATTCGGTGTGATCCCTCCTTAGTGCAAACATGCACCTGTCATTGTAACTGGTGGCAGTTTTGCAGTGTACCTTCACACTGCATTGTCTTCCCATCAAGGCATTTAATGTACACAATACTGTAGTCAAAAAATTCTCAATCAAAGGGAGTACTGTCTTTGTTTACATGCAACGTTACTACCCCAAATAGAACCACTCTCCATAACACAAATTGAGCAACTTAACATTCCGTTCTTTTCAAGGAATGGAACCACACCACCACAACAATCATCATTTTAGTGAAATGATTTTCTCCTAATTTTGAAACTTTTGTCCAAAATATGTCAAGTTTTAATATCTTTAATTATTAAGGTACTGTTTAGAAGCTATCTCTTACGTATTCATCATTTATACTAAAGTGTCCTATTTCACCCCAAAACCAAAACATGCAACTTTAGAAAAGAGGAAACCCTTATGACAAAAAGGTTTACCCAATTTACCACCAGAAAAAAATGTAATAAATATAAACCTAGGTGCTTGTCTAATACCAACCTGTAGAGGCATCACAGGTGGGTAGCCCATGTACGGATACATGGACTATAGATGCAGGCATTGTAAAAGTGCAAAAGCAGTTTGAGTTACAAGTTAATATTAGTGGCATCAATGACATGAATGCAGAATATTATATACATTTTACTTCTCATAACTCCAAAAGTGGAAATGTAGTATCTTCTAAATGAAAACTTTCTGCTCCTCATAAAAAGTTAGTTAACATGTAGTTTGTTTAAAACACCATTAGTTTGTTGAGTTCAACCTACAGTCAACTACAGAACTTGGTTCAAGAAATTTCCTGACTTTATTTAATAAGTATAAGATATATGTGCAATTGAAACAGTTACTCCACTTAACGAGGTGTTTTTAAATGATTTTACATTGAAACGATGTAAAATCATTTCAAAGAGGTCATGACGCTAGAAAAGAATACCAACTTTCAGCCATCCCTAATTGACCACTATTAATCCACAATCTATCAGTGAATTTCCTGTGCAGCTAGCTTGAGATCAATAAAGTTAAAGGGTTTTGTTGTTGTATTGAGTGAGACACTGATGTTAGTCATGGTGGTAAAATTTCATCACTGAATAACAGCAGCTCTAAACAAAGGCATGGCTGGAACCCTTTAATGAGTGTTTGATCAACAGAGCTAGCTTGTTTACAAAAGGGATCAACTGTTGCAAGTGAGGAGATAAGGTTCACCGTGCGAAAAGGCCTTTTTGTAGGGTGATTTTGGCTAACATCTCCTACTGAATTCTAGCTGCATGGTATAAGGAGATGAACAGTTCATACAATTCATTTCATATGAGGCTGGCACTAAGGCAGATAAAGCATACGTCTACGACAGGCCCTACTGAGATTTTTCCAGTACCAATGACATGAGCGAACTTGATACCAAAATCCTCGCTATATGATTTCCCTATGTATTTCAAAGCATTTACCAGGTCCAATTTCAATGAACTTCAATCTGTATTTAGCTTATCCTCACAGGCTCACATAAAACTTAATCTGATATGGTACAATGCTGAGCATTTGACAAAAAACAAATTCACACAATTACTGTTGTCCTTTACAAAAGAGTGGAAAAGCCCATTTAAAATGCAGAAAACATGGAATATTTCTTCCGTACTTCTGCAATTCTTCACCAATAGACTAAGAAAGGGCAATTACAAACCAGAAATAATTAAAACCCAATTTTCATCTCATTCTGCTTCCAAATATGGTCGAATTGCTACATACATCTGCTAATATGTATTAGTTTCTTGCACATGTAACCCTAAAGTTTTCAAACATGTATAGTAAAGAACTAAAGAAATAAAAGCAATGCTGTGCAGTATTTCAGCTCTAATGTATCCAGGCCCGTAGCCAGACAAGGTACTGGAGGGTCGCCAGAATTTTTCCAGGGGGGGGGGGGTCAAAAAATTTTCGAGGGGGCCAAATGTGTGCAAATGTATTAAGTCAATGGTAATTCCCCCCCGGCCCCCCGCTCCCCCCCCCATTGACTACGGGCCTGGAAGTATCCCTACAAGAACTCAATATTAGCAAAAACTACATCCAACAGATAATGAACCTTCCAACTCAGAATGAAATGTGCTTTACCTGATGCTGGGGAGGGGTTGGTTGCCCTGGATACACACCTGTGACAGGTGCAGGACCTCTGGCCATAGGATTCTGTGGGGGTTGTCCAGTTGGACTCTGAAGAAAAGAAAAGAATCAAAATTGAATGGTTCAAATGAACCTGAAACCATGAAAGTGTTACTAGTAAAGCAAAATGTAATTACAAAACCTCCACGCGAGAAGGAAAAATACATAACCTGTCCTCACTACTCTTTGTATTCCTCTCTCACTACTCTACCCCTCCTTTCTTACTCAATCTACCCCTCCCTTCCTACTCCACCTACCCCCTGTTTTCCTACTCAGTCTACCCCCTCCCTTCCTGCTCAATGTATTCCTTCCTTTCTACTCAATCTATCCCTCCCTTACTACTCAACCTACCCCTCCCTTCCTACTCAATGTATTCTTTCCTTCCTACTCAATATATCCCTCCCTTACTACTCTCTGTTACACTCCCACTGTACCCTATATTCTACTCTCTCTATCACTTTTCTAAGTTCCTCTTTCTTACTCTTTTATTTACCCCCCCCCCCCCCCCCCCCAAACTCTCCACATACAATCCTTCCTTATTCTATGAGATTAGATGAAGAAAGTTTATGCCTATGTCATAATAATTAAGTTCTTAATAAAAAGTTCTGTTTTCCCTCAATACCAAGTCATCCAAAGTTTATGCCAAGTCCATACCATATTTACACAAAGTCAATCAGTCTTCCTTCTATATCAATGAGTAAACCAAACCATTTATATGTAAACTGACATACTGCAGAACACCTTCACCATTTTGCCACCGATGAAAGAGTGATTTACAGCACAAAAGGTGCAAACTGCCTTTAACGGCCCCTACATAGCTACTGTTCAGATTCAACGTCACTTCAAACCACTGTTGTATTAGGACTACCATAAATGCCTCTTCCAAGACACAGATGGAAATGCTATTGAGACCTACCACAAAGTTTGTTTGTGTACGTATCATCTGTGCCTGGTTTATGGTTGGGTTAAATCCCATGTTCTGTTGCATGCCACCAGCTGTGGGCTGCTGACTCATCTGCAGCTTACTATGCAGCAACTGCTGCTGCTGCTGCTGCTGGAGCTGCTGCTGCTGTTGCTGTAACTGCTGCTGTCTTATCATGTTGAGTTGGTCTGCAAAACAACAACACTACTAGTATCAACACCTAAATAGGAATATGAGATGATTTTACATTATTTATATTTTCTCAGTATTTGGGTATTATTTTTAAATATTATGACTAAACCTTGATAACTAAACCCCATCACAAGTCACAGTGGCATTAACTCTTTGCCCCTTGCACAGGGATAGCAAGAAATGGGTGACACAGGTTTAATGTGCAACAGCAATTACTGTTGCTGTAAGAGTATCGTACTAGCTGCTGTACTATCATTATGACTTGGCTTGCAAAACAAGGGCATGTCTAGTATCAACTACCACCTCAATAAAACTAGCAAATATTACTTTCCACAAAGACTGTAAGTAACTGCTGTATGCGTTAACCTGTCCCAAGTCACACAGTCACTAAATAATGGACCTATTTGCCAACTTCATGTACTGAAAACATTTTTTGACTCCTTTACTGGTATAGACTTGATTGCAAATGGGTAACGCATAGTTTTACTGTGCAGCAACTGCTGTTGCTGTTGGAGCTTATGTTATTGCTGCTGGTTTACCATGTTCAGTTGGTTTCATAAAACAAGAACATTAGCAGCATCAATACCTCACAAGGAAGTTATTTTTCATGAATAGCCTTTAGGGCCAATGATTTTCCGCTTCACAAATCATACAATTCCGTTTTAACTTTCCAAAATCCGCAAAATTCCGTTTCAAGCATAACCCATTTCCGTGATTTTCTGATTTTGGAGTAATTATGTTGAAAACAAGTCCTAAGCTTGTCCGGTTACGATCCTGGAGGCAGGAAACACTTGTAACACACAAGTGACCTAGCCTAACACACTATAGCATAGGCAAACTGGAGCCTATACCGGCAAAATTTTGCCGATTTTCGTAAATGTCCTACTTGTTTTCTGATCGTAACTTCAAGGTGTTTTGATGATTTTAAGGTAAATTTGCCACCATTTTAGGCGGTAAAATGTCTGTGTATGTCTTTGGTATATGCAGGCATTCATTTGGCATAGTTTTGAAGAAAAGTAACTCACTTTTTTTGTCAAAACTTTACATGTATTTTGAGCCTGATAATTTTTGCTAAATTCCGTAAAATTCCGTGCAGAAAAGTAAATTCCGTTTTTTTCCGCGTTTTTCCGCGATCGCGGAAAATCATTGGCCCTATAGCCTTTCCCCAGTTATGATTGCCGCAAGGAATTGTGGGATGCATGGAAGGTAAACAAACCACACTCAGCACACAAAGTATGCAAAATACACATAATTTGGGACAGGTTAAAAGACTATTTCTGGGACCAAGGAGATGATGTTCATGTGGTTCAAGACACAAAACCACAGGTGGACCCTTTTTACTCTCTGGTCTGATCTAAAAAGGATAACTTCAATATCAATATCTTGTAATAAAATGCAGTTTCTTTGCAGGTGTTGTGCAGCAGTGTGTTTGTTTGTCTCCTGTTTCTTGAGATGTGCGCATGCGCAGTCATACTTGCGAAAAGGCTTATTGTGACTACTTGTCATTCACATACGTACATAACCCAACCACAAGTCACATATGGTAGGCGTGAAGCTTCAGCCCAACTGAAAAATTTCATATTGCAAGAATGAGCTACTGGAATTATAGCCATACAGTAGACTTGTTTACAGCAACTATTGTTGCTGTTATTCTATAGTTGCTGCTATCTTATTATGTTAATTTTACATCAGTGGCATAAAAACCTCAGTAGGACCATGATTTACTTTTCAGATATTTTGACCAACTACTGTTCACACTGCCCTGTCACATACCGTATAGATGCATTAAATAAAATAACGATTCAACAATTTCCAATTCAAAGAACACAACAGTTTCATGTAGAATCCACGAAATGAAAGGGAATTGATGACATGGGTTTGCAACTGATGTTGCCATCATACTGTAACTGTTGCTTTGTCTGTTGCTATCTTCACATTTTAATTTTGTCTACAAACCAAGGAGACATTTCTAATTTGCATTGTATAGTCAACTTGCATAGGCTACCAAGTACCTTGCAGCAGTTGAGCTCACAATAATTGAAGGCATCCATCCCATGACCATCAGCTGCTCTGACTTGGCCATAACGTCCTTCAAAGCTTACTGACACTGAAGGCCATGATAGCCTCATTGGCATTCCATTCTAGTTTATCTAGTACCCTTTGGTTTACGAAATTTTGGCCTTGACCTACCCTGTTTTCATTATGTGAACACGTATTTCTGCTAGCCAAAAGCTAATTGACCTAATCCTTAATGTTTCTTATTTTTGGCCCCTTGCATAGGTATCTAGCCTTTACAAAAAAACATGTGTCAACATGTGCCTATAATCACACATGATCACCCCCAAAAAACAGAAAATCATGGGTTTTCTCGGGTGAAAACATGTAGCTAATCCATGTATTTGGAACCCTCTGGACACAGTCTGACACAGGTTGACACACAGTTTTGTGTCTTCAATTTCATGCCACAGGTTTATATCTCAGAATTATTTGTAATATTGCTTTAAATTGTCACACCTGTTGCATGTAAAACCTGTGGCAAAGTGTGGTAGCTGGCCAACCTGGGTCAATGGAAATCCAGGTTTTCATGCGAAATACATGTGATCACCCACGGCAGATACATGTGGCACACACGTTTTTTTTTTTTTTTTTTTTTTTTTGGGGGGGGGGGGGGGGGGTTGTAAGGGTATCAGGATGCTTACCAACCTGCAAGTAAATACTCACACTTGGGCCTATCTACATTCATGAGAGTATAGCAGGGAATAAATGCATATGTAATAATGAAACAAAGAAGAAGTATCATGAAGTGAATTGAAACTTCCAGCTCTAGATCCATGGGACTTGGCCAACAAAACAAAAATCACCTTTCGTGGCAAAACTTTTAGCCAACAAGTACAATGATCTCCAGATTTCTGCCTGAAGTATCCTGAGACACTGCTTAAGGGATGTTCACAAATGCACACACACATTGGGGTTCACTGTATTCCAACAAAATCTCTTCCAACCCTCCTCCCCCCCCCCCACTTCCACCTCCTCCCCCCCCCCCCCATCTCAAGTGCAAGGAGCTTTAACCTTACAAAGATATTGTCATTTTTGAACTCCTCTTTCAGAAATCCTGCCCACACCTATGACAGTGTTGTAAGTGTTGTATGTTGTAAGTGTTGTATGTTGTAAGTGTTTGCATTATGGCAAGCCACTAGAACTGGAGTGACTATTCCAAAATAGTACCTACTCTTTAAGTGGACATTCCCCACTACTTTTGTAACTGACCTACATTAACCACAAACTATGAAATATCCCCTCTGAATTTACTCTTTCTAGTGAAAGCACTGCACACACTGTGCTTAAACCAGCAGTCCAATTTTGAGTACATTTACAGCATGTGAAACAAAATGCTAACACAAAAACAAAATATAAAGCTCTTACTCTGCTGAATATTTATTTGTTGACCTGGAATGTTAGGTTGATTTCCCTGCATACCAGACTGTTGCATCTGTATCTGTTGGTTACCAGGGGCAATACCCTGTCCTCTATTGGTCAGGTTTTGCATCGTCATCATTGTATCTAGGCAAAAAGAAAAAAAATGAAAAGCTTGACACCATACAAAGCAACTGTTTGAACAATACACTGAATGGTGTAAAAGGCAAATGGGATTCACTACAAATTGAAATGTACCACAGGCACTCAGGTATTATAATGATTGGTCTTCTTTTTAATCATGTGACAAAACTTACTAAATTGTTAAAGGGGTTGTGGCATCACCCTTTATTTAGGAATATTCCCATATCTCTATTAATAACTGGTGACTGCACTTTAATTAATTTGCATTAATTCAAACGATAGCTTGACTGTGATTGGTCAGTGATGACTTGTGCAGTCAAAGGTGTCCCAAATACACAGAGGCCAGGTGACAGGTTGTACACTACTGTGTGGATATAGCCTTAGGAGCCAATTTAAACTCAACAAAAGCGACTGTAATTTTGTCAGGGAGGGGCAACAGACAGATTTTGTGGGTGAGTGTTTGTTAATTTGTTTGTTTGTTTGTTTGAATTAGAGGAGAGGCAAGAAGCTCATTAAGAAGGGAGAAGACTGACCCTTTAAATTCAGACAAAATGACTCCTTGGTATTGCCATAATACGAAATATGTATGTCCTTAACCATCACTAAAGATGCTTGTAAAGGAAATGAGACTAAAAGATATTTGATACAATTTGCTGATGTTTCAAAATAAGGTCAGGGAGATCGAATGCTTATTTCCTTTAAAGTAAAATAATAAAACATGAAATATGTCAGTATGTCAGCTGAAAGTGAAATATTTGGTGTGCATACAAATCAACAAAGAATATGTATCAAATAACAACAGGTGTTTTCAATGAGTTGTCAATAAAAAACAAACAAGTGTGTCTGCCGTGGAATTTTACAACAAGCGACAGTGAAACTCTGTGGAACACCAAACAGGAACTAAACCATTAACCCTTTCGCGACATATGGTTTCGCTGCGAAACCCTAATTTACCATTGTTATACACGTAGGGTTTTTCTGCGAAACCATACCACTCATTGCGTTCTGGAATAGCTCCGTATCAACCTACGGTGTTTAACAGTGTTTTGGGGACAGAATAGGCATGTACAGGAGTTTTAACTGCCATTGTCATACCTACAGTACATCAGAAGAAAAATAGGGAAGTTTATAGAATATGCCTAAATATTGATTTTCTTTAATATATGGCTCAGTATGGAGGGATGGGCCCCCTTCAGTAATGAAAGGGTTAAATTTAAAACTCCTAATTTCAGGTTATTACAGCTAATAACCAAACACCCCAGTGACACAAAAGGAATAAAAAGTAAATAAAAATCCTTTCCTAAGATTGAATGCAATATTCCATTTATTTGCTACCGTAGATTCGAACACTTTGCATACTATGAAGCAAAAGGGGTATTTCATTTTAAATTTTCAAATGAGTAAAAACCTCAGTTTTGAACAGTTTTGATCTACGCTGTGGGCAATATATGAAGTGTTGAACAGAAGAAACTCGATTCCATTTTGTGAAAGTATCTGAGAAACCTGCACTTATATTTTATGACCCAAACAATGGCGAACATGGCAACCAGAGTCAGAATACTGGTATTTCATAAACTTTGCCTCCACTTTATTTTAAACAGGAAGTTCAGTTACCATGCCAACTCTCCTTGTCTATGTCCAGATAACAGACTTTGTGGTAGTAACATAATACTTACTGCAAAACTAAGAGGAGTGAAGTCAGAGAGATCCACCACTAGCAACTCAGGGTGAAACAAGCTTTGCAATACACAGGTGATATAGTAACATGGAGATGAGTGAGTTATCAGTAAGGACTGCATATGCGCAGGTGCCAGTTACATGTCAATGGGTGAGATATCAGTACAGACATAAAGTGTAGTGGTATTACCACTAAAGGTAATGGTATGAAGGACACATGTGCTCCCATGCTTGAGCTACTGCTCTGCCATCCTATGCCCTAACCCTTCCCAATTCCTCTCTAACGTTTTACTCACCTCACAGTTCAATCAGGAAAGTTCTTCCAGTCCAACCACTACAAAGTTTGTTTTGTACCCCCCTCCATTTCCCCCTGCCTCCTCACTTCATAACTACACACCATCTCATCTCTATACCTTCCACACCACTTTTTCCTAGTCTGGTGATGCCAGTGCTGAAAGTGTGTCACAGCATGCACTGTTGGTGGTCTTGTTTGTGTCATCACTAGACGGCAAAAAACCATACCTACATATCCTGTATATGCATTCACATGCTTGAGTATTAATGCTGGTGTATGCATTGATAAATTCATAAACTGCACCATTTCCCAATGGGGGGGGGGTGTAATAATCTATTTGGTGGGGTGGTCCTGCTGCAGCCTAAAATTGTCAGCCTGTTTGTACAGTAATTTGCTGTGTACTGTAATTATATTTTCTAAGAAATGTACATTCTCCATCTGATGTTGCAGAACATGCCAGATTGTGTACAGTATTATGCACCCTTTTTTATGGAAATATTTATCAAATGGGAGGGGCAAAGGGAGGGTTAGCCCCTCCCCTTGAATTACAACCTCAAATTACAACACTGTGAAGTAATGTGCCAGGGAAGAGACAACACTTGGGTGAAATTTCAAAAAAGGATGCAAAATATTGATATAGAGTATGATGATGTCCAATGGCAATGTCAATGCAAGACCTCTTAAAAAGAGTGTACACTGTGTAGACAGCTTGATAGCACCTACCTCCTGCACTGTGTACAGCATACACGGAACTAAGGTTCTGTTGTTGCATTGTCACTGGGTCTGTTGTTTTACACATTACAGCAAAATAGAAGCAGACATAACAAGGGAAAAGATGTTATTTGGTCAGTAGTTATGAAGGGTGGCTAATAAAGCCATCCATAAAACATGAGTTTGCTATATTAGTAAAGACTCATGCAAAGTCCATAGAGGGATGGGGTCGTTTGTTACAGGTCTTGCAAAATTTTCCAATCATGTCCTCCTCCAAACTTTTATAATGTATGAACATGAAAATGTTATACCTGTCTTAAAGATCTGAAAAGTATTGAAAACTTTAAAAGGACCCCAAATTCCCTGTAAAATCCATCTAATCTTGATAACTTTATAGTCTAATTTCTGTTTTTCATCTGCATCATGAATAAACATGAGCTCCATGGGCACATCAGTGACCTGGAAAGTTACACACACACAATACAGTACTGTAGTTCTTACATTATTCACTGTTTGTTAAACCTTCGATCCAAGGGCATGTCCTAATGTAGACACTGTATATGCTGCAAGGATTATGTATGTGGCTGCTGTTCACCTGAAATACATGCATCACTGACACACACACATGAAACAACAAAGAACCTTGCAAATGATTAATAACAGATAAAGGGAAGACTGATACTGTGAGACACAGCAAATGATAACTTTTGCATAGCTAATGAGTTATTTCTAAAATGGTCAAAATTTGTAGATATACACAGTATCTTGACTTCTTTTCAACCTAAAGTGAAATTAGAGCAATCAAAGGTAACATCATAGCCCACATTGATCTAGCCTGCGGAGCAGACTCTGTAGCAGCCTTCCAAAAGACGGTGCTCTCAGAAATCATAATACACCCTCTTTATATATTCTATACAGAGTCTGCAAACCTTCGTCCAGTTTTCATTTACACGAATCCCCAAAAGGTGGGATAGATTATTATTCATAAGAAGGTCACATGGTGTTCACGGCTACTGACTATTCATGTCTATCAACGGCTTGCAAAGATGCACATATACGAATACTTCTGAAGATACGGTGACATCTTAAAACGGTACGTAATTATCATGTATATGGGCTAAAAATCGAGCTAATCCTTGCAGTGAAAAGTCAAGCCTAACGTTAGGCCTAGGATCTTGTCCCAGATCTTGCCGGTTTGTACAAACTGGCCTGTATATAGGTCCTCGCATGGACAAGACGACAACGTTCCTTGCTAGCTGTATATGTATACATGTACACGGTAGCAGCTAAGCCAGTAACTATACAGTAATAGCCGTACTGCACTGCATAACGTGTATACAAGTGAAAAGAGTTGTCTGCTGTAGGCTGTAGCCAAGCAATCGGTCGCTTATGTTGACTCCACCCCTTACCAACGCTGATGACGTGTACATTAATTATCAAGTTATTTTCGTCTCGGAAATGAGATTGGCTAGAAAGTTGGCAGGCTATTGTATTGTATTAAACTTCGTCTGTATACTATACAATAACATTAGGGGTAAGCAAATATTAAGAATTGTACTTGTAGCTGATGAAACTCAACAATAGCCTGCTTACAGCAGGCTAACATTGATCAACACTGCTATTTCATGTCATTCTTTAAACTTTCCAACTTTTGTCCTCCAAAATGCCTTGCATTTATAATTTGAATGCAAGGGAGGAATGGATATTTTCCAAACTTCTCATTCCCTTTAAGGAAGTCCATACCCCCATCTATTTCAAGGTCAAAACAATAGACAAAACAGAGAAAACAAAGAACTGCAGGCAATGATATCACTCCAGCTTGCTTGACATTCACTGTGGGTAACAAATTTAGTAACCTCATCTGCTAATATATGAAGAACCTCCCATTGGAAAAGAATGAACATGTTATATACATTTAGTTCCTCTTTCACCTACCATAATATTTGCTTTAAAAACCCTTCCTTTTATGTATTGCTTGTAATAATACCTATCAGCAGGCCTATAGTATGCACAGTCATGTAGCGTTTCTCTTTGTTTTGTCCAACATACAGTCCAGTATATCTGTACCATCTTCAGCATACAAATTCTGCTGGTGCAGCTGGTATACACTGCACTGTAGGCTATTGTTTGGTCCTCTTCCTACAGAGTATTATCTTATCATCTTACTTTTTAACTAGGACTATGTATATGCTATACACTAGGCTCAGGCAACTCCAATACCCATGACCCTATTAGTTGAGACTGAATGGAGTTTTGACTCCTACAGTGAAGTCATAATCTCAGCAGCTACTGAATGTCGAGTGCTAGCATTTTGATGAGTATCAATACACCAGTAGGTATAAACTATTAGTTTCTCAGTGCCTCAGGTGACACCCTCCCCCTCTAGCATTCTCCAACATGGGGGGCCTTAAAATTCATGATCGATATTTAAAAGAACCAAAAGAGCCACCTGCGTTGATACACCTTGTTGAAACCTGTGAAGTTACACAAATGGAAACTCCCAAACATAGCTGTCTACATATTTTTGACAGTTTTGAAAATTTCCCACTAGTCACGATTCTAAGGAAAGTCGAGTCGCTACTTGCCAGGAAGGAGTCACTACTCTGAAGTAGGGTCAGGTGAGTCACCCAAGCCCTCTGTATCCTAATCTTACCTTGTACATTACCATGACTCTGATTTGGTTGTTGCATGTTGGCCAAAGCCTCCTTTTTGGCTGTTAAGAAACAAACACAAAAAAACAATAAAAATGGGACACTCTTTCAGTAAACATTCAACACACTGTACAAATACTGCCTTTGTGAAAACCTGACACTGGTATTTCAAAGCCTTGGCCTGGTACTGTATCTTTCCTTTAACCCTGAGTCTTCAATTTTCCCCCTACTCTGAATTCTACAGAATTGGCCATCAAATTAATTTTTCTTCATTGAAGAGTTCAAGCAGGGAAATCAGATCTTTTAGATGGGATTGTCAGACTTCAGATTGTGGGGTTAAAGAGGAGAATGACATGTAAGGGGGTGGGAGAGGGACAGAGGATTGGGGGTGCAAAAAATTAGTTTCACTTGAAAGGCACCATGAAAGCAAAATGTGCTCCCATGTTGGCATCTGCTGACATAGCATCAGTACAGTAGCCTCCAGGTGTGTTGCTTGTGTTTTCCATGCAAGAAATGAGGTAAATCACAGTGCCTTTTACCTGACAAGTAAAAAAGTGATGATACTGGAACTAAACTGTACATAAATACTTTCGATCATAAACCAACTACCTCTTCACTTTAACAGAGGGGAGGGGCAGAAAGAAATCATGTTTAACCAGGGAATAATTTATCCGGTATCACATCGCAATTTGCTACATACATGTAAGTTGGCCAAATTGCTACTGTACACAAATGCAAAAATGTGTAGCACTCTTTTGTATGCATAACCATAGGGTTTTTCAGTCGTTTTGTACTACAGAAGGAAGAAATTCTTTGTACTACAGAAGGAAGAAATTCTCAAACCTGCTGCACAAAATTTGAATGCTAAATTATTCCCTATTAACAAAAGAAATTCCTGTGCCTTTAAAAAATTGTTTTTTTGAAGAAACACTCTAAATAGCTGTTTCATAAACGTTTAGCCTCATGCAATGGTTGCACAGCAGGACTTTAAAAAAATCCACATTTATCCTGCAATCAATGTATCCTGAGGGAGGGGTTAGCACCATGACCTAATATCCAAATGTACGACTTATGAAAAGTGTGTTTGTGCACAAGTTTCAACACCTATCCTGTAAAACTTATTAGAGGATACACAGGGGAGAATGGCAAAATGGGGGAGTACAGTACCTTTCCGTTACTCTTAATTTGGTAACATCACTTGGCATGCTTTGGCTACCCATTTTATTTTTACCCATTTTTTTTATCATTTTCACAAGTGTACACAACAAATTCAAAACAAACTTCTGAGAAGCAACATGATTATTTGACCCTTTACCCCACAGATTTCATATTTTTCAGAAAATGATGAAAACAATTGTCTTAATTAAACCACATCCATATATCCCTAAGTGAAGAATCAATGTGATTTTCATTTCTTAATGAGACCATAACACATTACAAACTACACCAAAATCTTCAGCACTGCACCTGTACACTATAAAGTAGGCCTATTCAAAACCACCTGTTGCATATTGTAAACACATCTAACGATCAAAGTTGAATACTGTACCTGAGAGAAACAAAAGAAACGAAAGGTGATCTTCAGCTTCCAAAAAATTGTCATTGGTATTTTTTTTTTTTTTTTTGGCTACTCTACAGTATATATTTGACTGATAAAGACAAGCTATTAACATGCACAGTAGATGTACAGCTTTATTTTCTCCGACGAACTTGAAAACATTTGAAACATGAATCCCACTTAAATATAGAACTTATTATGAAAACCCTCCCATTTTTAAACAAATCTTTCTTTGACCACCATGAAAATAAAATGTCAATACAAAACACATCCAAAACTTCCGGGATGCAAATCATATTCCTTCTAATTATTTCAGGATAGTACAACAGCAAGCTGTAAACCAGTGAACTTGATAAAAAACAACTGTACATGCACACTTCCACCTGCAAATGAAAATTTGAATGATTTCCTTAAACCTGTACAGAATAACTTCATACTTCAGTACAGAATAAACTTCATACCTTGCTGTGATGAATGGTAGTAAAAATCCATACTTCTCAACAATTTCTTTTACAAACTTTACTAGATGATAAAATAACAGATTCACAATCCTCAAAGCATTCCAAATTCGAAGACACATTTACAATGCGAACTCCCCAACTCGGCTCAGAATGTACAATTATACTGCATACGTAACACCTGTTGTAGAGCCAATCTGTCTCTTCTTCTGGAATGCAAACCTGATGCGCTGCAGTTATTTAAAATTCAAATCTGAAGTGGTACTTTGTCAGATATCGCTAATGGGAGTTCTACAACACAGTAAAAGCCTACCAGCACCACAGAGAGATGAACATTGAAAACAAACTAAGCTCTTGTTTGTCCCAAAGCTCACAAAGCAAAATTACAAATGTGGAAAATTCCATTTTGATAAAAGAGGGCTCACACTGTTCTTTCACTTTCTGCTAACAAAAATAGCAATCCCAGGCAAAATGGCAAAACTCTGACTCCTGTCTAAAACAAAGGTTTTTATAGTTTTATATTAATCCCAGAACACACACAGTTAGTACTATGACACAATATAATACAGTAATTTCATCTCAGTAAAGGTCTTTGTAGAGAAAAAAGCAGAAAGCTGTTAGTAAGTGAATACTACTTCATGATCTGTAACAGCACCTGTACCAATTAAGAATAGCTGCTCTTGTTGACAAAACCATCTGAATACGAAACTGAAAATGGCACTTGTGCCAACAAGGAGAGGGCTTCACAGTCGTAGATACAACAATCCATAGAGATGACTAAATAAAGAAATAGATTAGTTTATGATATCCAAGCAAACTAACAGCTGATTTTTATTTCAGTAGAATCTAAATACACTGAGGGTACTCTCTGTAATACTAATACAACCACCATCGTATGTGGTCACTTCTTGGTTCCAAGCATATTGAACTATAAAAAATGCCCAACCATCAAAAGGAAATTCCTGTCCCTCAAGAGAGGAAGCACTCCATGACACCAAAACAGGCTTCCTCATTCTTGATGATGTTCCGAACATCAAAACAAAATGAAACTAAACAGAGTCTGACCTTGGATGACTTCTTGTTTTATAACCAATCTTGACAACAGAGTATGATCTTTGGACCATGAGGGGAAGTCAAGAACTGGTGTAAGGGAGGAAGTTATGTCTGGCACTCAAGACGTTTTGTTTGAATTTCTTCTCAAAACATTGACATTTGAACTCCCAATAGCCTGAAATATCACAATTTTTCATGAATGAATAGCAGGTTACAGCCAGTGTTGGAAAAATGGAAGAAATTGTTGGTGTGTATGGATGGCTGAACAACTTATGCAGTACTGTACTATCTATAGTAAAGGAAATAAGCCACCACCGCCCATAACCTTGATTTGAAATATCAACAAAGAAAAGAAAACCTTGTTTTATTCCCCTCACATACTTAAAGGCAGTAGGCAGTCACCCCAATCAGAGTAGGTTTGCCCTGTCACTCTATTTCATGATTGGCCTATTTTGATCATGTGGCAATATTTTTGTCAGTGAAAATTGTGAAATTCAAGGAGAATTTCTCCTTGCTTTGCCTACAGTTTGTAATAGTTATGTTCATAACATCTTCAGAGGTGCTTGTAATGCAATAAGAGGAGACTTGTAAGAGTTTGCTGATTTTTCAAAGAAAATTTTGGGGTGAATGCCTATTGCCTTTAAGTCTATCATATCGCTGAACACGAATGTTACATAACACAGTGTTAGCGAAAGAATCAGTGTTTTTCCTAGAATTTAACCAGAAAGCCCAACAACGGCTAAGTGATTCCTTGCTGAAAAGGGGGTACTTTATTCACCGAGGTTTATCCATCAAATTTATACTTCTCTACCAACATCATTTTTTACGATGTGTTCACAATTTGACCCCTGTTCACGTCACATGACCTTTGAACCCCACCAAAACTTGAATAACCAAAAGAAGGAAAAAAAAAAATAAAACATGTCTTAGATGGGATTTGTGTGTGCTTCCTCCCTTGTAATGCCATGTTTATGAAGTTTCAGTTTTTGACCACTGGTGACCACAAATGGCTTGTGACCTCCACCAAAAACAATAGGGTTTCTCCTCTCAGCATGACAAATTTATATACAATGTATGACAAGCATCATTTATCCATCTTAAGATGTCGTTTTAACAAGGTTTTCAGGGTTTGAACCCCAGTGAAACTAGATGATCTTTGACCCCCACAAAAAACAATCTAGGGCTCTTCCCCTCATTATAGGGCATCTACACATTCAGTATAAATTTAATTCAAGCTTCCAACTTGAGATACCATCTTAACAAAGTTTTCAGGGTTTGACCCCTGGTAAACCCAGATGACCTTTCACCTCCACCAAAAACAACAGGATTCTTCCCCCTCACCATACAGCATCCACATACTAAATATGAAATTTATCCGAGCTTCCTTCCTCAAGACTGTATTGTGTTAACAAGGTTTTGAAGGTCTGACCCCTGGTGACCCCAGATGACCTTTAACCTCCACCAAAAACAAGAGGGTACTGCCCCTCATCATAAAGCATCTACATACTAGGTACAGTATGAAATTTATCCAAACTTCTAATGTACCTTGAGATATCGTGTTTAAAACAAGTTTTCAGGGTTTGACCCCTAGTGACCCCAGATGACCTTTGACCTCCACCAAAAACAATAGGGTTCTTCCCCTTACCACAATGCATCCACACATAAGGTATGAAATTTATTCAAGCACCATACCTTGAGATATGGTCTAAAGGTGGTTTTAAGAGTTTGATCCACGGTGACCCCAGATGACCTTTGACCGCTACCAAAAACAATACGGTTCTTCCCCTAAATCTATCCAAGCTTCTTAACTTTAGATATCGTGTAAACAAGGTTTTCTAACTTTAACCCCTGGTGACCCCAAATGACCTTTGACCTCCACAAAAAACAACAGGGATCCTTTACTCAATATGGGCAATCTACATGCTAAGTATGAAATCCCTCCATGCTACCGTTCTTGAGATATCATGTAAACAAGCAAACCGTCACATACACACACACATACACACACGACATCACCATCGCATAGATTCCTTGCCTGCCTTCGGCAAGGAATCAAAAATTCAGTATCTGAAAGTTTGTCACATGATGGCGAAGAGCCATAAATACAGAAAGTTCAGATACTGGACTTGGGTAACTGTATTTGCCCTTCAAAGCAAAATGCAGTCCTCTCCTGTGTTTCAAAGGGTTAAGGTGACTTCTTGAGACCACTTAATTTCTCAGAGTACACTCTGTATGGGGTTTGTACACCTAATGTTACATTTTCAAGGACTTTCAAGAGTTTTCCACATCAAAGATTACATTTTCCAGCCTCTACAACCCTTCGGTAACTATTTCCTGCATGTTTCCTAAACACAGAAGATGCCAAACTTTGAAGGAAACCAAAAAAATCACGAACATTTGACATTTTTATCACATTTAGTCACCTATCATTACAAGTAGGCCTTATAATTTTGTTAAATTTAAATAATGAGATGTAATAAAGAATTTTCTGACCCCTTTTTCAGGACAAGCCAGGAAACTGGCTTTCAAGATTTTAAAACTTAATCAAATTAAAGGACTCTCTAGGTTTTGCAGTGGGCATACAAACCTTGCATATACAGTAAAGACCCTTTATTTGAACACATCCAGAACAAAGAATGTTTGGATAATGGAAAAAAATCCGATCAACAAGGTTTCGAGCTTCAAGTGCCATACATGGGGTCCCCCTAAAAAGTGTGTCAAAATATTTCCCATATAATTTTGATACCCCTTGCAAAATTAAAGATAAGGCCAAGAAGAAATGGCCACATAGCACATGGAATTTTCAACAGCAATTAAAAAGCAAATTTAAAACTTTCTTTTGATACAGTACCAATCATCATAGGTGTATTACAGGGCTTGCCTATTTTATTCAAAACTTCCCTAACATTGGCCGAGAGACGAAATTAAATTGACTTTGCTATCAACATACAGTACAACATACTGACATAATACACCATCTGTATAGTGCAGCTACCTATACTGGTGGATGCATTTACAATATATTTGCTGCATACAGAAGTCATTTAATATATATGATACTGTAACTATATCAAGGTATTGATTTTACAGTTTCGTTAATTTTTGCAATTTCCTCTAGAGGGATTTCATGTGACGTCACGCTAGTAGTATTCCCAGGCACTGACGGGGAGAACACAAACTCAGTAACCGTATTTACAGCACACGGGCCCGGCATAACCATAGCTACTACTGTCACACAATGGACATGTGCCCTTCAAAACCAAAGAGATGTGCGAACTTGCCCTTCAAAACCAAAGAGACCGGCGTTCATGTGACTTGGTGAAACCTCTATTGAAGTGTCAAAAAGATGACATTTTTTAAAATTGCAAGAACTTCCAAGATGAGATGGTTGGGAGCTGCGTATTAGTCTTCCTTCTGCTTTTCATTGCTTTTAAAAGCCTAACTGTAACAATATAACACTATGTCACAGTACTGACAGAATGAGGTCTTGGTAAACCGTACCAACAATGCAGTATGGAGGTTTCCATGCATTCCTTCAGTATAAAGGCATCACTTGTCTTTCTTCCATGGTTTCAATATTCCATACCTTGGATAAACTTGCAAAGTCCTTTTTCAAAATTTGCTGAATTTTAAGCATTTTATCACCTTTCCAACCCTGCAAATTGCATTTCTGTGTCTTAACTTTTGTGGGTATCCCATGTTTGCTGAAAGTTTTATAGACAAACTTAAGAGAAACCTTCAGCCTCAAAAATCCCTCTTATTACTTTAACTATTTTGAACTATTTTTACAGTTCAGCTTCCACAATTTCACAAGTAAACTTGTATGGCACAACTTTCATTAAAAGTGGTAGGATTGTGACTTAAACAGTATTGTACTCTGGAGTAATTCAAATACAGTGTGTGGTTCTTTGACAATTCCCCTCCACAGGAAAATCAAATTTATCTCTGGACAATTCCCAACTGCAAAATTTCAAACTCAAATTTCAAATCCCCCCTCCCACCCCCTGGTGAAAATTCTAACTTTTCTGGTGGGGGAAGTGGTCTGAAGAGTACTTTTCATGGGTGGGATTGTTCCAGGAAAATTGAAAAATTGTACCAGGAAATTGTCTGGGTGGGGAGTTGCAGTCCATACTGTAAGTTCCATAACCTTCAGCACCATACTGATGATCTGTTTTGAAGTAAAATCTGGAAATACCATACACTAATTTATTTTAAACCAGGATAATGAGTTGCAAGGAAAGGCTTCCACCCCTCTCACCCTCCAACTCTTTTCCAAACCATGAGATGGCTTTTCAATTAATTAAAATCAATTCCACAACCAGCACTTTAAACTGAAAAATATTCCACCACTACTATTTTACAATATCCAGTGGTTTAATTAAATCCACACAGTTTTAAAAGGAAAGAGAACACCCTTCTCTCCAAATATCTCCACAAGATTTGCACCCCCTTTTTTCAAGATATCGCACCCACTCCCTCCCCTTGCATTCATTTTTTTTCATGAACATGTATTAATGACAAGCACATTGGTTTACATCCTTCAAAAGTTGGTGCACATTAAACATGAAAACTTTTCAATGCAAGATTCTCAGGACTTGACAAAACAGAGGGCACAGATGTCAAAAAGCTGTTGCAAACTTGCTGTTTGTAGTGGTGCCCCTTAAAAAGATGTCCAGGGTATGTAACTTTAAAATGTTGTCAGTGCATTTGAAGCAAAACATTCAGAGCTTTTAGACTGCATTTTGAGCTTTACATACAGTTCTTCTGTACACAACTGTATTTCAATAGCAGCTCTGATTGTTGCATGAACACCAGCACTTGATTTGATTTGATTTATTTATACCTCCAATTGAATTACACGAACAATTTCCAAATTGCATCCAAACTGAGAGAAAAATACTACATTTGTGTTATTACTATTATTATTTATAATTATATTTATAAAGCACCACAACTGTAAAAATATAATCTGTTGCACTATACAAAAGAAAAGAACATGTACACAAAAAATAAAAACATACACAAAAAATAACTACATGCAAACAAAAGCAAGAAAACTACAAGTTGAAAGCTTTTCTAAAAGGTGAGTCTTAAGTTTGGATTTAAAAATGCTACAGGAGGTACAAAGTCTCAGATCATTGGGAAGTGAGTTCCAAAGCAAGGACCAGCCACAACAAAAGCTTCTTCACCAAAATAAGTAAAAAAACGAGGGACAATAAAATGGCAACGGGAATCAGAATGCAGCTGATACTTCAAACCCTTTCTGTTTGACAGTAGACAAGTCAAATAATAAGGGCCCATACAATTAAGCACTTAAATACCAACAGAATCACTTCAAAACCAATTCTCTACAGAATCAGTGGCCAATGGAAGTCACGTAAAATTGGTGAAATTTGACAAAACTTTGGGGTAATAGTTAACTGTCTGTGTGCAGCATTTTGGACCCCTTGAAGTTTGTTGATAAGGTTGTCAGGATGCCATACAATAAAATGTTGTAAGAGTCCAGATTGCAGGATACAAAAGCATTCACATGCATATTCAGAGAGCACCTTCCTAACTTGTGTAATCCTAAATGGCTGGGCGAAAAAATTGTTGCAATTTCACTTTATGAAATTCAAACTGAAAAGTGGTAGTGAAAATTTAAATCATACCATGATTTATTGATACAGATTAACAGGTAATTCCAAATAAAGGGGCTGGGTAAATTTATTTTCAAAGTTACAGAAGAAATTCTCTGCCTAGTAGCCCATTACTTGTTCACTCATTTTCAGATGATGCAACATTTACCACTCTTGATATGTGTAAATTTTTTGGAAAATAAAGCTATAGCCAGAATTTTTCTGTGAGATGGAATGGTTGAATAATGACGTAAGCTGTTTTTTGTCTGTTTTATGATTTAAAGGAATGGTTACACAATACATACTTTTCAGAATTCAAGTATATTCACCCCAACTGACACAACAACTCTGGTACTGTAATTTCACACAAGCACTGGAAGAATTTCGAGAAGGGAGGGGGTTGAAAATGGTAACAACTCTTTCTCAGGATAAAAGGGCCTGAAAAAAGGGCCTATACCAGACATCAAGCTGTGCATTTCAACACATTTAGATACCTCTGCAACTGTAAACTTTAGATTACCAGAG
Organism: Holothuria leucospilota; assembly: GCA_029531755.1. Lineage (NCBI taxonomy): Eukaryota > Metazoa > Echinodermata > Holothuroidea > Aspidochirotida > Holothuriidae > Holothuria > Holothuria leucospilota. The sequence goes on from CM055964.1 coordinate 40,666,283, forward strand.
CACCAATGAGTATTACCACACCAGTAGGCCTAAACTACAGGCTAACCAACAATGTCACAGAATCGTAGGGTACAGTATAACTGAAGGGAACACGTGCCACTGAATACAGAAAAGGATCAAAAGAGCCAGTTCTGTCATAATACTTCATTAAAACCTGCAAAACAACACAAATGTAAACTGAAAATATGAATATTGTGCATAGTTTTGGCAGTACCGAAAGTTACACAAGAGTGGCCATTACAAGGAAATGGAGTCGCTGCTTGACTCCCAGGGAATTGTGACTGTAGACTCAGATAACCCACCCAAGTGTACTGTACATATGGGCTACCACAAAGTGTCACTTCATTTACGCAAGGTACAATATCACAACTTAGTAGTTTCATTTGGACAGTATCAACATCTCAGGAAAATTTTACCGACATAGGATGGACATAAGGAACACTGGTGGCAGAGTTCGAAATAAGTCATGCACAGCATGCACCAATACATGTAACCTTTTGACTGTGCATGTTTACCTGCATCGTAACAGTAATTCAAAGAGATTTCAGAAAGATGTCCATGAGTGTTGAAATTTACGTTTTTAAGATCGGAAAATATTACCAAAAACATTCTGACCCAAATCACAAAAAAATTTCCTCATACATGAGTGTTTGTGTGTGCGAACTGTGGACAGTAGTCCAGACATTGGCCGATTTGCAATTTCAATCTCCTAACTGCAACCTTCGGCTATTAGCCTATCACACGTAAAAATCTGCAAGTACACATACTGTTCCCAGGGTATTCTATGGTTAATGCAAAGCTGTACTTACTCCATATATTGTTTGGCACATGTAAAAATTTGTTTGCACAGAGAATATTTTTAAGTTACATGCACAGGTGCATGCAACCTTTTTTAATTTCAAACACTGATTGGTGATATTGAAAACTAATTGTCTATCCAACACTAACTTTTCACACTAAGGTGTTGTGAACCACAAACTGCTCGTTAATTGCATAGCACTTTGACAAACTCATATTGCAATATTTATGTGATACCAGATCAATAACTCTCTGAGTGTTCTCAAACTTAAAGGAAACCTTGAAAAAAATAGTAAACTCACATCCATGGACTTGTTGAAGAAAGCTTTTCATCATAGTGACATATTCTTCCTGGAAAACAAACAAAAAAGTAACATGAATTTGTTTATTTGTTATGATATGTAGGACCAAAATATATTTTTGCATTACAGAAGCATCTGATAAACAATGAAGTATCTAGCAATGCCTTCTGCATATTACCAATAATTTTTGTACACATACAAATCCGATTACACAGTTTTTGTTGTGATTCCCCTTGCTTGGGTTAAGTGCCCTACAGTATCACATTTCTGCCAGCTGAAGTCCTGACGTTAAGCCTTGCTACCTTTTTTTATTGTAAAGGTATGATTATTGGGCCCTGTTGATATTTGTTACAACTTACTTGTACAAATGTGAAATCAAAATTGGAAGACGAAAGGCTGCGATACTGTGCCTGGCACTCAGATCATCATAGGTTACACAGGTTCATACTTTCTATGTGACAACATTAGTTTACAAAGCCACACTAATAAATATTCTAACAGTGAAACTTTCATCTTGTACAATACTGCCATCTCTATTACACTGAATGGACTCTCATTGTAAGGAGGGCAGAAGTACAGCTTTCATACCTTGGTCTTGGCTTTGCTGAAGCTTGTGTTCTCAATTTCCACAGCTTTGCTTGGATTCTGGACTATGCGCTCCCTGAAATTTAACACACAAATGAGAAATTAGCAAAATATCAACTTTCTTCCAACAATGACAGACAGGATGTAATACATAGAATAAAAGTAGAAATTAATAAATATTCAAAATTGCACTACAGCTATGAAACATGAGAGAAAACAAGAAAATGTAAAGAATGACACCTGGCAAGACTCTCCTGGTAGGCAATGGTTTTTCCCAACCTCAAATAACCTTCCTCCTTCACTTTTTCCTTATTTGATATTGTAATAAATATGGGGCACTTGTAACAGCAGTCACATCTGGCTTTACTATTTTACACCAATTTAGCTGACCTGCTCATATTATTGTCCAATCAGGGTGGATTACATTTTGAATCCATAGTTTGAATTTGCCAACTTTTACATGCCAATCAAAGTGCATTTGGCAATAGTCCATTTTGTAAAATAAGACCTGTATATGTGAATACAGGTCTTACAGTATTTATACCACAGACTATTGACTTGACTAACAGATACACATGTACATACCTACAGGTGTATCTATAAGGTTAAACACAATTACACTAGTGAAGCTCTACCCAGAAAAGCAACTGCTCTTTGTATTGTCATAAGGGTTCCTTGCTTCTCTCCATTTAATTGATATATTAGCTCCAGAGACCATATTAATCATCCATTAACCACATTTAGCAGAATGCTTGGATGACACTAGAATAAAATTTCAGCTCCTTTTGAATGAAAAGATGCATTTGGATCTCAACTATGTGTCTTACAGTATTTAATTCTACTTCCAAAAAAATATTTTTCATTTTTATATCACATATTGCTTGCAAAGTGAATGTGCAGTATGTGGAAATGTATGCTCTAGAGTCTACACGCAAGGCTTAAGCCAGCGAGCCGTCCAGCCGTCATTTGGACGGCCTGTCTTTGGGCCGCAAAAAAAAAAAAAAAAAAAAATGAAAAAAAAAATGAAAAAAAAAAATAAAACAATATTTTGTGGAAAGAAAAATTATCGGAAAAGTACCGAGTAAATGTTATTTTAATTTTTTACACCCACGAATACACATGGCCGTTCGAACTACGGTCGTCAAAAAATAGTAGGCTACACACCTCCGCGTGCACTTTTGTTTTCAGGCCTTTATATGTTATCCTAACCCGGCGTTCTCCCATCGAAATTACGCACCAGTTCGAATTACCATGCAAGATAAAAGTCGATCCCTTCAAGGATTTTCTAAGTTTGAAAGATGTAAAATTATCCGACGTTACAAACTTGGATAAAACATATCAATCCCACTCAAATATCTAAAACATTTATGGCTATTAGTTTCGTAAGAAAATATATTGTTTACCCAAAACTAGCACACAAATACATCCACGAAATGTTGATTTGTGTACATGCCAGTACTTGCGCGTGTTAACGGTAACATGCTGCATACGTAAAGCAGCATTTCCCTGCATCCAGAGCCATTAATGAATGCTCCGCATGCACTCAAAACATTTGCTTGCCACGGAAATCCCTAGCTACTACGTCAGTTACGTCACCCACCCATTTGTACTACTGTCTTCTGCGGCAGTTAACTATTGTGCAGTACGCAGAGCAGCAAGCTCACCTTATATTTTATCCGTACGTTCTTACGTAGCCAGCCTCGTGCTGACATCCGGGGAACACTATCAGAAACGTAACTTCGCACGAGCGCCATTTTGGTGCCCACTAAATGTAATAGCATGGCTCGGTCCGTAACTTTTCATGAATATAAACAGTGTCAATAGTCTTATCTTAGTAATTCACACATGGCACAGGGTTGATTTTCGTAATTAGTGACACATTTAACCATTAATGGAGGGGTGTTCTTTTTTCTTCTCTTGGTATACTCGAGGTGTTAACGGAGTGTGAGGTATAGCCTAGGCCTAGTTTAGGCTATTGCAACTCTTGTTAGGCTGTGGACTTTTTGTACAACGCAGGTGTATATCCCGAGATGACTGCTATTTTAATGTCACACTCGCAAGGAAGGGGATCCGATATATTGCGAATGTGATTTCATAACTTGAGCAGACGTTTTCGGGGAGCTTTATAAAATAAATTCTGATTTTTTACCAAAAAGTTTTGAACGCTAAATTAACTGATTCAAAGTTTCGGGAACTTATAGGTATTCGGGGTTTTTTTTATTACACATGAGTGTTCTCTGTTCCGTTTTTCATGAGCCAATGGCCGACCAGGACCTTGTAAACCAGCTACTACGTCATGATGACCTTGTGATGCTTTTCACACACAAGACGTACCGGATGTTTCGCTTGTTTGGAGAAGGGGCCCTATTTAGCTCAGTGTATATACTGAGCACTATTCATTACTTCTTCATTACTTATGCGAGCTGTGTCACTTAGCAGTTGAATTCGGACGAAGGCTGCCTAGAAAATCATGAACCGGGATCGCGAATCGACCTCGGGACTTAGCAAACTATTGGACAGGCCTTCATCTTAGGTTTAGGGGAGAAAGTACAGATAAGCTTACAGGCCTATAGTAAAAATTTTCGACTAGTGATGAAATTACAGATTGGTTACCGATCAAACATGCCTTCTATATTGCAAAATTTAACACTGCGAGTAGTGATTTCCCCATGCACATGGAAGTACTACGCATTAGTTTATAGTAATTCGATAAGAAAACTATTACCATTAAGGAAAGTTTGCTATCGTTATAAATTCGCCAAACGAAAACACTGGCTTCAAATTCTAGCCCTTGCTAAAGTGAAATGCGACATCACACGTGGTCAGACCGGCGCGCACCCACGGTACATTCACGGTCTGATCCACTCAAGTTACGGCAGTGCTTGAAGATTGACATGCTGCGAGATCTGATACTGATCAGCTATGGGAAGCCATCAGTGTCTGAATTTGACTTCGCTTCAGCTCTCAACTATTTCTTCCAACAACCCAGAAGGATTTAGAGATCACAATATGAGCTACTTTTCTCCCTGTACATTTTTTTTGTAAAATGGTAATTTTACTGACGTAAAGTCAGGAACAAATAAAAAAAAAACAAACTTATGAGTCAATACCAGTACCATGCCAAATTAGCTATATATAAACAAGAAGAGAAAAGATAACCAGTTTTGTCAATAAAAGTTGCATCTGCTGTAACACCACTTTAATTACACATGTTCTTGATTTTTTTACAGAATGTCCATTACAATAACCTTTATTTTAGGGTCATGGGTGCAGGTGCCAAATGAGTGAAAAGTTGCACCATTTTGCAGCTAAGAAGGGTTAAAATCCATTTTTTTCGGCAAAGGGGAGGGGGACACCCCCTCCCCTTAGACCCCTCCCCCATGCCGCGCATCTATGGACTCCCTGATCTGAAATCCTGGCTTAAGCCCTGTCTACACGTAAACACTTACAACTGCTCCACCATTTTCCTCCTGTGATGTGGATTTTTCCATTCCTCATTTGTGTTGCCTTGCTGCATTGTTGACATTGGGATTCAGGCTTTCAACTGGGCTGTGAATTCAAAATTGAAGGTCAATTAGATGAACCATAATGTAGGCTTTTCTTTTGCCATTATATTACCTCTAAACTTTCAATCAAATTTAGACATTCCAAGATGTTGGATGAAAGGTTTCTATATGAATTCACTGTTGTTTTATGTGTTTCCTGTGGCCCTGGCAACCTCAATTACTATACTCACTAAATATCCTTTTCAAAGTATGCTGTAGGCCTAGACATACTGTACATAACAGATCTATACAGAGTGGATGGTTCACCTTTGTCAATGTCCACAGTTAATTCTGTTCACAAAATTACAAAGATCTTCTGCAAAGATTTACTACTCTGTTGTATCTGGGTCATATTGTGCTATCTTTGAATTGGAGACTCACTTTTGAGTCCTAATCTACTGCAAGAACGACTACATCCCACCACTTTCTCCAGACACTGATTTTCTCCAGGGCTGCCAATGGTGACAAGTAAAAATTGAGGTGGACAACCACTTTCTCTCTTGAGCTCATCTGATGGACCAACTCAGATTTCATTTGTTATTGTACAGTTCCCTACATTAAGTGACAAAGTACAGGTATTTCATACAAGATCTCGGGACTTGAGAATAAAAAGTCTGTCTTATATGGCAGCAACATGTTTTTGCTTGTCTTTCTATTTTGGATGCAGGCTAGAAAGTACAGTAGATGTCCGAACATACCAGGCAGTTTTTCCTGCCCGGTAATGGAATAACCATCATTCAAAAAGTGTGGATTATTGAGGGGAAGGCAAAAACCTGCTGCATCCTGAAGCAGTCAACTGGCCATTAGTCACGGCTATCATGAAACGAGCAAACTATGATTTCTAGGTCTGTTTGGTTCATAGTCACTGCTACTAGTAGTTAGTTAATTGTTATGTAAGTGTACGTAGCCAACATTACTAAAACAGGTGTAAAAGTGCTATTTTTGGAGCGCTTTACATGCATTCATCTACATAATGTCCAAATTGTCTCACTTTGATTTCCCACTGTACAGAGAGTATAGGCCTAGTTAATGAAAATTCTGTAGAAAGTAAATGATAATCCACCCACCTCTGTTCCATCAAACCTGCCATATCACGAGAAATTGACCATAATTTGTTACTCAGAATAAGGTCATTTTGAAAAAATGGGACAAAATACCATTTTACAGTCTGCTTAATGCAATGCAAATTAAAAGCTATTTGTGGACAGTATAAAATGTTTTTTTTTTTCTAGTGCCCACTATTTTGTATAAAATACCCAGAGCCTCCATGGTTTCCCCCTGGTCTGCCAAAAAGGATCACTAAGATTGGGCCCCACAGATGGCTCAGGAGCCTCTGAGCCCCATGGCAAAGATGGCCTTGTGCTCTTTTTTTTGTGAGCGCAACTTATGTGACCAAATCAACCTACATTGTAGACTTTGCAACAGACAAATAGACACGAAATGCAGACGGTCAAATTGACATTGATGAATCTGAAACTGTGTTTCCCAGGCTTTGAAACTCTATCTTGTGATAATGGTAATTTTTACAAAAAAAGCCTGACTTTCTCTGTTTTTTGCCCTTTATCTTGTCAATATTGACCAATGTAAAAGTAACATCAGCCTAAAGTCAAGTTTTGTGGTAGTGTAATTTTAACAAATATGAAATACATCAGAATCACAAAAATCATATTTTTGCTCCCAAATGGTCAAAATGGGCCAAACTGACTTAAATTGTTTTTTATTGGCCTTCTACATGGTGACTGGCATGCAAGGCAATGCAAGTCAACTCAAAATTCATGCTACTGTTGCTGGTATTTACTATTTAATTAGGCTGCAAGTACATCGCATTTAAAAACATTTTGGGGGGCAAAACTTCTCAATTTAGTGCTTTTTAAGGAAAAATAATGGGGTTTTATGTTCCTTACAGGTCAAAATGTTCACTTTATCACACTGGTTAAAGTATTAAATGTACTGGCAGGCTTTTGAGTCAATAATGAACTGTTCTTGTTCTCATAAGAAAAAAATTGTAACATAGAAAGCATTGTACATCACTGTAACACTATTTTGAGATATTAGGCATTATTTGCTATGTCTTTATTTTCTGTTTTTGTAACTTTCTTTTGTCATTATCACCCACAGAAGAGTTCAAATTGAGCAAAATTTATATTTTCCTGATAGTAGATTATTTGGGAATATGAAATGCACAAAAATCATGAAAATCATATTTTTGGCCAAAATGGCCCAAAATATGATTTTCAAATGTGTCAGCCCTCTAACATTAATCCTTACTATATGTAGATATGACTGATTGTGCTAAAAAATGCCCACATAAGTTATATAACTAAAGCTTTTCAGGACAATGGTTGGCCTACTGTACTAAGAGACAGACAGCACGGATTCAGACATGGTAGATCTTGTGAAACCCAGTTCCAGCCATATAGATGACCTTCCTCAAATTTTAGATCCTTGTGGGCAAGCAGACTTGTGTATTATGGACTTCAGTAAGGCGTTCAATATAGTCCCATATTAGTGCTTATTGTTGAAGCTTGATCACACAAGAATAAGGGCCAATGTAAACAAATGGATCGAAACTTTTTGACCAATAGATCTCAGAGGGTCTTAGTTGATGAGGAAATATCTACATGCTCTGATGTAATGTCTGGGGTCCCCCAAGGCACTGTTCTAGGCCCTTCTGTTCCTGGTGTATATTAATGATCTTCTGGATTGTGTTTCTTCAAATGTATGCTTGTCTGGGGATGTTTAATAGTTTGACACGAGATTGATTCTATTAATGGCTGTACAAGCCTCCAACATGATATAGCCGCAATTTGTGATTGGGAGTCCCTCTGGCAGATGAAATTCAATGCATCCAAATGTTTCATTACACAGATGACTAATAAGAAGAGGCCAATTTGCTACAATTACTTAATAGGTGATTCTGCTCTGCAAGAAGTTAAGCACCACCCCTACCTTAGTGTTAAATTGTCAAGTGACCTCTTGGTCTAAACACATACTGTATCTCAAACTGTCAATAGTGCTAGCAAAGTTCTTGGGCTATTGAGAGGGAATCTGTGGTATTGTTCTCCATCCATCGAGGAAATTGCATACAAATCTCTTGTCAGACCAAAGCTGGAGTATGCCAGCTCTTTTGGGAATCCTCATTGCATTACCCCTAGATTCCATTGAAAAAGTGCAACCCTGTGGGGCAAGATTTGTTAACAATGATTATTGCCACACCAGCAGTGTTCGAAGCAGGCTGAAGGATCTGAAATGAATTGGGATAAATTAGACTAGCATTATTCCAAAGATTGACTTAATTACTCTCCGGAAAGTCATGGATTCATACCGAGTAATGTCTCGCATCCATTATAAACTAGCAGTAAAACTCCACTGATTAGATCCACCCATGCTCTGAACTATACTGGCACTATGGGTACTCGCTCTATCTACACACCATCCCCTTGTGAAATCATCTTACAACTGAGCTAAAATCCTCCCCTAGTGTGCTCTTCTCCAAGCAGCTTCCAGACATACATACACATGTAATCCGGACATGGAAGGACCACACGTCAACAGCCCTTTGGGCAATTTGTGTAGATATCGATCAAGATCAAGATAACATTACTGTTACTGTTGTATGGGTTAACGTTACTGTTACTACTGTACTGGTTGCAGAGCTGTCAACTCTCACACATTCAGCGTGAGAGTCATGCATTCCAGCACAATCGCATGCTGCCACGATGAAGCAACAGCTTCTCATGCAATGTCTCAATATGGTGTAAAAAATTCCACTCATAACCCAAACGATGTGTCGGGTGTCGGTAAAACACCAGCTACAGTATCACCCTACATGAGTTCCTTCTCCAACTGACCATAGTCTGCAGTAAGCTGACAGCAGAGCAGTACACTGTACGATTATATAATCATGCCATCATCAGGCTAGTTCCATTCAACCCACACGTAAACAATTATATCTGAGTCCACCGTCTATCACTCAGAATTTACAATTTTTTATATGCCTATTTATAATGTGAACAAAATGTCTCCTTAAAGTGCCATTTCCTGCAATCTAGAGGTACTTTTGGCAAAAAGTCCCCCCCCCCCCCGGACAGACGCTCTGTGTGAACCGATGATCATGCTCCACATCAGTAGTCTCCCAGGGAATCTCACTCTCACCAGTCACTAAAACTTTGACAGCCCTGTAAGAAACTTGATGGATAGCTGTCATGATCCAGGGATCATGGTCACTACCCATCCATTTGGGCTATTCCATTGTAAATGTAGGGGGAGTTGCAAACTCAAATAGTCAAATATCACATTTTTGTGGTAAATGAAGTGTCGTTCTCAAAATAACTATTTTAACCAGAAAGCCAAAAGGCTTCGTGATTCCTTGCCGAAAGGGGGGTGCTTTGTTACACTGAGGTTCATCCATCAAATTTATACTTCTCTACTTCATCATTTTTTATGATGTGGTCACAATTTCACCCCTGCTCACATCAGCTCATGCCACATGACCTTTGAACCAAAACTTGAATAACCAAAAAAATGAAAAAAAAAAACAAAACAAAAAAAAGGTTTTCGGACTTCTACCTCTGGTGACCTTGAATGACCTTTGACCTCTGCCAAAAACAATAGGGTTCTTCCTCTCAACATGACATGTCTATATACCACCTATGAAAAGTATCGGTCATTCCTATCTCGAGATATTGCGATTACAAGGTTTTTGGACTTTGACCTCTGGTGACCTCGAATGACCTTTGACCTCTGCCAAAAACAATAGGGTTCTTCCTCTTGACATGACAAATCTACATACCAACTATGAAAAGTATCGGTCATTCCTACCTCGAGATATTGCAATTACAAGGTTTTTGGACTTTGACCTCTGGTGACCTCGAATGAGCTTTGACCTCTGCCAAAAACAATAGGGTTCTTCCTCTCAACATGACAAACCTACATACCAAATATGAAAAGTATCAGTCATTCCTATCTCGAGATATTGCGATTACAAGGTTTTTGGACTTTGACCTCTGGTGACCTCGAATGACCTTTGACCTCTGCCAAAAACAATAGGGTTCTTCCTCTCAACATGAAAAACCTACATACCAAATATGAAAAGTATCGGTCATTCCTATCTTGAGATATCGCGATTACAATGAGTGTCACAAACACATACACACACACACACATACATACACACACACACACACACGACATCACCATCGCATAGATTCCTTGCCTGCCTACGGCAAGGAATCAAAAAAAAGTGAGTATTGTAATACAACCAAAAGCATTTTGAGAATGACAGTCTTAATAACTGTTAGTTTTACTAAAAAGTCTTAAAACTACATTATTCCTACTCCTAGAATTGGACTATACTAGTCTGCCAGATGGACAATGGCCATGATCCAGTTTACACTTTGTGCGAGAAATTCTACAAACATTGAAGTTTGGGCACGGATTTGAAGACAGCCTGCCATACAAATTGCACAAATGGGAAATTGGGCCATTTCTGTAACATGGGCATTTGCAGGCCAAACTGAAAATCAAAAAGTACAACTATAGAATGCCACCAATAATAAACCTCACCTCCCCATCGGAGGTGAAGTCACAGCCAACGGACTAAGTAAAATAACTCATGAGCATTCATGAACAGCCCACTGTGACTGCGACTGTGCCTCCATTAAAAAATTAAGTATGAGTGGACTTGGACATATTTCAAAAAAATAATACAAAACACACATACATAGGGCCTAGGATATTGTTTTGTTGTGTAGCGAAATATCACCAATCCATAAATGGCGACTACCATTGCACCTCCACTCAAAACTGGAGGCTTGGTGGACTTGGAGACTTTCAAAAAAAAAACAAGAGCCCAATGGGCACTGTGGTTCCTTGCTGAATGTAATGAAACTGAGCCAACTACTGAATGAACCAGTATTTCTGTTGATTCACAAAATCTGCTCTGTAGACAATGCACATCTTGTGTTAACACATTCAAGCATAAATAAATTGTTCTGAAGAAATACAGCCTACAGGCACTTCAGGGGATACCAACACAGACAGTATACAGTTACAATTTGTTTTATTCAATTAAGCAATCACAATTCATGCACGCTCAATGGTATCTGATCCAAATGATCAGTAACTTGGTTCTCTTTATAAAACTAACAACCCATAGTAGCATTTAATTAATCAATTCTAATTTCCAATTCCTGCAAGCTCACATGTCCTAATCTAAGGACAAATGTTGTCTGTCTAGTGAACTTTCACAACAGTCCTCTGCTTTGTGGGCAGAGAATCTTCTGCAATATTAAAAAGTAGTACTTGATGCACGTTTTCATAATGGCAGGATTATGGATTAAAATCATAATACTATAATTTCAATTAAAATTGAGATACTTGGCATCTCTGAAAGATGTCCCACATCTTTCAGTCAATGATACAGTTTTGTGCTTATATTTTTTTGACTTTAGGAATTCTTGGAATTTGCTTTTTGGCATCTGGTGATTTCAACTCTGACATCCAACAAATCTCATATGGGTTTTCTGCTAGATTTAATGCAACACCTCAAAGCAAAAATCTATTTCAAGCCTCCTACACTAAGATATAGAGTTGAAAAGGTTTGCAGAGTTTGACCTCCAGTGACCCCAGATGACCTTTGGTCTCCACCAAAATTTTTTCCCCACCATAAGGCATCCACTAAGTATGAAATTTATCCAAGCTTCCTACCTTGAGATATTGTGCTAACAACAAGGTTATCAGTTTTTGACCCTTGGTGACCCCAGATGACCTTTGACCTCCACCCAAAACTGTATGGCACAGCTTCTCACTATGGTGGATCTATATACCAAGTATGAAATCTATCCAAGATTTTTTCCTTGAGATATTGCGTTAACAAGGTTTTCAGTTTTGACCCTCTGGTGACCCCAAATGACCTTTGACCTCCACCAAAAATGACAGGATTCATCTTCTCACCATAAGTCATCTACATACCAAGTATGAAATCTATCCGAGCTTCCTACCTTGAGATATTGTTTTAACAACAAGTTTTCAGTGTTTGACTGCTGGTGACCCCAGATGACCTTTGACCTCCACCAAAAGCTACAGCATTCATCTTCTCTCCATAATGCATCTACATACCAAGTATGAAATTTATCCAAGCTTCCTACCTTGAGATATCGTGCAAACAAGGTTTTCGGTCTTTGACCCCTGGTGACCCCACATGACCTTTGACCTCCACCAAAAACAATAGGGCACACCTTCTCACTATGACAGATCCATATACCAAGTTCCAGTTTAGTCCAACTTTTCCTTGTTGAGTTACAGCGTACCGAAGCAAGTGTCACACACACACACAAACATACTGGTATTCATCACAAACCGAGGACCTGCGCACGTTGTCATGTATGCATATTCACCTGCGGACCAGCACATACAACTATGAGATTGACAAATGAACACATGCATTGTATTACTACCCTGTAGAGGGCGCTATACACACCAACTGGGAAGCCACATATATCTCCTAAGTCCACTATATTGGCAATATAATATAATATAAGTCCACCAGTTGTATCCTACACACCTGAGGACCTCTGAAATTTTCACACACCTGTTTCAAATTCATAGCCAGTACAGGACTCTGCCCTTACCTATACCTAGATAATGGAAAGCATGTGTAGAATGCAATGGAACTAAATTTACCCGAGGACCTGGGTTTAGGTCCTCAGGTGGAAAAAATGTCCTCAGGTGGTAGGTGTGTATTCTAGTCAAGGTCCTCGGCTGGATACCAATACAAGTGCACACACACACACATACACACACACACACGCCAAGCTGACTACATAGGTTCCTTTTGCTAACGCAAGGAACCAAAAAATTAATCAATACAAAACACTGGGCCTCATGTTTGGTCTAGCGGTAGAGCATCCGCCTCTCACGCGGAAGGCCCGGGTTCGATTCCCAGGTCGAGTCATACCAAAGACTCTAAAAATGGAACCTACTGCCGTTGTGCGTGATGCTCCGCATAAACAATGGAGTAGGGAAAACAAGCCAGTGAGCCACAACTGGAAAAAAGGCCGTGGTCGTCTCGACTTGAACCAATAGGTTGGAAACTGGGACGTAAAACTCCATCTAACTAACTTACAAAACACACATCACATGCATTTCACACAGACGAACACAACTTTCCATTATGCCATCCCCCTATGTCACTTGGTTATTGAGTTATCGCACCGCATACCTCACATTCCAATGCATAACACACACACTCCTCACACAAGTCACTTAAATGTCAATAACTAGAGTTAGGAACATGGTAGGAGGGTACTACTGTATAATTGCCTTTTTGGTTTGTCTCAACAAGACGAATCCAGGCGGCACAACAAAGCCACAAAGGTCAAAAGGTCAAATGAGGTCAACTGAGGTCAAAGAGACGAACACAACTTTCCATACGCCATCCCCCTAAAATGTTTCGTTGGCGAGATATCAACAAAACATCACTTTCTGACCTTTTGACCCTTTCAGATAAATATGGTTCACAGTGTTCGATTTTACGGAATTAGCAATGGTTGTCCAAAGGACTACCACATTGTAAAATTGGGTTGTCCTGCTCAAACTAAGGTAGTCCCAAGTGTAACCGTTTTTGCAACCATGGAATTGATAACACCCTATTATCACTAGTCTTCCAAAGTGGCTTTCACTTTTAGACAACCCCCCTCACCCCACCAATAAAAAAAACCAAAAACAAATATCTACTGTATAAGAGTAGTGATGTCTCATGGTGTGCATTAGTACGTTGTGGACATAGTTAATGTTATGATGTTCTAGATAGAAAGCACTGGTGTTGCAACATTAGCACTACGAATTCGTAGCTTGCATGAAGGAATTCAGCTTCTCTGTGTACAGTGCAGGCCTAGTGGCCTACTAGTGGAGTTTGTACAGGGCACATATTTTGGCTTGATAGTGCTATACACATTTCGAAAAAGTGACTGTGTGGGAAGTTGTGGTGAACGTGCGTGATCACCGCACTTTGCTGCAAATTTTTTGATGCAATTTTTAAAGTCCCTTGCTGGTGCAATTCATCAAGCTGCTAAATGTAAACATCACTTTCCTCAAAAGATTTGGTTGTCCCAACGGACAACCTTACACACCTATTTTTGCAAAATCTGGTAGTCCTGCAGAATGTCTGGTTGTCTGGTGCGACAGGACTACCCTTAAAATCGAACACTGGTTCATATTACAATATTTCCACCTCCTACCAGTCTATCATATCTTGAAATTATGACTCAATTTGAACAACAGACACCGAGTTACAGCTACTATATAACAGACACAGTCATCAGCAAAAAGTCTAATATTAGAGGAGGCAGCATTTACAATGTCATTAATATGAACAAGGAAAAGAATGGGTCCTAGGACAGATCCTTGAGGAACACCAGAGACAACATCATCAAAAGGGGACCAAGTACCATTAACTACAACAGCTTGCTTACGATCAGAGAGAAAGTCGTCGACCCACCGAAGAACCTGTTTGGAAACACCAAGGCTAAACAGTTTGGTTTTTAGCAGTTCATGAGGCACGGTGTCAAAGGCCTTTTCAAAGTCCAAGATGAAGACATCAACCTGCTTTTGTGAGTCCAGGGCCGAAGCCCAGTCTTCGACGACTGACACTAGTTGGGTATCACAACTATGCGACTTTCTAAAAGCATGCTGCTTTGTTGAAAGTGTATTGTTTGCCTCAAAGAAGTCCATCAAGTTGGAACTTATAATATGCTCTAACAATTTACAGCAAATACAAGTGAGCGAAACAGGCCGGTAATTACTAGGGAGAGAACTGTCGTTTTTTTTTGTGAACAGGGCAGACGTTTGCCATCTTCCAATCAGCCGGTATCCTTCTGCTTGTAAGGGATTGCTGATACAAGTGACTTAACATAGGAGCAAAGTCAGAGGCAATTTCACTATGGACCCAAGGATGAATGTTATCAGGTCCAACGGCTTTGTTTTTATTCAAGCCCTTTAACAGTTTTTCAACTCCATGAGTAGATATGGTAATATCAGCCATTCTGCTACAAGCTGGTCTGCAGAAAGGGATAACACTATACAAAGTCTTGGTAAATACACTTGTGAACTGAGCATTGAAAGCACAGGCCTTATCCAGATCAGTAATAGCTAATTTGCTATTCATCTTGAGAGGGGGGATGCCATGTTTATCCTTTTTTTGGCCGTTTATGTACCTCCAGAAAGGTTTAGTGTCATGTTTTATATCACCAATCATACCATTAACATAATTTGTATGGGAGATATGGACCTCCCTTTTGATTCTAGACCGCAATTCAGCCCATTTGTCATGCATCTTGGTATTGTTAGTTTTTTTGAAGATAGCATGCAGCCTGTCCCTTCTTCTAATCAACTTACGAATGCTATCGGTAACCCACGGGAGAGATGTTTTAGCTCCAGTTCTTTTGGTGGGAACATTCTTCTTAACAGTTCTTTCGAGAAAGGACTTAATCAGCTGCCAGTTTTCGTCCACAGTACGGTTATTTTGCCCCCCATTGAAGTACCCCAATGTGAAACTCCGGGTATCGTTTCTCATAGCACCATAGTCACCCTTAGAGAATTGCCAGATAAGCCTACGAGGTTTCCTTTTGATCGGAAAGAGACACCTCAGTCTACAGAATAAAGCCACATGATCACTAAACTGATCTAAGGGGGAAATTTCAGTGAACTGATTTGGCGAGTTACTACGCTACTTACTCTGTGAACGAACGAAGCCTAACCGACCTTGGCCTAACTTCACTAACGTTAACAGTTACAAACTTACACTAACAGTAACAGTTAGCTGGTTGCCGATACGGCGATAGCTCCCTACAAGTACATAGCCTAGGCTATAGGCTAGGCCTATTAACGTTGGGCCTAACTTAGGCTAGGCTAACGTTAGTAGTAGGCTACTCGCTCTCGGCGAACGACCACACAGTGACAGTAAAACAACTCCCGTACATGAACTAACCTTTCACTTTTTGATATATATTTCAATTCCTCTCAAACTTTTAGCGTAAGAATATCTTAGCTGTAAGCCAGTTTGAGTTTAGTTCTGTAGTTGTGAGTGTGACTGAGACTGAGTGACCTTGTTCCAGGACTCGGCGTTACAGATGTCATTGAGACTGTTATATATGACGTCACAGTGTGTCACAGTTCTGCTGTACTATGGGCCTGTGACTGATACTCTTGCATTGGCCTCATGGTAAGAAATAGTCCTTGAACAGGACTCTATGCTACGTACACTTGGTACGGAGTAGGTTCTAGGTCTTGTTCAGGGACTAGGTAAGAAAATACTTTATTTGGCATAGTGACGTCACTCTCAATAGTCACCGGCTGCTCTGGACTACACGTTGGTTCAGCTTGATGTTTACATCTTTGCACATCTGTATTGCACTTCAGATAGGCTATAACGACTGGCAAGAAAACATAACACGAAGAGGTTCCCTGTACCAGATCTAGGCCCTACGCTATATACAATACTGTCCAAACATGTCTTTTGAGGTAAAGGTTCGTGGTATTTCGGAAATTTTTAGTTTTGTAATTGAACAGGAACTAACGTTATTGAGGCTAAAATAGTAAAATACTTTATGACTGGCCTGTCATAAGTTCTCGCGAAACTGATGTCAGTAAGTTTAGCTTATGAAACTGGGTGTAACGACAGAAAATCTGAAAATTTCCATCTGTATGGTGGTCTGTATGGTGGTAGGTGGGTCGTGTCATTCCGCCATAGGCCTAGATACTTTCCGCCACAGAAAATGTGTCCATTCCGTCGTAGAAAATGTACCTTTCCGCCATGGCGTTAGGCTGAGTACTATTGCTATGGCCAAATGGACCTAGGCCTATTATTTTGTGGAATATAAGATATGGTAGGTTGGAACTTACCAGACTTATCAGTCACAGGAATAGGCCCAAGGGATGAATGGAGTTTTATCAAATAGAATGCTTTAATCAATCATTAAGTAATTCTATCTATTCAGCCACCGTTTATAGGTAAAGATGTAGGTTTATTCCTTACAGCTAACAATTTAATCTTTCAATACATGTTAAGACTATTCCTCACTTTCTCAAGCTTGCTTTACACCTCCATTCAGTCTATTCAACGAACCATGTCTCTTTTCCTCCACTTGTTGTCTGACCTATAGTGACCCCTGGACTTCCAAAGTGTTTCGTTAATTGCAAGGAAAACAAGTCCTTTAGTTTCTTAAATTTTTAGAAAGTGCCTTTCCATCATAAGGCTTCCCACCTTTCTGCCATGGCAGAAAGGTGTGGAAAGCTGCACATTTGGATGCCCAGATACTGTACATCCTCAAGTGACCCAGTATTCTTTGGTTATTCCTAAATTACAAGAGGTGTTCAAACATAAAACTTGATCGTACTTCGAACCATCCACCATAGACTACACCATTATTGTCAAGGCACAAGCTATTGTAGGTTCACCTTAGCCCTTGAACAGTGCAATGTGTTTCTGTTTATACACTCTTCCAACATAACTCTTGTGCAGTGTGTACAAATTTTTCATGTTCCCCAGCCATGTAACCCAGTAACCCACCTTTAACCATACTATCATTTTGTGAGGGAGAGGCCAAAACCTGTAATCACCAAAGGTACTAAGCCTCTATAAGGGGGCCGGGGGGTGATGTTTTGGGACCTTTCCGCAAATTTGAAGTAAAACACTTAAATGTGTCTGCCTGCAGCACTTTCATATTTTGGTTGCAAAGCAATGGTAAAACCTATTCATTCATAATGGCATGTTGTGATCATGTATATGAGTACTGTATGCGTGGGTGCTGTAGGTACATGGGTGGTTTTGTAGCTTAGCTGGTTAACACAATATCTCAAGAAGGCAAACTCAAACAATTCTCATTCTTGATGTATAGATGTGTCGTATTGAGAGGAAGAACCCTATTGTTTTAGTGGAAGTCAAACGTCATCTGAGATCATTGGAGGTCAAACTCATAAAACTTGTTAAAACAACATCTCAAGATTGGTAGCAGGCATACTTTCTACACTGAACACATTGATGAATTATATAGAAAATTAGAACCTATAGTTATTGGTGGAGGTCAAAGGCCATATGGTCACCTGAGCCTGTGGTCAAAAGGGGAAAACCTTGTGAACATGATGTCACAAGATGGGAATACAGTGTGGCACAATTCATGCTTGCATTAGCATGTAGATACATTATATGGAGAGGAAGAAGTCTATTTTTGGTTGAGGTTAAGGTCATCTGGGGTCATTGGTGGTCAAATAAAACCTTGCTTGTGACATATCTGAAGATTAGCATGGATATTTTCATATGTGGCATGTAGGTGCATTGTATAGAAAGGAAGAACCCGATTGCGTTTTAGATAGAAGTCAAAGGTCATCTGGGTCACCAGAGGTCACACATTGAAAGCTTATGAACAGCATTTCTCCAGACTGGAAGCAGATAGACTTGCTAGAAGTAGCATGTAGTACAGTACTACCATATGAAGAGGAAGAAATCTATCATTTTTGCTGCAGGTGAAAGGTCATTTGGGGTCACCAGCTGTCCAACTCTGGAAATCTTATTACAGTACTAGTGACATCTAAAGGTAGTGGGCATGGATATTTTTCATACTGGCATGTGGATGTATTATATTGAGAATAGAAGTACCCTGTTGCCTTTGGTAGTTCATCTGAGATCATTAGAGGTCAAAATTTTAAAAGTTAGTAATATATATGTCAGTATACAGTACTTTGAAGTATGGAAACCTTTTGTATATTTATATAAGAATCATGTCATGTTGAGTTTGTTGGTGAAATGTCATTTGAGGTCATCAGATGTCAGATTCAAAAAACCTTGTAAATATTGTACCGTTAGATAGGAATATTTCTCATCCTCTACATTCTTGATGGATCAGAAAAAAAGGTCCAAGACATGTGCATTGTAGGAGCTACTGTAGTTTTCTTGAAAGCTGGAGTCTAGTGAAATGAATACATCAAAACCTCAATGCATTTTTGCATTCTGGTGAATAGATTTTGTTGAGTATCAAAGGTTCTTAAAGTGGTTGGTCTGGGAAGACGGCTTTTGTGCCATCAAAATTGGTTGTCACATTTTGT
Organism: Holothuria leucospilota; assembly: GCA_029531755.1. Lineage (NCBI taxonomy): Eukaryota > Metazoa > Echinodermata > Holothuroidea > Aspidochirotida > Holothuriidae > Holothuria > Holothuria leucospilota. The sequence continues at coordinate 40,685,613 of CM055964.1, forward strand.
CTTTACTTTGTTCCATTCATTGTTGTATTTTTATGTTTTTATTCTTTCTTTCTTGTACAAGACATGTTAGTGCATTGTAGGAGCTACTGTAGTTTTCTTGAAAGCTGAAGTCTAGTGAAATGAATACATCAAAACCTCAATGCATTTTTGCATTCTGGTGAATAGATTTTGTTGAGTATCTAAGGTTCTTAAAGTGGTTGGTCTGGGAAGACGGCTTTTGTGCCATCAAAATTGGTTGTCACATTTTGTCTTTACTTTGTTCCATTCATTGTTGTATTTTTTATGTTTTTATACTTTCACTCTTGTACAGTTGGCATACTCATTTCCAGACTTTTGCTTTTCATTTTTCCTCCACTTCATAATCAGTAGTCTTTTTTGTTTTTGTACAGTATACTTGAAAGTATATTACTCTTGACATATAGTGAATGAATCAAATTGAAAATTGTCCATTAAAGGCTGTGGTGAAATAATAAAAATGGCATAGTGCATGTGTATGTGTGTGTATATATATATATATATATATATATATATATATATATATATATATATATATATATATATATATATATATATATATATATATATATATATATATATATATATATATATATATATATATAACGCTAATTCCCACCTTAAGGGGAAATTGTTATATCTGCTTGTACATAGGGCGAAAAAAAGATAATAAAACACATAAGAAATAAATTCGCCCTAACGTCTAAACATATAATTAACGTTATTTCAATGGCCAGCCATCCGTTCGTGTTAACAGCTAGGTGTCCGTAAATTTGACAACTTTGAAGTAATGGCATCTAGTTTGTAAATCTAAGAGGGCGCCCTTGTAAGTTTACGTATTCCTATAGAAAAAGTGTGTGGAAACGTTAAGGCGAAACTTATATTTCACCCGAAAATTTTTTTCCCCTTAAGGTCGACTTTTCAACAACAACTTTCCCCCTAAGTGCCGAATTAGTGAAATATATATATATATATATATATATATATTTATATATATATATATATATATATATATATATATATCTATATATATATATATATATATATATATATATATATATATATATATATATATATATATATATATATATATACATATACATATATATATACAAATATATATATATATATATATATATATATATATATATATAACGCTAAAACCCACGGTAGGGGGAAAAATTTTAGAGGGCGCTAGACGCCCTTTCGAAAAGGCGAAAAAAAAACAATAAAATACATAAGATTATATTTCGCCATTTGGTAGAATTTGAAAAAAAAATATACATCAACGTTATTTCAATGGCCCACCAATTGTACGTGTTAACAGATACGTGTACGTAAATTGGTCAACATTGAAGTAATGGCATATAGATTATGTAGTGAAAAGGCCATTACCATCCGTTTACGTATTCCTATAGAAAAAGCGTGTAGTTTCGTTAAGTCGACCTGATTTTTTCCCCTTATAGACGATTTCCCCTTATAGGCGGGTTTTTTCATACGATATTTCCCCTTAATCCCAAATTAGCAAAATATATATATATATATATAGGGTCAAAGTACTGCGTAGCACTTATGAAGTAGGTTGGTAAAAGTGAAGTAGTAAATAGTGCTAAAAGTTTGTGAAAAATTCCACGACGTTTCGGGTTTAAACCCTTCATCAGGTGGCAAAAATGCAACTGATCGTTGACACGGCCAAACATACAATTTAAAAAATACCCAATAAAATTGGGCACAGTAAATCTTGGCTAGGAAAACAGACAGTGTTAAGTGGTTACCACAAGTCAAAAAAATGCAGGAATTGCTGCGTTATAAACAGTTCAAGTCTAACGTTCAGACCATGTGGGGACAGGGTTCCAAGTTTCGTGAAACGTTCTGCCCATTTTTGAAATTCACTCACTGTATTTCCAACTCCTCAGTAGTGTTTTTAGACACGGAACTATCCATCTCCGACCGTAAAATCAAGTCCAATCTCCACTTTAAGCCCACTGACTCTCACAACTTCCTCATGTACCCTTCCAACCACCCCAGATCTTGTACCAATTCGATTCCTTTCTCACAACTTTTACGGGCCAGACGGATTTGTTCCGACGACCAGGATTTCGCTTAAGTTTCCAAGCAGATTATTTCTTTCTTTGAACAATGCCAGTATCCACAAAGAGTGCTCTCTAATGCCCTGAAACGCATACAAGGAATTGATAGAGCCTCTGCCCTTGCCCCCAAGACTGACCATACACCCACCAGACGTATCCCGTTGGTCCTATCCTTTCACCCATCTGTAACTCCCATTGTACGTGCCATTTACAGGAATGTAGAGACCCTCCGTCATGACCCATCCACCCGTGACCATTTCCCTGAACCCCCCATCACAGCATTCAGAATTGAAAAGAACATATCTAAGCACTTGGTCCGTGCCTCTCAACCTCAAGCAGTAGTGCCTAACACCCCAGGAACTTTTCCTTGCAACCGTGGGAGATGCAATACTTGCTGGGTGGTCAGTTATGACAAAAACCTTTCCATTGTAGGTCCCAACAACAACCGGTTTAACGTTCATCAGCATTTTACCTGTACTTCAGCCAATGTTGTTTACGTTCTCGTATGTAAACAGGGCTGTTCCCGTTACACTTTGAAAGTAACTCGTTATAGTTACAGTTAATTCTATAAAATTGTAACTCGTTACAGCTACTCGTTACAATATTGAAAAAGTAACTAGTTACAGTTACTTTTGACTGAAAAGTAACTAGCTACAATTCAAAAGTAACTAGTTACTTCAAGGTGAATATACGGTACCTCGGTACCTGAAATGGAAGGAGGGCATAATTAGATAGTAAGAAGGGGGCACCTGACAGGACCGAAAGAAAGTCAATTATGCCAGCTGATCTTCACTGGGGATTCAGGCAGAGGCTCCTAATGCTCATCATGAAGCAGCGAACCATGATACTGTGTCCGAGCTTACGCAAACTATTTGTTGGACGAATATGGTTGTAACCAAAACTTTTCCAGTTACGACAATACTTCTTTGAGGGTGGAAATCTTTGTACTCCCATCACAATTTAGAGAGGTTAGCGGCTATTTAAGGGAGAGAGCGTTGTTTTAGCAGTAGTTTAAGTCTTCACTCCTCAAGGGTATAAATATGGTAATACAATTCTCTATATTTGTTAACGGTAAAATTTTAAAACCCTACTGCTAAGGTTGGGCTAAGTGTTATTTCCACATAAAGTTCAAGTTTCACATTGTGTCAATATGAAACAATGCATAGAAATGGTGACACTATGTAGTTTACACTTGCAGACCATGTGCCCATAATTCACTTTCCCTTTACAATAAACAGGTGAAGCCTTAAGTCGGACACTTCTCTCCTCTTTCAATTACCTTTGTTAGGATACTTTTAACGCCATTTGATCATTTCAATGTTCTGCTGTTTTTTATAGTAATCTTACTGTTATTTCAGTGTAAGGAGTTACGGGCATTGAAAAGAATATGATATAGCCTAAATTCATACGTTTGCTTCATCAAATAAGGATAACATACATGTTAAATTAGATACATAAATATTTACCGACGATTGGCACCGTATAATTTACTGGGCTCCAACGCACTAGTCCGGATTCGACTAGCATAATGCCGGTCTCAAGAGCGTTTTCTAGATTAGGAATTTGCCCGGAATAGAAGGCTCCGGAATCGAAATTTTTCCGGAATGTGATGTAACTGTATTTGTACTCAGAGTTCATTCCAGCAAAGTTCTCAGATATGAAAGTTACATTAAAAGTGTTTAAAGTTCCATTGTAATTTGTGCACAATGTACAGATGTAATGTCACACATGATCAACTAAATTACTGAGGAGGCCAGGCTATGGAAGTGATGACAAACGATGACTTTATCAATGGTGGACACGTACAATAGAATTAAAACATCTGTAAGTTTGATATGCTATACTTTGCCAAAAAGACTGGTCTCGGAATTGGTGCCATTGGAATGAGAAATGGCCGGAACTTGAGTGGTACGTACCATGCTCGGAAAGATTAGGGAATCTAGAATCGCAGTTAGCTCCGACTCGGATAGGGCGGACTCGGGTCCAGCCCTAACGTCTCAAAAGGCAATGATTAAACTTTCAAAGTAAGCCTAGTATTTGAATGCCTAGAGGCCAACCTGTTTCTAAAGGTGCACTCTCTCCACTGTGTGCTCTAAAGGACAATATGAGTAAACTAAGGCCCAGATGACTTCACATAGTGTATATACTGATATGCTATATTAAGTTAGCTGGGCCTTAGTTTGCCAGAGGACTGTTCAGTATTTTTCAACGAATCGCGCAAAGATTCGGTCTCATGGATAATAAGCATTGATCTGTCTAATAGGTAATTTGACACACAAATCAAATTTTAAACTTAGTTTAATCGACAATCAAGTGACCCTGCAAGCCTGCAGCATGTGCATCTAATATCAACTCCTGATTCTAATCGTGAATAAAATTTGATGTTGGTGAGGGCGACGTCGATAATATTGATGAATGATAAATATATCGTAAATAATTTTACCACCGAAGTGTCATCAATTTGAAAATTTTCTGTTACTACTTCGAGTAAAATGCAATTTATGGTCATTTGAACTATTTGTAACGGAAAAGTAACGGGACCAAATGTAACGCCGTTACAGTTACTTTTACACAGAATTGTAACTAGTTACTTGCTCCGTTACTGAAATGCAAATGTAACTCGTTACAGGGTTTTGTTACACAAAATGTAACTCGTTACAGTAACGGCGTTACTTGTAACTCGTTACTTCCCAACCCTGTATGTAAACGCTGTAATATACTGTACGTGGGAGAAACAAAACGTCGTCTTGCTGACCGAGTCACCGAGCACCTGAGGTCAATCAAACAGAACCTCCCAGGGTTCCCGGTAGCCACACACTTCAATCCCCCGTCAACATGCTCGATCCGTGACTTGATGGTTTCGGCGGCCATCTCGTGTCGAGGTTCCGATCATGACCGCCTAGCTGCCGAAAACTGCCTAATCATGAAACTTGGAACCCTGTCCCCACATGGTCTGAACGTTAGACTTGAACTGTTATAACACAGCAATTCCTGCATTTTTTTGACTTGTGGTAACCTCTTAACACTGTCTGTTTTCCTAGCCGAGGTTTACCGTGCCCAGTTTTATTGTGTATTTTTTAAATTGTACGTTTGGCCGTGTCAACGATCAGTTGCATTTTTGCCACCTGATGAAGGGTTTAAACCCGAAATGTCGTGGAATTTTTCACAAACTTTTAGCAATATATACTACGGTACTTCATTTTTACCTATATATATATATATATATATATGTATATATATAAATTATATATATATACATATATAAATTATATATATATATATATATATATATATATATATTAATATTTTTTATATATTTTATATTTTTTAGAGATATATATTTTTATATTGCAGGTCGTGGTGGAGTGAAGAAGATGAAATGACAAAATATTGGATGCATTCTAGAAGTTCTGTAAGATTCTCAGTCAAGGGACTTGAACAGATTAAGCTTAGATTCCTTACCATCAGAGATGGCTTACAAACTGGTTGTATTTTCATTTGCTGTTTTAGTAGTGGCTGTCCTCATTAGTTGGTACAACCCTACAGAACTTAAATACGCGTTCTTCTCACCATTGTCGTCAGTCTTCTCATTTATGTCTGCGGTCAGGTCTGCTTCTCAAGTGAACAAAGGGAACACCCATTCAGAGACAAATACAAAGAAAGGTGGAAAACTGTTTACAGTTGAAGAACTAGCTTTGAGTAAGACAAACCCTATTTTTCTTGGCATTCTTGGTGAAGTGTTTGATGTAACAAAAGGAGAGAGACATTATGGTCCAGATGGTGGTTACCACTTTTTTGCTGGACGAGATGCCACGCGAGCATTCATCAGTGGAGACTTTACTGAAGAGGGATTAATTGATGATATAGAAGGATTGAAACCTAGTGAGGCCCTTGAAATTCAAACCTGGGTGGAGTTTTATGAAAAGGAATATGTGTACCTCGGTAAGGTTATATTTTACTATTCACTAAATGTTATTTTACAGTTGCACTTGAAGGCTGATCTCTTTTCCTTCAAAAAATTCTTATAACTATTACTTCTACTGTATCCCTTTCTTCAATTTAAAACAATCTATATTTGTCAACTACCAGACAAAGTGCTCTAGTTTCATAGTTGAACAAGGCCATATTCTGCTGAGTTAGTTAGATGAGGTTTAACGTCCCAGTTTCCAACCAATTGGTTCAAGTCGAGACGACTACAGCCTTTTTTCCAGTTGTGGCTCACTGGCTTATTTGCCCTACTCCATTGCTTATGCTGAGCACCAAGCACAAAGGCAGTAGTTTTCATTTTTAAAGTCTTTGGTATGACCCAGCCAGGATTTGAACCCTAGACCTTCCGGCTGAGAATGCTATGTCCTCTGTGTTTTAATACAACAACAAACTCCAGGAATGTGAGCACTCTTTCTGGTACACAGTGTAGGCTTCATTACATTTCACATTTTACTGAGCTGAGGAGCAGATTCTTTTACCAATCTGAGTGGCTTTAAATTGAAGGCATAGTTTTAAGTTCCCATTTTCTGTGTCAGTCAAGCACAGTCACTGTTGCAAATTTACAGGGTAGTTTGCCACAATCCTTAAATGTGTTTAAGGCAGTAAGTGGCTGCCAATAAGATGCCATGCATCTTATCCTAGCTCTTTCCTGACACCCCCCCCCCCTTGTTTCATTACATCACATTACATTACATCTTCAAATTCAGTTTGAAAGGACAAATTGTCCCATGAAAGTTTATATTTAGCCCCTCATGCATTTTGAACAATTGTATTCAGTAAACACATTCCACAAAGTACAGTAATGTCAGTGCTATGGAACAACCCTCTACCAGGCTTTGACGAACACCTGACAGTCCGAGACAAATAAAAAGTCACTCAGGCAAGTGCATTGTTCAATATCATAGCCCTCCGAGCAAGTACCCTGGTGAAGTCTCCTCCACAAAGGAGTTTAAAGGCGTATTAAAAGTGGACAAGTAGATACTCATGCGGACAAGTGGACTGAGAGAACAGCTTGCCCGATGGACAAGTAATGAAAAAAGAATTTAACGAAGCCTGCCTCTTCTGCTGAAAATACTGTACTATGGAGGAGTGACTGTTCTCTGTTCCAACGTCTCCTTGTTCCGACATATATATTTGGACAGGTCTTCATGAAGGTCAGTGTTAGGATAAGGGTTGTGGAGGCTAGGGTAAGGTTAGGGTGAGAGTATTAGGGCAATGTGTTTAGGAACAGGAAGGTGTAGGCCCCTATTGTTAACCCAATGTAGGAGCTTCCCAAACTTTTACAATCTACCTGGTGATCTTTTTAATATTTGATAATCTGTGTTTGAGGCATCTCTGGACAGCCACTCTTCTGTTCAGTGAACAGTAATGTACATGAAGATCTCACTGACATGCACACATCAGTGACCAGTCAGATTGGCATATGTACATGTGGAGGTAATATTCCTTCATTTTATGTCGCTGGAAGGACAGAGACAAATCTCACATTCATGTGATCTTACCATGAATGCAGTTTGGAAAGATTAAAGTACATTGAACTTTGCCAACCTTAAAAATTATGTCAATTGCTGAGCTGAGATTAAAGTTGCCACAGAGAGAATGTATATTAATGTGTTCTATGATACCATTAGCATTCTACAGTGGAGATGTGGTACAGTATATTGCCTACTGGGCTGTTGTCTTCCCCAACATATTGAGTAATATCACTCATACCACTGCAGTAGTAACAGTCTGCACAGCTACACTTGATTGACATAAATCCAAACAATACAGGAGCATCAACTCTGTCAGTGATGTCTTGTGAAGTCTGCAATGTACCCAGTGCACAGCAAACAGCTCACTCACAGCAGTGTGTGGATTTATACTCTGTACAGGCCATTGCATTCCAGAAGGCTCAATAGACACTAGACAGGTGTTTTCTTGTCCTTTGTGTATTTGTTGTTTTAGGCCTACTAATACTTCAAGAGGTATTGCATCTTTCAGGTATTTAAATGAACCACATTACTTAAGTTAAAATGTATATTTTCCTCTCATTACAGCATGTATGTACATCATTTTATAGGATTACTGTCAATGAGGGAAGGAGCTGAACCCTTTTGTTGAAAAAATATCTCATTTAATTAATAGTAATTAGTTAATAATAATTCAGGCCTTGAAGGGCAGGTGTTTCACGAGTAGGCTGACCATTTCCAAATTTCCAAAAAGGAGGACATGACAGTCTTCACCCTGGTCAAGTCACTGCCACACACCATCTTTGTGAACACAGATCAGGGAGGTGGTATTAGCTAATACCACCTCCCTGCGCAGATGCAGATTCATTACAAGAGTGGGATGAGGGAACTCTAAGTTTGGATTGGAAATTTTAAAGACGAATAAAATTGATTCTCAAACTATTAGACTGAATATTCCAAATTATTGATTGGTCACAAATTTCGGTCTTTGTACGTCTCCATTATGATTATCAAACAGACTGCACATGTAGGGTTGTAATATGGTCGTCTGTGAATGTGCCAGTGGCTGATGAGTACATCTCATATTTTTTGAGATACATCCACAGTTTTCTGTTTTGCATGTCAAAATACTGTAAGGGATGTGATAGGAATAAAATTATAAACAATTATATAAAATTGACTTTTTTCATTCGAAATTTGCAAGATTTGTCATTGTGACCTGGCAGATCTTCAAAAAGGAGTACCATACAAATCATTGTCCGGTGTCGAGTAATGCTGGAGGGAGGACAGATTGCCAAAAAGCCGGACAATCCAGTAAAAAGCAGAATGTATGGCCACCCTATTCACGAGGCTTAGTGATCACAAATGCGGGAGAAACCTATATGGCTTACGAATTACAACTTCTCATTGGGTGACCAATCAACTCAACTGGTTAGATCAAATTTGGTTTCTTTGAAAAGCCAGTTCAGGTGGGAAAACCGTAGATTGCTCTTGGTTGAAAAACCCACCTTACTTTGACCCGGCCGACCGGCCGGCTGGGGATCGAACTCCAAACCGTCCAGTTGCCAAGTTTCATCGCTTCAAATGCCACCGCCTTTATCCACTCAGCCACAGCACTGATTATACTATTTTCTGCCCCCAAATAGGGTATGTTTAGCATAATGGGTGGGTTTCAGCCCCCATCATCGCCACCCCTCACTGCCCACCTCAAACTGTACATCTGTTGCTGTACACATGATGTGTTAACTAGCTGTGACATCAATAGGAGTGTGAACCAACCTTAGAAATAAATGTATACTTTATATGCAGCATGTGACAGGTCACAGAGATCTCAAGAAGGGTGGCATTGATTATTGCCCATTGTGTCCACTCTATGGAGTACAATCTGTTATCTCATTTCCTCCCAAGGAAAACTGGTTGGAACATACTATGATGCCTCTGGGAAGCCAACAGAGAAGCTGAAAGCAGCACGTCACTTGATTGCTGAAGGAAAGAAGGAAAAGGCTGCTAATGAAGCAGACAAGAGAAGATTTCCTCCTTGTAATTCAGAATGGAGTCAGAAGAAAGGAACAAGAATCTGGTGCAGTAACAGAAGGTAATTATGTTGTCTGTGGTATGACCTGTAGCATAGCTATGGGGGCATGTGCCCTCAACGACAAAGCCTTGCCACCCGGTGCCCCCCGTGGGAAATTTTGGAATGCACAGTTCTGTATATAAGCCGTATAGAGAGGGAGAGAGAATTCAGAAATTGTGCCCCGCTAGGAAAGGTTTGTTACCCCCAGTGCCTCTTTCCCGCTCAAACCTGCCTTCATCCACCCCCCCCCCCACCCGACCCCCTCCCCCACCCCCACCCCACCTTTTCCTTTGTTTCTTGCACTATCTATTCTCCATTAAGTGGTCTATGAAGTGGTTTTACCAGTCAACCAGTGGTTGTAACATGTTTGAGTTGCACCTACACAATTGGTTCATGGCTGATGAAAAATGCAAACCTGTGCCAAGTATGACAGCTCTAGTAGTATGTTCTATACCTAGACTATGGTACAGTACAGTATGAAAGAAGAAAATTTTATGGTAATGTCATGACAAAGTTTGTAGAATGTAACTGGAGCTTTGCCATTAGGTGTTAATATGGCTGTAGAAGGAAGTGCTCAGATACTTGCCAGGATTGGAGGAGGGGGTTAAATGTAATTCTGTTGGGAGAATTTGAACCAGTGGGGATAAGGAAATTTGCCATTTATGTGTAGACTGTCTACTTAAACTACTAGAGTATGTTCAGTTTAATGTGATAAAACCATTGAAGCTGCCCATTTTGTGTGCTGAATACTACTTTTCATTCACATTCTGAACTGTGTTTTTACTATCTGGGATACTGGTTGGTTTTAATGGCTTTTCTTTTTCCCTTTCTTACTTTCATTGAAACCAGCGGTGGTATAGCTAGAGACTGGGAGGGCTTTCCACGCAAGTATTTCCAGCCTGGTGCCAAGTCTTTCCGCTGTGCGTGCGTCCAAGAGAAGGATCTCGACAACCCTCATTTCAAAGAGTACGATAACTGTTCTCCAAGAGCTACGTCTTGTAAACTTCTTACCAAGAATGAATGAATCAGTTTTCTGAAGGAAATTCTCTCAGAGCAAATTGGTTCATTATCAATAGTTCATATTTGTAAGTGGCAAATGGGGATTACTGAATTTGTGAACTCTAGAAAGAGAAGTCTAGGCACTTTGCTGTGTCTATGAGGGAATTTAATTTTTTTTCTCCAGGGCCCCAGGCAGCTATTTTTGGATTTCACTGCAAACATCACTCCTGTCAATAAAAATAAAAGGGTATCAAATCAGTTGTCACCCTCTGCATATTTCCAGCACCCTAAATAAATGGTGGTTTAGCAGTGGTCAGGGAATTAGGGCATTGACCATAGGGGGTTACAAGGAAACTTGGGAGGATGTCCAGACATGGCAGCAACACCTTCAATATGGAGGCCATGGATGTCCACCATCCCCACCCAACCCATACTAGTGTCACAGACCTTGGAAAGAGTCAGGGATGGCTTGGTATCATCATCAAATTACAAATGCTATGGAAAATACTGTAAAAAGTTTCTCATTTGATAATAATTATTTAGGCCTTGAAGGGCAGTTGTTTTACGATGCTTAGTGATCATGAATATGGGAGGTGCCAATATGGCTCATAAATTACAACTTCACGTCAGGCGACCAACCAACTGAACAGTTTAGATCAAATTTGGTTTAAAGACCAGTTCAGATAGGAAAGCCATAGATTACTCTAAGATGAAAAACCCACCCTATTTTGACCTGGCCGGGGATCTAACCACAAACCCTTTGGGTGCTAAGCTTCACCACTTTAAAAGCAGTTGCCTATATCCACTCAGCCACAGCACCAGTAATAATGTGGTGACTAGCTTTTGTTGGGTATGGACTCATGATTACATAAAAATCAATCATGAAAAGTCAGAGAATCAGATGAGCCTGCAAGAGTCAGTGGTCAATTTGCTCTATTTTGTCTCATGCCCAAAGAGAATATTCAGAGTATGAAAATTGTATCAAAGTAGAAAATTTAGAAATAATTATCTTGGAATTTCAAAAATTCATCAGAAAAAGCGGGGAATTTCGTTTTCGTGAAATGCTGGACACCCGATCCATAGTATATGTCAGCACTGGGTTTTGTCAGGGCTATGCTTATAGTACCTTTTACTTGTCATGGATAACAAGTCTTTACTTAAGCTTTCTGCTGCTAAGTAAGTGGTGGTGCTGGGTTTTTTTTTTTCAAATGTCTAGGTGTAGTGATTTTGTTTTTCAAATGGTTGGGGTGGAAAGTTTAGCATGTGATGCCTTCAGTCTCTCATCATGGTTATTTCACTCCAATATGAAGAGGAACAAGTGAAATTCATCAGAACAACTCAGGAAACTGATTTTTCCATTTCACACCATGGCACACCCAGGGTTTGTGTTGGGGGGGGGGGGGTAACTTTGAGTTTCCAACTTTGTGACACCATCTTAGTGGTGCATCTCCAGTGGGTGTAGTGCAGTGTTGCATAGACAATCCTACCTTAAAGTACCTGTCTTTAGATTTAGGTCATTTTTATCTGAGAAAAATCCCCCCCCCCTCCATCATTTATCACTCTCTCTGTTGAAAAACTGCAGCTTTATCACATTCAGGCAGATTTACAATTTTTGAATTTGTGATTTTGCTACATATCTCTGTACTAAGGTATTAGTTCAGCTTATGATTCAGCAAAAGTGTGCAATAGTCGTCAACTTAACTTACTGTTTTACATTTTAAGTTAGTTTTTGTCACAGAACTTCAACTCCCTAGCTCAAAGGACAAGTACATCTCCTGTCATATGGACAAATATAGGATGTACACACATACACGTTTACGGCGCCCATCGGGGATATGCACAAATAATGTGCAAAGTGGGGACATCCTCTTCCTCCTAGTGAATTGGGATAATCACAGGTTTACACACCAGGAAGCTGGGTATACCACAAATACTACACACACATTTACACATGAATGATGACTTAAAACATGCAATTGGGGTATTACCTCAGATCAATCTGTACAGTTGTAGGCACTTATCTGACACCCCATTTTGCATTATTTTAGACATTCTAAAAACGGGGATATCCCCATTTCACGGTGTATCCCCAGTTCACTAGTATTTTCCTTTCCTGTGTGTATCCCTGATACACGCCCCAAACAAACCCATCCAAATCTCATCAGTATAAGAAATGTTCGGGGCCATTGGAGATGGGGGCTGAAGCCCCCAACCACCCCTCCATGATTTTTCAGTGTGAAAGATTTGCTTTCATTCATAGAGTAGCCAAAACTTACCTTGCAAAATGCCATATTATACAGGAACAAAAACAATACATCCTCCCCTTCTCTCCCCCCCCCGCCCTCTCCCCCATCCCTCTCCCCCCATCCTTATCATGGGGACCTTCCAATGGCTGGCCATGGTGCTTAAATTTTGATTATTAAATTTAAACTTTCTTACGTCAATTTGCTTTATTTCTCTTGAATTGATGTACATAGCACAGCATGATCAGCCATCTGGTTCATACTTAAGTATAGTGCTATAAGGCTATGAAAGGTGAACACTGTTCATCTCTGAGCAATGTCCTTGATTGGCCCAGAATAACAGTGGATGACCATATATGGTTTTATGGCTTTATAGCGGTGAAAATTTGTAAGTATGAACCGGCCTTTATTTACCTCCCACAACTGACAGCCTTGTTTATGTATACTGTGGGTGGAAATAAAAAAAAAATGCTTCAGTGTGGCGCTATAAAGCTATGAAAGCTATGAACACTGTTCATCTCTGAGCTAGACTATACCCGTAAATGGCCCGTAAGAGCAAGGGATGACCATATATGGTTCTTATGGCTTTATAGCGCGTGAAAATTTGTTAGTATGAACCAGCCTTTATTTACCCTCCCTCAACTGACAGCGTTGTTTATGTATACTGTGGATGGAAATAAGGCTGATTCATACTTTGTCCTTTAAATGGTAGATGAACCATGTCCTATCCTTAAATGTTAAGTTTGGTGTGATTACTTTTGTACAGAATGAATGTTTACACTATGCATGTTGCTCCTTCTACGCAAGTCTTTCGTATCAACAAGATAGAAATTAAAACATCGAAATTCTGCTTCTTTTTTGAACTCCAGAGTTGATGTCCTTCTAGAAATGCGTTATACATGCAGCCATTGTCCACTTATCATTTTTCCTTCTCTTCATAGCGCACTGTTCATTTCTTCGAAAATAAATACCAACCAACAAGAAATAGTGCCACATTCGAACCGACTTAAGTGTGAATATCGCATTCATGTTGTTGCGAGTTTTCCGTAGAGTTTATGAACTGTTCTGAAGGATTTTATGGTTCGGTATCAGACGGGGTATGACCTTCACCTCTCACCCATTGTTTTTCTGTTCTCCATTTATTGAAATTATTGAATGTATTATTACAGTGTAGTACATAATTTACTAAACACCTCGTAATTTTGTTACATTCGTGAAATAAATCTGTGCATACCTTCAACTTCATTCGATTCTCTGAACGACAATGACGTCATACTTCTTTCGTAATACGTACCGGCAGCTTACTGAATTCATCCCACTTTACACAATAAGTAGAAGAAAAACACATCTCGCTCCCTACTTCGATCGACAATTGTTTATCATAATTGTATTCATGTTGATATATATATATATATATATATATATATATATATATATATATATATATATATATATTATGTACACGTTACCGTACTTGAGTAGCGTCATTTAATAAATAACTGCACATTTTGAAGGCTTCTTCTGGTTTGCAAATAACACCGAAGTTTTTTTTTTTCTCAGCCTTTTTGCTGATTATACTTTCGATCGCTTACATAAATTGAAAAAAAAAATTGTTTAGTTACTGGAATCTTGCCTTATAATTCTTCAACTTTAAAAAGGGGATTATTGAAGGGGTGTACGTACAATGCCTTCGGAACCCAAAGAATATATCATAGGCCTACTTGAAAAGGAAGAATTGTGACCTTAAATACGAAACTTACTACATCTCCAAAATAAGAGCGGGCGTAATGCTACAATCCCAGAAGAGGTATTCTAAGATTTCGATTTCTATATCTCAAAAAGAGCATGCATACAAAAGTTTCTTTGTGGGCTCTGTGAAGAAAGCATTACAGAAAGTATACATGGTAATATGAATAGGCCGCAATTTAGCACGTTCGATCAAAACTGCCATTGAGGACGACAGGTAATTATGAACTCCTTGTGACGGAGGCCTAAGCTCGAACCTGCGAGCGCCGAAGTTAAGTGTGCGAGACTGGGTCTGTGGGTTCTCCCCCAGCGGCGTAGCCACGGGGGGCCTAGCCCCCCCCCCCCCCAGATGTTCGTCAGCCCCCCCCCCCCCCCACCACAGATTTTTTGTGTCTTAATAATATGTGTAGGAATTAAGAAAAAATAAATGTGTGAAAAACACATTTTGCGCACGTATGAAATCAATTTATAACTTTAAAATGCCTACTTTCACTAAATTAGGTATATAATCTGCACTGTCGTTTACTTCTCATATAATTCACTTGGACGATGAAACGAACGTCCCGACAACTAATTCGGATGGACATTGTCAGGTTTAGACCCTTTCTGCCTTTCGGATGGATGGTTGATTTACTGAAAACATAGCAACCATACACTGAAGACCATTCTTACACGACCATTCCTATGCGGTATCATACACAAAATATGCCGTACGGTAAGGTACTGCGTTCGAATAATTCTTCTGTCCTTAACAAGTATGCCGTGTCTCTCTCCTTGCCCATGACAAGTGCACTGTAGAACTATTGTTTTCGACAAGTCCTCTTTTAAGTAGTTTGCACTGGCGTCACGGTCCGGACGGATTTGTAAAATTACCAACAAGGTCCGGATTTCATGTGTTTCCCACATGATCCCTACTTCTGCTTTGCGAGTTAAATAGTTTGAAAGATTTACTGGTGGTATTATAGGTCTGACCAAGTAATATACCGATGACTTGAGTCCGTGAACAAATACAGCACCATTTTGCATCTAGACACCATTAAAAACCGGAAAAATTTCTAAAGGGAAGGGGACACCCTTAGACCCCTACATCAGGACAGTGATCTATGTCCTCCTTGCTAGAAAATAAATATTGTAACCCTAGGTTAGAGACAAATGGTATGATCTAGGGAGTAGGTAATAGAGTGGACATGTAGCCTATGGACAGGGTGATGGACAAATGTAACAGAGATATACTAGAAGGTGAATATGGGAGAACTGCAGGCAGAATAAATGAAAAGGGATGCATAATTCAGTATGATTCTTGTATTATCTCAGCTCAATATGATATCCACGGCCGTACACAGCGGGAGGCGGGCAATTACCTCCAGAAATTTTCAAAGTGCATCGTTTCCAACTTTGAGAATGTACAGAGAAAACGCAGTAAAAATATAAGAAATAGCTGTGATCGTAATGTTAGAACTTAAACAATTTCAGATAGATCAATATTTTCATACCTATATCAGTACACATCACCAATCATTTACAGCTCTATTAGTACAGCTCTGTTATTACTTTTTGCTCTATTTCTAGCCTACTTTTCTAAAAGTCTCGCGCTACGCGCGATTATGCATAACTACAATGTTGCTGTTATTGCTATAGGTAGCTTCAAACGTTTTTAAACCGTGCCAGTTTAGTCATAAAAACGTTTTATAACCAATAACACTCCCTCCCCTCCCTCAAACCCTCCCCCACAACAGAGTTCAATGGCTGAGGTCATGCTTCACATCGTATTCACCACGCTCTCAAAACTGACTTTTGTCGCACTTAGTCACAACTACTTTTCGTTTTCCTTTAAAAGCTGAAATCCCTCAAATATTGCACCATTTGCTATCTAAACGTCCTCCTGAAATTACAAATTTTCGCCAAGGGGGAGGGAGACATCGGTTCCCTTTAGTCCCCTCCCCCAGGCCACAGATCAGTTATGCCCACTTTTTGCCCCCTAGCAAAAAAGTGCATGTGCGGCCTTGTGTATAACCATTTTTCATGGAATGATTTTTTTCCCATTATTTGAGAAATGGCAGACATGAGTTTTGAATTTCAAGGCTGGGTACATGCAGCTGAAAGGGGAATTTTCATGATCCCAGACAGTTCCAATTCTCCCAACTATGCATCTTCTAGCTGCTCCTCCCATAACTGTATGAAGCTCTTCCTTGTGCAAGAATAAACCTGTTTTATTGCTTAAGGCCATGTCCTGGTGAGCATACAAGGCTATAAAATGTAATAAAAGTACTCTCTCTGCCTTGTGTGGAATGTGAGCAACTCTGCATCTTTCAAATTTTCAAACTTTGATGTCAATCAAAGAGCAGTCACCAACTGAGAATTTTGATATACATACACTAAAAATATACTTTGGGGTGATGACTGTCTGTCTTTAAAACACGTGGAAAGTGCCGTTTCCGGCCATCTGGGGGGTTTGTAGAGCTAAAAATTTTCTTGCACGCTCCGCGCCAACGATGGTGGCGCTCCGCTTAGATAATCTTGACAAGCCTGACCCTCGGCGGTACCGCCCCCCCCCCCCATTTGTTACCTAGGTCCCCTAAAAATTTCATCCTAGCTACGCCCCTGTTCTCCCCGGAAAAACTTTGAAATTAAAGTTTTAGATGCCCTTGTTTCCTGGCAGCTGGCGATCAACAATTTTACTCGAAGTGTTATCGTCACCGACAAGTTTCTCGGCAGACGGATCAAGTATTCACTTGCGACAGGATTCCAAGTAGCAGGGCGTGGCAAGAAAGCGCGCGTGTGTTTCTTTTCTTGCGAGTCGCGTGGGTTTACGTGGCAATTCTGGTCACTTCTGTTCTTGTTCTTTTTGCGTTCGCCCGCATCCTCTGGCACGACCTTTTATCTTCTGAGTAAGTTATATTATCTGTTTTTTGAGGGGTGTAAATAATTAAATCAAAGGCCTCAGCAGAAATACCTGATATTATGCAGGCCTAATGTAAGATTTTATCCAAGCATCTTTATACTTTGACTAATTGTCGATGAATATCTGTGTTTATTTCTCCTGACAAGACGTCAGTTAATGTGTGCTAAATATTGGCTCTTGAGTCTTTGCAAAGAAGTCTTGACAGCTTAACCTTCAATTGTGTGCTAATGTATTCGAGGGTTATTCGGAATCCCTTAATTTTCCGTAACAGGTTTACCCCAGTCACCGCAGTTACCTCAGTCACCGCCGTTACCCCAGTCATCGCAGTAACCCCAGTCACCGCTGTTATCCCAGTCGCCCCTGTCGACCCGGCTATAACCACAGTTACCTCATTGTGTGTGAGGCAATAAACGCGCAACGATTCGCAAGTCCCAATAAAGCATTATCATTTTGTAAGTATTTTGAAAGTATTATGATGTGTTTGACGGCATTAAAATAGGGTGACCAGCCAGCGTCCCCGATTTTCGGGGACATCCCCGAATCCAGTTTTCCGTCTCCGATGAACAAGTGTCCCCGAAAATGTCCCCAATTTGAACAAATCATTTGTTCTTGAAGTTTGAAATTTCCCAAGATGTAATAATGGAAATAGGTATAAATCGACATCAATTCAGTTTGTCTGATTTTGTCGTGATACTGAGTTACTGTAAGTCGTCAACTCGACAAAAATGCTGCAAAATGTCGTGATGTCGAGTTATCCTGGCACGATAATTAAACATTTCGCATGTCACCTTATGGCGGGCCACCGTAAAAAAAAAGGTTTGTGAAAGTGTATGTTTGTTTTTTGCTTTCTGCAGAGAATCTTGACAGGTTATTCTTATTTTGTTTCTGTTTATGTCGTATACATGTTTATTTGTGTGCGCCTGAAATGTACAACTTTATTTTGGCCAGCATTTATCATTCATGTAATGCATTATGTTTTTCTGATTGATTTTTGTATTCTTCCAACTTCACCGTGCTTTAATGGCTCGTGTGCAAAATAAAGGGGTGAAACCTGGAATTCGTCTCCATTGTAGTAATTTCTCACACACAGTGACAAAAAGTAGGGCCTAAACTAAAGTTCTAAGGCTGTTTCAAACACCATTTAATATGCTTCGGTATATGCCATGCCGATTTTTATAAGCTATGAGATAACTCGTATTATGGTCATTGAAGATTGCCTTGTGCCAAAAAGACCTGCAGCTCTAGTCTCGCGTTTAAGTCATTGTTGAAAATCCGTAAAACTTTAATCCATTTAAGGTGTTCTTGGCAAGCACCCTCCATAGTATATACGCCTATAGGCTAGGCAAAACGAGGGCATATTCCATCTAAATTAAAAAATAAAAACACTGACTGTTTCTTTGATTTTCTTCTTCTGCTAATTTTATTGACAACCTCTATTTACTACGTCTAAAAGTAACAGTTACGCAGATTCGTCGATCATGCTTCATATATACGCAAAGTGTGTTAGAAAGGAGCTTAAATCACACAGATGACTTATATACTACACATAATAATACCAAAGACATCCGATAAATAGCGATGTGTTACTTGAGTATACGGCGGATTAATAGTACTATTCATTGAGGTTAAAGGTGATCAGTCGTCTTGAAATATTCTTTGTGACGTCAGCCTTTTCTTGACATGTTTCTGCAGTCGTCACTGTTCAAGGATACACCGTACAAGCATGGTATAGCTAATCGGTAAGCAAGAAGAGACGGCTTGTAGCTGTATACCTACTAGCTATACCGATGTCATCATAGCTACTTGTACGGTGTATCCTTGAACAGTGACGACTGCAGAAACATGTCAAGAAAAGGCTGACGTCACAAAGAATATTTCAAGACGACTGATCACCTTTAAGTTTTGTATTTGAACTGTAAGCTAACTGGAACTTATAAGTCAAGTAAACAAAAGCCTGGAAACTTCATTGTCGTATGGGCTGAGGCTAGGGATGTAATCCTCACCTCCACCGCAACCCATCCGCACCCGGAATTGCATGGGGAACCCCAGTTTCTCGGAAAGATGAGTACTGGATAAGACTCATGCAGTTTTGTCGGTTGAGATAGGTTTGTCTCCGGCAAAACTGCTTATTTCAGGTGCAGATCAAGGATTTCATAAAAGAAAGGGGGCTAACTCCATTAAGGCAAAGTTCGCACTTACGAGCCTCAAATGTACGAAACCTCGATAGGAGGGGCGGTCTAGTGAAAAACTTGAACTTAGACACTTAGCCTAAATGGTATTTCCTGTCATCTGGCAATCAAAAATAAGTATACATATTGTACAAGCTTTAGGACCGTCTCAAAATAAGAATGTGGTGCCGAAAAGGGGGTGGGGGGGACTGGAGCCCTGAAGACTCCCCTTTGAATCCGCACCTGTAATCCCCCTCCCCCTTACACATACACACCGGAAAGAATTAGTACAGAATCCTTCAGTTAGCAATGGCATATTTAGTATATTCCGTACACCTGCCATAACATTTGATAGAATAAGACTTGCCAACTCCTTTAATGGTTTTGAGTTAAGCTGAGGGTTCTCCTCATATTGGAAAAATGTTAAATTCTAAAATCACCGTATTTACAATATCTATACATAATGCACAATTTTAGCTACTTCAAGCTCACTCCTCGGGTCAGCATCCCAAAATATGTTTTTATCCTCCTCAAACAGACCCCCACCCCACCCTACCCCACTCCCACAAAAAAGACGTAGGTGCGGTTTCAGCAAGTAGATGAAAATGAGGGATCCAATAAAAATGCCCCTCTTAAAGTAAACTCTGCAGAGTTTATTCAGGAATTTGATTTTATTCTCTTTGTAACAAGATCGCTATTTGTTGCTTTCTCATGTAGCTGTTCACTCCCTCCGACGTGAAACCAGTGTAATACAAATTCAAGGTTAGGCGCAAATCAGGGGACCGTCAACAAAGTCAGAGACAAAAAGTCGGAATGAATTCCCCCAAAAGACTTTGAAAAGTCTACTTAAAGGTGGGAGTTTGCCACTACGAGCTGGCTAGGGCCTCACCTCTACGACCTACGTACGTGTTTAACTTTATATCAAACACGGGAGCAAGTTCCTGTCAACACCATAGGCGGATATACCCCCCCCCCCACACTTTTTAGAAATGCTCCCATTTGCACTTTTTCACACAATTGCCTCGAGAGCCCCCCCCCCCACACACACACACACACATACACATTTCTTCACACAAATCTCCGCTACTGGGGGGAACCTGTTCAAAGGCCACCAGGTTTCAATAGGTATTATACCATTTGAAACCTATTGGCATTTCAACAGGTACCGTATGAGGTAATAATCCACCATTTACCTTCTTTGAGTGAACGAATTTAAAGTCAAGAGGTATCAACAAGTAACTCATATGAAATTAACAGGTACCCATTGGTACCTATTGATATCCTACTAAACTCCTTGATATCACTATTCAAACCTTTTTAACATGTTTCAACAGGACGTTTCTCCCCGGGGAAGTCATGTCCAACAGGTGACAAGCTTGTGGGTGTTTAATACGGAGAGGGGGTTCTTTCCTCGATCATGATGTGACTAGCACTGTTCCATCCAGTGTACAGGTCATAATTTCCATAGCCGTTACAGTTTCCAACATGAAATCCAATTGTGTAGCTCCCTGCAGATAAACCGTCACAGTGACCTGTTGCATGTAAGGAAAAGTGAGACTAACCGTCATTTGGGGTAGGGGACAAAGAAAAGGGTTTTTATTTTTCATGCAAATTGTATCCTACAAAAAGGTAAAAAACAGTTTAATAAAGCAAATGGCGGGCATGAAGGCTGATTAAATTTTAAGCAACAACTAAACATGTCCACTCAAACTTCTGAAACAAACGTGACACACCTACTGAACTAAAATTTCATCAAATGCACTAGCTGTACACTTCACACTGTGTGAAATGAAGCCGAAACGCACCCTCTTACTGCCATTATTGTAAGCTTATTTAGTCGTTACCCATGCGTTTATTGTAGTGAGCTACCTTGTAATGCCGATGGTCACAATAAATTATCTTTTAAATAGAACAATCTTCGCCTGAGTAAAGGTGCGTTCACACCAAAAACGCGCGATTCCCGCAAAACAGAGGGTTCACACTGCAGCGGGAAAACGCGACGGTTCCCGCAGCGGGCTTTTGACAGTCACTTGTAAAATAGCCTACACCGAAAATGATGTGGGTTGCTGGCTCTTTTTGTACATGCACGGGCCAAAAATATATCAATAATTAAAAAGGGAAATGTAAACTATGTTTTGGTAAACAAAATTTACAAATCAACAACTGCTTAGTCAAATGGGAAGGGAAGGAGACGACATGGATACTATTTGTAATGAAAATGAGATAACACCTTAAAGGGGCTTATTGAGTTGGTTTACTAAATTCATGATTTTTCTCACACCTGTTGAAATTTACTCACATCTTGATAGTAAATGGTCAAACTAAGGGGTTCTGCACATCTGGTACACAACTGAAATGGCTATGATAGGGTAATTAATGGTTAAAATCATTTATTACAAATTCGTGACCAGACACTTTTTACCATTAGGTATTAATCATATGCAACCCCTGTCCACAAAAACTACAATTTCTCACATTTTCGGTAACTATAAGAAGTAATACATGAGCCTAATGAGGCTAATTAGAAACATTTTAATGCAATCGTTTCCTTCAAACTCGTCACAAAATAATGGATATCATTCCAATAAGCCCGTTTCAGCAGTTTTTAAAGTGTGATTCTTTTTGGTCGCGCATCAGCATGACACAATCTTGGACAGTACTAAGATAACAGTTACTGTATACGCCTTTCTTCTCTTTGAACAACTTAAGTACAATATTTATGTCAAATCTTAATGAAATAACCCCAGTTTTATACGTCGAAGAAGCTTAATCAAACATCATCAACAATCCAAAGTTGGCATTTGTAAAAAAAGGGGGATTGGTGGTGGTGGTGGGGTTGTTTATTGCATAGACCTATGTAACTATTCAAAGACATTTTAAGGTACTGAAGTCTGAAATACTTCATTCTAATGCTCGCAATTTTGTGAAGACCCCATAGCTCCTTCAAGCTTCTACCCCGTAGCCCCTGTATTTGCCTCTAGATCCGTACCCATAAAAGTCATTGAATTACAGCGCATGGACAGAAACTTTGGGGTGCGACTCATTCCTTCCTGCATAAATGAAAATTATTTTTTTTCCCTCCAAAAAAGCTACCCTGCAAAACATACGGCAAATCATACAGTGTAGGAATAGAGATATTACTTTGCACTAGCCTAGCCTAACAAATGAAGATTTCTTTGCCTATTTCACTTTATAACAATGCCTAAAAACCATTGCATTCCTAATTAGAACTAATTTTGTCACAAAAACTTCGGAATTTTCTTTCAGCTTCAACATTCAAACTTTTAACTCTCCGACATATCTTCCCAGGCATCATGCTCTGCAGTCTGCACAGCACAATGGAAAAATCCAAACACCTGTGTGCCAAGAACCCTATTGTATGGCGAGCTATCATTGTTCTCCGGACAAAAATCGCAGGATTCCCGCTGTGAATCAGCCTGAAGGTGCGTTCATATCATCTTCCGCGTAGGCTATTTTACAAGTGACTATCAAAAGTCCGCTGCGGGAACCGTCGCGTTTTCCCGCTGCAGTGCGAACCCTCTGCAAAACGCAGCAGATTTCGATTTTGGTGTGAACGCACCTTTAGAGTGCATGCTGCAAGCGGGCAAAAAGAGATGTACGTTCCCTGGCTCTGCGTGCAATACACTAAGCTTTTCACGGCACTGAAGACTCCAACATGTAGCATATATAGGTTACTGTTTTTGTACCTGTTTAAGCACATCTTTTTCATGGGGTCAAAAGAAAAGAATTTAAATAATGCAACATTTTTATGAAGTATAAGATGAGAAATATTGGTAAGGCAGTATCAGCATATTAGGTAAATTTTGCCGATACCGATACTCCAAGAAAATGGGTAAGATCGGCCGATACCGATACTGAATATCGATGATCGGTCCAACACTACACCGTATAAAAACAGTGTTTATGAATTAAACACTTTGCTAAACACTTTTTTGCCCCCACTTTGGAAACACGTTTACACTCTAAGCACGTTTAGGAATTAAACACATAATGTTTAGGAATTAAACACATAATGTTTAGGAATTAAACATGTGTGTTTAGCAATTAAACGTGTTTCCAAAGTGGGGGCAAAAATTGTGTTTAATTCCTAAACACGTTTTTCAGAGTGTAGTCATAAATACGTTTCACCTTTGCCAAGAAGCCATAAAAATGTTGGTTTTGTGGAACACTTGAAAACTCTCAAATGATAGCATTGTTCTGGATCTCAGCATCTTCGAAAACATTTTTTTTTCATTGGGAAAGGAAAATGTCTGTAACTCAGAATGGCAATTCACCACCTCTTCAAATAGGTCAGTCAGAAGTCCCACTACAGCTTTGACGAACTATTTGATGATTGTTTTAAAATAATTGAAACGGTAGTTCAAAATTAACATTCAAGCAACTAGGTTCAAAAGCCAACGAGCCAATACATCATTTTTGCCCCTCCTCGTTCGTCGCGCAACTTCTACTGTTTGAAATTGATCACTGACTGGATATTCCTTGGAACTTTCAACCAATTCAATCTTCGTCACACACTGATCTAGCTTTGAATTAAAATATATCGCATAACTTACATTAATCCTCACACACGCCGGGCACGCGTGGCTTTAGAAGACTAAGCATGCAAGCAGTAAGCGACTATTACAAGTGATCAATGAGAGACATTGAAGGTGCAAGCCTTTAGTATCTTTTCAACACTCTCTGCAAAGATCGATGCTCTTTTTCATCTTCCAAACCCCCTCACAAACATTTAGGTAAATCCACTTAACAAGACGAATAATGTTCAACGCCAACGATTGAATGGCAGAAGTATCATCATAAAGGGTAGGCAAAGTAACAATACTTATACTGTACTGTTACGTGTTTGGTCATCAAAGAAAAGAGAACTGAGACTTTAGTCAAACAGCTTTAAGTAGTATTAACCAGATTAAGGGCCTTAAGAAATAAAAAGTGAGCTAAATGGCAAGTTTTTCTGATCCCATCTTTATTTCTGTGAGCATAAGCACGTGGAAGGTGAACATTACAACCACGCTCTGCAATAAGATGGGTGCATGCAGAGGACCATTCCGAATACTGTATATGTAACGTCAAGGAGAGAGCCTAGTTGAAAAAGGAGAGGTAGGCAATTCCATTTCTTTTCTGTGTGTTTGTTCAACGTGTTTGTATGGGTGTTATATGAGCTAACTAGGTTTTCTAGGTTTTTCAACTGTAGGTTTTCAAAAGAGATGGAAAAAAGACAGCATGCGGCCCGCGAGACCATTTCATCCGGTCCGAGGAGCAATTCATAAATGTAACATCAGAATCACCTGAATTTAATTTGTTGATCATCCTTTAGCTTACCCTTTGTCTTGTTTATGTTTTTTTGGATATTTCAAGTAAATACGATACCAGTGTATTTACCTAACCATAGTATATACACAATAAAACATAAATACCGTTTCGATAGACATTAATCAAGTGCGTAATACCAAAAGCAACGCAAACTTTGGGTGGGAGACATAGCATCGAAATGAAGTGCACTATCACATGTACAGGTCTACCTATAACTGTGCGAAGCTCAATCAGCATTGTGGTTTGTTCCTGTTGATTTCGGGGGTCAGACATCCTACCTTATGAAGAGTGACTTAAAAGTTAATAAGTGAATAATTTTGAAATGTAAAGTGGAAAGAATGAAGTTGCTTCACAAAGGCGACTTTTTCGCGCACTCCGCGCGCAATTTTCGTACGTCTTCGTTCATTGTTCTTCATACATATTAAATAAATAGACAAATGGTCGTATTGTGATACTTCTGGCTCAATCCCCATTGAGTGATTCCCCCAACTGTCCACGGAGGTGGGGTATGCCCGGCCCCTTTTAAACACGCCACTGACCCTGACCCCTCCTAGTTTATCCTGACCCCCTAGTTTACTCTCACTTACCAAAGACAACTTTCGGTCGATGTAAGTTGTAGCTGCTCAAACCGCCACCGTATATGACAGCCTCAATCTTATTTGGGTTAGAACACTCATTACCGTTGAAAGTGAAGTACCACCTTCCACAGGCACCATTGGTGTATGCAACTCGCAAGTTACCAGACCAAGAAACGAACAGGGCTGTGTCGTCATACTCTTTGGTGAAACTGCAGGTCTACGATGTCAGAAAAGTGCCAATTTATAAAGAGTGATTTATACTATCGTCGTATTAGGCTGGTTGATTGAAATGTCAAAACTCGAAACTGGCAAGAAGACCCACCAGTAATTGATAAACGCCACAGCTCAAAATTTAAAGAGCGTGCCACTGAGGCTGTTTAGTGTGACGTCTCACTCTACGAAGGATGTGACGTCATACTGTGTTTCCCTTCCAATTTCGAGTAAAGACGTCACATTTCACCACTTTAATATAAAAAGCAGTTGGTAAACAGTATATACGCGACGCCGGTGACAGGTCACGGAATTATTTAAAAGCAATAGGCAGTCGCCCCTAAATTTTCTGTGAAAAATCAGCAAACTCTTGCAAATCTCCTCTTATGCATTACAAGTAAGTCTGAAGACGTTTTGAACATAACTATTACAAACAATAGGTAAAGCGAGGAGAAATTCTCTCTGAATTTCACAATTCACTAACGAAAATATTGTCACATGATCAAAATAGGCCATTCATGAACTAGAGTGACCGGGCATACTCTCTCTGATTAGGATGGCTGCATTTTCCCTTTAAGGACGAATGATTTTCATAAATTTCCACACAAATCGTGAAATATGAAAAAAGTGTAGCTGATCCCAACCGCACTGGGGAAAAATATGCTGACGACTGAATAGAAGTCGTCTTCAACGCTCAAGCACCACCCCTCCCCTACCCCTTACCTAGCCCACCTTGGGGTAATTGGTTTCTTTTCGATAATTTTTTGCTTTATTAGCAAATTGTGTAAAATGCCCCAAACACTGTAGATTTAAAGGGCCCCTGAAAGGCGGCTGACTAAAAACCATGATGCTAGACAGATTGAATTCATGATCCCTTTCCCACCTTATCTTAACTCCTGTGTATGCAAAATACAAGAAATATGCCAGGGCTGGATAAAGGCGCAAACTAAACAAGATGCAGCTTAGGGCCCTTCAATCCACAGGGGTCCCCCAAAACATGTCCGTACCTATCGTGCAATATTCGCTACCTGTGCTTTGTAGTAAGTCCAGAAAGAGACCCAAGCTTCATGTAGGGCCTCACTTAGTCTAAAACCAACTCGGCAGATTATCACTTTACATATTTACCCTATGTATATATAGTCTATACATTGCGAATTTAGAGGCCGACTTGACTCTTTGGTGACGTAACGTCCTAGACTCCATCATATTACGATTATACTATAGAAAATGGCTAAACTGTTACATAATCATACCACAACTTGGGCGTTATCATTGCCGTTGTTCATATGATACCAGGAGCAGTGCTTCCAATTGGTGGACACGATGGCGGGAGGTCCTGTATCACCTTTGTTACCACGTGGGCCTTGGTATCCCTTCGGTCCATCCGCCCCGGCAGCACATTCCTGCAGCATGCAGAGAAAATAAGACGGTAGAAATGAGACTATGACTAACATATCCATTATACAAATGCCTCAAATAACACCAGATATCATCCGGCCTTCACATTTTTCCAGGGCCCTTAAGTGAGCCCAAGACCCCCTGCCTCTAGGTCTTCACGGGGTCATACCCCCCTAATTTTAAGAAGCGTTTGACGCTCATGTTTTTAACGTGCAAACAATAAAAAGGGAGGATACTTAGATTAGCTTCATCCCATAAGCTAATACCAACTACCAGCAGGCGCGGATCCAGATGGAGGTTTGCGGCATCAGCCCACTTTTCGGCACCACTTACATTTTGAGACGGGCCCCAAACTGCTCTGCATAATTTATGTATACTTGTTTTGATTACCATATCTAGGAAATACCATGAAACAGTGCTTAACCGGGGAGTTGTTAGCAACTCCCTGCCCAGACGTATTAAGCAATAAATAGCTCCATAGTTCTAAATAGAGTTGATAACTGCACTTTGATTGACATTCATATACACCAATATAATTCCACTTTAGTTGTTCAACCATGAATTTTACAGTCAGCTGTGTTCCCAGTTGAGCTCACACACAGTTGTGTGCCAGTATGGCCTCAGGCAATTGACACTCAGTGCCGACTACTGTGGCTCTGCCTTGGGGTTGTACTAGACAGGCATTTTTTTTTAAACTGGAGGAGGCTAGACGTAAACTTAGTAGGGAGACTTTTTTCACCGTCTGGGGTGAGGACCTTTAATTTCAATTTTTCCCCAGATCCATTGGGCGGGGATCACGGGGGGCGGACAGGGGGACATGTCCCCCAATATTTTTAGGGGGGACATAATATCAAATGTCCTCCCAACTTATCCAGAGCAGTGGTTCTCAAACGCAGCCCTTAGGGTCGCATGCGGCCCACAGGCCCTGTTGGTGCGGCCCCTGAATTAATTTTAGGTTTTCAGAAAAGAAATCATATTCGACTAGAACAAAAACGTAGGAAAGTAGGAAATTAAATTATGTAATATAAAGTGACTATTAACTCCTTCCAAGTTTGCTCCCCTGAAGGGAAGGGGGGGGGCTAGGTTGCCTACGTAACAGGTTGTGCGTTATATTCCTTGTTCAGTCATATCCAGCCAAAACTAATTTCGTGTGCCTTGTTGTTGATAATCATGTTATGTACACGGTGGCATGTGTTTATGTAGAGGTGAATTGCGGGATGGTTGTATTTGTCAGTTTGTGGTGACATGCTTGTAGCAAAGTTAAGTCCCGGATTTTTTATTGCGACCTGAGGTGACTGTGCACTTGAAAAACGTATTGTGTTGACAGTGGCGTAACCAGCGGGGTGGCCGGGGGGGCAACTTGCCCCCCTGGACACAAAAAAAGCGGGAAGGGGAGCAAAAAACGGGAAGGGAAAAAAGGGAAGAAAAGAAAGGAAAAAGAGGGAAGAAGAGAAAGAGAAGGAAGAAGAGAAAAAGAAGGAAAAGGAAAGAAAGGAAAAGAAAAACAGGAGAAAGGGAAAAAGAAGAGGAGAAAGGGGAAAGGAAAGAAGGAAAGAAAAGAAAGGAGGAAAAAAGAGAAAGGAAAAATGAAGTTAAGAAAGGGAAAATGCAATAAAGGAGCTAAAAATGAAAGACAAAAAACTACAGACACAAAGCTCTCGTTGGTACTGTCGGTACGAAGCGCTTAAAGCTGTGAAGGAACTGTACCCTGCACTCTTATTAGCTCTGGAAAACATTGTAAATGACGAAAGATCTGCTTATAGTAATGCAGATGCAAAAGGGTTACTTGAATATTTTAATAAATTGGAGTGCCTAGTTATGATTAAATTGCGGACAAATTTTGAGCGAAGTACAAAGTTTCGTTTTACCCATTTTTGGTCTTGAGAGGACAACTTCTCTAATAAAAACCTAAAATTTTCGGCGCGCTTCGCGCGCAGGAGAGACATTCTGGTTTCTTCAATAGTTTCATTCTACATCACTAGATAGCGCAAGTCCCTTCCCCTTACCATAACACGTAGGAAAAGTACACAGTTTATGTAGAGGTCGTAAACTTCATCCCATATTGCAAAGCCTAGCTACTGTTCTCTTCTTGTGTGCCATGCGGTACGGCTAGTTGGTGAAGGACTCACCGAGCAATATTTGGCTATTTCATCGGATAGTCGAGGTAGTTTCGATACAATGCATATTATCTCCTATACGGTCTAGAACCCCTACACTACAGCTTTTCTTTCTTATTGTTTTTAATAATTACATAGGCCTATTTTTTTTTTTTTTTTTTTTGTGAAAAATGACCCGAAAAATTTTCGCGCGGTTCACGCGCTTTGCAGTTTTATAGTTTAGATTCCGGAAAAAACATTTAATCAACTCGGAACTTAGCTTTTCTAGTATATACAAATTTTAAGCAATATATGACCAGAATGAAATGGAGGCTAGTACACAGGCTTTCTTCAAATTCGACCTCACCAATACTCCACGGCATTGGGGCTGTCGGAGTTTCGGGTCGTTGGCCGTTGGCCGGGCAAATCGTGGGGCTACCTCTACTCAACTTAATAATAAGTTAACAGATTCTGGCTGTAGAAACTCTCAGTTCCAACTAATCCACTGAAATGCATGGGGGATAACTCAACGCTGAATAATTTTGAATGAAGTCGGATAGATTGTAACAGACTTAAAGTGTTAAATTCAAATCAAACTTTACAAAATTTGCACAAAAAGGACACATCTTTATCAAAAATCCTGGCAAGCGCCACTTCCGGTGATTTGGGATGTATTAAAATCTCAGATTTTCTCAGTACGCTAGGTCCACGCAAACCTATGGTGGCGCTTTGCTTAGAGATAGTAAATGGGGTTCAAACTTCCAGTCTTCGAACCCCAAGTCCAGGCCAGCTCAACTAATCCGTCCTCACAGAAATGTGTTTTATAAAAAAAAATCAAATCAAGGTTTACATTTTTGCACGATGGTTGCTATCAAGCCTGACAAGTGCCATTTCCGGCTATCTGGGACGTATTCAAATCTCAAATTTTCTTGGTACGCTCCACGCCAACCTACATATACCCACATATACCCACATATAGTCCACATTTAAGAATTTCCAATGTCCTGCGAGGGGACCTATCACGTGTAAGAACATTAAGTGTGTAACTTCAACGTTTAGAAAAATATTTATTTTGATATGTTTGTCATGTTGACATTTGCATTGTTAAATTTGAGTTTGTGCAAATTTTTCATTTTGCCTGAACTAAGACACCATGACGTAAGTGTTCACCATATTGCATATATTTTTGCATGCATTTAGGATGTAAAAATTCACAATTCTTTTCAGGTGGGTGGTTAGCCTGCGGAGCAGACTCTGTAGCGGCCTCCAAAAGATGGCGCTCTCTCAGAAATCATAATACACCTCCTGTATATATTCTATACAGTATTGTATTGTATTAAACTTCGTCTGTAAACTGTACATTAACATTAGGGGTAAGCAAATATTAAGATTTGTACTTGTAGCTGATAAAACTCAACAATAGCCTGCTTTCAGCAGGCTAGGTGGTGGTGGGGAGTCCAGAACACTTCCCTTAAAGGGGAATTTTCATGATCCCAGACAGTTCCAATTCTCCCAACTATGCATCTTCTAGCTCCTCCCATAACTGTATGAGGCTCTTCCTTGTGCAAGAATAAACCTGTTTTATTGCTTAAAGCCATGTCCTGGTGAGCATACAAGGCTATAAAATGTAATAAAAGTACTCTCTCTGCCTTGTGTGGAATGTGAGCTACTCTGCATCTTTCAAATTTTCAAACTTTGATGTCAATCAAAGAGCAGTCACCAACTGAGAATTTTGATATACATACACTAAAAATATACTTTGGGGTGATGACTGTCTGCCTTTAAGGCCCTAAGACACCCACAGACTGGCAGTCTGAGACTGCCACAGTTTACTTCAGCTCAACAAGTACCCGCAGAATCGG
This sequence comes from Holothuria leucospilota, assembly GCA_029531755.1. NCBI lineage: Eukaryota > Metazoa > Echinodermata > Holothuroidea > Aspidochirotida > Holothuriidae > Holothuria > Holothuria leucospilota. The sequence continues at coordinate 40,716,763 of CM055964.1, forward strand.
AAATTTTCCGGGAAACCTCCTGAGCCTTGCCCCCCCCCCCCCGGACAGTCAGGTCTGGTTACGCCCCTGTGTGTTGAACGTTTGTTGATTGCGTGCGTGTTGAAATAAAAATTTCTTGAAGTATATTTCGGTACTAACAATGGTTTGCGACGTTTTGTATAAACTCGCTCTTTCCATAGCTCTGTAAGATGAACTATAACCATTCAATCAGAGCTTTTTTTCGGCTTTTGGGAATGTGGCCCTCGAACTCAGCAGACACACTTCTTTATCTGACCGTGGTTTAGAATAACTCTAATCAAGAGCTTCCTCACATACTGGTCACTAACGAAGAATAAGTACAGAACTGTTGTGACTTCATCAGTTTCAGAGAGCGGTCAGTTTTCGTCAGCAACCTACTTAGTTTGGAATGCCAGATGTGTTTCTCCTATACCCCAAACCGACACATAGTAAACATCAAAATGACCATACTTGTGACTCATGCATGCTAGACGCAGAATTGTAGATGGGTGGCGCCAGTTGGGGGAGGTGCAAGGGGCTATGGTCGGAAGCCTTAAGCCTAATGGGTACGACAAAGTATGTAATCCCCCGACGACCACAAGCCACAGCAACAAACTTCTTGATTTTGCGCTGAGTAGGGCATATTGCCCATTAAAGACCACTATTTTTCATTCTTACTTCAATATTAATCCCAAACTTTCGGGGCGCTTCGCGCGCCAAAAAATTGCGTTTGCCATCCTTTCGGCAACTTGGAAGCTCCGTCGGGGAGCTTGGCCACCACTTGGTACCCCGCCTTCCTGATTGAACAGTCAAATTTGTTGTGAAAGCGTGCGATTTCCTACCATCTAGAGCGCCTGGAAAGCAAAATTTCTGACCTCAGCTCCAACCATGGTGGGGCTGAGGTCAGGTTGTTCCTGTTGGACGCTGCAAAAGTGAAAACTGCCCTCTTAAGGAATCGCTTCCTATGAAAATTTCGTACCTCTGCCTCTGTTTGCGGTAGATACAGCTGGTTTCGGGACCTCTTAAGTGTGGGCCTCGCCCTTTCCAATTATTGTCCTCTCTCTAAGCCCAAGATCCTCCCCCATGCGGCCCTCGAACTCTTTGAAGCCTCTCCATTTGGCCCTCACCCTCAAAAAGTTTGAGAACCACTGATTTAGAGGTACACAGAAAAAATAATGTTGTAACACACATTTTCGATGTGAATAATTGTGAAATTAGTCTATTCATGGCAGCTGGGGAGAAATTCAGATCAGAAATATGTGATCTGTGTCCTCTAGAATTCACCAAATCGCTTGGCTCCCAGGGGCGACGTCCCTGGACCACAACAGGGCACCTACGGTGGTCCCCTCTACCAGTGGAGTATTTAGGGGGCCTTTGGGACATGACATCCCTCACTGATGCCGATACTTTTTAGTTTCTAAAATTACGTAAATTTTTAACACAAATTTTACCTCAAAAGGTAGCATATGTGGCTCCAGATTGCCTGTAAGGACACCTAATTTTTCAAAACTTTTCAAATGGGAGGGGGACACCCCATTGGGCCATGGTCCCCATCACTGATGCCGATTTTTTGTTTTAGTTCTTAATAATACGTAAAGTTTTTAACACAAATTTTACTTCAAAAAGTAGCAGATATGACACCAGATTGCATGTAAGGACACCTATTTTCCAAAAATTTTCAAAGGGAAGGGGAAACCCCTCCCAAGAACGGCGATCACACAACATACTGCATGCCCTCCGTGAGAGAAATCCTGTCTACGTCACTGCCATATACCCCTGGCCGGAGGCCCAAATTAAGTGTCCACCCAAGCAAGTGTCCCCCAATAATTTTAACAGATCGCCTCCCTTGCCCAGATCCCTCCCCCCCCCCCGCACATCGAGGCTTCCTACATTGGACGCTCGTAGGTTTTAACCTGGCCCTAGTGGAGTTAGCCCCCTTTTGTAAAACCCTGGACCCACTCCTAACCGGTGCTCTAAAACATGCAGGGGAAACTTTGCTCTCCTGAATCTCTTCCGAGGCGGAGCCAAGCACCACACCAGGGATCATAAAGTGGTGAAACCTCCATAAGGACTATATGTACTTGCACGAAATTTTCATTAATACTTAATATCAGAATTTTCTGCCCACCTCGCAAGTTCACCATGCAAGAGTGGTCTCGGCGAGCAATAGGCACCCTTTTTTTCTCATTCAATGCTAAAGAAATTGCAGGACGTATTTTATAATTATAATTTAGGGCACTTTTAACCCAGTAAATCACATACAAGGGTTTCTTTTTCCAAATTTTCAAGCCGAAGACCCGGATCCTCAGCCGTAGATGAACCTCCGATGCCTAATGTAAAGTTTTCCCTTCAGCGGCACACCTGGAAGGTAGCAGATATGGCACCAGATTGCATGTAAGGACACCTAATTTTCCAAAAATTTTCAAAGGGAAGGGGGAAAACCTCCCCAGAACGGCGATCACCCAACATACTGCATGCCCCCCGTAAGAGTATTGGGCAGCATGAGTGGATTTGTCGTTCTATAGCCCAAATGCAAACCTTAACATTATCCGTCGTCCCACCCACACCGTCATCCCCCTCCCCCGCGAGTCTTTTTATCTTTAGCGTAAGGTAGGCTAACAAAAACGCGGTTCATGGTGATTTTATTTTAATGATCTGCTAAGTGAGCATCCAATGCCGTTTAAAGGTAGTTAAATATTTCATTGTAATGGCCTCAATTTTGCAAATACCCCAAAGCCTCCGGGGCTTCTTCCCTGGCGTGTTACCGGAAAGTTCTTCCTGGACCCACCAGGGAACCTATGGTGGCCCCTGGACCTCAACGCTTATAATGGGGCGCTTTGTCACCTCTAGAGCGGCTCAGTCCTTTACGCTGGTGTACCCTCCAGAGAAACGTTGTGTCCCCCAGTGTCCCCGACCACTTTAAAAAGTTTAGCGACGCCACTACTCCCATTTTTTGGAAAGCAGAAATTACTTTTGCAATTTAACAGATCTCTCCCCTTGTAAAAATATTTCTCTTTGAAGCCCTCTGGCCTCCTTCAGCAATTTGTTTGGCCACGAGCCTATAAGTCTCAAATAAGATTGAATTAAATCCATACGATCCATAGTTACATTATATCAACTGCACTGACTGGTAGATATAGCACCTCCGTGTGCTTGCCCTTATTTGTTCTTTTAATGTTTACGGTGTTACTAAACGGTGGTCTACTGGCGGTATGATGCAATCACCATGTTGAAATGCAACCGATTTATTCAATATGATGCCTATTTTAACTTATGGTAACCATGCAGAATATTTAGGCATAATTGATGGAACCTTAAGGAACGGAAATTATGTTATGATCACGTCGAAAAAAACAAAGAAGATTAGAAGAGCTGCCCACATGATTACGTGAACAAAAGTGACCAATCTTACTTTAAACTTACATCTAAATTAACTTCTCTTTGGTAAACTTCTACGACGTCGCTTCCAACTAAGGTACACATACTACACAATGATAAAATCAAAGAAAAGTAGAACAATCTCCCGTAGCAAAGGTAACCTGTCTCCATTTTTTAAGTCAAGATTGTTGGCTTTACACTGCTGGGATGTCCATCCCAATCATTGGCTTCTGATAGGGTAGGGTTCTGACTAATCTGCTTCATAGGGGTTGGCACCTTCGAAAAAGAAAGAACGCCTTTTCATCACGCTATTGATCTTTTAGCCGAAGGACCCCACTCACAGAGCACTCTAAATGTTACTGTATTGGATTCTATTGTCTTGCTGAGTAATTTCTTTATATTGATTCACTTTCTTGTTTTGTGTTTTGTCGTTATGTACCACTGGCACGTAGGCCCACTACACGAAAGAACTGCTTTTGTTCGGTTATGCCTGGTCACTACAGTATGCTGAAGTGCAATAGGATTGCCTTACGCTCTTACCATCGAGACCATCATAAGCCAGTTGCCCAGGACGAATGACGTAAGGGCCTGAGCTTGGAGGGCTACTTAGAACAGTGGTAGATGAGAAAAAATATTGCGGCATTACTGAAATTTGGGGGAGAGCGCATTGTCCTTGTTATTGCTCCCTTGGGCTGCTGATCCCCTTATGTCAATCAAACAGCGCATTCCACTTACGTCCCTTTTTTGCGCAATTTAAAGGGAAAATGCAGTCACCCCAACTTGAAGTAGTGAAGTAGTCTGTCCTGTTCCATGATTGGCTCTTGAGAGTCATGTGACAATATTTTTTCTCCTCAAATGTGAAATTTACTAGAAGTAACTGATTGGTTTACCTTGACTATGCAATATTAAAGTCCTAAAATATTATGAAAGATACTTTGAAGAGAAATAAGAAGACAACTGTGAGATTTAGCTGTTGCTTCAAAATAAGTTTGGGGCGACTGCTCTTGCCCTTTAAGAAAGTTAAAATGTTAAAACGTTTAAACTGGAGACCAGATGACCATCATTTTGGGTTGACAGTCCCTCATTTCACTTTTTCTTCCACCACTAGCAGTTTTAACAAATGTTAAATTAACAAGAGTCTCGATTAACAAGTGTCCCCAAACATGTCCAACATTACAGAAAAAAAACACCGAAGTTAAAATGTTTCATTTGTTCACGTCAAATGTGGAATCGTTAGAAACGTTAGGCTACTCCCGTAACTGTTGAACTTGAATTATACCTAATGCGAATCTAGGAAAATTTGGAAAGCTACTACAAGCTAATGAAATATAGGAAGGAACAAATCATATAGAATTTCATTTATTTATTACCTTTAAAGACCATTTCTCTTGAAAAACATTGAACCTAAAAACTGAATGAGGAATGGCACATGCAGGGCCGTAGCTAGGGTCATATGTTTGGGGGGGGGTGTGAAGGTCCCAAATTCCGACTGGATAGATATATTTTCCAACTGAATGGTGGCGCGTTAATTGCACCATTTTTTTATGCGCCCTGCGTTTACATACAGCAGTGGGGATCCTTCCTTTGTCACTACATAAGGTGCCGTCGTGAGGGAGGGGTCTAAGAGGAGGGGTCAAATTGACCCCTCCCCTTTGAGAAATTTTTGTTAATTTAAGGTTTCTTAGATGCAAAATGGAGCTATCTTTGGGATATGTTTGGAGCTGATCAATATAGCTAGAAAATGTCAATAATTAAATGAATTCTAATTTTTCCGACTGGCTTGATTCTTTTTCCAAATGAGTGGCGGCCCGTAAATTGCATTTTCGTTTTTATAGGCGTTACTTTTGTATGATACAGCAGTGGTGATCCTTCTTTGTCACTTCATAAAGGTGCCGTCCTGGGGGTTAGGCCTAAGGGGAGGGGTGAGAAATGTTTGTTAAGGTAAGGTTGCTTAGATGCAAAATGGTGCTATCTTGGGATACTTTTGGAACTGATCATATATGGCTGGAAAATGTCCATATTTAGTGAATACTAAGAGTTGGTGAAAGTAGAAAGTATGTTTTCTAAGAGAAGAATACGTTGTCAAAAAACCTCCTGAAGCCCCCCCCCCTTTTTGACTACTTTAATGCCTCTATTCTGGCATCTAATGCTAGCATATACCTGTATAGGCCTCCTAGAAGCTCTGGATCAATTATATAAAATGGGGCAATGACTGACATCTAAATAATAATATAAAGTATGACGCCAAGCACTTTACATCTATCGTATTTTTACCAATTTTGAACGAAAATCCAGACGAACAGCTTCCAGCAATGGGGAATGGGCGGGAACGAAAGAATAGGTGCAGAAAAATGATACTAGACCTCCCAGACAGGTATGGCAAAAGGGGTTTAGGACTAACAAGCACCTTTTCAGTATGTACACCTATTTTATGCTATTAAAGTTCACTGGTACGTTGTGCTTATAATGTTCATAAGTGATGCAACGTGGATTGTGAGGATTGCGCGCGAAGCGCGCCGAAATTTAGGGGGTATACTTCAATGCAAAAATGAAAAACCTGCACGCAGGCTCAGCCGGGGGTGGTGCTTTGATTTGCCGACATGGGGGAAGCGCCCGACTGGGGGCCAGCTACTCTAAGTCCCGACAAATGCAATGGGTTGCCGAACTCAAAATATAAGGCGCGCGAAGGGCGCCGAAAAATTTGGGGTTATATTGAATTTTCATTAAGGAAAGTTGAAAAAGTTTGGGCTTTTATTGAAGAATCTCGACAAAACCAAGAAATTTGTTCGCGTGACTGCATGGTCGTCGTCGGGGACTATATTCTTCATCTTACCCATTAAGGGTCTCCTACGAAACTGAAAGATATTTTTCTTACAAAATATGTTTGCCACGATGGCGAGGCTGAAGAAAGAATCTTCTAAAAGTTAGGAAAAAGAGGATAGAACTTCGCAATGATGCATTTTCGTGTTTCTCTAGAATCACGCCTACACGGAAGAACAACATTTGTGGAAACGTTGAAATCTAATATGTTTGAAACGGGGGGCGTTACCACTAGATAGAACTAAAGATGAAAGCGCTCGTAGCGCGCGAAATTTTTTTGAAGTTATAGAAAGAGTCGTTACAGAACTTATTGGGTACGGGCCTGATAAATAGACATTTTGAATATTTTCTAAGTATATCTATGTCTTCATCAATATTAGTCTATAAAAAATCTGGGGAGGGAAATCTGGGGAGGGGGGGCTAAAGCGCCCTAGCTCCCATAGAACTGTGTCTGGTATAATTACCTTAATAATGTTCATGAGGTTGATTGAAAATCGTGACGCATGCGCGCGAAGCGCGCCCAAATTTTCATTAAATAAGATTTCCATAATAAAACCTGCGTTCAGAATCTCCATTGAGATACTTTCAATTGCCCAAAAAACCAACATACCACTCAAAAAGCCAGTCTTTTATCTGGTAATTTGTAAACAGCTTTCAACTTCTGCTGTTGTGCTTCTCCGAAAGTTGCTATCGGAAGATATTGATAATAAGAAAAACACTGAGGTAAGGTTTGAAGCACGCGGAGCGCGCGAAAATTTTGAGAGTTTGAGAAGAATTTGCGAAAAAAGGACAGCTTTGATTTGATTTTACGTGAGGAAAATAACGTTTGGTATTATTCTCACTTGGTCTAGTTGGAAAATATATACAAAGTTGACATAGGCTCAGTCGGAAAAATGTGCTAGACTGAGATATCAGAAATTCCAACTGGCATTTCAGATTTTCCGACTATCGTCGCTCTGACGAACTTTGGGGTGAGACACCCCCCACACCCCCCGGTCGCGACGGCCCTGCATGAACCCCCCGGCCCATAGACACACAACAGCAGGCTGGCAGGAGGAAAGCTTGGCCCTGCTCTGCGAGTTTTGGCTTAGACAACTGCTGTCGCCGTCGAAAATGTTGTGTTAGACTTTCCCTAATAAGAAAAGTCTTGCGACATAAGTATTTGGAAGATATTAATTTATCAGAATAATCTGCCTCAAATTTTTCCATTATACATAGGGGTGGGAAGGTATTTTGGAGTGGGGCGAAATTAAAATGTATGGTCAGTGGCTCTTGAAGGGTTTGTGATACTATCTAAGCCGAGCGCTACCATGTATTAGCGCGTAGCGTGCCGTGAAATTTTTTGCCTAAGATAGCTCTCAAATTGCCGGAATGACACTTCCCAAAGCTTGATAGGGCATGTCAATATTCTTCATTTTGAGATGTCATACTTTGAAAATTTAGTATACTTCCAAAAGAATGCTGAATTAACATTTCGATACAAGCATAATCCGGGGTAGGGAACTCTTCCTACCAAAGGCTAATTGGACAGTCTTTGGAGAGAGATCTGAGAGGAAGAATCGCCCCTCCCCTTTGAAAACTTTTGCCCTTAGAAGGGGAGCTTAGATTCAAAATGGTGCTATGTTTTATTATATTTTATCTACTGATGTGTGCTCCTGCACTAGAAATGACCATTTTTATTTTTAGGAAAGCATCATTTATTCGTGTGAAAAGAAGAAGAACATCTTTTGGAATAATGAAAACACGATACTGCCAGCACTGTTATTTTCCTCTGTAAAAAAAAAGAAGCAGAAGCAGAACTGCCGAGGGAGCCCAAAATTTGAAATACATGTTGAAAAATCTGTATGAATGGTGATGAATAAAATAGAACCTGGCTCGATAGAGGATTAACCTGTTTGTTTTGTGTGTTTTTGCCGTGCCGCATACGAGAGAATAAATATGAGATTGAGGATGAACCTTCCAACCTAAAAAAAGGGTGTAAAATAACCTAGTATGTCTAGGTTACTAGGTATCGGTAAGGTGGAAGATCAATAACTGTTTACTATAGCGAGGCAACCAGGCGCGGATCCAGAAATTTTGAGGGGGGGGGGCCAAGATGGAAAACCTCATGTGCACCGAAGGTGCACCACGAGCGCGAAGCGCGAGTTCCTACGCGTGGGGTCCAGGGACCCGCGTTAGGGCCCCTGGCGGGGTCCAGGGGCGGAGCCCGGTGGGGGTCCAGGGGGAGAAGCCCCCGGAAGCTCTCGAAATATTGCATTTTAAGAGCACAGAAATCGGCTCCAGTTCTTATGTCAGTGAGATTTCATACCTTTTCATGTTACATGGAATTTGATGTGTATGCATGGCTCAGTATAAGTTACTATATGTACCTGCAGAAGTTACGGAGTATCTAAGTTATCTTAAAACTTACACGCCAACATTATGAGCCCGTGTAGGTAACTTGAAATGATTTTTGCCATAATGAGTGTTTTATTTTCGTTATACGGTATTCGGATATAGGACGTCAGACGAAACAATTGCGCGCGAAGCGCGCCGAAAATTTGAATTTACATTTAAAACCATTGCTATGACAAACGGTGTCAATTCCCTTTATGTGTGTCTATCAATTAGAAGGTGGGTTCGATACTAAGTTTACAGTTCTCATAAGAAGAGGAGGGTGAAAAAATGAATATCAGTTGTTTTACATCCTTACAATGCTGACTCTGAAATCACGTTTATGCACACGAATATTTGGCTTATGGTAGAACCCCACCGATGAGTAATGCGAATACGTTTGGGACCTTATTGATAGTAAAAGGAGCAATTCAAGGCTAACAGTGCGCAGATCAAGCAAAAAATCAAGAAATATTGAGAAGACTGCAAAAATCGTGAAAGATTTCAAATGATTTTTGGTAACAAGTGATAAAAATAAATCCATCACTCACTAAAAACGTACCTCTCTCTCCGTGAGCGTAAACAATTGCGCGCGAAGCGCGCCGAAAATTTTCGGTATAGAGCCTCCCGGGAGCTCTGCATTAATTGTACACTGAAAAGGGGGACCAACAGGACTCTCACAACCTTACATCCATATGGGAGGAGAGATGATATATCACCTTCTTTATGGACTTCTGAAGGGTATACCCTTCAGAAATCTATGACCGATGGTGCCGGCGGGAGTTGGTGATTGGGGGAACCGCAGATAACTGCTAAACCTTGCCTTTTTAGGCAGTGGGATTTTGTATACGCTATATACAAGAGTGGGAGAGCCTTTTCTTATTAGTACATGAGAGTGCAATCCCAGGAAGGAGTTTACCCTCCCCTTTGAGAAATTTTTGTTAATTTTAGGGGGCCTATATGCAAAATGGTGGTATCTCTGGGTCATTCTAAAGTGATTGTATGTTTAGAAAATGTCCACAATTTAGTGAATTCTAAATTTTGTTCGGGTGAAAAAGGGGAGTAAGAGACGGTTAACATATTGTCTTCAAACCTCCTTAAGTCCCAGGAAAAATCATGGACGTGGATCCATCTCCAAAAGTGTGTGTGTGTGGGGGGGGGGGGAATTTCACATTTGTGAATCGCCGTCCTGGTGGCGTGGAAGAAGCAGTTGGTGGTAGCCAGAATTTGCGTCACGGAAAGGCAATAAGTTTTGTGATCTTCGGCATGGGGGAGGGGTCTAAGGGAAATTTTTCTAGAACTGAATGCCTTCAGATGCGATTTGGTGCAACAAAAGTGTACGATTTTTAGGTTATTTTTCTTCTAAAAATTTCGTTTTCCTAGGCATAATTGCAGCCTGTTCCATCATTTTTGAAAAAGTGAGGGGGACTTTTTGACGATGTTCCCCCTTCCAAAAAAGTGAGGGGACGGGTCCCCCCGTCCTCCATGATCCACGCCCATGGGAAAATTGTACATGCAATTATACCTGCGTGGAGTCCACAGAAACATTCTTGGACTATAATAAAATTTTTCCATTACATTTTAAAAGGATATCCAAGGTTGACAGAGAACAGTATAGAGCCTCCCGGGAGCTCTAAATTAGTTACAGTATACAAAAGAGGGAGCAACGGCATTCTCACTACCCGACATCCATATGGGAGGAGATATGATATATCACCTTCTTTTTAGGTATAGCAAGAGGGATGGTGGACAGGCAAAATTCGTTTCAGAAAAGATTTTCCTCATTATTGAATGTCGCGGTAAGATGTTTGGAAAATAAGCAACGGCAATTACGTACTTTCAATCTTTCAAATCATGTGCTAGACTAGATTAGTCAAAGATCCCATAATGATGAGAGCCCTACAGAGAAGGAGATGTACTTTTTACAAAAATGTTGCATTGGAATCATTTCTTGCGTCATAGCCATGTCAATGGTATATAAAATCGGGTGTAAACCCTGTCGTATGCGCGCGAAGCGCGCCGAAATTTTGAATGAAATATTAATCCATGACAAAACCTGCATTTCAGAACCTGCATCGGACACTGTCACTTTCCCACCAACCTATGCTATTCAGAAACGAATCTTCTGACTGAGAATTCTTAAAAAGCACTTTTGCTCCTTTGTTCCCCCGTGAGTAGTTACCGAAAGCTATTAATAATAAAGACAACTCTGACACAAGGCTTGACGCTAGCGGAGCGTGCGAAAATTTGGAATTTGTCAAGAATTACCAAGACTTATGATAGTTTGAGAACAGTTTGTGAAAGAAAATGGTTAGAAGAAATAAACCAGTCATCAAAAATACATCTCACCCTACACCCTCCACAGAAATCTGTAGCTTAAACGACTTTTGGGACCATTTTAAAAATTTTCAAGAATCGATGGGGGAGGGGGACACACGTCACCCATTGCCCACTGTGCCGACGCCACTGTCTGTAGCTTAAAAGCCTTTTGAGTTCATTTTAAAACTTTTCAGACAGTTTTGAAATCGAATAGAGTATGCACGACGCTACTTTGCCTGCAACAGCTGGTGCCACTGTGCACAATAGCACGTCACCTAACAGCTTGTCTTCTGTATTCATTCTGCAAGATCTGTATGGCGAAAACTTTTTCTCTCAATCCCTCTAGATTACAAAAAAATTCACTCTTTGACACAAATTGTTGCTAAATTTCAGTGCAGCTAGCCGAGCCCATACTACATATGTCACGATGTTTACTTATTTAGATCTTAAGTCAAGGATCATTACTCAGCTATTCACCTGTTTTCGAACATTGTAGCGCTCCTTTCGTCGCCAACCACTTTGAAAGATATATAAAGAGATAATCCAGCGAAAGGCTCCACCCAACCCCTACAGAAATATATACTTTGAATACGTTCTTAGACACTTTTATTCATTTTTTTGCTGTTAATTTTTCTTTCTCCTTTTCTTTTTTTTTCTTTTTCTTCTTTTTTTCTCCTTTCGTTTTTTTTTTCGTGGCGAGGGGGGGGGGGGGGCAGCCCCCCTGGATCCGCGCCTGGAGGCAACTCATAAGCGAGTTGTGTTTATATTTCAAGATTTGCGCTCCTTGAGAGTATCAAAAGGTAAACCGTCGAGCCGGCGACTGATCACCGTCGACGAGGATTACGTTCCCTTTCGTAACCACCATCTTGGCTTCCGAAAAAATTGGAAAATTCTTCATAGGAGACATCATGGACCCTCTCAACCTCTAGTGCCACAGCTGGTTAAATGGTGATATTATGAAAATGGTTTAAAGATGATTATTTTATGAAGACGCAATAGTGAATTGTCTCGAGAGCTAGATCACTTGTCCCTCCAAACGCAGATCTCATTATGGCCTGGGTGCCAGGCGGTTCTCTTCCATGCACTCTCAATGAACTTGGTATCATAGTTGAAAATTCCACTTACATGCGATGGATGTTCAAATGCCAACATATCAACCAACAAAAATCACAGCATATGCACATGTCGCAAAGGAATCTCTCTAATAAATGTGACTTCCATGTACTCTTTTATCATAGGTTTCATTAGACAGAGGAAAGTAACACTTACACCACCTTTTTCTATACACAGGAATAGAGAAAGACAATATCGCACGTCAAGCGCGGGAAAATGTTAGTTTTAAACTATGAATGATGTTTATATGTATAGTACAGGGAAAAATTTTGAATAAATTGCAAAAACATCATGCCAGCAGCGTTACAGGTAATATAAAGTATGGCACCTATACTTAAGAGTGGTAGGCGAAAGGGGGTGTTCGCACCCTTACTATCATGAGAGTGGGAAGATCGCCACGCTGTTCCCTTTTCCTACGTCTCATATGTTCTCCCTTTCCAAACTTGATGCTTTGACATCACAAATATGTTCGACAAGTACGAGCTTGCCTTCAATGGTTAACCCCGCTCTGCCGAGATGCCGTGTTACGAAGCGCGGAAATGAAAGATGGTCTCACGCCCTCTCTCAATGGTGTACCTTCATGTAGGTAAAACTGCCTGCGCACCTTTATCAAACTTAAGGCAGTTGACTTTCCATATATTTCCAAAACTTTCCATATATACGGCAACCATATAAACAGTTAAATGCAAGTGCATGTAGGTCTTATACACGGAGGGCAAACAACGTACGTTTACTTATACATCATTGTGCCCGCGCTACCGTGACCAATAAATATTCAACACAAATGATGAGTTTATACGAGTCATTTGTTGAGATATCCTGTTCAGGTTTAAGACCACCGAGAAGCCAACGCCACCCCTGTCTTCTGCTTCTCTCCACAGCTCTCAAGTTGCACTAAGGACATTTTCATTCAAAGTAGAAAAATTGCAAATTTGCCACTACCTCAGAAATTTCCCCATCTCATTTGCGTCTATATCACTTTTTGTGGCCGATTTTCATTTCATGTGAATTTTTGTGGAGGGCCCACCTCTTGGTTTAAATCCGACTATTTACCTTGGCTGATTTCCACTCCATAGGCGTGCAGGGGGTGGGGTGCAGTCCCTCCCCATTGTGGAAGATTATGTGCTATTTTCGGGCAAAATGTATGCTCCCAGACAGCACACTATAGTATATGTTGGACCAACGTTGGCAAATGGTCGGCAAGCGTTGGCAATAAGTTGTGTTGGCACACAAATGTTGGGCCAACACAAGGCCAACCTATATTCAACAACTGTCGTGCACTCTAACATTTTACCAACGTTGGGCCAACATTTACCAAACAATTGTTGGGTTTCATTCATTGAACCAATATTAGGCCAACATTATCCATCCAATAACAGGGCTTTCTTAGGTCAAACAACATTGGGCCAACATATACCAACCAACTGTTGGGCCACATACATTGAACCAACGTTGGGCGAACATAAGTCAGCCCAACTGTTACGCCTTATTCGTCGAACCAACGTTGGACCAACGTGTACCAACCAAGTGTTGGGCCACATTCCTTTAACCAACGTTGGGCGAACATTACTATCATACAGTAATAAAACAGTATTATATACTGTAACACCTTATTTATTTCTCTACATTTGATTGGAGGATTGGTGGTCACATGCCATTGGTGATTCGGCACTATCATCACGGCCGTTTGTTATCCATCGTGCAATAGTCTAGTATAACACACGGTCGTGCAATAGTCTAGTATAACACACGGCTGTGACGTCACAATCACTGCGCGTACGTACAAACTATGCCGCAACTCAATAAATCAACGCAGCTTTGGGGATAGCACATTGCATACCGTACGTAGTAGACGCGTAGATAGCAAACGACAAACCATGGAGCTGCCGCACGCCTAATTTTTTTCCCCACGAGGTTATGGGCAAATTTGATTTTCAAAATTTTTCAAATTTGTTTCAAAATCATGGTTAGGGTTGTGTTTAGGGTTAGGGTTACGTGGCCAAGGGTTATTTGGCCTGTTTCATAATCCGGTGTCAGAATGACAATAAAAGGGTCTGAAAGCTGTCATTTTGGAACTAGGGGTGTGGCCTATTTCCAAGAAGCTGATTGGTCCATTGGCATGATTTGCCCATAACCTCGCGGGAAAAAAATTCCGCCTGCAACACGGACAAACGCCACTTTGAAACAACTTTAACCAACGACTAGGTAAAGGTAACGTTAGATAGTTATAAGGTGTTATATAAAACAAATAATGAATGTTTTTCATTCGTGCGATAGTATGAATAATTTCATTCGTTGAAAGATTTAACGTTCTATTCAACTCGGCTTCGCCTCGTTGAATAGAACGTTCAATCTTTCAACTCATGAAATAATTCATACCATCGCACTCATAAACATTCATTATTTGTATATTAGAGAATTTATGTATAGGCCTTTCAAAGCAGTAAATCGAGGTTCAAAATTCATCAGTGGCACTTATCTGTGATATTATCATGTTAAATATAAAAGATCAATAGTGTATGTGGCAATTTGAAAGAGTTAAATTATAAGTCATCCCTCGACTGATGTGCTGAATCTGGAGGACACTTAAAAGTCGGTCTACAACCTATGGTTGGCCCAACCCGAACACTGGATTTCGGTGATGGATTGCTAAAGGCCCACATTGGTTTCGGTTGGCCAATGGTAAGCGGCCCAACATTGGCCCAACAATGTACCACCGAAAAAATACTGAGCTGGTCATTTTGGTATCAACCCAACCTACAATTGTTTTAATAGCAGCTATTTCTAAATTTTACATTCACAGTGAATATTTTACAAAACGTTCACTAACAAAGTGGGAATTTTTGCTGAGACAATTTGAGAAAAATGTTTAAAATGCTGCGAAATTCTAGTGGAGCACCAGGTTTATATACCTTTCGTCTGAATGGAGCATTCCGAATTTTTTAAATGAGATTTGTCTTTATCACTTAATGGTAGGTCTAATTAAAATAAATTGTGGCTGGCAATGGTGAATCCTTGCAGGAAATCATGTTTCTCAGTTGTGCAGTACAACATAAAGAAGGAAACATTGAAATATTGTGAAGAAAATTGTATTATTAATCGTTAATACTAACAAACATGTCTCAATGAATATATAATAGCTAAACCAATCTCCTCATTTCATATATGAATTTTTAATGAAAATCCTACTACATTTAAAAGTGGCTAGAACTGGCGGAGTTCCAAGTGGGACCTGATCTATTCAGCCAGTCTAGAACGGGACCATTATCGGGTGGTGTCAGTTAAGTCAAAGTTTATCCCTTGGGGACGTTGTTACTCCTTCGAGGAACAGAACTCCTTCGGGAGTATTGTTTGGTTTTCGCCCCTGGCTCTTCGCCAGAGAGTCAGGGGACTTTTGAAAAAAAAAAGGCTAGAACTGGCCAGCAATGCTGGTAGCTTTTAAGACTTGTAGAAGGTAGCTTCTCTGACATAGTTTTCCATAATAAGTAGTTAATTAAAGAAAAGTTTTAGTCAAAACGAGGCATAGTTTAGTTCTTTGCACTGAGCACCCAACCATCAGATAACATTAGCCCAACCGCTGGAACAACGTTGGCCCTTTGCTACAATAATGTTTGACTCTAATAAACTCACTTTGCATCTGGGTAAAACCACTTACTCCATATTTCATTCTAGAAGTAAAGCCCACTCATGTTGTAACAGTTTTGTTTTTAAGGATTGTATACAATTAATAAGTCCTCT